>JAJOHG010000003.1:0-1200000 GCA_021029095.1 Phellopilus nigrolimitatus | reverse complement strand
TACTTGCGGTGATAAATATTAACAATTTAGGATATGCTTGTTCCCTGGCGCGAGATAAAACGAAACTGCATAGGGCTTTCCATAGATTCAAGCCTCTGTATCTCTGAAGTCCGAATACGACATGAAATTCTGCTAGGTACGTTGAGAAATGTTGTGTTGTGGACTCGTCTCTTCAAAAGCATTCTTCTACAGATCGGAAAACATATTCTGCCCCATTCGCTCGCGGAGAATGGGACAAGAAGATAGCATGTCTTCCCCAGTTGACATAACTGCGTCTGAAGACTTCATTAAATGCCAGAAAGATGCCAGATGCTTACGCTTCAGCATCATTTACCTCGCGGTATAGGCATGCGACAGAAATCGAAGTTGCGAAGATCTGTCATTGGTATGTCAATACACTCACTATTATTCATGTGTCTCGCTCATGCTGACTCGACAATAATGCAGAAGAAGCTCTGATTTCATCAAATCCGAGGCCTCCTGGACAGCGTAACTACCCAGATTGTAGATGCCTTTTGCTTGATTCGGATAGCTCAGCTATGGCCCTCGGCTGTGCGGTGGGAACCAAGTGTGTCAACGATTTTTCCATCTCTTCCTTCCGCGATGCTTTTGGAACGAAAAACTGTTGACCAGTGTTGGCATCAGTTAGGGGCGAACTGAATACAGCGATGCAGAGCTGGATTTGGTCCTTTCCTCTGTTTGTATACGTGAACTCCTCGACGCGTCAGCTCCGGCACTCGCTCCGGCTGCCTCCTTAATGAAGGGTTATTTGAATTTTGCGATGCAAGAACAGTCCGCGCCAACCCATTTCGAGGCTGTATGGAGCGATTCTGAGTAAATACATCATAAAGCGGGAAGCTAACGCGTGTTTACCCCCGGGTTCTAATCACTTGTCGACGTCCATCATGTCAGCCCTCGCTTCCTGACCTGATACTTTACCACTCACTGCCAGTCTGTCGTCCCATGCCTCGCTCGACAAAAGCGGGACACGTGAAACGCCCATGGAATCGCTTCTTTTGCTTTATGTACAGCGATGACGGAAAGAAGATACAGTCCGAGTGCTCCGTCGGACAAGACAAGAAACGCCTCGTCAGTGACAAATGGAACGCAATGACTACAGAGGAGCGAGAACCATACGTCCTTGAGGCGGAAAAGAGGAAAAAGGAGCATAAAGCTCTATATCCTGACTACCACTATCAGGTAGAACAAACAGTGGAATCTTCCAAGGCTCGGGGCTCGATACGGTCGCGCAAAATCCCGGGCAATGTCGCGGCAGAGTTACGAACGCAGGAACAGAGGCTGAACCATCAAATTATAGTATTTTCGGCCATGCCTGAGGTGAGCACTCAGACTTTTTTCAGCTAGTCTTAGCCGCTGAAGTCAGATTTTAGCACGAAGCATCGACGCATTTTCGCGAAAACTTGGAGCATCGTGAATACAAGTGGGATACCGTACGGGTAGGAACTCTCGACTCATACAGCTCAATGTTGCGTCAAGCTGCAACCCCCCTCCACGCCGTAACGACTGAGACAGATGGGCGCCTGGAAAACACACTGCCATCGTCGCCGCTGAGTGGAACACATCCAGAGATATTAAACAACCTGTCTCTCTTGATACCACCAGAATCTGATTACTCGCCTTCGACATTGACTTCGCTTCCTTCACCGTCATCGAATTCAAGTCCTTGGCCCTCGCCTTTTCCATCACCTGACAGTGCATTTTCTAACGCGAGTCTTCCTTCTTCGGCATACGAACCAATAGCATGTCCGTCGAACTCGTCCTACTCAGACTCAGCTCTAGGCCTCGACCTCGCCAATACATGTATCCAAGCACCTGCGGGCGGAGATGCTCAAGACATTCTTTCGGATTTTGATTTTTGGCGCATCGATCCTGTGAATGAATTTCTCAATGGAGTGGCAAGTATGCGCAACTCATACGAACTGCAGCCACGTGTTGGTCAATCGCATTGGCCTTCCCTTCTTCCCGCACTTTCGACCCCGCCGCTAGCCCACACTACCGCCTGCAAAATCGTGTACTAATGCTCCACAGATGTCGTTGCCTAGTAGGAGCCCGTCACTCGGTCTCGACCTGGGCACCCCACGAGGGAGCCATTTCAACGTGTCGAACGACTTCGCAGACCTCATTCAAGTTGAGAACACGAACATGGCAAGTGGCGGTCCTGAACGCTTCATCGATTTTGATAGTCAGTCAAGCTCTGAAATGGGCGCATGCAAATTGAATGAACGCATGAAGGATTGGTTCAACTCGCTCGACGAGTACACGTCGAGCGAGCTCGCCTCCGAAGACTCAGGCTTACCGGCATACACGTAGCATTCCTTTCCGAGTGGCCGAAAGTCCCAAGTTTTAACCTAGAATCGCACATTTTCAAACGTTTTCTTGACTTTTTCCCTGCATATTTTTTATATATTCATGAACATTTCGGGAATCCCTTTTTCAGACTTGCCTAGTAACGTATATGTCAGACACTTCCTTGCCTCTTTATACGTGTCTTCGTCTTCTTCCTAGTTTTACATTGTAAAATTTTATTGTTTATAATTGCTTCCTTGTGAACTGTCATTGTCTCTGCTGTAATAGTCTGCCGTGTTCCTTGCTTTTATCGTTGTCTTAATTGTTTTGTAGTCTTGCACACTTTCAATAGCCTCACAGTTAGTTTACATTTCTTTCTATGCTTTGCTGAAAACGATCCAAGCAGAAGTATCATCCGAGAAAGTCTCCAAGTATGGCAAAACATGGAATGTTTCAAGGATGTAGCATACTCACAATACATGACACAGTGAGACATTTCAGCAAGACGTAACTAGTCACGTGCTACTTGCTGACATAGTGTATGAAAACAGAAAGTACACGATTTCAACGCGATTTTTCGCCGTCTCCCTGAGGTCAGCCTGGGATTGCGGCTCGCGCTCGAACTTTTTTCGCTGCCGCTTGTTCTGCTCACTGCTCTCGTCGATGCTCATCTATCGAGCGCGTCTCAAGAAACGTTGAAAATTTCTGGACGACTTGGAAGGCAAGGATAAATGAATCATGCTGCAATCGTTTGCAGCTCGTTCCTCCTGCCTCGCCCCGCTGTTGCACATTGCGCATCCTCCAGCTCCGCGGTTAAAGTCGTCCGTTCGATAACATCAGCGGTCTCGAGTGCGCATGGTCCTGGTAAATGCTCGTGTCGGAAAGGGAAGTGTCGGGAAGTTCCCAGTCCTCCCGCCAGGAGGCGTGGACAGAGCGGCCAAGAGTCGTTCTCCAAATGCGAACATCCATTAGGTGCATACTTTGGTTATTTGGATCATAGTTGACATCCCTGAATATTTGCATTCAAAGAGAGAGGATCTTTGCGACGCACTCGGCGCGTATTCGCAGAGCCATACTCCCATTGCAACTCGTTCCGGACTTCCCCGTGCTTCACCATGTTTAGCAGGAGTGTGGCTAGCACTGCGTCCGTTCCCAAGCGGCAGTCTCCAAGCCTTGCGACAGGGGCTTCTACTGGTCAGTCACACCTTGATGGCTTCCGTGCGATGTTTCACTTGCCCGCAGGCGAGCGTGACCTTGTCGAGACGTGGAATGCCTTTTTGGCGCTCCGTGCTGCAGAGAGGATGGCGGAACTTTGTAGCTTCGAGCTCTTTACTTTAGGCAAGTGGATCGCAAGGAGCGAGGAGGCCATGGCGACGTCTAATGAAGAAACTGCATCATCTGTTCATTGGGGATATCGCCTCCAGGACGTGCTCGCTGAGCTGCAAAGGAGACGGCCATTTTTCTCATCTGAGGATTCTTTTAAATTCAGCTGCCTCACAATCCAAGCTTCTGCTCTCATAGGCTCTTTTGAAAAGGCTGCTTCACACGTTGTCACTCTTCAATCCTTTCCATGCAGTCAAGAACAATCTTGGTGGGCCCTCTATACCTACAAGCACGTACTGCTCTCCCTCTTGCGTCACTCTTCGCCTTCCACTGCGTTCGAGTTTTATCTCGACAATAGAATCGCATTGAAGAGGTTCTTGAACGTGGGCTATTCTCGCGGACCAAGGTCGCTCACGAGTGTCGGAGGCCCCTTCTTCAAAGAGCTTTCCGCGATTCTCCGAAGGATATCTTCACCTGCCATTCTTCTTGCGCAGAGAGGATCGCAATGGGACGAACTGCTCATAAGTGCCGCGGGGAGAATCATGATACACGTTCTTTGTCAGGACAACTTAGCGGAAGACGCGCTTGCCGTGTACGAAGAGCTTGTTCGCCAGGACGCATCAGTCTTCTATATTCATCAGCATATCCTGGTCCGTGCACTTACCAAGGCAGGGAGTTTTGAGCACGCGAACACCTTATATGTTGCCATCGAGCCGAAGAACAAAGCGGATGAAGGCGAAAAAAGGTCTTACGAATCCACGGGCCTGTATCTTTTCGCTCACCAAGGTGATGTCGGTCGTGCCGAGGATGCCTTTGTGCGTCTTTTTGAACGGAAGGGAGTGCTGTCTCAAGAGATGAATCTCGTCATGCACGCAAGTGCAGTGCATGGTAATGTCGATCGCGTCCTTGAGCTATTCAATGCATTCTTCCCGCAGTTTAGCAAAGAATCGCAGAACCCAGTTCCGTCGTCAAGGAAGTCAGAACCCTCAGTGAAACACTACAGTACAGTGGTTTACGCCTTTGCGCAGAGGAACGACTTCAACGGGATGAATGACTGGATTAGGCAGATGATGAAGTCTGGATACACACCTGACATCGTCGTGTACAACATTGTGCTCAGAGTTTCGCACAGCGGGGCGACATCTCTGCTATTCACTCACTTCTCACGCATATGTACGAGGTGGGTATACGACCTGATATCATTTCGTACACTACGGCCATCAAGTTACTTGCACGTCGGCGAGATATCGTCGCTGCGGAGTCTATGTACAAGCGCATGATCCGTGATGGGATCGTCCCGGACCGTAAGGTAATCACGACGGTGATGAACGCATACGTGGAGGCGGGCAGTTGGAAAGGTGTCATCCGTGTCTTTGACTATCTGCGCAGTATGCCAACGAAGCATCTGAAACTCGGGATCGATGTTTACAATACATTGCTCAAGGCGTACGTTCTGGTTGGTGCACCACTGGATATCGTGATGAATATATTTCGGCGACTCGAAACGACAAACATCCGACCGACAGATCGCACTTTTGCATTACTCATCCAGTCCGCGTGTGACTCTGGGCGCATGGACGTTGCTTCACGGTTATTTGTCGAGATGGAGACACTCGCAGAGAACTGGCAAACAAATGTGCAGATTACCGTATACGCACTAACAATCATTATGGCAGGATACTTACGCCAGGGTTTGAAGGCACAAGCTCGTGCGGTCTACGACGACATGCGGAAACGCGGAATTCAGCCTACTTCATATACGCTCAGCTCGATCATGCGTGCCTATGCGAATTCGAATTTCGACGACAACATTCATATAGCACAGGAGTTTCTCAAATCCCTCATGGACGCGCCTGCCAAGGGTCGTTCCTGGGCGAAGCCTGAGGCAGGTCGTGAAAGTTCGCTGGCACTTCTATACGCTCCTCTCATGAATGCACATGCGAAGAATCTCAATACAGAAGAGGTAGAACGTCTATACTCGGAGTTTGTGGACAGCGAAAAACGGCCTTCAATAGGGATTCTTGCTCTATTGTTGGATGTCTATCGCCGGACAGACAATATCAAAGGGTACACCACGTCTGGCTGCAGATTCTTAAAATTGCCATGAGCCGTACTGACGAGGTAGACATGCTCCTAGACGGGAAAGACAAAGAATCTCCGCTTTTCCGAGCACAGCGTCGTGCAGACCTTCTCTGCATCCCGCTCTCGATCTACATTGATGCTGTCTCGCGCGCTGGCCAACACATTGAGATTGCGCACACATGGAACAAGCTGCGCGACGCGGGCTTTCAGTTCGATGCGCACAATTGGAATCACCTGGCCGTCGCTCTGGTGCGCGCGGGGCAGTGTGTGCGCGCATTTGAGGTAGTCGAGAAGGTTATCTTACCGTACCAGACGGAGGCGCAGAACGTGTCGCGCACGCGTCCTGTAGACATCACCTCACCTCTGCTCTCCGACGATGCAGAGGCTGTGGAAGAAGCGGGATCTGAGCCGTTCACCGTGCATTCCTCGCGCTCGTACGAAACACGTGCACGCTGGGCGCAGCAGCAGCGGGAGAATAGCCTGCGTTGGCAAGCTGAAAGCGATGACTACGCACACGAGCTGCAACTTCTGCAGCAAATCTCGCCCGCTTGGAACGTGTGGCGCCCACACGCAGTTGACGATGAATGTGCTCGCAAACGTATTGGATCGTCTGGGCTCTGGACGACTTGTCAACGCGGTCAAGCCTGTCAGTACGGACCGTATGGCTGAAGCTGAGGCCGAGGCTACGACTAAGACCAGAACCGGAGTTGGAACTCAGACCCAGCAATCGGACAGTCACATCAAGCCAGATGCCACGCAGCCTCTTAGAACCGAGAATCAGGAGGTCGAAGCCCTGCATACAGGGGAACGGGCTGCGAGAGCGATGCTGGACCGGATATTGCGGGACTATCCACAAACGGTGCGGAAGATTGCCATTTGGGGGCGGAGAATGCTGTTAGAGAAGAAAGCGAGCAGCGGACAGATAAGCAGACAAACCGCGAACTGCGAAATCGGTTTGGCGGATGAACATAGTTCAACTCACGAAATAATATTTGCACCTTGCTTTCGAGTATTAAAATTATTGTTTAATCAAACGGATAAGGAAACAACATTCGGAGTAGAAATGAGCAGACGAGAGTAAGTCCGAAGCGAATGAAAAACGACAGGTTCAAGAGGCGAAATGAAGCACGAGCGTTGATAAAATATCAGCAAATTGGATACGAAGGGCATCTATAAATTTATGATTTAAACGACAAGGATATCTAATTTACAGAGCCCGGAAAAGAGGGTAAAATACGAACACTATGATCGGTCAGAATCATCTTCTGAGCCGTCCGACTCTCCACGGCGCCGCCGACGTCCAGTTTGGCGGGACCCATGACGGTTGCGCTACATATGAATATTGAGCATCTAGTCGAAATACGAAAAGAGATGGAGTTTTACCAAGGGCAGCTTCTGGCCCTGGTTGCCGAATGCGATCGACAATGCTGTTGTGTCTGCAGTTACCGAAAATAAAATATATAATTTCGTTAGCGAACGGTGTTGCACAAAAATAAATAGGTTCCGTACCAGGTACGCCAGGGAACCGTTTCGCAGAGTACACAGTAAATGCTTCAGTGAATGTCTGCGCGAGGATGGGGGCCGAGCCCTCCATGACTCGATTGGCACCAGGGTCGGGCGCGGGATAACTGCAAGATTAATCCATACATTAAAGAAGAACACGAGCTCGATGAACGAGTTAGGCACTCACGCGCCGACATTCATAAGCCTGAGTCTAAGCCGAAACGTCCCTTCTGTACGGATTGACAGGTCCTGGAAGAGAAAGAACACCCCCGGCTTGCGGTGTTCGTCGTTCAGGCGCGCCGCATTAGCAGACAGCGGGCCGACGAGTGTCCGGGTGTACGTGTGTCGTGGAAGCGGCAGAGCTGGAGCGGGGGTAGAGGGGCTTGACGGAGTCGTGTCCGCGCTCACTCCCACGCTCGACGTTTTGCGTGCGGAACCGGACCCTGACCCAGAAGACACCTGTCCCTGTCCCTGTCCCTGTCCCTGTACGGGGAGCTGCGATTGAGGTTGGTGAGTTAGTACAGAAACAGGCGCAGGTTCGAGCGGCGGTGGTGGTGGCGGTGCGTGCGCATAATAGTGTCCTGGAGGAGGACCGTACGGTTGCGTCGCATACATCGGACCGCCATCAACAGGTGGTGGCGGTGCGCCATACGCAACGTAGCCATGAGGTGGGGGCGGTAGGTGAGTCGTAGGGCTGTTCGCGTACGTCGAGCCGGGCCCTACCTCCATCGACGTAGATGGGCCGGGTGGCGGCGGCGGCGGCGGCGGCGGGCCCGCCTCGCCGCGCGACGCGGGATCCATATGCCAAGCCGGTGTGCCGGTACGATGGAAGGAGTGAATTGAGGGAAGCGGGTAGCCCGGGTAGCCCGGGTGCTGGTAGGGAGGGTACGGCGGATAGCCCCATGCCGCATGATCTGGGTAGTGGGCATATGGCGGGTGGGCAGGGTACGGCGCTAAATTTGGATCAGGCATGCCTGGGTGGGGAGGGCCGGGGTGCGTGTGATATCCTGGATATGCGGATTGGTTCTGTGCGTGCGCATATGCTGCAGCTGGAGGCGGGAGAGCTTGGAGAGAAGGCTGACTCGCGCGGAATTGGTCGACGATAGAGTTAATTTCGTATAAGAATTTTAACGACGAGGAAATGAATAAGACGTCGTCAGCACGATTTTAGGTCACTAAATTCAGGAGAGCTCGCCTGAGAAGACTGCGAATCGGGAGCCGAGGATGATGCGTTTTGTCCATTCCCACGTCGCCGCGTTTTGCTAATGTGAGTGGGAATGTAGCGGTCTACAGAAGATGGATGGAGAACGAGATTCATCTCCTGCTTTCCATCCGCAGACCAAAGGTCGACTGTGACGATGAAAAAAGCAACATCTATCTCACTGTTGTAGTGCGCCGAAGGCGTGAGGAAATAGAATAGTGGTAATAAAAGGGAGAGAAGCTACATACTCTATATCAACTATGGTATTGTCCTCGCGGCGGATGGTCATCTTCGCGACGGCAGCTGGTGCCAGGGGTCGACGATCCTGTCGTGCCAGACGTACGCAAGAGTTAATCAGGGAAGCCACCCGAACGACGGAAAAACAGACTTTATCACCGAATCCGCACATTCGGGCACGTATTGGATTCTGAATGACCTCAAGAGAATAGTGTCTAGGGCGACATAATGTTGGCGACTTGCTGTGTGGACAAACGAGGTAGCACGAACTTGGCGTTAAACCACTTGCCCCAATGCTGCTCAGAGCTCTCTCCTAACTCGCTTCTGGAGTCGGATCGCGCTGAAGTGACAGAAGTGCTGGTGCGCCTCGCGTTGGTGACTTGAATCATGTCGCAGCTGTTCGCTTTGAGGGTAGAATGAGCGCGGTGTTTTCGCGTACAGGGACCCGAAGTCAAGATAACTCGTCGTTTACTGAGAGACGATGGTCGTCTGAGAGAAAGAGCAAGTAGATGTATGCTTGCGGGCGAGCCGGCGTAGAGGATTGTTGCAGGCCTTCTCACGTTGCTGCACGCTGAGGGAAACGAGCCCGACCCAGAGTACCGGTCGAGGTCAGTTCCGTAGCAATGGAGCAATTCCAGAAAACTAAGCGAGGCAAGCAATTGCTTAGTTTGCGACGCGTAAACGATGTCAACGTTGCTTCGAGTCGTGTTCGACAACGAGCTGAAGGCGATCGACGACAAGGCAGTGCCTCAGCGTTAATAGAGCGCATCCTTACCGTCCCGTCGGACGTGCTATGACTAAGCAAAGGCGCGCGCCGAACTTATTAGCACAGCCACAGTGGACTCGTTTGCGTCTGAAAATTAAAGCTCCAAAATGGACGAAAACCGATATCTGTCTTAGCATCACCTCATTTTTTGGAACTCGCTAAATTGTCGCTGAAACCAGAACCATGGTACAACTGTAACTCTTTGAGTAATCCTGAGAGCATTACTCAGTGTATGTGACTGATCTTCTAACTGGCCTATGGCACCCTCCGCAGATATCCTTTTTCCTTGACGCATGTGAATCTTCGGACATCCGCCGGACCGCTTTTGAGATGTTTGTGTGTTATTTCTGCTCGACTTATTATTAGTCTTCTTTTTAAACCAACTCTTGGCAAACGAAGCCAATGGACCTAATCGAACTTGAAGAAAAGGATGAATCAATTGCTGCGCGATTTATATCCCACGATACTACATCTAATTGAACGCTGCTCGTCCTCATCCTCACCTTCCGACTTCGAATACAACCGTTCTTCTAACGCCGACCAACTACAGCGGCTTCACATTCAGTTCTATGAATGAAGGTCTCTGCACCTCGTTTTTGGCCTCAGGACCGCAGCGGCGTCAGTAGCTCACGGTATTAACTCCTTGGAGACCATCACTTCCGATGCCTATTGTCCTTTACTCGTCAATAAACAAATGAAAACAAGAGATGAAGAGGTACATGTTGGACGTACATGTTCTCGGCACCGACGCAGACTTCATCAAACTTAGTGTGACCATTCCTCTCACTCCACCTTGGATTTACGACCTTCACTAACAGGCAGCCATTCATACAGGATTCGTCCAGCTGATGATCTTCCGCTTGCTGCGGGAAATTTTTCTAGTTTCCGTAGCAAAGTTGCAGCACCAGCACTTCTCATCTGGAACTTGCAGGTGAGCCCCTTCCGTGGCGTTTCCGAGCTCCCCTTTCTTCGCTGGTTCGCTCGGACCTGTCACTGTATGATTAGTTGATTAGGTCAACAGTGTGCGTAATCCACCCGCGCTAAGTATCTTATCGTATCCTTACCGCCAACAAGCTTCTCTCGTAAGTAATCCACATCTTCTTACCCACAGTGTTATTCATTACTTATGTCACTCGAATACTCTGTATCTTATCCTAATCCGTTGTCCCTGGCAATGCTGGCATAGGTACGGCATGAGAGTACCTGAAGCGTCGTCTCCAACATATTCAGCCCCTATAGGATTATGCTTCCATATCTGTCACCTTCACCGTTCATTGATCCTGCGACGTCATTCGTTCATATTTATCTGCTGCAGGTAATCAGATTTTGAGGGGTCGAGATTTCCTTCATATTCTCTCGAGCCACTCCAATGTTCTCCGCTAGTATTATTACCAGTCATTTTTTACGCACCGAGCAGCCCATCTCAGGAGTGCCCTCAAGAAGTTTAAAAAGTGCAGGAGACTTGAAATCCTAAAGTAAGTATATTTTTAGCACATCAACCGATATCCCCCAATCACGTTTCATCCGTCTTTCAGACCAAGCTTTGGACCCATACAAATTTCTTCTAAACACCCGTAGTCAATCCATCCTCCAAGTCATCTGGTTCTCAGAGCAATTTGCAATGTGTATCATCAGGATCAATTATCATGAAAACCCAGATCATGGATGCTCGCTCAGTGCCGATCATGCAAGTCCTTTGATTGCATCGACGTCTCGTACAACCACACAGTTCTGAGGGTGGTGCCCCGAGCAATTTGGTCCATAACCTCAGTTCTTGCTAATGGAGGTGTTCAATTTGCGTCCGGGCTCTAATACAGTGGCCATGCACAATATATATAAGGAGCCAGACAGCTCCCGACGCAGCTCTGATCACATCTAGTATAGGATACCTCATAACTTGTTTTCGACTCTATCTTGTGTCACCGCCCAGGCCCCCGGCTGTAGCAGCTCGACGATTTGCAGCCACATCAATGGAAGCTTGTCTCAGAATTAAGTTCTTGGTCGATGCGTGCTGTAATCCTTCAATGGCATCATACAATTGGCATCATAGCCAGCCATACATACATATAGACGCTAGCCCCGAGATAACTCGCCGTCATTACCTCTCGGTAAACTAAGGCTTACGGGTTACTCCAAAAGGATCGAAAGGAATGGAGTGATCCGGTCAGGAATCTTCCGCGATAAAGCGGTTGCACGAAGTACATGTATTACCAGCAATGTGAATAATTATACACTGAGATTTCAAGGCAAGTGAGACGCCGGTAAAGGTGTCAAGAGGTAAGTGCGCGAATGAGACGCGCGAGATGGCGGAGAAAAGCAAGGGAGCGAATGTGGGATTTTGCGCGAGTAATGGAACCTGGAGATGACTCCATGGGTAAAGACCAGAATGTATACTCCCGCAAAAACAGCATGAAAGCATCGAACAAGGATAAAGTGTATAACAGAGCTCCGCCACGAGAACTAGTATTGAACCGACATCCCATGCAGTTGCCGTCGCAGAAAAACGCATCATGAGTCTGAGCTGCAGCCTCTGCATCCTGGTTGCAACAAAATGCTCAGAGAAAAAATCCAGATGTGAGCAGAATGAACTTACCGCAATGCACACATTCAACGACTGTCCCAGCTTTAACCTGTGCTGTCGGAACACGGCAGATACAAGCTGAACCTTGGTAGTTCATGTCCTATGAGAGAATACAATAAGACTAAACTTCCAAATTTTGAGAGGAAGAAAACGAACGCGAGACTGTATACACCGCACGCAGCACAACTTTTCGTACCCGAGCTTCTTCCACTTAGCAATTAGACTTGACGACAATCATAAACATTATCAGTGACCCGGTCCAACGTTTGAGTTCCGAGAGTCGGCAGCGCAAAGGAGATGATTACGTACTTCGCATCCGCATACCCTTCCTTCAGCAACCAGTCGTACAGGGGCCTGCTGATCGCCTCGCGCTTGTAGTAAAGCTCGTATATATACCGCGAGCGCGAGTGGTTGATGCGCATGATTGGCCAGAGGGACTCGGCCTTGCGCTTGTTCTCGTGAGACTCGTTCTCTGCATCACGCATCTTCTTAGCATACTCGTCGAGAACCTGTAACAAAGTATGGTTGGGATATGTTAGTTTGCAAACAAGCACGGAGAGCAGCGGGAGAAAAAAGGATTCGAAACAGTGAAAACAGAGAAAGGAGCATGCTGCGACGTACCCCCTCGATCTCCTCGAACCCCTCGGGCGGCCTCTTCGTCCTCGAGGTCTTGATCTTAGGCATCTCGGTCTGTCTCCTTCTCCAGTTACACGCGTAGCGACGGCGTTCGGCGAGCTCGGTAAAGATGTCGGACGAGCGGTGAGAGTTCAGTGGCTCCGGCGCGCACGATGTCTGGTGCTCAGGCCTTGAATGAGCACTGGTCGACAGCTTTAGTGGAGGTCACACTTGAACCGCCGTCCGAATTAGGAAGGGCAGTGGTTTGGAAGCTCTTTTTCGGCTCAGTTGAACCCGGACCACATCATCATGATCACTTGCCGTAACGTTTCTCAAACTCTGGCTGGAATGCAATTTCTTCGTATACCACCGATTCTTTTCTCCTTCTCAATAGCCATGACAGGAATCTCTGCAGGATAGTTTCGCGGAGGCATTTTTCTTTTACTTCGGAGTGGTTTGCTACTTGGCTTTGTATCCCTGAAGCGTTGTAGCAATTGCATTCTTCATCAAGCTATCAAAAATCAGCAACTACCCCATCAAGAGCGAATACCGACCATCGGTAGCAAGTGTCTGGTCGTTTACTCGCGAGATCGTTGGCCGTGACGAATCTTTTGCGTCGGGTATAGTCTATGCACCGAACTCGCTCGATTTACCTGCAAAATGTCTGCTATCCTCGTGTCTAAAGCATGTCTGCTAAAGAAGAACCTGATACTGAAGAAGAGCTGTGTATCGTTCTGACCTCCCTCGAGCTGTGTGCCTTTCTGACCCAAGCCTAGTGCGAGTTTTAGCATTTGGGCCAAAGCGTATCGTCCATAATCAGTAATAAGACGTCACGTGTTACTCTGGCTGTGAGTGTGGTCGGGCCCAAATTTCCTTCCCCCCTCAGATTTTTTTCACAGCGCTTTCTCGCTCCCACAACACGCGCATCATCTGCGAACTTTCTGAACCTACAGTGCTGAAGGCTTTGAATGATCATACGCGGTGAGCCTCGCGACTTTGCATCGCCTTTGGACGCGACTCCTTCGACCACCTCCCAATGGACGGCGCAGATAAAAAGAGCCAACTTGCGCCGAAACTCCCCATCATTGTTGCATTCCAAACTCCAAGCGAATTGCAGCAGACCTGTCCACCTCGCTGCCTTCACGGATCCTCTATATTATTTGCCTTCGCCTCTCACAACTCGCATATTCCCTTCCCCGAGTACAAAGCGCCCACCGGATACACGAATGCCCAGAAAAAGTAACCAGACGGAGTATGATGACATGGTAGGTATTCTTTAGGCGCCCGGCTCGATGTTAATAAGGTTAACTGACGCGAACTCTTCTTTCGCCCCTTCTACAGATGTCCGTTTTTAAGCAGAGTCCTATCAGCAGCGAAACGCGTCGCCGTCATCGTACTCATGCAGGACACCCTACTCGTGCGGTTGATCCTCGTCCAGTTAATGCTCCCCGCTCGCATCCCCCGCACCCGCCGCAGACCCCCGTCAGGTCCGCGGAGATTTTCCCGGCCTCTCCGGGCCAATGCAGTGGCGCCGTTTCTCCTGTCGAAGCGGGCTCCCCTGTGTCTCCGTCACCGTTATATACCGGCTTGAGCACGATCCCGAACGACCCATATCTTTTTGGCAACTCAGCATACCAAGTGATGCAATCATTCGACGCCACCTCTCCTCTTTCGACCGCATCCCAGCCTCTAGCAGGCCCCTCTCATCCACCGAAGTCTAATACGCGCTATTGGATGGTCCTCGTTATATACAATGGGCAGCAGGATAAACGTCCCTTGCTCATCCAGAAATTCCACCTCCCACAGACGCAATGCGTGTGTGGCGCACATATTCGCGTCCTGCACCTCCCTAGTATGGTCGATGTCCCTCCAAACTGGCAGGTCATCGGCATTCTCTGGAACTTCCGTAAACCCGGGTCGAACGAGTGGGTAGAGGGGGTGGTTAGCAACGACTGTGCATCGTATACCAGGTGCCCCACTTGTCAAGCGCAATTCTGCCTTTATGGGCCATACAGCTAGCTTTCTGTCAAAGCTTATACCCTTCCCTAATTCCTCCACCAAGGAATAAAGTTCTCCGTTTCTCGCGCAACTATTTTACGCCAATTTCTAATTCCGATCTTCCGCCATAGATAATTCTGTCGCACACATTGCCGTGCTCCTGGTCCCTGTGTGTAATATTGCGGTAGCTCCTTCAGATATCTCCATAGTTAGAGTGACTTATTTCTTCGTAGATATTCGCCCTTCGTCTTACTGTATTCCATGTTTTCAAAATGTTTTGCTAATGCGCAGAAATGTATTTATTTGCCTGCTTAATCAGCGATAGCCCGACAACACCCGTCATTGCCTAATTGGTCTTGCGTCTATATACCTTTGACCTACCTACTGTTAGTTGCGAAAGGTCAACGATGCCTCTTCCCTGGGAGGCCCTTATTCCGTTCGGTGAGTGAATCCTGTTAATGAATGACACGGACAACTGAAAATTGGCTATCCAGGTCTTTTGACCACTATGTTCGCTGCGGCGGGGACGCTGCTGAACGTATCGCAGCGCGCGCAGAACCTTGGGAAGGTCGGTCCTACATTCTAAGTATGACCGTAACGCAGCTCATTGACTCACAATATATGTTTGCAGCCGCCGAGGTACAAGATTGATGAGTGGGACGAAATGATGATGGAGCGGGACAGGAGGTTAACGGGACATAGAAGAGGTCAACAAGTACGTGCCGTCTTGGCTATGACTGCTGTATCTGACTGCATTTATATTGTCTGTGTTCAGACGGACCCTGTAGCTTCAGAGAGCTTTGCAACAAATAGTACTTGGTACACAGATAAGACGCAATGATGTGCACGGCCGGTTTTATTTCAAGGCTTTTTTCTTCATTTTGCGTCGTTGACCACACCTTGAAATACGCTTTCTCAACAACATTGTCACGGTATTCGTGTTGTCTACGAGTGGTGGACGTCAAATATAAATTATTTACTGGTCTCTTCCCGGACCCAGTTCCAAATTTCCCGTACTCGCAAAGGACCTCCCTCCGATTCCTGCCAATCACCTTCGCCAAACTCCGTGATGAATCCGTATTTTAAGCCCTGTATTCGTTGACCCAATTTCTCAAGAACATCTGAGTCGATACCCGGGCATTCGATCTTGCAAGAGAGAATCACACCATGTTTTGATGTTATCTCCGCTCTCTGCTCGCGAAAACCACGTTATTAATCTGTCGATAGTAGAGCAAGAAACTTGAAGTGCCTACAGATTCGCCCCAATCAAACGTCCGAGACACAGAATACGTGAATTCCGGTGTCTGTCCATACAGCCAGTCCCAGCCCTGCTCAGGTGATATATGAATTTTAAAACAATGTGGAGAGAAAAGTAGCTACTTACTTTCAACTCTTCCATCCCATCACGTATTGCTTGAACACCAAGACTATCCTCCTCCTCTTCAACATACTTCGGCTATAGATTGTTTTGTTTAAATAGAAGTTAACTCGAGACAACGTTGAAGAACCTCTTCGTCTATGTTGTACTTCTCCCGGAAGGATTGTATGACAGCTTTCACGAAACACTCGTGCGTAACTTCGGAATTAAATCGCTGCAGGTTTTGTACGGGTGAACGGACAGAGGCAACGCCCTTTGTAATCATTGTTTCCTGCATCCGCATTTCGCCGTTGAATCCTGACCTTTTTGTGAATTTCTAAAAACCATGCTGACCTTTGTGGTATGCAACAACTTCCCCAGCGTATTCAGCTTCGTAGATATAAGCATGGTTCCATGGTGGTACGCCCTCTTGTTCACGATCTTGTACGCCGAGCCTGAAAGGTGCAGTCCAGGAAAGGGTGCCAGTACATCAGCACTATAACTCTCATCTGAAGAAAGAGACCATATGTAACATATCTTATATCCTCCAGCACAAACATCGTTGCGATCATTTACTTCGGCGTCGATGCCCAGTGAACGTACCGCGCGCACGATGACCTTCGCAGTTTCATTGCGGTCGAATGCCGTGCGCGAGAGGTGCAGCGAGTAATTTGTATTTCCGAGGTCCTTTAAACCAGTATACAGTCCAGTTGTCCAAGATAAACCTTTTTGAAAGGCCCGAGTAACATACATGGTAGACCGTCCCTCCCCCGCTCCGCCTCCGGATGAAGGGGACTTTTTGCGTAGACGCGAGCTGCAAGTTAACCTCCTTCCATGGATTCTGGTTCCGGCCTATAACGACACATGGGTCATCTCTGTACAGAAGGAGTAACGGTTCTTGGTTGTTTTTGTTTCTGAAAAGCCTTGACACAAGCAAAAACAATAAGACAGTGCCGCAAGTCCCTTAGCATTCGCAAATGTACGGACCAGTCTTCCAGCGAGAGATTGAAGTATGGGTTGGTCGAGTTGGAGACGTACACGGAGTGATTAGGGTTGAGCTCTCGACAACGCGTAGAGTATGGAGCACGAGCGCAACGTTTCAAATGGTGGAAGAGTCCGAGTTTCATTTCGACGCGTCTGTCGCGCGCGTCCGCTACTCATGATTTGCAGGCCGAGATTCCGAGTACTTTCTCATCTGTTTTGCAAAATGCAACAATAAACTCGTCGAAAACGATACTCGTGTGCTAACTGGACAAGCTAATTCACTAAGATATCCTCGAGCAAAGAATAGTGGTAGCCTGGCCAGCTTCTTTGAAGCTCGCAAAAGTAACACTGGGAAAAGATATTATTCCGAATTCGCAATCTACTTCTGAACCGCCTTGAAGACAGGACTCTCTACAAGATGTATGGGTGTTTTCCCCTCCGGCGTGTTCGGGATAGTTTTAGTTAATCCCTGTAAATAATGATCAGAAGTAAGCTTAACTCAGTTCACACACCGACAAAAAATGCACTTACCAACTTATCGAACATACACTTGTTGAGTGTGCGCTCCGGTTTTCGACACAAGTAATATTCCTGTAGTGCAATTTATAAACGAGAAACCAAGGAAGCGGAGAAAGTAAGGGAATCATAGCGCACCTGGTTGTTCTTCTCTAGACAGCCCCAATGCGCGTCGAATTCCTTCAAGCAATTCTCCCTCATCTTTGTGATGCTGAAAAAGGACGCACAGTCTTGTAAACCGAAAATTCAGAACTCTGTCGAAAACCCAAAGTTACTCACAGGTCGGTAGCGCACCGTGTCACCCGACGGCCTTCTTTCAAGCAATGGGCCGGATCCCTGTTCTCGGCTTTGCAGAGCATGAAGTCCTCTATATAATTATATGACAGCTTGAGATGATGCGCCTGGTAAAATATCAGTCCGTGCGCACCATTGTAGTCCTTGCAGTAAGGTCCGATGAAAAAGGCGGCGCTCTTGAGCGGCGCGCTGGTCGTGCCAAGCTCCGTAACCTTTGGCACGTCCGCTGGCATTGGCGTCGGATCATTGTACGGCTTCGCAGACGAGCCGGGGTCTTGCATCGGGCTCGCCATCGTTGCGGATGTCGAGGTTGGAGGCGAGGCGGGTTCCGGATGGCTGTCATCAAATTCGACATTCACAAGTGGGCGTTGATAGGCTTGCCGAAGAAAGTAATAATGGCACACGCCTCACGCGAATGATTTGCCGAGGCGCGTCTGGTCACCGTGCTCGCGTCTTCATCGTTGCCCGTCATGGTAGGCTCTTCATGATATCCGTCGACCAAAGGTATACAACCTGATAGTTACAAAAAACAGCCTCCTAGGACTCCATATAAGACGCTTCCAATTCTTCTTAAAGCCCACAAGCTCACCATTTTCCTCGAGGCACCACCCACGAAGACCGTCGCGGTGCTCAAGGAAGACGCGTTATCCGCGCTTACGTCCAAGGTCATTAACAACAACAACGAATCCGATGTCCCAGAGATCGAGGGCGTCGAAGACTTTGAAATCTGTCGTGAAATTAAAGAGAGGAATCGTGTACCGACAGGCAAGTTCGAGGTGCTGGATGGAAAAGAACTCGTCAAGAACGTCGCAGTAGCTTATGAGAGTTTGTTCGTGAGGTTTCGAGAAAATGGTGCGTTAGAGTCCCTCTATCCGTTTGTTTGTTACTGAAGCAATACGTCGAAAGGGAAACTAAGACCAGTAGAAGTCACACTCCCACCAACTCAAGCCGACGATGATGACCCTGTACCAGAACCAAGCTCAAGTAAAGGCAAGGGCAAAGGCCTTCCGTTATAAAATCATCTGAACGGGTCTGGACCGAGCTTGCGAGATACGTTTACGCAATGGGCGATGAACGCAGGAAATGTTGCTTTGCGGCGCAAAATAAGTAATTGCCGAAGGATTAGTCTGATTGTAACAGCATATATTATACACTTTGTATTCGAAGGCTCAAGAGGCAGGGGAATAAACAACTCAGAATGTATCATCACAGAATCAATTACTGACATGTAGTCTAACTCGTTTGTGCCGGCTTCCATGAACGTGGTGTTGAAGGAAGCAACGCAGCAGGCGACACGTCTTCCTTCTTCTGCTAAGAGATTATATGTTGTGCACGCATTCCACTTCAACGAGTCGACGGAGTTCAGAGCTGGAAGCGCAGTTTTCTATTATGAAGATGCGCACCGTGTCCATAACGTCTAACTGAATTCCAATACTGTTCAAGTACATTTTTATGGACGGCGGCGGATGCGATACGCTCTTCCCGGTCCCAAGGATTAATATTTCTGACAAAATAAGCACATAGTGTTCAGTACGCGTGGCAAGCAGCCATATGAACTCCTCTCGCGTACCTGGTTTAGGCACAACGACCTCGAAAAGTTCAAACCTCTCCTTCCCCCAGCCGCTCCATAACGAGCTCGGCACGTCCCACAGGAAAACATGCCCATCAAGAAATATGCATGCGGATGGTAAAATGAGACCATCTGCGAGCTCTATACCCCCCGCAGTCATGCCTCGCACCTGTACAGGTGGAGCAGGGCCGCCATCGAGGATGTTGTTCAGCTTTGTCGGACCATTTTGAGGAAATGGCGTTGAACTAAAGTTCCGTACAGAGCGCAGAGTAACCGAAGAGCGAAGAAGTTGGCGTGCAGCAAGGCGTAACATGACGAGGACGCGTTCGTTACGGTTAGAGTTTTAGTTGGAGGGCAGACTCGCGTGTTATTACAGTACGTATGCTTAGTCATTGTACTCGCGTCCGGATGAGCAGTTTGTGGCTCACTTCCCAAAATCAGCCTTTGAGCCCTTTGAAGAGAAGCGGATGGCCCTGTCCCTTGAAGCGGATCAAGCAGCTCTCAGGCTCCAACTTGGATTTCATTGTACGACTTCTCATAGGTATAAATGCTTGCGATTTCTTGGCCGGCTCTTGCCTGCCTCCCCAGCGCTCGCATGTTCTATTTGAAATCTGGATACAAAAACGAGCTTTGAATTTATGCCATTCTCGGTAATGTCATCTAAAACAAGCAACATAAAATAGCATTGCAGGACTCGAGCATTCGATGTACTTTCATATTCACGCAGCATGGAACCGTCGCAGGTCATGCAGTCGAAGTGTTGTCTGTGGTATCCTGCAATGCATGAGGGAAACCGAACGGATAGATCTGGGAGGTTTTTTCAAGATGGATCAGGGGAGTGGAATGATGGGCCTGCGTAGACTGCCCTTACAGACGGGTTCTCCATTCAGACTCAGGTTTACAGAGTTGTCCAACTCTCAAAATACATCTGTGTTTTTCTGCTAACGCAAAGTCGACCAAAGCGGTATTCGATGGAGTCCACAACATTCTTCAGGAGTTAGCTCGCTCACTCGATGTCGAAAATCGACAACATAACCATTGAGGCCTGGCCGGGCGGACCTGGTAAGTTTTTTGAAGATCAAAGGCGGACACGCCGGTAAAGCTATCGCATGTCTGCCGACGCTTTCGCGATCTCGCACTCAAAATCCCAGGTTTCTAGGTACGTATTTCCAGTATGCGATCCTCAGTGGAGCTCAAGGCATATGACTCGACATCAATTGCTATTTTGACGAGTTACCGTTGCCTTCGACACTCACGATCCATCATCCTAAAGGGCCTGCTGCGGATAACACGACCTTCATAGGCATAGAATTTTACAGGCAGTGGTCCACGCCTTCTCAGCAGAAGCTGGCATCAAAACATGCTGTGGCCCCCGACAAAGCGTTTGGCGACTCGCTCATTTTCCTGGATCTCATACACGACGAATCCCTCTATTGCAACCTGGTGGCCATATTAGATTTTCTCTGTGAAAGTTTTCGCTATTACTAACCTTCGCATTTGATGCTGTCGTTCAAGCTTTGTTGCGCATCTCTGACTTTCCCAAGCCCAAACTTCCCGATCTTAGAAGCGTGGAGGTCATGACAGACATGTCAAGAAAATCACATTCAATGTGGTTCGGCGCGTACCAGTCGATTATGAAGACAGCCCCGATCTGATCTGGTCTATTTTCTGCAAATTTATGAGTCTCCAATATCTTACACTCTCTGTTCCCAACATCTGCCCACCCGAAATGTCCGAAATGTACGAAATGGAAGACCCTTCTCTACGCAGCGCGCACCTCGGCAATTAGGATCTCTTCGGGGAATATCTTATATGAAGCAACTGAACGAGAAGTTGAACACAATAACAGGCCGCGAGCTTGAGAAGCGCGAGGTGACGGCTTGCGCCAATCTGTCTAAGGAAATGCTCGAGGAGATTTTCCCAAAGGGATAGCAGGTCCGCAATCCTGCATGAGGACCGAGTGCGCTCGTTGTTTTCCATCTGATTAATGTATGACGAAACGTATATGT
Source organism: Phellopilus nigrolimitatus (assembly GCA_021029095.1). Taxonomy (NCBI): domain Eukaryota; kingdom Fungi; phylum Basidiomycota; class Agaricomycetes; order Hymenochaetales; family Hymenochaetaceae; genus Phellopilus; species Phellopilus nigrolimitatus. The sequence goes on along the minus strand of JAJOHG010000003.1, from coordinate 1,178,657 downwards.
AGAACACAATTGACAGCTCCCGTCGTATCGAACATGACTGATAAGAAATATCTTGCTCAAGTCCTACTTAGTAACTTAGCAGCTATCATATACGCTATACCAGGCGAGAAGATACACACTTGTCGCTTCTGTACTAATTTAATCGGCCGGTCTTGGTATTTATCTCCAACCGGAGCGCGGTCTTTCCAGGACGACAACGCACTACTATAGTTCGAATTCTCTAAGTCCGACTTGAAGATGCGGCGGCATTGCTCGGGCGTCGACAGAGTCGACAACGCACAATCGGCGTGCGCGCATTCAAGGACGAGCGGCCGCTGTGCGAATTGGCAGCCAAGTCTGTCGAAAGAGGCACCGGGCGCGCCCCCGCTAGGCCCGATCGGGCCGGCTGGTTTACGAAACGGCCGGGATCGGCGTCCTTCTATGACCGCATCGGGATCGCGCGTCTCCTGATGGACCTGATCCAAATCTCACAGTTACTTACCAAGTCACTTATCACTCGCTGTGCTCCGCGTCCGTCGCGGGACCCACGCCAGGCGATCTACTTAATCTCGCCCCGGCATCTCGTGCGATTGCGATTTGCAGCCCCACCCACCCCGCGCACCCCGCGCACACGCCGCCGCCCCTGCGCCAGCGCGCAGCTAGCAGCAAGCCACCAAGCCACCAAGAATGATGACGCCGGCGCCTGCGCCTGCGTTGGCCGCGGCACAGGAGCCTGCCGACGCGGACGACGTGATCCAGATCCCCGACTGCGGCGCGCCCGGCCGCGCCGCGCTCGTGCAGCAGTGTTTCGCGCTGCGCATCGCGGTGTTCGTGCACGAGCAGGGCTTCCCCCTCGAAGCCGAGATCGATGAGTGAGCCTCCGTTCCCGTCTCTGCCACCCCCTCTCCTTTTTTTTTTGTCTTACTCACCCGCCTCGGGGTGTCTGTGCGCTTTACTAAGGCACGGGGCCACACGTCCGTGTGTCCCCCGCCCGCGCTGACGCGCCCCGTTTCCGGAACAAAAAAAAAAAAAACGCCACATAACATACATCCCTTAGCCAATCCGCCAACCCTCTCTCCAGTCACAATCTGCGAAACAACAACACGAGCGGTGACTGACGCCACGTCCATTTTCCACCTGCAGCGCCGACGAGACCGCGACGCACTTCCTTTTGCGGCTCGCACCGCCCGCGCACACGCCCGCGGGCACGGTGCGCGCGACGCGCCCGGGCGCCTACTACAAGCTCAGCCGGCTCGCCGTGCTCGGCGCACACCGCGGGCGCGGGCGCGGCGCGGCGCTCGTGCGCGCGCTGCACGCGTGGGCCGTGCAGGACGCGTTGGCGCGTGCGCGCGGCGATGGTGCTGGGGACGCCGCGCCGCACACGGTGACAATCGTCGCGCACGCGCAGCTCCCCGCGCGCGCGTTCTACGCACGGTGCGTGACTCCGCCGCGCCGTCCGAGAGCGCTCATACTAATCACGAGGAAAACAAACGCGCTGCCGTGCATCTAATCTCCCCGCTGCAGATTCGGCTACGAGCCCGAGGTGCGTTGCGCGTCTCAGTAATAATAATGATGATGCATGTGCCCGCTGACAACGCGGGCCCGGGCGCTCGCGTTGTCAGCTCTGGCTTTGCGTTCTGTCAGATCGCTGATTCATGGCGTTCTCCCCTTATATGTATTGCGTTGCGCTGCATTGCGCTGCGTTGCGTTGCGTCATCTGTCATTTACCCGTGCAGGGTCCGGAGTTCGACGAGGACGGCGCGCCGCACCAGAAGATGGTCGTTCGGCTGCAGACACAGCAGACAGAGCAGTAGCAGTAGCAGGAGGAGCAGCAGCAGTAACAGTAGAACAGCAGAACTCGATTTCGCTTCGATTCGCTCCGCTTCAAAGGCGCCAGCAATGTATGTATGTATGTATGTATGTATGTACACGAAAATACGCATTTAAGCCGACTGTTCGTTGTGCGCTGCGCGGGGGGTATCGACCGGGGGGGGGGGGGGGGGGGCGCCTGTAGCTAGGAATACATGCGAAAGAGAGAAAGAGAGAGAGAGAGACGCGAGAAAATCATAAGACATACGTATACATATCTTTCGTGAGTCCAGATACCCGAAACAAGGCAGGGGGGATAGAGAGAAAGAAAGGGGCGGGAAGGCGGCGGAGGTATAAGCCTGGCGAGGTATGTATGCGCCGACTGAGGAAATACTCGGGAGAAGCACGCAGAGACGAGAGAAGAGAGGAGAAGAGAAGAGAAGAGAAGAGAGACGAGGCGAGACGAGACGAGGAGAGCGCGAAGAGGGCAAACCGGATCCAAGAAAGTATAAAGTAGACCATCAATCGATGAGTAAGCAACGCTGGCGCCAGCCGTATTCCCAACCTCCTATACGAGAAGTCCAAAAGCATGCCCCCGGGCGTGCGCGGCGCGCGGCGCGCGCGCCGGCCGGCCGCGGGGGGTGCGAACAAGAGAACACCAGAAACGAGAACGCGGGAAGGAAGAGAAAGAAAGAAAGCGAAACCGGGCAGAAAAAGGGAAGAGTGGCGAGCGAGAGGCGAGCGAGAGGAGATAGGAGGTGAGGAGAGAAGAGAGGAGAGGGGGTGGGTTCCGGGGGGTGCGCACAGCGTCCAAAGGGGGCGAGAGCCCCTGCCCCTGCGCCAATGCTCGCGCAGGAAGCCGAGCCCGAAGCGGGAAGTAAGGAAGGAAGGAAGGAAGGACAGGACAGGACAGGACAGGAGACACACAGACGCGAGAAAAAGGAAGGCGGACGAAAACACACAAGCCGACGGCAGGGGGTGGGGGGAGCCGGTCACGCCCAGACAGGCCGGCCGGGGCGGCGGCGCGCCGCCGCCGCCGCCGCCGCGCCCTCGTCCGTGGTGCACCCCTCGCTGTCCGGCTCGCTGTCGGAGCTGAGCTCGGGCGCGGGGCCGGGCGCGAGCGCGAACGCGCCGTGCCCGAAGGGCAGCGCGGGCGCGGGCGCGGTGCCGAAGCTGATCGTCGTCTCGAAGCCGACCGTGCCCTCTTCGTACAGCCGGCGGGCGGCCTCGTAGTCGAGCTTCTCCTTTTCGGCCTGTGCGAGGAAGGGCTGCGCGCGGGGTGGGGGGAAGGGGAAGGGAAGGGGAAGGGCACAGAGTCAGCGTCACGTCAGAGTCAGAGGTCAGAGTCAGAAACGAGATTCGATGCGCAGCGTTTTGCAAGAAAAGAAAGAAAAGAACGCGGCACGAGTCAGGGGCTCGACGGATCATGGGAAAATAGAACGAGAGTGGGGCGGAGTGTATGGGCAGGATGTGTAAATGAAAGCGGGAGAAGGGAAGAGGAAGGGCGAAGACGTAGGGGTGACCCGCGATTGGTGCGAGGGAAATGAATGGGCGTCCAATTTGAAAAGAACAAAAACAAAAGACATAGAAACGAACGCAAATAAAGTCAAAATCATATCGAAGTTCGCGAGACGAAGAGGAGAGGCAAAGTGGGAGCGCGACGGGTTCGAGTTAAAAAAAAAGGAAAAAAAAAGGAAAAAAAGAAAAAAAGAGAGAAACACACCTTCCGTTCCTCATCCGTCATCGAGCGCCACTTCGCCGCCGCCAGGACGCTCTGCGCCGTCGTCTCGCGCTCCTCGCCAAACACCTCCCGCACGAGCGCGCGGTCCGCGCGTATATGGTGCAGAAACATGAAGTACGCGCTGAGCGGCTTCTTCGGCGCGTTCGGGTCCTTGATGTTGCCCCGGCGCGACTTGCCCGCCTTGCGCTGCGCCGCGCGGAACTGGTTCTCGCGCTTGATGTCCTCTGGAGTCAGCGTGCGCTGCCACGCCGCCACCTCGCGCTCGCGCGCCTCCTTCATCGCCTGCGAGCGGCGTTTGTACGGCTGTTGTCGCGTAGATAAACAAAAAACAAAAGGAACAGTAGAAGTCAGAAATGACAAGCCTAAAAATAGAAAAATAACAAGACCAATGTGCACAACATACCTCCTTCTGCTCCGGCGAGAGCCCCGCGTACTCCGCGCCGGCCTCCTTCGCGGCCTGCGCGACGTTCAGCTTCTTGTCCGCGCCGTGCAGCAGCTGGTGCCGCTGGATCCAGTCCGTGAAGTACAGCTGCCACGTCGACGGCGCGAGCTTCGGCGGGCGCAGCGCCGAGCGCAGCGGCGCCGTCGCCGCCGTGTCCTTGTTGTCGCGTGCATCGTGCTCGGACGACGGCTCGCGCGAGTGCAGCGGCGAGCCCGGCGAGGCAGGACGCAGACGTAGAGTACTCGCTGGCGCCGCCGCCGAGCGCGTGCAGCCGCAGCCGCGGCGAGGGCGTCTGCGTCTCGCGGCGCGCGCGGCGGCGCACGGTCGCCTCGCGGTCCGCGCCCGCGCCGCCGCCGAACTGCACGTCCAGCGCGGACAACGGGCGCGGGCGCGGACGCGCCGCCGCTGCCGCTGCCGCTGCCGCGCACCGTGCCCCACCTGTCACGGTCCTCCTCGAGCTTGACGCCGCGCGCGCCATCGTTGTCGGTGCCCTGGGCGGCGGCGCGGGGGACGAGCGCCACGGCGCGCAGCGCGTCGCGTAGGCCGGAGCCCGCGCGCTGGCTGTACGTGCGCACGCGCGCGCGGAGGCCCGTGTGGCCGCCGGGCCCGCCGCCGTTCACGGCGCGCGAGCCGCCGCTGCCGCTGCCGAAGCTGCTGCCTCCGGGGCCGCCGACGTGGAAGCCGCCGGCGCCGCCGTCTGCGGAGGGCGAGGACGCGCCGGCGCCGAAGCCGCCGAAGCCGGCGGCGTGCGAGTGCGGGGGCGCGCTCGCGGGCTGGAAGAGCTGCGCGAGGGTCGACGGGGAGGAGTGCGCGTGCGCGGAGAAGGGGGACGGGGGGCCGGGGATGGGGATGGGGATGGCCGCGGAGGGCGCGGCGGCGGCGCTGCCCTGCGCGAAGGGGTCCGCCGCGCTCCACGCGCTGAGCTGCTCGTGGGCGACGTCGCGCGCGGGTGAGGCCGGGCGAGCCGCTGTCCATGGGCGGGGGCGGCGTGTCCCAGAGGTGCGCGGCCCAGAAGGGCGTGCTGCTGCTGCTGCCTCCCCTGCGGGGAGCTCGAGCTGGCGCGGGGCGATGCTCGGGGGCGTGTACGGGGGGAAGGCGAACGCGAGGCGCTGCTGCCCCTGCCCCTGGTCGTGCTCGCGGCCCTGCTCGTACTCCTGCTCGTGCTCGTAGCCGCGCGCGGGCGAGGCGGGGAGGAAGAGCGGCGAGCCGAGCGCGGACTGGCTGCTGCTGTGCGGGAAGACGTGCGCGGGCGCGTGCAGGCCGTGCTCCGGGAGGAAGGGCTGCGCGGGGTCCTTGAGCAGCGCGCCGGGGAGCAGGTCGTAGGTGTCCCACGGCGGGAAGGCGAGGTCGGCGGGGTCCACCGCGGCGCCGCCGCCGAACGCGCCGGCGCCCAGGCCGCCCTGCGCGCCGAACGGGTCGTACGCGTACGCGTCGAAGCCCGCGAAGAGCGGGAGGCTGTCTGCGGGCGCGCCCGCGCCGGGGAACTCGTGCGCGTGGGCGACGGGGGAGTACGCGGGGGAGCCGGCGGGCGGGGAGAAGGGGGAGAAGGAGGCGGGGTCGGGGAGGGGCGTGTTGTTGGCGGGCCAGGGCAGCGGGGAGCCGGCGAAGGAGAGCGCGGGGGACGCGGCGTCGGCGTCGGACGCGGGGGGCGGGGACGCGTGTGCGGCTGCTGCGTCGTTGCTGGCGCCGCCGGTGGGGTCCATGTGGACGTACTCGCCGAGCTCGCGCTCGAAGCGGCGCTCGGCGTCGTCCATCTCGCTGTCCTGCTGCTGCTGCTGCGCGGAGGCAAACGCGGGGACGGCTGCTGCGGCGTCCGCGGAGGCAAATAGCTGCGCGGGCGCGCCCCTGTCTGCGCCGGCGGGGAAGGACGCGTACGGGCGGGCGTACGTGCTGTTCGGCGGGGGCCTGTACGCGAAGGGGGAGAGGGGGGACATGAGGGTGTGTGCGGCTGCGGGGTCGGCGTGGGCGGCGAGGGAGGGGCGGCGTGGGATGTCGATGGGGAGGGACGGGTTGTGGGGGCGGGCGGAGGAGGAGGACATGGCAGGTGCTTGGGCGTGCTTGGGCGGTGTGCTGGAGGACACGGCTCGGCGCAGAGCGGGCACGGGGACGGGGGGAAAGAGTGGAGGGGGGGAGGAGGAAGGAGAGAGGGCCGTATTTATAGGAGGGAGGAGGGAAGCAGAGGCGAAAGCAGGAGCAGCCCGATCGCGCTCGGTTCTGGTTCTCGCTCTCGGTATCGGACTGTGAGTCTGAGTCTGAGTCCGTCTCCCATTCCCAGTCCCAGTGCGATTAGGAAGCACGTCCCAATCGCGGAACGCGGCGCTTATGTGATTCGGATTCGGATTCGGATTCGGATTCGGATTCGGTGCTGATTAGACTGCTGCTGCCCTTCGCGCTCGCCGACGCGACTTTGCATCTGGTGCTGCTGGTATGACGCGCAGATCCCACCTGCTGATTCTGCGCTAGCCCGGCCAGCAGCGCACGGCCTCCTGATCCGAGGCGAAGCAGCCTGTGCCGGGGGGCCGGCGAGCACAGGAGCAGGCGAGCGAGCAGCAGCAAAGGCAGAGGCTGTCGAGGGAGCGCAGCGTGAGTCATGTGTCGCCCCCGTCCCCCCAGCAGCGCACACATCCCACGCGCAGAATCAGCGTGCATGATTATTGCTGCTTGCAGAGGCGGTGATTGCTGATGCTGATGGTGGGTGGCAGCGCCCCCCTGCGCAACTGCAACTGCGAGCAGCGTGGCCCCGGCGCTGCGACACCCCTTCTCTCTTCTCTCCCACCCACTTGTCACATCTGCCGGCCCTCAACACGACACAACGAGTGACGCTTCCGCGGGTCACTTCAGCCTTTTAGAGTGCGCAGGGTCCGCCCAGGGCCGCCTCAGGGTCTCAGGGTCCCCAATTTTCCCTCCTGAACCTTAGCACCCCCAGCGGCGGAACCAGCCTTCCCCCTCCGCCCTTTTAATTCTATTTCTTTATTCTCGATTTTCAAAAATAGCCGCTGCCCGTATGCTCGTATGCGCCCCAGCCCATGTTGTGCTCTGTTGTCGACGACAATATATGACTCGTACGTACATACTACACACGGCACCCCCATTCACAGAACCACAATCGACTCAGGGCCCCGGTACCGCTCGCTGTGGTACACACTCTTCCCTGCCTGTGTCATCCCGTCCCGCGTCGTCCCCCCGTATCATATCATACCGTAACATAACATAACAACATATCCGTCCGGCCAGTCGGCGTACCATCCAGTCCCCGGCGTAGACGCCGGCGGTCCGCCCCATCACCCGGGCGAGCGAGCGAACGTGCAGCACACATATGCGGCGCGCCCAGTTCCGCGCCGTGCGCAAATCGCCGAGGAGTTCGCGCGGCGCGCGGAGGCCAGGGGGCCAGGCCCAGGTCCGCCGCGATACATTCGTTCCAATGATCCCCCGCCGTCCCCCAATTGTCATCAATTAAAGATGATCACGTCCGCGTTGTCGTCGTCGTCGTCCACACGTCGCAACAAAGGATAAAAATGAGAGAGTAAACAAATCAAAGAGTGCCACACAGCGTCAGTTCCGGTCAACAACGAAGGGCCGAAGCGCGCGCGCACCTCCCAACCCGGCACGCCCTTCATGATCTCCTCCTCGCGTGCGCGCGCCGCCGCCTGCCGGCGGTACACGTCCCGGTCGCCCTCCGCCAGCAGCACCGGCACCAGGTGGATCCGCGACCACGTCTTCTCGCGCTGCAGCTCCCTGTAATCGCGTATCGCGTGGCACACGCACACAGCAAAGCAAAGTCAGCAAAGAAAAGCTAAAAACACGACACAACACACGAAGAAGAAAAACATCAAGGGTGGGAGAGGTAAAATGGACGGCAACGGCGCCGGCAAAATGAGCACACAAAGACCCGGCTGTCGCTGCTGCTGCCTGCTGCGCGAAATGGACGAGAATGCGCTTTGCTTTTGGTTCCCGAAGAGAAGACACGTTGGTCGCCTTCAACCAATGTGCTCCCGCGACTGTCGACAGCCAGCACCAGTCCTCGGGCACGTGACCTGCGAGCTAGCCCGCGAACGACACGACATGATCGAGCCGCCGATCCATTCCATTCCACAGACCGCCGACCTCGATCGCGCGCACACACCAGATGACAGCAGCGCCCCATCAGGATCCCCATCACCGCGGCGCCCTGTAACTGTAATCACTGATAACGCGGCCCACAAACGCGGTGCCCCGCCAAAACGCGAGCCGGAGCATGACGAGGACGCCGGGCGCGGCGGACAGCGAGAAAAGAAAAAAAGCTTGATAACGCGTAGCGGGTCGCGCGCCGCATCAGGCCTGAGATGTGCCGGATGTATCCAGGGCGCGTCACGGCGCCTGCGGCTGTCCCCGCGCCACCGCACTAAAGCCCCGGGGGCAGCGGGGGCACCGGACGCAGCTGCTGTCGGCGCGATCCAGGGCCGCGCCCCTGGTATCAGCACACACAATCGAGGCCCGTTCATGTACGTCTATTCACTCATGTACAGACGCGTGTCCGTTTCAGAACGAGCCCGGAAACAAGCTCGGATGGAAGCGCACGCGCGCACGCGCGCGCGCGCGGAGGCTGATGTAAGCGCGGCTCGCGGGGGGAAACCGTGCAGACGCATTCGTGGCGAAATGGACGCAGAAGGAAAGGCGAAAGCGAGTGGGAGTCTGTGTGCCGACGGAGGCAGCGTCCCTCGACAGATCGTCTAGACGAGAAAGGGGGTCGGGTGGTGAATGGGCAGTGGCAAGGGCTGCGTGCCGAGCAAGGAAGGAAGGACGGAAGCAGAAACAAGGTTTCCGCGCATCCCATCGGCGGACAAAAGACACTGGGCGGAGGGCTGCCCGGCTGCCCAGCGCGGCGAGCCAGCCGAGTCCGAATCGCCGTGGACCGCGAAACGTGCCCCGGCGTGTGCCCGTGCGTCGCAGAACGAGGTTCACGGTTCGCGCTATCGCTGCGCTTCGCCGGAATCGCTGGGCCCAGCTTATCTGGGCTAGCGCAATATAGTTCTCCGAATGCGATAAGATCACAGGACGCGGGACGGCATCAGAGCTGCGGGTCACAGGATCCGGCCGCGAAGCCAGCGGAGGCTTCTTTCTCTTTGACTCCTGCTTCGCCTTTTCGTCTCTGAACTTTTGGGAGAAAAACAGAGGCCGAATGAAGGAACTGCCGTTCGCTTCAATTTCTGGCGATGTGGGTCCAGGTCGAAAGTTGAAATCGCAATCGAAACACAGAACCGACCGCGCGGCGCCCGCCGAGATCCTGCTGTCCATGTATGTGGCCCAATCTTCCATCACAGTCAAGCCCATTGTTCGACGTCCCCGCAGCAATCCGAACGAAAGGCTGTGCACAGGGAGAAGGCGAGGAAGGCGAGTGAAAAGCATGCCAAGTGTGGTTGGAGATCTAAATTAACGCGTTTGAAATGGCGAACGGTGTTAGGTTGGATGCGATTTTGGAAGAGGGGGTGGAGTAGCAACCAGGGCAATACATCGCCGTTTCACGCGTTCGGCGGATATGGCCAATGTCGCCCTGCCTGCCGATTTGCTGCGCTTCGTCATCCGTGTTGGACGGCCGAGCGGACGGAGCGGAAAGAGGAAGGCAGAAAAGCAAAATGACGAAATGACGAGATGACTCGGACAAGAGATCGCTAATGCCAGAAGTGATGTGTAATTTGCTGGAGATCCACAGTTCGTTGATGACTGTGTACCTCTTTCCTCCCTCTCGTCATTTCTCCTGTTCCAAATACATCTCCTTTTCCCTCTTGGACCTCCAAGCCCCCGCCTCCCGTCGCCTTTTCAAGCTCGGCTGTCCTTCGGCAGGCGTGCCGTCTTCCGGGTGTTGAAAGCAATTTACGAGATAGGGCGACGATAAGCCGAGAGCAATCGAATGCCCCATTGACACAGTCAAAGCTTATGACGCGCGCCGCAAGATTCGGACACATCCCACTGCGCGCCTGACAACTCCTGATCCGCTCCGCGGGCCGGAGCGCTCGAGCCCAAAGTGCAAGAAAGCGCGATAGCTATAGGTGCCTAAGCAAATAAGCATCCGGGGTCCCAGGCGATTAGGCGCGCAAGATCGCGTGTTCGCGTGTTCGGGTGGAGTGCCCGAGCTTCCTTTCTCCTTGTAAAGGCCCTAAACATCGTGCTTCGCGGGTTTGCAGTGTCATCCGGAGCACGGAGGAGGCCAGACGTGAAAGGAGTATTGGAAGGGAAGTTGCCGAGCTCCAAGCGGGACGGGACGGGCGAGAGCACGAGATGGGTTGATGCGAAGCCTTCCTCGGTTGAACCGCAAAGAAAGTAGAATGACAAGGAACACAGGAGCACGAGCAGTGCATGATCAACGTGAAAGCGGAATAGGCACCCAAATGGAAGAGAGAAAGAACGGGAAAAAAGGAAGGAGAAAAGATACTGACCGCTTCTCAAGGTTTCCTTGCCCAAGGCGGTAAAAGCCAAAGGCACATACGCCAAAGACGCCAGCGAGGATGATGGCGCTTGACGGACCGCGAAAGGGGAGATTGCGTTTGTACTTGATGTTCTCAAAGCCACCGGGCGGGGGCATATCCCTTCACGGGCGAACAATTACGACGGACAATGGGCGGGAAGTCAGAGAGCTGTCTGTCAGAGAACATATAGCACACGAGTACGAACTGCCTGTATGGAAGCGACACTTTGGGAAGGCTTGTCAGTGCATGGTGGATGCATTTCCGAAGAAAAGACGACACGCACTGGCTGTTGATTGCTGTCTACTTGTTAGCGTTGTCGACGTCGAGTAAGATGAAGCTGAAGGATGTCGACGAGCAGGCGGACGTGCAGCGGGGTACCAGCGTGGGAATAAAGAAGAACGCCGACGAAAAAGGAAAAAGAAATAAGCCACGTGGAGGCCAAACATACCAGTAACGCAAAGAGCGTACCCGGCGGGGCGGCCGCGAACCAAGCGCGCCCCCCTTAGATTTCGTACGCTTTCAGTTGCTTGAGGAGGCTGGTCGATTGCATTTAGTTCCGTTTCGGACTAGCTAGTAGCCGGAGAGCAGCACGGCGGCCCCGACGGCCCCGAAACATACATATATCGACAGGAGGGGTATGTTATAGATGCATCAACGTACTTTTTATTTTACGACATCCGATACTCTTATCTACGAAGGGAGAGAAAACACGCAGGGAAGACGCGTGCGATCGGGTGTCAGTACATTATACGGGCGCGCGCGGCGCGCGGGGTGCTACATTATTATAAACAGGGCGGGATGCAGGGCGAGATGGGGGGGGGGGGGGGGGGGGGCACAGAAAGCAGTAATCGACAAATAGGTAGGACGCTGTGGCTCGGAGCGAATTGCGGGTGTAGTGTAGTGTAGACGGACGGATCCGATAAATAGATAGATAAACGGATAGATAGACAGATATGTGGATGAATGGATGGACGGATGGATGAAGATGCAAATGCGAGGGTATTGACAGAAATGACGGAGAATATAAAATTAGACATACAGACGGAGATCTTTCGAATTATAAGCAGCCGCGTTCACTCAACTCCCGCACAGTCACACCCCTTCGTCCACCGTCATGCACCCATCGAAATACGCGCCGCCACCGAGGACGGGGTCGACGGGGCTCGACGGCTGCGCCAACATCTGCGGATGCGGGAGCGGCGAGCCCGGTGGCGTCGCGAGCGCGTGCGCGAGCTTTGCCGCGAAGTCCGGCGTGAGCAGCAGCTGCGGCGAGGTGAAGGCGTTGCTCGAGCTCGCGCTCGTCGCGGAGGGCGGCACGGGGAGCGAGAAGCGGCCTGATGCCGGCGTAGCCGCGAACAGGCCGTCGCGCTCGGCGAAGGAGCGTCGATACGCAGATGCGGAGGACGGGGGACGCGCGGGCCTTGGCAGCGGGTGCTCGAGGGAGAAGGACGGCACGGCGGGGAGGGGCATGTCCGGAGGCGCAGGGGCGGATTTGGACACGGGGCCGCGGCGGGATCTATGTATGTAATTCGAGTCAGTTAACCAGCAATCGAAAGCGAAGGCAAGTATCAACGCACCGGAGGACGCCCCCCATACTATGCCGGCGCGCGAGCTGAGCGTCGCCGTCCGCCTTGCGCGCGCGGGCCTTGCACGGGCTGCGCAGCGCCGCACGGCTCGCGGACGCGGCGGCGCCCGCAGCGCGGGCGGGGCTCTTGAGCGCGCCCTTTGGGCTCGCGGCGGCTGCGGCGGCAATGCTCGAGCGACGGCGTCGCACGACGCGCTGCTGAGGGGACCGCAAGGGGACCTGAGTGTCGATGTGGATCTTGGGTGGCGGCGCGAGGGTGTAGGACTCCGTCTGCGGCGAGGGCACGGGCGGGGCGGTGTGCACGCTAGAGGTGGAAAGGCCGAGAGAGAATAGAGTAGAGTAGCCTGTGGCCAGCATCGTGGACGACTCGGTGGTGTTGGGGACCTTGGGGTGGATGCGTGCGACGATGAGGACGACGACGACGAGGACGTTGATGTTTGTTTTGGCGTGACGCGAAGACTCAACGCCGACGAAAAAGGAAAAAAGGGGATAAGCCACGTGGAAGCCAATCACACTGCAGTAGCGCAAAGAGCGTAGGAGTAAAGGCGCTTGTAGGGATAAAGAATTCGATTCACAGGCTGCCGCCGAGACAACCAAGAAGCCGAACACAACATGTTTCTTCCCTTCATTCCTTCTCTCCCTCCATCTTGATACGCACTCTAGTCCTCGACAACGACAACGACAACGAGTCAACGACAACAACAGCTTAATTTCTTCGGAGACAAAGGTCTCGACTGGTCATCAAGAGATAATCACCGTTTCACATCAACAACACAACAAAAAATAAAATAAAGAACATTCATGTCTCGCCATCCGTCGCCCGGACCCTCTATCTCCTCCCAGGGCCACGGTCACTACAGACACATGGACGTGCACGATTCACCCATAGGCCCACCGGGCTCGCAGCCGTACGCTGCAAGCATCCACGGGGCGCCACCACCACCGGTTACGGCACAGTCAGGCCCGCCGGTGGCCACGTCATCGGCGACCCGCACGAAGAGCAGGGCCTATCAGAGCGGAATCGCTGCTGGCGCGGAGGACGTCAAGTACGCGGCGAAGTACAGAGACTTGAAGCGCAAGGTCAAGGAGATCGAATCGGTGAGTAACTTTTCTTGTCTCTTGCTTCTGGCGAGCAATGTTTATTCAATTAAATAAATATAAAAAAACCATGCTGTTTTCTTTCGTGGCGAACAGGACAACGACAAACTGCTCTTCAAAGTCCTACAAGCGAAGCGTAACATCCAGCGCGCAAAACTTGAGAGAGCGTCAGTTCTTTCTCCCTCTCTTTTCTTCCTCAGCGCCGGTCTGATTTACCTTTTCTCAACCAATCATATGCACCCTTGTCTCCCCTTTTTTTCACAACCAGCATCCTCTACGAACGCCTCGGCACGCTTCCCGCCTCGCCAATCCCGGGCCAAGCAAATCTTCCGCCGCAAGTCACAGCTCAGCCCGTACCCGTCCCTCACTCCGCGCATGCCGCTCCAGCACACCGACATCCGCACGCGCCGCCGCTGGTGCCTACACCCGCGCCCCACGTCTCGCATCGCGGGCAGCACCAGCTGCACGTACAGCCCGCGCCTGCATCAGGACACCACCATCACCACCACCACCAGCCGATACAGCCCGCGCCCGCTCACACGACCCCGCCCTCGAACCACCCACAGGCGCATCACGCGCCCGGCCCAGCGCCCGCGCCCAACCATGCGTCGCACGCACACGACGCGCAGCACCCCGGGCAACTGCCCATCACGCACGCACAGCAGGTGTGCACCGTGCAGACCACGGACGGCCCGCTCGTGGTCGTCGCGGGCCCGGACGGCCGCCCGGTCTGTACGCAGGACGGGCACCTCATTCCCGTGCAGGAGAACGTGCACCCGGCGCCCCCGCCCGTAAATCCCGCACACGCGCAGCAGCCACCGCGAAGGCGCGGGGGCCGGATAAGCGCTCGTGAGAAGGAGGCGCGGGAGAGAGAGGCGCGGGAAGCCAGAGAGAGGGAGGCGCGAGAGCACGAGGCACTCATCGAGTCCGACCGCGACCGGGAGAGGGAGAGGGCTGCAGTTGCGCAGGGCCAGTCTCACCACGAGTCGCTTCCGCCCAACGCGTGGAGCTCGCGTCCGCACGGCGTCTCCCCGCAGCTCGCGCACACGCACGCGGGCGTGCAGCAGATCGCGCCGATGTCGAGCCGCGAGCAGCGCGAGCGCGAGAGGGTGATGGAGCGCGAGTACGAGCAGGAACGCGAGCTGCGGAACCGCCGCGAGGCGAAGGAACAGAGGGAGCGCGAGCGGCACGCGCACCACCACGGACATGGACACAGTGGACATGGACACGGGCATGTCCAGCAGCACCATATGCACGAACACGGCGGCACGCCTCCCCCGCACGGGCCCCTCCAGAGCCCCAACCAAGCCTCCCCTGCGCACGTGCACGCGTCGGCGCCAGCGGCCGCGCGCCCGCAGCGCGCACAGTCGCAAGCATCGCACTATTCGCAGCACTCGCACGGGTCGTACCCATCCTCGCAGCACTCGCAGCATTCGCACGCGCACGCGCACTCGCACCACTCACACTCCGTGAGCCCACATTCGCCCGGCGGGGGCACGTACCCGCCGCCGCGCATCCACAACCACCAGCGCATTGGCCCGGGGTCGAACGCTATTCGCGAGCGCGATCGGCGCGAGCGGGAGCGCGCCGAGGCTGCTGCTGCTGCTGCTGCGGGCGGGAGCCCTCATCCTCCCGAGCTTCAGGCACAGGCTCAGCCTGAAGACGATCGGGAACTGGCTCCCGCCGCCGCTCCGACCTCGGCGAGCTCGCGCGTGCCGACGCCCCCGTACATGCGGCGCTCGCACTCGCACATCGTCGAAGCTGAGCGCGACGTTGAGATGGCCGGGCCTTCCGAACACGAGCATGACGCACGCGACGACGGTCGCTACGCTCGGACCGCGCATGCGCATGCGAGTCCCCGGCCGGATGCGTACGCCGGCGAAGATGACACGGCCAGGCGGAGCGCGTCCATGACGCCGATCTAACCTGCAATTAATCCTAGCAGGAAATAACATAGTGTACGGACAGTCAGATGTTGTGGTACATGTAATTATTTCCCCCTGTTTTCCTGCCAGTGTTTCACGAGTCCTATGCCTTCTTGCTTGTCTCCGATCCTAATTGGTTCCCTCGCGGCTATCGATGTCTCTGGCTCCTTAGTTCGCGTAAATTACTCTTGTTGCTTGTGCCATTGTGTTTTCGACAGAAGTCTCGTAAATTCTCATGCATGTTTTCCTTCCGTCTGAAGTTGTGAGTCCGGAACTGCCATAACGGGAGCAAATTGTCCCAAATGCGGACTAGCGAATGTGATCAGCGGCGCTGAGTCACTCCCCCTATCCCGACGCTTCTCGACACAAAGTTCCGAGTAAACAGAGCAGAATCAGCTGTGAAAAGATGTCTAGGTACGTAAGACACAGCCAGTGCGTCTTCTGGAAGAGGGGGGACAGTCTTCCGGTGAGTAAATACTCGTCAGTTTAGGACGTTGAGCCTTGGACTTGGATGAAGGCTCCAACCTCCTTACTTCAAAATGACAAGGAGTGTGTGCCTTCGGTTAGGCGCGTCCTACAGTATCTACGCGCACACAGGAACATCTGTATGTTTCGAAGTGCTGATGTGGAGAGAAGAAGAGACGAAGAGGAGCGGAAAAGAAGGGAACCGCGGATCGATGATGTGCCAGTGGTCTTGAGTATTCAGCTCTCCTATAGCTAGATAATCGGCCCTTAAGTTCCCGCCCCACACAACAATTACCCTGCCAAGACTGCATGGACGCAGCGCCTGGCAAGTGCGTGCCGAGTCGGGGCGAGCAATACATTGCGGGTGTTGCTGTCTGTCATATGCCGAGCTTCTCGCCACCGACGCGACGACAGGATCCGTAGATAGGCTGAGGCCAGCGATAAACGCACCCCTTTGACCGGTCTTCTCTTACGTCTTACGCCAGAGTCGGAGTTTGTGCATAATGGAGTCGTAGCACGTGTATTTCTCGGAAGAGAATGGGGAAGGTGGAAGGACGGAGCGCATTTGTCTCTTTCTGGTTCTATTCTTGACCCTGCGCGACATATGCTCACAATGTCATTTTGTGCCCGTCAGGAAAGTCGCGACAAAAAACTGGCAGTCTTAAAACACAAGCCGGCTACAAGGACACGATTAAAGTAATGTACTGTAAGCATAAGAAACAGATTTGTGAAGGGGGGAGGAAGAATTGTGAGGGGGCGAGAAAAATGTCAATGAAAGAAAATGACGGGTGTAACAATACTGAGAACGACGCGTGAGACGACGAGGTGTCTTCGCATCGGCGCAGGTGCGCAAAAAAAAATCGAGAATGCTAGAAAGACCGCCCAAAAGCATGAGAGGGAGCGCCCGGTAGCCTGCACGCAAACCATGAGCCTAGACTCAGGCCTAACATGCTAGTAGACGCTGTGCAACCCCTCTATTAATCAAGCCATGTGAAAACACAGACGTGACGATGAGTGCCAGAGGGTCCTGCGGGCAGAATTGCGCTGCTTCGCGAGAAATTGCTGATGGAGCTGAGAGCAAGGGTCAAAGACGTTGAATATCGTTACGAATCCAGGGACCGAGGATCGTTGGATGTGCAAAGGCGCTTCATATTGAGAAGCGCTGCCATATCGCAATTGGCACTTTCCGTAGTCACAGAACGCGGCCTCGGGTGAAACGATAGCCTGCGTACGGGTCAGAGATACGACGCGAGTGTGGCGATTCAGCCGCAATCTGAATACTGATCAACAGCTTGCCAGGATGGGACGATATCTATCTGAGCTGCAGTGCGTATTGGAGTGCGAGGCGATCTCGGACGCCGCTAATTTCTTGCAATTCGCTATTCTGTCCTGTAAAACCATTTTGCGAACCGGTGTTGATTAGCCTAATTGCGGAAAGCAATGTGGTATTCTAAGCCGTACTTGACAGCAAACGTTTCATAGCACCCAAGATTGCGGAAATCATATGCTGAACCAATCGTGTCAGGTTCCACAGGATCTCAAAGAAGATCGCACTTGTAGCCGTAAGATTTCATACTATTGGATGTAGACGCACAGTCATGTTTCTTTTGTCGTACGCCAGTGCATTTGCTGTCAAAGCCAGAGACGAGACGAGGTATGTCAGATTGTATTTTGGGACCCACAAACGGAACCAAGGGCTTCAGATTACATATCCAGACTCTTTAATTACCATAAACGTCACTCCTATTAACTTTCCGATCGGTGATGGAGATGGTGGCGCAGTAGAGGCCGTAGTCCGGACATATTTTAGTCGCAGCACGCGTCTAAAAGAGAGCATCGGCACTAGGGACAGCGGGATTTTGCCGTTGACACGAGTCTCTACGCGTCTATACCATTTCTCGATCTTGACTCCTGATTGAGATATTTTCACGTATTGGAATGCGGCACGATCGCAGACACAAAGACCACGCCAGGGTATTCTTCTCAGTTATGTCTTCCATTTTCTCCCTCATAGAACCCCGCGTTCCGATTTTGATTTGCCTGATTGCGGAATGTATATTGCCTGGGCCTTTCAGCGAGTCACATCAGCCTGAACCATATGGGTAAATTCAGTTGAGTGCCAGATCACTCAGAAGGGCGCCAATAGCATGTTACTATGTTCACACGGACACATGCAATTGTGAGTGACGAGGAAGAGGGGTGCCGAGCGAGTCAGGTTATGTAGATAGTAAGGGGTCGCCGAGGAGGCCTCGTCGACTAATCCTCCGATCAGATCAAACAAGCGCACTCGCGGACCGATTAACAATCAAGAATCGAGATCAAAAGCATCTCAGAAGTGGTAGGGTGGAGTGCAACAGCCTGTTTCTGAATCAGAACAGAGAATTTGTATTCGGGGCGACTCGGAGTCTCAATTTCGAGCATGGCCGAGCATAATTTCTGGAGTACCGCTTCATCCTCTACCAAACAAATTTATGAGCAGTGATAGCAATTTCCCATAAATGATACAGGCATTCACTGCACCTTAAAAGCGAGTCATGGAACGTATAGATTCAGCGTTCCATCTTCAAGGAAGCGAGACAGCTAGCCTATGTGGTACAGCTTCTGGGCGGACCATGCGCATCCCGGGCGTCAACCAAGCGTCCGCGGACGTCCAAAGACTCGCAGTAAATCCGCATGTAACAGCATAATTATGCCACAGAAATTGTCTTCGAAAACAAATGTCATTAATCACCGCACCTGCCGAACATGGATCCCTGCGCAATAAATCCGACGGCGAGCATTATTAATCAGTGAGTACACCATGTGATCACAGGGATTAGTCAGTGCAGTATGGATTTCGAGCAGGGAACATGACTCACGAGAGAACTGAGAATAGCGGTCCACAGGTTTCGAAGAAAGGTACAAGGTAGCGACATCGCCTGCCAAGAAATCAACAGGGCATGTTATTTTGGCAATGTTGTCCTTCATCGCACTTCTTTATAACATTAGACAGCCATGGGAACAGGGCGATTCAGGGAGGGGTAAGTATAATTATTCATGGACTTCGATTGTTGAGCGCGCTAAACCGTCAAAGCATCTGAGTATTTTAAGTGCATGAGCGTGGAAGGGACACCGCACGTCGGAGAAACAATATCGGGTGGCGCTCTGAATATGCCGAGTGCGCTGCTGTCAAAAGATGCAATGGCCTTGTTGCCATCGTCATCGCAGTCGCCAAGCATAAGGCTGTGCAAGGCATGAATCCGATCCTGAAGAAACCTATAAGAACAAAACAAGAGCGACCCATGAAGCAGGGAACATACAAGTCTTTAGATAATATCTGATTAGGCGTCCTGTGAGCGCTATGTGGTTTTTGATCTTAAAAGAATATGGTTACTGGATATGGAAGTGCGAAACGTTGTGTGAGCGGAATCATAGTACGGGGAATTTGCTCATTTGCCAGTCTCTAGAAGTTGTTTCCAAGCTGTTCAGAGGGCTGCGATCAACGTGCCATCATCGGCTCAAGGCGGTCCCGGCTCAAGGAGTCAGATTTGAAGCTATGCTTTCTCGGCAAAGCTGATCGCGTTTCCGCGGTCCAGATGCCCGTTCTGAAGAAAGAAAGATGAAAACGAATGAATTAAAACAACAAGAAACACAAGATACCGTGCATTGGATGCGCAGTCTGTGAGATCCGACATGAAGGAGGGGGCGCGGAAGCAATCATGGCGACTTCTCGCATCGCTTCCAAAATGAATAAAGAAGCGACTCGAAAAACACATCGCAGCAACGATTTAGGCTAAAACCTGATAGACAACTTTAGATAAGTCTTGTGTAGTTTCGATGATCAGCCCAAAGAGTGTACCGGGTGCACCGACCGGGGGAGAAAGTTTACCTCCATTTGCCATTATGATTCAATAAGGGAAGAGATCGATAGGTTTATGAGGATTGCAAAGATACAAAGAGTACATGTATAATACAGAGCGATCTCTTGAAGATCTCGATCTAAGTGGATGTTAGCTGGCGATGTCATATCAAAAGGCTCAAAAACGAACACTTCATCCGACCCTCATGAGCCGAGAAGATCGAGTATACACGTTGGAAATTTTGCACATTAGGCTCTAGCGACAGGTCGTACGTTGTACTCTCTCTTCAGCGATTCAAAGTCTCCGTCCTTTGTCTTGTACTGGCTCATCAGGTTTGAGACGACCTTCTTAATCTAGGCCAAGAGTCAGTTGAAGTTAGACAAGTCAACATAAAGAGTGTTTTATTACCCCTTCTTTGTTCGTCTGTAGTGCAGGAACTACATCCTGTACAGTCCGTTCCACAAGCACGCCTCCGACTAAACGAAAACATTTGCGTTTTGGATCGTTTTGGAGAGCCTCGTTCAATGTAGACAGGACCAGTCTTAATATGTAAGCATTAGTATTGGGTATTAATCGCGTACAAAACACATTCACTCATGTTCTTCTGCCTCAGATTCGAGCTCTCCGATTTTACTAGCGAGTGTTTTAAGTTCATTCTGAAGACGTGACAAATTTTGTTGAAGTTCTGGCGGAAACAGTGTCAATCAGTGGAGCATTATAGCCGAATACCAACATATTCGACATACCTTGTTCAGACAGCGGCTTTGATGCTGCCTTTGACTTTGAGGTTGAGCTTGACATGGTCGTCGGCGAAGGACGTCTGAATTTCGTTTTCGACGCGATGCGATTGGACAGACACTGGATTGATTACATAACATTAATGATTACATCACACTCCACTTTTATCCGCCGAAGCTAAGTTGTTGACAGTCCGTCCCTTCTCGACCCACCATGTCGCTCGCCAGCCGACTTGCCCTCCAACAAAGCAGGCGCCTTCTTCTTCGCTCGACGCAGACGCGGGGGTCTGCCGCTGTGCAACAAATCTTCCTGCGCTCGGTGTCGACATCCCCGCGTCGTTTGTACGCACAGCATGCCTCTGGTCACCACCACGACCATTCCACCTCCCCTGCCTCGTCCAGTACCGACGTCAACCCGTACAAAGGCGGACCGAGCGCCATAGATAAGGCGGTCCACCTATTCTTTTTCACTGAGATCCTACGCGGTAGGCTGTCCACCTAGGTCTGAACTACTCAAACCAAATGCGGAGCTAATCGAAATTACAGGGATGTGGATCGTCATGGAGCAGATATTCCGTCCTCCGTATACCATAATGTATCCATTCGAGAAAGGCCCGCTTTCTCCCCGTTTTCGTGGCGAGCACGCGTTGCGACGGTATCCTACGGGCGAGGAGCGGTGCATTGGTTCGTCGAATCTTCCACAGTACAAATTTTCCCTCTAAATTTCCGCCCAGCTTGCAAGCTTTGCGAGGCCATCTGCCCGGCGCAGGCCATCACCATTGAGAGTGAAGCCAGGCAGGATGGCTCGAGGCGAACTACGAAGTATGGTAAGTAGCTACTGAAAGGCACAATATGGCACTTGCAATGTACTTATTCTATTCCTCCCCAAGATATCGACATGACAAAATGTATCTACTGTGGATTCTGCCAAGAGGCCTGCCCAGTTGATGCTATTGTTGAGAGTAAGTTTCGATTTGCAAATGTACGAGTAGTCTGGTCTTAACTTGTTCCTGTCAGCTCAACACCATGAATATTCTACGGAAACCCGTGAGGAGCTGTTGTACAATAAGGAAAAGTTGCTTGCAAACGGCGACAGGGCGGAAGCGGAGATTGCTGCGAACTTACACGGTGAGTGTCAACTTATCTTACATCTTGATCGTACTCACTTTTTCCGCTAGCCGACCACGTCTACCGGTAAGCATATCGCAAATCGACCTGTACTTGGTGAAGATGGGGTTGTCCGTAGGATCCAACACAGTTCTGTATACATGCTTAATATCAGAATTTTATGCCATAAACCTTGCTTCAGCGCAGTTCAAGATATACTCAGCAAAGCATTATTATTGGAGATCACTGAGAAAGTTCGTACGGGAACTTGTACAATCTTTCGTCGACCACGTCACCAGTTGGCGCGGCTGTCTGCATACTAAAGACAAAATTGCTTCGTAGCTTTTCACCAACACATGTTGTATGTATTGATGACGGTATGCAGTTGTTTCTTGCTAAAAATAAATAAATTGATAGGTGACAGCATTTTAGAACATTTCGGCGGGTCTGCATGTGCAGCACCTTCGTAGCATGATTACAGGGCCAAAATAATATTTCTTTGCGAATATTGTGCCAATGCGAAACTCGTCAGCACACCAGAAGGTCCAGTCTTTCAGTAGCCAGTTAAGCACAAATAGCCTCGAGGTAATTGGTTTGTTGACGAACGCACTAAGACAATAAACTGCTCTCCCGGCATACCGCTAATCCGAGCTTCCCGGCAATTACTAATTCTCATTGATATCTGTGGTTTTGGATGACGAGCTCAGGACTTATCTCGTGAATGATCCTTAGTCTTGAAACCATATCGGTTTTAACCGGGTGTAAGTGCCGACTCAAGGAAGGTTTGGGATGCCGATCCTTCCCTCTGAAAGAAGATATGATGTGCCACCTGTTCGCTCGAGATCTGCGATTTATCATTGAGTGAGTCTCATCCTCCAATTTATGTCATCTCAGCATACGTGAGCATGCTATATAGATCACGAAACCTAGCAATTCCGTTTCAACTAGAAGTTATCAAGCCGTCCGAAGATCGCGACGATGGACCTACAGTTTAAAATCTTTGGGTGAGATGGATGAACAGTGTTGAATTCGGCTTTTTCCGATAACACATAGTACAGTAATTTACCTGTAATCTGCTTCGCTAATGAGCTGTCGAATGCCGAAAGGTCGATTTGAGACTCACGAGACCGACCACATAAGCATGTGGAGAGCTCAAGCCTTTTCCGCATTACATGTTTTTATTCTGGTTGGAATTTTTTTGTAGCAGCTCTTCGGTCAAATGTGTGGTGGTTTGAGTGGCCGTCTCTATCTCTTGGACGTATAAGTTCAAGTTTCCAAGCGGCAGATAAAACAAAGAGTTCACTTCTTTGCAACGCAAATACCTGTTACCTTAGAACAACCGATCATGATAAGTAATAAGAAGGAAAGTCCCCCCCCCCCCCCCGGCTCCCCTTATAACAAATAGTAAGAGTGCCAGCCGTCGCATTAGAATTTTGCGTTGGCTGAGGGTAGCGGCTAGATTGAAGAAGCTCGCTGAGGTAAACAAGTCAACCGTCTTAAGTCGGAACCAGCTGGCGGCCACCTCTAGGAACTCGCCAACAAAATACCACCTTTCCAACATTGTATATAATTTTTTTCCCGATTACTGTCAGAGATCTGGAACTGTATTTTACATAAAATGCCTTCACAGAAATCTTCGAGAACCAGAGGTCCTTCGTCCGTGCGTCCTACATCATAAGCCGTGCAGCGCGGCGCCGAAGTGGTACTTGCGGTACTTTCATAGGATCTATGAGCTCGTGGCAGAACTTGATACGCGTTACTGCATCGTAGGGACCGTCTCAGCAGACTTTAGCGACGTGTGTCGCGCCGGCGAATAAGACTCGGATGTGGCCTCAATTACGATAGCAGATGTTGGTGATATACGGAGGGCTGATGTCTGTTTATTTTCTTAACATTTTGCGTAGGCAGAGATCATCAACACCTTTTCGCTGTCTTGTCTTAGTAAAGTGAACCGAGCCGGGGAGTCGGTGATTAAGAAACGAATGAGTAAAGGGTCTCGCTCATCAATCTCGGTCTCAATTTGGAACTCCTGAAGAGGGCCATGCGCAGGCCGAAACGCCGCTGCTTTAGTACGCCGCGGCCTGCCAGTAGCGCGTCGGAGCCTGGATCATTTCATGCGCGGGGACCGGCGCATTCACGTCTGACGCACACACTTTGGCGTCATCATTCTTGGTGGCTTTGCTAGCTGCGCGCTGGCGCAGGGGCGTCGAGGGGCGCAATTTCAATAGATAAAGCATGAGATCAAGTAGATTGTTTGGAGTTGATGCCGAGACGGATGCGGGTCGCAGAGATTAAGATATGGATCAGAAGACCCGCGATCCCGATGCAGCCACAGCCATTGGGAAGGAAGGACGCCGATCCCGGAAGGTTTAGTAGAACAATTGGCCCGATCAAGCCTATCGGAGTCGCGTTCGGAGACTCTTCGACAGACTTGGTAGAGATGGGTTACAGCGGCCGCTCGTCCTGGTATGCCGACTGTTCCTTGCCGGTTTTGTTAACACTGAGCGATGCTCAACCCGGCTCGGACGCGCCGCGTCTTCAAGTCGGTCTAAAAACAACTATAGTAATGCGCTGTCGTACCGAAAAGTACTTACAAAAGAATCGGACCATCTAAATGCTGCGATTCTATCTCACTCTGGCCTAAAGATAGCAAAATTGAATGTCTCGCCAGAAACGACACAACAGAAGTGACAGGTGATGTGTCCGGCTTTTATCTTTCCAAAGATCATCAGGTCCGTACGGCCATCTATGATGAGGTCTAAAATCCTTGAAAGGAGTTCATCCAGAAGTGTACCAATACTTTCCTGGTAAGCGCGTGATGTGGCTTCAATCAATATACACTCGATGAATGATTTTCGAGCATCGAGTGAGCGAGCTAACTGCTGAAGGACCTGGCGTTAGCGAAAAACGTAAAAATATTTTTAGATCTGGAAAGCCCTGTAGAAGTCTGAATAGAAACCCCACTTGTGAGGGCAGTCTGCATACAAAATACGAACCCACCCTCTTAAATGTCTCGACCCAGCCTGGAGAACTCCCGAGCCCATCCGTTCAGTATACTTCCTTACAAAAGAAGACACCAGACAGTACACAAGAGCATGATGTGTGCTGTTTCTGCGTTGCGATAGCACACTTCGCAGCAAGCAGTTTGAAATAGTGACAGTGCTGAGAAAGTCGGTGGCAGATGCAGAGTTGCTTAGACCACAGAACTTCTGATGGGAGTCTCCGGTCCTCAGCAGGTTTTTAGTGAAGCAAGCCACGAGTCTGAGTTTAAACACTATAGTCGGCTTGTTCGTAGTCGTACGGTGTTCACTAAGTGATGAGCGTTGAACACGCGTCGCGTCGTCGGACTTTCAACATTGAAGTCCCGGCAAAAGTACGTTGAACGTGCGGAGGCTACTTCCTGGACCCAGAGTGATAAACTGAGCAGCAAAAAAATTATGGTTTACGTTGCATATTGACGGAAGCTTGTCGCTAACAAGGCTTGACGCAGGTCTGGAAGTAATCATAGCCACACCCGGGCTTACCCCGCACATTGATTCGCAAACTTCTAGACGAGGGCCACTTACATGTGGATCAAACAGAGGGAAATGCACGTATTTCAGGGGTGTGAAGTGATGGAGAAAATCGGAAATTCTAACGTAAATGATCTTATCCTCTATACAACTCATATACATAGTAACAAGGTATAATGGAACAGCCCGATCCCATCAATAATAAATTGGACAAGGGCGCAAACAAACGCACGATTCAAAACTCCTTCCATTCATCCCAATCATCGGTTTTCTTAGCTGCGCTGGATGGAGCTGCGGAATTTGCTGAGCTTTCCGGGACAGATGATCCAGCTGTTCTCGAGTCGGAACCAGCTGACGGTCTCGCATTCGGGAACTCGGCGAAAAAATCATCCTCTCCTTCGTTATATTTGTCCCATTCATCTCCGTCATGAGAGGTAGCAAGGGCGCCATAGCCCTCGTGACCTCCGCCACCCACCCTATCCTTCACGTTATCCACCAAGCCTCCTACAGAATCTGCGACATCGACACCGAATTGCTGCTTGCTCCACTGATTTGCCGATGCTCCCACAACGCTGACGCGTTTACCGGCACCGTCAACATATCCCTTGAGATTTGCTTGGAACGCCGGGTCTCTGACGCGCTCGAGGCCCGGCTGGATGACACTCTCGGTTACGACGCGAGAGGCCCCTGCGACGACAGAAGAAAAAAGGGACCAGCCTTTGCTGAGTGCCACAGAGGGATTCTCCTGAAAGTCGGACAGAGATGGCGCTGATGCACTGGAGTACCCATAAGAGGGGTGCTGAGAGCTTTCAGAAGGGGAAGGAGTGCTCCCAAATCCCTGGTAACGCCCGCCTTGTGAAGGTGGGAGATCAGCAGGCCGAGAAGCATTCGCTGAGCCCAGACTGGCGAAGAAGGATTCATTCGCAGACTTCTGCGATTCAGGAGTGAAAGATCCGCCCATCGAGTTGCCCATATCACTGCTCTGCGGAGGGGAGTTCGTGAAAGAAGCTGGGGAGGAGGAATTTTGTCGCAGGGAGGAGCCTGTAGCGGTTCGCGCGGACGTTCGCGATTTGCGAAGACCTTGTGCTGAAGACGGACGGCTAGGCGAGTCTAGGCCTATTCTTGGGGAAGCGAAATCGGGTGGAGGAGGGGAAGGCGACCAAGGCTTGCCGTCCAGCTCCGCACTTAACTTTATGGGATGCCTGAGTAAAATGTCTGCAAATTATTTGGAGCACCAGCGTACCTTTTCTTTATACTGCGAGGCAGCCCAGCAATGATATTTGTCGTGCACACTCATCCCTTCTGTGTACCCGCCCTGTTCAGGAGGGCTATAGTTTCGCATGAACGTGCGGAAAGGCGCGTTCCCTCCTAGCTAATTAAACCGAAGTAAGCTGTCGTATCATAAGTACAGCGGTCGAGTATAACACACCTTCATACGACGAATTTGCTCCTCCTTCCACGTGTCCATCGACACCGAGCGAACGAAGCTTTGGACAACCCTTCGTTCAGATAATTTCCTACCCGACGATCACGACGGGTCACACCTGATATGTACACCGAACCCTCTGTGCGTCCCAGCACATTGAAGACACAAGAAAACCGCAAAACTGCGCCATGGTGTAGTCAGTTAAGGTCGTTACGATTCAACAAGCCATTAACCAACCTCGAAGACGCCCATTGAGGATTAGGATTCAAACAGTCGATGCACGTCTTGTTTTGCAAATCCTCGCGTTTCATAAGCTCCTGGAGCTCTTTCTTTGCCAGCGCTTGGTCCATATCGATGATAACAGGGCTCCCTCCGCTATAGGAAGTACTCCGAGCCTCGAGGAATCAGAGGAGAATTGGACGTGTTGCTTCCCGGTTACCAGCGAGCTGATCGTGAGAAACGTTTGCCAAGTACGCGATGACTTCGCGCGTTATGAAGTCCGAGATCGACGTCACTTCACTAACACTTTATTTAACGAGCCCCTGCTACCACATCATCCCCTTCACCTTGTCTTACTTTCTTTACCAAGTGACACCTATCTAACGCGCTCAAATGATACTACCACGGTAATCCTGAAATTCTTCCTTGGAGTTGCCATGGCCCAAACTAGACTCGAACCGCTAGACACCGCGACACGCTCTAAAATACGCTCGACTCAAATCATCACTTCGCTTCCTCAAGTAATCTCCGAACTCGTGCAGAACTCCCTCGACTCAGGTGCAAAGAGTGTAGACGTTGGCGTCCACTGCGAAGAGTGGACGTGCTGGGTTAGAGATGACGGGTCGGGCGTAAACAAAGATGGGCTAGCGCTTATTGCGCAAGGTATGGAAGGTGGACGATACTGTGAGTGCTCTAGCATTTTTCTCTCGCATGAAGCTAAGATAGACAAAAGCCTCATCAAAGGCTTATAGCCCCGTTTGCCTCGATCATGTCGACACTTTTGGCTTCCGTGGTGAGGGTAAGCAACGCTCGGTGCTCGCTGCCACAGACTTTCAATAATTCGTTTTCCTCAGCACTGGCCTCAGTAGCAGACCTATCATGCATGGAGATCTCTTCACGTACCTCGCGATCGAAAGAAAGCTGGTCTATAATTCTCAAAGGAGGAGAGAAACTCTATTACGGGCCATCGTTGCGTTGGCGTAGAGAACGAGCTGGGACAACTGTTTCAGTAAGAGACGCTTTCTTTAACGTAAGATACCGATTTCGCTCTCTTCGTCTTTGTCTCCTTGCGAAGCTCACAGTAACTCTTTTAGCTGCCTATCCGTAGACTCTCGCATCCCAATGCCTCAAGGACAATCGAGCATGTCCGACGTGACATTGAATCAGTCGCTCT
The DNA here is from genome assembly GCA_021029095.1 of Phellopilus nigrolimitatus. Classification (NCBI taxonomy): domain Eukaryota; kingdom Fungi; phylum Basidiomycota; class Agaricomycetes; order Hymenochaetales; family Hymenochaetaceae; genus Phellopilus; species Phellopilus nigrolimitatus. The sequence goes on along the minus strand of JAJOHG010000003.1, from coordinate 1,151,156 downwards.
TGTATTTCCACATGTTACATTCTCCCTGCAAGATACGTCGAAGGACAATCACGAAGGCTCGAACAAGAGCCGCGTTTTGACTATTCCGAAAGTGAGGACCTACTTTGCCGTCAAATGTGTTGGTATAAGCAACTGACTGATAATCAAGACTGCGAAGACACTAACTGCATTCCGTCATCTCTTTGGGCGGGCACTCGTCGAGGTAAATAAGACCTTTAGTAGAAATATACTTCCTGACTGATATCAATGACATCTGCGTAGCACGTAGATGAAATTGACGTTCAGTCGGGTTCAATGAGGATCGAGGGTTTCATAAGCCTTGTCGGTGCACTCTCAAAGGCAAGATTTACATTGTCTTTTCATGTGCTTCCTTCTTTAAATTGATTAATTAAATCTTCTGCAGAGTCATCAATTTCTTTGTAAGTACGCGAAAGCATTTACGCATCGAGAAGTACAGCTGAAGAAGACAATAGATGTAAATCGTCACATACTCGATCCGTGCCACCTACATCGTTTGATTGATCAGAAATTCGCGTCGAGTTCATTCTCTAAGCATGTGCGTGATTTTGACCTATCTGCACCCTATCATCTAACCATTAACAGGCATTCGATGAATCAGGAGAGAGCATATCCCCGCGCCCAGGTTTGTCCATGTGCTCTCCTCTGATATATGTGTTTTAATTTCATAATCCACAGGTACACGTCGCTCTCCTCGAAAAGGCGAGCGACGTCCAATCTACGCTCTTAATCTCACTATACCTCCACGAGAGATTGATAATTGTCTGGACCCGGAAAAAGCTGCAGTTCACTTCCAGGTAAGCGTCCACCTTCCCAAGCTCTATGCCGTATTGAATCCTTCGGTTGTCAGAATCAAGATGCGGTAGCCTCTTTTCTCGCTGACATTGTTCAATCTTTCCTCGTACGACATGGTTTCGGTGCGGCTCAGACAAAGGCACCGTTAAAGCAAGATAATAAAAGGAAAAGAGTTGATGAGATGATCCCAGAGATATATGATGCGTCGCTAGTCAATAAGCTAACTCCGATGAAGAGAGCGAATACAAAGGAAATCTTCATTCGCGAGGTATATATATTTGACAAGACTTCCATACCTCATAAACTCAGACTAGAACCAGGTCCCTTCACCGGAAGACGAAGACGAGGACGATTTGACATGGGTAGATCCTATCAGCGGACAAACTTACATTATCGACCCACGCACAGGAAACTCGTACATTCGAGAGCGGCGACAGGAGGACCTTGAAAATCCGGGCTCGCGGGGATGCGGTGGGCGTAGGACTCTGGTTGATACACGATTTCTGAAGCGGACTCATGACACTGGCGATCACGAATGCGATGATGGTAATGCGTTAGAGATGCCAGATTGGATACGAAGGGCTTTAGAGGTTTTTTCTTTCTCTTTTCTTTCGAGTGTTAGATGGTCTGATTTTCTGATGTTTATCGGTGAATCTGTAGGCGAACGACACTTTCAGACCGACTGAAGCATGCATACCCCAGCTTTCTTCAACTACCCCATATAACGACACGCATGACAACCCCGGACATACTCGGCGTGAACCAGGCACTAAGCACAGCAATAAATCATTTTCTATTCCGTCTCAAGCTTTGGGCAGCATGGGAGAAGGGCCAAAGTACTCTTTCACGAAGGAAAGCCTCGAGAGGGCGCAAGTCATCGATCAAGTAGACCGCAAATTCATCGCGTGCCTCGTTGCCGTCAGTCCACCCGATGGTCCATGCTCCAATGAACGACCAGTAGATGACCCAAACAGAGAGACAGCCGATGTGCATTCACTTGTGCTAATCGACCAGCATGCAGCAGACGAGCGCGTTCGTGTCGAGCGGTATCTCAAGGCGCTTTGTCTGGGTTTTCTGGACAGGGACGGTGTCGGTGTCGAAAGGTGCATGCTAAACCCGCCCGTACCTGTTCTTCTCACGAAATTTGAGAGGGACCGTTTGAAGGGTTCCTCGAGGATGAAGAACGCGTTTCGCGGTTGGGGATTTGATGTGGTTGAGATGGATTCTAAACGTGAAGGGAGCAATGATAGTCGGAATGAAGAAGGCTATGGGATGGTGCACTTCGAAAGCGTACCGGAGGTGGTCGCAGATAAAGTGAAGTTCAAGATACATTATGTATATATGTTCCTGACCGTTGTATCCCAGCTCCTCGCAGGATCTGGCGATGACTTGCGTGAAGTCGTCAAGGGCTACCTTGCTAGGCTCGAGGCAGAAGGCCTAGATACATCCGCTGAGCGCGAGGAACAGACCCTGCTGGATGCCCGTGTGGACGCGTCGTCCGCAGACGAGTTTACATGGCTCAGGGCACTGCGATTCTGTCCCCGCGAGCTGATCGAGCTTGTAAACTCGAGGGCGTGCCGAGGTGCGTCTTCTCAGTCGCTTTCAGCTTTCAGGCCTAACTGAACTTTCTATTCTAAGGGGCAATCATGTTCAACGACCAACTGACAGTAGAGCAGTGCAAGCGCCTTCTTCGGCAACTATCGATGACCGCATTCCCGTTCCAGTGCGCTCATGGAAGGTCCGTTCTTTTTGTCTATGTACATCTGCTTGTAACGCGATGGGCTCAACTGTTTGCAGGCCGTCCGTTGTTCCCCTCACGACGATCCAGCGCAGCAATACAGAAGTCGAGGTGCAGTCGAGGCCCATAGATTGGGCAAACCTCTGCTAATCCGATTTTTTTTCCTGCCGGAACGTGTAAATTAATTGTTAGTATAATACTGTAATTTCAAACCTTCGTCGAGGACCCATGTCATGTTTTGGGGTGGAAAATCGCCTAAAATAGCCGGCGCGGATCAGTGGTGCTCGTCTGACGCAATTACGCAAATCCTTTTGCGGGCCATCACCTGACGTCACTGGGGATATAAAGTCGCGTGCCTCCTATCCGGAACCTATCTCCCTACATCTCTCATCGTGCTCGACACTTTCAATTTTATCCCAACGCTCTCGATACACTCGCTACGCACACATCAATCACAATGGGCAAGGCACTCACAAAGGTCATTCACAAGCCCGACTCGCAGTCGACCGAGGAGTTCATCATGTTCGTCAACCCTGCCGAGGTGAGCGTCCCTATGTTGTGTCGTCGAGCACATTGTTGACGAGGTCTTATCTGGTGAATCAGTACAAAAAGTGGAAAGCAGGAGGTGAGATACGTTCCCTTCGCTGAGCGCTGACTTCGTGTTGACTTTGTACATTCCAGACACGTAAGCTTTGTCGGACAGTAGCTTATAAGTATGAACAGCTAGAACTGATCGGTCCTGCAGCACCATACCTCTCATCGAAGTAGTCGACTGTACGTTTTCTTCCCCAAGTTTTCCTCGTATCATGCCCACAAGTAGCCACGTCCAGCTTTCAAAGTGTTCCACTCCACAACCGGAAAGCAGGGTCACCTTGGCGAGGCGTCGAAGCAGCAACTCGAGAACATCTTCGGCACATCAAAGGACTTTGACGTCGCCGAGCTCCTGCTAAAAGAGGGTACCGTGCAGTCCGGAGACAAGCTCGATGATGACCATCTGTCAAAAAACACGTCTCATGGTGACTACCGCATGGACGTGCGCGGGTCCGGTGCGCGTACGAGCGGCACTGCGCACTATGGGGGACACTGAGAAGCCTGAGAAGCATAACTGCATGATCGTAAATCAAGATGTATTTGTATTGTAATTGCAATTGTTCTCGCCGCTCCGATTTCGAAGGTGTTCACACGTGATTGAGAAGAAAAGTATTTTTTGTTTTCTTCAGGAGTTAAGAGTCTCAGCAACTTGCAAGTCTCCGATTTCAAAGGATACAGTCACTATCGCTTTGATGGCGCCCTATATGATAAACGCAGCGAGCGACACGTTCGGGAGTTCGAGCAGCTCGTGCAGGTTGCGTTTTCAAGCCGGATGGATCGCGCGCAGGTCCGCGGCGAGATCGTTTGGGGGAGGTCACGTGCGGCAAGAAGATGAATGTCTGCAGCTCGACCTTGCACTCTTTCGTTCTGATACATCACGCGCAGTCTCTTCTACATCGTTCCTTCAGTGTGCTCTATGTTGGCCAGATTGCGGAGAAGGCAGTCCGCCGCCATGCCGATGTGACGCGCGGAGACCACGTGATCTGCTTGCGGCCGAAAGGACGCGTACGCGGAACTCTCAGAGTCTCATCAACTGGGCTCAAATGGGATTGGTTGATATCTCCATAGTCCTACTCAAACGATTATTTATACCATGCTCAATAACGATAGGGAAAAATCCTTACCTTGAACTCCCACCATGACAGACAATGTACTTGCACAAGCACCGGGCGATGACTGCTGTAAAGGGGTGAAGCACTCTGGCGAGCCTAAGGGAACGATTGAAAAGATCGCTGGCCTCGACACATACATCGCAACTCCTTCATATCTTGCCGCAGGACAGCCTGCGAAGGGTGTTATCCTATTCTACGCCGATGTCTTTGGCCCTCTGTTCATTAACAACGAGCTCATTCAAGACTACTTCGCTGAGCAAGGTGAGAGCTTGGTTTGCTCAATCGCGACTTCTAAGACTCTTCACTCTGAATCTCTACAATTGTGGCTGACTTCCGGGTACGTAGGATTCATCGTCGCTGGTATCGATTACTTCTTGGGGGATCCCATACAAAACCATATCGACGAGGACGGCTTCGATCGAAAAGCATGGATATCGAAAAGTCGAGCTCAGGCACGCGAGCACGAACCTAAGTGGTATGAAGCGATTAAGAAGAGGTTCGGTAAGTTAACTTTCGCCTCGATAGCTCATATTCTCGAGTTCTGCATATTTGTTCGCGAAGTTCTTATCCGACCCCAATTTCTTTTTTAACCATTTTGTCCTAGATGAAGACTGACCTTTACCCTCTTGCGTTGGTACTGTAGGTCAGGAAACGAAATATACTGCCGTCGGTGAGCATTAGTTAGCAACATATATAATTGGACAAAAATGCCGACAATCACTCGCAGGCTACTGCTTTGGAGCTCCATACGTTTGTGAAGCTGGTGCTTCCGGAAAGATAGTCGCAGGTTCGTCTTCCGCCAAGTACTATGTGGTCTTATTTATTTACTTGAAAAAAAAAATTGGGGGTCTTCTCGACGGTTTTGTTTTCAACGCATTTGTTTTCGACGCACGAAGGCGCTATTGCTCATCCGAGCTCCTTAAATGAGAGCCATTTTCGAAACATAAACGGTACGCTGTCTATATTGGAATGCTATACAGTCGAGGATGGATTCTGATAACTATTACCGCGCCAACTGCAGTTCCTCTCCTTTTATCGTGTGCAAATATGTGTTGGTCAACTTTCTTTTTCTAAGTTCTTTTCCGTCGTACAAGGACCACCAGAACATTGACGGATCGTGCTGGTCCTTTCACATACTTCGAACCTGGCATTACTTTAGAGACACATGCTGAATGATTCAACAGAAGTAGACAGCGCATTTGCAACAGAGTTTCGCCGGCGCGCGGAGGACATCCTAGTCGAAGAGAAGAAGAGCTACCATTTCCAAGTGTTTTCGGGCGTCAAGCACGGGTTCGCAGTCAAAGGTGATCCAAATGTCGAGAACGAGAGTGAGTCTAGTTCATAATTGCTATTATTTCTAACTTTCTCTTTTTTTTTTTTCTGGACATATTAACTCAATCCTTTCGATTCGACTCTACTGGGTTAATGACATTCCCTACTTTGCGCTTACAGGATGGGCAAAGGAAGAATGTGCGAGGACCACTGTCGAATGGTTCAAACGTTTTTCGAAGTAAAAGACGAGTGACGTGACTGACTTCAAAAAGAAGCCTTTCGAGGTGGGAATTGTCCTGGGAGACGAAAGTTTCCTTGAAGGATCGGAGCTTGACGTTCGCGAAGGTCTGGTGCATATTGCGGATGGACACTTCTACAGCGTTCAGAGCTTTGAAGGTCTGTAAAAGAATCCCCACTGTGTCTTTATTGTACTTTTCGAAACCGGAAGACCTGAAGTCTGGAGAGTTCTGTGCGACGGATTGCCTCTTTCGAGCTCCACGTCGACCAGGAGAAAGGACAACACCTGAAGCGATGTTGCGAAAGTGGTAATACTAAAATATTTTCACCCGGCCAAGAGAAACCCTTTCCGATTTTCACGTGAGGAACGAGTGTATCTGGCCCCACCCATTCCAAACTCTGTGGGGATCCAGCATGGTTCTTGACAGCTGGAGTGTTGCGCGGAGCTCGTTACATAATCCGCGCCTGGCACCTACGCACCATAGGCGTGACTTTTAGAAGGATAGTGTTGCTCGAATTTACTGGCTCTGTCGCTTTCTGCGCAACGGCAATAGTTGCTTCCTCCTCGTCGTCATCTGGAAGCGTGCTCAGCTCAAGCCATGCGTTGAGCGAGGTTCAGCTTGTCACAGCAAGTGCACTGCTTAGAGGCGGCATCGACACCTGTCGACCACTATGCCATCTGGATCTCCGCGAACGTTAAAACTGCGTGCTGTGCATATCATCTCCATCATGCAGATACATACGTTCTACACCTCGAAGCTGAGCGCTGAGCAAGTACAAGAAGTCATTGCTTCGTGATGTTGGTGACCATGCTTACTTTACAACTTCTTTCGACGTGGCTTCCTCTTGCGTCTCGCTGGTTCATTGTCATACGCCGTTCCTTCAAGTGTCCGGTGATGAGATATGTCTCAAATTCGTGATTCTGTCACTAAAATGGCTGCTGTCTCACTCAACACGCGTATCGGTGGACCGCTTGCTTCATGCACAGATGATGCGGACGAAGATAGGAGTACGCGCGATCGCGGTGAAACCTATGGCAGAAGTCTTCTCCAACTCTGTGTCTCGGAAGCTGCGCTTTTCCATGTTGCGCCTGTCATGGGTGAGTTTTGCGCCGGGTGCTCCTCACGCGGGAGGGAGTCTAGTGGCGCTGTCAGAGTAGCGTGGATCGCGCCGTCGATCATTTACTCGATGATCGCCTGCGCGCCTCCAATTGCCTCGGTGGACGTTACATACGTGTCTCAACAAGTTTTCAGCGTGCTACCATGATCATACGCTTGCTGGGTTTATCCTAGCATGCTCGGATGCGTATAAAACCACAGGTCTTCCCCGCTGGACCCCACTCCTTCACTTGCCTTAAATCCCAGCTCTACCCTCCAGTCTTCAAACAATCCAGTTATGCAGTTCAAGCTTGCTACCGCCCTTGCTCTCCTCCCTTATCTCGTCACTGCGACGCCGACGTCTGCAGCTGATCCCGGTCTAAGGATTCCTTTGACAAAGCGCTCTTCGCTCGTCAAGGACGGTGTTGTCGATGTGGCCGCGCTCAAATCCCACGTTGCACATGTACAAGGGTACGTTCAAGGAGACGATGGCCGCATATGCACTGAATAGACAGTAATCTGTTTATTTTAGAAAAATCCAGCAAGGCTTCGCCAACTACGAGAAGAATGTTGGGGGAGCGCACCCGAACTACAACGCTACTGCTCTTCGCAAGCGTGCCACGGGCAAGGATCCTCTGACAGACGAGAATAGTCAATTGTGGCAGGGTACTATTACAGTTGGTACCCCAGCTAAAACGTACACTGGTGATCTATTTCCTTATACTTCCTACCAACCTTGCATTAACTTGTTGTTCTACAGTTGACTTTGACACGGGTTCCAGCGATTTATTCCTTCCGAGTTCGAAGTGTGACTCGACATGCAATGGTCACACTAAGTACAACACATCGGCGAGCAGCACCGCTGTTGATGCCCATAAACCCTTTAGTCTATCATATGGCGACGGGTCTTCAGTATCCGGCGAGCAATTCACCGATACTGTGACTCTTGCCGGCCTCACTGCGACGAAGCAGCGCATCGGCGCAGCGACCCAGTACTCCAATGGTTTCCAAGCTAGCTCTTTCCCTCGGACGGGCTTTTAGGCATGGGTTTTCAATTCATTTCGGTTTACGACAGCCCGTTAGCTTCTCATTTTTATTACGCTGTATTATCGTATTGACCAAACAATCTTCCAGGCCCGTCTTCCAGTCGCTCGTCGCGCAGAAAAAGACAACATCTCCCGAGTTCGGATTCACACTCCTCAGTTCCGGTTCCGAGCTTTATCTTGGCGGCGTGGATACGTCCAAAATCTCCGGTTCCCTGACGTATACACCCGTGACCGAAGCTGGATACTGGCAGATCACGCTCGGTGGCGTGTCTGTCGGCTCTAAAACCATCTTTTCGAATGGTGTCGATGCGATCGTTGACTCCGGCACCACACTCCTCTATGGCGACTCCGCGAACGTCAAGAAGATCTACGCTGCTATCCCGGGTTCTAAAGACGCGAGTTCCACGATCGCTGCTGGTTTTTATACCATTCCATGCAATTCTAAGAGCACTGTCTCTCTCAAGCTCGGTAGTTCCAAATTCACCATTTCTGCAGCCAAACTGAACCTGGGTTCAACCGGGTCCGGTTCGAACACCTGTGTGGGCAGTATTGTCGCGGATGACAGCTTGGGTGAGGATTCCGCCTCTCAAGCTGTTTATTAGCCCATTTACGCTTTCCTTTCTAGGATTCTGGATTCTCGGCGACGTCTTCATGAGTAACGTGTACACCTGTGAGCCTTTTCCCCATATCTGTCTGGCTTTGATAGTGGCTGATATTTTTGGCAGCCTTCGACGTTGGTAATCAGCGCGTGGGTTTCGCTACACTCAAGTAGCTGAATGGTGGTCAATGCGATAAGAAGAGAAAATCTGCATGGAAGTACTAATTTACATGGTGACATATTTTTCACTCCGTTTCTTACAAGTTCTTGGGTCTTTAATTTTGCTCGGTGGCCAGACTTCTGGTAGAGGCTTTGTCTTTTTATTACTTGATGCAATTTCGTCGGTGCGAGTACGGTTTTTTGAAAGCCAACTTTTTAAAAATGTAGTGACTTATGATATAATAAATTTTGACTCCGAAGTCGGATGACTCAGCAGCGTAAACTTGGAAGGGTTAAGCAAAAGACTGGCCAAGTTTTATTTATCGACCCAAGTCGACCTTCAGCTGACGGAGAATCTGTTCAAGCAATACCAATAACGACATAGGCACCGTTTATAAAGGTGGTCGAAAAGTCTACAAGCTGTTGCTTAGTCATAGAACGACTTCCTCTGCAACTTTCGCGTCGACGCGTCTCGATATCCGTGAGCCAAAGCTCAGCTCATGTTTTGCCTGTTGTAATCTCTACTACTAGACGTGGTGTGTAATGGCCCCGCCAGAAACACCGCGCGCACAATTCTTTTAATGCTACCTGGGAGCCGACAGAAATTCAAGGCGTCTCTGCTGTATTTGTGGTCACTATAGGTCCGAAGAGAACCTGTTCGTGATGCTGCATAACCCCTTTTCGACTCCTATGCCGGTTAGGCCGACAATCCAGCTGCCGGGACCTCCTCTTCTACCGCGCCCTGGCTCATTTAGTGAGCAATTCTCCGATGCGCGGTTGCACGGCTATCAGGGCCCATCGCGTTCTGTCACTCTTCAAAACGCAAGCTCGCCCGGTGGATCCGCAATCTCTAAGAGCCAGGATGGCGAGCGCTGTGTGGTCGCAGGGAAAGAATGTACGTGTGTACCGCTGCCACTGAGAATACGCCACTGAAGGCATGGCGCAGCTCTCAGAATCATTCGCGTATCTGAAACTCCTGAAAAGTCGCCGTCTGAACACAAGTTTGCTGTCGGAAAGGGTGGTCACAGGGTCGATGCGTCGAGAAACTTTTGGGCCGGAAGCGGGCTGAAAATCGATAGTGCAATGACCGACGTGGCTTGGTGTCAGAAAGGTGAATTACAAAGTTGGGCATCGATAATGATCTGCCTTGCTAATTTATCGTGGTCCAGCATACGATACAAAGATTCTGACAAGTGCCCGAAATGGGGAGCTCATAATATGGGACTTGCACAAGTCGGGTTCTGCGAAGTATGGTACGTGACAGGCCGAAGTGTTCTCTACCGCATCTGAAAGCGTTATATTCAGAGAGAAGAATTAAGGGGCATATGCGGGCGATCAATAAACTGTCGTATTCGCATGTTATGCCTCACTATTGTAGCACCGGATCATCGGATGGCAATCTTCGTGTTTGGGTAAACATGTTTCGTTACGCTTCGTTTGAATCAGATATCTAAAGTGCTGTTGGACTGCAGGACCTTCGAGACCTTTCTAAGGAGTTTCTTTACATACATCATACATTCCCAATCCGCACTATGATGTTCTCGCCGTCTGTATTGGAACCCCTCCACGCAATCACAGGGCTTGATAATGGAACTATCTGTCGGTAAGGAGCCAAACCCGTTTTGTCACTTCTTGTGAGAATTCTTATGTAGCAAATCGAACAGCTGGGACTTGAGAATGGGGCAAAAGGGGCAACTCGAAAGGGTGCCTCTGGCTCACACAGGTCCTGTTTTGTCCCTCGATTTGTGCTCCCCGCGAGGTGTCGTAGGTGGGTGGCTCGCAAGTGCTGGTCTGGATCGGACTGTGAAGGTAAGTACTCCTGTCTGTGCTTGACACGTGATCCTAATAAGGATCCGGTACTTCCATTCTAATAGGTCTGGGACTTCACTGACGCCGATACAAACCAATCCCATTCATCTACTCGCAAGCCGGCTTATGTATTGCATGCTTCGTTTCCTGTTCGCCGAGTTTCGTGGCGTCCTGGTTATGAGACAGAACTGGCGATCGCATCTTACAATGAGTCGGGATTTAATATTTCGTCCAAATCTTCCTCTTCTACTTCGGCACCAGCTCTTCTGAGTAAGGAGTCTGTCGAGGGCATACCCGGTCAGATTAGCTCCAGCAGAGGCAGTGCCAATACTGTCTCCTCTACCTCGGAAGGAAGCGAGAATGCGGCGAATACGGGGCGAAACACTACAGCGAAATCAGGAGACTTGATTGAGATATGGGATGTACGGCGAACATGGATCGCCAAATGGTCCGTCAACGGCAGCAATTGTCAGGGCGGTGTATCAGGTAAAGGACATAGTCAAATTATTTCTTCGGCAAGACCTTCGCTTATGTCATTCATTTGGCTATCCGCATTGCAGACATGACCTTTACGGACTCTCACGCTTTATGGGTGCAGCATCCATCCGGCGCATTCTCGCAAATGGACTTGCGCTATTGCGACAAGCCCATCGACTCCGTCCCACGCTCAGCTCTGACATGGACGCCTACCGGTTCTTTAACGTTTGTCAACGACAGTCCAGACCGTTGGGAGGTACCGTACGACGACATGTGAGATGCGAACCATTTCCGAGGGAAATAATAGCACTGACTATGAACGATCATATAGTGCTCCAGCGTCGAAGTCGTCAGCATCCTCTGAAAAGAGTGGGTCTCACAAAAAACTCGGCGATGCTCCATATGTAAGGCCGACACAAACTCTGGGTACTGTATTTGGGGTGACCGAGTGGGAGGACTGGGATTTATTTGCTTCTTTGGCTCGAGACTACAGAATTGAAGGTGCAGACCAGACGGCTTTGTGCCAAATGAACGCTGAAGTGAAGCCTTTTTATAATCTCTCCATTATACCATTTCTAACCTTTCAATTTTCTCTAAAAAATAAGGTTGCTCTCGATGCAGGGAATGACGATGCAGGAAGGATATGGCTTCTGCTGCATTCATCACTGACGGAAATTGTCATGGACAAGCCCCCGACTCCTCCCATTTCGCCTAAACCTCCTGCTCCTACCATTCCCCATTCCACCTCTGCTCCTGCTGGCGTGCCTACCTTGAAAAAGTCCCCAAGCAAGTATATTCCGGCACGATCATCTTCCTCAGGTCCTCACAAACCTGAGCTGAATATTAGTCCAAGGAGAGAAGGAGACAGAGAACCGAATGAACTTACTCCAGGTAGTTCAGTGTTGGCCGCTTCGATACACTCCCCTGCCTCACCCATGTTATCAAAAAGTGCTACTGGCCATGAAAATGGCGAACGCTCGGCCTCGCCAGATGAGTACTACAAGGCGAGGCGGAAGAGTGTCAACGTTGCATCCATAAATAGGTCCCCCGGACGCCTGTCTCAACCGCATGTCTCGGGGTCGATAGCGAGTCGTCAAAATGAACGCTCGTCCACGAGTAGGAGTCGGCTGCGCCACGTCGGCGAGGGAGCTCTGGATGACTCGGACTCATCTGGATCGAGCGTGAAAGGCGTTTCTCTTGAACGCGACCAGGGCACGATGAAGATGAAAAGAAGCGCGGAGAGCATGGCAAGTCCCGGCTCGTTGGCGTCCTCGCAAGCCCCAAGGCGCGCCGTTTCTAGCCCGATTTTGCGGGAGGACGACGACTGGGCCGAAGACGAAAAGGAGGACTCGGTTTCGCCTGCCTCATCTGATGGACCTGAGTCCGACAACTCGGTCGCATCGACGACGGCCGCGCGTTCATCGTCGCATAAGCGCTCAACGAGAAGCCGTAGCTCGACGCTCGCGTCTTTGGCTGCAAGTGCCATACAGGAAGGCCGTAATAATAATTTGCAAAGGACGGACTCTCACAGTAGCGTTCTTACTATCACTGCCAGAGGCGGGAATCCGATCTCTCATCAACCATCTGCTATATCTGAGGTCGCCGCCGACAGGGTGTCGCTAGCTCAGTCGCATAAGAGCCGGAAGCGCCATTCGCAGGTTTTCTCTCTGGCCAGTGTTCATCCTCCGCCCTCCGACAAGGAACCTGATGTTCCGGATGAGAACGATATGCGTTTTCTGCAGTGGAATCATGTTGCCATTAAAGAGGCAGAGGAGCGGTATCGACAAACAGCCTGGCGGGCTTTAAGGGAGATACTTGAAGATCTTGCAGATAATGTAGGCGATCTCTCCGATATTATTCTCAGCCCCTATTTAAGAAAATCATATTTATACAGGGCGATATTCAGATGTGCGCTATGATGGCGTGCATTGCCCCGAAAGAGTTAGGTATCCAGCCGATGAGAGTTTTGCAATTTATAGACTCATACATAGGTGAGATCAGCGCCCTTTCTCCCTGCTCAGAGCAAATTCTAATCGGCATCGATAGACACCTTGGCACGGTTGCGTATGCACAGCGTATCGGCGTACATACGGAAGTATGCTCCATCTTCCGAGGTCCGCCAGTCTAGTCAAGTCGAGACGGTGATATCTACTGTCTGTGCGACGTGCCATAAGCCGATTATGCAGCCAGTGACCGGACAAGCTGGAGGCAGCGGGAGAACTTGGACAGGATATAGCTATTGCCTGAAGTGCAAAAAGGCCGTAATCGAATGTACTATCTGGTATGCTCGGTACACCATTTTCAGAAAGTCTAAAAGAGAATTGACCGTTATTTTCTCATGCAGTCATCTACCGGTCCGCACAGCTCTATTCGTATGCGCCGTATGCTCACACGGAGGTCATCGAAATTGCTATCACCGCTACTATAAGAAGCGGCCTATGGTCGAGCTTGCCTCATCCACGTCGGAAAGTCGCGGGCGGCGGATACCAAAGATGCCCAGTACTTTGTTTGGGGACATTGATGAGAATCCGCCCAATGCGGATGAAGCCGCTTCTTCAGGATATATTCCGACAGTCAGGGTCATGGGACATCCATGCGCGGCAGGCTGCGGACACTTTTGTTGGGCTGCGAGCGAGAAGATGTTCTCAATATAGAGCGGCTGCCTTTATTGATTTCTTGGTCTTTATCTTTAAATTTATTTGTTCTCCTTATAAGCTCTGTCTGTTTTAGTGTCCGAGCTCCACACATACTTGCTTCGAAACCGTGTACGCTTAGAACCCCCCTCCGTGTATCCTATTATCTTGTCTATGGGTTTTGTTCATGGCAAACACGCATCTGGGTGTATGCGCGCTGCTGCGAACCTGCAAGACTACTGCGTGTGGCTGCGCAAATGATAGGCTCCGGGCACTTCTCGCCGAATTTTTGATTCCGCATGCTCAGTGCTGCGTACGGCCTCATACGGGAGATTGATAAAAGGATGAGGGCTACAATGTCTACCTCGTCTTCGACGTTGACCCCTTGTCGTAGTGGTCTCGGGTTCTCCCTCGGTTTGATCGAATCCTGTCACCGATGGCTCAGAACACCAAACTGCTCGACGTCATCGTCGATGAGAAACAACACTTGCGGTTGTCTCTCGCGGAGAATGTAGAGGTCAGACGTATGCGCCACAGTGAGTACTTATATGTATGTATTGTATCACTGTTCAACTTTGGTCGTATGTTTCCAGGGGATGTCAAGACGGCTACGAAGGCAGTCACCGAAGCAGAGATCGACGACCCGTTGATGATCTATATGCACGATACACCAGTGCGTTGCTATCTGTACTTCAATGCACTCTGATTATTTATGTGATTCCCGTTCGTAGGACGCGCGAGACACCCGGTTCAATCGATGGATTAATCGATTCCGGTATGCACTGGGCATGCACCAGTGGGTACTACGTAACATGGGGTTGGTCGTAGACAACGGGCATGCCCTTGTTTGCAAGTAAGTAATTCCGGCTCGTGCATGCATATCCTGGAACTGACAGCTTACTCCTCCACCAGCCAGCCCGCGCCGGAAGCAGACAAGAGAAGCAAATTCGACCAGCTACTGGACAAGCTCTTCAGGCTCGCCGACAAGGCTCTTGTCGCAGTCGGGCAGACGAAGCAGCAGCGCAGGCGGCTCGCGGAGGCGCATGCGACGCTCGATCGCTTCGTCGAGGAGATGCTCGGCGCGGACGCGCCGAAGATGCGCGCCGTGAACTCGCTCGTGACTGCGGAAGCGTTCCGGCGGCGCGGGTACGGCGGTGCGCTCGTCGACGCGATCACGCACATGGCCGACGCTGAGGGCCGCTCGACGTACCTCCTCTCGAGCAACCCCATCAACACCGAGTTCTATAACGCGCATGGGTTCTTTTCGCTCGCGGAGGTGCTGATTGGCGAGAACGACCCGACATGGGAGAAGCCTCCGATAAGTATTCCCCTGGTGCGTCTATGCGTTGTCCCGTTCAAAGACTGTTTGCTCATTGGAGTTTTTAGATGATTCGAAGATACGGAGATTAACAATGGCATGTGGAGTTCGACAGTATGCGTATTTATAATCTATGATATTCTGCAAACCTGGAAATGTAATTACTGCTACACATGTATGCTATATATGAATTTGTCCAATCCGAAATCCTATCCTCTCCAGATGTGTAAAAGGAAGAAGAAAAAACAGTGTCATGAACCGCTTAGCGTACTCTCGGCATCCATCCACAAGTCTTTCTGTCCCCAGAAATCTGCAATCGTGGCAACGACGATCCAACAGGCCCGCTCGTCTAACGGCGCGTCTCCTGCATCTCCGACCCAATTCCCCAGCGACCCTGATCTAGACAGCGCACTATCCATACCTGGTTGCGAGTCCTCCGTCGCGCGACTCTGATTTTTGCTAAGGTCCCTGATGAGAGCCAGACACGCGCGGGCGAGCGAACGCAGATTGCTCATCTCATCGCTCGAAAGCTGTTCATCGACGCGCGAGAGGAGCGCGAACATCCAGCGCGCGTGGTTCTGCGAGAGCGGTGTGTATGCGGGCGGGAGCGGCTGCGGCGACTCGAGCTGCTCGAGGTGCTGGGTAATCCAGTGCGTGAAGTACATCAGGAGGTGCGTGCAATAGCGCTGGGAAGTAAGAAGGATGGTAAGTACATTAGTATAGTTATTCGAAAAGCTGAGGGTTGGTAAAATTTACGCTGTCCATTAGCTTAAGCAAGGCAGGCGTGGGCTGCTGCGGTCTTCCGCTGTCATTCTGTGCTTTTTGGCACATTGGGTCGGATCCAGGATTTCTGTACCTCACTTCGGGTTGCGGCGTCGCAAACGGCGTCGGTAGAAACTCAACAGCCTCTTCCAGCAGCTGCCCCGTACTCCCAGCTGGCTCCTCCGCAACCTCGCCGTCCTCGTTGACGACGAACGCCTCCGGCGCGGGAGGCTCTTCAGTATAGTCCATATACGACACCTCGTACTGTGCGAGCTCGTCCGCGCCGTCGTCCCAGCTGCGCATCCCCCTCGCGTGCCTGCTCCTCTCCGGCTTGGACTTCCTGCTCTTTTTGGGTGGGTTCCATTCACACTCCGGGCGGCCGTTGATGAAGGCCCACCAGCTGTCGCGCTCTTTTTTCTCGGGCATGCGCTTCGACCGCCCGGAGGCGGAGGCAGGGGCGGCGGGGAACTCGACGCCGATCGTCGCTTGTACAGAGTTCTGCGTCAATGCGTCAAAATCGGTTCGGTTAGTTGTTCAGAATCGAGCTCACCTTGCGGAAGTTTTTAAATCTCTTGAGAAAGACGGCCCTCCATTCTTCGGAAGGCAAAGGAACGCGCCCCGCGCTCGAAGCCGGTGCGTCTACCGTCTCGGTCTTCACAGCTTCATACGGATTCGCCACGCGGGTGTAGACAGGCAGTTTCCTGGAATCGCGTCTGTTCGAGAAATGGCCGCAGCATTAAATTTTAGAAAAGCAAGAGCATTGGACGGAGTGCCGACCTAACCGTGAAGAGGTACTGCATGCCGTCCATGGGCACGCCGTCAAAGTTCTCCGGCAGGCGCGCGACGGGCAGAATCTGCCTGCCCATCGTGGGCTCTTCGTCGTCCGAGTCTACCATGTCTCGTGTGCGCTTCAGATTCGACATTGTATTGTGTGTAAACTAGCGGCGAGTGCGCCCGACGCGCCGCCTCCGGGGGCGTGAGAACTCTGGTTGCCCAAAACGTCCCGAGTCTATCGCAGATGCACCACCGACTTATTAAATTTACTACATTCCATGGCGCAGCATGAAGGCGCCCCGGTCGACCTGGAGGCGCTGCAGGCGCAGATAGACCTCTCCATGGCGCTGGCGGACGAGCTCGTCGCCTCGTGGGTGAAGCCCGCGTTCAAAACCGGCGCTTCGAAGCGCACGGCGCGCGACACGGAGAAGGAGCTCGAGGAGTACCTCCGGCGGCCCCCTCGGTAGAGTCCCTTTTCTCGGTTTGGTCTTGTACCGCGGCTCTTGTCATGATCTGTTTGTTCATCTCTTTTCTGTGCTTTGGTTTTGTGTGTAGGCTCGGGCTCGGCGCGCCCCTCCCTGAGTCTGCGGGCCCCGCGGCGAGGGAAAATGCGAAGCTCAAGAACAAGCTCGTGGGGAACGAGAAAAAGAGGAGACGCGACGACGCCGTTGCGGTGGACAAGCCGATCGGTGAGGACGCCGACGATGATGAGGAAGAGGGCCGAAAGGGAGAGTCGAGCACGAAGAAGGTGCGGCTGGACCCGTTCAGCGCGCCGAAGAAGAATAAGGGAAAAAGCAAGGAGGGCTCCTTAAACGAGGTTGAAAGCACTGCCGGCCCGTCGAAGGGCGCGGACGTAGTCTCGACCCCACCGGTGCTAGAGAAAAAGGACGCAATACAGGATACCGAGGCGGGCGGCGAGGGCGACGTACCGCCCTCACCTGCGACTTCGAAGAAAAAGAAAAAGAAAAAGAAACGCAAGCAGGTAGTGGGCGCGCTCGATGCTCCTGATGGCGCAGCGCCCAACGGCGGAGTGAACGGAGTCGTGCCTGACAGTGCATCTCCGAATGGTAAGGGCATTCACACCGCCGGGGATGCGGTCGGGTTGGCCGGGCTTGACCCAAGCGTCAGCTCAAGTTCTCTTCCAAAAGGTGTGTCTGCTTGAGCCCTCTCCTCCGCTTAGCTTATCAACTTCGTTTAACGTAGGTGAAGCGGCACGACCTGCTACGCCATCCAAAACCGTGTCTCCTTCCAGGGTGTCGCAGGCGTCTCTCCCGCGCTCTGACCTGCCACTGCTGAACCTGAACGGCCCGCCCACCTCTGACGTCGAAGAAGAGGTCGCTGCGCAAAATCCTGGCTCTGGAAAGAAAAAGCGGCGCCGACGGAGAAAAAACAAGATGGGCGGAAGCGGGGAGGGCGGTTCGTAGGTTCGGGTCTGTGTTCCTGGCATTCAAGGAATCTTAACTATTACTCGCATGTTAACTGGCATTTGTTTTCGTCGGAGAACGCTACACTTGTATCATTGGATAGATCTTTATAATGGACATCAGCTATCATGGTATAGACCGGAATGACTCGGAAATACGTATAAACAAAATCTGCACAAGTTACACACAGGGAAACAGTAATCAGCGAGAGAACCATAAGAAATTACATAAGTCAAACGATACACATAACTCAGACGTCTTCGCTCGTGAGTGACAATACATAGCAGATTTTAGGTGGAAACATAGGCCACGCTGGGGCTTCTGTGGCTGCGGCTGCGGTGGCGGTGATGTCCATGGTGAGAGCTCGAGGACGGCGCGGCAATCGCAACGTGCGCCGGGGTCGGCATATTGGTCGTGGGAGCCGGCGGAGCGGACAACGGGCACAACGCGCTCGTCGTACTGGCCATGGCGGCTCGAGGAGGTACGTGCAACGGGAACAGCGTGCTCGTCGTAGTACTCGCGTCGTGAGCTCCCGGTGCGTGCGATCGGTGGGGCGTCGGCGTATCCGTACCCATCGTCGCGGCTCCTGTGTCTATGTCCATGTCCATGGCGCGAGCCTGCAGAGCGTACTGACCTGGACCGTTTCGCCGGGCTGCGTGACGATGACGCGCGGCTCGCTGCGGTGGCTTCGGCTGCGATGGCCGTAGCCGTGGTCGCTATGATGCCTACGACGCGAGCCGCGGGGACGGATGAGCGTCTGCGCGCCCATGCGGATTGCGAGCCCCTCGTCCGCGAGATGGCGCTGGCGCCTGCGACGTTCGTGGCGGCGCTCTCTTTCTGCATCCTCGCGCATGGCGAGGCCGCGCGCCATGTGGTCGCGGCGGCGCGTCAGGAAGCCCCAGAGGCGGAGGTGCATGCCATGGTACCTGCCGTTCGTAGGTCACGTGAGCCCGTTGTGGAGCAGCTGGTTTGAGAGACGCGGACTCACCCTGGCCGGCAGCGGTGGTGAGGGTGCAAGGAACGGGCGGCTCCTGCTTCTACTCCGTCTGCGCGCCCCATCCTCGTACTGCGCCGTCGCGTGCGTATCCGGAGCGCGAGTGCGAGCGGCGCCGGTCGCGTTCGTACTCACGCAGCGCGCGCGCGTCCTCGATCTCATGCCTGCCCTGTCTGATGCGACTGCGGCTGAAGGTTACGACGCCGTGCAGCTTCTTGAGCCAGCCGTGCACGGCAGAGGGCGGCGGACCGCCATTGTAGGAGCCCTGGCGCTGCAGGTGTGGCTGTTAAGGATGAATGACGCGCGCGAAGGCACATGAGCACGCACTGATTTCCAGGTCACCTGCATTCCTTCCTTCACTGATTTTGCTGTCTTGGGTGTTTTCGTGAATTTCTGTCGTTGATGTCGTGGTTGTGGTCGTCGCGGTCGCCGTCGTTGAGGACCTAGTCAAAGGATCCGGAAGAGGGAGAGCGCGGCCACGGTAAAGCCACAGTGGGCGCGTGTTTATGTAATTGCCATTCCTGGCGAGACCCTGATCGACGCGGCGACGGGAGCTTCCTCTGTATCGACGGTGTCAGACGCGCACTTGTCCCGCGAGGCTAAAGCAAGGCTAAAGCTAATCCAAAATCCAAATGGGCGATTCGGAAAACCTGAAGCGCATCTGGCTTGACTGCGATCCCGTAAGCAAGCCACATTTTAGCAGTAATCGAGTAACTCCCTCACTTCGACTCAGGGTCACGACGACGCGACCGCCATCCTGCTCGCCATCCACATCCCAGGTCTCGAGCTCGTCGGTGTATCCACCGTAAGCTCTCATCCGATTAGCGCATTACGAATATTTTCACATCCTTCATCTGGCCAGGTACACGGGAACACCGACGCGGACAACACGTTCAAGAACGCGCTCCGAAGCCTCTACGCCTTTGCCGGCGCGCCCGACGTGCTCGTCCATGCCGGCGCGGCCGCCCCACTGCTCAAGCCCGCGAAGCACGACCCCGAGATCCACGGCGCGGATGGCCTCGGCGGCGTCGAGGGACTCCCCGGCGCGGACCACCCGCCCATCCGCACGCGGCGCGAGCACAGCGCCGGCCTGCGCGCCGTCGAGGGCCTCGCGCGCGGGGTCAGGGACGCAGTGAAGGACGGGCGGACGCTGACGGTCGTGTCGACCGGCCCGATGACGAACATCGCGCTCTTCGTAAGCGTGTACCCGGATCTACTCGACGGCGTCGAGGAGTTCGTTTTCATGGGCGGCGGGGTGGGGCTCGGAAACCGCTCCGCCGTGGCTGGTGCGCATATCGTTAACCCTCTGCTCTGTCCCATGCTAACGCATTCGATTGATACACCAGAGTACAACATTCTGTGCGACCGTGCGTCTCCCGTTGTTTAAACACACGCTCCAAATACCGTTCTGATACAATCCCCGACGCAGCGGAGGCCGCGCAGATCGTCCTCAACGCACCCGTCAAGAAGACCATGGTGCCCATCAATGTCACCCACACCGCCATCGTCACACACGCCATACACAGCACGCTCCTCGATCCCTCCAGCTCCGCGCCTCTCCCAGCCGCGAGGACGCCCTTGCGACTCACGCGCTCGATGCTCCTCGATCCCTCCGCCTCCGTCCACAGGCCCTCCAGCTCTGCGCCCCTCCCAGCCGCGAGGACGCCCCTGCGGCACACGCTCTCGACACTCCTGGGCTTCTTCGCCGCGTCCTACGCCTCCACCTTCGGCTTCGCCGCCGGCCCCCCGCTGCACGACGCGCTCGCCGTCGCATATGCCGCGCGCCCCGCGCTCTTCGCGTGCACGCGCCGCCGCGTCGACGTCGAGCTCGCCGGCGCGCACACCGCCGGCGAGACCGTCGTCGACCTCTGGGGCTACCGCCCGTGCGACGCTTCCTGGGGCCGCGACGGCAGGAACTGTCAGGTTGCGGAACGCGTCGACGTGAGTGGTTTCTTTCTTGGTTTTGCTTTGGTTGACGGACGTGCGTGAAGGTCGATGGCTTTTTTCGCCTCTTCCTCGAGTGCGTAGAACGATGCGACGCGGTGTCACCGCTCAACGAGCAGTAACCGCCTGGGATGTATCAATTTAAATTACAACTATAGACAACAGTACATATGGCGATCGGATATCAAAGAGGATGTAACAATATATAGTCGGTCGACAAATGGAAGCGAATAAAATGTCCCAGAAACTGTACCCAATCAAGAGTGGACGGAAGAAGGACCACACACAGCCGGTCGTAACATTTATCAGAAGGGAATTATTCATTACGGAAATCATATTCAGGATCCATCCAGGAAAATCTTGCTCAGCGGGCGAAGCGTGCTGACCGTGCGTTCCCTGCGCACGCCCCGCCGCATGCTTCGGATCGTCTCGTCCACGTCGCCCCGCGAGATCGTACGATGACGCGTGCCGTCCGCAGACGGTGCCTCGGACTGCGTCGACGGCGGGAGGGCGAGGTGCAGGGGCCGTGGAGAGGGCGAGGGTGCAGCAGGAGCCGGCGTCTTGAAGGGCACCGTCTGGTATAACCGCTGGTGAGTGTGATCTCGGCATGTAGAGACGAGGATATGCAACGTACCGATTGTTCGCTTGTTGACGATCGCGGAAGGCCGACTATCGGTGTCTTGGACGCAAGAGAAGCAGCAGCCGTTGTCTGCGTGCCAGCTTTGGCCTGCACGTCGTGCATCTCCAGCGCAGCTTTCTGGAAAAAATAGACAAACAAAGGGGGAAGCACCTCGGTCAGAAAGAAGGGGATAAAAGGCAGTATCCCCGGTGCGTACCCTCAGAGAAGAAGAAAAGGACACAATCAGGCTGAAGAAGTCCTCTGGCTTTGGGGCTTCGGCCGAGTCGACGTCCTCGCCAAAGTACGCCATGGCGGACCGCAGCTCACCCTCGACGGACCTACTCATATTTTCCAGCGCCTGGACGCTCGAGGACACCTGGATCACGAAGGGCTACCGATACAAACTTCGATAAACAGTTGCTTAAAAAAAGGGAAACAAGCGATAACTGACCTCCATGACCTGCACGAAGCGGTCATTAGGAGATAACGATCGCATCTGTCGATATTGTCTTATCTCGCCGCGCACTTGAGCGAGCCCGGTCGACAGCGTCGCGACAGACGAAGACACAGTCTGCATAGAAACTGAATATTTTCAGATAAGGATCCATCTGGCGTATAAACGAGACTTACCTCGAGCGGCAGCTTCTAGATGAGGCAAATCATCTAGGAAGTTTACCAATTCCGCATCACTCCTTAAAAGCACTCGTGCAATATAGTGAAGGAGCGTCGGGCATTCCGGAGTGGCTTTAGCCGTCTTCGTCTCTTTCATCTAATGTCCAATGATTAGACCGCAGACATGCATGTATGATTGGAGACCAACCTTGAGCAAGGCATCTAATTGGAATCCACGTGCATTTCCTCGAAAGCTTGATCCATTTAGAGCGTTTCCTACTGTCAAGACAGTCTGCCGCAGTTGTGTGAGTTAAAACTGTTGAGAACTCCTGATCTCTCTCACCTTTAAGACTTGCTTAAAACGAGAAGACGTCTTCAGTTCCTTCGTGGCGTGCCCGATAATGTCCAGTTCTGGACGAGTTTCCTCAATTTCTAGTTCAAGTTTCCTCCGGTACACCATGCATTCGATCCGGTCTGCAAGACGAGGGATGTCCGCGATCTAGATTAAAAAACGATATCAGCAAACCTCATTGATCCCATGACTGAAAACGACTCGCTTCCTTGAAATACTGATCTGCTTTGGCCAGTTGCTTTATATCGCTATGTGCTTCAATTCTTTTCAGCTACAAGACGTTGGGATGTAACTCAATGTCAATATTCTAGGTTAGAAGTTGAATCGTACCTCGTCCGCCGAAGGTATTTGCTTTGCAATAGCTTTCAGGTCGTCGACAGACAGTAACCTGTCGTCGACCGTTAACAAAGCGCGCTTAATGTCAGGTAAGGACATTTTAATCCGCGAGAGCATGATTGCTGAATCCGCGAATGTTAGCAGTGTCGAAGTATCTTCGGAAAAATCACTCACAAACGTTATTGGCACGCGTGACATCCAGCATAGTCGAGATGGAGCCTTTCTTTGGGGAGCTGAGAGGGGACGAGCTTGTCTTAGACGGGTTCACATCGAGCGAGAAGGCCTCTTCCAAATCTTTCAGGTCTACAGCTACCGAGAGCGCCGAAGCTGAAAGGTGGTCCCAGACAGTTTCTCCCGTAGTTTGGTTTCCAACTTTCGTCCAAAAAAAT
Source organism: Phellopilus nigrolimitatus (assembly GCA_021029095.1). Classification (NCBI taxonomy): domain Eukaryota; kingdom Fungi; phylum Basidiomycota; class Agaricomycetes; order Hymenochaetales; family Hymenochaetaceae; genus Phellopilus; species Phellopilus nigrolimitatus. The sequence continues at coordinate 1,128,050 of JAJOHG010000003.1, read as the reverse complement.
GGCTTGAGACGCTTGCCAGGCAATGCGATTGCCACAGGGGCAGATTTGCGGCTTATGGGCCCAGGAGGTGGCGGAGGGGGAGGTGGGGATCCAAGAGCTGTCGCTCCAAACGGTGGGGGTGGAGGAGGAGGAGGAGGCGGAGGAGGTGAAGAAGACGAAACCAGGCTAGGAGGTGGAGGCGGCGGAGGCGGAGGCGGTACTGGTGATAAAGACCCAGAGGTTGGCAGTGGAACAGGTGGTGGTGGAGGTGGCGGCGGCGGGGGCGGGGGCGGAGACGGAAGAACATTTGTAAGTGGAGTCTGTGGCTTTGGTGCTAATGGCTGGGATAGCGGTGATGGTGTATGCTTAGATTTTTTGAGCGCACCCCTTAAGTTGGAGGAAACGAGCGGAGACGGGGGAGGTGGCGGGGGTGGGACAGCTTTCTTGTAATCCACTTCAGTGATGTACTGCGGTTTGGCTTCGAGCTCCTTGCGCATCTTGTCGACCTCTGCACGAAGAGCAGCAATCTCATCATCTTTGGCGGACAGAGCTTCCACAGCGCGCGCGGCGATCTGTTCGGCGTCGACGTCGCGAATGTGGCTTTTGCTTGATGCAGCTCCGCGCAGGTCAAGGTCACTATGCAAACGCGAATACACAGACTCCATGGCACGCTTTAAGTACAGTACTTCTTTATTCTTCTGCAGGAGTGTCGTCTCCGTTTCTTGATGCTACATGAACAAGTTAAAATCGAGCTATTGCCTCTACACGAGAAAGTATGAGCTTACCTTTGTTTTTAGGTCAGCAATTTCGTCCATAAGAGCGTTCCACTTGACTCGATCCCGCTCATGTTTCAAGCGTTCCTCCTTTTGCTGATTAAGTTTTGCAATTTGCAGTCTAAAACAAAAGCACATACCGCATCTCGAGTCGCGGACGGATTCCTCAGTTTCAATCGATCAACTTCAGCTTGCAGTTGAATAGCCTGCTTCTCCTTGAGGATCAGACGCTGGACTAATCCTTGGATACCTTGTCCAGACTAAGAACATAGATAAATTAAGTCAATGTTCGTACGAGTACTTAAACAACGTACTTCTTTTCCGGCCCTCGACGAGCTTGTTGAAGGGAGGGAACATTGAAGCGATTTCAAAGTGTCGATCTCAGCGCGATGCTGGGCTAGTTCGGTTTGTAATCCCTCTCTCTGAACCAGTGTATATCGTCAGTTAACAAGGAAAGAAAGGTACGAAGAAAAGCCTGTTGAGAAATTCACTTCTTTCTCGAAATTCCCCACTTCCTTACGGAGAGCATCAATCTCCTTGTTCCCCAAATCCGCATTGGCTGCATCCGCAACCGATTTGACGTCCAACTGCTGCCCAATTATGGGAAATATCTGTGAAGTGAATTGTTTCAACAGCTTAAGCCAATCAAATCCCCTGTAAAGTAAGCTCAGTATCAAGGCAAAGAACCAACCCATTCATATTGAATAACGCACAGTTCGTCATGAGTGATACCCTGTTCCAGCAACTTGGTTAAAATTGCTAAGAAATCAGCCTTGAACTTCCTGCGGGTCCTGGTTAGGGTAAGCGTTCACACTTTGCAGATCGTGCACTCACAACGTGACTTCTCGACCCAAGAATGCGCCCATTTGTTTAAGAGGCTCGAGGATTGAAGGGTGTAGCATTTCCTGGCGCATGCAGACATCGTGCAGCACTGCGCACGCCATTTCGAGATCAGACCCGCTCTCCAAGTCCTTAAACGTTGACCGTGTCCGCTCCCGCAGATCCTCTTCGTCCTCAAATTTCTCTTCCGTATACACATCAATCTGAGTGATGATGGATTCCGGAGGGCGAATGTACCGGAGAGCCTGGAAAAGAGTATAACTAAGCTTAACGCAAGACCAATGAGAAAGAAAATTTGCACACCACAATGATTTCATTCAAACCGCGGCGGCTTAGTTCTTCGCGGAGCTGAATCCGCTCTTCAAGTGACTCAGGACATGTCGTTAGGGCATTGACGAGTGTCATTCCCGCCGTCCGCGCCTCCCAGCCTCCTTCTTCACTATGATTTGGTACTGATACATCTTCGGTCGCGTCCGTTTCTTCAGGCAACTGCAGCGATGCGACAAGCTCCTCAAAGCGGAACATCTCTTCATAAGCGACGCGATAATCAGAGAACGCAGACAAGACAAGCCGGTGACCGTGCGTCACAGAAAGCAGGCAAATGGCTGCGAGGAGCTCACAGGTTAGTGTGCGGAGCTTGAGAGAGTCGATATGTAGAGTGTAGGTGACGTGAGTAATCAACGTCTGTGATGCCAAGAATTGCTTGAATCCGGGCTGAAATTAAATTGATTTTCCAGCAATTCTGAAAAGTGAAAGAAGTAAACTAGATACCTCTGTGTTTAATAACACCCTTAGGCATTTTACTACCTCATAAAGGACGGTTTCTTCGGTGTCCGAAAGCTTCCTTCGCTTGCCGCCCTTTCCAACGAGACTTGTCAGCAATGTGCCTAGAGCTTCCATGCCTTTCTTATCGTTGAGAAATTGCTCCACCCAGCTCAGTTTCGCAGTTGAAAGGTGCACCCTCAAGGATATTAAATGTTTTACAAGCTTCACGTCATGCGAACGCCGAGCGCGAAGACCTTCGACGTAAAATGTTGTCGATTGCGCGGTATCCCGAGGCGATGACAACTTCGTCTGTGAGCCGGCACCCGCCTCGTTCCCGGTTGACGTCCACCAATTACTCCACAAACCGCCTGTCTGCTGCGCCTGCAGCGGTGCAAGCTCTTTCTCGCTTCCGCTTCCGCTTTCTTTCACATACTCTCTCGCATTTGATCGTTCATCACTCGTTCGAGGAGATAGCGACCCTTCCGAGGACGAATCTGGGACTGGGCTTGCCAAGGGACTTCCCCAGTTCGTAATGGAAAAGCGCCTCATGATGCTACCATCACCCGTCAAGCTCGGAACTAGCGCAGGCAGGAGCGCGGCGGCACGACTAGGTCCGAGCGTTGCTGCCTGAGCCTGAGTCTGCGACGAATCTTTCGCGCTTGCCGAACGCATGTGACGATTCTGGTGAAGGAGATAGCGTTTGCGATCAAGTGGCAAATTCCGCATTGCATCGCGCTTCTCGCCCTTCAGACCTAGATCGTCCTGAAAGTTTATTGAGCATACACGACATCCGAGTTGATGAACAACCTACTATCATGCGTTCAAAATCCTCATTATCCAAAGACAATTCGCCTTCGCTGTCAGAAGCAGACGACTCACGTTTCTCAAGAGAAAGAGGTTCGCTAACGATCGGCCGTTTGCGTTCGTGTTCATCTTCTTGAGCAAGCGAACTCGTAGAAGATGAACCCAGCCAGCCGTCAAAAATACTCGAGAAACGTCTTGAAGAGAACGTTCCCGTACTATCGGGAGAGCCCGGTCTCTGATCTGTCGGCGAAGGAGACGATGGAGATAATATCTGTCTTTGCTTCGCGGTTCCCTCGCCTTCTGCATCTTCCAAATCCGACAGACGCTTCAGAGTTGATTCAGATGGAGCCATGGATGGGACGCGGGAACTTGGGCGTCGATACCATTCGTCTGGAACACAGAAATTGAACGTTCTTGAAGCAGTTGACGAGTACGGATTGCCTGATGAGTTCTCAAGTACGGAGGAAACGACTAAATCCTGGCTTAAACGCGTGACGTCTTTAAATATGAATAATCAATAGATCGTTAGCAATCAGTTCCTGTATTACTTACGAGCATTGCCACTTTCCGTCCAAACCTCTTCGATAGCATAATCTATCTCACCACCGCCTGGAACGGGTAAAGTTTTTACGAGGCCTAGCTGTTCGCATACCGCGCCAATAGCATCTTGCACCCTTGATGAGCGTGTTAGGTGAATGATCCATGCGAATTCATCGTGAATCTCGGGAACACGTTGAAAAGAGAGCGTTATGCTCAGTAGTGGATGTCTCGAGACAAGACGGAGGGCTGGCGTATAAAGGTGGGACGACAGCGGGAACGAAGAGAAGTGCCGCTCAGGCGCAGAGGACTGGGGTTTAGAGGACAGGAGTAATGCAATAGGACTATCCTCTGATAGTGGCTCTTTACAAAGCTTCATTAGCTATTTACCCAATTGACACATCACTTCTCTTACCAGTGCCAATACTTTCCAGTTCCTCTTCCTCCCAAACGCGGCCTTGGTCCTCCTTGCGCACCTCGCGCAATTCCCAGCCTCCATCGGACAGGTCACCCAAGATATCATTCCTGACATCTTGAGATTGTATCAGGGCCGTAATAACATCCAATACGACGGCATCTTGAAGTACAGATGCGAAATGGACAGTCCCAGAAGGCGAGAGGACTGGAGCAATTAACAGACTATCTGCCATAATACTTAGGTGCTTGAAGCCTGAGTGTTTAGTTTCTGGCGTTGGATGTTTTGAAAGTGGGGTCAGATATAAAATAAACTGCCAATCTTCTCAAAAACATAGAGAACCCAGGGATTCAGAACAAGAGACGTTTAGATATAGTTAAAGATACATGAGGACTGCAATGCGACGAATCCATGACACTGACAGAGTAAAGGAGGCAATTGTCACGCTTACGTCAAATGATCGAGCTCCTGAGAGCGCGTTAGCTTACGTACTATATACGTACATTTATACAGGTGGGTCAGAAAAGTCTTCGGCCCCCCTAAAAAAGGAAGGCGGTTCTCGTCCGCGTCGTTCGCACAAAAAGAAGTCGAAAAATGTTGTAAAAATATGCGAGTCTTTGCCCTAGATACAAAGAGAAACAAAAACCAAGTATTAATTTTCTTTTTGAATGATTTGAGCTTGCAGCGTACTATAGGTGACGCCGCGAAACGACGCTGCGTCGTGCGCTACGCAGACGGGAACTGCCTTCCTTTTTTAGGGGGGGCCGAAGACTTTTCTGACCCACCTGTATGATGCCTTTGAGTCTTTGACGCAAATTGCACTCTGGTCTCAAAAATAAAATAACGACAGAAACGTTAATTTGGCTATGCCATAGGATTTCCGGAGAACGAATGTTAACTCAACTCTCAGAACAAAAGACGGACTGTGTAATTCACGGCGTTACCCGAGAATTGTGGTTTTTCCAAACAGCCGCACAAGCTGCCTCCGAGTCTTTTTTTATACCTCGATGTCAGAAATTCATTTGCAACCGTTCAATATTTCGTGACTCCACGCAAGCTTTCATGGAGATGTTCACTGACACAAATACATAGATGTTTTAGAACGTGTCCCTGAAGATCAGCAAAGGTTGCCTCAGGTCTAGATTCTATGATTGATCCGACGAAATAGTTTTCGGTCATAAGAAACGGATTTCCTGACAGTCCGACTATTGACGAGTAAAATTTTAGACCCAATAAGTTGTAAAAGGAGCGTGAGTGATTGTGCTACGATGAGCACATAAATAAGGACACGGTAGTCGTGCCTTAGGGGATTCGTTCTGTCGCTATGACCGTTCGAATGCGTCAACAGCCATTTAGTTAAGCGTCGCGAAACCAACACGCTGGTTCCCAACGTCGAAGGCTACGAAGAGTACTAGTTAGGATAAGAGTCCACAAAGTTTGAGAAAACGGCTTACAGGTGTACACGTTGCTCATGAAGACGTCACCAAGGATCCAGAATCCTAAAGAGAAAAAAGCATAATTGGACAGATTGAAACGCGAAAACCAACACACTTACCGAGATCGTCGTTCGCGACGATGCCACCGACGCAAGTGTCGGAATTGATGGAGCCCAAGTTGAATTGATCGGCAGAAATGGTGAATTTAGAGCCACCGAGCTCGAGAGAAACAGCGCTCGTGGAGTCGCACGGGATGGTGTAATAGCCTTGGCCGATCGTGTAGCTTGCGTCTGCAGATCCCGGGATGGCGGCGTAGATCTTCTCAACGTTCGTAGAGTCGCCATATACGACCGTGGTGCCAGAATCAACAATCGCAGCAACGCCGCTCGAGAAGGCAGTTGCGGAACCGACGGATGCACCGCTGAGCTCGATCTGCCAGTATCCGACTTGGGTAACGTCTGTATACGTCAGGTCGCCCGAGAACTTGGACGTGTCAACGCCGCCGAGATAGAGCTCGGAGCCTGAACTGAGGAGCGTAAACCCGAACTCGGGGGATGTTGTCTTTCCCTGAGCAATGAGCGACTGAAAGACGGACCTGCGGGATGATCGGGTCAATGCATGCATCACGTGTAACAGCAGAAAGATACTGACGGGCTGTCGTAGGTAGAGATGGACTGGAAAGCCATGCCGAGGAGCCCATCAGGAGCGAAATTGCTAGATTCGAAGTTGCTGGAGAACGTCGTCGCGGCACCGACGGCTTGCTTCGTCGCGCGCTGAGGTCGCCAAGGGTCACAGTGTCGGTGTAAACCTCTCCAGTTACCGAAGAAGAGTCGCTGGGGTCGCCGTACAAGAGCGTAAAGGACTTGCCCGTGTCTATAGCACTTGTACTCGCAGAGGTGTCGTACTTGGTGTGACCGTCGCATGTCGAGTCGCAATTCAAACCGGGAAGAAAAAAGTCGCTGGACCCCGTGTCGAAGTCGACTGTATGAACAAATATAAGCCCATGATTCGAGAGGTTATTAGATTATTAGGAAATGACTCACCAATGTACGTCTTGGCAGGAGTACCAACCGTGACAGAGCCTTGCCAGAGCTGGCTATTATCGTCAGTCAAGGGAACACTGCTTGTGGAACGCTTGCTAATAGTCGAGTTGTAATTTGGGTGTGCTTTTCCAACATTCTTCTCGTAGTTAGCGAAACCGAGCTTGATCTTTCTATAATCATGAAGTGCTGTCAGCGCAGCGCGTACGCAATCATCATCTCCATGAACGTACCTTCCCACATACGCATCATGCGCCTGGAGCGCATCCACATTGACAACGCCATTCTTAACGATCGATGAACGCTTTGTCAAGGGGATCCTCAGACCGGGTTCAGCAGCAGGCGTCGGCGTTGCCGAGACGAGGAATGGGAGCAGAGAAAGAGCGGTAGCGAGCTTGATTTGCATGGCTGGAGACTGTGAAGGAAAGAGCTGGGTTTTCAAGACGAGTGAAGGAGATCCCAGTGACGACCAGCGATGAGGACAACGACCTTTTATACGCGTCCGAGGCAAAATAGCACGCGTTCTAGGACAAATCTAGGTGAACAATCTTTTCATCATAGTTGCACAGAGGCTATGGCGAAATGCAACAGACGCCGAAGCAAATAGAGGCGATGAGATGGTCAAAGTAGGACGTCGAGGATCCATTCCAGTCATGACCAGAAGAACAGTACCACACAAACTCCCGAGAAGGAATCATCAGTCTTCATGCCCAGATCCAAGGCCAGGTGCACCCATAATCAAGAGCGACCGGCGAGATACAGACTCGGCGGAATCGAACAAAGATCGCAACATAATGTTCATCGAGACCGCGCTTGCTTCTTTTTTTCCCGCATCATCTGTACATAGAACAAGCGGTCCGCCAATATGCATGCCGAGTTGATTAACAACAGGTCTCGATTTGCAGGTAAGAAGAATTGATTCAGCAAAACTTCGTTGCCTATCGCCTGAATATGCGGTTTGTGGTTTCAATTGGCCCGTATTTTTCCCCTTCCTCACCGTCCATAATCCGAGGACACCACCGAATTGGCGAGGTGCATTGAGGGGCAAAAAACATGAAACAAACTGTGCACGAGTTTATTAAATTAGATCGCATGATTATCAAGTCACGAAGCAAAGAGTTCTTGTACTTGGACAGCGCCGCGGTGCAACATATATTGGAAGATCATTTTCATAAGGTATTTTCGATGAGATGAGATGCGATGCGATGCTATGCATTAGCACGATCTGAACGCTCGCAAATATTCGGATGTCGTATCGTGGCCGACAGTTGTCGATAATGATGGAATCCGTGTTTAACTCCTGCTTAGGAGGAAGTGTGCTCAGATGAGGAGAAATGCCTAGTCAAAGAACGCCAAAGACAAGGTCGCGTGCCTTTGGGCTCTGCTGTCTTTCATTTCCAGATGTCCAGTTACCTGGCAGTACACTGCCACATGCTGTTACGAGCTGTGCATGGTGCTGAGCTGATCGTGCGGCTCTATGATGATCAAGATGGCGAGGAAGAAGATAACATCGTTGTACGAAGTAGCAAAGCCAGCTGGTCTGTCTGATGCAGTGGTGCTGCCTGAGAAGTGAATACCGGTCAATTGCGAAAAGGCGAAGTTTGGTCTAGTTTCCTTATACGGGATTGATCTAGAACTTTGCGTTTGACGTCGATCTGCAAATCGGTTCGCTAAAGACAACCATCAACCGATTCAACGCGTTCAAATTCATGATTGTAAAGACCGTCTTCGTGAGTCCGTGTATTTACTAAAAACTTCTTACTTGTCTATGACTTTTTGAATTTTGTCTAGCGATATGTATTCCAGCACAGAACCTCTAATAGTCGCGCAGAACACAGATTCGATGATCCCGGATCAAACAATTCGCCTGGCAACTTGGAATCTGCGATTTGATTCCATGCCAGACTCTATCACTGTTTCAGAGACACTTGCAAGTCTTCCTGGACCATTGGAGGGCCCGAAAAGCTTTTCGAATGTCGCTGGCGAACAGCCATGGAGCACTCGGCGCGTGAAGGTCGCGCAACAGCTCATCAGTAAAGGAGTCATTATTGCAGGTAATAGAGCACAGTCTCGAGTTGATAAAGAGTTAAAAATGGCATTTTGACACGCCGAAGTTTTTCAGGAAGCGCTGAAGCGGCAGGTGGACGACATGCTAGAGCTTCTTCAAATCAATGGGCAACCATGGGACTACGTATGTCCCTAGTATCATCTAACTCCCGGAAACACTTCTTCCTCGACATTTTTATCTGCAGGTCGGTGTAGGTAGAGACGACGGGATTACAGTAGGAGAGTTCTCTCCTATTTTCTTCAATACGTGAGTAATAGTAATGAGGATTTGTTTTCTGAGAGTCAATACCGACCCTCACAGACGTAAGATCACAAGTGCAGCTCGTCCAATTCGACACATTCTGGCTGTCGTAAGTCTGTGATCTTCTACGGCATCTATAAATCTTCCGAACACTCAATTATAAACACATCAACAAATGGTTATAATAGTCCTACGCCGTTCGTTCCAGGATCAAAATTCCCCGGTGCTGGTTCTGTGCGGATATGCACTGCTTCGCACCTGAACGTTACAACGCCAGGCTCATCTGAGACCATTGGCTTTGTACTCTTGAATACCCATCTTGATGATCAGTCTGAGGACCAACGCCAGCTTGGCGCCTCACTTATCTTAGCCCGAGCTCGATACGAGGCGGTCAAGCAGGGCGGACCGGTGATCGTCACTGGGGACTTCAATAGGTAGGCCTGGCCTTGTCGCGAGCATTGCTGCGATAACTCATTATATCGTCGTATCATCAACAATAACTGTCGATACCAAGCACTGCCGACGGTGCAGACGACTCGGGTGCCTACAGGATCATCACAGGCGTCAAGTCGCCCGTTCCCATTAGTCCTGACTTTGCCTCGCGGTACGCCGTGCCCGATGGCTCAGAACCTGATTTCCACATGGTCGACATCCGCGGCTCAACTAAAGCCCTCAACGTTTCCGGTAACTTTGCAACATTCACTGACTTTATAGCACCGGAAAACTCTTCATCATTGACCGACCGCATTGATTTTGTGTTCGGCGGAAGCAACGGCGGCTGGTGTGTTTTACTTTTGATCCTCTTTGTTAAGTGATGTGAGGACGCTGAATGATTGTGAAAAAAAAAAGGTCATCAGAATCTTATGAAGTCCCGAGTGCGCTCTCCGACGACGGTATTCTTGCGAGCGATCATCGTGCTACGTTTGCCACGCTAATATCATCATAAAAACGAAGGATTGTATCACAGCTCTTTTTTGTGAAATCTCCATAGTTGTCATCCATAGTTGTCATTCTTGATCTATTTCGAGTTCAGGCGTGCCTCCGTATTTATCCGCGATTCGCGTCTTGTCGACGTCCATGACGAAGAAAAGTCTTGGCAGAAGTAACAATTAAGAAAGTAAGTTGCCTTTTGACCGAGCTTGCGAGTTCTCAATCGATTGAAGGTCAGCAAGTGACTGGCAGATTCGCCGCGCGTCGTGGAGGGTTATCGTGGAGGTTACGTTCGTCCGAGACGCGCGTCGCGCCTCTCTCGTGGCTAACCGCGTTTGATCGAAACACGCACTAGACTGGCACATAAATATGACTTCATATACTATATCTTTCATTGGGTATGAAATTCGCGCTCAACCTTACGAGCCCTTTCTAACCGAGGGAAGATCACATGGCTTCATGATAATGCTTGTCTTGCCAGCTGTCTCGCTGTCAACATGAATTCTTTTTTAAGCTAGCTTCTGGGCCGCACTGAAAACAAACATGTGTATCGACTTTGTGTTGAAAGAGGTTGTTCTTTATAAATGAGGGCCGTCAATTCCGATGGGTTCGTGCCCCCGCGCCGAAGACGAGGTCCAGCGTATCGAGATGCTTCAGCAATTCCCTGCTCTGTTTGCTCTACTACTTCTCCTGCCTCTCCGTGGGCAAGGAGCGGTATCACGCGAGAGAGATACACGGACAAACTGTCAATCATATTCTTCATATTCCTTGACGCCGCACGGAGATCCTTCGGATGGTACAGCGAATTTATCTACTTTCTATCAACGTTTATTTGACCCTACATTCACATGCTGAAAGGACCTCTGGGCCTTCCATTCATGCGTCCTGAACAAGCCTGTCGAACATTTAGCAGCTCCGCTGTGGAAAAAGTGATTGTTGATATGACCACTAGAATGACTAGAATGAAGGACAAAGATCTAGCAAGGTGAGTTCGGACTTCCGACGTTGATTTGTTTATGCGCATGATCAAGGATTAAAACAGACTATTTGAGAACACATTTCCCAACACTCTCGATACGACTATCGAGTGGTATAACGAGGACCTTACTTTTGTCGTGATAGGTGATATCCAAGCAGAATGGTTGCGCGATTCCAGCAATCAATTCAAGGTATATCTTCCACTCATAGCCAAGGATCCGGCTCTTCAGAACCTGACACGCGGAGTGATTAATCTCCAAGGTGTGCTTTCGTTACAACTTTGACTTTGCGCGCATTACTGACATTTTCTGGTCGATAGCTCGATATATCACGATGTTCCCATATTGTAATGCTTTCCAACCTCCTCCTGAATCAGTATGTGTAACTTAGAAAGTTCCTTACACAACACTTTCTTATTCCCTATGAACTAAGGGTTTATCACCATCGTGCTGTAGCGGGGGTGTAGGAGCAAGTATTTCCCCACCGGATGATATGCAAATTGTTTGGACATGCGGCGTAAGCAGCTTATCCTTCCTCGCTAAGCTTTCATGATGACAAGCTTTCTTCCAGTACGAGCTTGATTCGCTGCTCAGTTTTCTCCAGCTTAGCCGACTGTATTATGAGTACTCTGGGGACGAAAGTATTTTCTCTTTCAATGGCAGACAATGTAGGTTAGAGCTAATATTCAATACAATATTAACAAATTGTCAATACGATTTTATAAATGTCGTACTAGGGTTCAACGCAGTCGAAGCCATTTTTACCGTTATACAAGAACAAGCCACACCGACATTTGATTCCGATGGAAATGTTGTCTCTTTTTATAATATCGTACGCTCCTCCAGACTTTTGAATTCAATACCATCAATAAACCATTTACAGAGCGGACCTAATCAACAATACATGCGGAACCGAGGTCGAGGTCCCCCGAAGAGAAATACGGGCCTGGTTGGGACGACATACCGACCCTCAGGTGTGCATATTTCTTCGTTCTGTCGGTGAAAAAATATTCTGATGTACCGCATACAGATGACGTCGTAATATTCCCGTATAACATCCCGCACCAAGCGATGCTTGTCGTCGAACTGCGTGCTCTTGCAAACCTCTTAGAGAAGATCGGCACACGTCCAGATCTAGGAAGTCGGGCTTTCGAGCGCGCACAAATCGTTGAAGATGCGATATGGAAGTATGGTGTGGTAAACACGGCGGATTGGGGAAAAGTATTCGCATATGAAATCGACGGTACGTGAGAATCAACTGAAAGTTGAATCTGACCGACTCTGACTATATAAATGTTAAAAGGGTATGGTGGCGTTGTGATACAAGACGGCTGGTTTTCGTTCATATACTTGTTCTCTTACTTTCAGAGCTCACTATTGTCCTCTTAGATGCTAACGTTCCTTCACTGGTCTCCATTCCATATCTCGGGTTTGTTAACAACAGCGATGAGATTTACCAAAACACCCGTGCGATGTTGCTCAACCCGGATGGAAATCCGTATTATGGCAAGTGTCAACGATTTTGATGGCTTCATGAAGTCATGTTAAGAGCAGACAAAAGGTATTGGACCTGTCATCCGAGGTGTCGGCGGGCAGCATGTTGATGAAGCCCATCCGTGGCCCATGGGTCTCATTACGGAGGTAATCACCGGATCGGATGACAATGTGTGTCTCTTCAATTTTTAGCCTGAGGGTGTGTCGACTAAATCCATCGTTTCTATATACCCAGGATATCCTCACGAAATTGGAATACTTGAAAAATACGACGACAGGGTTGGGGCTGATCCATGAAAGTATGGAGATTCACGCTCTCGCTAAGCTTTATTAAATAAAGCAATTACACGCAGGTGTCCAGACGCACAATATTAGCGACTACACTCGGCAATGGTTATAAGCTCCATTTTTTCCTGGACCAACCTACTCTGAAAACGTCTGATTGTGTGCACCCTGGATCAAGTGCGTGGGCGAACGTATGTGATTTTTCTTCATAAAAACTCTGCCTTATTGATTGCCAAAACCCTGCCAGTCTTACTTTGCGGAATCCATTCTGTATCTTGCAAGCACAAAACCACATCTGCTATTTGAGGATGGGAAACCGTATAACATCTCTGTTGTGCTGTAGCTGTCTTTATCGTTTCCTCAGTGTTTTCCTGTTCAGGCTCATCCCACTAGTACTATCCTCTAGGTTCTTGGCCTTTGTCTCAGTCCCTGCTGTTTCCAGCGTCATATTCTTTGCAATGAATCCGTCTTTTCCTCTGTAGACAAGCCCATATTGCACTCCAGTTACGTATGCATGTAAATGGCAGTTTCGTTAATCGGCAGATGTGTCGGTTTCTCATTGCAAACCAAAGCTATGGGCTGCCAATATATTTTACGTATTATATAAGTGTGCGCTCTAAGTAGAATCATTTTACTTGCTTGATCGTCGAGCCTATGTCATTCCGATAAAAAGTAAAGCTAAAAGTAAAGAAATTAGAAGTCATTCAAAGTGACTTGTTATCCCAAATATTGATTTGTGGCCTTGGATAGGAGCTGCACACGGAATGCCCTAGTAAAAGGCGAGGGCATTGCTATTTTGCGACACTCCCAACCACGAATTATATTGTGTTATTCAGTGTGACAAAGACCAAAAAAGGAATTTGGGTCAGTCGGCGGTTTTTCCTAGACACATACCTAAAGTGGCACCCCTTCTCGGTGTGTCCGCACTCTGGACGAACTTACACTCAGCTAGCGTACAGGCATGTCCGCAACAACAGCCATCTCTCCTTTTCCTGCCGCGCACCGTTTCTATGTGATGTCGCTATACAAGCGCTACCTCAAGAATTCGCTCGACTGGACCGGGCGTCGCGACATCTGGCGCTGGAAGGCCGCACAGATCCGTGCCGAGTTTGAATCAAACCGGTGAGTGCTATCCCCTGCTTGGGCAAGAAACGCAGCGCACGGAAGCTGGAGAGGGAGAGAAAGGCGTCGGACATCCTTTGCTCATGATTGTTATGCGGTCAAACAGGGATGTGCATGACCCGCGTGCTCTTGCGATCATCTTGGAGAAAGCGGAGGCGAACCTTGCGGAAATTAAGCATCCAGACCCGTATATCCGTGAGCACATACATGTTTTCTCACTACTGCTTTTGTCTGACCGGACGAATGCTTCGCTCTGCGTCCCGGCAGCGTCTTCGTCCCCCGGTGGTACCAAATGGTTCGTTATTATTGTGCTACTCAGACAGTGCCATTCTTATACTTTAATTATTTCTAGGGAACGCAACATTCCAGTATGTTTTTCGTCCTATAATCTCATCTAGTAGATGGCTTATACCCTTACAGCCAACCCTCGGACCCATATACGACCACCTATCAGCAGATGCGCACCATTAGTATTATTGGGATGTTCCATACATTTTATACAATCGCAAGAAAGCTGTTTTAGGTCTACGGAAGCGTGTGGCCGCTGGTTAAGATAAGCGCAAGTCAAGAGGGGTGAGTGCAGACTGAGGGATAAACGAAAATAAACAGTACATCCGCGCGATGATGTTCATTGGCAACCGGATCAAATCAAAATCCAATTTGGAGGTTCTTGTAGAGACCGTACCCTGCGAAGTCATCGTCAAGGCCCACGCGGTACATGGTAGCCTCCTCAACCTCAAACTTAAGCGTGCATTTCATTGTATTTTTTGCATAGCTGACTGAGAGCCCATTGATATTCAGAGCGACGAGCCCGATCTTCTCGCCCTTTGCAAAGCGGGCCATAATACCTATAATGAACGTCGGACTATAAACGAGAAAACAGAACAAAAGGATGCTGGTAGACTGACCACCGACACTGTAGCGGTTCCCCTTGAGTTCCTTGAAATATTTGCCGAAAAGGTCTTCGACATCCCCTGCAGTCTGAAAAGCCAGTTATTATCAAAACAAAAATAGAATACAGCGAAGGACGTGCAAATTCTTTGATGGTGACCGTCGAGGTCGGCTTGTTCGTTGGTGTGGGTTGGATGAGAACACCCTTCCCATCAAAGATTGCATGGAAATCATCGACCTCGATGATCTCGTCGATCTTGCATTCCTTGGGGTCGCCTCCTCTAAACTTGTATTTTTCGGTTTTGACTTCCTTCTGCAAGCTAAAGAAAAGGAAAGAGATTATAAGTATGTAGTCAAACTCTACGCAACATGTATTCTCAAAAGTGTTCTTACTGACCTCGTCCAAAACCTTTTGAGCAATGTATCCACCTTCTTCGCATCTACTTTGGTCTTGCTAGCACTGGCTCCTGCAGACGAGCCTGTTGACGGACCAGCCTTTGGCGCCTCGTCTACGTTCTTTAAAGTCTTGGCGCGTTTCGCGGAAGGTTGACCCTGAAGCGCATCTTCCAGCTAATGTATATAAATGAGAACTGGAAGTAACGCGCTACAAAGCACTCTGGAATAGCTAACCTCAATGATGCGCTTCCGCATAGCTTCTACGACCTGGAATACGAAAGACATTGTATCGGCCTACAAAACGCGTCTAGTCTACTTCGAACTCACTTCCTTTGTTACGGGAATAGATGCATCTTCGAGGTCTAGTTCGACTGAGTCCATGAAACGTCAACTATGAGTATTGTAGGGGCGCATGACCACTCACGGCTAGCCTGCACGGCCAGAGTCCGCTTCCTGCCCTTCATCGACGCGTTGCCATTGTCTATTTGGAGGCGCATTTCCTGTAAAATCCAGGTGATTTGTTTCGCGAAAACATTCTCCATTTCTTACTTTTGGACATCTCTATTGCTGTCGAGCCAAGGATAGTGGTCAAGTTTGTGGTGAAGACAGGCGCGTAACGAAGACACGTGCATAACGCGACTTCAATCTTCCCACGTGATATGAAGTTTCCTTTCCGATGGAACACCACTGTTACCGGTAATTTCAAGATTTGTCCAGCAGCTCGCTTCCTTAAATATCTTGTATATCCGCATGAATTCTGAAACAATTGCATATAATGGTATTCCCCCGAAGTCAAAATAATACAAAAACACCAAGAGTCAATTTGCCAACGGACGACGCGATGATCCTCAGCAACTTCCAGTAAATTCAAAAGCCATACTTTTTCAAGCCACGGCGCTGCCACGCACGACTCGTAGATCTATGAAATAGCTAATCCTTTTAGCACTACATGTATGGCGCGAGCTGGCAATACCTCGCAAACATAACTTTTGATTTATTGCTCATGCTCTAAAACCGGATCAGCGCTTGCTTGCAGAAACACAAATTCTCGGAAACCGAACATCGTAAATTATCGCCAACCTACGAAATAACTGTTGCTCGAGGATTCTCGCCAAACTTCTCAGCTTCTTCAAGGGCTTCCTTGACCCATCCTAAAATCGTCTCCTTATCCTCCATTCCGATACTCAAACGAACAAGATTTTCCTCTACCCCATATCCCGCCGCCCATTCGAGCTCCTTGAAGTGGGCCAAAATAGTATATGGACACGCCAGCGTAAAGTTCGTGCCAAGGGATGGTCCCTTCGCACATTGAAGCGTGTCGTAAAACGCGTGAGATGCAGCCGCAGTGGTGAATGTCAATGAGAAGAGCGGTCCAAAGTTGTTACTCGACCCCGCTCGCCGACAGAGGTCATAGTTTTGCCTGGTCACCCACTTCGGGTAGAAGACGTCTTTGATAACGAATTGCTGGGACTCGGACGATGGGTTTGCCGACAGCGGTCCTGCAAAACTGGAAGACTTCATTCTCAGGTATTCGCATACTGCCTCTGCATTGGCGTTGATCGTGCGAACGCGCTCGGCGAAGTCCCGTGAGTTTTTCTCCATGACTATTGCATCTTCATAATAGTAATCATCAACGAACGTCTTCTCTAAATATTCGCTTATGAAAGCGAAGTGCTGAGAGTTTGGATTGATCACTAAGCTGTCTGGCGCATTAGAATTACGCGTTGCGTACAGGGCAATTGACAAACTCACCTTCCACCCATAACATTTCCGCTTCCACTGAATGACTTGCTCATGCTCGTCGCGATGATGTCCACATACCGCAAAACGTCGACGTTGATAAAGTTCCCGATCGTGTCGTCAACGATAATCAAAAAGCCATGTTCATCAGCGAGCTCACGCAACCGTGGCAAGTCTGGCGTCTGCAGCAATGGGTTTGAAGTGACCTCGCAAAAGAGAGCAGCCACATGTGCATCTAGAAGGTACGTTTCAAGAGCCGTGATGTTCGCATTTGGGTCTCCAAAGAACGTTATTGATTCTGACCCCCAGCGTTCTAAAACTTTTATGGTATCCGTATATGAAAATCTGAAGAATAATTAGTGATGCGATAAATCATTATAACCCGAAGATGACTGACCCAAAGCAAATGCACTTGCGTTTTGGTCCGATAACTAGACTGAGTTGATGAGCGTGCCAGATTGCAGACATGCCGGTCGGGTAAAGGAAAACGTGATTTGCTGTTACGGAGTGATGTCCCTCGACCTGCTGCTCTTCATGAGATTTACCCAGCTCCGGCGCTTCCGAAATCCCATCCCCTCCGTTGGCCATGTTCGCGATTCTGCACTTCACGATCCATTTTTCTTTCAGAGCGCCAGGGAATTTGTTCTGTATGTCAAAAAAAAAAAAAAAAACTCAGCTTCTAAAATTCAGGACCGATCATGACGTTCTCACCAAATGGCTATTCAGAGGCCTGTCAATAGTGACTAACTTCGTGTCGTTAGTTAGGCTTTGCAAAATCCTATCAGCGTAGCGACTGGAGATTCCCATTCCCGTATTTTGCCAAAACGATTTCGCTAGCTTCCAGATGTCCGGCGGGAAGCGAATTAGATGCAGTTCGGCTCTACTATCGCAAGTTTCACTAGAGGCACAGAATAGTCCAAAATGAATGACCCGAATTGCCGATGGGTGCTTGTTCTGAGCATATCGTATCAGGTAGGAAGAACACTCTTCAGCCGTGCGCGCCGTCGGAAACAGCATAGCTAGGTCATCGTAGATTTTCAACGACTCCAAACAAATTTTCGCCAACTACACGAGAGTCGATAAATTAAGCAAGATCATGACTTGTGGTGCAAAAAAGGTTGCTTGCCTTCTGAATGCTCCTGTGAATAAAGAATCTTGGATAACCAGTAGACATGACGTCGACGACGTTTGAATTTCCTTCTGCCCAGTCAACATTGTCTTGCCATGTAGGGAGAGAGACTGAAATCGCATGCGGAGCACAGGGTAAAGGTACTCCTAACGCAGCGCTACCAGGAGGCGATGAGAGGGGGAGAGGTTCTTTCATGTTGTACAAGCAGTTTCACTGAGGAGAGAGTTTGGAAAAGAGAAAACCCGAACTTGAAGTGAGAAAGTACATCCTTCGCGCATGCGCAGGTTAATCGGCTCTCGACCAAACTAAACAAGTACTGAGTTCGCATCCACTTACAAATCGAGCGCTCATTGTCAATGATCCGCGCAAGTGTCGAAGTCTCCACATTCCCATATGGATGAGCCAGTCGCCGGTCGAGATTTGAAGCTGTCAGCCTGCAAAATGCTTGTCCATCCCTTCAGAGCTCAAATGCGGCAGCACAAAATCACAACAAGATGAAGTCCGAGGATGAAAGAGAGCATCGGTTAATCCGAAAAAAAAAATCACCCGATTACATAAGTCATTTTGAAAAAGAAGCTCGATCATCCAGACGAACAAGATAAAACTAGACAAAGTAGTGGATAGAGTGATGCACGATGGAAGCCAACGTACACATGTAGAGTGCGAAAGCCTGCTGCTGCGCCATCCAGAATTCAAATTAGGTATTTAGATTTAGCCCTCGTAATGTTATCCAAGGTCATGTTCAGCGTAGCTGAGCTGCGCTGACAGATCTTGTTGCATCGAAGAGTTTTAGTCGCCAATAATATTAGATCCAGGAGATTCACATTCGCCTTCAACGTCTCGAAATCTGATCCATGGACGCTCTACGCCTTGTCACGAAGTCATGAAGGACTTACAGGTGCAGTTGCCAAATGCGTCGCTACTGCAGCTACCGCAGCTCCCGCACTGGCAGTACATCTGTCAGATTTAGTCTGGAAGGCATGATTAGCTTTAGACTAGCTTGAATTACAACGCAATAATTTCCTCACCGTAACTGTGGTCGCAGAAGGAGGAATGGACTTCGCCTCGGTATAGCTACCGGAAGTAGAGGTGTGACACTAGAAAGGCGTAAGCTCGCTATGAGATTCAAGTGCGAGACAATGGGAGACAACGCACAACGGACACGCTGATTGCGGAGGACATTTCCTTGGTATCTGGATTTAATGTGACAGTCTGGTTGGGCTCGGTGCACGAAGTTCCCGATGGACAGTCTTCATCAACCTGCATTCTCAAGTGAGAAATACGACTCATTCTTCTTCCACGCTGATACGCACATCGGGGTTATTGGCTACATCACTGAGGGTTGACGACTCCGGGTCGGGCTGGTCTTCCGGACTATAAACAGCCTGCCACGAAATTATGAGTCAAACATGCCTTCCTTACATGAAGCCACTTACAATGAACTTCTCAATGTTTATAGTTGCGCCTCGCAAGTCAAACGACGCAGACGAAGACGTCCTTCCTATCGGTTGGGTGTCTTTCTCTACGCGCTATAGGCGATTCTATAATCTGCATTCTCCTTCCATGCAATGAGGACATACGAGATGTTGACTATCAACTTTATCAGATCCCTGCGAACTTGTTCCTTCAAGTAGATGAAAAGGCGCGGAAATTTATAAAAAAGACTAACAAGCATATCCGCTGCCAAGGGGCGGGCATTGGCATAAGAGATCACCTGAAATGCCATCATTGCCACAGTAAGAAGCGCCCTTCGACTCGGCATGGTCGACTACAGGATATCGCAGGAGTAGAGACACGGGCAATCAGTAAGCTGAAGGTGAAGAGCATCCTTTTATACAAAGCCTGGACATATAGTATCACAGCAGTTCTGAAGAGAGCGCATCCCTGTCCCGGTGAACAAAAGCATGTCCTTCAGACCCAGAAGAGAACTTTCGCCGAGCAGATTTAGTCCTTCTCGATAGGGTAGGTTACCATCCGAGCAACGTCCGTAGACAAAAGCAGATAATTTGTTAGGCGCGAGTGCCGACAAGACGGCGCGATCGACGGATGTCTACAGTCCTGGCAAGCTCTGACCAGTACGATGGTATCAAGATTGATGTAATGACGAGTTCCTTGTACGTTACGCAAGGCGGAATACGACCCCATCCACAGTTAGGTTTTTCACATATAAAGGTCGGCTTCTAAGATATTTGCAGTTCTTCCGTCCTGCTATGTCATGCTTCGTATAGAGCTCGCACACTATAGAAGCATAGAACCCTAGGGAACTTGTAAGTCTGGTTCCGCTTTCGCCGAACCGGCATCTGCTCGATTGGGACATGCACCTCGATTGGACATAGACCGTAAGAAGTCGCGCGCCTCTTCAAGAATAAAATAAATTATAAGCAAAGAGCGCTCGCATGAACGACCTCGCTGCTAGACTTCGACTCCTTCTGTGGTCGGAGATGAACGAAGGTGGACAGAGTATAAGCTCCGCGCACGATGTATGCTTAGAGCAGTATGCCGTCCGCTTAGTACGATAGAGATGTATTTGCAGAGATGGGTACTTACTTAAGGCCAAGGTTGCGATCCTCATTTCTCTCGCTGCATAAAGGACCTAGCGATCGATTGTAGAGATTCCAGAAGCACATGGGAGAAGAGAATCAAAGGCAAACAAAACCCCACCCTTATATTCGACGGTCCACTGGGCTCGAGGGGTGGGGATTACCAGTCTCCTGATAGACTCGTTTTTATGATTCTTTATCGTAGCTGACAACCTAAGAATGCCTTTGAATTTGAAGACAATCAGCATCTGGGTCTGTGAAAAGTTTCGGCACGCTCGGAAGAGGCAAGCTCCTTGAAAGTGCCATTCTCCAAGAAAGATGAGAAGATCCATTCGTAATCGATACAAATCTGGAAGAGAGACGAATTTGGACGAATCGGCGAACAGGACATCATCATAGTGTACCATTTTCATATAGATCAACAACAGTGCAAATACAGATATCGAATAAAAGTACACTTCACGCTATGACAATGTAACGAGCTGTAAGCGGGCAGATACCTCGGCTTGAGCCCTCACGAGGTTTGCGAGGTAAGAAATCATGAGTGTATCCTAAAAAAACATTAAATCTCGCATAGCAAGAATGAACAATGGCTCACCTGTAAGCTCGACGTAAAGCTTCCCTGATCTAAGCCCTCTGTACTAGTAGAGAAAGTCTCTAAAAGATAACGCCCCACTGCTGGGTCGCCTTTTGTCTCTCCAGCAATAACTGAACGAACGTAGGTGAGAACACGGTCCAGCATATCCGAGACTGTCTGAACAGAACGTTCAAGTACATCAATGTCATTTGACGAACTCGTTATCGAGGGTGAAGTCGACGAGAGGGATTTAGTAAGGAGATCGACTTTATTTCGGCCCAGTTAATTTCGGATAGTAACTGGTGAAAGTATGGAAAGAACGTACGTCCGCTCCGTTCAGCGTCGTTGAAGCGCAATTCGCAGGGAACGGGGACAAATACACAGTTTTCGGGTTTAGGGAAGACGCCTACGGGCGAGCTAGAAAGAGAAAGAAAAAGTATAAGTTAGGACTGCAGATCATAAATGACACGGAAAGCCTGACCTGAGGTAAGCCTTCACACCTGGTTCGCTGCCTTCCTCAGTGCCAGTGTTCAATGCGACATGGACTGCGGAATGCGGCGTTGTCTCTTGAGAGTAGAAGTTTTGGATGAGTGCAGAGTACGTGTTAAGGTTCGAGCCGGTCGAGTACCTGCATATAAGGGCCAACCATAAGCTCATCGCCGCTTCTCAATTCAAGAATTTGCTACTCACCAGCCGACGATGACTTGCTTCGGGTGCACCTTGTGATGCAGCTCGTACATCGTGCGGTGGTATTCCATGTCAACCGCCACCTGCTCACTGGTCTCGCTGTGCAGGACTGCAAAGCAGTTGTGCACCTCGATCTCCGTCTCCGTTCGCGTGCCAAGAAGCGTCCCTATCACGCGCTCTTGCGTGTCCGTCCGCCGGAGATAGTGGTCCAGGATGGAGAAGAGCGCGACGGGGTGGATCGTGACATTTTGTACGGTGCGTCTGACAGGACCGAAGTCAATTTCATTTGGAATGAAAGATCGAGAAAAATACGCACATTGGGTTCAGAGTGCTCCCAGAGTTCACATTTTGCAGGTGAATCGCCGACGACGATGGACCCAGTGCCATTTTGAAGAGAAAGAAGCGACGTAAAGTAGAGAGGAAGCGTTTCAAGCGAAGGTCTCCAAAAACTTCAAACTTCCCAGTTTAGGAACGCGCGCGTCCTGTCCATTGTCCACCTCCACCAAGTGCAAAACGACGACCATGGCCAACTACTTGGAATATATCACTCCCTCTGAGGAGACAAAAGTAGGTAGTTGTTGACAATACTTCATATGCTTATGACTTTACTGATTTCGCGTTTTTTTAAGGAGCGCCTGGCTAAGACCATAGACATCGGTCATGTACGCCTCAACAGCATCTGTTGTTGCACTATTCTGAACAAACTCCCTAATGTCCTTTCATACAGACGATTCTCCAGTACGGCTGGATTCCATTTATCATTTATGTTGGTTACACCCGGAGCAATCCTCAGCCGTCGTTAATCAAGTGAGCTGGCACATTTGGCGCTTTTTCTTCTCAGCGCTAACACTTATTTGCAGATTGCTCAGTCCATTGGCTTAGAGGGCAATGCTTTCTTCCGTCTCACATTAAGCGAATGTACATGTATATCCAACTGCAAAAGTTCTAATATGACCGCACTTTCCACTGCTCTTTTTTGTTCGGATGGCTGCCCTTACTTTTTGGTTTGTGGATTTTACCGCGGTGAGTTTGCCATTCTAAACCACCCTTTTTCCATTTCATCTCCCCCGACTATGATTCAATTGACTGTGGTCGTACCTTTTGGTACCCGATCGACGTTCCGTGAACTCGGACGTCCGAGTTTGTCTTAACCGCCCGAAGGTGCTGGTTTCGCTGGCTTGCTAGAAGTGAGGAAAGACAAGGCCAGATATGAGTTTTCCTCCATACTTCGTTTCTTTCAAAGACGTCAAATGACAAAAGAGCAATGACTGATGAGTATTATATCTTCACAGAATTATTGTAGAACTAAGCGAAAGCAAAGGTATACACGACAAGATGAACAGAAACAAACCGAGTGCATAATCCTACATGTAGACCCTTCGCAGATCTGTCGCAGCCGTAATGCGTTTACAAATGGGACACAGTTTCGTAGACCCCAGGCAACGAAGCCAGCATTCCCTACAACATGTGTGCCAGCAACCTGTTGATACTGTTGGTTCATTATATGGATCGAGACAGATTCGGCAAAGTAAGGAAGTCGATGAGGAGACACGCATGGCTTCCTGAGGTTAGGCAGTCGTGAGCATCAGCAAATTGATCATGAGTAAGATACGTACAAGTTGCTCAATTTTGTCTTCCAAGGCAGAAACGAGCTTTGATGTGTTTCCGCTATTCCGCGCAGTAATAATGGCTTGGTTCATGCGATCTGTGTCGCCTACACCCATTACCTGCTCTATTTCTGCCCGGACACCATCCAGATTCGGAGTTATTGTTCTTCGAGCAACCACTTTCCCCTCCGCTACCAAGTTCCTCAATGATTTCCCTCTGTCGTCGTCGTCTTCGCCATCTCCAGCCAGTGCATTCGGAATGAACGATGGATCCATGACATCCTTTTCCGTGAATTGCGCCGTGCCGAACTCATCGTCTCCATCCACATCGACTTCTTCCTCGACGTCTAATTGCGTCTGGTCGCGAATATGCACGCCCGTCCCTCGAAGTCCGCTCACGTTGTTCAGGTGTATTCGAATCTGGCCGTCCACCTCGACTTCGCCCCATGGATCAACGTCCGCCAGTCCCTCGCGCTCTCGCTTCCCTCGTTCTTCTGCCTCCGCCTGCAACCGGCTCGCGTTCGCAACGCAGGAATCCACATGGGCGTCGATCACGTCCGCGTCCCCTCGCACCACTTTCATACACACTGGGCACGCCATCTCGTTGCCGGATACTTCGCGGGCCCGCTCGTCATCGTCTTGGGCGATGATCTCCTTCAACCTGATGTGTCGACCTTTGCGGTTGCGTTGTAGTAGTTTAAGCATCTTTTCGATTTGATCGACGGTGTTCATGTCGGTCCTTCCTCTCGGGTTCATGGATCTTCGAGCTTTCAGTGCTGCTCCTCGCCTACTCGTACTGGGACTGCTGATACGTTTAGCATGATAGACGGGCTAAATCCACTTTTGAAGTACTCACCCAGCTTCCGAGTCCACTGCTGACGGCCCAACGCCCCTCAGAATATCTTCCACGCGGTTCATCTCCAGGTCGGCGTGTGCGCCGAGGAGGCGGATGGGTATCTTCTCGTCGCATACCGGACATGTTCTTGTCTCAGCCCTCTTCGCTAAGTTAAAATATGATTTTAGATGTAATTTCATTTGAATATAAGAAACGTGCCGCACATCTCTTCGGCTTCGGCTGCTCTTCAGGCGCGGGAGATAGCGAGGAGCTTCCGGCCCTGCTGGGAGTATCGTGCCGCTCTGTCTGAGTTCGTTTCTTGCCTCTGCACGCAGTATATCAGGAATGAGCACCTCCGGAGCAATCTGGTTCTGTACGCACTTCACGTCCCGCACCATGCCCGGATTAAACTGAAATTATGTGCATATAAATCGTACGCGACGATCGAAATTATTTATTGACGCCGTGGTGGACGTTGAACGCGTTGGCGGGATGGATGACTTTGACAGTGAGCGGATGCCTTCGAGTCGCGGTTGCTAGTCGAGAATAGAATTTCTAGATTTGACGCGACTCGGTCTACGTCAAGTAGCCGGCTTGGTAACCGAACATCTCTTCGTGAAATTTATTATTCGCTAGTTCTCAGCAAGTCTAATTTTATAAAGAAAAAGAAACGTTGAACGTAAATTCAATGCACCTTTTTGTCTACTTTTTTCCTTGATTTTTCTTTCCTTTTTGTTCCGAGAACTTAAGGACTTGTGCACTGACAATAACAGGTGATTAGTAGTGGGCGCCGGCGACGTCTCCCGACGGTCGCCGTGAGCGCCCGGTGATTCATCATTATCACAGCGACCGAGTCGCATACATAAGTTCCTTCTAATCTACCGAAAACGACTGGCGTGGGCAGCCTTGAAGATGAATGTCAAAACCTCTTGTCGACTGGTGCACTTCCGGCGAACACAACGACTTCTCAAGTCATCGCGGTTTCGTGCTCAGCATGTTGGACCGGTCCATCGATGCCGCGAATATTCGGTCGAGTCGACGACAACTACGACGGAGACGAAGAACAATTTCTCCGATGCAGCGGTGCTCTCGCACGGTAAACGAGCGGTGAATAATTTCGCTGAACAATGTGCGCGAACTGATTATTTTGTGTGAAGCACGTTCATGCCTTGCCTAACCGAATACTCCTGATAAACTACAGCACGGCAGACACCACGCTCTCAGTATCGGAAACTCGTCGAGTCAAGTGCACTAAGGAGCGATGACCATCAGGAGGAGATCGTGGGCAAGCTGCAGGCGCTACACGACCAACTGGAGACTTACGAGCAGCCCCCTGTTCTCGAACCGAAACAGTCGTCCTCATTGGTCCGTTCATTGGTTCATCCAAATGCAACCCGTCTCTGACTTTTAACACTAGTTATCCCGCTTTTTCTCAAGAGAAGACCATGAAGCTGGCACCATTGCCGCCGATAACGTCCCACGAGGTTTGTATCTACACGGAGACGTCGGTACCGGCAAATCCATGCTCATGGATATGTTTTACGACACGCTCCCGCCCCGGATAAAGAAGAAACGGAGAGTTCATTTCCATGCATTCATGATTGACGTGCATAAACGCGTACATGCCGTGAAGTCCTCAATGGGTGCGTCCGAGGGAGATCCCATTGCACCAGTTGCGAGGGAACTGGCAAGAGAGACGACGGTATTATGTTTCGATGAATTTCAGGTGAGCTCTCAGTTATTTGGTGTTGATGTGACAATGGCCTGAGCGATGTACCAATTTAAGGTGACAGACATAGTCGACGCCATGATTCTGCGTCGATTTTTCGAAATTCTGCTAAATCACGGCGTGGTTTCTGTCATGACCTCGAAGTATGTTGTTTTACGGGGTACAAAGTCATTGCTAATAGATGTCCAGCCGACATCCAGACGAGCTCTACAGAAATGGAATTCAGCGTTCCAGTTTCATACCTTGTATCGAGCTCTTGAAATCGAAATTCGACGTTATAAATCTGGACTCCGGCACTGGTAGATATTGATAACGACTGCCCATTAAATTTCTACTCACTTTCGAGCTTGATCAGACTATCGACGCATACCCCGTGCGCTATCACACGTATACTTCGACCCTCTCAGCCCCGAGAACGTCAAGGAAGCAAATAAGATTTTCACCGCGATCGCGACCCGGGACGGCGAGAATGTCTCACATGATCGGCGCCTGAAGATCTGGGGTCGAACGCTGCACGTACCAGAGAGCACAAGCCATGTCGCTAAGTTCACGTTCGATGAGCTTTGTGGACATGCGCTGAGCGCCGCGGACTACCTAGAGGTGACGAAGACGTTCCATACGGTCTTTGTGACAGACGTGCCGCAAATGAACCTAGGGCAGAAGGATAAGGTACGTTGAAGTCGGAATGGACATCCAAAGTAGTCTTTTGATGAAGCCAATTTGTAGGCACGGCGGTTCATCACGTTCGTTGATGGTACGTTCTCACTTTTGAAGAGTGAAACAATCGGCAGATCTTAACCCGATCTTCTTTTAGCTTGTTATGAGAGCCGGGTACGATTTTATCGTGGCTTTCTTTTTTGTCCAGGTTCTCACCTTCTCAATTTGACACAGACCAAGCTCTTTATTACGTCGGAAGTGCCTATCTTTCAAGTATTCTCTGTTGACGGCGATGGCGACAAATCGGTTTCTGATCATCAACGGAGTGTTATGGATGACCTCGTACGAATTTTGAGCACTTGTCTTCCTCGCTTACTTATCCTTTCGTACGATCGCAGGGCCTTTCTGACTCGACAGTTGGGACGAGCTCTATGTTTACCGGTGAAGAAGAGGTCTTTGCTTTTGCACGATGCTGCTCTCGGTTAGTGCAGATGGGTAGCAAGGAGTGGGCAGAGACCGCAGGTCGGGAATAAGTTGAGCTGCTGTTGGATACATTATGATCTAGATGCGCGCATTTCATTATTAATGGAGGATAAACTTTCTCTGAAATTATTCGCTGCTATTGTGGTTGACCGTACAACGGCGTCTTCAAATGTCTGTTAAGTAAGCTGTTAAAATGCAAGCTTTCGAGAGTGTCTTATGAAGAAAAGAAAAGTATTCGCGCTTTCAAAAAAGACTAACACTGCCCCACAGGATCATCATCCGTCCCACCTGCCGGTTTTCTTGCAATACGTATGACTACCCGATTAGACCACAGTGCTCTGTACTGTATCATCAGCCTTGTAAACCGCACAACATTCTAAGCAAAAAAAAAAAAAAAGATAACTGACGGCGCTCCTAATCCTCCCACACAAGTCTCTTGCTCCTCGGGAATTTCTCCTCGACTATGTCCTTGTCGATACTCCTGCAGCCAATGATTTCCAGCGTCTCAAACTCAGGACGATCCCAAAGGTGGCGGAGGTTCACAGTGAAGTCATTGTTAAACCAGTGGCAATTCTCGAGACGAAGAGTTTCCAGTGGCATACGAGATAAACCAAATGAGTCGGGCTGTTCAACTTCACGGGCATTGATGGTCAAATGCTGAAGTCGGGGAAATATCGTCTCGGAAATGATATCGAAGGGTGAATCTCTGCCACCAAGATTCGTGACCTTGATGCTAAGGTCTCTGAGCATGGGATACATCCTGCCATCTGGAAAAAAGCATTTTAACCATGGTTCACTGCAGTCCGTAGAGTGTAGATTGATGTGGATTGAGAAATCCCTCAAGTTGACGGTGTCCAACGCCTTCGTCAAATGACCGATCGACTCCTCCTCGCAATATTCGGAGATGAGACACAGTTTCTGCAACGACAAAGGTTCCGTGCTTTCATCGTCCATGTTTGTAAAAAGTGCGTTGCACATTTCAATCGTCAAATCATTAAGCGCAGGTAAAGAGTCGAGAAACCTGATGACGACCGCCAAATTCCATCTAACGGGCTCGTTTCCACGAGTACTGGAGTACCGCGTAAAACTTATGCTGCACTTTGTTACAGAGGTGAATATGGTGGTCGACCTAGGAATGAAGTTTGTAAGTTCTAAGGTACGCAGGGACGGCATATTCCAGGTTTCAAAGAAGTTTTTGGAGTTAACATCTATATCGTTATCCTCGTCGTCATTAAGGATGAAGCCGTCTAAGTCCTGCGGGGCGTCTCCACACAAGAGAACCAGCGTTGTAAGTGCGGGAAAATCAAGTCCCGTAGAAGAGCTGCACAGATAATCAAGACAATGATGATAGTCCTCGCTCCACTCGTCGAGACCGTTGACGATGAACTTCTCCCAGTTTGTGTGGCGCAACAGAGTCTCTGGTAGGAATATGTCTCTAATATAATTTTCGTTGATCTCGCGATACATTCTTGAAGGCAGCTTGAGATAAACCGTAAGATTTGACGATCTGCTCCGAGTAAGAAAGGCAGCAGGATTATCGCGTCTGAGCGAGTGCACGTCCACGTCCAAGTAGGCATTAGAGACATATGTCCAAAGATTTGGAAGTCGAGTCGCAATGTCGTAGAAACGGTGGCACACTTTAATGATGTTGCGACTGAAAGACCCGCACGACCTGCAAGCCAGTTCGAATATGTGCGCGAGTACTTCGTTTGGAAGGGATTCCAGGCCGTGTTTCATGACCACAGGCATAACTGCTTCCTTTAAGTCGGATACGGACTTGCTGACGGCGTCTAGTAGGGACACAATCGTGCGTTGCATGCTTTTTAGCTTCTGCAGGACGATAGTAATAGACGAGACGTCGTTGCAATTGAACATCATGGATGAGAGTAAGGGCCTATATAGCGATGGAATCAGCTATTATTCAGTTAAAAGAGATGCTTTAGCAAATAACAAAGGGAGGACTTTACCCATCTATGTCGAAAAGCTTGTGAGATGTTCCTGGAACCTTCAGGAAAGCTATGACGGATTCCAGGGTGTTGATACCGGACAAGTCAATCGCTGTGCTGGTGTCCATGCTAAGATCTTTAAAAGGATTCGAGACAGGAACAGCAGCAGAAAGCTGGCCCGAGTGCGAAAGGGCCATGGCGAGACGTAATTCTCCTTAAGCCTGAGGCAGTGAGGCGACCGTTGCGGACTCGATGCACCAAATTTGTTGCGTTCTGTCTCACGGTGGGAGTTTTGGTCAATCACGGGAATACAAGGACTATCTCTGTCGGCTTAGTCATAGAATTATAAATCTCAGTATCAGCCTTGCTATTTGCTTACAGCTGGTTGAGAAATCGTAGGCGGATTGCATTTTTTCTCTACAGTAGGTTGCTCAGAAACGCAATATAGTTTATTATTATAAAGCCGGCATTACTTCCTGATTTGGATAGAGAGCCGGCCTATGCGTGACTTGTGTGTAATAAAATCATATTGCGTTTCTAGTAGAAAAAAATGCAATCCGCCTACGATTTCTCAACCAGTTGACGATCCCGCAATTTTAATTCCGCTTATCGGATGTCGGGGCCTTTTGTGGTGGTTAATGTGCGAGAGACAATGAGGCGAATGCATTGCTTCCGAATAGGGCAGCTATGGATCATCATCAGCCACAAAGACAGTCAGATTACCTCCAGCTTCTTTTTAGAATTTCGTTTTACTCTTCGCCCTTTTCAAGCCACGCACGGGTCGTCGGAGCCACGCATAATGAAATTTCTCAACAGCGCTTCTATATGATCTAGACAATACTATCCAGCGGGATTTACTCAGATTAGCTCCGCTCACCGGAACCAAAATCACACGGCGACCTCGTGGTTGGATAGGCTCTTTATGACTTTAGCCGTACATTGTTCCTAGCCGGAATATGACGCAAAATTTGCTGCAAAGCCACATTAGTCGAGGGAACAGGTGCATGTGGCTGGTGTCCCCGAAACACAACTCTCGGCTACACATCTTCTGATGGATTAGGCTCGCCCTTTTGTTTTACGCAGATATAAAGGAGCTCGACTTCGTCCCGGGACGTCAGAAATAAATTCACCCTCTAAGAGCGCCTACCATCCACTTCACAACTTGCCCGCTAGAGCTCGTTAACCCATACCGTACGCATCGCTCATCATGGATTCGCAAGGCAATTCCGTCAAAGGTTCCGGTTTGCAGACATCGGATAGCAGTTCGGCCCAGTGCTGCCACTGTGGCTACCGAAATGCTCATGCTCCTAACTGTCCTTTCGGTATCAAGGCCTAAACCCTTTTTTGTTTGAGGTATGTCGTCCTTTCTTCCAAAGCTTATCGATTAACAGTCTCTATGCAGCACCCAATTGAAAAATTGACCAGACACAGCCTGCCGCTCGTATCGTCTGTATCCCCACACATGGCGTCACGAATACATTGTCTGTAACGTTTGGTCAATGGCCCTAAGGCTGGTTCCCATCACCCTACTTCTTTTACTGTAACTTGTACAATCCACCATCATCCCGTTTTCTTATTTTTTGTTTGTTTCCCACTATTAATCCTGTCCACCACTTTATACACTACTGCTCTACTCCTTGCCTGTATTTCACACCCCTGTCTTCCAATCAACGCTTCTTGAGATCGACCCTGCCGTCGCATAGTGGTCCGCCGACATGTCGGATCGGCTTTTACAAGTCCGTTGCGAATTTGAAAGCCACGATCTGAAATGACGTATGCATTTTGGAATCGATTTAAGCCAGTGATTAGACACCAATCTAAAGGGGCTCTCGTTCGTACTAGCACCATGTCAGCGTCCAAACCCTTCGTGCTGCGATGGGGGATCATCGGCGCCGGCGGAATCTCGTCAGAGTTCGTAAAGGACCTCGTCCTACCTCCGTCGGGGCGCGGCGTCGCGGACTCCGATGTTGCACATGCCGTCGCCGCCGTGGGCTCGCGCTCCGTCGCGAAGGCCGAGGAATTCATCCAGCAGAATTGTCCGGAGGGTGCGTGTGCGCAGAAAGCAGGTCTTGTACAGACGAAGCCAGCTGCAAAAGGGAGCTACGAAGAAGTTTACAATGACATGGTAAAGTCTACGCTGTCGCTATCGATAAGTTGGTTGGGGGGGCTAATGAGTCCATCCCGCAGAACGTCGATATCATCTACATCGGCACGCCTCATATGAGCCACGTAAATGTTATTAGACATTGTACTTATCACCTTACTAACAGACAGCGCGCAGTTCGAGGATGCGAAAGATGCGCTCGAGGCCGGAAAGCACGTCTTGCTCGAAAAGGTCTGAATTTCCGAGTCGGATTATTCACCACAAGTCGGAACTAATTTTGGATGCAGCCCGCTACGCTTAATCGGGCCGAGTTCGAAGTTCTCTCAGAACTTGCAAAGACTAAGAAACTGTTCTTGATGGAAGCACTCTGGACTCGCTTCTTCCCGCTGACCTTCGCGCTCGAAGACGTGCTTTTTAAGGAAGAAGCGATTGGAGAAATCAGGCGTCTTGAGTCGGATTTCAGTATCGACTTTGTGGACAGTAAGAAGAATCAGTTCTTCTGCAGATTCATAAGCTACACTGACAAAATAGTTTTAGTTGTCGGCGAGCAAAATCGCGTGGTGAACCTAGACCTCGCAGGCGGCGGACTCCTCGACCTCGGTTCATATCCCCTCGTGTGGTATGCATATATCAATGATTTGTAAGAAGGAAAGGAAAAACTCACACATGATATTCGCTGTTCGTTGCAATCCGAATTCGTTCAGGGCACTTCTCCTCCTTTACCGTCACCCACAGAACGCGCGTACCGCGCCGGCACAAATCAGTGCGACGATGGCTAAGTATGGCAAGACAGGCGTCGACATGCACACGAACTGGACGCTTGATTTCCCGAATGTGGGCATCGGCGCACGCGCGTGCCTGAGCACAAGCATTGGCGTGAACAGCGCACAGGATGTCGTCACACGCATACAAGGGACGAAAGGGTCGGTTTTCCTTGTTTTCGGTTTTCTAGGAAGGTCAGTTGTGCGACTAACGGTCGGAACTTCGTTGTTTTAGGGAAATTCTTCTGCCGTCGGTGACTGCGCGTCCTGACAAGTTTATAATCCGTCGTTCCAAGGTCGGACGTGGGCCACAAGATTTTGTCGAAGAGGTGAAGGAGTTCCCAATTCAAGGAATGGGCCTCAATTGGGAGGCGGATGCTGTTGCGCGTGATATTCGAGGTGAGATTCCTTTTTGACTGGACTTTCACGAATGACTAATGGTGTTTCTCTTGTACTCGATGCAGACGGCAAAATCGAGAATGAGCGGATGCCACATTCGGAGACGCTACTAGAGTTGGCAATTTTTGATGAAGTACGCCGCCAGGGAGGGTATGTCTACCCTGAAGGGTTGGAGAAGGTCAAATTACCAGCGTAAATTCGGTAAAGAAAGAATCAAAGTGATAATATCTCTGTACAATTACATTTCCTATCAGCGTGCATCGGGAACAAAAGCGATAAAAGTTTTGCCACAATCCGTGATTGTCCCACAAAAAAGGGGCCACAAGCACGTTGTCGATTTACTATTCCTGCGTTGTCGAAAGTCGCTTCGGCTCTCGAACCATCTACGAAATATTAGGGAAACAGAAAGTAATTATCATTATTTCGCTCACCAAGGGTACAAGAACGGGCGGATCGTGCCAAGCAGGATTGTCGTCGCCTAAGGTAACCAGCGCGATGGTTGTAAAACCAAAGGATTCGTAATACGCCACATTTGCAACATTACTTGCAAACAGGTAGATGGAATGTCTGTGAATATCGGCCTGTCAATTTTTTCATCAGCTTTTATTCAAAGCAAGGCAAACAAAAGAACCAAGCGAACCTGGAAGAGGACAGTGTCCATCAACGCAGTACCATATCCATGACCTTGGCTCTCGGGTGCCGTCGCAATGAGATTCAGGTATATCATGCTCTTGACACTGTCGCCCAGTTTTTCTTCGCGCAACTTTTGAGATTTCGACTGAACCTCATTGAACCGCTGATGCAAGATGAGTGCCACCGAAACAGCACTCATTTGAGAGGTAAGATATACCTTCATTTGTTCCGGCCCTTGCGATTGAAGAGTCTTCAAGATGGTTTTAATAACAAAATCAATTGCACGATCGATCAACGACGGCTTGGTAGAGTCTTCCTCAGCAGGAGTACTGCAAGATTAATTTGTCGATGTCAGTTTACGAACCTAGGCCGAATTACCTCGCAGCTTACGCACGCAACAATTACTGCGTCTCCGCCATTCACTGTATAGGCCAGTTTGCGTTTGATAGCTCGGCCGAAAGAGACCTTCCAGGCACGCTTTGTTAACGCCGATCGTGTAGGACTGGGTTTTTCTGCATCCTGAAGATGATAAATCAATTTTTAGAATATAGCGACATACGGAGTTTATAACTACGCACCCCGAAAACGTACTTGTTCATTGGGTCATTCTCGAACGCTGTCGTTACCGAGTCAACTGCCTTGTCCAAGTGTTCTGGACGATTCCCTTGAGTAATCAGTCGAACGATCACCCATATAGACATACCTTTGCGAAGAGGCTCAACTATTGGACTGTCCTTCTCGTATCCTCCGTCGATGGCAGGCAGAGTAATCATGGTGACGCTGCGAGGAATGCAAGGGCCTGTTGGATACAGACTGTCCATCTTATATAAATACGTTTTCAAGATGACCGCGGTCAAACTGCGTAACAGGCGCAGCCTGAAAGTAAATAGATCACATTTGCGGAGCGCTGCGCCTGTTGAAATCAGTGATGGTGAGAGCAAATAGACACTGCGACGCTGCGCCGCTGTCCACGCGCGTGGTCACGTCACTGCTTGCCGGCTCTTGCTTGCAGATCGCTGTGGCACGCTCCTGCATCCCGGCTGTGGCGACTTTATTCCAAACGCGCACAACACGCACACGGGAAATCCCAGACCCAAGCTGCCGACCTCGACCGTTGTCGAAGGGGACGTCTAGCAGCCATGGGTACGATCTCCAGTGCTATCCGTAATGGCGAGGAACTCACCCGTGCGCGTTAGACCCAGGCATATCGCGTCAACTCGTCGACAAGATGTATGAGAAGCGCAAAGCCGCTGCGCTCGACCTTGAGAAGTGAGAAGGAACTTTTCAAGATTTTTTTAAATGTGCCTCATGAGCAGCGCAGGCAGATTCGCGAGTGCCACATATTGGGCGACCAACGGCGTATCAATCAAATTATTGACCAGCTCGTCGACATGTTCAGCAATCCCTCAAATCCGCTGCATGTAAAGAATGGCGGACTAATTGGTCTGGCAGGAACTGCCATTGCTCTGAATGTCGATATTGCTCCGTTCATGGACAAGTTCATCGAAAACCTACTCATATGCTTTGCCGATCCAGAGAACAGAATTCGCTATTTCTCTGCAGAGTGCCTATACAACATCGCGAAGGTTTCGAAGGGAGAAATCTTGGTGTACTTCAATCCCATCTTTGATGCGCTGAGCAAGGTGTGTGACAGGTTGTCTTCCGTGCATTCTATTAGTAGAACTCACCTGTATTCAGCTCTCCGCAGACTCAGAACTTTCTGTGAAGAATGGCGCAGAACTTCTCGATCGCCTTCTTAAAGATATCGTCGCCGAATCTGCCTCTGTATATGTGCCACAATATGCTGAGACAGAGAAAATCCGACAACAGACCGACCAGAACAACCAGGGCATTTTGGTTCCGTACCCCGACGACGCAAGCGACTACGATGCACCAAAGAAGGCGTTCTCTCTGGCACACTTCATCCCACTACTTTCCGACCGAATATATGTCGTCAGCCCATTCACTCGCAGTTTCCTTGTGTCATGGATAACGGTGCTAGATTCGGTTCCAGAACTTGAACTTATTTCTTATTTACCGGAATTTTTGGACGGGCTTTTGTGAGTCGCATTTAATTCGCGTGCTAAAGTCTATTGATATACTCCACCAGCAAATATCTTTCTGACCCTACAGAAGATGTCCGAGTCGCGACAGAGAACCTACTTGCTGACTTCCTCCGCGAGTTGCGCTCCATCGCCTCGGTTCAGAAGCGATCAGAGGAAAAAGCAAGAATAATGCGAGAAACGGATGCATACGAACAGGGACGCCGGCCTGACGACAAGTTACCGGATATCACAATGACGCATCCCGAACGAGCCGCTTTCCTGCCGGAGGGTGAAGGTTTCACACATGATGGCGAATCTGTGTCGGAGGTAGATGTGAAGGATACTGGAGGTACATCCTTACCCTCTCATAAGCAACAGCGTATACTTATACCATGCACAGCGTACGTCCCGGGTCAAGGCGTCAAAGTTCATCATGCGGCGATTGTTGAGATTCTTTTGCAGCAACTTGACGATGAGCGTTAGTTGTTACGTATACTATATTATACACAAAGTCTGACTTATTTTACAGACGACGAGATTCAGATGTATACTGCGCTATCCTGGCTCGCGGAATTTCTCCACTTCGCGCAGGACGTCATGCTGCCTTTCACCCCTCGCCTCATTCCTGCAATCCTTCCCAACCTCGCCCATCACGTTCCGATGATTCAGCAACAAGCTCTGCGCACGAACCAGGCGCTTTTCAGTGTCGTACAGAATCTTCCCTCTCCGAGTTCGTCGAGTCAGCATGGAAGCATGGACAAGGACAAAGGGTCTATCTCTTCTGGTCGGACGGGTCCCTCACCGCCTGGTACAACTGCGGGCTCTGCTTCTCCCGCCGCCTCGCGGCAATCCACGCTCCCGAAGGAACCGACTGCGGCTGAGGCGCAGACAGACGCCACATCATCTCCTGCTTCCGACCGTACAATACAGGTGTCCTCCCGCCATCGTTCGGTCACTGTTCCGGCACTAGGCGACCTGACCCACCACGCACCGCCATTCGATCTCGACGCCGCGTCGCAGACACAGGGCAGCCGGTCCCAGTCGCCGACATCTACGGCGGCGAGTGTTGCACCGACTCAGCAAGGCGGATCGTCGTCACAGGGACAGGGTCAAATACTAACCCAGTCCCCTATTCAGGCGGAGATAGATCCCTTTGATTATCACGAGACGGTAAACGTGCTCACGATACAGTTCCTGAGCGAACATGAAGAGACGCGTGTTGCCGCGCTGAAATGGCTTATCATGCTACACCAGAAAGTCCCGAAAAAGGCTAGTGAATGCGACGTAAATTATAAGATTGCTGCTGATCTATCCGATCTCTTCAGATCTTGTCCATGGACGACGGTACATTCCCTGCTCTTTTGAAAACTCTTTCCGATTCGTCGGACGAGGCTCGTACCACATTCATTGCTCGTTTAGACAAGTGATGCAGATATCTAAACCACTTCTACTACAGGTGATCAAGCATGACCTTCAACTACTCGCGCAAATTTCTTCAAGCTCAGAAGAAAGCTATTTTAAATCCTTCATGGTCAACCTCCTCGAGCTTTTCAGCACAGATCGCCGTCTACTTGACCATCGAGGCAGCCTGATCATCCGGCAACTCTGTCTGAACCTCAACACCGAACGAATATACCGTACTTTGGCAGAAATACTTGAGAAGGATGAGGTTAGCAAAACGGCACGCTCCTTTTCAAGCAGAGCCCTGATCATGAGCTTAGGATCTGGAGTTCGCGAGCGTGATGATTCAGAAGCTGAATTTGATCTTGATAACATCTCCGGAGCTCGCTGAATTCAGACGTCGACTAAAGAGCTTGGAGATTCGGGTATGTTTTAATAGTCTTACAGAGCTAGTGATTAGCTCTAACGGTTCCTTCGCAGCAAGACGGACAAGCACTATTCACTACACTATATCGGTCGTGGTGCCACAATGCCGTGGCGGTTTTTGCACTGTGCCTGCTAGCACAAGCGTACGAGCATGCGTCCAATCTCTTATCAATATTGTTTGTGCCTCCGTTTCGGGTCGATTGTATACTTCTCATTCATTATTCTGCAGTGCCGACTTAGAGATCACAGTACAGCTCCTGGTGCAAGTTGACAAGCTTGTACAATTGATTGAATCCCCCGTGTTTACCTGTGAGCATTATGCACCCGCCATTCTTCAGAACAGCCGACCTAGTTATATTCAGATCTTCGTCTCCAACTCCTTGAACCCGAAAAATACCCCTACCTATTCAAGTGTCTATATGGTCTTCTGATGCTCCTTCCTCAAAGTTCTGCATTCGTATCATTACGGAACAGACTCAACGCGGTTAATTCAGCTGGATTCTTACACATCGCTCCTAGATCGTGAGTTTCCAAATTCTTTTTTTTATGGACTACTCATGTTCGTATATCTGACCAGGTCGTCGACAACATTCACTGGACGGTCAAAACTCGGTCGAGGGGAAGAGATCAAATGGCAAGAGCTCCTTACGCATTTTCGATCGGTACAGCTACGGCACGAGAAGTCAAGACGGGGCGAAGAATCTTCCGCTGCGAGCTACTTGGAAAGGCACGAGAGGCCTAGTGCGAATGGCGCAGGCCCGTCAAGGCCGCAAATGCGCCGCAAAGTGACTGGCGGAGAGGGTCTCCCACTCACAGGTCTTTCCCTGGGCGCTAGCTCGAGCGGGATTCCCGGAGGGAACGGAGGGAACGCGAGGGGGAGCATATTGTCGCCTCTCAACCCGAGACGCGTGGCAAGTCCGAGCGGACTGTTGGGTTTCGCACAGCAACAGAACGCGACACCGCGCTCGAAAAGTCCTTCGCCTCAAGTCCAAGCACAGAGTAGGCAGAGACGGACTCTCACGAGCTTAGGGAAGAACGGGTAAGGTGCTTTGTTTTCGCAAGGAATATATGGTGTATAGTATTTGCTTTGACGCTACGCGGACACATCCTGTTTCTCTTCATCTTGGATTGTGATGCAACTGCAGTCTCTCACACTCAATACCCTTTCCTATATTTAACATACTCATGCATATTGTAAATACATACATTCTTCTCTTCAATTTGTTCTTCAGAATTCGTGGTTATAGGAAATGAACCTGGGAGAAAGAGACTTTGAGCGATCGAGGTGCCGACTTATCAAGGTGGAGGTCACCCTTGCCTCTCGGGCTGCCACAATATATAATTTCAGGCGTAAGAATGTCGAAAATGCCGGTGTTTCGAAAACGTTGGTGTTTCGAAGATGTCGGTGTTCATAGTCTTGCAACTGCAATGGTTACTTGAAGGGGGCGACGAGCTGGCAAGAGTAGAAGACCCACAGAAAAGTCACAAAAAAGGATTAGCACTGCTGCACGCTGTTTGGCATGAGTACACGATGCTTTTAGCGGTTTAAACGAGTTGATCCTCGTTTATACCGATGAGTTATAAGCCGGTTGCATTATTGTCGGAGGATGAAGAACCCGAGCCAAAAAAAAGGGTAACTACTCGTGATGCGAGGAAAGCATGAGAGATTAGGCCGGTTGCAGATAAGTAAAACAAATAGCGTGTTCGGTGAATGAAGCCGCTATGTGAATAAGATGAGCAAATGTTCCAGCCGAGAACACCACCGGAATTTAAGAGATGGAATTGGGGAAGGAGTGGCGGGTGGTTGTGTCGAGGGCGTTGCGCTTGTTCCTAGAGTAAGGGCTCGTTCCTGGCCATTTCACGCCAGTTCCTGTAATTACAGTATGTGGACCTGCCATGGAAGATATTTTCTCGGTTTCTTACTTGCGTTTCAGATTCGAGAAAAAGATTAGCGTTCTGAGCGGACGTGGGAGAAGGAACCGCCAAGAGAAGCCGATGGCAGGGATTCCTAAAGCGGCGGGAAATGGTTCCAGAAGAAAGAAAGACACGTGAGATTTAGGGTTCGACGATCTTTGATTGTTTCGATTGGCTCGCCGCCAACTGCCGCCAACAAATATCGGCTCGCCGCAACGTTCTTACGGGAGGCTGACTGCTCTCTACAGTATTTAATCCCGCTTCCATAACCATGCGTCAGCACAACGCAGAAAGGTACGCCCATCTCTGCCTGACCCTCCTCCCTCCCGCCCGTCATGGTCGCCCTCGCCGCTCTTTTAGTCCTCGCCTCTACCCTCGCCGCCCCCGCCCTCGCCCACGAACATTCGAGTCGCACCGACTCTGCCCTTCCTTCCCGCTGGTACCACGACGACGATCACTTCGCCCATTCCCTCTTCCGTCGCAACAGCAAGCGCGCCGACCCCTCGCCCTCCGTGGGCTCCCCCAGTGCGTGTTGACTTCGCCCTCCCGTCTTGTACGGGAATCTTCCTGGAATACGGACCCTTCGCGTGAGCTTTGCTGATCACCGACAAACAGGTTGGTCTGCCAAATATCCAGCTTCGACGCCGGACCCGAGTAGCCTCCCCCAGTCCTGGGTCGATGCACTCAACGCCGCAGTCTCCGCGGGCAAGATCCCTGACATCCCGCCTTCGACGTCAACCGGTGGTAACTCGCCCGTGTATCCCGCCGGTACCAATGAGAAGCGTAACGACCCGTCTATCTGCGCGGCGACAGACCGCATTTGCCGTATCCCTGAGGACATTTGGGACGCCCCCGATGGTGTCATAGGCATCGGCTTTGACGATGGTCCTTCCGATGTGTGTATTCACTTTTTTATTCGAGTCGAGAGCAGGGGTCATGCGTTTGGTAGCATCGGCCGAGATTAGTCTAGAACGACTATCTCTCCGCCCTGGCAGTTTTATGTGCCTTAGAATCTCATTTAATTGAATACTTATCTGTCTCATTTTCCCATAGGGTTCAGCGGAGCTTTACGCATTTCTGCAGCAGCAGAACCAGAAGGCGACGCACTACATGATTGGTGTCAATGTCCTCAACAACTGGCAAGAGTTTCTCGTCGCTTCCGAGAAGCTCGGAGACGACATCGCCGTGCATACTTATACACACCCATACATGACCACACAGACGAACCAAGAATTGCTTGCGCAATTCGGCTGGACGATACAGATCATCTACGACTCGACGAACGGCAAGCTCCCGCGCTTCTGGCGCCCGCCGTACGGCGACATCGACCAGCGCGTCTCCGCGATCGCGCGCGAGGTCTTCGGCATGTCCGCCATTCTGTGGAACCAGGACACCGAGGACTGGAGCATGGCCTCCGGCGGCACGACGCCGGAGAAGATCCAGGCCAGCATGCAGCAGTGGCTTAGCGGCCCGAAGAGCCCCGGCCTGATCATCCTCGAGCACGAGCTCACCAACGACACGGTCGCCGCGTTCAAGACGGCGTGGCCGCTCGTCGCGCAGAACAACTGGAAGCCCGTCTCGCAGGCGGAGATGAACGCGTCGATGCCGGTCTACCAGGACGGCCAGGAGGACGACGCCGTGTTCAACAGCTTCATCAAGACTGACGCCACTACGTCGGCGGCTCCTGGCTCGACGTCTTCCTCTACTGCAAGTAGTGCCGCTAATAAGGCCCCCTCGTCTACCACTGGTTCCTCGGCTTCCGCGAGTGGAACGGCGGCATCTAGGCAGGGGGCGGTCAGCGGCGCGTCGGCATTCGCTCGCCCGTCGCTCGCCGTCTTCGGTCTGCTCGTCGCCAGCGCTCTCATGCTCGTTTAACGAAAGTCACCCCTCCTTCGGCAGTTTGTTCTTTGGGTCCTGGGCATCGGCATCCCTTCCTGTCTTTCTTTTTCCGGGCGCACCACCTCCCTCTTGCTATGGCACCGATAGTTCACTATCTAAATTTGCTCCACGCAACCAAACAGCACCCGCACCAAAAGGGTCTCTTCTGTCTTTCTTTCTTTTTTCCGCGGAAATTTTACTTCCATCACGCCTCCCCCCTCTCCCTCTTTCCTGGCGTCATTCTCGACCCGCAAGCATTTCATTTCTGGGCTTGTCGCTTCTGTTGCAACATCTACGGTCTGGATATAACTCCTTTCTACCTTTCTCTCTTAGAGCGAGCATTCTACCTAGTAGATGCCGTCTCCTACTTTTAATTGCTCCCCCCTTTGCTCTTTCTCTCTCGACTTCTTGCGCGCCGACGATGGGCCCTACCTTCCCTTTCACGCCGCTCTCCAAACAGTTCCAGCCTCCCTCCGTCCACCCCCTCCTCCCTTCTTCTTTCCGGCCGAACGCACAAGTTTGGACAGATCCACTCCACACGCACTCCTCACACGCTGCTTTGCATATAGTACGAGTATAATACTACTATCCCCTGTCTGCCTACGCAGACAAGCTGAATGCTGTGTATTGCGTAGCGCACATTGTATTTGCCACAGAGCATAGCGCGCCGCTACCGGCGCTGGATCCCTCCGGGACCGTACACTCTTTTTGCAATGACGGCCATGATACCTATGGATTTGAATTTTTGAAGCTCTCGTCTGAGAATAGGTGTTCAGATTTTCTGGGTGGGCAGTGTGAGCGCTCTCAATGATATTCATCGGGCGCACTACTCGTCGATTACTCTCACAGCGCCCGCGGTCTGCGTTTCACTAAAATGCAGTAACGTTTCCACCGCTTGAAATAGGGGATAAACTATCTTTTCGTCAGCATCTACGTATGCGATCGCATTTGTCTTCGCTCTCGACGACTCGCTTCTCGAGCTCTTTTCGAAGTCGGGAAAGCAGTGCCAAAGGACCAAAGCGGAAGGCAGTGACATCTCGTTTTGGACATTTACTGCTATTTTCAGAATAGTTGGCACATCGCGTGATTTACTATCCTCAGTTGGCACATCACGTGATTTACTATCCTCAACTGTAGATGTACATAAGTACAAATGAGAAGAAATGCAGTATCGCGAGGCGACAAGTCAAAAGAAAACAGGCTCATATGAGTGCTAAAAACACTTTTCAAATCGTAACAAAAACAAAAACACGAAGATGACGGTAGCGGCGAAAGTACTGATATAGTATCCATCACCCCATGGTAAAAACGAGAAGATATTTTTCGGGCACGTTATGTTTCTCCTCCGCGGGCCTCGTCTTTCCGGCTCTGGGAAATGGAAGCCTGACGTCGCTTCCAGGCGGAGTCACAGCGACAAAGCGGAACGTCTCAACACCCAGTCTTTCCAGCCAATCCAGCCCTTCTTCTTTGACTGCGTGGCTAGAAGATCCAACCGTCGCCTGAAACACAGTAGCCCTCTTCTCCTGAGCCTCGTAGACAAAGGCATCGAACGTCGCCTGGTTTCTCGAAGAAGGACAGTAAAGTCCGTCTTTGAGTTCCAGATTCTGCCTATGCACAAAGTAGGTTGTAGTGATAGGTTGCGGATCTCCTGGAAGCTTCGTGTTTGATACCTGTAAGACCTTTCTCCCAAACCCGAAGCAAAGCCACGTAGGTGGCGCCTCGGACGATGGCTTTTCCCAGGTCAC
The DNA here is from genome assembly GCA_021029095.1 of Phellopilus nigrolimitatus. NCBI lineage: Eukaryota > Fungi > Basidiomycota > Agaricomycetes > Hymenochaetales > Hymenochaetaceae > Phellopilus > Phellopilus nigrolimitatus. The sequence continues at coordinate 1,085,822 of JAJOHG010000003.1, read as the reverse complement.
ATTTTTTTTTCCGGCTTTACCGAGTGTCAAAGGTTTAATTGACCATTGTCCGCCTTTACGAAACGCTATTTGGAATTCTTCGTCCAATATATATCCCGCAGCAGCCCGTGTGAATGGGGTTTGAACAAAAAGGTTGTAGAGGACCGCAGCGACTTGCTCAACCTGTAAAAATTGTGACTGACGGAGCAGATCGTAAACATGTTTCGAAGGCATCGTGATTGAAAACTGGCGACGGAAAGCGCCGGGCAGGACAAGGAGGATTTTGTGCGATATATCGTGGCTCAAATTGAGCTGCACAGAATCGTGAAGAATGTCCTTGAGCTCTTGGAGGCCTTTGAGGAGAGCGATCTCAGCTTTTAATTCGTCCTCATAATCCAAGGGTGACGAAGCCGAAGCATATGCAAACCGAGCTGTAGGGCCGTACTTGACGAAGAAATTTTCGAGCTGGCGTTCTGTCAACACCTCAAATGTTTCCTGAAGCATCCGACTGAAGGGTGTTATTTAGACGATTAATGGTAATAAAGAGAAGTGTAGAAGTATACCCTGCAATGAGCTCGGAAAGAGTCCAGGGCTTCATAAAATATTTGGAAGCCTTAGGATATTTCTTTAACCAGTACAAACGCTCCTTGCTTGGCGGTGAGGCCTGAACAATAAAAAACGGGAGCGCACGAGCAGCCTTTGAGACACCTTTCATATCGAGCGTCGAATCGACCAAGTACCACGTCGACCTCGGAAGAAATTCATGAAACACGTAAGGGTCGGTTTTGCTAGGACAGTCAACCATAAAAACGCCTTCATCGTTTAGAATGTAGAAATTTTCGTCTTGGTTTTGGAAGATGGTTGGTTGTCCTGCAAGCATGCGAAGACAAAGTATGAAATGCAAGAAAAGGCTTTTCCCTGAATAATACTATCTATCAAATCGCTCCATTATAAAATTGCAGGACAAACCGATCCCTGGATGACCAAGTACAACGACACCTCTATCCCCTTTGATATTCTTTTTACCAGAGTATTCGGTGAGAAAGGGATTGATAAAATCCAGGGGTAAATCGCCAGGACACAAGCCGCTGCCAACATTTGCTTCAACATCCGCAGTTTGGTCCACGCTAGTATCGTCTGCTTGTATGCTGTCAAATCCATTGCGCCCACTTCCAGTAGCAGATGGACTTGCAGTCACATCCTCGTCATCGTCATCGTCAACAACATCATCGACCGCAAAACGCATAGTAGGGTTTTTTGAAAGTGCGACCACGTCCTGCAGAGCTTTCAGGTACTCGCTCCGGACGAGTACGCCATTGACATCCGAGTCTCCAATTGGCGCTTTGCAGACCAGACAATGGCTTGGAACGGGCGTCGAGTCTGTAACTTTGTCGTTACCCTCGCTGCGTTGAATTTCCCTTTTCTCGAAGACGGTTTCGAAGGACCTAAGCCAAGTAATATCGTAAAGCTCTTGCACTCTATCTCCCGATCTTTGCAAATGAACGGCAAGCGCAGAATCCCGAAGAGATTTCAAAGCCATTGTTAAAATGAGACAGAGGCGGATGTTAGCGGCTACTTGTGGCATCGCGTGCTTGTAGTTATCATGCTTTGTCATCCGGCAAACTCGGCATCTTGGATACGGTGCCCATAAATGTATTGCACACCTCAAAATATGCATCTAAAAGATTACAGACAATATTTTGCCCTACTTTAACTTTGTAAACTTAGTCTAGTTTCTTCTCCATAGAATGTTCTCAGTGACCAAGAAATACGATAAAGAATGCAGCCAGTAAAGCTAGATTACAAGGACAACATTTGTCGGGTCTGCAGATAATTGTTCTACCTCAAATTAAAAATCAGATTAAAATAGGCTGAGAAGTTCTTTACAAGTTGCTGTTTAAATCACAAAAAGCAGTTGTGCGGTTGCTGAGATATGCACCTTACAAAATGCCATTTTAATAAACCTAAGCTAAAATGGCATTTTGCAGCTATTACAAAGGAAGTTTTTGTAATGAGAAATGCAGGATATCATGTATCATTTGGACTGCTTTTGATATTACCAGAATCTCTCCACAAAAACAGAACAAATTAGAAATACAGTGACATTTGCACACAGACCAGTGCATATATGCACTTAAATCAGCTCAGGACACAGTCATACTTACATAGAGCCATGTATAGCGCTCTGATAGTACACCGTAAATTTTCCAGGGCAAAAAGATAACTTCCTGATTTTTAAATGGCGAAGAACCATGTTGGCCTGAAGTGAAAAGTTATTCAAAAGTATCACTTTGTGTTTTCTGGTCTTAGTCTCCCCATTTTCAGCAATTAATATAAATATGTCTATATAACTCTTCATTTATTATTTTTATCAAGTTGAATTACATTTTTTCGTTTAGAATTGAAGGTGCTATGGATTATTTACCTCGCAGACGGCTTTTGAGGAGAGTAAATCACGTGATATGCCTATTATAACAGCAGTAATTCCCACGGAGGGCATGGTGGCTTACTGTTCTTGTCTGCACAAAGAACGGCACTGACAGCTCAACTCCGTCCATGATGAGTCCCTCCCCGTCGCCTGCACCCCCGGCACCGAAGCCAATGATGCGCAAGAGGGAGCCGCCGTCGCTCTTCCACAAGAAGCCGAGCCGCCCGTTCGCACTGGCCGCGATGCAGGCGGCGAACGGCACGGCGCCTGCACCTGGCGCAACAGGGACGACGACCGCGCGGACAGCCCAGAAGGCAGCCACGCCGCGCGCGTCGCCCATACCCAAAATTAAGAGCTCGCCCAGCCCGGGCCCATCGAGCGTCGGCGTCGGCGTGAGCCTGGGCGGGAGCCCGCTCGTGAAGACGGAGTCGAAGCCGGACGTCAAGCTCTCGCTCTCCGCGGCGTCGACGCCGCCGTCGACGCAGGGGTCCTCGCAGGGCGCGGACGCCGCGCTGCCCTACCAGGAGTTCAACCTCGTGTCGTGCGACCGCCACGGCTGGCGCTACGACGTCATGAAGTTCGATGCGCGCCGCCCGGTGGAGATCGCGAACTGGGCGCAGCCCGTCAAGCTCAACCGCAAGGAGCTGCGGCGCGAGGCCGCGGGGGGCGATGCTGCGGGGGCGGCGGCGCCGACGCCCGTGGGGCCCATGCTTGGCCCGGACGGGAAGCCCGTGATGGGCGCGGATGGGCGCATCGTCATGGTCGACGCGGATGGGCGCCCTATCCACGACGGGAAGGTCGCGGGGGGTGCTGCGGGCTCCTCTGCGGCGGGGAAGGGCGCCGCCGGCGCGGACGGCAAGGACGACAAGAAGAAGAAAAAGTTCCAGAAGAAGACGCGCCAGGTGTTTAAGGTGCCGGAGCACGTGCGGCAGCTGCGCAGGGAGGAGCGGTACCCGTGGGTGATGGAGGACGCGAACGGGGCGGAGATATGGGAGGGGCGCATGGAGGAGGCGGCGAAGAGCGAGACGCACGGGCTGTTCATGCCCGCGCCGGACAACGTGTTCCGCTTCGTGTCTGCGCACCGCTGGTACAAGTTCCAGAAACGCCGCCCGCAGACGCAGATGTGGACGCTCGAGGAGGCGGAGAAGATGATGGCGAAGATGCAGAAGAAGAAGGACTCGGAGCGCTGGCTGATGCGTCAGCGGAACGGGAACTCGGCTGGTGGTCCATCGCTTGTGTACGAGTCGGGAGGGAGGTCGCAGGCGCCTGGTGGGCGGAGGCTGCGTACTGTTGATAATGGAATGCGAGGGCTGTTCGAAGAAGATGACGAAGATGGTATGCAGGACAGGAGGCGGAGGGAAAGGGAGCGAGGGGGAGACGGTGATATGGACGAAATGGAGTATGAGGAGGACTTTGCGGACGATGAGGAGAAGATGCAACCCGATGGGATGGACGATGAAGAGACTAAGGAGATAGAGGTGTGTTCTTGTTCCTAACTGTTTCACCTTCTCTTTACTTAAAAAACTCAACAGGAACGTCTCAAACGCGAGTATCGCAATGCGAATAAGACTCGTGAAAGCTACATTGACGAATCGGAGGAAGAGGACGATATTGATAATCTCACTGGTGCTGGCAAGGATATGAAGAAACTTGTCCGCAAGATTGAAAAGAACGCGGCATACGACAGTGACGAGGACAAGAACCCTTACGCTAGCTCGGTACGTTAAAGCCACATTTGATATATCGTTCCAAAGAAATAGCTTAAGTTTGTACTTCTAGGAAGAGGAAGAGGAAGAAGAGGCGCCAGAGCCGACGCCAACTGGGCCCGCCGTGCAGGTCCAGTCGAATATGCGCTCGACTTCTCAGGCGCAGGCCTCTCCAAAGCCGGGGGACCGCCCGCCGTCGAAAGCATCTTCACGCACGGGCTCCCCCGCGCCGCTATCAGTGGGCGTGAAGGTCAAGAGCGAGGGCACGCCGCTGTCTGTGCCGCCGCAGTCGCCCATCCTCGGCATGGGCGGGCACTCGGTCGTCGCGAAGCGCGCGACGTCGCCCAAGGCGCCGAAGCTGAAGAACCAGTCGGGGAGCCGCGCGACGAGCCCGCTTGCAGGCGGCGCAGGCAGCCGGGCGGGCAGCCCGAATCCGCCGCCGGCCTCGCCGGTCGCGAGCCGGGCGGGGAGCCCGCCTGCGCCCGGGTCTACACCCGGGTCGAAGAAGCGAAAGGCGGAGGACGGCGCGGCAGGCGCGCCGCCTGTGTCTGGCGGGTCCATGTCCGGCGCGCAGCCGAAGCCGAAGAAGCGCAAGCCCACAAACGCAGGCGCGGCAGGGGCGCCGGCCGCGCCCGGTGCTGCTGCGGGCGCTGGGGCAAGCGCGGGAGGCCCGCCGCCGCCGACGGTCGCGCCGGATACGGAGCTGACGGCGGAGCTGCTGGTGAGCTGGATGCGGGCGAAGCCGGGGACGACGACGCGGGAGTGCATCCGGTACTTCCAGCCGTGCCTGACGGACGAGAAGAAGAAGGTGTTCACGCGGCTGGTGAAGGAGGTCGCGAACATGAAGGACGGCGTGCTGATGCTGAAGCAGCAGTACAAGGACGGCGGGGAGGACGTAAAGGTTTCTGCATGAGCTGGCTGCCGTGTGCTGTGCTGGGTTTTTTGTGTCCGTGTTCCGAGGGCTTTAGAGGGACCGTGAACTTGGACCTCTCCGTCTTTGTATTCGTACATGTTGACCGCCTATCTGCGTTGTATTACGATAGTAATGATACTCTAAATATAAACGATTTAGACCGGCCGGAGCGAAGATTTACTTTGCAAATCTCGCGAAGAGAGCTCGAAGAGGTTCTCACTGGCAACATACCGGATCGCTCGCCCGTTCTCCCGATTAATTGTAGAGATCGGGTAGCTCGGACGACGGTGCTCACGGGTCTGCACAGGCTCACTCTTACTCCGCGAGCCTACCCACGCGGCACGCCTCGCGCCAGCAAATGTGATTGAGGCTGGCCGCTGCACCATCTCTGTCTTCTATTTTCGGAAGGAGGGACACCAAATGGGGAAACCGCGCTCGTCTCCCGTCTACGCCTCCTGTTTTGGGCGGCGTGACGGTGACGGGGGCGTGGTGTTGGTGGCTGGGGTCCTGCCGAGTGGGGCATCACGATCGTGGCCGGGATTTGCTCTACTCGCGCGCGTGTCTGACGTCAGAATCGACGTCGATGGCCGTGGTCGGCTAGGGGATTTCGCATCATCGCTGGAGCGGATGTCGAGGACAGGCTAAGACTCGGAGTACGATGTCGGATGACACACAGGTTCGTTGAATGATTACATGTTTGATTGTGACAAAGATGCAAAGCCTGGAGTGGCTGGGAATCTGGAATGACTTACGAAGTACGACGCGTGCAAATCCTTCGATAGTCTTCGATATGAGCAACACGCGGACAACCGCTTCTTCAGCCGATATGATATCGGTCTATCAGCCCTCCTGGGGTCCGCCATCCTCCACCGCCATCCGAGCACTCGAGGACAGCAAGCAAAACATAAAAATAATTCGCCGCGTCCTTGTGCCGTCTTACTGCGCTCTATTGTATTCTGAAATAAAAGAGGGAAATAAGGGGGATCTGTCGCGAATTATCAGGCTGATCGCGTCGAGGACACGTCAAAAGCACGGACCGACACACGTTGCGCCACCCGAAGTTCCCGAGCATAGAAGACCTCGCTTAGTGCGCCTTTACGCGTGGATACTGACAATTCACCCGTCACAGGCTAGTCACGCCCTGCTGACCTATACAGTCCTAGTCCCTTCTCCCTTTTCCCGTGTCTCACTGTCGGAGCGTGTCTTTCTTCTGTCTCTTTGTCTCCCTCGTCACGACGCCCGTGTCGCCCACCATCGTGTCTGTCGGCGAGCACGCGATCCTGAGCCCCTGTGTCCGCCCTCCGACAGTCCGTGGTCCTCATTGCCCATAACGGGCACGCGCGCGGTCTACTCTCCGTTGCCTTTGCCGGACGCTCGTCGCGAGTCCGACCTGCCCACCCACGCCCGTCCCATCGTGGGCCAGGCGGCAACAGCAGACACGAGTTTATCTTGAACTATCGCTATGGTGCGTGCTCCTTGATATCTCGTGCATATACACAGCGAGGAAGCAGTCCAGACGGCTCCGGAGTCGTCTGCATTAATATACATTTAATTATTTAATTATTTGGTTGCGTTTGAAACCTGACTGACATGCCTGTCGCGCTTCGCAGCCCCGTGTCCTCACTCGCTCTCCGCCGTCGTCTCCTCAGGCCTCCCAGAGTCCATACAAAAACAAAATAAACCCTGCCCCGCCGTCGCCTACGATGCCAATGGTGCCGAACAGTGACCCTGCGAGCCACTATACCATGCTCGAGAAGCTCGGCACCGGCAGCTTTGGCACGGTCTACAAGGGGATGCACAACGAGACAAAGCAGATCGTCGCTATCAAGCAAATTGGTATGCATCTCCGCAGTCCTACCCTTCTAATTTCGTCGCGCAGGATGTTCGCTCACCTTCTTTGGGCGTGCGCAGATCTCGAGGACACCGACGACGATATTTCCGAGATTCAGCAGGAAATCGCCCACTTGGCGCAGTGCGACAGCGAGTACGTGACCAAGTACTATGGATCCTTCGTCAAGGGCTACAAGCTCTGGATAATCATGGAGTACCTCGCGGGCGGCTCCTGTCTCGACCTGCTCAAGCCGGGCGTGTTCTCCGAGGCGCACATCGCCGTCATCTGCCGCGAGCTCCTGCTTGGGCTCGACTACCTCCACTGCGAGGGCACGATCCACCGCGACATCAAGGCCGCGAACGTGCTCCTCTCCGCGTCGGGCCGCGTCAAGCTCGCCGACTTCGGCGTGGCTGCGCAGCTCAGCAGCACGCTGCGGCACACCTTCGTCGGCACGCCCTTCTGGATGGCGCCGGAAGTCATCCGCCAGGCCGGCTACGACGCGAAGGCCGACCTGTGGAGCCTCGGCATCACTGCGATCGAGCTCGCGAAGGGCGAGCCGCCCCTCGCGGAATACCACCCCATGCGCGTCCTCTTCCTCATCCCCAAGGCGAAGCCGCCTGTCCTCGAGGGCGCGTTCAGCCCCGCGTTCAAGGATTTCATCGCGCAGTGCCTTACGAAGGATCCGAAGCTCGTGCGTTGCATTTTCGTCTCCCTTATCCCTTCTTCTTCCCCTTCTTTCCGCAAATAAGACTGATTCGCCGGATGCCTATCTCTGATTAGCGCCCGTCCGCGAAGGAGCTCCTGCAGCACCGCTTCGTGAAGAGCGCGCGCCGGACGAGCGCCCTCACGGAGCTCATCGAGCGGTACCAGGACTTCGTCGCGCGGTCGCCGCAGCACAAGCGCACGGCGGGCGCTGCACCCGCCGTGCCGAGCCTCCGCCAGACGTGGGGCAGGAACGACACGGTGCGCAGCGAGTGGATCTTCGAGACCGTCCGCTCGACGAAAAACGGGAGCGTGGCCAGCGCGTACCGCTCGCTCGCGCAGGTGCAGTTTGGCGCGGGCGGCGGCGCGATGCCGCCCGGGATGGTGCCCGACGAAGACGACCCGTATTACGACGAGGACGTCGACATCGAGGGCCTCGCGCCGATCGAGGAAAGCGAGGACTCGTACGACACGGGCGGCGCGACGAAGGGCAGCGACGAGCATCACGGGAACGCAGCTGCGCGTCTCGGGCAGAACGACGCTGCGTCGCACTCGACAGTCGTCATCCGCCCGCCTATCGGCAGGAATTCATTCGACGGGAAGAACGTGGACGGCGAGGAGGAGGCCGAAGCTGAAGCTGGTGCACTTGGCGCACCGCCTGCATATGACACGCCCGGCGTGCCCCAACAACAACAGCAGCAGCAGCAGAGGGGCGGAACCTCGCCGCCACCAAGCCCGAACTCGATGCGGCGGCGCGCGACGTTCGCGGAGCGCACGTCGACGGCGGGGCGCGGGACGCAGCTGCACGCGGTGGACCTCGGGAACGGCGTGGACACGATCCGGCCCGTGAAGCGCGTCGACGCGGCGGGGAGCCTGAAGCTGAGCGCGGAGTACGTCGGCGCGGTGCGCGAGGGCGCGGACGGTACGGTCCCGCGCGGGCCGCATAAGAGGCGCGGGAGCGACAACGCGCGGGCGGGGCGGGCGATGGTCGACGAGGTCGTCGTGCCCGTTGTGCAGAACGTCCGTCTTCCTGTTATATCTCATCCTTTACTGAGGACCGTCTAACTCGTCTGTTTGCTTCTACAGGCAATACAAGACGGGATGGACGCGGCCGAGATCGAGGCGCTGAGCATGCTCGCGCGCGGGTTCGTCGACCTGCGCGAGGCGAACCCGGAGCTCGCGTACGCGCTCGTGCTCGACATCCTGTCGGGGATCAACGAGAACGGCGCGGTGCGGCAGCACGTGTCGACCGCGCGCGGGCTCTTCCCGCACCGCCGCGTCGTGCGCCGCAGCGAGATGACGACGCGCGGGCTGGTCGTCACGGAGAGCGAGGAGGACGCGGAGGCCGGCGTGTCCGGGCTGCCCGCGGCGCACGCGGCGCCGCTCGCCGGCGCGCCGTCGTCGGGCTCGACGAAGAGCGCGGGGAGCGGGGGCAGCGACGAGCCGGCGTCCCCGACGCGCAAGTCGCCGATCGCGGAGCTGCTGTACATGCGCTGGCTCGAGGGCCTCAGGCTCAAGTGGCCGAGCATCCTATAGCCTGTTGCTCCCCGGGATCCCTCCGAACTAATCGTTATGCTCTGCCCTCCTTCGCACAGGTCACCTCCGTCTGCATCCGAGGTTAAAGGCCTAACCCGTTCGCATGCTTGTCGCCCACGTCCAACCTCTTCGAGTCCTCCTGCCGCCGCTCACGCATACACGCGCCTCTATGCCTACCTTCCATGGGCCAACCGCTGTTTCTCTGTCTTTTCTAATTTCCCCGCCGCAGTTGCGGAGACCCGGCCCGGCCCGGCCCCCGACGCTCACGCATTAGATTCCCATCCGCATCGCCGCCCCCGACTGCATCTGAGCGCCCACAGCCCGATATATGAACCATATGACGACCGACGATATTGATGAACACGAACGCTCGACGACCAAAGCGCGGGGCAACCCTATGTGCTCAGCGTGCTCCATGAAACCCCCGGCGTCGCGCAGTCCACACACCCCTTCGCCCTGTACCTTCTGCACACGGACTCTTCTCTGCTCATACTTACTCTTCCGTCTTACCTGACGCGGTACATACATTTACATACACTCTGGGGCCCCTTCGTTTGTCACCCTCTGTAGTAATTATTCACCTTCTGTTGTTGTTTCTGCTTGCCTGCCTGTCTGCCTGTTTGTTTGTTCGTTTGTGTGCCTGTTTGCCCTCGGGCTAATTCCCTCGCGCGCGCTACACACGAGAACACTCTTGAGATATCCGCCTCGTTTCTGTGTATTATTTTCTAATCTTGCCTGCCCTGCCGATTTTTGCTTCTGTTGCGTAACTGCGATCCCTTCCCTCCCATGGTATCTTTAGTGTTCTTTCCTTCCTTTTCGCTCTCTCCTTGTCCTCTTCTTCGCCTCGACGCCCGACCCGACAATCTGTGTACAGAAGCCAATATGCATGCACCTACTACATCTGTTTACGAAATTTTACGTACTCGTTGCTTCCAAGCTGGGAATTTCACCGAGGTTAGGTGATGTGCGAGGTAAATCCTGGTGACGTACACTGGAATCGAAGCGCAGGAAGGAAACGCGTCGACGCGTGGTCGACGCGTCAACATCACGTGGCCGCGGAGTCTGGAACAACTTCACTCCATCCTCTCCAAGTCAACTCAAGTCCTCTCCCGTCCTGGTTTCTTCTACGATTTCTTAACATTGGCCCCGACATGGGCTTACATCCTTACAATTTTAATCTCCAGAATGATTTAGAAAGCATAAAGGAGACCCGCCGACACTCGGACTCTGCCAGGTGACTGCGGACGATGCGGACGACCCGAGAACGGCATTGTGATTGGGCTATGGTGAGCTCGCTACAACTACAGGGAACGGAAGGATAGTACAGGGTGACAATGCGGCTTATCCCTTGGTCATGATGGATATGGGTGGTTAGTCTGGATTGAAATCAGGCTTGTCGGTGACGTGCATAGTCGAAAGCCAAATGGCCCCCACTATACGATGTCTCTGGTCGCTTGGTCTCTTAGCTTTTCTTTGCTGTAATTCCCCGCCTTCACACACTCGTCCTTCCTCTGCGGCGGCTCATAACGCGGAAACGAAGACTTCCATAGACATTCGATGCCTCCCGTTTTGCAGACCCTAGTCCAGGACCACAGCCGTGCTCAAGGCCAGAGCATCATACAGCAGCTCAAGACCATAATTCACGAAGAAAAGCCTCGTACGTTGCCTCTTCTTTTCCTTCCGGTCTCGAACATTGCTGACGTTCTCCTCCCACCGACAGTAACTGTATCGTTCGCGCTTATCTTCGTCGCCCTCAGCGTCCTCGGCACCTGCGTCACCGTTTACATCTACGTGAGGCGCCTCCTGCGCGCGCTCAAGAGCACCTCGGACGATCTCGATGCCGTGGGGGCGCGCTTCACCGAGCAGGCACAGCAGCAGCTTGGCTCCTTATCCCCGTCGCGAGTAGCCAAACGCGAGCCTGCTTTCTGCTATCTCTTCCCCAGCTCAGGACCTCAGGCTAGTGCCGCACTAGAAAGGTCCCATTCGCTCGCGCCGCGCACGCGGCTCGGCAGTCCCGTACCTTCATTCGAGATCTCGAAGCGCGAGCCGGCCTTCTCTCGCCTCCTCCCCGACACAGGATCTACCGCTCTGGGCTTCTCCAACGCCTTCCAGGCGCTATCCCCCAACAGGATTCTTCGCCCCTGCAGTCTCCTTTCCCTTCCTCGCACCGCCGCCAGGCACGCACGCCGCGCCGACGGCCTGCATATGCAGCGCGCATGCAGCGTCCCTGCCGCAGGCCAGCGCTCTGATGCGGCTATTTTCTATCGTGCCGGGTGGGAACGCAGTTCCGTCTCTTCGCATGTTAATGCGGATACACGGATCTCACACCCGGTTCAGCCGCAGAACCCCAGGGCCGTTCGTAGGATGCCGTTGCCTCAAGAACGAGGAGAATCTCGGCTGGGATACTTCTGATGAATGTTTGCTATCGTCGAGGCTATATCCGAATCACAGGCCCGCCTTTCGCGATTCAACTTAAGGGGCACTGGACAATCTCTATGAATGGGTCGCCTTTCTATCCTTCGCTTGTGTCATCAATGTCCAGGGCTCTGTTTTCTAACAGCTTTGTTTACAGCTTTACTTCGCAACTTTTACTCCACAACTATCACAGAAGCGGCATCTTATATTCTCTTGGTCCCTCCTTTCCTGCCTCCATTACGCACTGCTAGCATCTTTCCTAGATTCTTTCGGCTTCGTCGAAAGGGACCAGCGTCCCCGTGTTTTCGCATGAATCACATATTCGTCCCTCGCATTGTTCTTTTACCTGTTGTCTTTTATCAGAAATTTCATGTTGCTGACCGTTCATTATCTCTGAATGTAAACAACATGCTTCTTAATTTCGGTTTCATTCAATTATACATATAAATCTCTATTCTGTTCTTCTGCACCCCGCTACACCAAAAACTCTTAAATGCTTTCTGCTAGATTGTGTCCATTTTGATTCCTTCGTTTTTGATCGAGATGGCGTGATGACGTAATCTATCGTGTGCCAACTTTTTTTCGGAACCGCCTTCTCCTCGTCACTTTGACTATCGCGCAGCCATGGACCCGCACTCTCGCTTGTCGCAGTATAACCAGCGGCCACCGAAAGCTGGCCCGCAGCTCCAGCACATCCGCCAGATGGAGCCCAAGACCACCTCTGTTTTCGACCGCTTTCGCAAATCTGCGTCGTCCGCGTCGGGTTTCTCGACATCGAGCCCCGGCGGCGTATCGACGCCAACGCCGTTTGCGTCGAGGCCGAGGTCGAGGTCGGGCTCGCTTTCGGCTTTGGGGCTGGGTGGACCTCGGGGTCTGGACACGGGATCGAGGTCGGGGTCTGTAAACGACCTGAATGGGCTCGCGGCGCGCCCGATTGCGTCGAACGCACGGGTGCGGAGAGATGAAAAGTACAGGCGGGACTTGTATCTTGCGTTCGTCGATAACGCACTCACTCAAAAGGCGCAGGTACGCTATTACTCCCGATTTCTCCTGTTTAACAAATATCTTAGATATTGTCTTAACTCTTTTGCGTATTCAGGGTGTGAGCGAGCACTACGATGACCTCGTGCGGCAGTTCAGTCCCGCACCGGGCGCATCGAGCGCAGCACAGTCGCAGCAGCCCGCATTGACGTTCCAATTGCGCGCATACCTCACCGCTCTCGCGCACGTCGTGTCGAAGCTTGATCGCGCACATGTCGCACTCGTCGACGCCATCGTCGGCATGCCGTGGACGACAATGGACGCGACGTTCGTGAAGGCGTACATATCATTCATCTGCATGCTTGTCTCCGCGCGCCCGGAGTATCTTATGCTTGTGCTTGAGCGGGCTGCGCAGAATTTGACATACCGTGAGCCTTCCAGCTTCTTTGACTTCGAAAGGAAAATGTCATATTTCTCTTATACTGAGAACTTCTGTATCGGAACACAGACTCTGCACGGAGAGCACTCGACAGCGGTTTCGCCGAGAGCTCGGCAACGCCACTCACACGACGTATTGTGTACGATCGCGTACATAGTATCCTCGAACAACTGCTCTCACTCATCCCAACGCTCCCTGCTACGCTCTTTCCCTTACTCGCACGCAATTTCCCGCATAAACGGCAAAGCCAAGCGGAGCATGTCACATACATTCGCAATCTTTTACAACTATCTGACTATTGTCCGGAGCTCTGGGATCGGATACTGGGACTCGTGGTAGATCGGACGATCCAGATTGACGTGAGTGCTATATCTTTGTAATGCCGACTTGCTGGTACTAATACGAGAGCAGGTTGAGATCCAAGTAGAACTCGAAGAACTCGAGACGACAGGGGCAGACGATGATACGGAGGAAGTATTTCATCTGGATGTCTTTGATACTGTGATCGGACAGGAAGGAGACGAGTCTGATTCTGATTCGGACGGCGAAGACGATGACGGCGGGCTTAGTGATTTATCATCTGATGCAGGGAGCGTCGGCAGCGACATAAGAAAAGAGGAGCAAATGAATGTGAAGCACGTCCAAGATATGGTGTCTAAACTCGACAGCATCCTTGAAGTCATCTTCAAGCATCTTGACCATTTACATTCCACGATCACAGCGTCCCCGGAGCACTCGAGGTTATCTCCTGCTCCTCTCGATTCCTCTGTCATGGACTCATCCCTGCCGACGTCTACTCCGAACCCTCAATCTACTGTGGCTCAGCGTAGAGCGCTAGCCGAATCGCACTTCCACTCAGTTGCTTTCTATCTTTGAGCGAACGATCCTGCGCACGTTCAAGTCGCGCTATACACAGTTTCTCATCTTCTGGTACTCCTCGCTCGATACACAGTTCCGTGACCGCTTCCTTGGGACGGTTGTCTCTACTGCACTGCTCGAGCCCGCGCAGCCTGTCGTCACGCGCGCCGCGGCGGCGAGTTATGTTGCAAGCTATGTCAGCCGTGCCGCCTTTGTCGCGCGAGAGGAAACACAGATGGTCGTTCGCGTGCTCTGTCAGTTTCTTGAGACCCATCTTGGCGAGTTCGATGCGTACGTGCAGCACCAGGCGTCGCAGCTTGCGCGGACGCACCCATCAGAACCAGGACCAGGCTCAGCAGAGCGCGGAACAGCACGCAGTTTTCTATGCAGCCGTGCAGGCAGTGTTTTTGATTTTCTGCTTCCGCTGGCGGGATCTCATGCAATACGACGAGAACGAGGGCGACTGCCGACGAATTTTCGTCTGCTGCGATGAGCGGCGGGGGCACAGCGCATCGCGCGTGGATACCGCAGCTAAATGTCATGCAGCGCGTCGTGAACTCGCCCTTAAATCCATTGAAGGTGCGTCGATGATGCCTTTCTTACGTTCACTTTATTCTCACTCTGCAAAAAAAAGGTCTGTTCGTCCAATGTCGTCCAGCAATTCGCACGCGTCGCACAGCGCGTGGCATTCATCTACTGCTTCTCCATTCTCGAGGCGAACAGGCGCTCTGAGTTCTCGCCGGACACCAAGGGCAAGGGTGTCGCTACGGGCGCCGGTGCGCAGGCGGTGGCGCTCACAGCGGCGATGAGCCGGTCGTTCGACGCAGACCTGACGACGTTCTTCCCCTTTGACCCGTTCAAGCTCCCGCGCTCGAGCGGCTACATCGAGGGTATATACCGCGAGTGGACATCCGTCGCGATTGACGATAGCGATGACGAGGATGAGGACGAGGATGAGGCTGATGATGAAATCGAAGATGGGAAGATGGATTCGATTATGCTGCGCCTCCGCATCGCTCGGAAGATGAGGACCTCAATATGCACGGCCCCGCGAGTTTTGCCGATGACGCGGGAGGCTTAGGCGAATCGTTCGGCGGGATGAGTATCAGTCCCGCCCATCCTCGGCAGGTCACCGTCGCATGACTCATCTTTTCTTCCCTCCTCCCGCGCACCCGTTTACTTTCTTTTCTTCATGTCTGTCCGCTGTGTAGCTCCTTTTCTTTTGTCGTCATTATGGGTGCTTACCATGTTGTACTTGTTTCTCATTGTCTCTTCACCTTTACATCTCTGCAGATAACTCTATAACATTTAATACCAAAAGGAGGCATTTGATGCACTCCAGCATGTTTGTACTTTACACATTTCTTTGAATAAGTTGATCGGCTGTCTATTGGTTCAGGAGAATAAGTGAGCAAGCTTACGCAGTGGAAGTCACGGCCTTCATGACTTCAAGAAAAGTGTTTGCAGGCCAGTCTCATAGTTCGCGAACTGAAGGACCAGGTTCAATTCCCAATTCCGATAGTCAATTCCTATTGTTATGTATCATTGAAGCTGGAAAAATAAAACTCACAATGTTTACACAAAATGCTCTCAGGCCTCGGCACTTAGTTTCGTAGCGCCTCCCAGATCTGTGCAGACAATAAACTCAAAAGTAGAGTCCGACATTCAGAAATCCTGGAGAACAGAGCAAGAATACTGGGAATCTAGGAGGTGACGCCATCAGCAGCCACACTCAGTATCCACAAGAAGCAATACGCGTGCCGATCCGCGGTTACTACGAAAATTATGCGTGTATATTCAGTATGATGACCTCCGATTTCTTTAAACGAGTCTAACGGAGAAAGTACATCTACCTAAGCCTTTCAAACATGCTCCACGTCGAGCCACGTCCCGCGATGCTTTCCCGAAGGGCGATAAATACCAGTCGCGTCTCTTCACTTAAGCGCCTTTACCTGCACCATGCTCGCCACGCTCCCCACTGCTGACATTTTCTTCCTAATTTTGTCGCTCGCACCTCTGGCACTCGGGATGCCAAGCTGGGACGCAGGCTTCGGCACGCGCCCGCAGGTATCGATAGGCAACCTCGTGCCTGGAGCCTCTGTCATCGAGGCTATAGGAGAAGGTATAACCTATGAGACCTACAAACCCAAATACTTAAGCGTTGCAGCACCAAAAGGTAGGATGCCGAATAATAGGCTGCTTCAAGAAATTGAACAGTCGTCTCCAGGTGTACCGGGTTCAGCAGCAATTTACGAGGACCTGAGCCCCCCGCTTTTCTTCATCAACAACCAGCAGCTCTGGCAGCCGATGAATACGACGTCCATTCTACGCGTAAACGTCCTGAACGTGACAGGCGTAGACGAGGCAGGCCAACCACACCCTGCGCCTTTGAAGCTGGAGATCGGCGAACGCGCAGAGGGCTTGGTTAACGGCGTGTGGCGTTGGCGAGGGACGAAATTATTCTTCGATCTTGGGAAGAGGTCAAATAAGGGCCTCTACTTCTCGTGCCAAACGAAGAATGGCATGCGGGCCGTGTATACGGCGTTAGACGAGTGAGCAGATCTTGTTTATTGCTGGCGGTGAGATGAGTCGTGATGTTTTTGATGATAGTATGCCTGCCCCGCCGGGATGTAAATACACGACGTTGCATAGCTTTACCAGCAGGATAGACAGGCCTTGACAGTTGAATTTTCCTAGTCATGAGCGACGTTGCATCACCACTTTAACTTACAATCGCCATTCTGTTTCTTCTTTCCCCATCTCAAACACACAGAGTTGCTGTCCTTCCGTTTTCAGTCGTTTAAGTTCCATTGCATATAAATATCGACTACAAACTGGTCAGCGATCAGTACTTTTTGTCACGGATCCTCATGTCCACCCTCCGTGCCGCGGAAGAGAGCATGAACAAGCCAAATATCGCAGCGCTTATGGTCAGCGGCTTTCTAAACTGCTCGAAAAAGGGAACCTTGTATGCCACCTTACGTGCCGAATAGGAAGATTAGTTTTTAACACTTGAAACATGATTTTAAACCCACATAAATGAAGCCCGCGTGCTTGTCTGTTAGGTTCTTGTAGAAGAACGAGACTGCAGGTCGACCTTTTGTATCTAAGTAGGTCTTGTGGGTCGACGTCTTGACCGACAACGGGGCGAAAGGTGGGTAAACTTCCACATCGCTATAAATTTATGAAGTGATGTGATCAGCCTCTCCTGCGCGCAAGTAGCAGAGTCATGCCTACATAGCACCCTCCGGCAGGATCACTTTAACCTCCGCATCTTCAACGACACAATCCGGGAACTGCGTCATGATCGGCACGGCGACGACGTAGCGCCCGTCCCGCTTGTCGTACGCGGTCCAGTCACGCAGCGGACTGTCCCAGCCGAGCGTGAAGCTGTAGTTCCAGCCGCCCATCAAGGGATAGCGAGGTCGGATCTCGATCTGACTCGACTGTTGGGCACGCGTGCCCTTAGGGACGGAGGGCGCCTCGCGCAGGCTCGACGTCGAGACATTGCCTATAATGTCTGTGTAGTAGACGTCACGCACGCCAGCGGGGAGGTACAGTTGAACGGCACGAAGAACATGGCCAGAGGGGCGGTTGAAATACGCCTGTTGCTGGTGCTCAAGTCGCGAGAAGTGTCCCTTCAGCCTGGAAATGCGTTCAGTAGACATTCCGCTTTGGCATTAATTCATTATACTCACTCTGGGCCCGCGTTGTGCAGCCAGATGTCATCCTGGATATTTATATTCGCGCCCCAGTGACTGATTTCAGCTGCACGCTTCATGGTGGTTACCTGAAGTACCGGATAATCATGCTTATAGTAAACTGTCACTCGTTGCTGCGTGCTTGCGGTGAAGTCCGCATTCGCGGAGGCCGGGACATTGTGGTACGGACCGTATGTGATCGTCACACCAGACTTCGTTGCAGGCGCATCTAATGTAAAAGCTTCCACGCCTTTGGGCTCAGTATACGAGATGATTTTCGGGTTGGGCGCTCTACACGAAGGAGTGTTTTAAGTTCGGTATTTTGCTAATACATATATAAACGCAAAGAAAGATGCGCACCTGATTTTCGTCCGCTGTACAGCCGTGTGGTATGGACTCAGGACGAAAAGATCTGCCTCGTACTTGAGGGACATCTCGTCCTTCTGGCTAATAGCTGCAGGCCAAGGATATGTCGCGTGCGTCTGCACGGTCTCCAGCTCGACAGTGATGGCCTCATCCTTCTTCAGTCCATTCGGAAGCACAGCAGCATACAAGTATGTGTCCCTACGATTGCATTGCATGTCGTGTCAGCGATATGTCTTGCAAATTGTGTTAAAGGGCAATACAACGTACGACTGCACGTTCAAACCAAAGTGTTGGAGCTCAAGCGGCTCTTGCTGGTTTTTCAGTCGCGCCTCGATGAAGCTTGTCTTCTCCGCTTCAGCCCGGCCGAGTGCGAAAGCATAAATCATAGAGCCCGTCTCGAGCGCCTTCACAGCGAAGGTCGTGCGGACGTGCACGAGCGAGCCTGCAAGCTCGACCGTGCGCACGACAGCAGTGTTTTCAAAGGAGTTATCGGCAACAACATAGGCGAATATCGTGCATAGTATGGAGAAAATAAGGACCAGCTGTCGGTGCGCGGCCATTGTCGTGCACGTCGTCCACGAGCGCGCGCGTTTGTGGTAAGTGATGAGCTGGACTGTAGACGTGGAAGAGCTGCGCGTCTGGCTCCCAAATAGGACACGTCTATCATTAGACGAGTTTCGGGGTCCTTTTCGTTCCTCTTCCTCAACAGTACCCAAAAAATGTGATTCAAAATGCAGAACATAATTAGCATGGTAGATCCAGTGGATTGACTATGGTTTAAGGCTATCACCACGCCCATTGTGAGCTGGGATTTCTGAGAGGGACGTCCTCCCTGTTCAGACCGGAAGAGACAATCCTCTTCAGGCGAGCCTCTCTATCCTTCGCCTTCTTCTCCTCCAGCGTAAGTCCCTCTTTAAGGCTGACAACCATCTTCGCAGTATATTTGGTTCGCACGCCCATCTTCCCCCGACCTTTGATTTCCATCCGCTGCATCCCCATCCCGCCTTTTCCTTTATTAACCCACGCCTCAGCTAAATAACGGAGATAAAATCAGTAAATCAGGTCGAGTAGACTGCATTAGAAGAGTACGCACAGACGATAAGCCTGTCCTCTTGCATCCCTCGGGCGACGGCACTGCCTTTCGCCTGGGCGAGCATGCTCTTTATGCGGACCGAGGCGCGCTTCTCGCTGAATATCATCTGGAGGATGGCCGAGTCGATGGGCTTCCCGGCGATCTGCCGACCGAGCTTGTTGAGCTTGCGGTGCGAGATTTTGAACGTCTTGGTTGCGCCGCGGTGCTATTCGAATAAGTGACAGTAAGCCTGCAGCATAATAGTTGATGAGTAAAAGCAACGTACCTCCACCGCCTTCTTCGCACTAAAGCCCAGGGCTTTCGGAGCAGCGGGCAAGTCGCCTGCAGGCTCGGATGCTTCAACGTCCTCGTATTCGAATACGCTCGCCTCGCCGCTTTCTTTCGCCTTTTCGCGAGCTTGCTCGACCTCCTTCTCGCTGTCCTTCTCGCGGACTTGTGGGGTTAGCGTCTTGCGAAACCACTCCATGGGCGTCCATGCCCTGCAGTCAGAATCAAGGAAAGTTAGTAAAACAAATTGAGCGAAAACAAAAAATCTTACGTGCGGCGTGAGTTCCATTGGACGGTCGCACGCGAGGTCGAGGCGACCTGGTGCGGCTGTAGCAGCAACAAAGAATGTCGCGTCTGTCTGCGCGACACTGTCAATAGTATCAATCTCCATAATAACTCTTTTCAAATAAAATAAAAAAACACGACGTACCAACTCTCAGTCCATTAGTGACGGACTGCATCTCAAGACGCGAAAGACAGACGAGGAACTCACGAGAAATTCAGACGCCGTGTGACAGTCAGGTCTGTCACAGATGCGTGTTCCAGGCCCATTCAAGACCAGGACAGCGCACGACACGACGCAGCACGTCGCGCTCATTCTCCACTCGACCTCTTATAATTTGCTGCCGTTACCTTCTCTTTCTTGTCTTGTATCCTGTCTATTATAATTTGATACGGTTATCCGACGATGCTTGGAGGACTCGGCTCGTTATTTTATGTGGGCCTCCTGCTAATAAACGCCATGGCGATCCTCAACGAGGAGCGCTTCCTTGCCAGAAGTGCGTATGTTATCTTTTCGTATGGTGAATAGACTATACATAATGTTGATACATCTTTTCAGTCGGCTGGACCTCCCAAGCTGCACAGACGTCGCAGCAATCATCGTTTCACCAGCCATACGACCCGTACTCGGCAGTCGGGGGGATACCTCAGCAGGACGTAGGAGTGAAGACGAAGCTGGTGAACTTAATTGGTGCAGTTCGGACGTTAATGAGAGGTGTGTACATTGAAAGATGCTATAATCGCAATGAGTTCATTGCCATGATGTTAATATTACATTTGTACAGTGCCGCTAATATTTATAAACGTCGGAGTGATCATTTACGAACTACTCTTAGGAGGTCGATAGAAGCATGGAATACGAATCACCTTCTGACTTAGAACATGTGGAGGGGTACGAGGGCAAGGGCTGCTAACCAAGTGCGGAGATGCGACATTCGGAGCGGGATTTTAGCATACAGGACTCCAACGGCTTACGAAAGTTCAGGCCGCGTTAAGCCTCTCGTATTCGTTATTGATTTGTCGGACAAAATCTTCCGGTGCGTGGCCATCCTAGACGTATCCTGTCAGTCCGATATATCTTTCGTAAAAGAAGAATCCTTCCTACTTCGCACTCCTTCCATGTGCCGTCATGAATGCACGCCTGTCTGTTGTTGATAAGAATTGTGCAGCTTTTCCTAGAGCATATCCTCAGTCCCCGTGTTCGCCAAGACATGACGAAAGCGCTTACTCGATCCCCAGTTCCTTACTATTCCGTACACTTTCCTGCAGGAGCCCAACGCCCTCTTCGCCCTTGCCCGACCCGTCTTCACCCGCACACTTCCCCACACCGCTCTCCAGCCAGTCGAACTTCGCGGTGTCCGCGCATTTGAGTGCAATGTCCGGGTTACCGACTTTTCCGCGCCCGTTGAAGTTCTGGCACTTGAGGTATGCCCACCATTGCTTCTGGTCGAGGTACTTCGTGGCACACAGCTCCTGCACGTTTCCTGCGCATTCCTCAGGTCCGTGCAAGCAGGTCACGCCAAAATCAGGCTCGGAGGCATTTATTCTGGGGTCAGAATTATCTCAATACATACAACCGCTCGTATGAAAGAATGGTAATACTTACGTCCCGATAAACGACAACGAAAGATCGATCTTGTCCTCTACCCGCGGCAACGCCTTATCGAACACTGACTCACAAAGCAGCGCGTCTGGACAACGAGACATGACGCCGAACGTTACTGGAACCTTGACATCGTCATCGCCGTCTACCCCTAAGGGACTTTGGTTTGGCTGGAACGCTGGGATGTGCAGCATGAGTCGCGAGTAAGCTGCCGTCGCCGTCAACACGGTCTGTGTCAGCAAAGAAAGGGCAAACATAACGATAATGTTATTTGCGAGGAAACGCATGGTGGATGTGTGTTAACAAGATCGTGTGCACATGCAAAGTAGACGTCGCTGAGACGAGCAAAAGGAAGTGCAAAGCTCGCCACAACCATTTGCGTCATTTTTGATCGGACCCCGGACACTTGGTGCTCGGAAGTATTTATCGGCAGCAACAAGTTTAAACAACGCGCTTTTGAGATGGTAATAATAATACATGTTTGCCTATTAGTTCGTGCGGGTTCATGATAACGCAATAAAACGTCTGTTCAACGTCCTTTTGATGCCCGGTCCCACCATGTTCGCGCCTCTGCATCTGTGAGCGGCGGCTGGAAGAATTTGCAACGGGTTTGAAAGACTAATGCAACGTTCTGTCAGCGACTTAGAAGTCTCATTGGAGCTGCCGAATGCCTAACCGTCCAGTGTTCTTTGTCTGGTGATAGCTTCGACGGCCAGCTCATTGTGAATTTGATTCCGCTTTTGAATGATTAGCTTATCAGAAACTTTTCATTTCACTAGGAAGCACTTACCATAACCTCTTCAGCGTACGAGGCTCTCTTCAGTCGTGTCTGAGCTTCAGTGTTCAGGTCCTCATTTTCGATAGCTTTTCGTTTTCCATCGATGCTCGTGTCCACGACATTCACGCAGTATTCGATGATCTCGGTCCTCTTCTTCCAGTTCGCTGCACCCGCGTGACAACGTCAGCAACGCATTCACAGGCGCAGGCGAAGTGGGAAAGGAAGATCTCGCAATATATCAATATGTAAGATACGCACATACGAGATCACTCCAAAAGTACGCGCATGCCTCTTCCTCTGGGGTGCTTCTCGCCGCATGCCTGTCTCGGTCTCTGAACTGTGCTGCCGTTCGGTTGAGGCGCATTGTGACGGAATCATCGACCTTGCGATACTCCCGCATCAGCTCTGAAAGTACAACCGAATCGAACGGGAAGAAAGAGAGCGGATAGAAGGCGAAAGCAAGCGAGCCAATGCGGACGGCGAGTAATTCAAGGAAAGATAAGTTAATCGAGATTAGAATGATGTAGCACGTTGCGAAACTGTACAAATCGCACCTTTGAACAGCGAGAGGTTATGGCATGTCGATGAATCTACGTGGACGGTCTTTGAGTCTCCGGAGGGGAAGAAAACGGCCTGACTGCCCAAGGGCGGTTGTCTGGTTGACATGGATTGAATGAGTTTATCCGTCGATACTCGACATCGCCGCGACTCGCGAAAGTTGGCAGCAGTGGTAAACTGCGCGGACAAAGTCCGCATCACGTGTCACATCGCCAATCTTCTTCGTGGAAATGGGTCCCGGGGTCAAATTTTCTAGATCTGGTAACGTATGATCGGCGAAATGGCAAGCGGGAAACGGAAAAACATGAAAAATTAGTGAAATTCGGCTAGAATGCAACTTTCTTATGCACGGCGCGGACAATTTTGGCGCCCATTTTTTTAATTCTACCTGGGTTAAGGGGTGAGATGTCTACATGAGCAGAAACTGCTAGCCTTAAGTTTGAGACGAAGCTTCAACACCGTGTGTACACTGTGTAGCCCGCCATTCATGTTCTCACTTACCTCAATTCCGCACGACCTTTCCCTCGTTCTTGTTCTTCGCAGATAAAGCGTTGCTTGCGAGCTAATGAGATCTCTACTTAGTACATACTGCTGCCGAAATATATTGACATGAATGTTATTAATTTTCAGAGTACATATGGAGAGGCCTGAGCTTTTGCGAAATACAAATACTTGCCGACGTGTTCAGTAATGGAACAACCGAGCTCCGCTAACTTGCAACGCATTTATAACCGGGAAATGCAATCATCTCCATCACCAGCATGGCCTTGTCGCAGTGACCATCATTGAAAATCCAAGGAGGCCGTCGTATCCTTGTCAATCATCGAGTATAACACATACGATATAACCTTATGGGGGACAAGTATTACTATGCATTAGAACAATTAGATCTTCTGTGCCACCCCGCTGCCGCCGCCCCTTCTCCCGTCAACCGCTTACACCGAGGCGTCGTTTCGAACGAATAACAAATCGTCGAAGGGAGATACCCGATGAACTTTTGAGTACCAAGTTCGGCCTCCGCCCCTTCTGGCAAAACACTAGTACTGCAGATAATCTGTATTACTCACCTTTAGCGTATACTTAACTTTTCCTGAATGCGTCGAATATGCTGCTGTACAATTTCCAATGCTCTCCTACCAAAGTCGAACACGATTCTGAGCGCACATGCGCCGCAACTCGACGGCACTTTGCTCCGGACGCCACGCACGGGCCTTCCGAGTCTCCCGCAAGGCCGTTCATCTTCTATCTCGTTGATACAGACAAAGGGCGCTCAAAATGCGCACTTGCCGACGGCCACAGAAAGCTTGGGAGAACATGTATTTCGTTCCCCGACTCGGTCGTCGACATCTGCCGTTAGCTGGCCAGCTTTGTCCAGTACTTTGATGCTTTGATTACAACAATTCAGCTCATGATCATCCAGAGAAAAGTTCGAGCGAACATCACGGCTGATCGTAGCAGGAGCTGTAGATTCGCATTTGCACGGCTTGGGCCACCGGACACACATATATTACCCATACATAGCAAAACAAAACTTTCACGAAGATAGATCCTAATAGAACGCTAGGGCGTGACGCCCTGCAGGAAAAGAAGAAGATCGCGACAATTAAGTAGTATTTTAAGTCGGAAGCTTGTATATGCGTATATGTTGTCAACAGTGTGGAACGAGAAAGCTTATATCTGAGAAGGTGAGAACGAGAAAGCGTGAGAGGAGTTCGTAAAAGTCCTGATGCATGCGAGTTACGGAGCAAAGGTGGATACATTGTATATGACAGGCAAACGCAATCGAAGTTGTGCATTAAAAGTTCGTGAAGATATAAATAGTAAAACACGAGTCAGATTGGGCGAGCGAAGAGAGTATGCATGAGTAACGGCGAAAACAAAGCGAGGCGACTACGGGATAGATACATCAAAGAGTCCCTCAAAAACGTTAGAGCTACAGCAGGAAAAAGTGGACGGAGTACAAGAATCCTAAAGTCCAGAGAGCCCGAAAGAAGAATGCGTTAGTAGCAGAAATATACAGGTTTTAAGACTTGGCCGCCGTCCACGGTGCAAGCGTCTCAAAATGAGAGTTGGCATGATAAGAATCGGTCGTTCGATGGCGCTTGCGGGGGCCTTGGGGGTTATAGCCGTGCGCCTCAACCATGTGCTTATGCCGCCGTGCAGGATCACTGAACGTCTTGTCACAGTCGGCATATTTGCACGGATGAGGTTTTGCGCCAGTACTTTAAGCCAAGACATCAAAAAGAGTATAACAAAGAGCGGAAGTGTCATGGTACTCACTGTCTATTCTCGTGGATCATCAATGACACACGCTGGGGGAAAGCCTTGCTGCAGTAGCTACAGATATGATCCCTGAAGATTAGAAATTGGTAAACACGATTGGAAAGCGCAATAACATATAAGTATGCATACTTGAATTGCAGATGACGCGTCTCGATGTGCCGTTTCACAAGGTGTCGCTTTGCGGTGTACCCGCACAAGTCTGTCATCTCACCAGCGTACCCGACGCGCCAGACGCACCGGAACTCTGTCTGGTCGTTCGGTCCCATGATTAGCTGCGCGTGCTCTTTCCAAGCGTTTTTATTGCGGGTCGGATTCGTTGGCGGCTGGGCAACAGACATGGGAATCATCGGCGGTAGTTGCATTCGTGGAGGATATGACTGGGCGAGTATATGAGGTAGCAGAGGCGGGAGGACCTGCGGCGAACCTGACGACGACGCGGTGTTTGCTGTATCATATTCGTCTGCGGAATCGTGCATATACGGGCTCAGCCTTTTGTGATTCGCCGCCGATATCGAATCGCGGAAGCGCCAGTGGAGCACACCAGGCGTGCGGCCTGTATTGACGGGTATGGTTGCATTTAAATGTCGGATGGGCGGAAGGACGTGAGGAGGGCTGGGCGGCGTGGAAGCTGCAGAGATCGAAGGCGAATATGTCATACAGGAATCTCGAGAACTGCGGCTTAATCTAGAATATAACGTTCAACTTCGCTGCATGCAGTTTTGAGAAAACGTTGAAAAGAAGACGAACCTGGTCGAATCATACCGTTCATTCGTAGTATCCTCAGAAGGATAACCTTGCGGGGAAGAGCCGACACACCACAAGCCAATGCGGTTGTTCTTGTCGTCTTTTGATTGAGTCCTGTTCTTCGGAAACAAACGCAGATCAAGAGACGACGAATCCTGGCTGTACGAGGGTCTCCAGTTTCTTCTGCTTGACAGAAACCATACGTCAAACGCAAGCCCAAAGACATTGCTCGTGAGCGACATGACTTACGGTGCGTCGCTAACTGGCGATGGTGTTTCGATTTCGGTGCTGTGCTGAGTCGGCGGGCTGGGGCTGCTGCTAGGAAATTTGCTGTCGATGATGTCTCTGTTTCCAGGAAAGCTTGGTTGACGTTTCTCCGTGTCCGAAGAATCCGAGTATAAGCGTGCAGAGCCTCTGTCTTCAGGCATGGTCCTATGATGCTCATAGGAACCTCTTGCGACTGAATAGGCACTAAATGCAACATTAATAAGCATTCATGGGGTAATACGGAAGTGGTTCACCCATTCGAAAGGCGACCATTTGATGGCGAATGACTATCGCTGTTAAGAATTGTGTTGGCTTAGAAGCGGAAACCCAGTGGATCGACGGAAGGCACGTACTCGGATGTCGTCAGTACATCCATCTCCGATTGTACCGGAGATGGCATTGAGTGCTCGACTTTCGCGTCAATATGCTTGAGGTCGTCGTCGTCGTCGTCATCGTCGTCGCTAACGGGGACGTCACTAAAGTCCAGAGTGTTAACAACACGCGATGAGATAAATGTAAGGAAGTAGCTCACTCCGAGTCTGCGCGTTCGACGTTCCATTGAACGCGCGAAGTGAGGAGAGGAGTACTTTGGGGCTTCTTTACATCGCAAGGGAAGAAATGCGTGAGCCTGCGACTAGAGAAATATAGTATACATAAGTGATATGCGTCTCTTAGGCGTCTAGGAGAACGTACGTCGTGCAGTCGCGCAATGATCTGCGGAGAGCATCCTCTCTCTTTATGTGTTGGGCGCTACTGTCTTCGGCAGTAGGTGTGTGAGACGAAGACATGATCTGCGATGGGAGCAATTACGGGAGACGAATAGCCCGGTCGACGGTGGGAGAGTGCAGGAGGAGGGAATGCTTATAGCACAATGGGAACCGGAGCCGTATGCGGACCAAAGCGAAGTTAGACGCGTATTTTAAAGGGAGGGGTGAGTAGGTGGCGTTGCAAATGATTAGATCGACGGAAAAGGTGAATCGGTACAGTAGGAATTTATTGTCTGGATTTGGAGAAATGGCTGTGACGACACCCTTCGGAGAAGATCAAGGCAGACTTCGCTCTTCCGATGTGCCCAGTTGACCGAGACCGCGCGCTCGGGCGAGCAGGCAAAAGACAAGAGCAAAGCTGGCGGTGATAACAAGCGTCACAATGCAGCCGGGATGTAGTGACAATTTAAGGATGCATCCGCGTGCCCTCCGATGACTGAGCCGCGGTGAGCCTTGGAGCAGAGGAAGATGAAGAGATAACCGGCTGCTCGTACTAAAGTGGGTCCGTATTTGCGAGCTATCTAGGAACTGGGAGAGAGTTTTCCCAGGTCTGGACGATTATTCCCTGGAAGGTTTAGGGTCAGAGCTGGTGAGATGAGGAAGCAAAATTAGAGCCGAACTCTGAAAATGTCAATGCGAGACATGTCGCCTTACCTGTCTAGGAAGTCCAAACTCAGTATGAATTAGTATCTGGCTATTGAAAACCCGATTGAGAGAGCCAAAGGTGACAACGGCGAGACTTAGACGCCCGTCGTTATTTTCAACGACTCTTACGCGTGTAGATGAGCCACCAGGACGCGTTTACTATCGATTCGTCTTGCCTCGAGCTAAGACAATACGACCGGAAGGCCTTCGGCGTGAAATTTTCTGTACTTACGCTCGGTGTTCCAGGGCTGATTCTGGGGGAATCCGACCATAACTCGAGGATACTTTGAACCAGCGGTATGACCGAGTCCGAGATGCCCAGTTCTCCGTGAATGACCTTATGTAATCTCCATGGTAGCCTTCTATGGAAGATCTATGTGCAGCAGGTCTGAACCTTACTCTTCTATCCGAGGCCTTTGTTTATGCTAGAATTACACATGTTTCCTGAATGTCGACATAATTTCTTATTATCCCTTACACCTCGGTCGCTAGCAAAAGAAAAGAAGTTCCTCCCATTCGACGCCTTGCTATCTGACGTTGTATGTACTTTGGCACGCTTTCTATTACCGTCAATGTCACTTGAGGAAGACTTCGGCTCGCGTGTTCTTGACTGTAAACGAAGCTCGGCACGGACTCGGGAGGATCAATCAGATATCTTCCTGCGACCCACCGGGCTGGCGGAATGCAATGCGCGGTTCGAAGCATCCTGTTCGACACGAATGTATTCAAAAGCGTGGCTACCTTCTGGTTCTGTACATCCACTCCTGACTGGGACAAGGAAGAGCCCGAGAAGCCAGACGATACGGCAGCACACATCACTGATGGTTTGGTCCGCACACTCACGTCGAATGAACTGATGACCCTTAACTTCCCACTCTCTTTTGTCAGCGTCCGGTTCGCTCGTACATGAAGCTATGCAGCCCCTTTGTACAGAAGCAGCCAAAAAGTGTCGAAAAGTGGTATGGGCCTATGCGTGCGTGCAAATTCGAATTTATACTTCACTTCTTGTATTTTAACAGTGACGATTAGCCGAATACGTTGTACATGTGCTTGTTTTTCTATGCTGGAAGTCCGCGCGATTTAGATGGCATCTAACACGATATCCACAGTCCATCTCAGAAGATCTGAGTAAGAGTTTCCTTGAAATATACGGTTTCGATGCTAAGCGTCGAATCGTAGGTTACCGAATATTTAGCGGTACGAAAGGAGCAAGAAGTACAAGGGCTTTCCCTTTATGACTACAGATGAATTAGTATGTTATCTTGCAGCATACAAACTTTCAGACGCATGGTATCTCGGGCCACTGATGTGGTTTTACGGCGTTGACAATTTCCTCGCTGGCTTCTCTTTGCCCGCGGCGCGCCCCAGACTATTACCAAAATCACATGTTCAATTCTTTTTATCCCCTGCGAAATATGCACAAGGAACCTCCCTCCCATCAATTACAGTGAGCATAGATGTGGCTTCCTTTGCCTCCGGCGGCTGACAATAATAGTGACAATAGTATCCGGATACACGAGTAGACGTATATGGTGAATCGATAGCAAACACGCTGTCTGGTCGTGCTCACGCGCAATGGAAGAAGGGGAGGTACTAAGAGTACTGAGTCAAGCCGAGCTGTTATATTATATTAGCTCTTCTTTTGGTGACTGACAGTGACTTGCAGGTTAGCGCGCGTTGTTGGCGCTAATGCACATATCGCGGGCGCCTATCTGGTTCCTCGGACTCGTGCTCTGAACTTAATATCCCCCATCGTCCCCTCTCCTCCGCTTGAGCTGATCAACCCAAGGCTCGGCGGGATTTGAGGCTGCCTCCGATCTTCGAAAGCGAAATGAGGTCGAAAGTCGACCTCCATGGCATGCGAGGGTGGCGCTCCAGTAGTAATCACAGTGCCTCTCGCATACGCCGGCCTCGCCGCGCAGCACCAAAATCAAGAATCGGGCTGCGAGCTTTGCAAATCGGGACCTTCAGACATAACCCATTTGAAATTATTTCACTCCCCGCAAGGGGTTTCCGTAAACACCTCCGTCTATGTGGCTGCAATGTGCTTGTCGTTAAACTCTTGCCGCACCTCTGGTGTGTGTTGCGAAGCTCCCAGCGTTTCTAGAACAACTGAGTCGGTATTCGATTGAAGACCGGTAAGGTGCTTCTCCCGGCCATAAATGCTATCGACCATCAAATGATGATGCAGATCGGGGGGACAACGAGAGGGAAAGGTCACGAATGCCAGTAGACGCCCGTGCATCAAACCAGCGTAGGGAAGAAGAGCCGGCACAGAGATGATGACGCCCCGCAGGCGCTGTTCTGCGATGCGATCGGCGGCCAAACACAGCAGCGCAATGCGGATCATCACCTCTTAGTTTACGAGGATCAGCAGGTTACGCATCGACCCGTCTGGTCACCAGCATGTACTCACCGCCCCCAATGGTAACGATGTCGTTTCAGTTTTTGTGGCTGGCGCGTCAGATACTCTCACGATCCAATCATGGACGCTGAAAACTATGCAGTACCATACAAAGGACTTCAAGAGTTCGCATATGGTATATATGCACCGACGTCTCATGAGCTGGCAAGGTTCGGACTCATGTATCAAATTTAATTATGCATCAGCAGACAGCATAGCATACCACGATTTACAAATACTTTCTGGTAGCGATCCTCAATACCCTGCGCGAGAAAAGCTCGCAAATGAGCAGCGGTGGCCATTGCAGTTTGTAAGGCAGCCAACTTGGCCGTGATAACCCGAGGAGTGTGGGCAGCGTTCGCCATCATATTTTGCATTCCTATCAAGAGCTGGTGATCTTCGCATAGCCAATATCCTACAGGAGAACTATGAAAGAAGGAGTTCGGCGGCGACACCGGGAAATCACAACAAACATGAAATTCGAGCCACAACGAACACAAAAAACGGTCCTTTCAGATTTGTTTCCCGAGATCACCAGTGTCTCGGCATATATCCTCCTGTCAGATCCAGAGTCGCACCACAATAGCAGGTAGAATTTGCGGTAAAGATTGCACGACAACGAGGCTTCATGGGAGAAATATACGCATAAAATCAACGGCAGACGAAGGTTTCCCCACTCAATGGCGCTGATACACTCTAATCCAACGGAGAAAGCCAATAAGCAGCGATGACCCTCGAATATGCTGAGTACCGCTAGAAGAAGAGGAGAAATGGTGCGGCCGATTTAAAGGAAGAATTTCGCAATCCAAGATGAGCTCCGGAGCCATCGAATCCTAGCTCGAAAAGTTTGAAAGAGAGTAAGCAAAGTCCGTCCGAGGTGTCCGCCTGCGTTCCGTTGTCGGAGTTGATCACTGTTCCGAGGTAATAGAAGTGCAGAAGCGAGCCACGTTAGGCAGTGATGCTGTCGCGGTTATCATTCACGCTTGTCGGCGCGTACTAGCTCCCCGGAATGCGCGAATTTTGGGTTGAGTTAGTAAACTCGTCTGTATACTGTATGGTCTCTCGCACGACTGGAGGGGTCTTCAATCCTCCGGGGCCGCGTGAAGGGTGCGCGCAATATGCTCGTCGCGGACATTGTTTGCAACGCACAAGAAAGGGTACTGCGGTGTATCAGACAAACTGATTCCAAAAGGGTACGTACAGAAATACAAATAACAAGGGTAGCGGCAGGAGTGATATACATGATAGTACAGTGAAACATTAGTCTGGATG
This sequence comes from Phellopilus nigrolimitatus, assembly GCA_021029095.1. Classification (NCBI taxonomy): domain Eukaryota; kingdom Fungi; phylum Basidiomycota; class Agaricomycetes; order Hymenochaetales; family Hymenochaetaceae; genus Phellopilus; species Phellopilus nigrolimitatus. The sequence continues at coordinate 1,055,004 of JAJOHG010000003.1, read as the reverse complement.
TGTAGGACAAAAGAAGTTAGCAAACATTTTTCTCTGATCTCGAGGAACATATAAGTGGCACTCACAATTGTTCATTCAGGCCTGAAAACAATATTGTATGCGTTAGAACGGCTGAATAAATAGATCCTTCCATTCATTATTCGGTGTTGTCGCTATATCGACGTGCATAGCGATATCGTCGGAACGATCGGAAGGGAACTGCTTGTTCGCGCGCGTATTAAGGACGAACGGAGCTACAGGAAAGCGATGCACGCGCCCCGCCTTTTTCAACGGCCTCATAGGCCTCCTCGGGCTCGGACTTGGGCTGCCATTCGTGATGATAGTGATATCTTCATCATCTGACGTGGGCTCGATTTCCATTGCAATAGTTTCGTTTTCGCTCTTATCGGTTCCCCGGAATGGCTCCTCTTCATCTTCAATGTCGAATTCCGAGCGTCCTCGCTTCCTCGGAGATGGCACAGGGGTGGGGGGAGACGCTGCGGCACGAGCCGGCGGCGAGAACACGTCGAGGAGCGTGTCATTTGCCGAACGGAAAATGGGTGAGGTTTTATAAGTGCGGTGCTCTGTGGAAGGCTTCAATGGTGAAGAGTTTGGAGTGGGGGGAACCGACGCGAAGGGATCGAGGCGTTGCGTTGCGTAGCCCTCGGTCACACCTGTGGCGACGCCAAGACGAGTCAGACTAGCGATTGCAACCTTGAAAACGGAACGTACGTTTCCTAACGCGCGACCCTATATTCTGAAGACGCGCTGTGAGGTCATCAGAGATGCTATGGGACGCGTCGCGTCGCGTCAGCACGATGGAATACCGGTTGATCATGCGAATATTAATACACACATGCCATTATATGGCGATCTCGACGCGTTAGATGAATTGTGAGCTTCTTCTGTCAATGCACGCTTCGTCGGTGTTGCAGGCATCGCCATTGCGGGGTGACGAGGTCGCGGGTCGACGGAGGTTGAGGTTGAGAATTCTGAACGCGTGAAGTGCACACCTCAATTAGTGGCAGCCCTAAAAAGTACGTCGGAGTTCGCACGAGGTGCTGGCTTCGCCGACGTCATGCAACTGCGCGAGCGACGGCGACGACGACGAAAGCCTTTAGAAATGTGTATGTCAAGTTCTTAACCTAAAAATGTACTTGTGTCCGTAACGAATTCGCCTGATCTGTTCGAACAATGATCTCTCGCGAACAGATTTGACTTCGTCAAAATAAGTACTGATGATCGTTTGTTGCCGCACTCTGCTCATCTTGAAATTTCAGTTTGCTTGAGAGAGAGAGATGATGAAATTATCGGATGTCGAATGTCGAGTGCTGGTCCCAAACTGGTCTTTAAGAATATAATGTGATTGGTTTCGACTTGATGTTTTACACTTCAGGACCTCGAGCTTTTCACGCATTACGTGTTCTTGGAGTGTTGATCTTGTGGGAAGTTGGATGTAATATTGCGAGGACTCTTTGGACATGCCAAACGGGACTTCGGTGAACATTATTTCGATTTTGTTTCGACAACAGCAATACCAACGGTGGAAATAAAAAAGGAGTGTGCTGACGAAGCAGAATTATCAACCAAGTAGTAAGTAAGTACTGTACAGTTATAGCTTAGTCATGCTTACTCCCACGGCGGATTGGAGTGCCGAAAGTGTCGCAACCGTCAACGACTGTGAAAGTTCGAAAGATCCCTTCAAGATAACGACAAAATGCCCGGCAAAGTCAAGGCCTACGAGCTCCAGTCCAAGTGGGTGGATTGAACGAACCCGTGTTTACAATTCATGCTGAATGCGCCGTATGTTAGGTCGAAGAACGACTTGGCGAAGCAGTTGACGGAGCTCAAGGGCGAGCTCCTTGCTCTGCGTGTGCAGAAGATTGCTGGTGGTTCGGCCTCGAAGTTGACGAAGATGTGCGTCGTAGCGTAACATGTCTCTTGGTGTCATTTAGCTGATACATAAATGTCAAAACAAAGCAACACCGTGCGCAAGTCCATCGCCCGCGTGCTGACCGTCACGAACGCGAAGCAGCGCCAAAACCTCCGCGAGTTCTATAAGAACAAGAAATTCCTGCCCCTTGACCTCCGCAAAAAGCAGACTCGCGCGATCCGCAGGCGGCTTACGGCTGTGCGTTAATTGTCGTTTATAATATGCTCTATGTAACTGACCGGTGTCCTCCGCAAATAGCACGAGAAGTCGCAAAAGACGCTCAGGCAGACGAAGAAGGACATTCACTTCCCCATCCGCAAGTACGCCGTCAAGGCATGAGCGGTTGAGAGACGGTGGATTTGTCTTTTGTGTAGTGGGAGGGGGTTTCTGCTTTCGCATTTATTTTGTATGTCGCACTCCATGCATTCTCAAAAATATGACTCGCTCTCGTGCCATGCATATGACCTTTTTCTCGAGTCCTTTGGTGACCGACTACCTCAAGATGTCTCCGGATGTTTGCTATTATTTCTGTCTACCGCTACGATCGTACGGACACCATACGGCGTCGTTTATGCTCAGCATTCATCGATTAGGTCTCAGACCGAAGCCATCTGAGCAGCATGGTTATATCGCTTTTTGTCCCATTCTCATGTGAATACATTACTATAATCTCGCAACTATCTATATTCTGTTTTGCCTTTAACAAGTGCGTGGGGTTTTTTGTTTTGTTTTCCTTCTTGAATTTGTGCAGCTGTTATAAAGAAACTTGAACAGAACGAAAGCACAATGACGCGCATCTAAGGAAAACAGTATGAAGACACAACAAGATATGAAAGAAAGCCAGGAAAAATATAGGATGTCAAACTTTGGTATTGATGACAAGGTTGCGGCGAATTGTCTGTACATCTTCCGCAGAGAGGCCGCAAAACTTCTGTACATACCCTTCCGCACTACTGTACTTGTCGCGCAGCAGATCCAAGAATGCGAGCATTGTCTCGCGCCTGTCGCAAGAAGTCTGGTTAGATTGCGAATGGTCAAGTGAAACACCACTAACCTTGATGTCAGCATATTCAGCGCCGCATCTTTGTTCTTTGCGAAGATGGGCTCTTTGGCAAGGCGCTTTAGGATTTTATTACGCACTTGTTCCCGGCCGACACGCGTGAGCTCGTAGTCACTTGCGATCGCTTTATCGTCTACGCCTGCTAGCTTCGCTGGTCGTCAGCTCGCGATTCACAAGTATGGCATAAGCGCTTACTGAGAGTAATATAGCCGCGATTACAGCTGTTCGATCCTTCCCAGCTATACAAAGTCGAAGTTAATGAAGTAATGTTTTAACTATACCGTGCGCCTACCCGTGCAATGGAATAGACATCCTTCCTCTGGTCTATCCCGGACGTGTTTGAGAATTTCCGTGAAAGCAGGCCCGCCGTTGTCAAGGATCTGGGAGTACAGTTCCATGAACGCCTTAAATACAGATAATAAGCCTGGCGAGTGGCGTCTTACACCAGAGCAGACAACAGACCTCCGTCTTCCCGCTAGCGTAGAGTTGGAACCTCCTATATGCGATCAAAGCTCGAGTGAGTATGTTTATCCAATTTATCATCATATATGCAACCACATACCGGGCCATAACTTCTGGTGAATAATCCTCCTCTTCAAAGACGGGAACGCGTACGACTTCTACGCCGTCAATTTGCGGAACGGGGGTGTTGTATTTTACGATCTCAGTATGGGAACGTAGATCGAACACTTTGGTGACTCCGAGTTCCCTCAGCTGGGTCATTCCTGTGAAGTATCAGCCCCACCCTCCTCGAGACTCCACGGAAACGAATACGATATATTGACCCACCATTATCCGTGATCCCGGAAACTTCAGCGCTACGGAAGAGCTGGTGCGGGCGCGTCATCGTCCCGCTACCTTCACCACTCCCCTTGCTCACGGGGTAATAGCCAAGAGTTCGTAAATTCGTTACGCCGTCAACCTGAACGAAAGGATAGGTGCTGAGCCGCTTCTCTACCCATTCCGGGTCGAGGGGCTCCAGGGAGTTCAAATCATACACAGACATGGTTGTAACAATTATGCGAGCTACAAGCAGCTCTCAGTCTGTCACCTATTTATGGGTATCATCAAGTTTGCTTGTTTGCTTGATCCTGAATGTACGAGCTGCTTTGCGGCGCGAGAATTGTCAAGGAAACATGAGGATTGCGAGACGTTGCAGTCTGAGGCGACCGCAAAAGGAGAGCACGCGATTGACGCGTCAAATCTCGATTCGTGCCTCCGGGTCGGCACTCAGCGCTAGCTGGGACTCCGACTCGGCGTAACTCCCGTTGGTATCCTCGACGCAACCGACACACCCTGCCTGACTCCTGCATGTAGGACGAGGGAATCAGGAAACGAGCAACTTTACTTCAGCCCCATGATTCGGTTCATCCTCGTGCAGGCATGTTATTCTCAGCGACCACCTCGTTTTTGATTAACTCGTCTGACCAAACCTGTTTACCTCCCGTTGTCCCATCGCTGCGGCTTGCTTAGAATCGTCAAGGAAAGACGCGTCTCTCCAAGTGGTATGTCCCATTCGATGATGATGAGAAGGTACTTGCCCGTTCTTCCAACCGTGCATCTTCCATTCAATCTGCGATAACTAGGTCCGTCTTCGAGGAGAAGTGCACCGTCTAGTGGCGCCACGCGACCAGAAATATCAGTCGAACTTCGTCGAGGTACGCTGTATCTTGATCTTTGGATCATTATCTTGCTCAAGCTAGCGCGCTGGTCGCACAGTTCCGTAATTTTAAGGTTGTCTACCGACGCTATGCCGGACTCTTCTTCTGTGTCTGCGTAGACGCTAATGACAATGAGCTGGCTTATCTCGAGGCTATTCATCTGTTTGTCGAGGTGCTCGGTGCGTCAAGAAGAACTCTATCTGACGTTATTCTTAATGACGGCGAACGCCTTGCTTTCAGATGCATTTTTTGAGAACGTCTGCGAGCTAGATTTAGTTTTCAACTTCTACAAAGTGAGTACTAGCAGACATCGGTTTTACATTTTCCGATATATTTCTTCAGGTCTATGCCATCCTTGATGAGATCTTCCTTGCCGGAGAAATTGAGGAGACGAGCAAAGAAGTCGTTCTTTCGCGGCTGGACGAGCTTGAGAAGTTGGAATGAATCTCTCGTTAAGTAATGGTTCCTCATTTCTTCTTGTGCGTGTTGCTCAAACGAGTTCATACTTGCAGTCTCTTTTTGTATGGTAGACATTTGTAATTAATTAGAATACTCCGGTTTGGTGCAGTGAATCCTCAACCGCAGCAACCGCAAGTACTGGTCAAACTATGGTATTATCCTTGCCCCAAACTCGAAAACACTCGGCCATGGAAACCGTTTGAACTTTGCAGGGTCTATGCCTTGTTTTTATTACTGTGCAGATGTCGTTGCCAAGACGAAAGGAGGGAAAACACCATATCCCTAACTATCTTAGACTTGCTTCCGTCCTCCTTGACCCGTATGGCACACGTGAAGTCGTAGTGGTGATGGACAGACGTGGTTAATGTTCGAAGTCATAAGTTATTGTTGGACGTCGGGATATCATCGGTTTCTTCGGCTTGAATTCATTCGTAAAGAGCTTACGCCGAGTCCTCTCCTCAACAAGTGACAAACGTGACCTGTCCTGCAAACGTTTCTCCAGTGGACTTGAGAATCACGGAACGCTTTGTTCTCTCCGTGTGCTGTAAATATCTGCGAGATGACTTGTTTTTATTACCAAAAATATTAGAAAGTAATTACCCTCACTGAAGAAAAGGGCCTGTGGATTGGAGTAGCTCGCGTGCAAAATAATTTGGCGACACTCGAATCCAATAACTCTGGTATGCAGAACCTTCGGCCAATTCTATGCCTGCCTACTCTTTGTTATGATATCTAGCCCGATGGGTCGCCCATTTGAATCACAGACACTATCATCAGCATCTACTGGATGCCACTCAGGCCTTGCCTTGGAAATTTGGGTAATATGTTAGCCCGGGCGCATTAAGTTCTGCGCTTCTCAGAATTTGAATCGCTCATAAAGGGAGCGATACCGATGTTTGAATTAAGAGGCGGGCGAATGTATTTCTGATTACATAGATAGAGGTTATTGGCCAAAGGCGACGATCGATCGAGCTAAAAATTATCGACTGCTCATTCTCTGCTCCATGCTTATATTTTACCTAAAAGCACTCACTGAATATGGATATGACTGCGTGGTTGCGGGAACTAGCAAATACATAATAAGTCTGACGGATCATGGAAGTGGTCAAGCTAAGTCGCTATGCAAGTGCTATGGAAGATACTGCCTAGAATTCGATAAGTGAGAAGCTTTAATATACGGTATCATGATCTCTCTTCTATCGACAGAACAGATAAATAAGGTCGTGCAATACTTTTGTGAGTCACTGTACATATAGGCTCGGTACGGACGAAAGACGGCAAAATCCAATTCTACAGTCTCGTATAGAAAGAATGAAGAGATGCCGCATGTTTAAAAAAAGTCACAAGCAGTAGCCAGCAGCTGCTCTTCGTATGGACAACATAAGGATGTTGTCGACCACAATTCTAATCGAGCAAGACGATCTTTAGGACATGTCGGAGTTTGAATCGCCTTCCGCGCGACTTACGCGCCATATCACGTGAAATTATTGCCTCATCCCCAGTCTTCCCTACTCTAAGATGTTTGCCTCAATGGAAGTAGAAAACAAATTACACTATCCCTGATATCTCCTTCTGCTCTGAACTGAGTCTACAAATTGGGCATGGTTATCGTACTACTTACCTCTTCTAAGGCTTGAGAACCCAGGGCCGCATAAAGACTAAGGGCTTCGCAGTTCTAGTTATTCAGTGCGCTGATAGATTACCCAGCTCTCGCCTGATTTAGCGTCTTCTAGGGGAGTCCTGCTTTTCAGCAAATTTCACTACGATGTCTTTTTCGACAATTTGTACATGATGATAAGCTTCTTTTTTGGAGTAACAAAAAGAGGGACAGCTTGAGATAGTCGATCAACGTGTTTTCTGGTTGATCCAATGCTTATGAGGGTAGTCATTCCTCGAGTTAGACAACGATTGGATTCGTAAGTAAGGGGAATCGCGCACTATCACTGTGTCGAGTCCTGCTGGGTTACTTACGTGGACCCCGCAACAGAACTAAATGAGCATGCTTCTCGCTGGATGTTCTGCATCCTTTGAGTTGTACATATATGCGTAAGAATAATCTTTGATTTGATCATAAAGAATCTAAGTATAAGAACTGACAAACTTTGTCTGACTAAGCAGCTTCACTCAGAGTGGCGGCTCACATATGTACTCGTAGCATTGGCGACGACCACGAAGTTCCTTTCCACGCACCCAGCTCGATCGATTTCAAACGGTAATTAATGTGAATTTTCTAAATGGCGCTGATATGTGACCCCGAGTATGTGCTTTTCAACCAATCGACTAGGAGGATCTGACGTTCCATGTCATACAGCTATTTAATTCACAATCTGCGTCTCAATTACCTGCGCCATGTCGATGACCCGTATGGACCACGGCTGATTTCTTTCGACCCACGCTATCAGTCCAACTCTCATATTGCTGCCTCAGGCTCAGCTGATGTGGAGCGTTGGCCTGAGCTGCTCATGCCCCAAAGCCCGCAAGTCTCCGACGACGAAGGCGGTTCCGCTCAGAACGGTAGACGCGTGCACACTGGCTTTCCAGGTGCGACCGGTCTGAAGTACAAACAGACTATCATGGGACCCACTAGGATGGGCATGGCCGGCATGCGGGTGACAGGGAGGCGAGCAATGACGGGCAAGGAGCCTGGGCGCCGTTCGATCTCTGCTGCAAGTGCAACTCCGCGTCGCACACGCGCAGACAGCGAACCTACACCGTCGGCGACAGTATCTACATCAACTGTGACTGATGGGACGTCTGGCTCCCGGGATACATATGACGAATCGCTCATCCAGGTCAGCAAACGTCGAAGTGCAGGCGGGTCTTCGCTTTCGGAGATCGCGACGACACTGATTGAGAGGACGGAGCTCGAGAACAATAACGAGTCGCAGTCCGTCTCAAATGGACCTATGGCACTGCAGAGCATGTCACATATCGCTGCTGTTCAGGCGAGGAGGCAACGGAGAAGAGCACATTTTTCATCGGCGGGTGACAATGCAGCGAGGCCGATCATTGTATCGGAAACCAAAGCCAAACCGGAAGAGTCGTCAGATGAGGAGACAGGCGTGCTTTCGGGCAGCTTGCCAGATGATGATTCCATCGTAGAAGTGGAAGGGAGTCTGGATGTCGAAAATGATGACTTCGACCCGTAAGTTAATCTCGATCGACTAATGTGCCGGTTTAACAAGTGATTTTCATCAGCGACTTTGCTCCGCCCCGAATAGGCATTACCTCTGACAGTTTCGACATGATGAACTCCGTTTCTAATTCGGCTTTGTCGACCTCCATGTCTTCTGCTAATAACTCTTCTCTTCAAATCGCGACTAGCGTGAGGGGCAGAAGCAGATTGAGTCCTGTGAGCGAGAGCCGACCAAGCGAATATCCGCCTGCTCCTAATGGTGCGCGTGCAAGTAGCGGGGAAGGCGAGATGTCGGATTCAACAGCGCAGCGAGAAGCAAGTCCGCCTATTGAATCATACTTTGAAATAATACAGCCTCCGTTGCCCGCTAAGCGGCCCTCTGAAGCACGAAGAACGTCGAGCCGAGATCCATCATCGCAAAGAAAGCCTCATTCTAACGGTAAGGCAGCCCCGCCTGCCGATGAACCTCTTTTCACGCGCCGGAAGGTTCCTCCTGTGCGCCCCGCCACATCCGCACTCACCGCGAAGCTCGCATCGTCCAACACATCTTCGAACCCTTTTACCGAGCTGTATGCACTCATTTCCGGCCGTGCGGAGGTTACGACAATGGATGTAGTTGTTTTCTTCCCGCATGCTCAGAAGCCTGTGAACAAGCCGCTTAAGCTAACCGTACGCAAGGATGCGACGGTCGAGGAGGTCATCGGTTTCTCGTTATGGAGTTATTGGGAGGAGGGTTGGCTGCCAGTGTTAGACGAAGGGATTACGGACGAGCATAAGAAAAAGGAGAGGCTGAGTGCGGTGGGATGGGTACTGAGGATTGCAGAGGACGACGGAGAAGTGGATGAGGACTTCCCGGGTCTGTCTCTTCCGAAGATTTCTTTCTTTCTTCTTGTTGCTAAATCTGATCCCTGCGCAGCTCCCGACAGGATGGGCAAGATCTCTAAATTCAACTTCGACGCATATGCTATACTTGAAGCAAACCCATCTCAAGGTAAGGATTTTATCCCTTCCTGGCAATGCTCCTATCTTAATATCCTTCTCAGCCGCACAAAATCAGCAGCTCGAAGCTAAACTTGTTCGGCGTCCTTCGCGCATCATCGTCGCAAAGAAGAAGCAGGAGCCTGTTGCAAGTCTCGTACCTCCAGCTCCTGCCATCGGACCAAGCTTCAGTACACTGTCTGCTTCAGCGCTTGGCACGTCTGTGGGCTTCCTGTCCACACCTCTCAACATCTCGTCGAGTCACGGTGCGCAGGTGCTCTTGCGTATCCGCGTGGCAGACGTCGACGATACAGCGGTCCACTATTCGACTACCATCTCTGTGTACTTGTTTTCAACGCATTATACGCTTCCGTTGGCTGACATGCTTCGATATTGTAGTTACTCGACGATGTACATGCAGGAAGTACTCGAGCACATCTGTCGCAAGCGCAAGCTGGAGAACCCCAAGGACTGGGCGCTCCTTTCAGACGACTTCAAGATCCTCGTTCCGCTTGACCGCACGGTCGCGAGCCTCGAGGGCAATTCACAACTTGTCCTCGTGCAGCGCGTGTCCCTACCGCACTATGGTTTCGCCATTGACGGCGACAGGCGCACTGGGCGGTCTATCGATCCGAATGGTACGCGAACGTGGTTCTAGAGGTTGGTTGAATTCCGAGTTAACCTATTTCTAGCATCAATTTTCAAGCGGATATCTGAGGTTCAACCCAAAAGCAAGGCCACCAATGTGGATTTCAACGTATACAAGGTTAGTACTGTGTTTCTCGTGATCGATACATTTAATTTATATTTTTGCAGCGATACACTGTATACAGAAAGGTTCCAATGCTCGTTGCGCGTCTGGAGCGTACTCTCGCCATCGACGGCGATTACATTCACGTATGTCATTCATGTCTGTGGAAGCAGCGACACTGTTTTAAATATATAACGAACCAAATAGATTATGCCGTCCCAAACAAAGGCACGCGGTGTATTCGACAGCGGAAGGACGGTATCGTTCAATATCAAGAGTGTGGCGGGCTGCAACCAATCTGCAAAAGCATCTGCGAGTTTCAAGATCATCTTTAAGCGCGACGGTGGAGACAAGCGGTATGATTTTGAGGCGGAGAGTGCACGTTTGGCCAGTAAGGGTTCCTCTTTGAATGCTTTGAGTCTCTTGTCTTATCTATTTATCAGCCGAGATTGTCACGACCTATTCGCGGGATGAGATTGAGAGGGGGCTTGGAACGCTCTGGGACTGTGAATAAGATTCGACGGAGCAGGCAGGTCACTTAGTAACCGGTTTGAAGCTGTTACCTACGGGTTTGTATAATATCGTCATTGCTTTCGACCCCTGCATTGCATTGCATTTTCTTGTACAACTACATGCATATATATATTTCGGATTGTACCGTGTTCTTTCGAGGTCAAGATCTGAATGAGTGGGCTGTGGTGTCCCAATTTGGACATGATCGTCGTGCCTCTGGATCTGAGGGAATCGCTGGCTCGGCCGTCGAGTCTCTGCATCGTCCACCATGTTGAACAGAGCATCCAGTACCGCACGATGCATTACGTCTACCGCTTCAAGAAATTCTCTTTTTTATGACTCTGGCCGATCCTTGCACGGTGCCAGCGACGTCGTCAAAGACGCCAGCGAAGCCGTGCTAGCACCTTCGGGCTCTCGCAGTCCCGACAAGCCCAAACCCCTGCGCAAGCCGTTTACACCGAAGTCGGCGGTAGTGCTGGCATCCTCAGATACCCGTCACTCTTATGATACGACATCCGCCAAGCCCAGACCGTTCCGCAAGTCGTTCGCAGCGAAAGTGACGACCGTTCCAGATGGTGCGGCGACATCATCTTCCTCAAGACTATACGATGGGAAGCGGTCTATGTACAAGAACGAAGTTCCACTGAGCGAGCAGAGGAACCTGCGCCCGACGGTGCTGAGTGCCCGCATAAAAAAGCTTGCCGACGAAGGAAAACTGGAAGACGCCATTCAAGTGGTCTTGGACGCACCCAAGAACAAGTTGAACGTCATCGTATGGAATACCCTGCTCAGCTTTCTGATGAAGGCCGAAAAGCGAAACCGTGCTTACTCTATTTACATTGAGGTACGTAGAATCACTGTCGCTATTGTGGTTCTATCTCGTCGGGTTCAATGCTGACTTATAATTTCTTATATGGTACTGTAGATGAAACGACGCAACTTTACACCAATGGTATCGACCTACAACACTATGCTCACTGGAATGAGCGAAATCGAGGATTGGACGACGAACATTGTCCAGTTGGAACATTGTCACAGCTTGTACGAAAGCTATCGGAGCTACATGGAAGTATGCAAAGAGAAGAAGTTGAAGAGTGAGCTGCACCATGGCCCAGCAATTTTCTATCTACGGATTCTTAGAAAGGCGAACCTTTTCCAAAAACTTTTGGACACCTTTTACTCGATGGATGAAACAGGTCCTCTTGCGCCAGACAAGTACATTTACTCTGCCCTGTTCCAGAATCTTTCCTATCGACAAACGACAGACAAAATCGGAAATTTGACAGTGACCGAGCAGAATGCTTCGGATGCCAAGTTTTTATGGCGGAAACTCGAGAAAGATTTTCAGCGGAACAACTTGGAAGTAGACAACTTCGTCGTCGTCCATGTGCTTCGGCTGCTCATGAATGGGAGGTCTACGGATCAGCAATTTGGTCTGGACATCGTGCGTGATTACTTTGGCTTTGCGCCACCAGGCGAGGATGCGCCGCCTCCACGTCTGAACTTCGAATTCCGCTCCTTCCGGGCCACTCTCGAGCTCTGCACTAAGGCAAAGAAACCCCGTCTCTGCGCATACTTTGCGAAACAGGTCATGGACTTACGACGTGCAGGTTCACCACGCGTGCGGGAGCTGGAGCTGAATCACTACCACATGGAGGAAGTCCTGCTATCGCTCAATAGCCTCGCGGCCGTCGGCTCGCTCGATGAGTCCGCGCGGGCGGTCGAGATGTTGCTTTGGATGCAGCGCGAGGCCGCTCTACAGCGCGTGGGTGTGCGTGGGCAGCAGCAGCCAAAGGAAATGGGGCTTCAACCCAGCACAAACACGTATGCGCTTGCGCTTGCGGTCTGTTGGCGCTGTGTGGACTGGGCGCGTGCCTGTGAGGTTTACACACTGGCGACGCAACTTGCCGCGGAAGAATTCGTGGACGGCGGACCGAGCGCGGAGATCAAGAAGCAGGAGCAGGTGCCGACGCGGAAGAGCGAGCTTTTAAACATTCAGGCGTCGGCATATCTCGCACGGACGGCACTGGCGACGGACGACCGTGCGCGTATGCGGCAATGCTTGCGGATGATGTTGTCAGTCCATGATGTGCGCAGCTTCTATGAGCGAGGAAACACAGAGGCGTTTTTCTTATTCTTCAAGGCGAAGCTCGCGTCTGCCGTCGTAAAAATGATCAACCTATCCACGGAAGGCGCAACCGAGGACGAACGTTTTGTGTTACGCGAATTGAAGAAGCGCAGTCAGGAAGTGCTCGTAAAGCGCGTGTCGTACGAGCGGCTCCCATCACAGGAAGAAGGCGCGCTGGGAAGTCAGTCGTACATGGAGAAGATGCAACAGGCCATTGACTTTGAATTGGCTGCGCGATAGATGTGGAGAATCGAGCAGAAGTCGAAAATGCTGTCTGTGTTTCCATCGCACGCTCAGCATGTATATATATCCAGTCTACAATAATCACAGGTAGTAGGCAAGCGGATTAATGCAGATGATGAAAGTCAATGAACGATACCCCGAACCCAAAAGAAAATGACGACGACGAAATGCGTAATGGCAGGAGTATTCGTCGCCACAAGAAAGAAGAGTAAAGGTATGCACAGCAACTACAACTAGGATCAGTTTTGTCGTCGAGCAGGTAGATACAATACAAAGAAAAAAACGGCAAAAGAAATCAAGTAGAGGTGATACGGTAGTTAAGAGTCCGAGAATGGGAACAAGAGGCGGAGACGTGAGAGGATGAGGGTAAGGGTGAAGACGATAGTGACATCCGATTCCAGGAGCAAAGAGTGTTCGTGATTATATAGTCCGCGAGCGCACGCAACAGTGGAAGGAGATAGAGGCTTAACGTGCCTGCATAGCGTATGAAGCTAGCTCTTAGAGCTGGACAGACTTACGCGACCGACTTCGGCCGGTCGGTCGTGTCGTTTTTAAACGATGGCGACGGCGGCACAAAAGCAGTTGCATCCGACCCAGCCGCGCTCACCCGGAAGTCCCGTGGAATGCCTACCGCGGCAAATGTCGAGCGGGGCCGCGCACCAGGCGGCAGCGGACGTAGAGAGTCGCCGTCATACCCACAGAACGCAGGCTCAGGCGGGGTGAACGGCATGTCCTCCGGCTCGCCCGAGTCAGGGTCGACACGCGAGTACCGGTGACCGTCACCGAGGTCTACCGCACCGACAGAGCCTGCGGGGCTGGGGCCAGGTGAACCTGGGTAGGGTGTTGGTGCGCGGGCGTTAAGCGAGAGCAGTGATGCACGATCCTTTTTCGAGCTCTTGCGGCGGCGCCGGCGGCACATGAAGGCGATGCCAACACCCGCGACGACGAGCAGGACGAGCGCGTTGAGGCCAAGAATGCCAAGCACTGCGGGGATGTAGTCGACGAGCTTGCCAAGCTTGTCGGCAGTGCTATCTGCGAGTGAGAGGGTCGTGGAGCCAGGCGAGCCTGAGCCATTGGCTACATTGTAAGTGATGTTTGAGCGCGCGGTGCCTCCGCGAACTGCAACGAATTCAGAGGAGGCATTATTTGGGTCGACAAGGGAGAGAAGCTTGATATACGGGTTGCCCATGTTATTGTTTGAATCGAAGTCGCCGAAATCGTACATGCTGTATACTGAACGAAGGAAATTGTCTCCAATAAGCCAGTCACTTATAGTAATGTTAGCACGCTTCGCAAAGCAATTCCGTGAACGTGCTTACAATTGGCCGTTACCTATGGAAACGGACTGAGGGACAAATGTGCCGATACAAGAATCCGATGTAGAAGAGGCCTTGGAGTTGACATCGAGAGGATGCAGAGGATAAACGTTTCCGCTGTGAAAAAAGGATTTCGTAGTTAGGCGTAGTAGGATTGACGCCGACCGCAGTATAAATATAATCTCACCCGAATTGCAACGCCATGTCGATCTCGGCGTCACAAGGCAAGACCCAGAGGCCCTGGTTTTCGTCAAAACTTGCACCATCGACGCCACCGTATATTGCTTTAGCAGCATCAGTTGTACAGTATCTGGGTTTAACAATCAAATCAATAATCTAGACTAGTTGCAGGGAAAATACGGACGAGTAAGAAGTTCCGCTGTCCAATAAGGCAACGGCGTTGCCTGATGGTACACCATCTACATTGGTCGAGACGCCATACGTCTCAGAGCCAACCATGAGCGCCTGTAGGAGAACGTTCCACCTTTCTGGTGCTACTACAGGCCACGTGGAAAGCGCTGTCGCGCTCGAGATATTTGAATACGTCTTGTCAATTTCGCCTGAAGTTAATCATCCAGTTTATTTTCCCTGAGTTCCCATAAATCTGTTTTTTAGAAAGGCGCACCTATAGTGAATGCACCATCGACATTGTCATCAGGTTCTGTGCTTCGCTGCAGTGCAAATGTAATGTAATTCTTCTCCGTCGGGTTGTCGAGGAAGGCGTTGTACAGAACACTGCGCCCCCAGTCACCGCCAGTGCCGTTCACCACAGAATCAATCGTCGAAAGTGACGTGAAGCCCAATCCAAGAATGCCTTCAGCGCCATACGAGAGCGCCGGATTTGTCGCAGTGTTTACATCTAAGAAAGCTTGCTTAGGGACTTTAATCCTGCATGACTAGGTCTAAGTACATAATGATTAGGCTGGACCGCCGGTTTTTGCACTTACCCGGCAAATTCCACTTCCGCTGTGGTAATGTTCCCATACGCCCAACCAATTCCGTACTACAAGCCAACAATGAATGACTTATCGCGACATAGCGTTATTCAATGCTTACCGTCAAATTGTACTGTGTATTCTGAAGGAAGTAGTCAGGGACTGACGTGCACGAATGCATCGAAAAAGAAGTGCTTACCGTATGTGATACGTTTGATAGAGGGAATGATGAGGGTTTGATCCAAAGGTCGGACGATCCGGTGTCGAGTTGGACAACATGTTCTTTAAAGGAGGTCAATCGGGGACCCTTCCAGGATCGAATGTACACACCAGAGCCTCCGACAGTAACCTATAGTATATTATTAGACGCGTGCCCTTCAAACAAAATTAGAAATGCAATACTCACATTGGCCATATAAATGAGGTCGTTAACCGTGCTGCGGGTGCAAAGTGAGCGCTCTGATGGTAAGTGGATAGACAGATATTATCTAAGCGCACCTGAGGTCCACATCATCGCTGTCGCTGTCGACAGCATTGATCACTGGCTTGCTGACCGCCTTGCCGAAACTCCTGCGTTGCAACAGCTTCTTCCTGGACTGCTCGAACGGGATGCGAAGAGCCTCGGAGCATAGCGCGCATGCGAAAAGGACAGACAGACAGCTGGATTTCATAACGGCGGCGAACGCGGCGGGTATGACCGTGGCCGCAGCGTCAATAAAATCGGCCAAAAATAAGATATAAAAAGGAGTGTGGGATGAGAAACCGGGTTCGTCTAGGTCGACCGACAACGCACGAAAGAGATAAGCGTATGTGGAAATCCTGCCTTATGCGGCACGTCGATCACCCCGCATACCGCGATGATCCCGTGCCAGTCGTCTCGTACGTGCTTTTAGGCTAATCCCCGTTATTTCAGTGCTCGTGAGTGTTTTTCCCCTTTCACGCTTCTTGTCCTCAGACCACCATCATGTCTACCGTCGCCAGAAGAAATATAATCCATCGCCTCATCAATGCCTCCCAGCACACCGCCTGCCCATGCCACGGCTGCCGCTCAGCGTCCGCCGCGGCGCACGGTGGTGCTGTCTTCAACCAGCTCAGGAAGCTTGCAACACCCGTCGACGTCGTCCAGAAGGAGTACGCCTTTGAGGTATATATGACGCAACTCGTCTCTTCTATGCCGTGTAACTCGTCTCCATTCATCTAGGTCGCAGCGTCGAACCTCAGGTTCGGTGATGGTGTCACCATGGAAGTCGGTATGGACTTGAAGAACATGAATCCTCGCAAAGTCAGCGCAATATTCTCGGCTATAATTAAATCGTAGCTAAAGTAATCTCAGGTTGGAGTCTTCACAGATCCGAATGTGGCTAAACTGCTGCCCATGCAAATGGTGGGCAAGTATTTGTACACGTCTGCGGACCCTCCTGACAGGCTTGCAGGCTATCGAGTCACTCGATTCCCAGCCTGGTCTATCCTATGAAGTATATGACAAAGTCGTTGCCGAGCCGACAGAAGACAGCTGGCGAGATGCTATTGCCTGGGCTCGATCTCATGATATTAGTCACTTCCTCGCGTGAGCCTACAAACATATATTTGTTTAACCGCTTTTAAAGAGTTACCCGCTCTTAGAGTTGGAGGTGGTAGCGTCATGGACACGGCCAAGGCTGCGAACCTGTGAGTCCTTTTGAATTTCATTTAAAAGTTAGAAAGTGAGGAAAAACTTTAGATTTACTGTCTACAAGGACGCGGACCTAATGGACTTCATTAACGCGCCAATTGGGAAGGGCCTACCAATTTCTGACAAGCTAAGGCCTTTAATTGCTGGTAAGCCTGTCCGTTTTCAAATACCGAATTTTAATCAAGCAGTGTTTCTTTAGTTCCCACAACGGCCGGTACGGGCTCAGAAACTACCGGTACTGCTATTCTCGACATTCCTTCCAAGTCCTTCAAGACTGGCATCGCATCTCGTGCTCTTAAGCCAACTTTGGGCATTGTAGACATGCGCAATACCGACTCATGTCCGACCGCTGTGCACATTAGTGCCGGCCTTGACGTCCTCTTCCACAGCTTGGAAAGCTATACCGCCATTCCGTGAGATCCGGGTTTTCTTCTATCGAGCACATAGAAAAACTTCTCAACGGACGTAATAGCTATTATGAACGCACACCTCGTCCTTCTAACCCGATCAACCGACCTGCTTATCAAGGCAGCAACCCTGTCGCTGACATATTCTCCATCTGGGCGCTCAGACAAACTGTTAATTACCTTCCTCGTGTCGCAAAAGACCGCGAAGACAAGGAAGCTAAGCAACAGATGCTGTAAGCTGATTATCCTTCGCGTCAAATGCCCGAAACGTACTGATTTAAGGTCTATTTCTGCGCGGATAATTTAGGTTGGCAGCTGCCTTCGCCGGCATAGGCTTTGGAAATGCTGGAGTCCACTTATGTCATGGCATGAGCTACCCTGTAAACAATCATCTCATGAAATATCTATTCCAGTGCTTACGACGTATTCTTTTGCTCCAGATCTCCGGGCTGAACAAATCAGGGCCGAAGTACAAACACCCAGGCTACCTCACCGACCACCCTATCATCCCCCATGGCATCAGTGTTGCCCTTACTGGCCCTTCGGGTATGATTCGTCCTATATGCATTGTAACTGTCACACATTGACTCTTCCCAGTCTTCCGCTTTACCTCGCCCAGCTCCCCCGACCGGCACCGAGAAGTGCTCGCGATCTTCCTTGAAACGACGCCTGCAGACCCTGCAGTCAGCCGCATCCCAGATGCGGAGATCGGCTCATACCTTTACGAGGCGATCGCGCGCTTCCTCGACGGGCTCGGGCTGCCTCGCGGGCTGAAGGCAATTGGGTACACGAGTGCGGACCTTCCGCGGCTCGTGCAGGGAACGCTCCCACAGCGACGTGTGCTCGACCTCGCACCTGGTATTGGAGACGTCGTCGGCGAGGATGGCCGGGAGGCGTTGACAGGTATTTTGGAAGGCGCGCTGGAATATTAGATAATAAAGAGAGTTCAGATTGTTTCATTGAAACGCAAGTTAAAGAGATAAAATGTTTCTGTTATGACAGTAGAAAATATGCCTAATGATGCAGTATGAAGTGACCTTCAGCTCAGGATGCAGTATGGCGAAAGTCAGGCAAACAGCTATTGAATTCAGTCGGAGTTGCAACTCTATCTTACGCGAGGCGTGTCAGTCACATGCCTGCACTCTACTCTGCAAGAAATGCTTTCAGATATAATTCGTGGATAAATAGGAAGACTACGACGTATATGATGCTAATGCTGCTACTGTGTGATGAATGTATATAAATATGTACAAGGTGCATTGAAAGATCTTTCCATGAAGAAATGAGAAATGAAACGTAGAAACCGCCGAAAACCCTTGAAATTGTTTGTGGATGTCAACCTGGCTGCTGTATGCCCTTTCCTCAAGATTTTGCATCCTATCGTCGGCCCGTCGCTGGTCTTTCTTCAGGAATCTGCTCGAGAGCGGACCCGGTTCGCTCCAGCCGCGCCGCGCCCGCCTTCACCTTTCGCCGTTTCGTAGCAGACACGTCTCGGTCGAGCACCGAGGCATCATCCGTGCTGTCCAGCGTGTCATAGGCGTCGACATCCGCCGGGTTCAGTTTTGGACGTGTTACCTTGAGCGCGGGCGTCGTATTAGCAGTACCAGCTTTGGGAGCTCGGGTTACGCTCGAGTCGCGTATGCTGGGCACCCGTGCTTTGCCTGCTCTTTTCTGCTCCTCGCTCGGCTCGCGCAGCACGGACCTGTCACTACTCCTCTTGACCGTCCTACTGGGAATTCCCTTGTCCACCGCAGACCTCGGCCTCTTCACGCCCGCGATAGAGCTCGTGTCAGACACATCAGAAGCTCGCCCGCTGCTCGTCCTAGACGTAAGCGACGGTGCACCGGACAGCATCGATGGCTCGCGCGACAATGCGCGTAGGGACGACGCGCCGCTCGCTGTCGTGAGTGATCCAGCTTCGCTGCTTGTCCTGCTCGCCCGAGTTGACGATAGCGTGTAGTTCGAGTTCGTGCGCGCCCTAGGCCCGGGGACGGAGAGGCCAGTGGATGTCTCTTTCTCCGTCTTCGCTCCACTGGAGGATGTTTCTTCGATGCTGAACAGCTGACCCTTACGAATCGGAGAGGGCGAAGGCTCGCGTTCCTCTCTACGCGCTCGGGCGCCCTTATGTATCCTCAGACGAGCTGGGGTGCGCAGCGTCACGTTGAAATCGTCTTCGTCATCCTCCTCTTCCTCCTCCTCCTCCTCCTCTTCATCCCCATCCTCCTCTTCATCCTCCTCTTCCTTTTCGTTCTCCACTTCCCCCTCTTCCTCCTCTTCGTTCTCATTCTCTCCAACCTCTTCCTCGTCCAAATCCATTTCATCTACCTGATATCTTTCCATTTGCTCTTGAAGACTCCGCTCGCCATCTTCCACCAGTGTTACGTCGCCCGAACCGCCATGCAAGCTGGAGTCTAATATGTAGGGCTCACACGCAGACGCTCGAGCGACAGGCCAAAATCCTGGCCGTTCAGGCTCTCAGATTCCGGACCCCGCTTCGTCCGCCGGCCAGTCCGGCTCGGCAGGGACTGGGATACAGGAGCTTTCGGTCTGATTCGCCTGTCCCGGGGCTGTGGGATCCTCGAGTAGTCAATCTCTGCTTGCTCTTGCTCAGCAACTGCATCCAGTGCCGGCTGGTGTTGGGTGCTGGGCGCGGCCGCGACCGGCTTAGGGACCATCTGCGGCGTCGCGGGGTACGCCGATGGGAAGGGCGCGTATTGGCGCCATTCCTCCACTTCAGCGGGTACCATGCTGACGTCAGCTTTCTCATTGACAGAAGGAAGGCCATTTGGCGCTCCGGCGACCGACGATGTCCGCGGAAGGGTCTTGCTTGAAGCTTGAGGGGTCGATGGGTACGCAGACGGAAAGGGGGGATTCTGCCTCCACTCCTCTACTTCTGGATGGTAGGCATCTTCAGCTTCCTTCCTCGAGAGGGTTGGAGGAGTTGTATAATCAACTGTTGCAGGCTTTGCAGATGCGGCAGAGTCTGATACAACGCGACGCTCAGTCTGTAGGCGCTCGCGGTGTTCATTGACTCCATTCTTCACAGGCGGACGCCAGATCTGGTGTCCCTGCTGGAATAGGCGTTGTTCAGCATCAAACACATGCGAAAAAACGAAAAATGTAACATAATGCCTTACCTTATTGGAAGTTATATCAGATCTTGAGTGGGGGATGCCATTGGACCTAGCAGCCGGCTTCACCGTTGAAGGACCAGCTTTAGCATTCTTTCCTGCCGCACCATCTGACGTCTGGCGAACACCTCGTGTCCTGAGGCCTACGCCGGCTCCGTTGGACGGCTGTCTAGGCTTGTGCGTCTCCTTTGCTTGTTGCTCTGTGGCCTTAATGTCGCCTGAATCAGGCGTGTCCTTTACCATGACGGGCGGGTACCACCATTCCATGAGCAAACGGACAGGCAAGTAGAAAAAGTCTCCGATGATGTAAAGTAGATCCAGTGCCCAATCCAGTGTGGCGACATAGGGTTTGACGAGCGGCTTCATGACGTGCAGATAAATCGGTTCTGCGCCCTACAAGCCATGAATTAGTGAGCGAACGCGTATGGTGTATCACTTGACTCGTGAGCGTACCCGAGCGCGAGTCAGGATTTGAAATAGGAAAATAAGCGCTTTGAACTCATTGTAAAATGGCATGACGATGCCAACAGTGTTGTCGCCTATTCTTTCCAGTATTATGCAAGAGACCTGTGAGAAAAAAGTTATTTCAACACGCATCACACGAGCACAAGTGGTCCGAAAGTACTCACCCATACCAGCCAAATCGCCATGCATCCCTTCATATCCCGCTTCCTCTGCGAAAGTGCGCGGACAGTTCGTTCTCCAGTCCGTATAGATCGTTGAGGAGGCTCGAGTGTCTTAAACGTATCGAATACATTCAGAAACAACAAGAAAGCGCGCAGCACAGGCACAATAAGAGGCATCTCATCGACGATTTAGGGTGGATGGCTTTCAGCAACTTAAACGTTAGACGGGAGTTGACCAAGTCAATGTCCACGTCGATGAGCTTGCGGCGTTTGGTTGTATAGCCAATGAGTGATTGTCAGTGATGGTGAGGGTCCTTTGGAAAAGATGGAAAGTTCCGAAAGACCAGTCGCGGTGGTCGTGGTCGTTGTCTGGACAAGAACGCGTCCAACGCGTGTTGAAGTCAACTTGCGGAGTAGCCACCACACACGTGACTGGTAACGGAAGCTAACACTGAACCACAAATCCCTTTTCGTCAATCCGGCGACAAAACATAGATACAGCAAACATCATCGAATAGCATAACGGCTCAATCGTCACATACATCAATAGGCTTATCATCATTTTAATCCAGCCCGTAGAAAGGGAACTACTACACGAAGAACAAAAGAAAAAAATCGAAGAGGCGAACAAGGAATAAGTAATCAGCGGTGAACGGAAAAGACAAGGAAGCATTCAGGGATCATAAGCGCGTTTGAGAGTCCCAGTAGAGAGGAGAGAAAAACCTAGGGCGCTTTTGTATCGTTGTTGCTAGGCACTCATTGTTGCGGTGCGATTGCGCCCGAGCCTTCGGTAGGCGAGACAGAGCGCGGCGTCGGGAGACTCGTGGGTGCCTCGTGCTCATCACGCGTCGGCGCTACGGACACAGCAGCCTGACCCGGATCACTGTCCGTGGATGCGGGCGCTATAGCGCGTGGACTTGTACCGTTATTGAACCAGGAAATAAAGTCCCTATCGTGAAATGAGCTATCTTCGTCCGTCTCGGGACGCAGTAGTGATGTAAGAGTGGTCTCTGAGGATGGCGGGCCCGAAGACAGCATCGATTCAGGCGGGCGCACACCGCCCCGACGGAGTGGCATCCTCGGGGCTCCTGGAGGTACGAGATCCGATCTTGGTCCTAAAAACGTGCCTGCGCTTTCACTCGGCGCGTTAACCAGGAAGGCAAGGGTGTTCGCGGCGGAGCGGTACGCTTGATGCGCTTCGGCACCATCGGCGTCTATGGAGAGCGAAGGGGAGGACACTCGCGTGCCAGTGCTTTGCACTGGAGGACTCGGAGGGTCGAACAACGTTGCCCGAGCCTGGGGAAGGTGCGAGGACGGACCGGTGTCGGGGACGTCGAACGAGGAGGGAGGCGGGGGGATGACAGGCCCGTCCGCAGCTTCCGGCTCAGCGGTTTCGCGGTTCGCAGTCCCTCTTTGCGCAGACCGCCTGCGCGACGCAAAGTTCGCGAATTCGTGCGTCGCGTCAATGTCTGTGCCCGAAAGCGGGACGCGCGAGCCGCGGTTTGGCCGACGGATGGACGGGTGGCGCTCTAGCGATCTTCCGTTGGCGTTGTTGCCGCTGCCGCCTGTACTTGGGCCTGGAAAAACAGAGGCCCACCGTGGTGTATTCGAGTTCCTCGTCCAAAAGTGACTTTGGTGCGGAACAGGTAGCTGGCGCTGCATAATCGAGCTCGGCTCATAGGGGCGGTACGCAGCAGCTTCACTCGGTCTTGTTCCGGGGGCGGGTGGATACGGGCGTGTTGTGCCGTTCACCCCAGATGACGGCCTGCTGTACACATCATACAGCGCAGAGTCGATCCGCGCGCCCTCCATTCCCCCAAAGCTGTCGACCGCCGGGAAGTCCTCAAAGTCATCATCTTCAGGTGAGTCGCTGGGGTCGTAGAGGGACGTTGGGGCGGTGTTGATGTTCGCGCTGGCCCTGTTTCGAAGACGACTGTACGGCGGGCCACGGTAGGTACCATTCGACACGGCGAGCGAGTGCAGGCTGTCAGACGTCCGCGAGGCAATGAGACGTTTATCGGCAGCACTTGAGCGACTCTGGCGATCTGCGAGTTCCTGTTCTCCGTCAGCATATAATGAGGACGGTACGCGACAACGCTATGCACCTTGACCAGAATCTCAATGAGCGAAGTCGTAAAGGTGTCTCCCTCGTCTAAGCTCTCCACGAAGCTCTCGTACGTGAGTTGCATCTTCGTCTTTTCGTCAGCGTCGTCCTGTTTGCAGCGCCGGATAGCGCCGTTTCTGCACGAAACGCAGGGGCTCAGTCGTGTTCCGTACATATGAGCAGAGCGGATATATTCTCACACAAGATTCTCAATCTTGGAGACCAAGACCTCGTCGTAGTGCTTTGGAGTCCTTTGCGCGAGCCGTAAGTATTAAAAATGCATGTAAGTGACGAGCAACATACCATCTGCCCATGATATGCTGCGCGGTGACTAGCTGCTTTGGACTTGGTCGCGGTACGAAAGTAAGGGTGGCTGATGGGGCCACCGTGTGAATTCGCCTCTCGTGGCGGTTATAATTAGGTAAGAGATGGTTTGCCGACTCATCCAAGTCGGGAAACTTGCCCAACCCAGAACATTTGCAAGACATCAGAGACCCGCAATAAAAATAAAATCCAAGAGCAGAAAAACCGAACGGGTACATATACATAACGAAAACGAACGAATAGCCAGCCTACTCTGCCCCGCTGCTCGTCCCATTCGGCTCGGAGCCCTCCGTAGCATTTCCATTCTGCGCGGCGGGTTGCCCGTTCTGCGAGACAGGTTGCCCATTCTGCCCCGTCGTTTGCCCGTTCTGAGCAGGGGTAGCAGCACGGGGTAACGCAGGCGATGCCGCGCGGTCGCCGCGCGAGCTCAGCAGACTCTGGAAGAAGTTCTGCAGGACCTCGTGCTGGCTTTGTCCGGACGCCACCGGGCTCGGAGCCCCTGCCAGCGCAGACGCGCCCAGCCCCGGCCTGCTCGCCGTCGACTGCCCGAGACCCGCACCCGCGAGCGTGCTCGTCGCTCGCGCAGGAACGTCCTGTATTAAACACGTAGAATATATAAGAATTAGTTTTTGCCGGACATCGTGATTTATTACAAGAACGGCACTTACCCTCCGCGGGGGCTTGCGTTCGCCTGCAGTGCTCGCCGAGAAGCCGCCCTCCATCTCCGTGAGAGCGCGCTCGACGTTCGGCAGGTTGAACGAGCTGCTACCCATTGGGCCGACGATGCCTGCGGCGATCTGCCCGGGCAGCTCGTTTTGGTTGCGGAACGCCGCGCGCGGGTCACGGTCGCCCTTCTTTGCATTCTCTTCATAGTTCTTCGAGAGGAATGTCTGCTCGGGCATCGGTTCATTGAACGGTGGCAAAGGGTGGGGCTGAAAGAACAGAGTGCAATTCAGAGACGAGATCAAATTCGGTAGCAAAGAAAAAAAATACCTTGATGCCTCGGTCTGGGACGAGATCAGCGTATAAGGCTCGTGCTCTAGGTTCAGAGCCATTAACCTCTTGTGCGTCGGCGCCAGCCTCTAGGTCGTTGTCCCAAGCTTCACCCCAGAGTTTCGCATCAAACCCGTCTCTTAGGACAGCGATCTTACCCCAGCTGTCCCAACCTGAAGGTACAAGAATGCGATCTCGGTCAAGAATGTTTGGCTTCTCCACGAACGGGAACGGATTTCTATGAGGCGCGACGGCTTCAGCCGACGGTAAACCCGGCGCGGGTGCTGGGGGAACGAAGAGCATGTGTAAGGCATATTGTCGGAGGTGGTGCAGAATGGGAGGTGTCGGTGTGGTATAGAAGAGAGAGGCGCCGTCTGCAGGATAATATGGTTAGCAAAATAAGAATAATATACAGAATCCAGGTATATAAAGGTGCTCACACTTTAGACATATTACTCGTAGGACCTGCATTATACCATCTGTTTGCTCTTCCCACTCACTTCCCTTTCCTTTGACCATCCCGCCCATCCCAGAAGCCCCACCTACGAGGTCGCGTCCCTCGTCTATGAGGTCCGCCTTTGTGCAGACCACAATAATGGGCACGCCGGAAAAGTTGTGGGTGAGCGTGCCCGAGCTGAGGGGAAGGAGGGTGCTCCCCAGAGTCGAGGTGGTCGGCATGCTTTCAGACGCGGGTTCAGCGTAGTACTGTATATGCGATTGCACTTCAGAAACTAGTGCGTCAGGATGTAGCAAGCTAACAGACAGCGGTCTAGCACGCACGTCTCTCCCTATTATCTTCACGCACGACCTCGAGCTCGCGAGAGCCGTCGCCTTTCACCCAGGCCTCGACCCACCTTAACCAGATCTGGAGCTGTTCGACGAACGTCCACGGCTTCGTCCAGTCGAGTACGATCATCACAGCGGAATGGGGGAGCGCGGCGCGCGGGGGCACGAAGTGCGGGAGCAGGGCGAGGTGGGCATGCGCGGAGGAGGGCACAGTATACACGGACAGGCGCGCCAATGTGTCTGTAGAGGGCAGCTAGACGTGTTGAGCATGAAGCCAGCTTTCACGAAGGGGAGCCACGACGTTACCTTCGTCTGCCTCGTCGTGGATGTCCGCCCAATCGTAGCCAACAGCAAAGTCGTGCTTGCTCTTCTTTGTCGTCTATGGGTGGTTTTTGAAGTAGAGCTGAGGCAATTGTGGATTTGCCCGAAGACGATTCGCCGAGCAGCAGGACCTGCTTGGATGGTATGGAACGCGACGAGGAGACCGAGTCCAGGATGGACGACCACAGGTCCTGTGGGGGCTCTTCAGGCGAGTCTGGCCGCGGGTCTTCCATCTCTTTTGAAGACGAGTAATTACAAAAATGCAAATAGATGTAAGTTGACGGTGCTTGTCGCTGGTGAAGCTGACGCGACGACGCGTAAAGCAGCCTTTCTCGGCATACTTACTTTCTAACTTCTTACGTCCATCTCCAATTCATCTGTCTCATAACTAGCACCTTCACTGCAGCGCACACAAAATAGCATGAACACAGTAGCGAAACTCCCAGAACACAAGGTATCCGAAGACGACGGCGAGCGGTCGATCGACATCAGCGGCTGGCGCATAACCGCAACCACAAAGTCAATCGTCACCGCGTCCGAGGCCGACGCCCTGCAAAAGTCGCTCGGCTTTCCCCTGCCCGAGATGACATTCGGGAGTAACAGCCTCCATCTTGCTGCATAAATCGAGCGGCTGGACGTACGCCTTCGACGCGGCG
Source organism: Phellopilus nigrolimitatus (assembly GCA_021029095.1). Taxonomy (NCBI): domain Eukaryota; kingdom Fungi; phylum Basidiomycota; class Agaricomycetes; order Hymenochaetales; family Hymenochaetaceae; genus Phellopilus; species Phellopilus nigrolimitatus. The sequence goes on along the minus strand of JAJOHG010000003.1, from coordinate 1,028,892 downwards.
GGCGCGCTCGGACGCGTGAAGAATGGCGAGCTCGTGGAGGGCGACGGCGGCGTGAAGGTCGGCTACGCCGACGCGTGGCTCAAGAGTCGGTGAGCGCCCCTCTCCTTTGCTGGACAGAGTGCGCTGAACGCCACAAGCGCTGCAGCACTGAGCCGGGCTCCGCACTCCCGATGCCGAAGACGGTGCCTACGAAGCCGTATGACTGGACGTACACGACCGTGTACGCTGGCGCTGCGCTAGACGATGCAGCACCAGTAAATTTCGTCCCTGCGGATCCGAACAACCCCGCCCATACGATCCCCCTCGCGGAATTGATGAGGCCCGATCCGATCCTGTTCTACGCTGAGATTCCACTCTTCGAAGACGAGTTGCACGACAACGGATCCTCGCATCTTGTCGTTAGAATCGTAAGTGACCTCGTACAAAACTATATGCATCGAAACCATATCCACACTTCCATCCTTTTGTAGCGCGTCATGCCCGGATGCATATTCGTTCTTTCGCGATTCACTCTCCGCGTCGACAACGTACTCTTCAGGTCATTCGACACACGGATATACCACTCGTTCATGAGCTCTCCTCCACTCGTCATCAGAGAAACGAGCGGTTGGGAAGCTCCATACAATGATGTCAAAAGCGTGCGCATTCAAATGACTAGCTATTAGATACGGAGGAAGCTCTAACATCTTCTAAGTTCTTGCCAGGAAAGCACGATCTAACACCGTTGACGGATGCCAACTTCATTGGAAAGACGTTGGGCGCTTTACCAAAAGCCGTCTCGCAGGGCAAAGGAGCTGGGACGGGATGGCGAGCATTGGGAACGTCGACTGAAGTTGCGATTTTAGAGAATGCTGGAGTTGATGTAGCATTGTAAATGTGTTGGAATAAATGTACCGTATATATGTATTTGTGAAAATGCTCAGAATGTACGACTTTGTCTAGAGGCTATGATCGACCGGCAAGACCCGGCCGCCTTACTCGACTTTTGCCGTTCTCAAGTGTCGTCCACCAAAGCAAGACTCATTTCTTATTTTTCACTATTGTCTCTGTCTTGTCTTCGCCATGGACGTCTCTGGCATCCTCGCCGCACAGGAAGAGAAGCGGTGAGTCTCTACCTCCCTGCTTCAAAACGTGGAAGAAAAAAAAATTACTGACTATGCGTCCAGTAACGCAGTGACTGTCGAGAAGGACATAAACCTCGAGCTCGACGTCGGCTACCTCACCGTAACAGACTCAAACCCCGTCGACGAGGCCGATTACAAGTCAGTAACCTCCTCCTGCCCTCCCCAACCCAAGCCTCACCGCACTCGCCCGAACACAGACACGACCTCGAGTCCCACCTCCAGACCACCGCGCGGGACGGCGTGCAGGCGCTACTCTCCGCGCTGCTCCAGCTGCCCACGCAGGCCTCGCCAGACGGACCGCTCGCGCGGCTCCCCGCGCCGCTGACCGCGCTCCCGCGCGCGAAGCCCCTCCCGCGTCCTCGCCCGCCGACGAAGTGGGAGAAGTTCGCCGCCGCGAAGGGCATCCAGCACCGCCGCCGCGAGCGCCGCGTGTGGGACGAGGAACGCCAGGACTGGGTCGATCGCTGGGGTCGCGCGGGCAAGAACAAGGAGAAGGAGGGCGCATGGCTCAGCGAGGTCAAGGCCAACGCCGGTGCGCTTCCTACCCTCTCTTCCCTTTTTTTCTTCTTTCCCCCCTTTCCTCCTCTGAAACGTGCACGCAGATGCGAACTACGATCCGGAGAAGGAGGTGCGCGACGAGCGCAAGGCCCGTATTGCAAAAAACGAGCGGCAGAAGCTGCAAAACACCGCTCGCGCGCAGGGCGGCGGTCCCAACGCCCCCGTCGAGCGCGGGGCGGGGCGCAAAAACGAGATCTCGAAGACGCTCGCGACGACCCGCCTGAGCACCGCAAGCATGGGCAAGTTCGATCGCAAGCTCGACGGCGAGAAGAAGCTGCGCGGCGTCAAGCGCAAGGTGCGTTTTTTTTTCTTTTCCACTTTCTATTTTTTTCGGCTTTCGATTATTAACTTTGTTTGTCCGCACAGTACGACCCCGCGGAGCGCTCAGTGGCAGACGAGAAGACGGCGTCGCTGGCGCTCTTATCAAAACTGAATGGGCCGGCGAAGAAGACCAGGAGTGGCGACGGCGAGGCGGAAGTGCTGAATGTGCGCAAGGCCGTCCGCTTTGCGAGCAAAGGCAGGGGCGGCGCCGCGCTCGCTCGAGAGGCCTCGGGCAGGAAAGGTGCAAAGCCAAGATCAGGAGGGAAGCGATGATGCTTTACACCTTCGTGTATCCTTTCTCTTTCCGCTATCACTTGTTGGTTATATGGTATCACCACCTGTATATTGTCCTTAAAAGTGAACAAAAAGTATAATAGTACAGGTACATGTATAAGGAGGTACACTAAGTCCGGCTATCGCACCTCACTGGCCGGGCAGCCCGTCCAGCCGGGCCTTCCCCGACTCTATCCACTCCTTTTTCACAAGTATATCCCTCGCCTCAAAATAGGACCTATAAACGAGCTTGATCGTACCCTCGCTCACACCTGCCACCTTGCCGATGTCCCTCGCTGTTTTCGGTGTCCCAAGCAGGTGCGTCGTGAAGAAGATCGAGCCACCAGCGATGGAGATCGGGCTTCGACCCTCCGCAATCGCATGCTCCCGCGCGGTGCGGATCACGTCCGAGCAGATCGCCTGCACGTTGTGTGGCAGGCCGAGATAATTGCAGTACCGGATGAGCAGGTCCTCGGGGCTGGTCGTCGCCGAGCCATTGCTTCTCGCCTTGGAGTCGCCGCTTCCCGCAGCTCCGAAGCTGAACGACTTCTCGAGCGTCTTGAAGCACTGTCCGAGCGTCTTCTTCGAGACATGCGTGAGGGTGCAAATCTCGCGAAATGTGCGCGGGACGTGCGCCTGTCGGCACGAGATGAAGATGCACGCGGCGATGATAGCATCGGAGCTCTTCCCCCGTAACAGCTTCTCCTCTTCCGCACGCCTATACAACTGTCTCGCCATGTCGCTGATCGTCTTCGGTAGCGAGAATTGGTCGCACCAGCTTGAGATCTCACGGAACCCCTGCACCAGGTTGCGCTCCGAGCGTGAGCTCTGCGAACGCGACGCTGCGCGTTGCAGCTCGCGCGCGATTCCGGAGCCACCGTCGCGGAAGCTAATGACCGTATCGAGCTGCTCTATGCCATCCATGAGTGGGTCGATCGCCGCGCCCACACGGGACGGGTCATCGCCCTCGTCGTTCGCGAATGTCTAACAAAAAATTAAAATAATAAAATCCCAATCCAAGAAAATGTTGTTGCGTCTAAAACAGCCAGGCAGGACCGAAGAAAAATGAGACGAAGGGGAAAAAAGAAAGATGACTTACACGCCACTCGCTCCTCGTATCGACGACGCGGTCGCCCAATATGAGTCCGCATGACCCACACACGAGGTCGCCACTGCCGAACTCCTCGACGATGTTCGGGTTCGGGTCGCGGCACTCAGGGCAAATGAGGCGCACGGCGAGGTCCGGGCCGAATGAGTTCTTCGGCTGCTGTTGCTGCTGGTCGCCCAAGTGGTGCACGGCGAGCGGGAAGGGCTGAGTGTACGACATTGGGAAGGCGGCGAGTGCACGTGTGTGGACGGGCGAGTATTGGGCGACGACGCTGCGACGACGAACGAGGCTTGAAAGAGAGGCGAAGCGCTGGGCTGACTGGGACGTTCAATATCGCATCGACGACACTTTCGTCGTCGCCAGCTACTTACCAAAACCGATACAAGGTTTTGCGGTCGGAGGGACAGAGATCGTAAGATGGAGATGATGGTGGTCAGAGACCAAGAGACGCGTTGCGCCCAGACAGATGGCGGCGCGCTCGTCAGCCACGCGCTGACTCATCTTGGCTAGTCACACAGTCACGCTAACGGCTGCACCGCTATAACCACAGGCATTTTCGGTTCTACAGTAGGCTTTTGGATGCACAAACTGAAACTGCGACAGTGTCCTCATGAACTATAGAATGCGCCATAGCCTTTCAGAAGTAATACATGCTCGTTTCTGAACTCAAAGAGACAAAGGAGTCATGAGATAGTAGGAGCGCAGGCGTGGGAATAAGCGTCACTGCCATTGAAAAATGTGGAATATTAATCGAGCGTGTTACTGTTACCCTCTCCCTCGGTCCGTTCGGCGTTGCTCTCTCCCTCGACGCCAGCTACAGCCTACACCACTCACCTCCTAAAATATATTGTAATCTCGTCCACTCACCTTCCCGACCTCTCTCATCTCCCATCCTTCCACTTCCATCTCGCCACAGTCTCCTTCCCAATCAGCCTGTCAGTCCTCTCTCTCCATCTCTTGTTCTCACTTTCTCCTTTTCTCATACTCCTCCTGTCTTTGCATCTTCACAGATTTCTCCAAAATCTCGCCAATGTCTTCCGCTCTCCCAACCGCTTCGTCTTCGCCGGGCTCCTCAAAGGGAGCCGCCAAATCAGTCCGGAGTGCGCCGTCCGCACACCCGCATTCGCACTCGCGCAGGACGAGGCTCGTCAGACGGAGAGGGCGCGGAAGGCTCGATGGCATCGAGAGTGACGAGGAGATCGAGCGCGACGCCATGAGTGATGCCTCTGACTCCGATGCCCCCTCGCTCGTCGATTCTGCCTCTGACTCCGACCCGGAGAGCGATGCCGAGTCTGTCCTCCTGCGCAACCGTCGTCTGCGCCCTGACACGCCCAGCACGACTCAGAGCCCGCCCCCGGGAGAGGTTGACGCCGCAGTGGCCATCAACGGCTTCGCCGTGTCTAAGCCCGCGCCGGAGCCGGAGCTTGCGTCCGTCTCTCTCGAGCCCCCGCGCTCGGCACCGGCGTTCTTGAGCGCCGGCGTCAATTGGTCGGACATGGTGGCGGACGAGGGCGTCAACGGCGCCGCTGCTCTGCCTGTCATCGATTTTGCCGACCTCCACCAGCACCAACACGCCAGGGGTGAATCGCCACCCACTATTACAAAGCAGCAGGAAGACGCCGCTCCCGCTATTTCTGGCGATGGAAAGGAGGACGATGCAGGCAGTCTGCAGGAAACAGACAGGCCGCACAGCGCCAACGGTGACGCTCGCCCTGCATCCCGTCAACCCGGTCAGACCGCACGCCAGGCCTACCAGCATCGTCTCCAGACCGATCCGTCGTTCGTGCCGGTTGTGGGCGAATTCTGGGGGCACGACGACCGTCTCATGCAGAAGGATTTGCGCAGCTTGAGTGGATGGTGGAGGGGTCGCTGGCAAGGCCGTGGACGAGGCAGAGGCGGATTCGTCGGCAGGGGCATGGGCCCGCGAGGGCGCGGTCGAGGTGGTGGCTTCTATGGAGGCTCGGGGCCCACTCAGCACGACGGGCAGGACGCGCCGCAAGCTGAGTCCCTTCAGTCGAACGAGAACGACGCTACGCCCCCGCCGGAGCCTGAGCGGCCGCCGATTGACAAGGCGTGGACACACGACGGGTTCGAGGAGATGAAGGCCAAGGACGACCGGCGGCGCGCGACCGAGCAACAGCAACAGCAACAGCGCTCACCTGCACCTCACGCTGCCCCAAACGGCGGATCGTTCCGCGGCAACGGTGGGTTCGTGCCGCGCGGCGGCCGTGCATCCTTCGCGCCGGGGCGCGGTGCGTATGCGGGTTCGCCGACTCGCGGTGGGCGCGCTGGCGCACCATTCTTACACGCGCACCCTCGCACGCAGCCCGACCGACCGTGGTACGCGATGAAGCCGGAGCGTGTCTGGACGAAGCAGTTCGAGGGCTTTCTGCATCTCGATCCGGCACTCAAGCCGAAGCCGGGGCGCGGTGCGGGCTTCCGCGTGCGGCTACCCGGGAAGGGCGTCGAGGTCGTTCGCGCGCCTGCCCCGCCCCCGGCCCCGCGGGACGGACACTCCCGGGCGTCGTCGGAGGCGGCACTGACCACGGAGAATGGTGCGGGCAAGAAGGTCGTTGTCAAAGTGCCGAAGCGGGCGGGTAAGGAGAAGGCTGCAGAGGATACGGTTTCTCAGGTGGTTGTGTCGCCGCCCCCTCCGGCTCAACCTGAGTCGTTCACCACCGTGGAGGAGCTTCGTGACGAGCCTCCGGCAGCGGCGCCTGCTGTCGAGGTTGCTGCGCAAGTGTCCGTATCCCTTGCAGCGGCTGTTCCTCCTGCCTCACCGACGGTGATAGACGACTCGCATCCTGTCGCTCGGGACGATGTGATGGCGACACCCAGCCTCACGCGGGACAACTCCCTGAGCGACAAATCCGTCATCGACAAATCCGTCATCGACAACCCGCCCACCGTCCCCGCGCCCCCCGCAAGCCTCTCCTTCTCCGGCAGCAGCAAGGGCAGCCCGATAGAATTTGTTCCCGCCGCAGCTCCGCCTCCACCGCTCGTGCAGCCCCTCTTCCCGCCGCCATCCTCGCCGCCATACGGCCCCGGCTCCCCATACGGTGCATACGCTCCGCCGCCGCCGCTTCCGCCCGGCATCGCGCTCAACCAGCAGGGCTTCGCCTTCGAGCTCGCGAGCGGCCGGCCCGTGTACCTCCACGCGACGCCGCCGCCGCCCCCGATGCCGCTGTACAACCCGCGCCCCATGCCGTTCGTGCCCGGGCACATGCACCACCTCTCCGGCGCGGAGTTCATGCAGCAGCAGCAGCAGCAGCAGCCGATGCCTCCGCAGACGCCGCCGACCCAGCCGGCGCTCGTCGGCGGCATCGTCGACCCGACGACGGGCCAGCCGCTCTTCGCGCTCCCGCGGCAGAACAGCCGCATCGAAATCCGCGCGCCGCCGCCGGGCGACCACGCCGCGCCGGGGAAGCCGGAGCGCCGCCCGTCGGGCCTGCGCAGCGCGGTCTCGCTCGCGGAGTCCGCGCCCGCGCCGGCATACCCGCCGCCCGGGCTTGCGCGCTTCGCGTCCGCACCGGAGTTCTACCCCGATGGCGCGGCGCGCACGTACGCGCCGTCGGTGTCGCCCGGGAGCGAGGGCCCTGCGGCGCTGGACCCGGGGATGCCGGGGATGATGGGCTACGGCGGTTACCAGCAGCAGCAGGCGTACTACTATCCCGAGTATCCTGAGCAGTACTACCCTGCATACGTCGAGATGGCGCCCCCGCCGAATGGGCAGTACGATGCGTACCAGCCGCCTGTTTACTACTAAATGGACTCTCTTTTCTCTTCCCTCACTCTCTTGTTCGCGCTGTGTCTTTTCTGTCTCTCCTCTGCTTCTTTTCATCTGCGCTTCGTCACATACCGCTTTCTGCTCTTCTTTGTTCTCTGTTCTCCGTTTCCTGTTTTTCTTTTCTGTTTCGCAGTCTGAACGTAATTTCCCGGGCTCTGTTATTTGACATTTTGGCAACAACGACGACGACACATTTCACATCCATACATCACATCCCATCCATCCATACCACCATACATACGTAGTATATTGAATCCGACTCTGATTTCTTGTTCGTTTGATCTTAAGTTACGAAATACACATGTACGTCTTCATCATCCGTCTGTTTCTCTTTTCTTCGTTTTTGTGCCTTGTTCTTTCTCCTCCTGTGTTTTCTTGAATCCTTATTTTCGTTATAGCCCCCCATTGAGAATGTTGAGTGCCCTTGTAGTACGCGTTATGATAATATGCTTTGTTCTAAATGATTCAGCTTATGAGTTTCCTATTGCGCGCTGTGCTCGTCCGACGAGCAAGATTCTGGCCGATGACGAGACTTAGCGAGACAACAGAAAACGTCAATGCTGCGTCGCAGGCACCTCCAGAGCAGAAAGAAATTCAAAGTCTTACAATTATGTAGATAGGATAGATGTACAACACCTGCACAAATGGGGAGCGTATGTATTCTGCCAAACCAACTAAAAGAGAAAAAAAAAGAGAAAATGCAGGAAGGTAGAAAGTAAAGAAAGTGTACAACCAGGATCCCGCGTAAAAGACTTGTATGGCGCCGTTACTCGTACAGAACGAACTGCGCCAAACGACTAGAAAAAAGATTTAAAAATGTGGGCAAAGAGGAGAGAAAAATCGTAAAGATAATTCAGGATACACGGCGTGGGCGAGAGTAAGAAAAAAAAAGTGCCAAAGACGTATGGAAGGCCGTATGAGAAGGTAGGTCGTGATCGGAAATAGATAGACATGCAGGACGTGCGAGCGTCGAGCGTCGACGCGGATAAGAAAGGAACGCCGCCTAAGACTAAACGTTAACGTTCTTTCCTTAATCCAAAAAAAGCCCCCCGGAAGTGAAAAGAAAATCGCCAAAAAAGAGGGAAGGAAAGGAAGAAGAACGTTAAGTTAAGCCTTGAAACCGGTCGCCGTATCGGTGTACTCGCTGTAAGTCGGGAGCAGACCCTCGTCTGAACGGACCGGGAGCTCTATCCGCCCGTGCACGTACGACTGCGCGAGCGGGTGTGCGTGTCCCTGCCCGTGCCGATGTCCGCGAGAGTATGAATGTGAATGCGAGTGACCATGCCCGTGCGAATGCTTCCGCCCGTGCCCTGAAGGCGCGCGCGACACCCACGCCTCGTTCGATGCGAGCTCACGCGCTTCCGCCTCTGACAGTGAGCTGATCGGGACCGGCGCGTACACGAGCATGCCACCGTTGCCACCGTCCCGCAACACGTTGCTGCCCGAAATTGCGCTGACGCTTGCGTCCAGTCCTGCCTGCAGGCCCTGCACGGTGCGCGCGGGTAGCAAGAACACACGCCGCGGCGTGCCAGAGCCATCGTTGCTCTCCATGGGACTGAGCGTGACGTCCGACTCGTTGAGCTCGATGGAGCCGTAGAGACGCTGCCGCAGGAGCTGCTTGTAGAAGTTAGACACGGTGATGATGAATTGCAGCTGCAATCATCGAAAATAGGCGGATCGTAATGGGCGAACAAGAGTGATCGATCAATACAGGGTCGGAAGCGGACAGAAAGAAAGAAATGTATTACGTCAGAAGTGTCGTCAATAGATCAAGTGTCTAATAGACGTACGCGAATGACAAGCAGGATGGCGGCGATGGCCACAAAGGCGACGACGGCATGTTCGAACCACTGTTCACAGTTCTCTGGGTTGAGGCCGGCCTCCGCGAGGGAGCGCAGGAGCTCCGGCTGACCCGATATCTCCTCGCAGACGGTGGCGCGCGCCGAGGGCCGGAAGGAGGCGAGCGCGGTTAGAACGGTCAAGAGCCCGCAACAGCAGACGTCTGCGAGGGAGTAGTCTCTGTAGAGACGGACAAACGAGGGCGTACGCTAGAGGAGGCGAGGCGATGAGATGAATGCGAGATGCCCAAGGCTGGAGAGCGCACCTTGATGACGCCTGCCGCACCGACGACGCAGACGACACTCGCGGTCGTGAAGTATGCGGAGAGCAGCATCCACACGAGCTTGATACTGTCGACCCGCCAGCCGTCGGCCGAGCCCTCCCACTCGCTCTCGGTCTCCCACTTGAGCACGCGCCAGAGGGAGAGGACCTGGACGGCGACGGCGCAGTTGACGAGTGCACCCACGACGGAGAGGACAAGTGCGGCCCCTCTGTATTTTATACGCATTGCGGACAACGACGACGGGCAGCGGTCAGCGGGGAGCTAGACGGCGATGGGAGGGAATAAAAGGGAGACAGACCTTGCGATGGTGAATCGGCCCATACTAATATGCTTGGGGTGGTGAATAAGGCGGAGAGTCAAGGTAGATGTGTCACGGCCTCACCCATTCGCGTTACGTCTCCCGCCCTCCGTCCGCTGCCGACTGCCTTCGGCCCTCGGACTTTGCTCTTTTTTGATAAATGGTCCCTTTTCTTGACTTTAAAAATACTCGATAACATGTAGAAATATCTCCAAGTAATGTTCTCATTTTTTTCTGGCTTTACAAGCCTAGAAATCTGAAGACCAAATACGTATGATGCTCGCGCCACATCCGTTGTTGGCTGACTATCCATCATGGCTAAGCTCCCTTTTTGCTTTAATTCCGCCTAGACGACCTGATTTTTCTATACATAGCTCTTGATGAGTACATAGCTCTTGATGAGTATTTGACCGTACTCGAAGGGAAAGGGTACTTGGCATAGCAATCTGAAGCAAAGTTACTGTCAAGTACGTGAACGGTGACGTGACACATTCTGCTTTCCGCGTCTGGACCTCAGCCGTCGTTGTCCTCGCGCGTTCACAACGTTTCTAGTGACACAACACGCATCGCGCTCTGGTTGCTTGCCGACGTTGAGAACAGAATGACTATTGTGAAGCCAGATTCACCGCCTCCAGCGTACTCTGCTATCCCTTCGATTGCCTCGCCTGCGCTTTCAGCGAATCAATCAGCATCTTCTTCGTATTCTCAGCCAAGTCTAGTTCCCGCACCAAGCGGACCTCCATTCGCCATTCACCAGCACAATCCCCATACGTACGGACCCACGCCGATTCTGCAGCAGCAGGCTGCATTGCTGCCGTACTATGACCCACGGTCGCCGTATTCCATAGAGCAAGCCGTTTCTCGCGCGCGGTGGCGCTTCGTCGGCGCAATATTGTGGGCGATTGGAATTTGGATTGCGTTTGGGCTCGTAACAGGAGGCATTGTTATTGATATCCGGCGGCTGTGACGGAGGACGAGAGAATAAGATGGCATTTCTTTGTGGACTTTTTTCACTTTGGGATTTATGTATTTTATTCAATACCCGAGGAGGTTTACTGTGAGGATCTAATTTTTCGTTCGATCTTGTCTGGTTTCTGTGATTCTCTGAACTGATCATGATCTTCTTGTGCAGATATCCACTTGCACATCATTTTTCGAGCAAAGTCATGATCTTATTTTCGCGTCTTGTATTTGGAGCGCTTGCTTTGAATGGTGTCACGGCACGGATATGCCGCAATTTACTGACGCTTGTTTCGAATAAGAAGTGTAGATGATAATTGCAGTCCCTTGTTGCCATGTATTACAAGACGTCGTCTGTCCTCTGTCCATAACGCACACTTCTGCTTCGAGGTTTTTGTGTGACTTGTGAAGGCCCGGTGTAATGTTCGCATGCGCTCCCACCGATGCGCCGATGATGGCCTTTCTTTTCAACCCACTACACACTAGGATCTTGTCCACGAACCATCACCATCACCCGTTTGCTGCTGGAGCGCCTCAGCTAACGACGCCGACGTCCTCACGCCCATATGCCCGACGGCGCACTTCTCGATTCCCTATGCCGCACACAGCGCCGCCACTCGACGAATGCCTACAGTGGGCAGGACGGGTGGGAGGTGGTCCGTGCGCATTTCAGTGAAATTGGGACCCCAAAGAACGTTTGATTGGAAATTTAAACAATTTACCCGAATGGTGCGTTTCTATCTTTTGTGTCAAGCGAGCCGCGTGGGAGTTGCTTGTCCCTTTGCACGCGAAATTGCACTGAGAGCCTAAGTATGGAAGTAATATGCCGCAATGCCGGTATATAATCTGACAAGGGATGACCGGAGTCTGACTGAAAAGTCTTGTTTATCTCTGCTTATCTCTGTTTGTCAGCCGGACGTATCCGATGAACCCTGTTTTGAGACTGAACCCTCGGCCCCTCACAAGCGGCCCACCTGCTTTCGAATCATCACCCGACAAGCACCAGCGTCACCCCGCCCACCCGCCCGCCGTTCCGCACAGCGTCCGCGTGTATCTCACCGTCGTCACTCGCGTTCTCGACGGCGCTCTCTGACCGCTCTTGCTCTTATTGTTTCGTTACTGTACACACTGTTGCCATTGCTCTCCAACTCCAACCTGTGTCGCGCATCAGTCCTCTCCTCGTCACCGTCGTCGACGCGCACACACCCTCAACCTCTCTCTTGTCGACACGTTTTTATCATCCACCCAGATCCTTCACTTCCCGCGCAACTGTCTTTCACGTTACAAAGCGTGTTTAGGCGCGTTTGACGCGATAGCTTGTTGTTGTTCTGAGCCGCCAACGTCGTCGTCCAACATCGCCTTTTCGCGCACGCAGTTATCTTTTTGTCGCCTACTTCGACTCCACGTGCTTACTTGTTCACCGTGGCGTCTTCTACTGTGCAACAGCATCCCATCCCCGCCGCCGTGCATCCACATCGCACCGACGTGGACTTCATCAACCGTTCGCTCCTCGATCAAATCGACACCGAGGCCGACACCGATCCCGTGTTCTCGTCTGACTCAGAAGCTGCGGGCGGCGGAGGCAGTAGCATCGGAGGTGCTGGACACAAATTCGGCTCCTCTTCGTCTCAATCATCTGTCGGATCTCCGGAGTTGACTTATCCCTTCGCCATGCAAACTCATCCACACCCTCCTCCTCGGAGCGACTCGCCTGGTGGCCAGCGCTCCAGCTTAGCCTTCGCCTCGCATGGCGACCAGTACCTTCACACACCTCAGCAATCTTTGTATAATAACTCAAGCGCAGAGCCCTCGTCTGAGTTCGCGCACTTTTCAGACGGTGATCCTCAGTCGTCTGTGACCCCCTTCGAAGCTACATCATTCCGAAATAATTCGATGTTCGGCCCCTTCTTCCCTCCCCGCGCTCGACAGTCTGTAGCTGGCCCTTCGTCTTCTGCCTTTCCCAATGATCCCAATGCTGTGAATTTCTCCCAACCTCAATTCAACAATCTTTCAACTGCTGATGTCTTTGGCACTCATCAGCCCCTTCCCCAGATGTCCCAGCATCAGCAGCCGAATAGCGCTCGTGGATATGACTTCGCGAATGACGGGCAAACGCTGAAGCCGAACGGCAAACCTGTGTTCGCAAATATGGATCCATTCAATACGGGAGCGGGCGCAGCACCAAACTCAGCTTTGCTGCAGTCACACCAAGTGAATAGGCCGTCGCAAGCCCAGCAGCAGCAACAGCAACAGCAACAACAGCAACAGCAGCTCCACAGTTTCGTCAATCAGTCGTTTGTGAGCAGTATGCTACAGGCTCAGCAACAAGCCCATTCCCAGACCCCCTTTGGACCGCATCTTAATGCGAATAATAATGGGATGGGAGGACAGTCGCTGTCCCATGCAAACGGAATAGGCAGTGTCAGCGTCACGACACAGCAGGAAGAAATCTCGACAATATTTGTGGTTGGATTTCCTGAAGATATGCAGGTCTGTTCACACATCTAAGTTGCATTGGAGTTCGCGCTTATTCAAATGCTTTTGTTTCAAGGAACGCGAATTCCAGAACATGTTCACTTTCTCTTCCGGATTTGAGGCTGCTACCCTCAAGATCCCTAACAAGGACTTGACAGCATATGGGACGAATGCTCCTTCTACAGTGAACACTGCCAACTCTACTGGTCGCGGTGCATTCCAACTAGGTTACCCTTTCGCCGGAGCAAACGATCCATACAATCTCGTCACTGTCAATCAGGGCGGTGTCCTCGTCGATGGTCGCGATGGCACAACCGCTTCATGGCCATCGGCAGATGCATCTGATATGCCCTCAGGTCTTAATGCTAACCCGAATGGTGCGCAAGGCCCGAATCTCGGTCCGCCTCGTAAGCAGATCATTGGCTTCGCCAAGTTCCGCACGCGCGCGGAGGCACTGGCTGCGCGCGACCTCCTCCAGGGCCGGAGGGTAGATATCGAGAAAGGAGCGGTGCTGAAGGCGGAGATGGCGAAGAAGAACTTACACACGAAGCGTGGTGTAGGGCCGCTTGGAGCGCCGCTGAGTGTGAGTATTGGAGGTCCCGGCGGCGGAAGCTCGGCAATGGGAAGTGGGATGGGGAGCGCTATCAATGGGGCGAATGGAGGCAGCCTGAGCAGTATCAGCGAGAATATCAGTGGAATGTTGTCGCCAGGGGCAGGTCCTGGACCGGAAACGCTTTCTGCTCGTGAGCGGGAGCTCGGTACGCTGGGTGCGATGGGACTTGGCGGGTTGACACGGCGGGATCGGATGGAGTCCCAAGATGAGGATCGCGAAATCCGCCGCCGGCGCGACTTTGGATCCGTTAACGCGCTTACCAATGGTCTCAATACATTGAGTATGCTTGGCCCGCGTGGTGCTCGCGAGCGTCTTGAGGATGATGAGCGTGAACGCGAGAAGCGATGGAAGGAGAGAGAAGTAGAGCGAAACGGTCGTCTTCGTGCCGGCAACCAGGCGGCTTACGATGCGTTTCACTCTGTCAACGTGCCCCCTCGTAATGCTTCGCTCTCGGGAACCCTAAGCTCGGCCATCCTTTCTCCCTCGGAAAGTATTGGAGGTTACCCGTTCCCCAATACGCAACCGTTCTCTCCGCAAGAGAGTATGGTTGGCGTCGCGGACGGTTGGCCTGTCGCTTCCGCACAAGGTGGTCCCCGCAGACTTGGCAGCCTTGCCATGAACGGTGCAATGCGTCCGCTTAACCTAGGGATTTCGACCATGTCAAGTAACGCTCGCCCATCCTCATCCCTCGAATCAAGTCCAACAGAGGCGGCTCCCGATTCTACACCGTTTACTTTACGCAACGGCACTATCGACAAGGCATTATGTCAGGAACCTGAAAGTTTGTTTTCGCCGCCGTCGAACATGACCCTCACGTCCCATCCTTCTATGTCTTCTCTGGGCTCTCACTCACGCCCGTATTCGCCTACGAATGAGCAACAGCAACAACCCTTCCACACGCAGGGACAAAGTTTACCTGCCGTTCCGACATCCAGCTCATCCAGCGTCTCGGACTCGAGAAGTAGCAGTAGTGTTGACGAGGAGGTGTCACGAACCATTGGCGCCATTGATGTCGACTCGCAGCAGGGGACAATCTCACCTCAGCTCCCTTCCCCAAACTCCGGCGCTAGCTCCGGTACTGGATCGAGGACGAACGCGTCCGATCAGAATCCTCCAGTACGTATTTGAAGAATTTTCCTTTATGCACTGAACTTTGAATACTTATGCGAATGCGTTCTTGCAGATCAATACTTTGTATGTGGGGAACCTGCCAACTTCGCCGATCCCGGGAAGCCAGCCGAACTTTCTCGAAGAGAGTCTACGAAGCCTCTTTGCGCGATGTCCTGGATACCGTAAGCTCTGTTTTCGTCAAAAGAGCAACGGGCCGATGTGCTTCGTAGAGGTACGTCTTATCTATTTACGCTACAACACCAATTAATGATACTTATGTGACTGCTTATAGTTCGAAGACGTCTCATATGCCGCGAAAGCACTGAACGAACTGTACGGGCATAACCTCAATGGCTTAGTTAAGGGTGGAATCCGTCTTTCGTACAGCAAGAATCCTCTTGGCGTTCGAACACCCACGAACGTGGCCAATGGCAACGGGCTGCAGCAAGGCTTGCAGTCCTTCGGTTCTGGCTCGTTTTCGAGCATCCAGGATGCCTTTTCGCATAGACAATCTAACGCGGGTATCTTGTCGGTTGACATGAGCGCCATTAGAGGGCCTCGTCGGGACACAAATGAAGTCACGTCGCCCTTCTTTGCCTCATCTCCTCCACCGCCTCGCTTCTTTTCCCCTCCTCCTTCGACAGGCTTTGGTTACACTTCACAACCGAGTGCACCAAGCCTATCCAGGATTGGTAGCCAAGGCTTCACCTCTCGTTTTCGCCTTTTGGCTCTTCTACACCGCCTGACATGGCGCCGCAGTCGACGCCTTCCGATTCGGCTGATTCTTTCCAGTCTAACAATAACCTGTCGACCACGCCGAGCCTAGAAGCGACTCGTGCAGGCTAATTTGGCTTGTGCAAGCTCTCAAGATCGTCTATGACATGCATTTGCAATCCTATATGTATTTTTCAAGCAATTTCTCGCAGCATCTTTTTTTATCCGTTCCAGTCTCGCTCCTCTTTTCTGTTTGGACCTTTTTGATCTTTATATCCTTTGGCAATCGTCTTTATTTCTCCACCATCATCGTCGTCTCCTCACTCCGCTGATGCAACGTATTCAATCTGCAACCATAATACAATCCGTCATCTGCGCTACCCATCTCACTCCAATTGTCCATACTGCTCTGCTACTCCCGTCTTTCGATCTATTCACCTGACCCTTGACTGTCTGCACTTTACCCCCACTGACGTATTTCTCGTGTTGTTTCACTCCATTGCGTTTCGTCTCTTAGTTTTTGCATAGCACGCTTTTATACATCCCTTTTGTCTTCTTTCTGGGCCTTTTACCAACCAACCACTATATCAATCATATCACTCATACATTGCGCACGTATAACGTATATTCTGTCTATAGCCCTGTATGTCTATGTTACTCGCCCTTTTCCATTGCATAAATATGGATATGAACATTCTGTACCGGACTTTCCTTGCCATTTTATCACAGTTTTCGTGCGCAATAAGGATTAAGTACCATATTTGGGCAACGGATTGCCATTTGGAGCGCCTGCGAGTGTTTATTGAAGTCCATATGACGCTCGTTGCTAATGAACGAACGAAGATTTAAGAAAGCCTCCTCGAATTTTCTGGACAAAATTTGAGGATGCTGATGCTCCGTTACACTTTGGTTACTCTTCGACGAGAAACAAGAGCTGGACTTAGCGAACCTAGACTTTCTTCGCTTCCCATTGAGTGATTAACCTGCCTCTCCTCGCCTCCACCAACGACAGGCTCATAAGATGGGATTCAAAAAGATGTTACGCATTGAATACCGAGACAATGAAACATCCAAAATACAGCTCTTTAACTTTCCCCGGTAATCATGCCTTCAACTACATTGTTGTTATTCGAGACAGAATTTTCAGTGCCGAGAGAAATACCAGGTGCATCATCGTCGCGCTGGAGCGACTCTTGATGTACGTTCGGCGATGATGCTACAGCGGAAAGGCCAACTTCCGGTTCCTCTTCTTTGACCTCTTCATGTTCCGGTTCCTCCTCCCAATCTGCTTCTGCCTTGATCATGCATTGCTGAATATCACCCTCCTTTAATCGTCTAGTCAAAGACGTGAAATACTGCTCCTCCAGTGGGCCCTGCGGTCCGTCAATGTCGGGCGCGAGTAATAGACCGTTGTGAAGAGATTCGGTAACCTTGAAGGACTCCAAATCCTCGCAGCTCGAAGGATAAGTCGCGGACCATGGCTCCATAAAGTCAAATTTGTCATGCCAGTCACCCGCTTGTTTCCTCTCTCCGCCATCCTGCTTCACATCCTCGCGGCGACGACCTCCGCGAAGCGGGTATCGAGCGTCGTGTTTTGGCATACCGAGGTTCACGGCACCGAACATGTTCTTCACAACCTACGTGAAAAGTGGGTCAGGTCTCCCTGTCAAGGCTGGGTCTGTTTTTCTTTACGAACCCAAGGACCGAATTTCGCTCTCCGTTCCTTGGTAGTGCGGTACATTTGTACAGGCAGGTGCACATCATGGTAGGAGAACATCGTCTGAAGAGGAGGCATTCGCTTGAAGCCTACGTGCTGGAAAGGTATGGTGAGAGGCCTTAGCTTGCTGTCCTTTCCGTGCTTGGTTTCGACGTGCGTCTGCAATTCCGTTGGGAGCTTGAATTTCTCGTCGCACCCTGGAATCGCCGTTAGTTCTCAAGCTTTATCAGGTGTACTGTGAAGATGAATGACCTTGGTAAGCGCAGAAGATGGTTCTCCGGACATGATTTTGCAAATGCTGAAACAAGACATCTGCAGTCTTGAACCGTCGGACACAATCGCTCCATTGGCATGGGTGAATATTCTGCCGCGTTTGAGAGAATGTAGTTAAAAATAAAAGATGATAAGAGACCGATCAGGCGATTGCTCACCTCCTGCGTTTGCAAGTCCACATGGTCTTTGACGTGTTCTCTCAGATTGTTTGCAGAGTTTGAAACACTTGAGCAAGCATTCCATAAGCATGGACGTTTTCGCAATCGCGAAGCAGCGATATCGGCAGTGGCTCGCGCTTGCAAAAGATACATCAAAACCAGATATGTCAATGGATGCAATACAGGGATAAAATGCAATAGGTACCTAAACGGAGATGCTCTCCTACCACATGAAAATAAATGAAAGTTAAGGAAGTTACGAATTATAAAAGCGGTGACCAACGTTTACGAACCATCTTCAGCAGTCGCACTTGCACTTCCAAGTGATTTTGCATTGGAGCCTGGTATTACAACCTCAACAACAGGCAATCGGCGTCTGAAACGCTGCCTTAAAGTTGGCGAAAGAGGCGTGACTTCGACAGAGACAGACAATCCTGGAGTTGGTCCTGGTACAGATTTCAAACCACTGGTTGAAGATGAAGTCGGAGCAAAATGTGAAGTATGTCTGCTGTCTGCTATCGATGGTACTTCTGAAGAAGGACCCGGGGAGGGCAGAAACAACGGACTTGTTGATTCTTCGAATGGACGTAGCGCCGTATCCATGTCGGGCACACCAACACTAAGATACAGGCATCAGAATATTAACCTTTGTCTAACGAGTTAATTGACTACTCACGGTAGTTGCTCTAGCATACCATCAGCAGCTTCGGGAACAGGACTCTGCGCCATCGCTATATCCGCCATTGCTTCGGACCCTGCGACAGCATCAATTAGAGACACCTCATTCTCGACCTCCTCAGAGCTATCAAGTTCAATCACTGCTTGTTCTTGCTGCGGGGTCAGAGGACGTTCGATGGCCTGCCTCTTCGCCGCCGGCTCTGGTTCGTCGCTCGACGATGCTGATGAAGGCGGGGTCGTTGCCTTGCGCTTCGCCGACGGAGGACCTAAAGCGCGAAGTATGTCCAGTGCGAGACGCTTCTTATCTGCGCTAGCTGGTGTAATCGGCGCCGAAGAGACACCCTGGTTCGATTCGAAGACGGGGTTACAGGGTTGGCAGCAAGGTTCGGGGCCTGACCCATCGATATGTTTCGGTAATGTGCATGCGGTCCATACATTGTGGAATAAGCAGTAGCCTAAACGGGGCACATTAGGAGCTATGATTCACAAGCGAAAAAATTCGTATCTTACGTTTACGTTTTGCATTCCGGTGGCGTTTATGCCATAATTGATATCCGATCTAGGAAACCCGGACTGTCTTGACTGTGGGCCTACGTTCACTTGGAACGGCATCTGAGCGGCACTAGCGCGGTATATATTACCCGACGTTGCTGACAATGGTGTTGATCCTGATGAGCTTGCGATACCAGACTGAGCCGCAAATTGAGACTGTGGCTGCACAGTTGTGCTCGTGGGCGTGGGAAAAGTCGACATAACCGGAACAGGAGGCACTGTTGTATTAGATGACAAAGTGGCTGGAACATAAGACATGTTTTGCGGATTTTGAACAGAACTCGAGCCTTGGTTATTTGATGAGTTCCGTTCAAAGTTAACATAAGCATGTAGAGCTCCCCTGGAGGCCTGGATACTTCAGATTAGATTAGATATGCAAAAAGAGGACAAAAAGCCCTACTACGGCGGCAGACTGTGAGCCGTTTCTACCAGCTGGTGGTGGTTGTGTCTGTTGTGTCTGCTGAAATTCAGCGAATATGTTCTGCATAGGCTTCTGTAGATCCGCGCTTTGCAAGGAAGTTCTCAGATCATTGGATGATGTGCCTTGTGCAGTTGCAGTAGATGCCGAGAAATTGCGTACACTAGCGGATATTTCCTGCATAGTATGGTCCCGACTGGTGATTGATGCACCTTGAACGGAAGGTCGCTGTGTGTTAGCAGACACGTTTTGAGCGGGTCTGTTTATGTTGGCTGAAGCAGTTTCTACAGAAGTCGGAGTGCGTTTGTCTACTGAGGTTCCGTAATCTCCAGAAAATGATCCAGGGGCACGCTGCGTAGCTGACTGCGACACGTCCATTGTTGGCAAGTAACTGGTATAATTATTGTTATGGATTTCAGAGTTTGGATGGCTATCCAAAGCCCCAGCAAGAGAAGAGCTATTGGTGAGTTGTGCAGCAGAATAGGTCGGAAGGCCCGATGATGCTTGAACTGCTCCGAAATCAAACATCATTTGAGCGCTGAGCGGACGCGAAGTGGATGCGCTCAACGAATTATCGTTGTGATGTGCAAAAGACTGCGTCGACAGGTCCGGTGATCCTTGAGTTGCTCCAGGATTAGACACCACTTGAGCGCTGGGCGGACGCAAAGTCGATGCGCCCGATGCTAGCGTATAACGATGAATTTAGCTTTCTCAAAACAGCCAGTTAGGATAACAACCACATACTACTGTTCGTCCAATGGATTGAGTCCTCCTGGGGCAAGGTACTTTGAGCATCTTGCTCCTGTATACCAGACATTGCCGGAAATGGCGACATTGTCCGAAACTGCTGCGGTACCGCGTACGCCACCGGAAGCTGAATGGAGTGCCTTCCAGCTGAGGCGTTTGTGCGATGCGCATTTCGAGTTTGCGAGCTCGCATGATACGCCTGTCCATGACCAGAAGTTGTCTGATTGGAAAGTTGTCCAGGATGATGTTGGACATTGCGAGGAATCGCATAAGGTTGCTGATGGGAATTCGGAAACTGCGCCCCATGTTGTTGGGACCTGTTGCCACCAGCGTATGCGTTCCCAGCACTTGTAGAAGGAAAGCTACTTGTTGTCGGTTTCTCGGTTGGAATGCCAGGATACTGTATAGCTCTTGGACCCGTGCTCATTCTCATTAAGTCCGCTACACGCAGTGCTCCACTTTGTAAAGCTTGTATAGCAAGTCTGGCTGATGATTAATGTTACGTTGAAAACAAGTAAAAGAAGGCTTGTGCTCACTCTGCATGTCTTCCTTCCACGGCTTGCTTTTGTAGGTCCTGCAACATACGCTGAGTATTTTGGGCCTCGAATGCTGCCAATCTCCTTTTCGCATCTTCAATCCTCCGCTGGTTTTCGAGATATTGGCTTATGCTTAGTTGACCCTGACCGCTATTGACGGAAGCGGCTGTAATGCTATTGGAGTTGTTGAACGCATTGGACCCATTCCCACTGCCAGACGCCATCTTGTCGAGTCACGTTTTCTCGGTTCCAATATGAGAGCTCGCGATGGCCTAGTGAGACAAGAATTTTGTGTCTTTGTGCATCTAGAGATCACAAAATCGAGTGAAGCGTGGCGCTGAAGGTGGGAGGAAGAGTCAAGCGTAGTTGCACCGGTGTCAAACCCAAACATGGACTTTTGCTTTCAACTCAACTGACTGTCATGAAGGCTGTTCGACAATTCACTCATACTTCAAAAACACGTTCCTTTGCTGCTGTCGCGGGAAGCGCGAGCTCTGTAAATCCGTACACTGTCGGACCCTTCCAAGTCTTCGACCGTAATGCGAAGCGGTTGCAGAAGGACCGTGCTGCTACTCGCGACGGAGGCGAAAGAAGCCGGACAGTCGACTATGTCCGTGACGAGATCGCAGACAGAATGATGGAACGGTTCTTGGTGAGCATGTTGGGGCTTTCTTGAAGCTCAATTTCAGACAAGCTTGTGTAGGATATAAAACGGTCGTTCAAGACGGTCCTCGATCTTGGAGCTGGGGCAGGCCATTTCTCCAGGCTTTTGGAACCAGAGAATGCAGGCAAATCTCTCATGCTTGACTTAAGTCGTGAGGTGCCTTGTCTTGTAACGAGGATTGTAAAGACTTAATTGTTGCATTGCACTTCTATTTGCACAAGAAAAGAACCTCCAACGTGACGGAAATGAGGAATACGCTAGTATGTCTCCGTTTCCCCATCATGCAGCTTCCTTCACCTCATGGTATTGTTACAGTTGAGGTGGAAAGGATGCAATGCGACGAAGAGAGCCTTTTACGAGTTATCGAGCCCAACTCTCAAGAGGCTGTCGTATCGTGTTTGAGTTTACACTGGGCCAACGATCTGCCTGGTCAGAGACAGCACTATCTGACGAGTAACGGAAACTCAATTTATTGTCATATAAGGCGTACTCGTGCAGATCCGAGAGGCTCTAAAGCCTGATGGCGTGTTTCTGGGTGCCTTATTCGGAGGAGAAACGCTGTTCGAACTAAGGCACGCTCTTCAAGTTAGCTGGTTCGTGGCCACATTCGCTGACCTTTATAATAAATGTGAAGAACTTCTCTTCAACTTGCCGAAAATGAGCGAGAGGGCGGTATTTCCCCTCATGTTTCTCCTATGACTGGTCCGCTACCCCCCTTTTTTTTTCTCTTGGTGTTTTTTTGCGCCTCATTCGAGTATCTTATCACAGGAAATAGCGACATGTCCAACCTTATGGGAAGGGCCGGCTTCACCCTCCTAACTGTTGATGTCGATGAAGTGAAGGTTGTGTATCCTAGTATGTGGGAATTGATGGAAGACTTGAAGGATATGGGTGAAAACAATGCCATCTTAGGCCGGTAAGATATGCTTTATCTCTACCTCAATGTGCCATTACTATATAATCGACTTCTGCTAGGCGGCATTTTATCCACCGTGACACTCTAGCGGCCGCATCTGCCATTTACAAGGGTGGGCGTTTAGATTATGCCATGTTCCTACTCAGCTTGATTGTCTGCACAGAGTTACATGGGAATAAAGACGGTACAGTCCCAGCAACCTTCCAGGTCATCTTTGTCGTACGTGCATAGTTCAACTCTCTTGAAGATCTAATTCTTACCATGTTTCCTTTATAGATTGGCTGGAAGCCAGCCCCAGATCAACCGAAGCCTCTTGAACGAGGGACAGGGAAAACAAATCTCATAGATGTTCTTAGCTGAGAGTTTCTCGATATGCTAGTACGAAAGTGGTTATGGTAATTTTTACTATACATAGGTCAATCTTATACGCTGTAACTTTCCTCACCGACCATTTGACTTTCCGTTAATCCATCTGACTCGACTTTCCGGGGGGCATCTTTTTCGCTAATGCCCGTTTCCTTCTCCTGAACTGGATTTGCAGACTGAGGCTTATGAGACTGCTGAAATTTGCGTTTCGGCATCACGCTATACAGTGCCTCTTCCCAATTCCTACTCTCCGTCCAATGCACCAAAATCTCGAAAACCTGATTTACTGTGAGGACCTTGCGTGTCGTCATTTCTGCGAGATATTTCCCTATGGGAAGGCGAGCGGAACGAATACCGGTCTCGACAGCTTTATTCTGACACAAGTTCTAGAGGGGTTTAGTTTGGCATTAGTAGAATCGAAATCTAGTACTGTAGTACGGGAAAAACGTACTTTGTAGCGATTGTGGTCGCATATACCTCCAATAATGTATGTTTCGCCCTCCTTCAGCTCCTCAAGCTCTTCATCCGCGTCAGCCGTCAAATATACTACCTTGTCCTTGTCACTCCTAGACCGCTCATTTCTCTTCCGGGTCTCATCCGGTTTTCCATCTTTACCTTCACTCTCTTCCGCTTTTTCCGCCCACAAATGATCATAGCCTTCTTCCCACCATTCTGTGCCTGTCCACCGCCGGTATCCAGCATCGTTTAAACCGTCGAGCCTCGTGCGTAATCGCCCATTGAGGGTTGTGTAAAGCAAGGAAGTAAACGGACAGTTTGCTTTACGGTTGGCACTGTAGGTATATGCGAGCTGACCGCTCAAAGAGGATATTTCCTAGGCAAGAATTGAGGAGTTGAATTTTTTACACGTTGGACAAGTTGGATGTGCGTACCTTGTCATTCATTTTCTCATCGAATCCAAGATCGACCACAATCCGCGCATTAAACGGTCTAGCAGACCTGTTTTTCTTCGCTTTCTTTCTCCTCGGCTCATCCTCCTCATCCTCATCATCGCCTGCGGCTTCCCTTTCCCTCTTCTCGCGTTTTTTCTCCTTTTTCGCAGCCTTTTCGCGAGCGCGTCGTTCGAGCTTCTTCTCTGCAAGGTATCCTGCCTTCGCAGCCTTTTTCTGGGCGTTCTTCGAAAGAGATTGTGGCACAATCTCGGGTATGTCGGCGTGTGGATTGTCCTGCGCAGATGAACTAGAAGTCGAATTTATTGCACTGGATGATGCTCCATTGATGCCAGACACGTTGACGGCATTGTCCTTGACCTCCTGAGTAACAGACATCTTAGTGAAACGCAAGCTCGTATTTAGCCCCCACGGTCGTTGGGAGAAGGTCTTGAGTGGGTTGAATAATAGTCTATGGTGGCTATAGCAAAATACCAGCGGCTGGTCACGAGCCTGAGTGGGACAACGGAAACGGCAATCTATTTCCAACTACTTACCACGATTGAGTACCGTCTGGCGACCTGCCTCGCCGCGATAGCCGCAGTCATCATCTACGTATATATAACTATCAACCCTTCGAAGGCAAAGATGGCAGCACTCCAACCGTTGAAGTACCTCGTCGTAGAAGCATCGGCAAAGCATACCGCTACTGTCATATTCGTACATGGTCTCGGGGACACAGGTGCAGGCTGGAAACCAGTCGCGGATATGCTCAAGAAGAATAGTCTGCAACATGTCAAATGGGTCCTCCCTCACGCGTCAGTTTCGTATTTACGCGAGCGTACTTTCACAAAGCATTGATACGCGTGTTTTCAGCCCTATCCGACCTATAACAGCGAACAATGGCGTGGAAATGCCGGCCTGGTACGCAACCAGCTTGACAGATAGTAGTTCTACCGGAGCTTACTGCCCTCTTTTTCTCCGAAGGTTCGACATTTTCTCTTTCAGGCAATAAATTAGAAGAAGACGAGTCGAATATGCTGCAAGCCGTCCGAGGGCTCAACACTCTCATAAGCACCGAGATTGACAACGGCATCCCCGCTTCGCGTATTGTGCTCGGTGGCTTCAGCCAGGGAGGCGCCACGAGTCTTCTAACCGGTTTGACGAGCGAGAGGAAGATTGGAGGCATTGCTTGCCTCAGCGGTTGGTTGCCTTTAAAACACAAGTTCAAGGCGGTAAGCTACCCCGCTCATCCGCTTACGTCGGCTGGTGAGCCCCAAGCTGATTTCCTCTATCTGCAAGATGGCATCCGACCATGCCAAATTGATCCCTATTTTCTGGGGTCATGGCACGCACGATCCACTTGTGCGCTTCGATATGGCCACCGCGTCGACACAATTCCTCAAAAGAGACCTAGGAGTGAAAACAGCGACGAACGAGGACCAGGTCGGTCTCTCCTTCCACTCGTATGAAGGCGAAGGGCACACTGCGTGCATCGAAGAGCTCGGGGATTTGCAGGCATGGCTCAAACGTGTGATTTCCGAAGCAAACTGAAGCATCAGAAACCAATGCTCTAGACTAGGATCTATATTTTGACCTTGGAATATGGATAGCTATACGTTTCTGTACCTTTTCTTATCGGAAGCAGAATGAGGGTTGGATGGAGAAGCTGAGGGTCGCTGTATGCGATGGATCGACGCGGCAAGCGACGCGTACTTACTACACGTTACGGTGCCTGTCACGATTACCTTCCGAAACGGGGTTTTCAGCTGTTTGGTGTTGACGCAACTCGTGCTCGCTTTCAACTCGTCGCGCTCTCAGCCTGGCTCTGGAGTGTCAACTATCGACGTAAAAGCGTGTTTCACCCGGCAGCCTCACGACAATTCATTTTTTCGACTAACTCGGACAGTACTGGTTCTGTTTCTCTCGCTAATCTGTTGCTTATCGTGAGGCGGGTCGACCTTGCTTGCTGGTCATGAACCGGGGCGTCGCCGACAATAAAGCTACACACGATGCCAACGTTGCCTCGGCGTGGATGCGAAGCCCTCCGAAGAGCGGTCTGACCATGCTGCTAACGGATTGGCTCCAAATGCCCCCAATACGACGACATCGACTAACACGAGTATTGGCGGCGGTGTTGGTGCTGCTGCGCTGTCAGTAGAAGAATCGCGGGAACGATCGCCGGGCCCCCACTTAGAAGAGATGGCTAGTACCGTGGAAGAAGAAGGCGGTTTCATACGGATGAATGGGTACTTCTCAGGACATGGGCGGAGATGAGAGTGTGATACGACTCAGCAGTTCGCAGGAGACCAGCACCAGTGAACATAATCCCGAGCCAGAACATTTCGATCCTGATCTTCGACGCGTGAAGGCACGTCTGAATTCTGCTTTCCTTCATTTCTTCTTTCACCATCGTATTTGTGTCTTTTTTTTGTGCTCTTTCCTGCTCGTCGGTTTCACAGTGCTGCTTTTCAAGGGTGGTCGCTTCTCCGCGAATTCTCGTGTTTTCACATGTCTTGATACCCTTTGAGTGTATTGTGTCGCTGCACGAGGTTCATTATTATGTTTCACCATTTTAGTCCAGTTAGCACGTCCGTTGAAGGCTGACAGGAACTTACACTCTAATTAGGTTTACGAACTTGTAGGCTCACGCTGGACCGACCGTGGGACCGCTTTCTGCCAAGGCGATTTCGACAATGAAGCAGATGAGGCTCGGCTCGTCGCAAAGTCAGAAGCAACATCGGATATACTTCTTAACTGCTTGATCCGTGCAACGGATGTGTATCAGCGGCAGCAGGACACGTTGATCGTATGGACGGAACCGGATGGAACGGACTTCGCGCTCAGCTTTCAGGACATTGAAGGATGCTCGGAGGTTTGGGAATTCATTGTGGAGGTACAGAAGCACCTCAACAGCAGAGGTACGCCTTATGATGATCCCGACGTCTATTCGACATTCGATGGTAGCGATGATGCCATATCTGTCCCGCCTGAAAATTTTTATTGTGGATCTGGTTCTCGGCCCTCCCTTGCCATGCTTCCTTCTCTTAAGTTGCTGATTATTTTCCCTACAGTTCCGAGTACTGCTGCTCAGATAATTCAGTCCGGACACTTACCGACTCCAAACGCCGACGCACCATTCATTGCCGAAATCGAGAAGGCCATGCGGACAATGGCTCGGTCGCCGAAATCGCGGGAAACGATATGCAATTACATCCAGGAGAATAAATACATACATCAACTACTCGATGCTTTTGAAGTTGCCGAAAGAGATGAGAATTTGGACGCTTTGCACGCTCTTTGTAGCTGTATGCAGACCATTCGTAAGTTATAAGCTTCCTTTAATGTTCCCTATAATCAAGGATGTTACATTTAGTCTTGCTCAATGAACATCAAATGTACGAACATATCCTCATGGATGAGCTTTGGATGGGAGTTGTTGGCATGCTGGAATGTAAGTTTATGTGTAATTTGTTTTCTTCGACCGCTAAATCGTCTAATGAACCTAGATGATCCTGAATTCCCAAAGTACAAGGCAAATTACCGCGAATTTCTCCTCCAGCGATCACGGTTTGTGCAGCCTATTGTGATTGACGATCAAGGTGTACAACGCAAAATCCATCATACCTACCGGCTGCAATATCTCAAGGACGTCATTCTTGGGCGAGCGCTTGACGATTCAACGTTCAATGTACTCAACTCGTGCATCATATTCAACCAGATAGACATCATTAATCACGTCCAACAAGACGAGCACTTTTTGTCGGAGCTTGTTTCTCTGTTCATCCATCCGGAAAACGGGAAGGGGAAGGGGAAAGAGAAGGAAGAAGATTCATCTATGGAGGTAGACAGACCATTGGACAAGTCTCCTGGCATAAACGGCTCGGGCTCTTCGCCTCGCGCTGGTCTGTTGTCTTCCCAGCCGCACACTTCCCAGGATCATGATGATACAGATCGCAAGAAAGAGGTCATCTCTCTTCTTCAGCAGCTATGTGTCATGGGCAAGAACGTGCAGCTTCCCACACGGATAAATCTTTTTCGGACATTGGTCGAGCGTGGGATACTGTATGCAGTACAATGGGCGTTATGTAGGCCAGAGAAGCACCTTGTCAATACTGCAGGGGAAATTCTCGCTGTCCTGTTGGATCACCACACACTAAGTGTGCGAAACCATGTCCTGTCTCAGGCGGTTGGCCTTGGCCAACCGAATGGGCACAGCGAAGCTATGGTGGGGCAGGATCCGATCAAGGCCCTAGATGTCGTCTTGAATGGCAGTCCACCGCCGTTCAAAGAGACTCTTACGCAAGTTCTGTGTCGGATGCTGGCGAATAGTCATGATCTCGCCTTGCAGAATCAATTAGCGGATGCTCTTCGAATGATGACTGATGTTCCTTTGGTTGAGCTCATGAATGAACTACAGGTATGCGGTAATTTTGTAATATCGCTTTTTTTGTCTTATCTTACGGGCGCAAGCAGGCTGGTGTCGGCCCGAAGTTACTGAACCGTCCTCCAAGAGATGATCACAGCACTGAGCGTTACTTAGACAACTTTTACAAAGTCTCTGTAGAAACGCTCCTGCGACCGCTTACGCATGACATTCCTGATCATCATGAACTCAAAAGTAAGCGTCATTGCTGTTTCGCAGCAATCGTTCTTACGACTGTTTTAGACACACCGTTCAAGCCTTCGCGGGAGCGAGGCAATTTGTATCTTTATTTGTGTGACCTCCTTTGTAGCTTTGCCATCCAGCACTCGTTTCGAAGTTATTTCTTCGTGTTGTCGTCCAACATTGTCTCCCGTGTTGCCTCGTTATTGAGTATCAGGGATAAACACTTATGCCTCGGTAAGTTTGTCCGTTACTGCATGTCATGTATCTGACATTGCTGCTCGTCTCCTTTAGCTGCTCTTCGATTTTTCCGTATATGTCTAAAAATGAACAACCGCAATCTCTTCACACATATGCATAAGCATGAATGTTTTACCCCTATTGCTAACTTGGCCGTCCGTGAAGCGAGACGGGAAAACCTTCTCAGCTCAACATGCCAAGAATTCTTCGAATATATGCGTAAGGTCAGCAGCACAGCTAGTTATGTCGTCTTCGCTGAAATTAACGTTTTCTCTATTCTCTACATGTAGGAGAACCTTAAAGATCCTATAAACCACATTATGGAAAAGCACGAGGCCGACATGCGCGAATTAGCAAAGTCCGCTTTGGGGGCATCGACCTTTCAGGGTGTCGTAGCTCGGTGGGAAATCAACAAGGAGCCTCTTCCCGCAGAAGGGGAGAAGAGACAGCCGTCAGTCTCACTACGTGCCTTATAGATGATACCACTCACGCTCGTGTTTAGGATTGCGATTCCCCGGGTATTTGGAGCACGCGTCATGGAGTCTGAGGAGGATGATTCGTACTTCAACAGCGATGACAACGACGAGGATCAAATTGTACCGGTTCCCAGAGCAGAGTCCTTCCTCGGGTTATTCCGGAGGAAGCGGCAACGCATCAGTGTTCCGGGTCCTGGCGCTCAGGCGAACAGGGGTATGCGCCCGATGAATGTCCCTGTTCAGCAAAGGCCCGCTTCTCCTTTATCGTCCCTTCTTGACTACGACGAAGATGATGATGTCCCAACACAGACATCGAATCAAAGCCGTCCGGGTCAGGAGCCTTCGGCACCCGAAAGCCCGGTTTTGCCACACCGCCAGATTCAGATACTTCCTTACGAGCCCTCACAGGTAGAGTCTTCGGATCCAGAGGACGACCTTCTCGAAGCACTCGTCTCGAAAGGAGTGGATACGACCTCATCTACACGCCCCGCCGGCCCGCCAAAATCCCAGCCTGCGCTGGAGTCGGCTCAAATGCGGCCGCGGGAGAAGCGAAGACGAGGGGATGACAGCGGCGACGATGAAGATGACATGCTGGAGCGGTTGGCGCCCAAGAACCGTCGTCTCAGCAACGCATCAATCACATCAAACGCATCATCAGACGATGAGACTAGGGCGAAGGCGCGTGCAACGGCGCTAAAGCCGACCGAGGATGGACCGAAGAAGCTCAAACTCAAGTTTAGCGTTTCGAGGCCGCTCGCTGAATCGAAGTCTGCTATGCCACCAAGAGCGGATGTAAAAGATGGTGGCAATGGTTAGAAATATGGATTGTGTAGATTATGCTTGCTCTGGTTGTATATACTTTGTCTCGTGAGTTTTTCGTTGGTTGCATGCATTTCATAATATTAATGTACTCCCTTGTATTTCTGCTATTTCATATTATGTAGATGATTTTCGTTTGTTCCGAATCCCAAGAAACAAATATGGTTGATTCTGAGACGTCGAGGAACACTGGTATTGTGGAGTCGTCCATACCATATTACCAATGCCGCTTTGCTTGCCACAAGTGCGTCAACGACGCATTGACCAATTTTGCAAAACGCGACGGGTACAAACTATAAGGGGTGGGTCTAGAATTTCAGACTACCCCATTCATGCAATGTCCCAGTAAAGCGTAAGCACGTCGGGCAAAACAAAAATGCGCGTGTGGGCTCAAAGATCTCGGACTTCTGGAAAGGTTAGGACAAGCGAGCTCGCTTACGTCATTTCATACGGCTCCCTCTCGGGACTCACTACTTTCTATTGCGCAGGGAGTGCTAAGACACTTGCAGCGATTTACAGAATCGTTTGGATTGTGTAGCCAGCGTGCGCTTACCAACCCACTGCGCTCGCACGTTCGCAATAGATCACTCGACAGAATTTGTGGATGTTCGGTATTTTGAGTCTAGTGTCTATGTACCAAGGAAGTTACATAACGAAACACCAGTGCCACAATGGACTTCGTCGTCTGCACGTTCAGTCGCCATAAGTCCGTCATTCCCCACGTAGGCAAGTTCCGCCATTAGTGTTGTGCCTCATCTCCGAATATCCCTGATAACAATTAATGTGGCGCGCGTCAGGACGAACCGAATAAATACAGGGATTTTCAGAGTGTATAGGTTCGCATCTCATTCCTGATATTTTCTGGCGACGGGAAGGTTCGAATGTCTGATAGTAACCGACGCAACCACGCACTCGATCCGGACGCTTCATATCCCTTAAGCAGGAATCCTAAATCCGTTGAGCGCCACCATGAAATGCTACAGGTAAGAACGAGTGCGAGGATCAAAGCTACTGAGGCCTTTGATGCCACTACGAATTATAAACGTCATCACGAATATACCTGGAAGTATAGGACGGAGGCTGGATCACGGGTGAACGCAGCGTAAGCACTTCCTTTCCTTTCTTGTGTATAAACCATGTCGACTTAAAGCTTGCCATTAGACTCGACCTACAATCTATTCGATCTAGGACAGCCAAAAATATACCGAACGAACCAATAGACTCCTATGCCAGTGGTCAACACCACACTACACTGTGCAAATGACTTGCGCGTAATTACTCAAGAACCGAATAAGTTCATCTCCAAAGCGGAGTACCTAAAGGCATTCGAGGAAAATGGCTCTAGTCGATTCTTTCAGGACAGAAACTGCTTTTCGAAGACAAAGACCGATACCCGTAGTCCAGAAAACTGCATGGGCTCAGGAGAAAAAACCCGTTCCCGTTCATCCGTTAGGCGTTCGTATACGCCTGTAATGCTCCAGCATTCTACTGCATCTCGCATGCCGCGCCATGCGCGAATACAGCCTTCCCTGCATAATACCCACTCGCCGCATGTTCCTCAAGGCGCAGTGCCGTCGCATTGTTGTTGCCCCGACCAATTGCACATCAATCGATCGGACTGCTCTGAAGATATCTTCTCCAATCCCGATGACACCTCTCCTCGATCAGCGAATGTATTTTCTCAGCCACCGCATGAAGATATACGAAGGGATTCATCCTCTGGGGAAAGCATTCGAGATGTTGAACTAGCACCTCGTATTTCGAAAGGAAGCCTGTCGTTCGTTCTCAACCCGGATTCTTCGCACATTGATCGACAAGCAGAACACCAACGAACAAGCGGACCTCCCACGCATCGCGAATCACTCGGTTTTCCGGGTGAGATCCGAGAGAGGCGGATTGCAAACCTGGAAACGAGACCATCACGTCTGCAAGGGCTTCGGCTTTCGATTGGACTCGGTGAAAATATGCAACGAGATTTTAGTGCGCACGCTCGAGCGGCTTACAATCAACAAACGTCACATTTATATTCCCCACCGAAGTCCATATCTCTAAGTTCCGCAGGACATCGGTTTCAGTCACCATCTAACTCGCAGATACCCACAGTTTCGTGCAGAAATACATGGCCTTCTGTAGCTATGAAAATGGAAAACGCGTCTAGCTTTCCTGGTCTTCCAATATCCAGACATATGTATCATTACCCTTCATATCCCGTACAACGAGTAACCCTGACAGCGGCCGCAGGTTCCGAAGCAGTCAAGTCGACAAGGCCTAAATTATTTAATAACAGCTCTCCTGCGCCATTGCATACGGCACACACAACCCGGTTGAAGACGCTTCGCAACGGCGCTACCGGAAATAAAGTCCCGTACGATCTCTTGCGCGTGCCGTACACACAATCAAGGAAAAGGAATGCTTCTCCGCTCCCCTCACTGGACTCAAGATACTCTAGCTGTGAGGAGGACCTAGATGAAGAGGCGCCACGAGCCAAGCGGCGGGCATTTGGGCGCCTGCCCCCAGATATAGACTCGGAAGAGTCAGATTCTGAAGATATGAATTACATCGTTAAAGATACACTCGTCGACAGGAACTTTGCAAAAACTCTTAGTATTGGCCACCTTCGCACTGACGGACTCATGCGGAATGTATCTGCGACATCGGCAGCGAGTTCCACGACAGATGGGGCAGATGATATGCAAAGTAGCAAAGTTTCTAGCTTGGAAACGGACTTGTTACATTCTCGTCCGACCGAAGATAAACAAATGGCACGGGCCACATCTGAGCAGTCAACCGATTCTACTCGAGAGTGCGCTAGTGCCAAAAAAACTCCTCACTCGTTTCATCTATCCCCAATGGTGACTGAGTTGGCATCATCAAGACAAATACAGGCTGTGAGGTCGTATCGCAAAGAGAGCGCAGAAGAAGCGTTCGTGACTTCCAAGCCCCGTACGCAAACACCGGAATCTATTTCGGGATCCACACATGGCTTAAAGGTGTATGTAGAACTGCCGCGCCGTCGAAGCCTGCGCTTATCGTCAGCCAAGAAAAAGTAGGTCAGCGATCACGTCTAAAACTACCAGGCACTAGACTAGGAATGCAACATAGCAGAGAGAACAAATTGAGACCGTGAACGACACATCCTTGTTCTCATTTCGTCTCTCCACTATAGGCGCTCCTTGTAATCCCACATATCTCTTGTTTAAGTCAAATGTGCATTAGTTCACATTTCAATCGGGTACTCAATGCTAACATACCGGTTTCTTGATGATGTTGTGCTTTCGCAGCGAAAGTTCCAGTTCATTGAGACGTAGCCGAGTGCTTCCGGTTGTGCAAATGATGACGCGACGATTTAGCTTTTTCAGTCTAAGCGACCTCTGACAATTCTGCCCGGAAAACGATAATGAAATTCAAAATCCCGAGTGAGTATATGACTGGAAGCACTAGGGATCTGCAATGCCATGCCTGTAAAATCCGAGGAGACGCGCTCTAGTGCACCAGTCCTACGCTAAGAACGAGATTCCATCACCCACGCATCTTCCAGCTGTAGATCAGTGATTCAGTGGTACTTTAATCGCACTGATTGATCAAATGTATCTTAGAGATCAAAGGCAGGCTCGGAACTGACCATTATACATATGGAATAAGAAGAAAAATTTGTGGAAGATCCCACCTACAGTAGTACAAATCGCGTTTTCACAGACTGCAGCACGCCGATGTCTTATCCAAAGAACAGCGGATAAGACATGCTTGTGATTGTTTCTGGTCCAAACTCCCTAGACAGCAAAGCATCCGACTTTAGGGTCGGTACTACTTGGAATCTCATAGTCCTTTCCTTGAGAATGGGGAAAGCCCAAAATGGGTTGCCAGATGGAGTATCAACGTGATGGCCGCCTTGAAACACAATCATATATACGAAATCCACATGTTTCTGATATTTTTCTCTTCGGCGTCGTTGCACTTTGCGTAGAGTCTCAGTAGACGACGACGAGAGCGACGAAAGATTCATCGCTCAAAGAATAGTATAGTCGGGTTTAGCTTTCATCCAAGAACGGTAAGCGATAAACATTAAAGCCGGGCCTCGCGTACCTACCACTCTTTACTCAGTTCCCTCATCAGCTCTAGCCGAGCTCGCTGTTTTCAACGGTGCAGACTGTGTCCACTGTCCCCTTTCTGCTGTACTGCTCAGCTCGAAGGCCCGGTTGACGCCCGTGTCGTTTGAGCTTTACAGACAGTGTATATACTTGAAGCAGGCCATGGCACTTTCAGACCGACGTGAGTTCTGCAGGCCAATCATGTTCCTCACGCGTTGAACTCTTTTACTTATATTCTTGCAGTGCCTACCTATCTGTCCCCCCGTGCGGCTGATGTCGTACTTTCTGAAATTCGACCGACGAAGCTGGCGCCGGAGGCTCTTCGTTCCGTGAACGTGCTACTCGATGAACTCTTATGGATGATACTTGGTGCCGCTCGTTCCTTATCAACGGAGACGATCAAGGGAGGCATGAACAAGATTTTGCCAACACCAGCGGGTAAGGAGGCTTTGTTGGAAGCGGAGGTCGAGCTGAGAGCGTACTGGGAACGTACTACACCGAGCACGCCTTTGCGTCCGTATGCAGAAAGTGTTCAGGATTTTCCTCTTCTGCCAGCTTTTGAGGTGAGTACATAACATGTACCTGGTAATGAATTACGTGCAGCCGATGTGTCTCTTATTGCCACTTTGTTGTGCTGCAGCTGTTGCGTCTCAAATGCGAGGCTTACTTCGACGTTCAATGACACGGATGAAGATACGGAAGCCGAGAAACGGTGGCAGACAAAAGTCGCTGGTGTCAATGGCTTTCCTTCCCACAATGTGCAATATATAGCACCTGCTGCACTGTATCTGACTGCCATTATCGAGTGCGTGTTCTTTTCGTCGTATTTATATGCGTGAGTCTGATGTGAAATATCAGATGTGTATGCGAGTGAGTATAATCCGGCTTTTGCATACTATCGCCACCCTCACCTCTGTCCAGACATGTCTTGACGAACACAGGGCGTGTCGCGTCTCGGGATAGCAGCCGGTCCACTGCTACTCTGCAAGATCTGTACGTTGCTCTGTGCGAAGATGATACCATATTTGGACTATTCAAGAATATGAAAGGTAAGCTTCTGATCGTCAAGACGATTGAAGTTTATTACCTTCTCACTGCGATGCTTCTTACCTCGTGGTTCCCGGTGGAAAGTTCACAACCAAATCGAGCAGCAGAGCAAGGCTTTGGCCAATCGGCCCCGGAGTAAGTCCGTCCAGCGTAGCGTGAGCGACCATGCAAAGGGGTCGTCGCGCACAACCACTAGCTCGCCGTTTGGTTCAGTTTCGGCTTTCAGTGATGGTACTCAGACTCCTTTAAAGCCACGTGCTTCGTCGGAAAGTGCAAGCTCAGGTACCGCGATCGTTCCATCGGCTGGTTCCCGGAATTCGATTGAAAAATCGAAGGCGAAGAAACTATTCGGCCGAATTAGTATAGACAAGGAGGGCGGTTCTCTAAACGGCGGCCACAATTCTGCCGATATCAGTCACAAACGCTCTGCCTCTTTGATCAGCAACGGCAAACGATCAATCTCGGCATACGATGATGGTCCAGGGACTAGTCCCAGTGAGGTACGTGACTTGTCGGTTGTATTGACCAGATTTTTACTATAAAGTTGTGCCAGGTCGAATTCGATGAGCTGATGCGGTCTGGTTCGACTATGAAGGTATCCCTCACACCCGACCGCCTCAGAACCTTCGAGGTTGGCTTATCCTCATTGTCCTTTTTGTTGTTTCTTGCTCAAGCGACTGCCCTCGATAGGTCTATAATAAGGAGAGAGGCCGTGGTGCAATGAACAAAATCGTGATTCCTGCATCAACGACGCCGCCGCAGCCAACGAATAAACCTCCTCTTCAAGATAGCTCCGCCATCAACTCGGCTGCAGACGCACCTACTGTGCAGACTCTGAAGAATGGATTGTCTCAGCAGCAACGGCAGGTGGATGCGATTGTGGAAGACCAGGAGATGGATATTCAGGGAAATGGCATGGGTGGTAACGATGCGCGGACACGGAAGCAGCCAAAAGCAGTCCCACCGGTATCTTTCGATGCGCCACCATCATCTCGAATGCGATCCACATCTGCTTCGCAGTCATCTATATCACCGCTTGGGAACCGTCAAGGGCTAGCGCGGAAAGGATCCTTGAATGCGTTGGCGGTTGAGTCGTTGCATTCGCAATCCTTGAGGGGTGTACCTCCTACTAAGCACACCTTGACGATGTCAGAGTCCGTTCTGAACACCATGCCAGCTGGACGTAGGGTGCAGCAGCCGGTCAATCGCGACTCTATCGACGATATTCTGGATGCTTCTTCGGATGAGGATCATCCCGTGAAGAAGGGCACGGGAAGGCGCAGGGCTCCGACCGGTGTTAGCACACAAACGGCCGACCTCATCTCCTTCCTACAGGATGGACCTCCCGATCTGCCGAAGGCTATGCTACCACCAGCAAGTCCCACAAGTGTTTCTACTATCGACAATAAGAAGCGAAGCCGTCTCCGCAGCATCGTTTCTCGATTGAAGGGTAAGACGTCTACAGAAAAGTTATCGAGCCAGCCGTCTCTGGACGATCTACCGGGTCATATCAAAAGGTCATTCAGCCATCCACCACCGGCCTTTGTCCCGCCTCCTCTTTCTGCAAAGAAGTCTTTACGCAGCATTTCAGCTTATTCGCAGGACCAGGTCCCAAGCTGAGATTTCCAGCTCCACCAGTCCCACCTGTTTCAATCCCGCTCTCTCCTCCATCCTCACCTAGCCAAGCCGTTGGTAACTCTGCTGCAACGTCTTCAAATCGCCAAAAATTGTCGCCTATCAGCACACGGAAGGCTGTTCCAGCATTCGCCCAGTCAGTCGAAGCGTGTCAAGGGGAGACCAACGCCGTATCCTCGAGCGCACCAAGCATGGCCGATGTTCCTCCACCTACTCCTTCGAAGGTCGATAGCGAGACTGACAAAGCACAGCCTCGTGCCAATTCTCCAGCAGATGACATCGTCACGTCGTCGTCAAAGGTTGCGATTTCTTCCCCAGCGCGGGTGTCATCCATCAACGCACCTCCTCCCCTTCATGCATTTCGTCCTTTGTCGAAACAATCACAACGGCAAGCATTCACACCGCCCTCCACGCCCTCAGCGTTTGCGTCGCATGCCGGAGACCTGCGGCGGCTCATGTCGAAAGCGAGCACCGCAGACGAGTGCCGTCTGCTCGTTGACATGTTCCTCGCGCAGTCGGGCATTCCGGTAAGGCCATCTGAGTTTCTGCCCGATCCGGTCGCGGCGACAAATGCACAGCAGGAGTTGGCAATCGTCGAGGCTCTCCTGAGCAATGGTGACGAATCGGTTGAGAAATTTAGAGAGAAGGCGCCGTCGGTAGAGGTTTACAGTGACGGGGGTCAGGATATGGGTGCTCCTCCAACCCCGCATTCTGATGAAGATTATCACAGGGTGACTGTCTTCAGGAAGACAGTCTCTGATGTTCATACAGTTCCGCTGACCCAAACGGTGATATCTGCTGAAGCTTAAGCATATATCTATCTTTCAATTGGTTTTATTTATTTAACATAGGTATACCCACGGAGAAAGTATTTGTCTGTACAACTTCTTTACTAGGCGTATTTTCATTATTTCAAACATCCGTTTTTAAGCTTAATAAATGGGCTTTTGCTTGTCTGGATCGGACGATGTATTACAACACTATTGTTACGATCGTTTGACTTTTGCGTGCAGAGATGAAAGAAAAGAAGAGAACAGGCAAAATATAACACAAGTTAATGCTCTCCTAGAAACTATCGCACCTCAAGAGACACCGCAATTCCCATAGCAGCCAGCTCAGCACAGAGATATCGGAAAACATATGGTACAGCGATCACATCAAGATCGCCGCCTCCTTTAACACCACTGAGCACGTTTCCTTTCGGAAGCGCCACACGGACACCAGGGCGGATGGCGTCGACCGCGACCCCATTTTGGCCGTTCGCAAGCTCGGCACGCTCACGCTCGTCCTTTTCCAATGCGGCCGCGCGACACACGCGGCAGTACTCACCTCCTGCCCCAAACAAGCCCGCTTCGTGAATGGCATCTCCACTGAGCGAAACATCCTCGTACCCAAGCGAGATGAGGCTCCCGCACGTGCGACACACCCACGCGGTCGAGTAGTCTGAGCAGTTCATCAGACGGTCCTGCAGGAGGAAGGAAGTTCCGTGCGCGATGAGTGCATCACGTTCCATTTCACCGAAGCGGATACCACCAGCGCGTTTGCGACCCTAGAGCGAAATCAATTTGTCAGGAATGCAGAAAATTAGAGAAGCAACATCCACACCTTGACGGGCTGCTGAGTGACCGGGTCGACAGGCCCCGTTGTTCGCACTTGGAACTTGTCCAACACCATGTGTCGCAAACGTTGGTAAAAGACGACGCCAATATATATATCTGCAGCGAACTCCTCGCCAGTGATGCCAGAATACATCGGTTCATTACCGTAGTAATTATAGCCTGCTGCCAGGAGCTGCTCGCCGAAGTATCCGACAGCAGTGTCTTCTTCGGAGAACCTTGATCGAGAGCGCAAAATTAGCGTTTCCTTCCTTACAAGACGACTTGCCAACTCACTTGAAAGGTGTCGCATCTTGCGCAATACCGTGCATAGCGCCGGCTTTGCCTGCCATGCTCTCGACAAGCATGCCGATCGTCATACGCGACGGAAAGGCATGCGGGTTGATGATGACATCAGGTTGCATCCCGCTTTCACTAAACGGCATGTCTATCATAGGCCATTTCTGCGAGCACACACCCTTTTGTCCATGTCGAGAGGAAAACTTATCGCCAATAACGGGCGAACGTGTTATTCGGAATGTCAAATGGATTTTCTGGAGCTCCGAGTCCCCTGCATCGGAGCCTGAAAAAAAGATAAACACCTAATATGAATCACTAGTTATGAATTTACTCGCCTAATAACCGTACTTCATCAACATAACCAACTTCGTCTCCTTTATACTTGACAAATCGCGTTCGTCCGGTCGTGTCATCGACATATGCAGCTATAGGGTCCCCAGACTTCAATCTCGTACCAATGTAGGGAAGTCCGTCCAGATCCAAAAACTCGAGGCAAGAATGGCCATTTTTTCCGGACAAGCGAACGTCATTCCCGAACCCGAAATGTAGTGTCGGTGCCGTCGTACTCTTTGATGCCCCGTGCATGTCCTTCAGGTCGACAGCTTGCGACTTATACACCGTACCGTACCCGAATCCGCGTTCATGTGCAGACTTGTTAAGGATCATGGCGTCCTCCATATCATATCCTGTGTAAGAAATAACAGCTACGACAGCGTTGGTTCCGTTGGGGAAGCAGTCCATTCCGTAAGTGTTGTGCAGCGCAGGTCGGACGACTGGCGTTTGGCCTGTTTGGAGTCGATAGAGCTTGTTATCTGTGCGGTGCTTGATTGCGGTCGAGGGAGTTCCCATTGACTGCTTACCCATCTACCAAAAAAAAGTGTTCAGATTATAAGACAACGAGTTATTAGGTTCAAGATTCACCTGACATTGATAAATATTACGAGGGCTCTGATTGAAGTCGGAAAAAGGCGTGAGATTGGCAAGTATGGAGAGAAAGTTGGTCGGGGAGTGCTCGACATGCGTCGAGATATTTGGTTCGATCTCTTCTGGGGTGATTGCAATGTCCATGTATACTTGCTCAAATGACCCAATCTGATCATCCTTTCCGTTCGGAAGATACTTCACGGGTCGCATCATCCGTGACCGCGATGCAAAGAGATAAAGGCCGGGGTACTGACTACCCTCTGCTACGGGAACATACCCGATTTCGAGATCGAGCGGTACGTTATACTTCCTCTCCGTTTTCCATATACGCAGATTCGTTGCAAGCTGCTTGGCGAGTGTGGGACTCGCCCAACCAATCATTCGCCCATCGAGCTGCACGACGAGATTGCGGTGGGTCTTGCCGTTGACAGACGGGGTATGTACAGAAGTCATCCCGTTGGAGAGGAGAAGGGAGGTGATATGCGCGACGGCGAGCGGGGAAGTGACTATGCGGCAGGTACGAGAGAGATGATTGAGGAGACCGCACGGCGAACCATCAGGAGTATGGACAGGACATAGGAAGCCCCAGGCTTCTGGAAGCAGTTTACGAACCGTTGTTGTCTTCAACTCAGCAAAGAACGCTCCACGATGTATACATCGGAAATGGCTAATGTAACGGTACCAGTTAAGCTTTTCTGCGACGATGGTAAAGCCCGATGCCTGTTGCAAGTCGAGACCAGTTGAGGAGACAAGATTGCCTGTAGCAAGGAAATTTGCAAGCCTTGCGCCGATGTCAAAGTTGACGCGCGAGAGGGCCTTGTTAAAGTATCTGTCATCGAAGAAATCCACAGAAGGATCGCCTCGGCGCACATCCTGGGAAATCTGCGCGCGGATGCCGTTTAGGGCTTCTTCCATCCTTTCTTTTATAATCATACCGTAGAGAGAACCGGGAAGAAGAACCTCTTGGTGCTGCGGGGAGTCTGGATTATCTGAACAGCTCGAAGAATTCACGGATGAGTATAGTTTTCGCAGCATAAACCTGATCAAATTCCATATGTAAATGAGTTAGAAAATTGTGATCATGATGGTACCACCCACAAGAGCATTCTGAACTTGTCTCGAGGGTCATCGAGATGGACCAAGACAAGTTTTCGAATAAGCGAAATACCAAGAGCAGTATTGTTCCAGTCCTCAGGCAGTCCTAGTACAACACGGAATTTATCACCAAGAAATTCTAAGCATTGATCGCCAGTGTATAGTTTATATGTTTTGAAACTGCGCAGCAGTAACTCGACGCGGTCCGTGAGGAAGGTATTCTCGTAGTCCTGCATAATCACCCCTTCAAAAATTTCCTTGTCCGAGGCTCCGACGAGCGCCTTCAATATTAGCATAATAGGAATAACGTACTCCTGCTTCCTCCAGCTGAAACGGAACATCGCGTTTCCGTTCGAGAGATAGTGCAATGTGTTTGTCGCGGCAGTCTGGTCAGGGCGAACGCAGCGAATCTGCACAGCGTATTGCGTATATGAGGGACCGCGGTTGGTAAATGATGGTCGGACAAGCGAGATAACGTGGTGCCTCCGAGGAAGAATGAGGTAACGAATGAGGCGCTCATTGCCATTAATGATAAAGTAGCCACCAAATTCTTCTGGTTCCTCGTGCCGTGCTACGAGCTCGGCGGAGGACATGTTGCGGATGTTACACCGCACAGACTGTGAGTATTCAGCAAAAGCATAAGGTACGAGAAGGTGGAGAAGGACGTACTCTGACCATAATTGGCACGAGCCCGCAGTCTTTCATGATAGACTTTTCCTCTCTGCCTTGCACTTTCCAGCACAGTTTAACGGTCATCCTTCCGCGGTATGAGGTGAGCCGTTCACGGGCCTTCAGAAGTGTATGAGCATTTAGGCCTAATGACACGAGTATTTCTCATACCTCAGCCGGGAAGACCTTTCGTTCAACGGCAGTTTTATCCCTCTCTGGCACCATCGGCCTTCCAATAGACACCTGTTCGATCCATACTACACTTTCTTTAGCACAAATGGCACAGGCTTTGAGAAGAGACAAAACGCACCGCTCAAGCGGTTCCCCAGGCCTGGATTCCCGTTCTCGTCCGACTTGCCTGTGTAGTCGAACACTACGCGTTCCCCGATATCTTGCAGCGCAAGAGAGAGTAGGCCTTTCCCGTCGCCGTCGCCGGAAGGGAGCCCAGAGTCGTCAAACAGAGCATTGAACGACTCAATGTGCGGTGCAACAAACTCATTAAGGATGGGCACGGTGAGCCCATTTTTTGTCGGGTTGCGGAAGCTCTCTTCACGTTTAAGCGTGTCGAAGCCACTGTAAGAGCCATCTGGCATATTTGCTGCTTTCCCAGGGGAGCCGCAAGGGGAGCCGATGGACAGGCAAAGAGAACGATGTGCGTGCCAACTTTTTGCGTTGCTAAAGCTAAAACTTGCATGCAATGATTACCCTTTATGGACGAGATGATCGGCGCTCCGCTGCCCCGACGTTTGTGCCAGCCACAA
The DNA here is from genome assembly GCA_021029095.1 of Phellopilus nigrolimitatus. Classification (NCBI taxonomy): domain Eukaryota; kingdom Fungi; phylum Basidiomycota; class Agaricomycetes; order Hymenochaetales; family Hymenochaetaceae; genus Phellopilus; species Phellopilus nigrolimitatus. The sequence continues at coordinate 987,262 of JAJOHG010000003.1, read as the reverse complement.
CTTCCAGCCGAATCACCTCGAAACGCTGTCGGTTTCTATTTCATAAAGAAAGAATAATGAGCATCATCAGGCTTTTCATGTCGTGATATGAGTCCAGGTTTCCTTATCACAGCAGCCACGAACGGAATCGCGGATCAAAAAAAGTGAATTGTAAGCATAGCAAGGCATAGAGATACATAAGAATCATACACATGAAACAGGGAAGCATATAACGTTACGCATCGTGAGCATGTCGTGGAGTGGATTAGGGCGAATGATATGAGGTTACAATGCAGAATGAAGAAAAAATAAAATAGTGCGATGTCCGTTGAAAGAAAATATAGTGATAAAAATAGTATCTTACAAGAAATGCAGCGGATGTAAAGTCCATTAGTACGAGGCTTTCTGAAAGTAAGAATCGTAAGGAGGGACGGGCTTGAGTGTATAACGATTGCCAAGGCTGTTCGTCGCGCTGACGGGTGACACGGAGGATGCGCGGCTGAGCGACGAGTTCGGTGTGTATGACCTTGCACTTCCCGACGTGCTCCCTGAGGACGTACCGGAGGAGTATAATGACGGCGGATAAGGCACGCTCTGCTGCAATGGCGCTGGCGAGTACGTCAGGTTCAAAGGCGCAATGCCCATGAAGTCGGAACCAGATCCAGTCATGAACTGGCCATTGTAGTAGCCGGCGTCAGCCGGCGTTATGGGAATTCCTGAAGGCGTCCACTGGCAAAAGTCGGGTGATGACGATGTCTGGATATACGGCGTACTGAGAAAGGCATTATCGGGTTTGGTATATGGGTCACGGAGGTGGACTGAGGCACTGTTGTTCAGCGCATACGACGCGGGAGAGGAGGTATAATAAGCGCCGTTGTTGAGAGTCAAACTGGGCATCCGCGGGGGACGAACATTTTGCAATGCGTCGGCTAATCTCGGGAGAGGTGACGAGCTCCTGTGGAAGGTGGACTTGGATCCGTTGGAAGTCTTGACGTATTCAGCGGCAGAGACGCGATGATTGGCCACATCAGCGTCACTGCAGTAGATCCCATGTTTGTCTTGCATATGTTTATTAAATACCGTCTTGCGTTTAAAGCTGTCACGATGGAAGTGAGTCGACTGCCGCAGTAAAAGAATTAAAATCAAGACATACAACTTGCTGCAAGTAGGCGAAGAGCATGCAAACACATACTCCAACTCGTGTTTCTCCCTCACATGACGATTGTACGTCGGCTTGTCGAAGAAGCTTAAATTGCATTGACTGCAGACAAATGCATTGTCTCTCGAGCTACATAAAAAATGTTAAAAACTAGACAAGGGGCAAGGGAAGATAAATGTAAGACGTACTGGAAGTTTGAATGGTTTTTAAGGGCGGACGATTGCTTGAAGGCCTTGCCGCATCCCTGTCGAGGGCAAACGAATGGCCTTAAAAACAAAAGCGTGAATATGTGTTCGAATGACGGGAGTTAATTCGCGCACTTTTCGTTCGTGTGGATGCGTATGTGGCGCTGCAGATCAGCCTTGCGACTGCGTTGGAACTCCCGTCCACACTCCTCACAAGAAATCATAGCACGGGTCTTGACTTTTCCTGACAGCTGCTTTTTAGACAAGTTCCGCGTAAGCTGAAGCAAAGCAATCTCATAAAAACTCGGAAGCATACCATCGGGAGACTCATGTTAAAATGCTAAGTAGGTCGTGAAAAATAAAGATATGCGAGATATGTTGCTTCCAGAGCAAGGTCGTTGGTGAGTGATAGTGGTTTGACGTGGAAGCCGGTGTGTCGTGCGAGAGCGCGTAGATTAGTATATGTTCGAAGGTTGGAAGCTCCGAATGATGATAGCTTAGAGAGTGTATTAAGTGCAGGAAGACGCGCTGCGTCTTTACTGTCTAGTATGCTAGAGAATGAAAATCTAGGGCGGGTGAGCAGACGGGGTCGTGGAACGTGGCTCGGGGAGAACGTCGTGCCTCGAGGCCTGCTCGCGGCCTTCATATACGAAAAACCAGAGCGCATGATCGCGATCTACGAGTTTGCACTAGAACAAAAACAAGCACTACGAGAGATGCTCTTGTTAGACACGTTTTTGTACAAGAACAACGAGCACGCGTCGGTACGCGACGTTGTCAAGCGAGCCGATCGACGCGTTGAAGACCCTGATGGACAGCCACCCGTATTACCTTTTATGGACGCCTTGCGAGACATTTCCACGGCTCTCTTTGTTCTACTCTGCCTTTGACCAGTATCGTTGCTAGCAGCTTCAATTATTCAAACAACTTTACAGCTAACAATTAAGCTCTTGTCTTCTCGTCATCTCAGCCATGATGTATTCTCGGCATCAGCTTGCGCTTTTTGATACTTTACCAGTCGAAATCGTGGCCGAAATCTTGAGCGAATTGGACCTTTCCTCACTCATCACGGCATCTCGTCTTTCAAGCCGCATTCGGATGATAATATCTGATACAACATTGAATCCGTGGAAGAAGCCAATCAATTATAATTTGCGAGATAGGGATGGCAATTATGAGGATTGTTTCCAACACCTCATAGAATACTCAACGGTCCCACGTCACAACTGGATTGACATACTTAGTGTCGCGAGAGCCGATTTTCTGCTGTTCGAAGCGGAGCGGCCAACGCTTCGTGACCAAGATTATGAAGAATGCTTTAAACGTCGTTTCCTACCCGGCTGGGCGAAATGGAGAAAGGAAGGCAGCTGGAAAGCGGCGTATCTGAAGTAAGTAAGCGATGAAGTAAGCGACGCGATTGTTGAGCTAACTTTATTGTCAAGAATACTTTACAGAGTCTGGCATCGCTCGACAACAAGCTGTACCGCTGATGAAGCGTGGACGAAGTTTGTCGTTCTATATTTACCGCAAGGTGCTCAGCTTTACTAATAGCTATCAGGTATATCGTCCTCAATCGTAATGGATCGGCAAACCTCCTCGAAGTTTCATCACGAACGTTCAACCCTCTGCATCTCGTAAACGAAATGAAGTAAGTTTGATCTTGTTAGTCTTATTGTTCTTGCTTAAATCCCAACTCCAGAATTCAGAACAACCTAGCTCACTTAGAGACGCACATCAGGGTAAGTTATTACGATCTTCTCGACGTTGCTACCTTTTTAATACTCATTGTTATATTTTAGCTCGTCGTTGAGTTTGCTGATGTGAGGATCTTAGCGTTTGGAGTGCTGTGCAAGCCTCGGAGCACATTCAGCATAAACGAGAACGCGCGCACACTATTACATCCTCCAGGTATCCACAGAGATGAAGAGGAAGAGGCGTCGAGTATTAGTCCGCGGGCTTCTTTTGATGAGAGCATCAGCGTGATCAGTCGCGACGCGAATTATTTCAACCCTCCCCCGATGAATTGTGCGTACCTCATTTAGTGAATTTCGTTCTTCTGACCGTTTTATAGCTGTATACGAACCTTTGACATATCCGCAACCGAGCTCCTCGCACGCGAACTATCCGTTCTTTACTCCGGGAGGCGGAGACCTACGTTGGAGAGGAGCCGGGCTGCTCGAAGAGCAAGGCAATTATTGGGTCGGCGGGATGCTCCTGACCGCACAGCTCGTGACGCAGGATACGCGCACGCACTCTGGAGAGATGCCTGCACTACAGGACCTCGACCTGGTCGTTGGCCCCGGGAGAAGTCACTACATGTCGCTGATCTGGGCAGATTTGGACGCGATCGCGCCTTGGATGTCGGAGTGCATCACAAAGAGGATCGACGGCCAGGGTTTGGGGATATGAAAACGCGCTATGGGCGTGCAGGTGATTTACCTTCGTTATGCGTTCGCAGTTTGCATCCGTCGTGTTCCTGGACACTTTGACCTTCAATAACACATGCCGGATTGGGATGGTGTCGTCACTTGCCTTGTACTGACACCCGAGTAGATCTCAACGTTCCCCAATAATCTCGGCGTTCTCTAATAGCTAACTGTTGTATCTTTATTTCTTCAATTTAAATCTAAGCGTTGTTGTACTTGAGCAGTGTCAAAGTCTTTGACTTTATGGGGTCGCAACAGTAGACTAAACTCAAAAAACACGTGAAATCCGAAGTGTGTCATGACAGTCATGGAACGTGCGATCCTTGGACCTCGCAGCCCGCCCAACTCTCACCAGAATCTGCTCCGACTTCCAAAACAAAATTGCACTGTTCATAGACTTGCAAGACTTCGCTGTTGCCGCAGGCAACGCTGCGCACGCAGTTGTTTCACGTTTGGGACCCCCAATCCCCAAGCAAATTGGTTTGAACCGTACGACTCTGGCCTTGGAGTCTGAACTCTGTCTGAACCTGGTTCAGGCGCTCGAGCACCATGAACTATCTGCGTGGGGCGCTGAGCGCGGCATCACAATACTATCGCGACATCAACCCCTCGACGCTGACAGGTGCCATAGACGTCATCGTCGTGCGCAGGACGACTGAGGGTGGCGAGGAAGAGCTTGCATGCAGCCCCTTTCACGTCCGCTTTGGCAAATGGCAGGTGCTGCGTCCCGTAGACAAGAAGGTAAAGCAGGCTTGTTATTCTATGTCAGACTTTGCTAACGGAGATCTCAGGTGAAAGTGCTCGTCAATGGACAGGAGATCCCATTTAACATGAAGATCGGAGATGCTGGCGAGGCGTTCTTTGTGTTTGAGACAGACGGCGATGTGCCGGACGAGCTAATAACCAGCCCGCTTCTTGAAGCTACCCAGCCTGGGCAGAGCAATGTCGATGTGACAGCTGGAAGATTTGGAGCCAGAGAGGAAGCAGGTGGAGAAGAGCCAGACTCGATGTCTCCGGAAAAGCCCCTTGGTGTACGTCCGCTTCTATTTACAAAACAAGGTCTTACAACATGACGCGTTCTTAGGAACCGGAACCACTCGATTTAAACTCACCTTCTGAGAGCGCCAACGAATCTCCTCAACCTTCCGGGCTCAGTCTGTCTAGGCCGACTTCGAACCTTCCGACCTCTATGCCGTCTCTGTCCTCATCTCCCGGCCAATCATCGTCGAACGCCGAGGTCCTCAAGCCATCGAATATAGTCGGGGGTGCTGCACACCTCGGAAAAGCTATTGTTCGCGCGGCGGTCGAAACGGAGCGTGACAAACAGTTACGCATGCACGACAAAGTCGCCGCTGCGCGGAATATCACCGACCATGCTTATGATGGTATGAGTGACCAACTGGCTCGTATGACAGATAGGAAGGAGGCAGATGAGAAGGGAGATGAAGCGCTCCCGGATGTGGAGAAGGGTGAGGGAGAACCGCCGACAATTGCGTATACGCAAGGTAAGCGCCTTTGCCCTGTCTGGTCTTTTTATATATGTTCAACGCAAGGCTTGGCAGATGTCGTCCTCGACAATACTGGTTATCACTCTAAGAACGCCCGATCAGAGAATGTCATGAAGGACACGAAACGAAAACTGTCGAGATCAAATTTGCGTCGGACTATTAATGAGGAGCCAGATGAGTAGTAAGTTACGCAAATATCTACGTTCATCCAAACTATCTAAATATACAAAAGTGATTCTTTCGAAGGACCGTCCACGCCGAGATCTGGTGACCCGTCTGGTCAAGTCACTCCTACCCAAACTCCTGACACGTCCAGTACGTACATTTGCCTCTGCCTTTTGTCTTTTATATTTAGGTATATTCAGGATCACCAAGTCCTAACGGACGCTATGGCTCTGTCTCACCCAAGCATCATAGGTATGTATCTGCTTTTTAAAGACTCTAAAGGAAGAAAATGAACATTCGGCTTTGTAGATCACATACCACCCCTACTTTTCGCGCATCCTCCGAGCCTCCAGACACCAGCTCAGATAATTCTCCCCCTGCCTACTCTTGGGAATGGGGTGCCTTCCCTACGCCATCTCCCATGAAGACCTCCTTCTCCCCGTCTCGCGAAGGGTTTGAACGCAGCATCAGCGTTCCACATCAACTCGAGAGTGTAGATATGCGTCCGCCGACGCCAACGCGTTCGAAGACGCAGGAGTCATATCCATCTCCACCCTCGTCGCCGATGTCGTCTTCCGGCGCTCAATTCTATGACGAAGGTGCTGATCTCACCGCAGATGAAAACAACGGGCGCCGGTTCCTAGTCACATTGGGTGGCCGGACGTACGAGTTTGAGTTGAGCATCACTGAAGACCTAAGTGGAGGTGAGGATGAAATACAGGACGCGAAGCGGTTTAGGGAGGGTCAAGTATCATTCCGCCGGTTCATGAAATACCCTGCGGTCGTTCGCGACGGCAATTTGGTGATGAGATGGAATGATAGGCAAGTTCTTGCTTTCATCGCATGCAATGTTTTGTTCTTAATGTCGTTTCTTTGACTGTTCCAGGTACGTTACGCGAGGAGACCAGTCTCCACTGATGGACTATTTGGTGAAGTGGCGGGAAGCGGCCCTCGCGAAACCCACCAACGCACGTGCGCTCGAGGAAGAAGAGCCGCTGTCATCCTCAGACGAGCGGGAACCCAGCGCAGAGCGCGTAGCACCGAAGAAAACGTCATCTTCCTGGGTACGTTGGTGGCGGTCCAGCCGAACCGAGCAACAAGAAGCACAGACTGCGAGGACGTCGAGTAGAGACGAGAATGGCTCACGCCGTCCGGAGCTGGCCCCGTCGAACTCTGCCCCACCCAGCGCGGAGGCGCGGAGCTCGACACCCGTGCCGTTTCCCACAATGATCACGACTGCAAAAGATTATTCAAGTGATGACGAAACACATGATAGGAAGCGCTTTGCGAAAACGCTTCGGCTGACCTCGGACCAGCTTGTAAGTCAGGTCCGGTATAAATGCACCTCTCCGTAAGGTTTACCTTTTTGCCAGAAACAACTGGATCTCAAGGCTGGTCTAAACTCGATTACGTTTTCCCTTTCTGCTTCCGGTGTGACTGCGTGCACAGCGAGTATCTTTCTGTGGGAGTCTACGGACTCCGTCGTCGTCTCCGATATCGACGGTACCATCACTAAGTATGTTTTCTTAAAGAGACTGTGAGACTGTCGTTAGTGCTTATTTAATTTATTTTCAGATCCGATGCTTTGGGTCATGTTTTTACCATGATCGGGAGAGATTGGACGCACATTGGCGTAGCAAAGCTCTACACCGATATTTGTAGGAATGGGTACAGGATCATGTATCTCACTTCGCGTGCAATTGGACAGGCAGACTCGACGAGATATTACCTCAAGGGTATTAACCAGAATAACTACCAATTGCCTGAGGGGCCTGTGGTCATGAGCCCCGACCGGCTTATGGCTTCCTTCCATCGGTGCGATGGTTCTCTACGAGATTTTGATGCTTTAAACTCAGACGTATATTTTCTTAGTGAAGTCATCATGCGCAAGCCCGAGGTCTTTAAGATGGCGTGTTTGCGTGACATACAACGTCTCTTTGGCGAGGGAAACAACCCTTTCTATGCCGGGTTCGGAAACCGAATCACGGATGCACTGTCATATCGGAGCGTGAACATTCCGAGCCAGAGGATATTCACCATCGACTCGTCTGGAGAAGTGAAGATGGAACTGCTCGAGGTGGCGGGATATAAGTCTTCGTGAGTGCTTTTCATGACGCGCGAATTTCTCCACTAGGCTCACTGACGTTTTTATAGGTACATTCACTTGACGGATCTCGTCGATCAGATGTTCCCTCCGGTTCATCAGAGGGGTGCTCCGGAGTTCACAGATTTTAACTATTGGAAAACGCCTGTGCAAGAATTTCCTTTGCCCGATCTTTCGCCACCTTCGCCAGCTCTCAGCGCACACTCGGACGTCTCGAACCAGGGCACGTTCTCGCGCATCCGGAATTTCAGCCTGGGCCGGCAGAACGGGAGGTCGTTCGTGCTGCCGCCGCCGGCGACGCAAGCCGGCGAGGGCGGGAGCGGGCTACGCCAGATAACATCATTGGAGCGGTTGAGCAACAGACACACGCGGAGCTCGGAAACGCTCGAATCGACGTTAGTCGACACGGAGGATGACCGAGACCTTGAGCGGCGCGCACGGAAACGGCTGAGCATGGACAGCATGCCCGGCTCGCTCCCAGGGTCAGCTGGATCACAGGCAGATTCCGACGAGGAGGAAGAGGTGGGGGGTGAGGAGAATTATGAAGGGGAAGTGGAGGACCCGGAAGAGGCGGCCGAGGAGGGATTTGACGAAGACTTCTTGGCTACAGGCGAGATGGAGAGTGTTCCCTTCCTATAGTATTTTCGACAACATTGCATTATGTAGTAATTAGTAGATAATCTCGTTTTCCGGCATGTACTCGCTTTTGTATGCTACAAGATCCAAACGAATACCACTCAGAATAATACAAATCGTTGCTATTCAACTCCTCGTCGCCTCTATCCCAACCGTACAAAGCTTTTGTAAGACTGCTTACATATGTAATGTTGCTCTTGTGGCTATAATTCGTGGGAATATCAATGTCCCGGCTAAGGTATGTATACGCCAATCATCCGTCAAAAAAGTCATCCAAATACACCCCCATCTTTGACGCTGTTTGCTGTCGACGTCCCCGAAGCTGTTCGCTCCCTCTGCCCTCACACATCGCGTGTCCTTTCTGCGCTGCTCGTCAAGAAAGCTCTACTCCCTGGCGCATCGCATACACCTCTTCACTGAGCAGCCACAGCGTACTGGTCTAGGGAACAAGAGAGACGCTCGCTCAGACGCGGCCCGAAACGCGTCCGACGCTCAGCAGACTGCACCGAAAACTACCATGGCCACGCTAGTCGCCACTTCGCCGCCACCTATACCTACCCACATGTCCATGTACGCGTCAGGCCACGCGTCGCCCTCTACAACATACTCACCTCCGCCTCCGCCCCCACCTCCGCCCCCGCCCGCTGACAAGACGTCCCCGTCCGTGTCTACTGCTGCCGTCGCGTCTGCGTCTTCCTCCGCTTCCACCATATTGCCCACATCGCCGCCCACATCAATACCAGCGTCGACTCCGTTCTCCCATCGCGAGCCTGCGCATCAGCAACTCCGTCCTGCAAAGGACATCGCGACATTCAACAGCCTGCTTCCGCCCTCCGTTGAGTTCGTTGAGGGCTCGTCCTCGGGCACGCTCGCAATTGCAGCCGTTGAGGGGAAGTACGAACCCATAAATGTATCGCCGAAGGCAAATGGAGCGAGTGAGGTGAGTAAGGTCCGCAGTAGTTTCATTTCATTCTTTTCTTGTTTAGCTTTATTATGCGGCGGACTACTTGTTCGTTTTTCTTTCGGCCTGTTGTATTAGCCACGTTTTCTGAACGTGATCAAGTGGGCGAGACTAAACAAGCGTATTGGGATTCATGACATTTCGCCGCGTCCTTTGTGTGTCAAAAGAGTCTACTTTTGTTTCTGTTGTTTCTACTGGCTTTCTTGATGTGTTGCATCTGCCGCTTCGTGAAGCTAATTTCTGTCCTTCCTCCCTCAGTTGCATCCCGCGCCTCGGGCTTCTCTGTTTACACCTGCAAAGAAGCTTCCCGCTGGCGATCAAGAAACGCGTGCTCTGTTTACTCGACCCATCGAATTGTCATGGCCAGCAAATAAGAATCTTGGGTCAGGTCTCTATAATAACGGAAACACGTGTTTTCTGAATAGCGCATTGCAATGTCTACTTCATACACCGCCTCTTCTTCGAATGTTAGAGGCGCATTCGACGGTTGATCAATGTATGTCAAATCATGCCATTCTAAAAAGACTGTATACTTATGACACTGTTGTCAGGTCGAGTGAAGAGTGGGTTTTGTATGGCTTGTTCGATGAAACAAGTCATGGCGACCAGTTATTCGAAGGGTCATGCATTCAGTCCGGGGACCATCACAAATAACCTCAGCTGTGTGTTTAATCCTTTTTCTCGTATATGCAAGCTCTTAATCATCTTGCTTCCACCTCAGCGATCGCTAAGCACTTACGAAAGGGTCGACAAGAGGACTCACATGAATTTCTGCGGTACGCAATCGACTCGTTGCAGAAGTCTTGTCTTTCCGGATATCCCCCGTAAGTATTTTAGGTAGATGTACTGTCTGCGTTCTGCCGACTGATTTCATGTGCAGGAAACTTGATCATAAAATTGCCGAGACAACTTGGGTGCACAAGATTTTTGGTGGCAAGCTAAGGTCACGGGTGACATGCCAACAATGTGGACACAACAGTGACACATTCGACAGCATACTGGATCTAAGCATAGATATCTATAATGTTAACGGGCTTAAGGAGGCTTTGAGGAAATTCACTGCGCCTGACTATCTTAAGGGGGCGGACAAGTACAAGTGCGAAAAGTGAGCAATCAAATCGCCCTTCTTTTCATTATAAGCTGCTAAGCATTTTTATAGGTGCAAAAAGCCAGTAAACGCGGAGAAGCGCTTCACAATCCATGATGCGCCAGCTGTTCTTACTGTGCACATGAAGCGCTTTACACCCTTGGGGCGAAAGCTGACGCACCCAGTCCGCTATGATGAGCGATTGAACCTGCAGCAGTCGATGAGCGAAGGCCAGTTCGGGCCAACATACTCGCTCTACGGCGTCATTTCACATGTAGGCGGCGGTCCGAACTCGGGACACTACTTCGCACACGTGCGCGGCGCAGACGGCAAGTGGTACGAGATGAACGATGATTCAGTCGATGGTGTAAGGGGGCCTCCAGCAAATACGAAGACCGCGTACATGCTGTTTTACATACGCGAGAAGGGTCAGGCGTTGGAAGCTGCGTTAAACGGGCATAGTCTTGCGAGCGGCATGCGGAAGCGTAGGGTCGTGCCGAGTGACGACGAAGGGAAGGACGATGACGCGGATGACAGCAAAAGCGGAAAAGCGGCACAGGTACTGATCGGGCCCGTTATTCCTGCGCATTTACGGATGCCCAATGGACAGATGAAAGCCTCCGAGACACCGAAGTCTGACCCGCAGGCAGATTCACTCAAGCAGAAAATCAATGCCGTAGAGAAAGACAAAGAGAGAATCGGAAAGGTGCAGCAGGCTGGGTCGCGCACGATGAAACCTCTTGTCGACTACGAAGATGACAGCGATGTGGAGAAGGGCGAGCGTGTCACGCGCAATGGTCAGGACGTGGCTCAAACTAGCAGTGACGGAGCAGGGGCTGATACTGGGGCAGGACCGTCGTCATCACCATTACCGACGAACAAGGACCGAATGGATCTTGACAATGACGATCAACCTGGCAATGGTGGCGCAGGCACTTCGTCTCCAGGTCTGCCGCCAACGTCGCCTGTACCCACGCCCTCCCCTGCCGCGACAATCGCGCCGATCAATTTTTACGGCGCCTCCTCCACTTCTAGCAAAGCCTCCGATTCGCGGAAGCGCAAGTCTCCCGACGGCGACGAATCTTCTACTTACGCAACAGACGTGCGTAAAGCAAGCCCCCTTTCATACTCGAGCTCAGGCTGGAAAGAAAGGTCGACGCCGACGCCGACGCCAAGGCAAGTGCGCGGTGCGCGTTCATTATACGGCGGTAGCGGCAACCCGTACGCCAAAGGACGATTGGGAAACAACCTCGGCAGCGCGCGCGAGGATAGGGAGGAGCGCGAGCTTATGCAACCGCGTAAGTTGCATCAAAAGCAGTACACAACCAAAAAGCGCATCCGGATGCCATTCACATAACCCCGGGCGCGAGTGTGGTATGCATGTGTTGCGGTCGCGGGTGCTTATCTGTGTAAGTGGAAGTCGACAGGGGTCCGAGGCTGCAGACATTATATAGTATGAGCTCTGATTGTTAGCACTGATTCATGTGAACTCTTAATTCTTGTTGTTTTTTTCTGACGCGTTCTTCGCGAGCGTTCGCGTATGCTTTTTTTGCCTGTACGATAGAGGTAATACTGTAGATAATGTGCACAATGCGCCAGTTTGTCGCAAACGTCGTAGATATAAGTAGCCAGAATATCATTTGAGATCTGTCGTCTGAAAGTTGCTCTTCGCTCACCGTCTGATGAGAGGATGGCTGCTATCGCTTCACGTGCTCTTTTGCTTTTTCAGCTCGGTGGCTGCTGTAACCTCAAATCTGTACTCCCACAAGAATGCTCGTTGCACGTAAACCAACAATTCCTGAATGCTTCGAGCCCTCTGAGCGAGGACCGTTTCATGAAAACTGTCCGTCTGCCACAGCTGTTCGCGAATCTCTCACATCAATATGTCTCCTGCTTCTCGTCTGTGCACCGCACATTGAACCTGGGTAAACATACTTGTCACGAGTACAACAGACTTCCAAGACTCCATAAATACCACAAACAACATGGGAGTAATCGACGCCCTAGGTTATATTTGCCACATATACATATGTAAACAACGCCCTCAGTCTCCTTATTCCCGCAACACAATCTGGACTACAGGCTTTTTTTACTTTAAATAGCAAATCATCTATGAACAATCTGACTGACCCACTGTTTACCAGCATGGATTTCGAGAGACAAGACAGCTCTTTTCTGGATCATTATCTGTAACTGTTCTTCGAGGTTATCTCTCACCAAATCTATTGTTTCTCGGGAGCAAATGCACGGTTCCGTAGGCGCGCGCGAACGAGATGACGAAAGACAAGAGATGAATAGTGTGTATACAAAACATCTATTGCCCTGGATATTGCTGCCTAATCATCCATAGCCACTGCGACTTTTCCAACCCGTCTGCCGTGAACTCAATCTATAGGGAAATCATATAGGCGATGCATTGCCTGACGCCCAGCGTTCTAATTCACACTGAGAACGCCTGTCTGTCGAAGAGCAGAATACTGGAGTCTCCTCGCGCTTCGCCATTGCCAGGACTCAAGTAGTAAAGCGCCCACCTGGTGTTTTTCTCGTTCTCTGTCTATTTATTGGTGCTCGCGGCAGACAATACGAGTGCGGTATCGCAGAATTTTCACATTAGGCGGTACCAAAGGCGGCGAGAGAACCAATAATATCGTGCCACCGTGTGGTCCGAACTGGCATTACAAAACTCGACTGCGGAGACGGTGCTGCCAGTGGATCCAGCCGTGTTTGTCGTCGCGCGTAAGCGGCTCGGGGAGTGTAGGACGCGCATCAGGAGGGCGGCGGTCCTTCAGAGCAGAACGATGCTGCGCGTGTCTGGTTTTCCTCTGAAGTGGCGTTGGTATAGCTACTAGACCGCATGTCGCAGACGTTGCCCATGAACAGAACGCTCTGCTTCCTCCCGGCCTTCCAAGCACCACTGGCGTCGACGCCGACCGGATTATCGAGCCGCAGTCCGTACCAGGAGAAAACCGCCGCTCCCGGCCGACCTGGACCGCACTATACTCAAGCAGAGACGCGCATTTAAGGAGCTCTCCAGTCCACCTGCAGACTCTGGATCTTTGGATCCAGCTCAGCGAACACGACGGCACGTTTTTTGCCCTCGTCGCCGCCGCCGTCGCCACACGCCGCTCCCTCGCCTGCGTACTTGCACCCTGCTGTCACGGAGCGCGACTCGAGATGCGCTAACTACTCCGCATCTACCTTTACTCGCGAGAGCCAGCCGCGCCCCATAGGCAGGTCCAGAAAACCGCGACCGCGACACCAGCGCCGGGCTGCCTGCCTGGCACGGTCAGCACACCGCGGCGCTCGAGACGGAGGTGCGCCGCCTGCTCCTGAAAGGGAGCAGCAGCACTTGCAATTGGGAATAGAATGACGAACAGCCTCCTTTGCACATGTACGACGATATCCGGACAAGACGAGCCGTGACGGACGGTGATACTTCGTGCACGGTGGTCTGTGGACAGGTCCGGCTAGCATGTATAGCTTACTTTTTTTCTTTTTCTTTTCACTACCGCGATATCATCCGTAAGTTAAATATGTATTTCCTGAGCACGTATTGCTTTTGGTACAAAGTTTCGACAAGCTACATCGTCGATCCCGAAATGGGTCCCCGCCGATCTTCTCGAGTTCCAAACGCGTGGGCTATTATAGTAATAGAATGCACGCGTTCTGCCGCAGCGGCGGCCACTGATCGTTTTCGCTCACAGGTGAGTTTAGCAGTTGGAAAACACTAAGACTGAGCAAGAACAAAAGCAAAAAAAGCAAAAAAAAAAAGAATAGTCAAGAAACCCCCCGCGCGGACACGGTCCAGCCCACACATGCATGTACATCCACGCGTGATATCCACAAGAAACGAAAAAAAAACAGAGGCCCAGGAAGCGCATTTGCACAATCAGTCACGCGGGCCCGCGGGCCCGTCCGGGCGGCGCAGCTCGCCGTCGAGCGCGGCGGCGTCGACCGCGTTCTGCGTGTCGCCGAGGTACCAGTCCGGCAGGCCGAGCGCGAGCAGCAGCGGCACGACGGAGAGCGCGGTCGCCGCGACGACCATCACCTTCATCGTGCCGTCGTACGCTGCCGGCGGGCGGGCAGCATTTTTCGCGGGTTGGTAGCGGCAGATCAGTAAAATAAAAAATAAAATAAAAATAAGAAATAAGAAAAATGGAGGAAAGGAACGATTAGTGAGGGAAAACCGGGGAGGAGCGGGCGGGGCGCACGCACCGCTGATGACGCCCTCGCGGATCGGGTCCCCGCGCGGGTACGCGAGCACGTCCGTGATGCTCCCAAAGAGCGCCGCGCGCTCGTCCGCGCTGAGGCCGGGCAGCGCCGCCGCGAGGCGCCCGGGCATCATGTTCGTCCAGATCGCGCCCGCTGCGCGCGCACATGTTAGCCTCGCTTTGGCGCGGAAGACGAAGAGGGAAGAAGAGAAGAGAAGAGAAAAAGGGCCGCACCGATCGCGCCCCCGACGGCCCCGCCGATCTCCGTGACCAGGAGCACGACAGCCGTGACCATCGCAACGTCGACGTGCGGGACGGACGCCTGCGCGCCGACCTGCATCGAGGCGGCGGCCATGCCCCCGCCGAGGCCCTGCAGGATCTGCGTCCACACGATCTCCGTCGTCGATGCGTTCGCCCCGCGCGAGTGGACCATGAGGCCGACGCCGCTGCGAGAAGCGCAGAAAGGCGGTGAGCGACTAATAGCACCGTCTCTCCGAAAACACGCAGAAAACGCACAGGAGACGGATGGCCAGCCCGGCCACGAGGATGTTCTTGTACCGGCGGGAGTACCACATGCCGACGCCCGCGGCGAAGCCAAACACGGTGAGCGCGATGGTCTGCGCCTGCATGAAGTACGTCGCGTCGAGGATGGACCACGGCTTGACGACGAGCACGAACGAGTAGAGGTAGACGTAGGTGAGGTAGAAGCTCATCTGCCGCGGCCGCGTCAATCAATGCTCCTGCGGGGGGCGCGGGGCGGGGGTGAACTCACGAAGTCGAAGAACCCGATGATGCTTGTGATCACGACGGAGCGGTTGCGCACGAAGCGAGGCGCGACGACGGGGCGGCTCGCGGCGCGCAGGTCCCAGCCGGCGAAAAGGACCAACAGCACGCCGCCGACGACGAGCATGGCGATCATAGAGGCTGCGCGATATCAGAGGCAAGGCAGAAAGAAACGACGGGAGAACGAGGCTCACGGTTCTTCCACCCGTCCTTCGCCTTCTCAGCAAGCGTGAGCGGGAGGAGGATGAGCGCGACGGCGGCGCCGAGCAGGACGAGGCCGATGAGGTCCAGCTGCCCCGCCGCACGGTGCAGCCCCGCGATAAACGTCTTCCCAGGGACTACTCGTCCGTTTGCATTTCGATTTCAAGTCGAGCCACAAATAATAAATTAATAAAACCACTATGGTAAGAGGACCATTCAAGAGCGGCAGAAAGAGGGAGGAAGTGACGCACCAGGTACAGTCGAGCCTGCACCGTCATGCACAAGAGCGGCGTCGATGAGGCCGATGCGGCGCGCCTTGCGCTCAGCCCAGAAGAGTGTGATTATGAGCGGCAGGAGCGTCGCGGGAACGAGGATCGCAAACATGCCGTCTGTGTACGCATTGAAAGAAAAAGAGAAAGGTAAAAAAAGGAAAACGTCAGCACTTCCATTCACAAGACACAGACAAAACGGGGGGAGCGGGACGCACACCCCCAGCGCCAGCCGGCGTGTGCGAGGACGGCGGTGGCGATGTTGGGCCCGATGAAGCCGTTGACGACGAAGGGCATGGAGGTGAGCGAGGAGACGAGCCCGCGCCATTTGAGCGTCGTGAGGTCCGCGATGATGATCTGCGTGAGGAGCTGCAAACCGCTGTCAGCGGGGACGGAGGAGAGTCAGCACATAAAGACGGAGACGGGAGAGCGGGCGGGCGGGAAGGACGTACGTATATCCGCTGCTCGCCGCGGATCGTCGAATCACAGGTATTCGTAGAGCGACAAAGTATGTGCATATTTAATTAGGGAAGGACAGGGCGCGCATTAGCGTCCGTCAATCAGCAGTTCAAAAGGCACACGCACACAGCGTAGATGACGATGCCGCCCGCGATGGCGCCGATGCTCTGCGCGCTGGCGATGACGATGTAGCCGAGGACGTAGAAGATCACTGTGCACCAAAAACAAAAAAAGCGGGGCGGGGGGGAGGGGGGGGGGGGGTGGTTAGTGCGTACTGGTATTTGCGGGAGCGGAGGGAAGGAAACGCACAGACGCCGAGGTAGGCGTAAGCGCGCGAGGTGACGTCGGCGACCTTGGCGATGACGGGCTTGCCGACGGCGACTGCGCGGCGGGACGGGCGGATCAGGCGGCGGATCAGGCGGGCCGGGGGCATGCGAAAAGAAGAGCGCGTCAGTCAGGGGGTGTGCAGGAGAAGAAGTGAGGAGGAGGAGGAGGAGGATGGGGGACGCACTGATGACGGACTGCGCGACGGTGACGGACGAGATGAGGGAGTGCTCGCCGAAGGAGGAGGCCGCGAAGGAGAGGTAGTTGCTCGTCGTCGAGCCGTCCAGCGCGTATATGTACGACGCGAGGCCCAGCCTGCGCGCGCCGAGTAGTCGTGCCCGTCAGCAACCCGACGCTCGAGAGAGAGAAAGGAGAGGGGGCCGGCGCACGCACGAGACGAAGAGGATCCACCTGGCGCGGCGCCCGTACACCTTCTCGGCGGCCTCGACGCGCGCGACGCCGGCGTGCGCGTCGGCCTCGCGCGCGAGCGCGTGCTGCGTGCGCGCGTCGAGCACGGGCAGCGCCTCCACGGCGAGCGCGCGCTCGCTGTCGGCGTCTTTTTTGTCGAGGTCGGCGGACATCATCGTCATCAACTTATAAGGTGCGGGTGAGAGAGGGGACGAGGGACGGACCGTCGTTGTGCTGGGGCAGGGGGCGGTAGCTGTTATACGCCGGGGGCATGGCGGATGCGGAGCTGGGAGTGCAGAATCGAGGAGGAAGGCCGTCCCTCGAAGCATATCAGATAAAATTAAACCCGTCCATCTAATCAGATCCGCCCATCCCATTTCCTTTCCGGGAAGTCCTTCCCTCCGGAGGATCACGCTGTAAGGCACACACATACACATAGAAGAAAAAATATTAATACAATTATATCTACACCTAATACAAACAGCGAACCCGCCGCTCACGCCGACTCCCGCTGCCCCTCCGCAGCCTGCACCACAAGCACCGCCCCCGCCCGCCCGCAGAGGAGGAACGCCGCCGCGACGTCCCCCGCCGTGCGCCCCAGCTCCTCTCCGCCGCCGCCGCCGCCGCCGCCCGCCCCGGCGCCGCGCACCAGCGCCTGCAGCTCCGTGCGGTGCGTCCCGCGCGGCATGCGCCGCCCCCGCCCGGCGACGACGACGGCGTGCGGCGCCTCGCCCTTGCCCGGCCCGAGCGCCGCGAGCGCGGCGTGCAGCGGCTGCGCGGACGCCGGCGCCTCGCGGAACGCGATGCGCGCCAGCGCCGCGGCTTCGGTGGCAGAATGCGCCTGCGCGTGTGCGTAGCGCGCCCACAGGAGGCTGTCCGCCGTGGCGGACTGCAGGCGCGTCTGCGCCGTCTGCGCGCCGTACACCGTGTCCGCGTTGGCGGGCAGCTGCTGCTGGAGGAGGAAAGGAAATTTTATTTCTTAGGTCTCTGTGTTGTGCCTTTCACGAAATAAGAAGGGGGCTTACGGAGAACGTCGAGTCTGCGAGCGCAGCGCCCTTCTCCCGCTCGACCGTGTCCACCTTCTCGAGCTCCTCGTCCGCGCCGGCGCCCGCCGGAGCCTCGCGCACCCAGACGACCGTCGCGCGCACCGCGGGGTTCGCGCACAGCTGCACGACGAAGGCGAGCGCGAGGCGGTCGTCCGGCCCGCCGAAGAACGGCAGGAACAGGTGGTGCCCGTCGACATTACCTCCCGAGTCCGAGTCAGCGCCGGCGGCGCGCTCGACGAAGAGAGCGACGTCCGCCGGCGACTCCGCGAAGACCCTACGCACGAACGCGGAGTACACGGCCGCGTCTGCTGCCCCGGCGGGGCCCGCGCCCGCGCCCGCAGGGGGGGACGCCGACCCGCCGAACAGGCCCTCGAACGGGTTCTGCAGGCCCGCCCCCGCGCCGCCGCCCTGCTCCTCGATGCGCCCGCCCGCCGAGAGCGCGAGCGTCCAGGGAAGCACGACCATCTGTGCGGCGCGCTCGCGCACGAAGCCCGCGACGCGCTGCGCGAACTCGGCCTCGGGGACGACCGCGAGCGCGCCCGCGACGGGCACGCGGTGCAGGCGCCCGCACGCGCGGACGACGCCGAGCAGCGCGTCCGCGGCCGCGAGCGCGGGCGCCTCCTGCGAGCGCAGCACCGCGGACGTGCGCTCCGTGAGCGCCACGAGGCGCAGCGCCGCGAGCTGCACGGGCGCCGCCGGCGCGCGCGCGGACGCGAGGCTCGGCGTGCTGCTCGGCGCGGCGGCGACCGCGGGCCGCTGCAGCAGCTGCGTGAGCATCATCAGCGCCGGGAGGTGCTCCGCCCGGCTCAGCACGACCGCGAGATTCGTCTTCGTCCTCGTCCTGTCTTCAAACGCCCCACGCGGGCCTGCATCCCTGGGTGCGTCGCCCGCCTCCTTGGCGCCGGTACCCTGGTCGACACGCGTGCGCTTCGCCGCCGGGTACCACAGCAGCGTGAGCGGGGTGGTCGCGAACGTGAGCACGAGCGCGTGCAGCACGAACATCGAGAACGTGCGCGTGTCGAGGATGCCCGCCTGGAGGCCGACGTTGAGCACGATGAGCTCGACGAGGCCCTTGCAGCTCATGAGCGTGCCGATCGCGCCGGCCTCGCGCGTCGAGAACCCGGTGAGCTTCGCGGTCGCGAAGCACCCGGCGAACTTGCCGAGGAACGCGACGACGCAGATGAGCACGACGTATGCCCACGTCTTGCCCGTGTCGAGCAGGCCGAGGTTGGTGCTCAGTCCCGACAGCGTGAAGTACTGCACGAGATGAGCTTAGAAAGCCCTTCAAATATGTACATGTAAGACGGAAGACTCACCAGAGGCAAGAAGACGAGTGAAATAAGGTCCTCGATCTTCTCGACGAGAGCGATCGCAAAGCCGCCCTCATGAGGGATGATGAGACCCGCCACGAAACCGCCTGGACACACAACAAAAATTCAGGATATTTGAAGAAACCAGCACACGGACCTCGCACTCACCAAAAATAGCATGGATTCCGATGATATCCGTAAAGAAGGCTGACACCAGCACGAGAAGCAGCGTCACGGTCATCATGAGGGTGCTCGGCTGGCCGCCTTCGAGGCTTCCCGTCCTGCGCGCCAGCCAGCGGAACGCCCACTTGACGGGGAACAGCAGGAACAGCACGTATGCCACGCCAGTGAGGAGGACCCACAGCGCCGTGAGACCGGAGGAGGCGTTGACGAGGGCGACGGTGAGCGCGAGGAGGATCCACCTATTATGATAAAATGCCTATGTTAAAAATAATGACGATTTCAAATATCAGCAAGCAAGCCATGCGCACCCAACGACATCGTTTCCCACGCCAGCGGACAGGGCCACGACGCCGACGGGGGTGTCGAGGAGGCGGAGCTCTGTGAGGATGCGGCAGAGGACGGGGAAGGCGGTGATGCCGATGGCGACGGCGACGAAGAGGATGAAGTAGCCGAAGTTGACGTCGGGGCTGATGAACGCGTGGTAGATGGGGACGGCGACGGCGGCGCCGAGGCCGAGGGGGATGACGAGGCCGAGGGCGCTGATGAGGGCGGCGGCGCGGGCGTTCGCGCGGATGCTGCGGGTGTCGATCTCGAGCCCGACGGTGAAGAGGAAGAAGACGAGGCCGATGTTCGCGGTGAGGGTGAGGAAGGGGATGGAGGCCTTGGGGAAGATGGTCGCGGTGAAGTTGGGGATGCGGCCGAAGACGGAGGGCCCGAGGAGGACGCCGCCGATGACCTCTGCGATGACGCGGGGCTGGCGGATGCGGGCGAGGACGAGGGAGAGCAGCTGGGTGAAGAGGATGATGATGGCGACCTGGATGACCCAGAGGCGAAGAGGGTCGCTCGGGTCGTAGGCGGCGGGGTTGTCGCCGGAGATGACGCCGCCCTGTTGAAGAAGAGAAACTGTGATGAGGAGAGCGAGGCTGACAGTGAAAGTACGGACTGGCAGCGTACCTGCTCTGCGGCAGCCCTACCGACGAGGGCGATGATTTGACGGGAAAAGCTGCCCATTGTCGCGAGACTGCAGCGCCTGTTGGTAAGACAGACGGCAGGAGTCGAACTGGTGATGGGATCTAAGTTTATATGTATATCGCAACAAGCGGCGGCGAAGACGCGGGATTCTATGAATTACGCGGGTTAGTAAAGTAGACGCGCAGGAAACATATCCGAGCTTCGAGACAAGTCAAAAGATAAGATTATATAGGGGCCTGAGGCAGCATCGTCCGCAGCAGTTTGAAACAAGCAGCAGCGTTATACGCGGACATTACAATCCGTAAAATTAGCCTTCTTCAGGTTCATGCATTACATAATACGCCGATCAGGTCCAACCAACCCGCAGAAGAACTTCTCTTCGCCTCCATGCATTTTGAGACAGAATTGCAGCGCCAATTGCTGAATACACCCGCAAGCTCTTCTCGATCCGGCCGATGCCACTTCTGCAAGTCATTATAATTACATGCTTACGAGATCTCTGAATATCGCCAGATTCGTGTTTTTTCAAAATATAAATTCTTTACATTTCCCGCCCTTCTTCTCCTTCCCTATAAATTATACAGTTTTTTTGCTCTTTAGCAATAGCAACTCGCACACGGACTTGGTCTGACGTCAAACCCGTCCCGATCCAAACCGAAGTACTTCGATTCCCCCCTGGATCGATCATCTCGCCCATGAGGTCATGCCTCTCACATCGCATCACACACACGCAGCGGCGGAACCAAAAGCACTCTATTCGTCGAAGCAACACCACAAGGAAAGGGGCACAAAAACGAAACATGATATACGAAAAACCGCAGAGTGGAGAAACTGCTACGAGCTACAGCGGGAGAGCGTCCAGGCCAGATCAAATAATTATGTGAGTACGTCGTGAGTCGCTTGAACGGGGCATAAAAATACGCGAAAGAAAAAAAAAAAAGAGAAATGAGGGAGGGAAAACGTAGACACGGATGACATGCGACATAATTAGAACACACGGAGAAAAAAAAAAAAAAAAACGAAAAACAGCGTCTGTGAGTGGATATGCATATGGACCTGGAGATCCGCAGTCTAAGTAAGACACAATTGCACAAACGACACATGAACGAAGAAAACAAACGCACACAATGATATACAGGCCGGGCGCTCCATCGTCCGCCCGCCCGAAAAAACGCCGAGCTCGCCTGTCGTACACACAGATAACGGGTCGCCTTACACGCCTACCGATCCCGCCTCTCGCGCGTCGACCGCCTCAGCGGGCGCGCATATGGCGACCCGAGCGCCTAGTCCCCTCCTCCACCTCCACACCTGCGCGCGCCTTCCCCTTGCCTCTGCTCTTCGCATGCGCCGCCGTGCGCGACGTCACCGCCATCCCCGGCCCCGCGCCCACCGCCGCCTTGCGCGGGCTGCGCGCGCGCAGCTTGTACGCCGCATGCCGCCACGGGCGACGTATGCGGAGCAGGCGGCGGCGGCGGCACAGACCTCGTCGCGTCCGCCGCGGGGGCTTTAAGTCGGCATTGCGCAGGTCGTGCCTCACGGGCTCGTTCTCAAAGGACGGGCCGTGCCGCTGCGGCTGCACTGCGGCTCCGGCTCCGGCTCCGGCGCTTGTGCGCAGTCCCCGGGGAGAGCAGGGAAGGTAGGGACGTGAAGGAGGCGCGCCGGGCCGGAGAAAGCGAGCTCAAGGAGGCGCGCTTGCCAGTGGAAGATGACGAGGGAGACGGGGAGGGCTGGGCACTTCGGGATCGAGGAAAGGGCTTCGGCGACGAGCGCGCGCTTGAGTTGAAGGCAGGAGGCCGCGTGGGCGTAGTGTGTTCTTGATCTGATCTATATATGAGGAGGCCATCTGCGATTCACGCATCGGGACATCGCCATCGCCGCCTCCCGGGCATTGCGATTGCGACTGCGATTGTCAGTTGCCACGCGGGCTGCGACTCCGCCTGCTCCTCGGACAGGCCCAGACCCATCTGCGAAACGGATACATCCTCGTCCGCCGGCTGCTGCGAAGCAGCAAGCAGCGGGGCGACCTGCGACTCGGGGAGCGTGCTGGCGTCGACCACGGGGTCGCTGTACACCAGCGAGCCGTTCGGCGTGACGAGCGGCGTCTTGACGTACTCCTCGTCGTCCATCTCCGAGTCTGCCTGCGAGGCCGAGAGAAGCGGCGGCTGGCTGCTGCCGGCAAGCTGCAACTGCGATTGCGACTGAGACTGAGACTGCGAATACGAGGAAAGTGCTGCGAAGACTGGGGCTGTACATGATGACGCTTAGGCGAGAGCAGTACGCAGAGGCCGAGGAGGCGCAAGGACACGAGACAACGAGGCGCCCGAGTGATTCTCGCCATACCATCGAGAATGAACTGACGAGCGGATGACAAGCTCTGTCCTCTTACGCTGCAGATCTTGCCGCGAGACAGCACTTGCGCTAGCACTCGCACTCGCACTTGCATTGTCGTTGACGCTTGCCGCTGACGTTGGGCAGCTGCCTCACTCTTGCATTTGAGAGCTCAAATCT
Source organism: Phellopilus nigrolimitatus (assembly GCA_021029095.1). NCBI lineage: Eukaryota > Fungi > Basidiomycota > Agaricomycetes > Hymenochaetales > Hymenochaetaceae > Phellopilus > Phellopilus nigrolimitatus. Next base: position 964,378 of record JAJOHG010000003.1, on the reverse strand, counting down.
CCTTGCCTCGTTCCGCAGTCTCCTCTCGCGCTCCCCGTCCGTCTCCTCCCTCACACGCTTGAGCTCAGCGGACGGGCGGGCGGCGCACGACAGGCACGGGCGGCAAGGCGCTCGCCTCGAACGCAAAGTCGCGCACCTTGATGCCGTGATCGCGCAGGAGCTCCTCTGGGGTGGGCTGCTGCGGCTTCTCAGGGACCGGTGTATCGACGGGCTCGGTCGGCACGCGTTCGAGGGGCTGCGACTGGGCGCAGGAAGTGTCAATTGGGGGCGGGGACGGGCGCGAGAAGACAGGCGGGCGAGGGGCGAAGATAGGTGGCGCAGAAGGGCCCTGTAAATAGAGCCGTGAGCTAAAGTAGAAGGAACACACAATAGGAATGGATGAGACGCACCTGGCGCGAAGGACCCGCAACCGGAGAACCACCGCCAGAAACGTCGGCGCAGAAGCTTGGGGAACGTTGAAGGGAGAAGGCGGTGAAAACGCTGGTGTCGCAAAAGACACCCATATCTACAATGGAATCGCACACGGTTGGGGGTATGTATGTATATTGGAGAGACGACGTGGGCGTTGGTGGAAGAGAGGCGCCGTTGGCAGCTTGTGATTTATAGTCGCCTGGGGACAATGGGCTATGCAGCATGCGTGTCGGGCGAGGCCAGCGGGCGCAGCGTGGGAGCGGAGAGGGGGCGTCGGAGGACAAAAGGGGGAGGACAAGGCGAGACAGATGGCGGATGGCGGATGGCGCGGGGGATGGGCAGAGCGGGTGAAGGTGGACGAGTCAGCGTTAACCGCTTTCGGTAGCTGCAGCGCTGACCAAGCATACGAGCATTGCTGGCTTTCCCGTTCCAAGACCGGCCCCTAATCGAGCTCCGGCCTTGACTCATCCACCGTGTCCAAATGAAAAACATGCCCAATACGTCCTTTCCCCCTCGCTCCCTCCGCGCGCTCTTTTGCAGATGCGAACACAGGGGCAGCGCCTCCATTTCGGCATCCGCCGACACAGATGCCGTAACTCCCAAGCCTCAGTTAAAGGGGCCGGCCCGTGACCCGGCCTGTCACGCGTCCCGACCCGACGCCGACGCCACCCCCAGGCTATCCGTTCGACGTCTGCCCGCGGTGCCCGCTCAACGTCCGCCGCCCGCCGCCGCCCTCGAATGCTCCGTCATCCCTGGCGGGCAGCCGCCGCCTCCGCAACCGTCATCGGCTCCTCCGCCTATCTCTACCACGCCTATTCCCGGCGTCCGCGCGCCGCGCACCAGGACTCCTTCGACCTCCCCGTGCGCTCCAGCCTTGCCGGGCCCGACGGCAAGCGCGCGTACACCACCCAGGCGGTCCCCCTCCTCGCTATGTCCGACGTCGACATGCGCATCCGCGCCTACGCCTCGTCCCGCGCCGTCGCCCGCCCAGGCGGCATCGTCTGGAAGCACGCGTCCGCCCAGCTCGCGTCCAACAGCCCCATCGAGGACGCCAGAGCCGACGCCATCGTCGAGCGCGACCCCGCCCCAGGCGCGAGCGCCTCTGACGGCGACTACCTCTTCTTCTCCGTCATGGACGGCCACGGCGGCCCCCACACCTCGCGCCTCCTCGCCAGGACGCTCATCCCCGCCGTCGCGCTCCAGCTCCACGAACTGGCGCAGATGCAGAGCGCCTACGTCCCGCGTCTCGAGAAGGCGGGCTGGCTCGACGGCGTCTACTCGCTTCTTTCGTCAACATCTCACAAGCCGCACACGCGGCACGTCTCTTTCGCCGGCGACCCGACGTACGTGTCGCTCGCCATCCAAACCGCATTTGCCATGGCCGACTCCGAGATCGTCAATGCCCCGCTGCGCCTGATCGCTGAGCACCTCGCGCAGTCCAAGTCGAGCGACCCCGCGCCCGACCTGAGTCAGCACCCCATGGCACTCCCGTCCATGCTCCCCGCGCTATCCGGTAGGTCTTTATTTACGTAGTCGGCGTTCTCACATACATTTGTACACGCGCTTATCGATAATCCCAAGGCAGTTGCGCCCTCCTCGCCCTTCTAGACACAGCGCATCGCGACCTTTATGTCGCGTGCACAGGCGACTGCCGCGCAGTCGCGGGCGTCTGGGAAGAGGCGCCCGACGGCACGGGCACGTGGCGCGTCGAGGTCCTCAGCGAGGACCAAACCGGGCGCAACCCGAGCGAGCTCAAGCGGTACGCGCGTCTCTCGTGCTTAGTAAAAAAGAACCAAGCACGTTTAACTCTAACGCGTTCGCGGCGTCTATTGTAGGATGCAGTCCGAGCACCCGCAGGAAGAGGCGTCGACCGTGATCCAGCGCGGGCGCGTCCTCGGCGGTCTTGAGCCCTCGCGCGCCTTCGGCGACGCGCGCTACAAGTGGCCGTTCAAGGTGCAGCAGCTGTGCGTCTTCCCTCTCCTCGTCCGCGCATCTCTCCGCACCACAATTGATTGATGTGATTCCCCGCTCCCGAACCGCCTGACTCGCCCCGCCTGCGAAAAACCCCCACCGGCACACGACACGGCACCCGCAGGCTGGCGCGCGTCTTCCTCGACTGGGAACAACCAGCCGATGCGCCGCCCGCCGGCGGACTTCAAGACGCCTCCGTACGTCACCGCCCAGCCGGTGATCACGCACCGGAAGCTCGACTTCCTCCCCCTGTCCGAGACAGGTCCCCCCATGCCCTTCCCTGCCTCCTCTCCACCGTCACCCGCTTCCGGCTCCCTCCCCCCTTCCACCGCCGCATCCAGCTCTGCCCCAGTCTCCGCGGCCCGCCCCACCGCCGCGGAGCCCGCCCGCCCCGCTCTGCGCTTCCTCGTCCTCGCCACCGACGGCCTCTGGGACCAGCTCTCCTCGCGGGACGCCGTCGCGCTCGTCGCCGGGCACCTCGCGGGGCTGCGCGCGCCCGCCGTCTCGCGCGCCGAGCTCGCCGCGCGCGCACCCACGCGCCTCGGCACGCCGGGCGTCGAGGGCAAAAACAAGGGGGGCGCGAACGCGAATGCGAGCGAGCGCGACGGCCACGCGTGGGCCTTCGTCGACGCGGACCCCGCTGCGCACCTCGTGCGCAACGCCTTCGGCGGCGGGGACACCGCGCGCCTGCGCCAGCTGCTGAGCATCCCGGCGCCGCTGTCGCGGCGCTACAGGGACGACGTGACCGTGACTGTCGTGTGGTGGGAGGACGGGCGCGCGGAGCAGGCGCGCGTGGAGCGCCTGAACGTGCCCGGTGGTTCTGCCGTGGATGGCGAGGGCGCGGCGGAAGCGAAGGCGAGGGCAAAGCTTTAGGTATAGGCGTGCATAGTACATAGGCTGCGTTATCTAAGGACTTCTTAGATCAGAAAACTCCGAGTGAGCAGAATGTTGTATGAATATTGTGCAGCGTTCGCTTTGGAATACATGAATGCATTTTCTTGACAGCGTTTCTGGCGTGCAGGCGAAGACTTCCCATTTCCGATGTATATGGTAGCGGACTACATGTACTGCGGCCCTCCCTTCCTCCAGGCCGTCTTTTTCAAGGCTAACAAAGGCTCGCATTCGATTCTGCGTGCTCCTTGTTCAGCGATACGAGCTCCTCGAAGTTCACCAGGGAGCCTCCGAAGATGTCGAGCGAGCTGACGTCGTCATGAGCAAGGGGCGTCTGGAGGTCTGCGGACAAAAAAGCGCTCACCTTCCGTACGTGAGATCGACGCGCCCGCCCGACAGCCGGTCGACCAACGCCAGGTCCGAAAGGTCCCTGGCGCCCCCGGCATACGTAGTCGGGATCCGCACCCACTGGCCTAGCTCTGCAGAGAGGCGGGCGCGACATAGTAATATAGTTAAGGTGACAGACCGCAGATATTGTATAGACGAGATTGAGACGTACTGGAGACCAGCTCCTCGTCTATGCCCCTGCAAAGGCCCTCGACGTCGGCGGCGTGGATGAGGAACTCGCTGGTCAGCGGCGAGCGTGAGTATATGCGCGGCTCGTGGGCTGCCTGCTCACCTGCAGTAGTCGGAGAGCATGTCGAGGGACTCTGACGGTGGTATAAGTATGGACATTCAGAAAAAAGGGGACATTTATGCTTCGCACCTTGGCATACTTCCATGTCGGTGATGTCCTGCCACTTGTTCATCGCGACGAGCCATTTGGTGCCTCTTCGGCGGCAGCTACGAATGTGCCAAAAATGTACTTTAAATTGAGACACAAGACAAAATATATGCGTTCAGCCGTACCTAATGTCTACAACGAGTTTGTCTTTCCCGATAGTTTGCGAAAGCGCCTGTAGACGCTCGAGGGAGAACCGCGCAGAGGGGAAGAGGAAGGAGGTGACGATGACCTGCAGCCCACTCAGTGACTTCTCCGCGCAGAGGTGAGCACGACTGCGTACTTTGCTTGCGCCGAAGCCCAGCCAATCAGCGGCATTATTATCGGTTATCCCGCCTCCGACCTGCAGGCCTCCTTCAATCCGGTGGAGAGAGGATGAACGGGAGAGTCAGAGCAGCGAGCGCGCGCATATAGGCAGAAATACGCACCTGGCCACGCTGCGAGCGCCGTCCGCGCCGCGTCGTCGTTCCCCAGCCCGAGCTTTATGACGTGCCCCCCGCGCAGCGCGTATCGCGCATACAGGCGCGCGAAGTGAGCGGGCGACTTCACTTCACTTCGACAGTCCGCGCGTGAGCACGGTGCGGCGCGAACGCGCGAGGCGGGAGAGAGTACGTGCCTTGCTACGAAGTTCGTCTTGAGCTCGGCGGCGTCGCCGGAGAGCGTGCCGCCGACGATTTGCTTGACCTGGCCGTCGTGCAGGTCGATGCACTGGCCGGAAGACGCTTCGCCGGCGCGCTGTGGACATGGGCGTCGATTATGAGGGTAGCGATCTTGTGGTTTCCGCTTTCGGTCTGAGGAAGATGCAAATCATACATCTTCATTTAATTATTTTGCTACAGTAGTGAACGTTCTACTCATACGAAACCGTAACTAATCCTAAGACCCTTAATGAGAAACCTACGTAGCTACTCCCCTTCCATTGTATGCTCAGCAGTTCGTGAGGTAGTTCTCGAGCGCGTCCTTCTCGCCAGAGTCAATCGTGAGGTCGTAGTAGTGCTTCACCTGCACCCACGCGCGTACGTACGTGCACACGTACGAGTCGAGCGGCGGCACGAACGACGCGACGTCCTCGTCGCCTTTGCTGCGGTTGATGCTCGCGTCGACCGCGACAAGCTGCGGGCGCGTGAGGTCGTTCGCGAACGCCTCGCGCTGCGCTGAAGTCCAATCGCGCGCACCGGAGATCCATGCCTCCTTTAAAGGCACGAGATGGTCCTGATAAAGCACAAAAATTTAGTCCGTCTCTAGGATGAGACAAGCAAGAAGCAAGAAGCACAATATCGAAGTCGCTAGCATCGGTGGTCGTGACGCCGTCATACGGCGAGACCCAGGTTCCCGAGGTCGAAGCGCAAGCGCTGTTCACGACGACGTTGGTTCCGTCGCGCTTGAGAACGGCTAGATAGATTAGATGAATACCATGCGTTTGCTAGAACTTGTAGTCGATTGTACAGACTCTCGCGCGTATCGCATGTCCCGGAGACTTATTAGCAGTTCGGTCAGAATCAAATTTCAAAAATAGATGCAAGTCCTTACTTGTATCCCAAGTTTTGAATTCGTCACGTGAGTATGCGGGGGAATTCGAGTCAGTGGCGACAGTCACTTTAAAAAAGGACGGAGAAGTGTAACTAAGAATATTCAGTGAAGGCTGCAGAAAACAGCTCACAGGAAGCGAGGTATGCCCGTGCAGTCGTTGCGGAGATAGGCGTCGGCAGAGAGCGGATGAATATAGGTGCAGCGGTAGTGTTGGACGATAGCAAGAGAATGAAACCGAAGAGGGCTGCAAGCGACGTGTATTTGCAAGCGGCCATACTCGTTGTAGCGCTACGAGAGAAGTTCAGGAGAAATTGGACTGAGAAACGAAGAGGAGGGGCTTTGCAAGTCTGTCGAGCTGAGCCCGCCGCTTCGGAGCATTTATGCTTCGCTCAAGATACGGGCAGTTTGATGGCATCTCGCCGGAGATGCATTAGGTGTTCAATTGGGAAAATGAGCACATGCGTTCTAAGGCGCAAAAAGCAGATGGTTGGACGTTTACGAGTTGAGCACGACTTAGCAGCCATGTTATGTTTGAGGATGCCATGTGGACATAGATTGCCAGCAATCATCCTTCTCTTGGCGTGTGCATATTTAGGTATCTTCATGGCGGCAGAAGGAAGCAAAGAGGAAGTGCGAATCTGGACACTAGAGACGTCAGGAGGCGTGCTTGCGATTTAGCGATGCTTTTTTTCTAACAGACGATACACAGAGAAGGTCGTTCGAGAATTATAGCTAGTCCTGGCACGGGGCTAGGCGATACAATCTCTATCTTGTACAGTTATATCGCTCTTCGATTTGATCATGCAGCACGAGGGTAATCAAGACAGATGAGGAAGAAGACGATCGTCTGCGAGCATGCACAACATACCGATATCAACAGTCAGAAGCATAGTCCAGAGAAAGCACATGGGGCATGCTCGACGCTGTGACAACACGTGCGTAATCGTCACGTATAGCGTGATGCCTCGCGCAGAACAAGTCCTCGCAATTCCGCCGCAACCGCAAGGTCGCACGATGTCGTCCGAACCAACAGTAACCTTCAAAAAACGAAATAGGCCAGCGGCGCGTACTCATGAGCGTACCCATGAGCTAGACCAGGAACCGCAAGAGTCTGCTGTAGATGCGCCAGCAGACTCTGCCGACGATAATAACCTACCGTGCGTCTCTGAAGTTGCTCCATCAGCCATTACAGCACGGTATTCATCACCTACCGCATAGCTTAGACGAGCTCCTTGAACTTCGCAGGCTCCGCCGCTTGCGGCAGGGCATTGACATTGCCAAGCTCAACAAAGGCGAGCCTCGGAAGAAAAAGAAAGCGACTGCGGACGACGCAACTACCACACCTGTCGGGCTCATCAAGGCTGCGAAAAAAGAACCAGATGAGGAGGAGTGCGTAAATCTTACCATTGTATCAAGTTCTCAGTTCCTGACCGAGAGTTAGAGGCCGAGAGTTTGAAGAGAGCAAAGCGCGCCGTGTCGTCCGCAATAGTAATTTCACGGGACAGACAAATGCTCTCGACGTTGACAAACATATGTGAGTGCCCGTATCCAAAGCAAATTTCGCGTAGTTTAACTGTTGCTGTGACATAGGATGGCCTACATTGAGGAAAATATGAAGATGCGCCGTGGAGGGCAAGATGAGACGTCTGAAGAGGGTCCACCAAAGCCGCTTGACGACCAGGATGAGCTCTTCCGCCTGCCAGACAAGTACAGAGCGCAGAATGCGAAAGCACTGGAAGAGGGTAGCGTCACGAACAGTCTGTCGATGCTGACAGCCATTCCCGAGGTGGACTTAGGCATGGAGTACGTTGCTCAATCTAGAACTTACCACACCAACCAACTAAAAACTACATTGAAGTACTCGCCTGAAGAACATCGAAGAGACGGAAAAAGCAAAACGCTTAGTCGCTGATGCGCGAAAGGAGAAGCGGAAGAACAACGACGAGGAGCACTTAGCCGCCACTCGTTGTATGTGCTCTTGCTTACTCAAAACGTCGTCATGATTAACCTAACTTCTGTGCTCTAGTCTTTAAACCAAATTTGAAGCATAAATCAGACGCAGACATTATTCGAGATGCAAAGCTGGATGCGATGGGTTTGCGCCCTGAAAACCACGAGCCGCGCCGGAATAACGAGAGGAGCCAAACTGCCACAGATGAGATGGTAAGTGTAGCGCTATGTCCTTCTCATTTTCTGTTTATTGTTACTCACTGGCGATCCTTGAAAACCAGGTTATGGAGCGCTTCAAGAAGAGAATGAGGAGATGATCTTGCTGGGACTTTGTATTTTTGTGTATTCGTTTTTTATTATTTTCCAATGGGTATTAATATGTTGTCAGAATCGAGCGAAACTAGGTCTGTGTTCCTTAAAAACTAATTTATTGAGCGCCACAAACTCGTCAGGAATCAGCAGAGGTACCTGTCGGCATGTTTCATTCTACTCAATGAGATTGAATGATTGTTACGCCGAAGACTTGGAGCTTCTTCTCACGACTTTGGTGGTACCTTCCGGCACCCAGACTGATGATGGAAACGTTCTCGGTGTCAATTTGTTTTTCACAACAATTTCCAATCCTGGCGCCGAAAAGGTCCGAACACATGGTTTGCCTTGATCTTTTCACTGTTCCCGTCTACTTCAGCAAACGCGAAGCCGACAAGATCTTCTTTACAATGAAACACCTATTTCACCTACATATACGCACCAGACGTGACTGTACTTGATCCCTAAGTCCAAACTCGACTGCGTCTCATTGCAGAACAAGTTCCTTCAGTTTGCCAAAGTCTGGCGTCCCAAAACCGGTCACTGGGATTTGATATGTTGGTGAGCCCCAAACACAATCTTATTGAAAAGTCTATAGAAAGGGAAAGACTGACCAGGATCCCAGCCTTTGGAAGTATTAAAGCCTGAGCAGAGGAAATAGATCAACAGGTCAATATTTTGAACCACCTCATCGAAGAAGCAACTGTATGCTGAACAGATCCAATCTCTTTTGTCTTTAATGGAATCATCCCATCCCCCCAAGAGGAAAGGGGGAAAATAACAAGTCTTTCCTCCATTGGAATAAATGCGCGAACTTGAAGTGAAAATTGTAATATGCAATATTACCTGGAGTTCCGCACCCGGGATTGTTTCCGACAGTGATGTCGTTGAAGCCCGTCTGACCTGTGGAGTAGATGAAAGGATTCAAGAACCCCAAGGGAGGCATGCCGTTAGACAGTCTGACATCGTTCAACAAACTGACAAAGCCAGCAAAGGTCGGTGACGATGCGGATGTTCCGCCGATGAGCAGCGGACTTCCCTGCAAGAATATTCTGAAATTGTCCGCCTGCGCAGACACGTCTGGGATGGCCTGTAAAGTGACGAATGAGACAAATCGAGTACGAGGCGTGTTATCGGTGAGCATACCCTTCCGTTGCTAAATACACAGGACGAATCAGAAAGGCGGACATGAAGCCGATGGGAAAGCCTTACGGGTTGAAAAGACCTGCAAAAGTCCCAGTTCGGTAGCGCATCCAGATACGCCTCAACAACTTCATCTTGATAGGAGGGACGAGTGAACTATTCGAGTAGTCACGGGAATATTTTAGCGTGGGTGGATTAAACCACTTACGATGTTACTGAACCCGCCCCCAGAGAAGGAGACCGCAACTTCAGGGACGAAGATGGTTCCCCCGACCGCTGTGACACTAGTTCACCAAAGCTGAGCTTTACATTATACCTTCAACTGAAGTCAGCAAATCACAGTACAATGGGCAGCTTGCAGGGAAGCCAGGGACGAATCGAGTTATGTTACGGCCGTCATTCGTAAAGCACTGCTGGGTCGCGGGGTCGGGATCGCCATCTCCGACTCCTCCGTCTCCGGAGCTGAACATTAAAGAGACCCCGCGAGCACCTGCGGTAGTCAAAATGTGAGACAAGTAAATATTTAATCTGCAACTTACCTAACTGAGCAAATCCATTGCATACACGCTGAGCGAAGTTTTGAGGTACTAGATAAATTCGATAAGAAAGCCGTGGAGGTGTACTCATAAAGCGACTCGCCTGTCTGCTCATCGTCTCCGTAGCTGGTGGAGATAGTCTGCGGCGGATTATCCTGCGAGAGAATGAAGTCAAGCCACTGTAAAACCACGCGGTGAGTCTCACAGTCATATAAATTAGATACATGCACGGACGATAGTATAAGGCTCATTGGTGTCCGTTGGTGTACCTATATCAGGTATGAACGGCGGCGATCCAGCTGTCGAAAAAAAAGTGGAAGGAGTCGGGAACGTAAGTCCAAAGGCGAATTGCACATCCAAATCGGCTTCGTCACCGGCCTCGGATACGTTCTGTGAGTTCTGTCCGCCTTGTCCCGTGTCATAATAGTATACGGGACCTTTGGAGAGGTCTTATCCACTCACCGTTCACGGAAACAAAATTAAATGAAGAATTTAAGGCGTCAGGCCTTTGATCTGCATAAAAGAGTTGCAAGTCCGCGATGTTTGCGAATTGGCCGAGGTATCCTGTGATGCCTATTTGATTGCCTATGGTCGCAGACGCGTTAAAGCCGACAGCATTGTAAAGTTCCTTCAGGCAGGTAATCGTCACCGTTGTGTTACAGCTTGCATCGACAGAAACACCGTTTGGCAAAGTGATTCTGCTACCGTTCGACGGCGATGGCATCTCCTGATGACTCGACCAACGGAAAGTCGTTTTCTGCTTTTTCATACGACTGAACATCGTCGTCGGTTGGATCAACTCCACATGGTTGTAAATGTGCTCGGGAACGCTGTAAGCTAAGGTCCGGATGCCCGATTCTCCACTCTCCCCGTGAATCCAAACATGATATTTCTTTTTTATAGTAATGAATAAATGCTCTTTATTCCGCGTGAAAAACATATACAATTTAAACTCACAGTCTCTAGCATTGCCTCGGCTACAGCAACCGGAACCCGCACTGTAACCCAGTCCCGAGCGGGGGATCGAACAAAATCGTCAATGTTTAGTCCATGAGAAATCAGCCATTCGTCAACCAGCTCGACACTCTCCGGTTGTGGAGCAACAATGTCCTCAACTTCTTGTTTTGACAAGTGTTCTCCGTATCTTTCGTGACTGGGGTCACTGACTTCATAAAGATGCTGCTCCAGAACATGGAAGTTTGGCTGAGGGAGCGCGATACGAAGCTCGAGGATGTGATCCGCGGGAGCGGGACTTCCTTTCATCCACCCCCGAGGGTGTTCAACGAGCTCTTTGAGCTTGGGAATTTGTGCTCTTAACGATCCTGGAATGGCCCTAGACGAGGCCACAATACATAGACCATACACGATAAAACTGAGCAGAAAAGTCATCGCTGGCAGGCTTTCGTCGAGAGATGTATCCTGGGGTGTGCAACCCACGAACTAGGTTGCGATGTATGCCAGAGTCTCATATATTGCTATCAGGGCGGGAAGTAGACTGCCAAAATAGAGCGGTCGTGTGAGTGCGTACCGGTTTGCACGCGGCTCATTCGAACGTATTGACACCAGCTGTTTTCATATTGGATATCACTATAATTATCTCCGTTTTGCCGTTTGACCAGAATAACGGCAGGTCCGAATATTCTACGTTTTCGGAGTTCTTTGTGGTCCCTTCGAGAATTTGCTCGTATAAAATGTAAGCTTGAAACATGGTATAAAATTACAGTCTCAGCTAGATTATAGTCTGTTCGAATTCAAAATTGGGCAGCGCATACGTACATACGTGTATATTTAGGACAGAATTCAAACATCGGCCTGGTTCTCTCAAATGCAGTTGGCTGGAAGAAAGTTTAGAGGGTTCGAAAAGGTTTCAAGGTGTGCCGTAGTTGGCGCATTCACATTCGCCATTTGCGCGATTGGGAAAGACCATTACTCGTGATGCGCACAGTAATAGAATACTGAAGGTTCCCTTCCCGGTTGGCTTCAAACAAACAAGGACCTGCAGACTCGCAATGAATACATGCATGTAGGTAAGGGCCAGATCAGCGGGGCATGGGATCATTAGGCGTGAGAACAATTATCTAATTTAAGGCAAACCTCGATTGTCGCCACAGAAATTCTGCCGGCAGGGTACGGAGTAACTCATTTGAAGACTTCAAAAAAATGGTGAACACAGATTCTGTATCAGTGTTTGCAGAGGGGACGTTCGAGGAACAAGTGGGTTGTTTTTTCATCTTCCGCACATTTCTCATTAAGAAGCTTTCAGATTCGAGAGCTCGTAGAGTACATTGCTCGTACAAAACCTGAATCCGAGCGTACGGCCTTCAAGCAACCCTTCGCCGATGTGTTGAAGACAGCGGAAGGTCAAAAATCATTTGAAGAGGACTCCGAGAGAAAGCAGCAGGTAGTCCTGCAGGTAGTAGCAGCGTTGGACAACTTGGGCGAAGGGTCAGACCGTGGTACGCTTAGACACGTTTCTCTTTCATTTGACGCAACGCTCATCAGTTCTGTGTTAGAGATCGAGGGATTTTTCAACCTCATATTCTCGCATTTGAGCACCGCGTATGCGCCGGACTCCCCAGAGTTCTTGAAAAGTATCGTGGATGTACTTGGTCCCATCCTGAAACACACTTCCGCTGAGCAATCGTCTGTGAAGTATAAAGTGTAAGTGGGGTAAGCGATTGTAATTTTCTGTGTAATTTAATGATAATGTGCAGGCTCGCAAATCTTTTCAATTCTATACCACGGACGTCACCTGCACGCTTGGTCGTATGCAAGGCTCTACTTAAACTGGCGGTAGAGAACGACGAATTGGAAACACTGCAGCTTTCGCCTACGGACGTCGACAGGTGGTTAATTGAATGGAGTGCATCGCCAGATGAAAAGAGCGATTTTTTGAAAGCTGTGGCTGAATCTTTCTCGGCAGCAGGACGGCCGTGCGTACTTCCGTTCCTTTTTTGTTTCGAATATCTTACTAAATCTTCGTTTCTAGCGACACCGCATATACTTTCTTTGTATCATACGTTCGGTCATTATCGCCCTCCACCTCGGCAGATTATGCGAGTCTGCAGCTCATCGCGTCGGCTCTCCGACTTCCCACAATTTTCGACTTCGATTCGTTGCTCAAGCTGGAGAATGTTCGGGCTTTAAGCTCGCACGGACTATTCGATCTTCTTCAAATTTTCAACAAGCAAGGTTTAACAGAATTCAAGGGTTGGCAAGAAAATAATCAATCTACTTTGGATGAGTACAGTATGTGACCGGTTGAAGAAAACTGCGCGGACACTCATCCAAGGCATATTTGCAGAGCTGGATGCGTCAAAGTTGGAGCAGAAGATCCGGCTTCTCATTCTTTCAGAGCTTGGCTTCTCGAAGATCGGCCAGAACGTCTCGTATGCCGAAATTGCCTCAGCCTTACAGATTGAACAATCCGAGGTCGAAAAATGGGTCATTGATGGTGCGCCTATGAGACTTTATGGCACAGAAACATATAGGAACTCATTCTTCCCCGGATCAGTCATTCGGGCTGGCCTGCTCTCCGGAAAGCTCTCGCAGACATCACAATCCCTTCTTGTTGTTCGTGCTTCTCCACGGGGATTCGCCGCAGAGCAGTGGGTTACTCTCGAGCAGCGTTTGCTTTCTTGGAAAGAGGGCATCGCCGGGATCAAGAATGTCCTTTCTGCTGCGCGACAATCGATGGGTACAGTCCCTGTAGGTTCTGGGATTGCTCAGGAGCAGTCGGCTTAATTTAAAATGTCTGACTATCAGAGTACGTTCAACTCCGACTTCATTGTTCTGTCTAAAATATATTTACATCGGTTCTCGAGTTGTATCACTTGTACACATCGCTTCTCGATTGTATGGACTAGTCTATTTTTGAAGGGGGGAGGGGGAGGGGAGGATGCATCTATGCATTTGTTCCAGATCGGTACCACCACCCAATACCCAACACTGCGTAGATCAATGATTCAACATGATGGAGCGCCATTGGCGACCTCCTTGTGTGCTTTCTTGGGACTTCATCCGAGGATTGTAGTATGAACGGTTTATCCTACTGGTCCTTCGGACATTGGAAGACAAGCGTATGGTCCTGCCTGTTAAGCTTTTTAAATCTTCTTACGACTCCCACCAAGAACATGCGAGATCACTTTATCGTCAAGTCCAGGAACTCAGAGATGACTAGGGGAAAGGCAAAGGCATTTTCTCAACTGCATACAGTTACCTCAAGCTGTGACTTCTGCTTCTTTAAGGTGGAAAAACTCCTCCATTCTTTTGGAGGGGCCAAACATTTCCACGCGTAAGCCAAGGAGAGTCGGATGACAGCAACTTTCTCGGGACGTTTTGCAGCCTGTTACGAAACCCCTCTTTTCCGCGGCACATTGCGGCACCAATGCATAGAAAGACAATACGGTCTAACTTCCTGCAGGTTTGCTTCTCCCATCGGCTCCTAAGCTTCGCCGAGCATCTTTCGACGGTCTGTGCTCCAGTCTGGACCGGGAAGTCGGAGTATATTTCTGCTTTGTCCTTAAAACGTGTGCATATCCATCTGCTTGATCGGTGTTCTTTTCTTCTCACAAGGGCAACCTCCTTAAAACGTACGATGTCGCTACGTTCAGTTCAGGAACTTAATAAAGAAATAAAAGCCCCAGTAAGTGCATACGATTCTCTAAAACTTTCAGAGTTGAATGAATAATTTCTTTTCCTAGGGGTGCAGGACAGCTTATAAGAAAGTTCTTGAGGAAGTCGGAGATTATGTTTTTCGCATTGCAATGCATAGAAGGATGGCCCACCGTTCCGCAAGCTTGCTTCTCCCATCGGCTTCCCTAATCATTCCCGAGAGCTTGCTGCTGTCTCATCCCAACTGTCACACGTACCAGACCCGGTTTAACGACAGAATAAAACTTGTTTTGATCCAAACTCGAGACTGACTGTAATCTAAAGTGACCAATCGAATGCCGAGGTGAACTCTGCCTTGATTCGGGGAAGGGACTACCTATGATGCGCTGCAAACCAAGCAAATTAAAAACCGTCGGTTAGAACCCGATTACACCGGCTCCGATCGTAGGTTCAATATCAACTATTTCTGCTAACTGTCTCGTGCCCCTTTCCCATCGATGTGAATGAACAACCTGAAGAACAGCATCGTGCGGTCAACGCGTTCAGTTGCGCATTCGCAGGCACCTGAAGAACGTGAATACCATCACGATGAGTTGAAGTCTAGAATGGGAATTGGGATTTAGGTACGTTCGAATGGCAATTGGCAATCTCCACCAAGCACTCGTCTCGGTCAGGTGTTCTGCAGTTCTCCAAAATCCAGGTGTTTGAAGGACAAAATACGCGACATTCGTCCGGTGCTTGTTAGAACCACAAAGGCGATGTTGTGCGATGTCCTGCTTGCCTCGTTTAATGAAGCACGCTATAATTTCTCGCCCCCCTCCCGTTAGCGGAAGGCGTCCCCCTACCATTAGCGGAAGGGTTCAGCTTTCATACTCGTCCAGGTGCGTCCGGTACGATCGAAACGAGGGAACTTGGCTTCCCGTAGTAGCCCATATGAAAGTGTCCATGGGTGCTCCGCTTCAATTCAAGAAACACGAGACCGCCTACACGACGTCTATGGCTTGCGCTGGACTGGTTCCAAGTGTTGGTGAGTTCTACCGCGATTCTCCTGTATTCCCATTGGCTAAGTTCTGTCAAAAGCGTTCAGTAACTCTTTGTATTGCTCAGAAACACGAGAGATCATCGAGAGCGAGATAATAGATATAAAGGCGCAGAACGTCTTCATCCCAAGACTCACTCCAGCCGCCGACTTCTTCCCCCTTCAGACGACCTACAAAATGCAGACAGGTATGATCGTTTCCAGCCCCTCTCTACTTCCCATCATTGAAAATCACTTCCAAGGCACCGTCGAGCTGAACAACTGTCAGTGCTTACAATTTATGGGCATTCTTCCCTTTGACGAGACTCGTATGAAGACCTTCAGAGTAAAAAGTGCCTAACAGCCTTGTGCTGGGAGGAAAGGTCCTCGGGACCACAGCACTCGCCCGAATGGACTTGCGATTGCAAAAGTAAGGTTCGATACTGCATCGCGTCAGTTTGCACGCTGACGGGTTTTCTCTCTACTAGTTAACGGATCGAGCTACGGAGTAAGCCCTTCTCTATCTCCGGGTCGGACATCTTCGCTCAGCTCTCGAGTATTGTCCAATAGACAGGGAAGGGTCCAACCAAGCAAGATGCTCGAAACGAGGCAGCTAAAGTCGCATTGAAAGCGATTGAAGAGGAGGATATGACTCAGGCATCTTAATTTTGTGCCTGTGCGTATATGTCTTTGGGTTTCAGCGATGTCGGAGGAGATTGATTCTGAATTGTAAACGAGTTCATCCTCCTTACGAACGAAGTTCTTGACCTTCCCAGAGTCGTATGCAGCATTTCGCTTTTTTTCGACTGGGAGGCTACGCCATAAGTCCGTTCGTTCCTGTTGTTCTCAAGCTATCGGCATCTGTACCTTACGGCAATGGGAATATTAGGGTTCTCCATAACCGACTAACCTTCTGAATAGTATGTGACGCTGATCATTGTCGATCTCTTGTTCGGGCATTTCAAATCCCGCGCACACGATACATGTACATATTCCCGTCACAAACCCGGTTATCTCAAATATTATGCTGACACTCAAGAAATGGGTCGTAAAATTTCAGGTCAATTCGAAGCCACGAAAGGATAAGATACTCATAGGCACCGCTATAATAATATCAAGTGAAAATTCTTACTGGTACGTATTAGTAAGGAACTCATCATCGAAGGAGTCATTTTCCGCCATTTTCTCTCTCTTAAGGAAGTCATGACTACTGCTAAAACGGTAGGCCATTCCCTTGGTTAGAAGCTTAATTGCAATTTGCACTTCTAATCTCAAAAAGACGAAGACCCCTCTAAAGTTGAGACTGATGTCAGCTAGTAAGAATCGGGGTAAGATGGGGCTTTTGGTTTGATATTCTCTTCGCGTGTGTCAAGTAAGTTTGGCCTCGATGCAATGAGAGCACTGAAAGGAAGCGAGGCATCTAGATTTTCGAAAATTTGTTGACTTGTTGTAAAGCCCAGACCCCAGCGTATGAAAATCATCGATGGTACTTGGGTTTCCATTGCGGGACGGCTACCCTTCATTCTGGAGAGCTTCCTATTATAGTTTATTGGTTCACTTCGAATAAATTCAGATAGACCTCGTACTAAGCGCATACATAAATATTAAGTAGAATGCACCTTATCCTATATTACAGTCGAGTAGTGTACAGTGCACGCAGTTAGTCTAGTGGGAAAGCATACTCGTCCTCACAAAGATAGAGAAAAAAGCATCAATCCCAAGAAACGTCCCAATCCCCACGGTTATTAGGCGACAGTTTTTCGTTCATCGAAGGAGAGTTGATTTGAGCCTTCTGTGCAGGATTCGCGGTTATTTGACCAGTGAGAGGCGTTCCCGCCACAGCAATCACATGAACACCGGATGGGTCAATAGGTTTTGGCTGTGGCCGGAGCTGAAGAGGAGGAGGTGGAGAGCGTTTTCGATGACGGTGTTTAGGTATAGAGAGAGAGGAGTAGCTCTTCCACGTGATGAAAGGCTGCTGCTTGGAGACGAGAAAGATTGGGGTGGGGGGTACGCGTGCTCATCTTGCTCTTCGGTTTCTTCTAAGCTCGTTCTGGAAGACAGGTACTTCTGTTCATCTGTAGATGGGTTCAAAGAGCTGATTGACTGAGGTTGGGAACGAGAGGGAGGTATAGGATTTTCCGTGTCGTATCCGCGCGTCGATGTCTCCTCTTCGTCACCATCGTCAGACCCAGTCGCACTAAATAATGGCTCGCGGTCCGCAGAGTCTCTGGGTGTCGAGTTTGGTAGGCAGTCAACATCGTTGGTTGCTGAGGACTTCACAATAGAATCGATAAGCCAGAACTGCAGTACGTTCATGACGATAGGGAATAATCCCATAACACTTCAAAACGCGATCAGCAAACGCAAACGGAAACGAAATAGCGTCGAAATACTCACAAGATTACTTGCATTGCATCCCCTCCACCCGTCCAGCTCAAAAGCCAGTCGCCAAATTTAAAGATTCCCGGCCAAACGGCAAATAGGCCAATCACGAGGACTTTCATGGTTGTAAGAGAAGTCACATAGACAGCGGCTTGTCTAGCCCAGTACAACATGGATGGTGGGTCACCGTACTGTCCCGATTCAAAGCCCTTCAGGTGAAGCTTATTTGAGAAGAGATGGGTAAGAAGATGATGGATGAAATAGATTATGCCGACACCTGAAGTGAATTAGAGAAGTAATCGGGTCAGTTAGGAAGAGAGACAAACCTAAGGTGGTGTCGATAAGAATATTCAAGAAATAGAGCGCGCAAGGATTCCCGGATGCATGGTGCGCGCCTAAGTCGGAAATTAACACGTTTACGCCATGGACGAACATTTGACCAGCTATCTGCTTCGAAACGTCGAACATCCTGAGGGGCGCATTAGCTTTGCGACAAACTCTAGATGTAATATCTAGCGTGCCATATTTTCCATGGCCTCTTTGGCTTTTCCCTATTTCGCTTGAAGACGAGAGAGAGAATCACAAAGACGCCCATGAGAGCCTGTACGACCTGCGTATCCGTCAAAGAAATTTGAGTACAGCGACATGAGTGCCACAGATTAAAAGCTCACAAGTGCGGTCGGTCCAAGCAGTCGACATTTGCGCTCGTCGACGGGGAACTCTTCATCGAAAAACGATGGAGGGATGGCGGTATCGAGGGGGTCGGTCATAGTTCGTGGTTGCGCACGAGGAGCCCGCCACCAAATGTTCGAAGTATGCGTAATCGGCAATGGCCGATAATGGTCGATCGGTCGCAACAACTTGTCTACGCAACATACTAGAGGACTACCATCATTGCGCAAAGTAGGCCCCACAGGCTGCGGACAATAATCGCAACCGCAATAGCTCGATACCGGGTGTAATTTCGTCGTCCCATGAGTTTCTTCAGCAGGTCGTCCGGGGACACGCCTTCCTCGAACGCGTCCAACAATTATTCACGTCTGCCGCCAAATGCACCCCCGCCTTCAAATCCTCGTCTTGGACATCGTGTTCCTCCTCCACCGCGTTCCCAAGATCTTTACGAAAAACGACCTTACGAGAGTGCTTCGTCTCAATATGGACCTCGCAGTAGTGGGGGAGGCGGGAGTGGAACATCCGGAGGGTGTGTCTGATCTCATTTACAAGACATGACTGCTCTCCTGATGCATTGCAACTAGATTCCTAGTCGTCTCTTGTCCGAGCAATACTCTTGCTCTTACGAACAGAATTATTCTCCATCCGCAGGCCGGATTTCGCGAGGGGGACCACATACTTGTCAAGGACGTGTATCCCTTGACAGTCAAGTGAGCATTGAATGCATTGGCTATGTCGTAAATTGTAATTTTGGTGATGTGTGAAATAGACTGGATAACACGGGAACCTTGAAACCTCATGAAATTGGGGCTTCCTCAACACAACGACAATGGATCGGACTCAGTCTATCGGGAGATCAGGTCTCCGTACAATCGTTGCCTGCAGCCATTTCTCGCGCCTATCTGCAATCCATCGACATGGAAGTCGGGTTTTTACGACCTAGACATGAAATTGCCGAGCAGTTTTCTACAGATGAAATGGCCCATAATTTCGTAAAAGCGTTTAACGGAATTATATTTGGCGTCGGAGAGACACTCGTATTCGACTTTCATGGACAGAATCTGAAAGCAGTAGTCAAAGGGCTGAGTCTTGTCGAAATAAACGGAGGAGCGCCCGTAGAAGGTATGGGCATTTTATTCGACAAGACGGATGTCAATATCATGAAAGCTGGTGATTCCTTGATCAAACTAAAGAGCTCGGCGAAGAAGTGGGCACATTCTTATCGACGACGTGCTTATACTTAATTCCTACTGTGTCAGACCTCCACCAAATGCTATTCTAGCCCCGAACTTCAAGTTCGAGGACATGGGGATTGGTGGTTTGGACAGCGAGTTCAGCTCAATCTTCCGTCGAGCTTTCGCGTCCCGCGTATTTCCACCGGGCCTTGTTGAGAAACTCGGCATCCAGCATGTTAAAGGTATGCTCGTGCATTAGCGAAAAATAGTTTTAGTCACTTAAAGATCCCTGCAGGAATTCTCCTCTTTGGTCCTCCAGGGACTGGGAAGACTTTGATGGCCCGACAAATTGGGAAGATGCTGAATGCGAGGGAACCGAAGATCGTAAACGGACCGGAAATTCTAAGCAAGTTCGTCGGTGCTTCTGAGGAGAACATTCGTAAATTATTTGCTGAAGCTGAGGCTGAGGTAGACTTTTTTCTTTTACTTGCCTAACGATGTTTTTAAGTATTCTGTAGTACAAGGCAAAAGGTGACGAGAGTGGGTTACACATCATCATTTTCGATGAACTGGACGCAATCTGCAAGCAGAGGGGGTCAACAAACAATGGTACGGGTGTTGGTGATAGCGTTGTCAATCAGCTCCTTTCAAAGGTTTGTGGCGCTTGTCCTTCAATCAGATTGCGTTACTAAACGCCATCTTATTCTGTATTAGCTGGACGGCGTCGACCAGCTAAATAATATTCTTATTATTGGGATGACGAATCGTCTTGACATGATCGACGAGGCCTTACTTCGTCCTGGCCGTCTCGAAGTACACATGGAAATTTCTCTTCCGGATGAAAGGGGTCGGCTGCAGATTCTGACCATCCATACTGCAAAGATGCGATCTAATCGCGTGATGGAGTTGGACGTACGTTTGGATGAGTTGGCTGGCTTGACCAAGAATTTCTCCGGTGCGGAAATCAGCGGATTAGTCAAGAGTGCGACGAGTTTTGCCTTCAATCGACATGTGAAGGTGAGCATTTGTGATAGATTTAATAAGGTACAGTGCTTAATGGAGACAGGTTGGAACTATGGCAGGTATCTCGAACGACGTGGAGGATTTGCGGGTGAACCGAAATGACTTTTTAAGTGCTCTGGATGAGGTTCACCCTGCCTTTGGTGTTTCCGAAGAGGAACTGCAGCAGGTCATTCAAAACGGTATCATTCATTTCGATGCCGTCGTCGATGTAAGCCCTCCTGTCAGATTTTTAGACCATTTTTGTCATCATCACCACAGGAACTTCTGCGCGATGGCCAACTATTCGTCGAACAAGTCCGGACTTCCACACGAACACCCCTCGTTAGTGTTCTTCTACACGGTCCACCTGGCTCCGGGAAGACGGCGATGGCTGCGACTATCGCCCAAGCTTCGCAGTTCCCGTTCATCAAGCTCGTCTCTCCAGATTCGATGATTGGATTCGCTCCAGCGCAGAAGATAGCAGCGATCAATAAAGTGTTCTCGGATAGCTACAAAAGTCCGCTGAGTGTTATAGTCATCGATAATATCGAACGTCTTTTAGGTAAGTCACAATGGTCCATGGTACTGTCTGTATTCTCATCTTGGATAATCAGAGTGGGTTCCCATTGGGCCGAACTTTTCAAATGCCGTCCTACAAGCTTTGCTTGTCTTAATCACTCGTCGACCTCCGAAAGGACGCCGACTGTTGATTATTGCAACGACGTCGATCAAGCCTATGCTGGTCGAAACCCAGCTCTCGGAAGTTTTTGACGCAGACCTTCATGTACCACCCATCTCTTCCCTCGCTTCCTTGGATGTCGTTCTGCGTGAAGTCGAGCTATTTTACACAGACGAGGAGCGCCGAAACGCGGTTTCTCAGATCGAAGCTGCGGGATTCGGGAAGAACATGGGGGGACCCGGCACGCGCGTGGCGATTGGTGTTAAAAAACTAATCAGCATCGTCGAGATGGCCAGGCAGGAACCGGAGAATGTCGCGGAACGACTGACTTCTGCTCTTATGGGCCTGCGGATGTGACGAATCTATTCTCTAGACGTCTGACTTTCGTAAATATGGCTGCTGATTTGTACATGGACATACAGTCCTCTGATCCTCGACAAGTGTATTGGCCTTTTGCACCGAACATATTCTCTCTAAATGTAGTTGAACGCGCAATTATATTCTGCTACCATTCACCATCGAAGCCGACAAAGCCTGTTGAAACGTTAGAACGTCACGGATGTGATGCATATACAGCTAGACTCACCACTCAAAAGGAAGACCGGGAAGTAGCGCTTTTTTTCTAGTAAGTTTGCCCAGTTCCAAGCCGAAGTCAGGCGACCGTCAATACAGCTACCCGCGTCGAAGAACTGGCGAGAAATTCAGTCAGTGCCCGAGTTAGATTATAAGCCCCGAGTACAATCTTCTCACATTATCAGCCCCAGAACCATCGAATGCATGGCGGAAGAAATCGCCGAGTATTTCCTTGTATAGATTGTCTTCTGAGCCGAACTCGTCCTCGATGTATGAGCGTAGCGCCGGTTTATCCATAAGCCCAGGAATCTGGGTCAGGACGTTGCATATCGGCAGAAGGATGCGGTAGATTTGCGAGTATTTATCTGTACGATGGATTCAGGTACGCCGCATGTCAAATCGAGGGTGCATACTAAGTGACTTACCGATGAACATCAAGGCGTTCGGGACATTGTGGTCGCCCATGTGGATAACAGATGACCCGACCCAACTGCCGATGTTTGTCTGTGCACGGTGTAATATCGCATGCATCATGCGCGAAGTCTTTGGTGCGGCCTGGACGCGGTTCAGACCTTGACCGGTATCGCGAAGACGGTACGATACATCCGAAGACAATAGGTCCTGTTCGGCCAGATACCAGAGATGAAACATGTCTGCAATAGCCTTGTGAGCATCTCATGATATGAACAACATACCCCTGAAACTGACCGTGCAAGATTTCCTTCCATAAAGTCAAGCTTTGCAAAACATACGCGTATTGTCTAGAATGGTCGTGATTCAATCGAGCTCCGCCCTTTCCGCTGCGGATGGCGAGTGACGACTTGTTGTCCTTGGCATGTGTCGGGTGGAAGTTCTCCTTTAGAAATCCAATCATTTTTTCGCAAGGGTCACGGTTGGTGCGCAGAAAAGCGTGGTTGTCCCCAATACTGTATAAACACTGGCGGACAGTTTCCTGTGTCAAACCATTGCGTGCATATCGAGAAGACAGGGTTTCAATAGCTTGCTCCTTTTTCTTAATGTCTCTCTGAATCTCACGACGCGAACGTCCTTCAGAATAGATCTCGGTTGTGGCAACGGAGACGAGATCATCGCGCAGAAGGTCCACCACATCATGGCCCTCGAGCACTGTGTAGACAGTCTCTATTGGTTTGATGCAAGAGAAGCTTAACATATTCCTGACTTCCGGAATCTGACTGTCCTGATTGGAAGGAGACATTAGGGTAAGGGCATTTAAAGAAACGAATGCTGGACATGCCTGAAGTATGTAAATGAGCTTGCCATATGTAGTTCGCATCTTGTCTGGATTCATTATTTTATGTCGGCGTCCCAACTCGAAAATTTGCTGATAAAAGTCAGAGTTGGCTTCGAAATCGCGATCTGTGAACAACTCCTGGCCCTTTTGGTAGACAAAATATTACGATCTTTAGTATATCATTTAAACGAAGTAAAGTAAAAATAAAAGTAAATGACGAAGAAACGCGTACCTGTTTGTAGTCCGCTGCTAGCACTAGCCCAGAAAGAATGGCACAAAGCTCGCGGATTTGGTGGACGATGCGCTTCATTTTCGAGCCATAGACTACTGTGTCGATCTTGTCCGTGTACTCAGAGACTTGGAGCGCTGCCTCGAGCAGCCGAAGGAATTTTCTTTCCGACAGCGTGAGCCGTAACGGGATGAACTTTGCGCGGTCCACAAACCATTCCCCAACGGCCGCGCCTGGCTTGGGCTGCTGGCCGCTCGTTTGGGGTACGGACGGAGCAGGCGCGAGCTCCTCTTCTACATCTTCCCATGCAGAGTCCTCATCCTGGTCCATCTGCGGCGTATAAACAACAAGTCTAATGTATAAATCGCAAATGACACGCACCCCTTCGCCATCGTCCTTCTTTCCATCCCGACTGGCGTTCGCTTTCTTTTGTGCAATCTGCCTAAGCACCAGAGGTTTTTGTTTGTGTTGCTTGCGAGAGCCCTTGCGATGTTGCGCTGCAAAACACACTTCACAGTAGTTGTCCACACAATTCTCACAGAGCACCTGAGCAGGCTGGTCTGCACATATCATGAATATTCACACGTATACGCGCCGGGACATGATGGTAGGAGCGGACCTTCGCACTCTATGCAGTAACCCTCTTTAGCATGAACGCCGTTCTCCTCGTCCCATCCCTCCGCCTTCTCGTCCGCCATATTCTCGACGGGATACGAATCTTCGTCATGGTCAACATCTAAAATACCAGCGAGGGAAAGACCAGCATTCTGCGTCGATGGCTCTGTCTCGGCCATGCTTAAGTTCTGACAACGTCGATGGCGAAACTTGAGCTCAATGTGCACGATAGCGGACTCGAGTACTCGCCGCACGTCTCCACCTTCGAACTTTTCGACGGTCACGATTGGTCGACATGTCCGTTCCCACGGATACTTTACGTGTTCCCATTTGAGCGACTTGTCACCTGCGGCGCGTGCTTGTCTACATGTAACACTAACAGTCTAGTTTCATCCCTCCCAACTTGCGTCTGCTTTCCAGCCTCCTTTATTCTTCAATTCGGCAAGAATTTCCGGTTCTTGAAATCCTGCTTGCTATTATTGCCTGATCTGTGTCATCGATCTCACTTCGCCTTTATCGACGATGTCGACAGCCGAGGAACCGATGGGCGACGTCCCCCACCACGCACCGCTGCATCGCACATTGTCGGCTGCAACTAAGCCAAAAGGAATCTTGAAGAACGCGCCTATTATCAGCCCAAGCCCTGTGACAACTCCCGGCTCGGGTAACCAGTCAGTATTGACTTTTGAAACTAATGTCTTGTCGTGTTCACTCTTCTTTGTGGATGCAGTTTGCAATGGGACGAGCAGAACATCGCATTGACAGAGATCCAGAAGGACAGTTTGATGAAGATCACAGAACCGAAGACTCCGTATGTGCGCTACAATGCAGAGACTGACGAGATTGAAGGCGGTGAGTCAATAGCTTTTATCAAATCGCATGTCTGTTAAGTGCATACAACGCTATGGACAGATATTCCATCTCTAGATCTTGGCGGCAGAGCGAGCTCTTCAATCGGCTACAATACTTCGCCTACTCAAGCTCAGTTCTCTTCTCGCGGTACGACACCTGATCCCAGTGAGAACGGATCGCGCCGGACGTCCTTCTCAAGCACGGGGAAGCCGTCCGTTTCTGGTAGGTCCGGCAGCGGATCTTCTAGTCGAAGTACAAGCTTTAGTCTACCCAATGAAGCGATTGGCAAAGAGCTTCAGACTGACTTCGTGGAGAGTGGAGAAGTGGAAGAAGAGGAGATGGATGAAGAGGGTCAGTTGTTTTGCTCTCTACTTTGATGCCATGGTATTAATGCCCGCTGTGTGGTTGTTCTAGCTTTAGCAAAACATAGGGCTTTCCTGCGTGCGAGAGGAAGACATTATTCCAATGAAGCGGAAGCTATGAAGGTTATTTATGATCTCTCGGCTTCTCAATGACATAGCTGAGGCCCTTTGTTTTGTGTGTACAGAAAGCACAGAAGTTGATTGAAGAGGAAGACGACGAAGAAGCGAAGGATGGAGATACTTCAATGGAAGAAGGACCCGTTGATGAGAGTCCTCGAGTGAATGGCGCACCATGATTTCATTCTGGGTCAGCTTTGATGACGAGAAGACGGTCGATTGTTGTATGTATCTTTTCCTTTGTTCAATTCGGACGAAGTTGTATATTACTTAAAGACAGCAGCCGGTGATGTACATTTCTCGATTCCCCTGCTTGTTTTCCTGGTAGCTTTCATTTACCAATTCCATTGGTTGTTACTTTTACTCTCCACACTGCTGTTATGTTTATGAACGATAAAAGAAGGAAAGGTTAATCCTGCCACGTGGTTTGCAATGCTCTACTATTTTATTTTTTTGGCAACAGCGCTTGTGCGTCGGTTGCTTCACCAACCTCTTGCATCCGTGCTGCGCAATAATATGGCGTCGGACCCCGTACATGCAGATGAGAGCACAGGGAAGGGTATGCTTATGAAAGCGGATGCCATCGCAGACACATTCCGCGCAGAGGTCAAGGCGGCGCTCGCAGCGTGCACGCGTCCGCCAAAACTTGTCGGCATCCTCTCGACGTCATCCGCACCAAGTCACAACTATGCGCTGTTCACAAAGAAGCAGTGCGAAGACCTCGGTGTCGAGTTTGTGCTGCGCACAACGGGCGCAGCGGTGTCGACCGATCTCGGAGAAGGTGATGGCGTTGAGGAAGCGATCATCGAAGCGAACGAGGACAAGAGCGTGGATGGTATTATGGTGCGTCGCAGAGATCACAGTTAGCCTCAAAAGATCGCAGCTAAGAAAAACTGGTTGCAGGTGTACTATCCGATTTTCGGAGGACAGCAGGTCTGTGTGCGCCGACGAGCTGGCGAACGAATTTGTGTTGACTGACTTTCCAAAAGGACCATTATTTACAACAAGTGAGCGTCTTCAGTGTTATCTTCTTCCGAACTCCGTTAACGAGCTCTTACAGGTAGTTAGTCCCGTCAAAGATGTTGAGGGTCTCAACATCAAGTTCCACTACAACCTCTACCACAAGTAACGTCGTCTATGTACTCCAACCTGCGTGTATGCGCTCACATCCTCGCATAAAACCTTGTGTTCGATGTCTAGTATTCGATTTATCGAGCCCACGTCGCTTTTGTCTGCTCTATCTCAGCAATCTGCGTCAACCGCGTCCGTACCCGCGTCCGTGCCAATCTTATCGGACGATCCGCCTGCAGGCACGGTCAAGTCGATCCTCCCGTGCACGCCGCTCGCGATTGTCAAGTGCCTCGAGCATGCCGGCGTGTACAATAAGGTTTTAAAGTACGGCGACCGAGCCTACGGGAAGACTATCACCGTCATAAACCGGTAGGTCCGTTCGCGTTACTTGCTACTAAGTTTCATTTCGATTCGACGGTGGCATGCACGTGCGCGTGTGTTTGCAGGTCAGAAGTCGTCGGCCGGCCGCTCGCCGCGCTGCTTGCGAACGACGGCTCACGCGTGTTCTCCGTCGACATCGACTCCATTCAAGAGTACACGAAGCGCCCAAGCGCCCGCAGAACCGAAAACGAAGGTGGGGCACGACGTTACCATCCGCATCATGTCGTACACCCATGCACGCTAAGCATCGAGGCGTGCATTGCACTGTCGGACGTAGTGGTGGGCGCGGTTCCGAGCGCGAATTATAAAGTGCCGACAGCACAGCTGAAGGACGGATGCGTGTGCGTTAACGTCGCGTCGGAGAAGAACTTTGAGAAGGACGTGCGCGAGAAGGTGTGTTTGCGGACCCTCTAAGTCCTCCCCATTCAATTTCTGATTGTCTGGTTTTCGTTCAGGCGTCGATATACATCCCCGCGGTCGGAAAGGTGACCATTCTAATGCTGCTGCGCAATTTGTGAGTGACAAATAACACATCCTCAAGGCCCGACTCGATCGGTACTGACTCATGGGCTTTTATGTGCAACGATCAGGTTGAGGCTGCGCCGGTATAACGAGCTGTTGAGGGATCTCCGAAAGGATTGACGGAAGATAGGGAACTAAGAGTGACTGAAGAAAAAAAAAATAGCAGAAATCTATTCCCATTGTAGACGGCAGATGGATCACCGTACAAGATCAAACGCTCTAGGGCGCCTATGGTGAGTGCAACGAGCAAGTACCAAGCAGATGGGTTGGATTGAATTATATTGCCGATAATGAAGTATGTATGTAGATTAGACATGTATGGATTGCAGATTCAGAGTTAGGATCCCCCTTCCCACTAGTGCGATTGATGAGTTCAAAGAAAGCACAGTAAAGCTATATAAAAAAGTGAGAGCGTGTCCGAATGAAAGGATCCTTTAGTCTAGAGTGGAATCTGCAGGTTTCGGCGTGCTGTTGACGTCTCCGTTCGCCGGCGATTGACGTCCCGAAGGCGGGAAATTCGGGGTGATTGGCGTCGAGACACCCGATCCGGCGTCATCGGGAAGGAAGCGCAGGCGCTTATGGTGGAACTGCAGAGTATGTTAGAATGGAGATAGCAGGTAATAGTGTAGAACAAAGTGATGGGTGCGCCGCGCTCGCATTGACACATACCATCGGCAGCTTGGGCAATAGGCAAAAGACGAGTGCGGTCACATTTATTGCGAAGACCCAGGGGTTGTAGTGTGTGTAATGAGTGGAGAGGAGGAAGCTGTTTAGAGTTAGAATATAAAAGCAAAAATAAAACATATATCTGACGCACAGAGCGATAGGAACACAAAGCAACCACTTCTTGGCAGGGGTGTACTGCGCACCATCATCAATCTGCTCCCAGAGTGTGAGGTCGTCATACGCCCCTCCGTGCATATCATTGTGGAAGGGGATGCCGGTAACATAATGAAACATTAAATATGATAGCTATATAGATGATCAATGAAAGAACATGCTGTCACAGAAACCATCGGGGACGTACTGCCATGTAAAGGAGGTTGACCGATGTCCAGCTGACTTGCTGTGTCATGCCCGGTATACTGTCGATGAGCGCTTTCCCGGTGAGAATGAGTAGCGGGTGCATGGCCCATGCGCCTGTGCCGGTCGAATGTACAAACAATACAATTGAGTTAAATAGGCACGAACACACAAAGAAAGCTTTAATGCATTTTTATGAGGTTAACGTACCTTTGCGATTTACCCATTCAGCGTTGATGTTAGCGTAGAGACTTTGGTCGAGAACCTGCTCCTGATTCTCAGTGACCTGTTCGACCTTAACGATGCTATTCGAGCGGCCACGGGCTTTGAGGTTGGCGACATGGCGTGTTGGCGAGAGATGCGTCGAGGTAATTTGGATAGGTGGGAGCTTGATGGCGGGAGAAGGCATCGTCATAGTTGTTGTCGACGAGGAGAACGGTGAGCTGCGGTAAGGCGATGCGAGCAGTAATAATTGGCCGCAGCACTTCATAAGTCCGGACCACGTGGCAGTTCACGTGACCTATAATGGACGTCGCTGAATTAGAAGGCACGTTTGCCGATACCGACGTCGGCCACGCTTCTGACGACGACAAGACAACGACGACGGTCAGCTCAGAATGCTGCTGCAATGGGTCATCCTCGAACCGTCCGGTCCCGCCTCAAATCTCGCTGCAGTTCGCTTTGCATCACCAGTTTGCGTCCGCTCTCTGTGTATATTCCCTACTGGCACACGCCCCTTCAAGCAACAGGATGATATCGTAGCGTGCGCGAAAGTCTCGCAGGTTCCTGCTACTGAGCTGAGCTAACGTACACACACAGTGTAACGGAACCCAGCTCGCTGTATCTTGATGTCTACTTCAACGCCCACCCCGTCACTGTAGACAGCAAGAGCAAGCCAAAGCCAAGCAACGCGCTTATACCCACCTCCATTGCTTACCAGGGAGGCCAGGTCACTTTTTCTGTCAATGCTGGGACTACCGAGGTGTGATGTGCGTTCCTTGTTTCTCGTCTATGCTATTTAACCTGATCATCTTTCCTTCCTCAGTTTGCCACGCGCCTTATGATCATACGCGGCAAGTTTGAAAAGCTGTCTCTTGCTGTGTATGGCGACATCGTCTCCGAAGGATCCACCTCATTCCAGACGTACGAGCCCCGCCAATTGCCACATGTCTCGTACAATGCGCTTCCTTCTGCTTTGGACCCAGCGAATAATATTGACCCGACCGAACTAGCCCGGAGCTTGTTGACATTAGTTCCAGATTGTCCGAACTTAACGCTGATCATCCGACTTATGTTTTGCTTGAAGCCGTCAAACGAAGACTGGGAAGAAAAGAACTTTCCTCACCTGTATTCTGACTTGAAAAATGGTCTCGACGATCTGAATCTTGAAAAAGCTGTCGACATGACTGCCAGGCCCGTTTCAGACGCTGTGGATGAGAATGTGCTGAAGAACTTTGCAGTCAAACTTGGCGACTCAGTCAGTGAATTTGTTGGTAGCCAAATTATATTTGCTGTTGGAACAATATTGATTTTTTTTTCTAAAGAATGACGATCAGGCGTATTTTCTCGCAAAGCTACTTTCGCAGTGTGCTCCTCAGCATCCTCTATTGGTCCGGTTCATCACTGAAAATATTGATTTAGCGCAAATGTATACAGTAGCGAATCTAGATCGCCCTACCCTTCTTTATCTCCTCGATGCAGCGGCCAGCCTCGACGTGTCACGACAGTTAAACAATCAGTGCACCCTCGAAGCGATCACCTCTATTCGGGACAATTCTACGTACGACAACGGCGCAAGGCGTGCCGCGAGCAGGCTATACGAAAGAGTAAAGGGCTGGGAAGTCTTGGAAGACTCTTTTCTGAACACACAGTCCCCGTTCGGGGCTGCGGCAGCTCTGGTAAAAGAGGTTGCGGCGGAGGAGAACTCCTTTGGAATATGGCTCGAGAATATGATTTCGAATAATGAGGTACTCGATCGGCTCCTCGAGAACCCGCCTCCTGCGCATCATCTCCTTCATCCACCGACGATATGGCAAAATAGCGACATGGCTTCGCATGATGACTTCATTGCGTTTTTGAGAGCTGTCGTGGGCGTTGCTGCGGTAGTGGCAGTGTATGCATGGTCCGACAGTGTGCCCGTCGAGGGCTGCCGTGAGCGAACACTGGCCGTGCTGCGACTTTGGCAAACTGTTGACGGCTACAAGGAGGTATGAAATCTGATATCCTGTTCATTCATACCCCTGACCTGTGCTATTAGATCGTCAATCATCTCATGCTCATGCGTCAAATGGCATATCGCCTGGAATGCATGCTACCTCTGGACGACGACCTTCCCTCGCAGGCAGGCATCGATGCGGAGCACATTCTACAGACCCTGGCCGCTCAGCCGAGTTCGATGCTCCGCGCGGATTTTGTCAAGGTCATGCAGAACCTGCAAGCACCTTTGAACTACATTACAGACGACGAGGTTGTGGCATTGAAGCGCGTCTCGGGAATGGCGAGGGAAGGGATCAGGGGTGCAATTAGGTTGCTGACGAGGGCTCCGGATGCACTTGATGACGTGGAAAGGTGGAGAGATCTCCGCGTTGCGATCGCCATCGTTGCGGATGTAATTTCAAGACATACAAACGGAGAACAGGAAGTCCTGGAAACTCTGTGGGATGAAGGCTTCAATAATCTATCTGCGTACCTTATACAGCACCTTGCTCAGAGCAGCGCTGATCTTCGGAATCAATTTGGCCTTTCCGTCCCGTTACACAAATCAGAAAAAGAGATTGCAGCGATTTTCCAAACTTGCGACAATCTTTTTGGTCTCCTTTTGCACCTGCTCCCGGTTTACCCCGTGTCTAGTCGCCACCTCTTGTCGTTGACGCGTTCATCTACAGACATATTCGTCTATACCGATTCTGCGGACATGATCTACGCGCAGGAAAGTGCAGTCTGCACCGCTGCTCACGCTGTTCGGCAGTCATGTGTATCCATACTTTCCGCACTTATCGTCCCTCGTACGTCTACATCTCAGGCCGCGGCGTCCGTTCTTAGAGCACTCTTTGCACACGCTGCTGCGCCGAACGCTCACGACGCCGTACATCACACAACGCAGGTATTCTGGTTATTTGATCACATGTTGCCGTTCAGGCAAGCAGATGCGTGGGGTCCCGGACATGAAGATGGTCAGCGTCTATGGGTCCGACAGGTACTTCCAGCGGTCCTATCCGAGCTGCACGCGTTCTATGCACTGCAGGAATGCGACAATCGGGTGCATCTTATGCGACGCTTCAGGGACCTAGACAATGCAGGTGTGGGCGTGGCGGAATGGCTACTACTTGAGGAACAACAGAGTTTGGAGAGGGCCATAACACTTGTGCGAAATTCTAGCGCTGACTCACTGCATCAGCGCATGGCCCATTGGAAAGTTACGAGCTCGATCAACGTCCTTTCCGCACTCATGCGGAGCACGTCGAACTTATCTGAATGGGCGACTGACACGCTTTCGAACGACGATGGTAACGCGAAGATATTGCTGTCGAATCTGAGCTCAATCTTGGAGACCGACTTTATGTACGAAGGCATCGAGAGCTTGGCGATCTCACTCAGTACACAACTTTCAGAGGCTGAACCAGAATTATGGATGCTGATTGCGTCGGTACTCTTCCGGGCGACCCGCTGCGGCCGAATGTATGTTTTTAATGCACTTCCTCGCATCTTCCGCAATTCCAAGATACCGCTTTTCAACGAGAAGAACGCCCAGGAGTTCGGCGAAAGCCTCGAGCAAATATCCAAGTCAATCAACGACGGGCACGTCCTCCCAGATCTGGCAGAGCCACTCTTCCAGGTCCTTGAAAGCGTTACGCCGCTTGACAATAGTACTGGTATGCTTGTCCTTCGCGGACTAACGGAACAATCCCTCGGAAACATACTACGATGGACAGCTGACATACTACCCGTCGGCGAGAAGACGAAGTTAGATGCCATGAAGACACGCTGGGCAGTTGCGGGCACACCGCGCTCTCCACCCACGCTTATTCCCATGGCGTACAACTTTACGCTACCGCTCGATCAGTGGGAGGAACTTCTCGCCCCACCTGTACC
Organism: Phellopilus nigrolimitatus; assembly: GCA_021029095.1. Taxonomy (NCBI): domain Eukaryota; kingdom Fungi; phylum Basidiomycota; class Agaricomycetes; order Hymenochaetales; family Hymenochaetaceae; genus Phellopilus; species Phellopilus nigrolimitatus. Next base: position 932,222 of record JAJOHG010000003.1, on the reverse strand, counting down.
TATACCATCAACACCGACGCGGAGGTCTCCCGCGCAATCCGCTGAAATGCTTGGTATGGTCACGGTGTCCCCGCCGAACGCGCTGCTGAGGTCACCAGAGGTGAAAGGTCTGACGAAGACGTACTTAAATAACGACTTTCGCCAGTTGCGTCAGCTTTCCGCATCCAGACAGAATACGAGCCGCTTGCCAAGCATGCATGTGGACGTAAGTCGCTCTTTGTTTTATTCTGTGGATGCACTTTTTTGACATCATTACAGGACTTCGAGCAAGGGCCATCGTCTATTGTTCCGCTGAATCTGTCTTCCTCCCCTCCACCTCCGTTAACCTTTCCCTCTCCTCATCGGCCACTACCAATCGATCCCAGTCTCCCAATGAATCCGACTTACTATCAGCAATAGTCTATGCAATGCGAGTGTTGTAATCATTAACAGCTACAGTAATTATATATGTATTATACAGTGTGTCCTACAGTTTCCGATGTGATGAACGACGCCGAGCATATGATGGATTCAAGAGTGGAGGTTCTAGGTTGACGTTATTGTGAAATTGGGGTGGAAAGTCGTCACGCGAGCGGAAATAGCGGTCGATTTCGGACACGTCGAAATCCGAGGCAGCAGACAATGGCGAACGCGGAGAAGTCGGACCAGTAGTTTCAGGTTGCAGAACTGGAATATTCTGTTGTGTCTGATCCTGCCCCTTAGGTGTTCCACCGAGCCGGTACGTGCGTTTACGCTTCGCCTTGACGGGTTGGCGGTCCGCGGGAGCGGCGTTCCCACGGGCGACCAACGCCTTCGGCGGCACGCTGCGTATCGTAAAGTGCTCGAGCGTGCGTGTGTATGGAGAAAGTGTGTGGTTCGAGCGGTTAAGGAGCGAGAGCTGCGAGATTGCGTTGTTGATTCCCGGTCGCAGTACAATCTTCGGTACAACCCCGTCCGGATCGGCGGAGTCGGAGTTTGTGGAGAAAGGCGACGTAAGGTGTGAGGAGACGGACGCGCGTCGGCCGGAGCGCTCGAATGCAGTGGTACTGCTCGCGTCGAGCTGCACGGCACTAGAGGAAGGAACGGAAGAGGAACTGGACTGGGTGGTAGTGACGCTTTCATGCCGAGTGAGCGCAGGAATGTCTGCAGTATTTCCATTTTCGAATGGATAGTCGTCTAAGTCATCCTCTACAGTCGTTCGTTGAGAATTCACCGCTATCTTTGGCTCAGGATAAGGCAAATCTCCTTGCACAGACGAGATATCCCAGCTGTCACGCATAGAGGAGGGCATTGACGGTCGATTTCTATATGGCCCCAACACGGATGGCTGTCGAACGTTTGCAAGGGATTGCGACAAGCGCTGAAGGGCAGGCGAAGTGAGCTGCGCCGAGGAGGGTGCCCTCGAGTGAGAAGGAGTCCCGGCATTGGAATGCAGTAGCGACGAGGCATGGTAGACGCGCGGACGCGTGATCGTGCCCCCACCAACCGCAGGAATACTCTCATACTCGGTCACGTTTATCTCAGACATCGGGCGGCCGTCTACAATGTCTGTCATGGCGTCATCCCAATCGACCACGTCGAAAGAGCCGGCCCCATCGGTCCCGTCGAAGTCGCTCTCTTCCTCCGCAAGGTCGGCTAAACCCCTGCTCTCGCGGTGAATGCGGCCTAAGTGACTGAAGGCTTTTCGCTCGGGGACCTCCGTGGTGAAAGAGCCAATGTCGTGATCGTAGGAATATTCTGGAATGTCGGATGAAGCGTGAAGATTGGGAAGAGAGGGTTTCGCTGAGACACTCCGTGAAGTGGATAGTCGCCGCTGCGGGCTCAGAGGGGGTCTCGCGGGACCTTGCCCATGGAGGCCAGAAGACATAGGCCGACGTGCCAGAGGGATGTCTGGACTAGACATAGTTTCCGTACCTGCCCAATGCTGCATGGAAGGTCGTTTCAACAAATATGGAGCTTCCACGGTAGTCGACTTCTTGATCCACTGCTGACTGAGTCGATGAATGATGCCAGGAAGATCTTCACGAAACATCTGCCTAAGCTGACCCTCGATCTCTTTTTGAATGAATTTCTGGATGACGGTGATGGAATCGAATGTGCTGTGGATATCTACATTCTGAAGTGGATCCGTTTTGAAGACGAGAGTGATACCCTTAGGTTTTGAGACAACCAGGACAACGTAAGAATTGAGCTTGAAGTTCGACAAACGAAGAAGCATGGGTACGATGAGCGGCTGGTTTGCAGCTAACATGCCCCTGGATCCTCCCATTAGATGAATGTCCGGTTTCTTGTGATACAACGGGTTGGCCTGGGTGAATGTTACTCGTAGGTTTCGACACAAGTGGCACGCGAAAAGACGCACCTGAACCTTTGTCCGCAATACAATGTGAGCGTCTCCGCTATACGTCAGGCGGAATATGCCTCGAAACTGATTCATCGTAAGATCTCCAATGTCCCTAATCTCAAGCTCCGGAGGCTACAAGATCTGTGAGAATTAGCAGACCGGCACGAGATGTGTGGCACACACGCACCTGAGTCCCCATCTCCAACTCAACAACCTCAATCTTGTCCGCTATGACTGGCGGCTTGTTTCCTTTGTTAAGTGCAGCATCGAGAAGCTGAATAGCGTCTGCATGGAATTGGTCGGAAAATCTTGGCCACTGGAAGGTAAATGACATTTCACAATCGAAGGAGAACTTCAAGAAACTTGAGCCCAAGCGTTTTCAAAAATCATAGATTTTCGTTAAGATCTCTGAAACATTTTGCATAGAAAGCGCACTCCTTTGTATAAGTGAACAAGAGTCCAGGCTTAAGGTGTAAGTAGGAAGCGTAAGTGCACTTTCGGAGTGTTTCGATGTGTGCGTCAATTGCAGAGAGCAACGCGTCTCGGGACGATCGGCTTGAAAAGGCTGGACAGACGCCCTGTCAAGATCGAAAAATCCTGACAGCACACAGATACTCTGAAATGAACTCAATATTCAAGAAACTTCATCACGTCTCGGATTGAGACGAAGGATTGAAGCAGGATCCTCGATAAAGAATTTCAATTCCCTCGAAGAATCCAGGCTCATTTATTCCTGCCATTAGAGTGTTTTCGGAGAAGATGGAAAATGCGTTTCATATTACACAAATGCAACTTACGTTTTCCATCAGCTCTAAGCGAGCTGTAGGCTGCCGAAATTGCCGAAGCCTCTCGGCATCAAAGGTGCCGGAGACGTGACGAAGGTGAGTGCAGAAAATGATGTTGATCGACATGGACATCCTGAAACGGAAATAGAGTCTCAGCACCGTAGATACCTGTTCACATCCTATCTTTCATGCCCAAAACTTGACGAAACAAATCCATTCTATTGGCAAATAAAATCTGACTTGTCCCAATCTCAAGCTGCCATGAGGAAAAATAAAACATTAGACAGGTTCAAGAATATGTTTTTCTTTCCGGATGTCCATGTCGATCAACATCATTTGCAAGAAGTCAGAGCTTCATCAGTCACAGTAAAGTCACAGCGGCTACAGCCGAATTGTTCGTTTACACATGATGTGCCGAAGGCATGCCGAGTGAACTTAGAATTAAAGTTTCCATCAGCGATCGTGTCATTTTCCACTAGCAAAAGCATTTCCCATCAGCCTTGAAAACATTTTGATATGAAGGGTTTTTATCACAATGCTTTAGTACAGCCTGCGTTGTCTAATGGTTATGACGTCAGACTTCTATTACGTAATGATCTGGAGGTTGCGAGTTCGAGTCTCGCCGTGGGTAGTGGAAAACTTTTTCTCTACTCAATCTAGAAAAGCACAAGCAACCGGAACCTTTTGGAGTCTTTCCAGGAAGACCTATGTGATTATTAACCGTCCCAATGATCACTTATTTTTTGTTTGGATTAGAAGCCCCGCAAATTTAAAACCATTGAAAGTTAGTCAACCTCTTAAATTGATGGGGATCCAAGCTTTATACAAATTGTTTTTCTTCGGGTGACTCAATACCTCGTGGAAGTTAGTCGATCGCCCACGTCACGGAGAGTCTATTTTTAATAACTAGAATGTATCATAGTCACAGTCACAGCAACCCAGGAGCCGCAGCTACTCGACCTCGACGAAAACATATTCTTCCTATGAACGGCGTCCGTCGTCTACTCGGAGGGGCGACACAGCGCTCCCAATCGCCTCCGACGTCGATCCCTGTGTCAACGGAGCCTCCTCCGCAACCACCTTTTCAAACGACAGCGCCGTTGGCCCTCTCTTCGAAGCCGTCATGGCCGCCCACTTCGACGACTGCGACCACGAACGGTTACCCGAATGGTCGACCAGACAGTGCTTCCAGTAGCACGACCAACACGTCAGCTGCCTACGTGAATGGAGGTTTATCAAAATCCTTCGTCAGCAGGCAGAACTCTTTGGAAAACGACTCCCGACCGCAGTCTTTGGGATCTTCTATGTCCTCGCCTCCCCAAAAACCCGTTCCCGTATCCTCTCCCGGATCTTCTCCAACGTCTGCATTGCGGTCACCAAATGCCTTGGCTGGACCTTCATCTCCATCCAAGCCGGTTCCCAGTCGTGTTGCACAACTCAGGGCGTGGAAACGCGCTTCTGGCACGGTAGACACGCGAGATGAGCTACTGATGAGCTTACTAGCGAGCGAGGCAATCGTGGAGAGTCGGGAATTTGACATTCTTAATTCTGAGGATGTGGAGGAGCTTAAGAAGGTGGCGTTTTCTTAAGATTATCTTTCATCCTTGCCTCGTCTCATTTGAGGTGAGGTAACAGGAATATCAAGTGTTAGAAGCTCGGCAGGGCGCGATGGAGAAAAAGTTGAAGCTCGAAACGAAGATTCGCGACGCTGCCTCATCGCTTGCTAAAGTGAACGCCGCTCACAAGACCGTCTCGAAGCAATCGTCCGAACAGCTCGAGACCGCAAACCGTAAAGTCGAGTCTGTTCAAAAGGATTTATGGCGTATCTCAGAGCGGTCAAACGAGATTAACAGGAAGCTGCTCGAGCACCGTGCTGGTGTCCTGAGTTTTTCTCTGCGAAATCTTGAGGCCAAAGTCGCTGGCGATACGGACGAGTCTGGGTACAGCACATTGATCCGAAATTCTCAGATGAGTCCGACATCATCAGAAACCAGTTACTCTTCGTGCAAGACGAAGTTTGAAGGGCCTCACCTCTTTTCGGGGCATGAGAATGCACTTCAACCTCTATCACCACGCAAGCCTCCTTCGGCAGCCGAGTATGCGTTTCTCGAGGGAAAAGTGAAGGACGTTACTGGAAAGCTGCAGGCTGCGACGGACGCGCAAAACAACGCAAGACGGGAAGCATCCATGTTAAAACTGGAATTGGAAGGACTTGAGACATCTCTCGCCCTGGAGCTTCAGGCCGCAGAAGAGAAGATGTCGAGTATGAGGTTCGAGGTGGAGAAAGTCGGCACACTGGAATCTCAACTGAGGGAAATGGCAGAAGGACAGAAGGAGTGGGACAGGGAGCAGGAGATAAAACAACGAGAGATCGAAACACTTGAACGACGTCTCGAAGTGATGGAAGAGAAGAGCAGTGAAGCGGTCGGCATCGAAATCCGCGTGCTGGAACTTGAATCGGCACTGGGTGCCCTGCAGAATTTGATGCGGAATCATGGCCTCAACTTGCCAAACAATGTATCGCTGTCGCAACAAGTTTCGTATCTTGAGACCCATTTGGATGATGTCCGTTCGAGGCTTGATGCGCAACAGACGCAGAGAAACGAATGGGAGTCCATCCGACATAAGCTGGAGGAGGAGGTCCGCGTCGGCTTGGATAAGCGCGAAGCGCTTGTTCAGGAAGTCGAGGAGGCACGACAAGACCGCGAAGAAGCCCGGAAGGAGGCGCGCATATTAGAGGGACGACTCCGAGTGAGTGGCTTTCTCTCATGGTCTCTAACTGTTCTCTGAATCCCTTTTTTCTAAAACTCCAGGAGCAGGCGATGACTCCGGCCGAATCAATGAAGTCGATTTCTTACAGCGATGCTCCTCAAGACATCAAAGATTTCATCGAGTTACTTAAACCTGTGTGGAATGCTTTGCCTTCTCCCGAATCTCGGGCTTCGAAATTTGGTCGACGTACAAAATCGCCTATTTCTGCACCAGGAAGTCCGAATATGTCTCTTTCAGAACTTGACGTTCGGTTACTGAAGACGTTGTATGACGGACGACCGGCGTATCAAATTGTTGACACATCGTATCAATTCTCTGTGGAAGCGCTTGCCGCTCGAGTACAAGCTCTAATCGCAGACGACCGCGCTCTGATCGAACGTTTGGTCCGCTTTGCGCAAGCACACGACTTGCTCAGGAAGAATGCTGAGCGCGCTCAGAAGCTCGCACAAGAAAGCAGTGTTGCCTTGGAGACTTATCAGAAGCAGGTAAAGGTGCTTGAAGATCGCAACATGGTTCTGGGATCAAATGTGACTGCTTTGTACGTCTATTCTTGTCTGCTGATTTGATGACGAGTATTTTCTGAACGCCTCATTGCAGACAAAATGAAATTCAAGAATTACAAGGCGCCATCGACAAAGTCTTGATCGAGAAGCGTGACGTGGAAATGCAGGCTGCAGAGCAGGCAGAAACTTGTCGGCAGCTCTCGGAAGCCAATGACACACTCAGCGCCAAGACGCTATCGCTCGCGGAAGAAGCTGCGGCAGCTCCCGAGGCGATCCGAAACCAACTTGAGAGGCAGTTGTCAGAATGCAAAGCTGAGCTCGAAAGGGCACAGGAAGATATTACTGCAATGCGAACAGCTGAGGCGTCTCAGAGCATTGCTCTCCTGGACGAGTTGAATCATATGCAGGGAGAGAATGCGAATCTTCGGGCTCAATTACGTGCAGGGAAGAAGTAGGCCGTGGGTGACTCGATGTCTTTTCTTTCTATTTCTTTTGGCTTTGGACATGGTCTCGATCGTGGTTGGCTGTCGTGGCTTTCGCCACTTGCTTATACCCTATGTACCCGCTTACCCGCATTTGTATTAAAACATCGCATGGAGTCGCTCATTCATTTAGCAATAATCTGTATTATTCTCGATTTCACTAATTGAACCGTTCGTTATTAGCAGTAATTGAATTTGACAGGCGTTCCTGCCTTTTTCGGATGAGTTGCTGTCGCTTACGAAAACGGAAGTGCATTGAGTCAAATCTGGAAAGTTCGATATGATCTACCGTTCCGAATTTGGGCGAGCTCGGCAAAGAGTACCAAAAACGAGAAAAACTATCGATTTCTGTCACTAAAATTTCAGCAGAACAAAATGACAAGAAGCAGGCGAGTAGTACAATATTTCGTTGGGGAGACACGCGCTGGGCATGAGGTAGAGATTTTGTGGCTGGGAGACACACTGAGCTTCTTTCACGCCACATAAATGGAAGCATAGGGCCTAAACGGGACAGCACCCTGCGGCTTCGTAAACTCTACCTTGTACGGCCACCACTTGGCCACCTCGGTTTCTCTCACATCTTTTGTGCTCCCATTCACGCATTGGGCCCACTGGACAATCGTTTCGGCGGGGCAGGAGGCTCAAGCATCATGTCGAGCGGGTCCCCGCAAACGCCCCCGAGAAGGACAACACCTTCTCGTCGTGGTCGTTCCGTCTCCGCCACAGTACCGGCTAGTCCTGGCCATAGCTCTTATGTGTCGGATACTGCTTCCAACAAGCCGGAAGCTACGTTTATTTCCTCGCTCTCAATTGCAGTAGAAGGTACCGTTCCCATCGAGAAGTCAACTGGAACAGTGCCTAGGACTGCTTCATCCTCGCTGCCGGCCGGGGAAGATCGGCGTGCACCCCGTAAGTCCAAAACGGACGCCTTAGCCGCACTTAATCGCTCTCGGTCTCCTTCTGTCGAGGAAGTCAAGCCCGCGCCCTCGGAGCAGGCTCCCGCTACATCGTTCCTAAACACTGCTCCGATTTCGGTTTCCTCTACTCTAGATATGTTGACTGTAAAGACGGCTAGTCCTAGGAATCTTTCTCCCCGCACAAAACCAAGGCCGTTTGACCTTGAAGACTGCCCGATATTCTGTCCCTCACCAGAAGAGTTCAAGGACCCGATGAGTTACATTCGATCCATATCCCCTCAGGCACAACCCTACGGAATAGCCAAGGTTGTCCCGCCTATCGGTTGGAGCATGCCCTTCGTAACGGATACTGAAGTGCGTATCTACTACTTTTCAGTGGAACATGAATAATGACAGGAATTTACCTGATTGTCGTAGAGTTACCGCTTCAAGACACGTGCGATGCGTCTCAATTCCATCGAGGCCTCGTCTCGAGCCAAGATCAATTTTTTGGAAGCTCTATATCGTTTCCACAGACAACAAGGAAATCCCCGTGTGACTGTACCGACTATCAATCATAAGCCATTGGATCTATGGTCATTGAGAAAGGAGGTTCAAAAGCTGGGAGGTTTTGAAACCGTATGTATAAGCTGCATTTTAAACCATCTAGCAAGCTAAAAGAAGTCAATTATTAATCAGGTTAACAAAGGAAAGAAATGGGCCAATCTCGGAAGCCTGCTTGGTTATGGAGGAATTCCTGGCTTGTCAACTCAACTGCGAAACTCCTACATCCGTGTCATTCTACCGTATGAACATTATTCTGAAGGGATACGCAATGCGGCTACGTTTTCCACTAGCAAGGCTCGGGAGGCTCAAACACCACCTCCGACTTCCGCACGGACTGTTAGTAACGGAGTCACAAGTCCTCTGAGCAGTCCTCTGTCGGTAACTTCGAGCCCGCTATCAGAACCCCCTGATGATGGCGATTTCAACGGCCTCGGTGAGTCGACTACAGGATCCCCTAAGCCTCGAAAGGCGAATATGAACGGCTCGAACCATGGGTTGACGAGTAAGTAGTTTATCAGTCATCATCACATATTTTCCAGTCGCGCTTGAACTTGGTGATACAGACACAAACGGGAAGCTGGGAAATGGGACCATGCGCCCGTTGTCTCCTGACACTCTTCCAGCGCCGATTGTATCCAAGGATGATAGCAAAGGCGATCATAAACCGGAGGTGATACCGTGTTCCATTATTTTTCTTTCCCATTGATGTATTGACTTTCTTATAGCTGACTTGCTGTGAGATATGTCACAAGAAAAATAGAGGGTCAGAGATGCTTCTTTGTGATGGTTGCGATTGTGGTCGGTACACTTCATTCTCACGTGACTAAGCTAGGAAGACTGATTTGGCTGCAGGTTTCCACATGTTTTGCCTCGTGCCGCCTCTTAACACGATCCCAAAGGGACAGTGGTTCTGTCACACGTGCTTATTTGGAACAGGAGGAGATTTCGGCTTCGATGAAGGTGAAGAGCACAGTCTCTCCAGTTTCCAAGCGCGGGATCAGGCTTTTCGTAAGATGTGGTTTGAGACGCATCCTCCTCCTCAGCCAGAGAGCCATCCCTGGATGGAAGAACTAGAAGACCCTAGAGTGACGATGCTGGGTAATGTACAAGTCTCTGAAACCGATGTGGAAACCGAGTTTTGGCGACTAGTGCAATCGCCGTTTGAAACAGTTGAGATAGAGTATGGGGCAGACGTACATTCGGCAACGCATGGCAGGTAAGTACATCTTCCTTTAGTCTATAGTCGGAATGGAGCATTAAGCATGAGCAACAAGTGGTATGCCGACGTTGGAGACACATCCATTAGATCCATATTCGAAAGATGCATGGAATCTTAACAACATCCCTATCCTTCCAGAATCGTTGCTGCGCTACATCAAGTCTGAGATTAGTGGCATGACCGTTCCATGGACTTATGTGGGGATGATATTCTCGACTTTTTGTTGGCACAACGAGGTATACATAGGATCCGTTTCAAGTTGAATATAAAACTGACATCGGAATGTAGGATCATTACACTCATAGTATAAATTATAGTAAGAGTGTTTCTTTCAGATCTCACCGTTTTAGAGGTTTTGATTTTTTTTTCTTCAAAACAGTGCACTGGGGCGAAACTAAAACATGGTACGGAGTTCCGGGTGAGGATGCCGAGAAGTTCGAAGCTGCCATCAAGAAGGAGGCTCCAGAACTCTTTGAGACTCAACCGGATCTTCTATTCCAACTTGTCACTCTTATGAGTCCTGCAAGACTAAAGGAGCAGGGAGTGCGTGTTTTCGCATGCGATCAGCGAGCAGGAGAATTCGTCGTCACGTTTCCTAAAGCGTATCACGCTGGTTTTAATCACGGTGTAAGTCCATTGGCATAAATCACTTGTACAGATCTAAGAAAGAACTCTACCAGCTTAATTTCAATGAAGCTGTGAATTTTGCGCTTCCAGATTGGTTACCGCTTGGACGGGAGTGTGTTAAGCGCTATCAAGATCACAAAAAGTTACCGGTCTTCTGCCACGATGAGTTACTCATTACAATTTTTCAACAATCTCATTCTATCCGAACTGCGATTTGGTATGATCATTTCCTCGAGTTTCTTTTCATGCACGAGGGTCGCTGACAACATATTACAGGCTCAATGATAGTTTCAAGGAAATGACAGATCAGGAAATGGAAGGGCGTCGCGCTGCTCGCGAACTTGGCATTCGGGAAATTCTTGAGGAGCGCGACCACCCCGAGGATCAATATCAATGCGTTTATTGTAAGGCTTTCTGTTATCTCTCGCAAGTCATCTGTCCTTGCCCTAAGGCCAGCGGCGCGAGAGTGGTCTGCTTGGACCATGTCAAGTATCTTTGCGACTGCCCAACCTCCCAACGTATTCTTCGCCTTCGGTTTTCCGATGAGGAGTTGTTAAACATACAGACCACTATCTCTACTCGAGCAGCTATCCCAGAGAACTGGCACAACAAGTTGACCAAGCTCCTCAATGATAGTGCGAGACCACAGCTGCGGGCCTTGCGAGCTTTAGCAGCGGAGGCTGACAGGATCAACTATCCTCTCAAGGAGCTAAACTCGCTGCGGAAGTGCGTCGCTCGTGCCAACGATTGGATTGAAGTGGCAAACTCTTTCACAACGCGGAAGCAAAGCCGAAAGCGGTCAAAGCGCCATCGATGGCAACCTACTTTGGCTAACGGCGCTGGAGCCAGTGACGACATTACCGAACGCCCGGAGAAATCTTTGGATGAGCTGTATGCGGCTTTGAAGGACGTTGAAAATCTTGGCTTCGACAGTCCTGAAATCGGACTGCTACGAAACCTTGCTGCACAGGCAGAGGACTTCAAAGCCAGAGCGACCGAGCTACTGCAGAAGATTTCCGAGGATGGCGATGGATCTGCTCATCTCCAGGAATGCGAGACTCTTCTCGCGCACGGGTCGTCGCTAAACGTTCATCTAGAAGAGTTGTACAAAGTCGAGAATATTGTTCTGCAGGATCAGTTGATCAAGGAACTCGAAGATGTCGATGACTCGGGAATTACTTTGGATGAGATACGTCAGTACTTGACACGTGCCAAGGCATGCGACCTCCCTCCTGACAACAAGTACATGAAGCTTCTTGAGACAAAATTGCAGGCCGGTAACGAATGGGACGAGCGTGCGGCAAGCGTGCTTACGCAGTCAGTCAAAACGATCGAGGAGTTGGACCAATTCTTCGACGTGGAATCCAGCATCCCAGTCGATCCTGCTGTCTTGAATCGTATCGCACTCACGCGGTCCCGAGCTTTGGATTTTGAAAAGCAGGCAAAAGCATGGCTTTCTCCGGAGTTGGGCGCTGCGCTTCCAAAAGTCCAGGACGCTCTTAGGCTTGTTCAGCGAGCTGAAAAGGAATTCAGTATCCCTGCTATCCATGATCTCAAGAGAACCGCCGATTTTGCGTACGACTTAGAGGAGCGATGTGAAGCGGTTTTGAAAAATCGTTATCAGCATCGGGACGAAGGATCTGTCTTCGATGCTATGGATAAATGGAGAGCGTATGCCCGAGAGCACCTCACAAAATTCGAGCTTCCAAGCTTCGACAAGCTGAATGAGCAACTCATACTCCACGACCAGTGGATGAAAACGCTTCCCTGGTGGTGCCCAGATCATGAGCGCCCCCACGGGCACGAAATTTTGAACGACGTGCTTGACTATACAAAGCCAGAGGACGATTCACCTCCTGACGACGAATTCTTCACTTGCATCTGCTTTGATCCCGTCCGGCCTCCCCCGCCAGGTGTGCTCTCTGATGCAGTGCAATGCGATCACTGTTTTGCACGTTTCCACGGTCGATGTGCAAACAATGGTGGTTCGTGTCCCTTCTGCGACCCTAACCATTGGAATGGCAGCATCCACAGGGAGCGCAGTTACCACTTTTGTTACCTGCCGACAGCTCTTCAAAGTGCGAACGATATCTCTAAGAATTATTCAGAAACTTGGCAAGAACTCAAGGACATCGTTCAGCACGTCGAAAGGCTTTGTGCTGTGATTGGTCATTTCCTTTCTTTCTCCTCCCAACCAGGGAATCAGCGACCGGAATATATTCCGCAGGTACGGCATTACATGCGCAAGTTGTATAAAATTCAATTCGCGGTATCCCCCAACCCGGAAGTTTCGTTCGGCCTTGATTTAGCCGGTCTGCACCGAATTTTGGCAGGTCGCCCTCCACCCGTTAGGATGAAGAAGAGGAGAAAACCAAGGTTCGTTTTCGGCCAAGATGTCGATAGGGAATGGATCGACGGCACACGGTGTATTTGCAGAGGACAGACGCCCTATCTTTCCGGTTTTGCGCTGGTAGAATGCGAGACTTGTCAGAGGAGATATCATGTTGCATGCGTTTGTTTCAAAGGGCTCGGGCTCGGCGATCCTGTAAAATCAACATTCACTTGTCCTCTGTGCTGTCTTCGTAAGGCCAAGCCTTATAGGTGGGCAGACATCCGGGTTCGAATGCACGGTATGTTCTAATGTCTCAAAGCCAGCCTTTTACTCACCTTCATAACAACCTTCATAACAGGAGAACCAGATCCTACCATTTTCGTGGATGTGAAAGCATGCATTGAAACCTTTAGCCGCAGCATCATAAGGATTAAGCTAAGCCCACCAGTGACGCCGACGCTGTTCATTGACCTTGTCCAATTCACGCCTGGCCAACCGGACGTCGCAATACCGAAGCCTGATCCCCCTCCTCCTCCGAAAAACTCACATCACAGTGGCAGAGTTCCGATCCATGTCATCCCGCAGCGTGCAACGCCGCAAGCATCATCGTCCTCCGTCTCCAATGTTCCCCCGCCGCCACCGTGGAGTCGCTCAGAATCGGTTTCGGCAGCTCCTTCTCATTCGCCACCAGCAGTGATTGCTCCTGATCCTACTATTCCATTCAAGCGAAAGCGAAAGCATAGCGGTGCTGATGGTCTAGAGAACGTTCACGTGTTTGAGGTGGATCCGCAGGTGCCTAATGCGAGTTCGATGACAACTCATCAAGGTGTTCACCAAGCTACACCAAGTGAGCTAAATATTATTATGCAAGATCCATCGCAGATGGCAGCAGTGCAGCAGGCTCGCCCAAAACAGTCCCCTGTCAGTAGTCAAGCGCCAACGTCGCTGCCGCGCCCATCTGCTAGCTCGGTGCACCCTTCTTCACCGCAGCGTCAGTCGGCAGTCAATCAATCGCCTCAACAGCATCCGCCAATAAACGCACTGTCTCCGTTGATGCACACAGTTCCTCACTCGCCACAGCAGCGTCCACCGTTAGCTCACGCAGTTCCACATTCACCGCAACAACGTCCTCCTTCCCATTCCGTCACTCACTCGCCACAACAGCGTCCGCATTCTCACTCCCTCATACAATCGCCCCAGCAGAGACCGCCGGTTTATACCTCTGCTCATCCATCGCCAAGTGCTCACTCATCTCCACTTCAGCATCGGACTCATATTACGACATCCCCTCATCTATCGACTCAACGACCGATCCCTAGTCCACTAATTGCAGGATCCTCGCACGTGCACGCGCCGAGGATGGCCAGTCCGCCTCGTGACCGGCCATCCCCTCGACTGGTAGGTCCGAGCAACAGCAACGGTCCAGTGCGCAAAGTGAAACTTGTTGTGCGAGACAGTCCATCATACAACGATAGAGATCCCGCCGATCCGTAGTCCCCGGTTATTATGGCTAGACACTCATTCATGTGAAATGCTTGTTCAGCTTATTTTTACCCCCCTATTTCTATGGTTTTGTTTGTTTTGCTATCATTTACATGCTTTCGTTGTATTCCTACTAACTGATGTATTGCGGGTGCGCTACTACATTTACAATGCAATCGAGTATGACGATTATCTACAGACATTAGAATTTCCCGGAAAAAAACATCCCAAACAGAAAATGCCCATGGATGATGATGACGCGCAAAAAAGTGATGAAGTCTAACGAAACCAGGTAAATTACCGACGCACTAGTTTATATGTCAAGAATCCACCAATTAGAGCGAAGCCGACAAGACCTCCGATGATCGAAACAAACCAGGTGTAGCCCTCCTAAAAAAGTATCTTAGCAATTGTGAATTACGGCTAGAGGAACACACAAACCGTCACATCCTCTCCAGGCACATGCACATTCATTCCCCACAGACCCGTCACCAAGTTCATCGGAATTAGTACCGTACCTAGGGCGGTGAGTTTGGAGAGCACGTCGTTGATCTGGTTGTTTGCGTCCGTCATCTCGATCGAGATCTGTGCGAGGTAGTTTGAGTGCGAACGCGAAAGAATTTTCTCGTAGTGGTTGAGGTTCTGCGTCATCGTGATCAAATGGTCCTAAAGGGAAAAAAAAGTGAGAAATTGCGAAGTGAAGGAACTAGATTTGGGTTTACCTGGATATCAGAAAGATACAGACCCTGCACAGTAAAAGGAATGGTTAGGAAGAATATGTGATAAAAACTGTATTTTAACATACGATATCTGACTTCGGCGCAATGCTCCAATTCTCGTTGCAGCGCTTAGCGAGCCCCTTAACAACGTCCGCCTTGTTCCCCATTAGCCTGAGGAGACCCATAACTTTCTTGCGACACGTCCCAATTCTATTCAGCCAGTCAATAATTTCCCTGAGCCAAACAAGCCTACAGACGCACCTCCGCAACATATCGCTCTGTTCTGCCTCCTTGAGGATGAGGACGAGCTCGTCGATGCTGTCGACTTCGTACTCGATATTTTGGATGAGCGGCCCGAAGGCATCGGTGATGTCGTCGATCAGTGCGTACGAGATCCAGTCGGACGTCACGCTGATGTAGTCCTTAAGCTGCTTGATACGGCGCCGGACATTCTGCGGGTGAGGAGTTGGTCTGAAGTGGAACTATGATGGTCGATGGTATCAGTATCAGTACGTTGAAACCCAAGTATAGTCGTATTTTCTTTTCTTTTCTTGATAGAGAAGGATCACGTACGGAAAGGGTGCCCTCTCGGAATACGACGATGTACATATTAAGGGGTTCTAAATAAGTAGGGCTGTATGGGTCCTGATCGAAGCTACGAAAACAAACGAGGTAGTAATTGCGAAAGAGTTCGATCTTTTCGCGTGTCTCCTCCATCTGAATATCCTCTGTGGTGAGAGGGTGAATTGAGAAGACCTAGAATTCGGTGTATATGAGCTTAATTGTGTTTATTTTCTACAGCCTAAGCGAAGAATACCTTGCTGAGAAGTTTCATCTCCTCGTCAGTGGGAGACATCACGTCCAACCACCATGCACACGGTTCTTCGTCATCCGGCAGAAGACGCCCGCTAACGTCTCGTTTACTAGACCTGAAACCGTTCGCGTTTTCACCTAATCTAGACTTGCTAGTTCCTACGGAAGGCTCGTCCTTGTCCGTGGCACTCCTCGAGCCAAGGCCGGAGAAGAGGTCCTCAAACGTTTGTCCTTCCGCCGGGAGCTCACTGAGGCTGCGTGCATGAATCGTTGCAGAAAGTGCGTTCGAGTAGAACGAGAAGCGGTATGGCCGCTCGTGGCCCGCTTGGCTATACAGTGGCGGTGGCAAACGCGAGGGGCCGGTGCCGTCTGCAGTTGGCACATGCTCGAGCGAAGGCATCGGGCTAAAACGCCCGACGTCGCCCGTGCCCGAGCGACCAAAGGTCGGAGGGGGCGCACCAGGACTCCTACCCTCAAAGAGAGCCATCTTGCCTCCTTGGCGTCGTGCACGGGGCCGCACGGTGTTGTTGAGGCTGAGCTTGCGCTGACGGAGACGGCCGGAGCTCGAGTCGGATATGGCTTCGTTGTTTGCGTCCGCGGGGACGAACAGATCAGACGTACGGGGAATGTCTGACTGCTCAGACTGGCCGCTGGGATGCTGTGCGGGGACAGAGGAAGGGAGAGGGGGCGTGGGCATAGGCGTAGCAGTAGGGCGACGAGAGGGCAGACGGCTTGCAGGTGAGCGTGGCGGGGAGGAGGCATCTAGTTTTATTTTCTCTTCCGCCGCGAACCTCTCCATCAATCCAAAGTCGAAACTGGTACGGTAGTTCGTCGCCTGTTGGTACAGCGGCAGGCCGGCCATGCTTTCGTTTTGCTCCGTCTGGCCTAGCGACACCAGGAGACTCGGCTCGTGTGCCTGGCTGAGTACCTGCTGCATCCCGACGTCGTCGTTCTCGAAGTCACTCGGCGGGAGGAACGGGAAGTGCGACACACTGTCCGCCGTCGAGAAGCGCTTCGGAGACTCTGAGCGCCCGCGGGGGACGCTGAGGGGCTGTGTGGGGTTCTGCGGGTTTGCGAAGGACCCGGGGATGCCTGCGACGCTCCCGCTGCGCGCGCGGGACATCGACAGGGCGGAGTCGACGTCCATGTCGCGCTGGCGCTCCTGCACACTCGGGTCGTTCGGGTCCACCGCGCGCAAGAGCGTCGGCGAGCGACGCGGGCCCGGGAGGGCGGGGTGCGGGCCATCGCGGTCGTCGCCGCTGCCGTGTGTGCTCCCCGTGCCCGCTCGGTGCGGGAGCGGGTGGGCGAGGTCGATCCTGATGGAACGCGACGGCGACGAGGACGGGGCGTTGGTGCTGTGCGGCGGAGACGACATCACTGTGAGTGTCTGCTCGCCGACGACGACGTTGGCACAGAGATGGTGTCAAGAAGCAGAGACTACATACGTCACGTGGCGAAAAAAGACTTTGGAACGTCAATCAGATTGTCCCCTTTACTTAGTCTCTTCAGACACACAGAAGTACTCTTTGTAAAAAAAGAAAAAAGAAAGAAAGAAAAAAAATCAGAAGACTCATGGGTATTAGTAGTACTTAAACTACATACAGGCGGATGTAGATCTTCTAGCACAAAAAATGTCAAGATTATTCAACAGCTGTTCTCCGACGAACAGGCGTCTCCTCTGCAGTTCTCGAAACATGCAAGGATGAATTATGTCCTACAACAACGACAGCATCGTCTGATTCTCTCGCAGATTCGTTGGAGGACGGGACAGTCACCGACCTCTTCGGTGGTGGGCGCAATGCGACGCGCGTGCGGCCAAGCCTCTCCTCAGAGCTTCCGAGATAAATCACGTCTTGCGAGGTGTGCGGAGAGCTCTGTGCGGCGGAAAGGTAAAGGCTTTGCCCGGACATGGATGTGCGTGGCGTAGATGGCGCAGAGGGTGAGGGTGTGTGCGTGACGATAATTCCTTCCGTAGGGGCCCTCCGCCTGCGGATTCGCGGGAGAGAGTCAAGAATCGACTTGAAAAGTGACGAGCGCGTCGTGGCGAACTGTACAGGAGTGTGCATTGCAGGAGAATCCGGGAGAGCTAAGAGAGGAAACAACATCTGTAAGGGGTCTTCAAAGGGTACGAAAACACTCACCATCGGCAGATGTCGGTAGGGCATTATCATTGGCACTCAAGCTAAGAAACAAAAACAGCGGGACGAGCCAGACGCAGAGCGCAAAGAACGTCGCCACGTCCGCGAAACCAGGGAGAGCGTCCCCTGCAGCCCCGGGCCCGCTGCCGCTGCGATGCGAGCGCATCATGCGCACCCGCGCATCGTGCGCGCGGCGCGAGAAGTAGAAGAACCATAAGAAGTGGTTTGCAATGGCGAGCACGCACGAGGCGATGAAAGGCGTCGAGGAGAGCGAGATAAAGGGCCACGTGTGCGAGAAGTTCTTCAGGTAGACGAGGTGGCAGGCGATGGAGAAAACCGTCTGCAGAAGGGGCAGGCTGTCTGTGAGGTAGAGCAGGGCGTGCAGCGCGATGATGACCTGCGGTATAAGTCAGAACGCGCTTGAGTGTGAAAGACGGTAGCAGACGCACATAGACGGCTCGCGTCCCGATGGTTTTCGCCGTCCGCGAGTGTTCCTCAATGAGCTCTGAGATCCATAACAATCCACTCGCTGTCATTGCAACCAATTAATTAGCGCATTTGTAAGAGCAGACCGCGGCGCACCTAGCGAAAGGACGATGAAACCAGCCGCCGCAAGAAATCCAACATAACTAGCACGAGCAAATCAGCATCAAAAATTTCAGAGTTCGCAGTAAGAGGTACCTAAGCAGGTGTAACAAGGTCATCCACGTTCACCGACAGTGAGCGTTCACATTGACCGTCCGACTGCCAAGACGTGTCGGAAACAGGCCTTTCTCACGACAACTCTATCCGTCTATTTTACGTGGATGGGATTGGCGCCTCCGAGCGTCTTCCAGCAGAACTTTATACTTCTACACGGAAAATAAAACATTTATCTACAGCTAAGTATAAGATAGTGGTGTCGGAAGTTGCAGAAGCTTCAAGAAAGGAATCCTCGGATAGCCCCTCCGACGCCCTGGACATCCAACCTGAAATCGACTTGATCAGACAAACTTTCCCGTTACAACAGCTCAAGAAGAGCACTCACAAGAAAGTATCATGCCCCCACACACCACCGAGCTCATAGTACCTCACGTCACCGTTCCCTGTCATCCTCAGCGCGTCCGCGACCTTCGCGCTGCTGCTCGACGGGGAACAAAATATCGCTCTGCACACCGAGCACGAGCACGGGCGTATGCGCGAGCGGACGTAGCCCCGCTGCGAGCGCGGGTAGGTGCGGCGGCGGGTTCGGCGGTGGCGGATGAGAGCGCGAATGGCTCTTCGACGCGCGGGCATGCACGAACGGCGTCGTATCAGAAGTTGAGGAAGGGGCGGGAGGCGGCGGGGTCAGCCCGAGCTCAAGGAGCGCGGGCTCAGTCATGTCAAAAAGGTCCATCGCTTTGGAGATGTAGATAAGTGAGTTGGCGTCGTATTTGAGGCAGAATTGTTCGCCCTACAGAATTTTAATATGTCAATGGATTCACTTCAAAGTACGGGACCGTACCTGATGGTCGAGATATGTTTCAATCAAAAAGTCGGCACAAAGTAATGGAATGCGAGGCTTTCGCGGTCCTGTCTGGTCAGTCACTGACGAAGGATCTCGGACTCGTCGTCCAAATCGTTGATCCCATTCAGGTACCAGACCGGTAAGTTATCGTTGCAATTTCTGTAGCACGGATCAATACACATAGAACAGAAGAACTTGTCGGAAACGTACGTCGAGCAAGTTTCATGCCAACATGCGGAGGGAGCCCGTCGTAGTAAAATCCGTTATTCCAGTTAGGATCAGACATAAGCACTTAGGAGATGATAATCAGCATAGACTCTTGGACATTTTTCGGAGCTAACTCACCGCTACGCTGCGCGAAGCGCATTGCAACACTGCCGGGACTCGTCCGCGCCGTACCACTGATGCACACGACTTTCCCGACTCGTTCGGGGTGCAGCCATCCCGCCGCCAAACTCTGCATCCCTCCCATCGAGCAGCCTACACTTGCATACAGCCTATGTATGCCGAGGTGATCCAGTAGGCTAAATTGCGCGCGGACCATATCGAACACCGACAGTACGGGGAAGTTGGTCCCGTAGTGATGACCCGTGCGCGGGTCTATGGAAGACGGGCCCGTAGAGCCATAGCACCCGGCGAGGACATTCGTGCAAACGACGAAGAATTGATTCGTGTCGAGGGCCTTTCCGGGGCCAATGAACTTCTCCCACCAGCCCTCGGAGGGGTTGAGCTCGGTGGAGGCGGCATGGGACGAGGCGGAGAGGCCGGTGTGTAGGAGGATGGCGTTGTCCCGCTGCGGGGAGAGGGTGCCCCATGTCTCGTATGCGATGTCGAACTCGGGGAGCGGGTCGTCGGCGTAGACGAGCTTGAACGGGGTGTAGGTGCTTGTAGGTCTTGTACTCTGCCGGTGTTGGACGCGAGTATGCGGGCTCGGGACCGGAATCAGAAGGGTCGTTTTCGGACGGGCGGGACGATGATTTTAAAATACGCGATTCCCGAGCAGCGTGTTCATCAACGCAAGGAAACGAAGGCCGGGGGTGTGATGTAGATAAAGCTGCAGCTGCAACTGCAGGGTACCAGCGTCTGCCCGACAGCCGACGGACAGCGTGCGGCCTCGACAGGCCAGCGACGAGAGAGCTTCTCAAGCAGCTGGAAGCCATGCTCGACGTCGACGGGCGTAACCGCGAAAATTATTCTATTTTATTGACAAATGTGGCTTCGCATTACGAACCGGAATTACAGTGTGATCATGATCGCGCAATTGTTTCGCGTGGGAGTCTCATCAACAGTCAGCCACTTCGGTCATCGCTGTCGTTGTCGCCGTGCAGCAGCAGCGTTGTCGTCGTAGTTGGCGTTGTTGATCTCGTCCTTGATGGCATGGTTGGCATGTTTTTCAGAATAAAGAGACATATTGATGACTTGTCGGAGCGGACGTTGTCGCTTGAGCAAAACAATAGGCATCCCCAATGGGAAAGCACTACAGCCGATCATTGCCCGGATCCCGGATCGTCCTTTCCTCGTGCTACGTCCCCGACGCTGTCCTCAACGCCGACGTCGTCTGGCCAGCAAAATTTGGACATCTTGTTGATATCCTCTGTCAATCGTGTATCTTACGGACACCTGTTCTATTCTGAGAGGCCACGGAACTCGGAGCACCCGCAACGCGTTCACTAGAACCATTCATCCACAAACGCGTCGTTCCCTAGAGCGCGCGTTACACACGTGTATTAATCGTTCACGCATATCCTTTCGAATGCACTATACTTTCGCCGTTCCCCGCATACTTGTACGTATCCATTCCCCTCTCTTTTATGTGTACGCAAATACCCTGACACGCTGTCTGATTTGCAGATCGCGCTAGCATAGCCAGCACTTAGAGAGAGAGCTAAATAAGCAATACCACATGGACGTGTCCGAAGTATGGGGCGAAACGGATAGAGCGCGACGGCGCAAGTCCGATGTTCAGGAGAAGGTCCGTTGTCGCAGCTCTTTGCTTGTATCCTCTGTTTCCCCAATGAAACCCCATATCTCTATCCTTCAGTTTTACAATTTCTTGAACCGATCCGCGCAGTCGCTCACGCGTTCAAACTCACAAGGTGGAAAAGCGCGACGCGTGAGGGACAAAGAGCCAGCGAGCAATGACCGTGATCCGCCTCGAGCATCTCACGCTGCAGCGTCGCGTCTGCCTGTCCTACCCGGCTCCCCAGACCCATTTGCGGGAAGCTACTCCTCAGTTCGTACCACCCCCAGACTCCGGACCAACGGCCTTGTCAACGGTTCCACCGAGCCCCGCAAATCCTCCTCTCCGCCTTTGTCGTCTCGTCCGCAACATAAAGATACTGTTCCGAGCTCGTCTCGGGCAACACCAACTCCTAATCTAGCATATACTTATAATACTCCACCACACACCCCATCGAGCTCCCGGCATACTTCCGACCCATCGTCTCCATCGTCTCCGACAGCTGGAAGAAGCGGCCCTAGCTCAGACCTGCTCCTGAATCGCCCCGTTGCACGTCCAATTACGCCCTCAAACTCCTCGTCGACGGGCCGAAGAGTTCTCGGCGTCCTGCTACCCTCTTCAAGCGCCCGAAGGCCTCCTCCGGCGGACGAGAAACCGCGCAAGCGCAGTGCACACACACCTCGAAGCGGCTCGGGCTCCTCAAGCGAGCCATTGCTGCTCACCCAGTCCCATACGAGCGACCGCAATCACTTACCGACACCGTCAAACGTGGGTATAGCACCTTCGCTGGCAACGCGGCCCGCGCGAGTGAAGACGGCCCAAGAAGGCAGGACGGAGAGCCATCTGCCCCCGCTTTCGACTTCCACGCGTTCGCAGCGGGTGGCAGGATATCGTGACGATGTCCCGGCCTCCCCTACTTCGCCGTCGCGAAAGACCACCCCGAAGCTAGATTTCTGGAGGTCTGCGACGACGCCGCGGGCAGCATCTGGGCATGGCGAGAAGGACCAGGACAAGGGAAAGCAGCGGGCTGTGTCTCCAGTCGCGTTTAAGGGGGTTCCGAAGGCGAATACGCTGCATACACCGCAGCCGCGAGCACCTGTCACCTTTCTTCCAGAAGTCCCACGGCTGCAGCGCACGCCGCCTACACCGCAGAAAGGAGAGAGCAGAGACAACCGTGCCTCTCCGCGTGTAGACTCGTTCATGTCCGACTCGATGCCACTCCCGCTGCCGTTGACGCCGCCCTCAGGTGGCAATGCTTCCGCTTTGCCCCGCCTCCCGGCATTCTCACAACAGGACGCCAGGCGGGCTCATACACCGCTCCCGACGGGACAGAAACTTGCACCGGCGATAAGTATCGAACGCTCGCGGTCCGCGCCAGGTACGAGTCGCGGGCGCATATCGCCGTGCCTCCGCATACCGTCTCCGAAGTTTCTGAACAAGGACAAGGACAAGGACAGAGACAAAGACAAGGAAAAGGAAACTCAACGCGAGAAGCGGCGCGTCACGCCCGAGAGCGTCGGCTCGCCTATCTTGCGCGAGACCCGCGTGCCCGCTGGAGAGAAGACGACCAAGCTGAAACCATCTGTGACGCATATGAGACGCACGGCGCATGGGACCTTCGACTTTGAGCGTCCCGGTTCGCGAACGAGCTCGAAGAGTGGGCAGTCGGAGTCGCGGGGGACGCGCAGCGACGACGAGAAGGAGGATACGAAGGCGGCGAATGTGCAGAACGGGAGAAAAGATACAGTCCCGACGAGGACTATCGAGCCGGCGAAGATCAAGCCGAAGGCACCGAGTCCAGTACCCCCGTTGCCTACGCCGCGGTTGAAACCACGGAGTCCTCCGCCAAATCGGACTCGAAGTCCATTAGCTTCGTCAAATGGACACACGCATTCGAGCACAGCACACGGCGACGTCGACGACAGCGCGCTTCCGAGGCTCTCCAGCGGTCTCGGGCGGCGCGGCGGCAGCAGCAACCAGCGCACACACCGTACGCAGGCCTCTCTTCCCCCATTCGCCTTCGAGCCCGCCGCCTCGACTGCAGCGTCCTCGTCCCGGCCGTCGCGCGACGCGAGCGTCCGGAGCGGATACGTCGACACCAACACAGGGCTGATGTGGGCGCCGACGCGGCTCACGGAAAACGCGATTCCAGAGGACGGCGTGCACGTGCACTTCTCCGGCGCGCGGCATGCGGTCTCAACGGGTGCGGGCAAGAACACGGGGCGGGACGGCGGGGTGATTCCCCCGCGCGAGCTCGCGGAGGCGACGGCGGTGATCGCGCAGTTCAAGAGCGCGTTGGACGATGCGGGGTTCGCCACGCTGCAGAAGTGTGAGTGCTGAAAATTCGCAATGTGTACTTGTAAACACCAATAGTGATGATATATCTTGTGAAACACGCATTTTCCTCCCATCTTTTCTCTCTGCTCTTGTTTGGTGTGCTTTCAGATGTGCGCCGGTACGACGCCCAGGCCATCCCTCTTGAAGGTTCCTCGGGCCTCCTTGCGCGCGTGCGCCGCCTCCTCGAAACGTCTGCACCCCGCGTCGATGAGCGGCAAAAACGGCAGCTTTTCGACAGCTTCGTGCGAGTTGTCAGCCAAGTCAGCTAGCATTCATTGTCCTGAACTTCACCGACGCCTCGTCTTTTCTTGTATTTGTTTTTGATTTAACCTTCTTGCTTGGCTTCGCCGTCCCTGTCCTCCTTCTCTTTTTTCTGGGTTATATATGAGTCTGTGATGCATTTATACGCTATCTACGCTATCTACGATTGCCCCTTGTCCTGCTGTGCTTTCGCGACGACCCTTTTACTAATTCATACGTTGCTCGTTTGTCTGGAATCATCCCACCGTTGATGCTCGTCTAAATCATGTCCATGTCGCGCTCTGTTTATGATGCTATTCGAAATGCCCTCTTCGTAGTTATCATGATTTCTGAATAACCTACTTGTTTCCGCAATGTTCTGCTGTCCGTCGTATAAGACATGCCGTCGTGTTTGTTGCATCTTAATGTCGTTCATAAATTGAACAAAAAAAATCATTTGCTGGTACTGGTGATGCTTTACAGTTGTAAGAGAGAACAGATAGTGATATACATGTTGTCGATTAGATTCAGTTTCAGGCACCCATTGGATATACAAAGAGAATATAAAGAAAGA
Source organism: Phellopilus nigrolimitatus (assembly GCA_021029095.1). Classification (NCBI taxonomy): domain Eukaryota; kingdom Fungi; phylum Basidiomycota; class Agaricomycetes; order Hymenochaetales; family Hymenochaetaceae; genus Phellopilus; species Phellopilus nigrolimitatus. Next base: position 907,967 of record JAJOHG010000003.1, on the reverse strand, counting down.
AATCACAAAGTCATGTCGCTGGGATCACGTAGCAGGCCGCAATGCTCTCAGTCTCTCCGCCAGCTTCGAATCTTCCTCCCGGATTTTCTCGCCAGGGGAGAGATCCGCGACCGTGCCTTCGAGGTTCTTCGAGTTTATCTCGTGTTGGATCTCAATATTGGCCTCGTCGGCAACTTTCTGCATGAGCAGATCGACCTGGTCCTGCGGCGTCGAGACGGCTGTGGTGGCCGACATGGTGTCCTCCATGTACGACGTCTGTACATCGAGATCGGAGAACTGAGTCTCGAACTTGTCCATGACGGCTGATATCTGTACGCAATTCCCACTCAGCGTCATGCGAGATTAATAAAACAATTTGGCAGGGACGCACCTTCTCTATGTTCATGCTGTCCATCGCCTTGTCCATGCCCCTCACGACCGAGGTCATATTCCCGGTCACCTGGCGCATCGTCACGGCGGTCTCGACGCGACTCGCGACAGCGTCGATGCGGCTCGCAAGCCGCAGCAGGTTGAGTGCTTCACTCTTCTTCCGGATCGCGTTCTGCGCGTAGATGCGCGCGCCGTCAGTGTTGCCCTGTTGCAGCGCCTGCCGCCGTGCGCAGCGTTAGTGCGGGTGCCACGCAGGCAGAGGTCGGGTGGTGTGTGGGACGCACCTTCTTCACTTTATTCTTCTCACTTGTCTCATCCTTCTGTGCCTTCCTGGCCTGCCTGTTGAGGGTCTTTGCGGTGAACTAGAGTAGCACGAATCAGTTAAGTCTGGAACTAATTCGATACGCGCAGGAGATAGATCGACCTTGAGCTGGAACAGATTTTCTAAACAAAAGTTCCAGCGAGATACTTGTATGTGTACAAAGATATCACGCACTTTCTAGGTGACTCATGGTTGTGCGTTCGTCGTCGTTGTCGTCGTCGTTGCCGTCGAAAGTACAGGGTGAAGTGTAGCTGTGTGCCGGCGGTATGACGATTACCGCCTAATCTGTGCATTGGGTTTCCTTTCTCGTACCTTGCGCTCATCGCCGCTGCGCGCTCAGAACAAACGTCGGCGAGCCATTAATAAAGGTGGCGACACCATGCACCTATACCTCAAGGACAGTCCGACCGACCAGCGTACCCTTGTTTTATGCACAAGCTCTGAAGATGAGCGGGCAGGGAGCCCGAGTCGCGCGCTCGTCTTCCGCTCTATGGAAGGAAACATCTCCAAGGTCATGGTCGAATTTCTGCCCAAGCACGAGCTCGAGCTTTCAGGGGCGATCAGACTGACGACTAGAAGAGTCAAGGGTTGTCTCGGGCTCATCAACATTGGCGATGGTGCGTTGCTTGTGCAGTGATTTATGTTTACCATTAACGCTGAGCTGCTTGCCTAGACACGTTCCTGGCAGTCATATTGTCTGCCACGGACGTTGGTAATATGCGTTCTTCGTCTGACCCTCCAGAAAGCGTTGCGCGCATCCATGACGTCGGCTTCTACTCGCTCAATTCCAGCTCTTGGGACGACTTATCAGCGGGAGTAGACTCGTGTCCCCTACGAGTGACCTGCACAACAATGACTATAACCCGCGCGATCCATACACGCCTACCAACCCGCAGCCCAACGTCTTCGAACACCCCTGCTCCCCTCTTATGAAGATTATGTCATCCAACACGTTTTACTACGCGCTCTCGCCACAGTGGGATATATCTTCTAGACTCTCCAGGAGGATTATAAAGGGGAAGCAGATGGGTGGCGATTCGATCCCATATGACGATCGATTCTTATGGAACGAGTACATCGTGCGCAGTCTTCTAGACTTCCGGGACAAGCTAGATCCTCTTGAAAGACATGAAATGGACCAGTGCCAGTTTATTGTGTGCCTTACGTCTGTATCTTTGCTCATATGAAAATTAATAAAGATAAAACAGGTGCTGGCCATCCAAGGATATGTTGGTGTCTTCACTGTTGCCCTTCCTGCGCCTCCAACAAATGGTACGCCAGTCATCGCTACCGTTTCCCTTATTTCTCGTCTGGGCTGGAAACGCGCTGGCACGCGCTTCAACACGCGCGGAATAGACGATGACGGTAATTGCGCGAACTTCGTCGAGGTAAATGCACATTTTTGATATTCTGCTCAGTTTTAAAATTACGAGCATTTTAGACAGAAACGATCTTCAACACCGATGAAAACTGCTTCAGCTATGTGCAGGTCCGCGGGAGCGTGCCACGTCTGTAGAATTACGCGTGCATCGTATACCTACCTACTGACATAACACTAGTGTTTTGGGAGCAACAAGGCCTCCAGACGTTTGGTCAGCGTATACAAATCACACGTCCGCATGCGTCGCAGCCCGCGTTCGAAAAGCACTTCGCACACCTCATTGAGGAGTACAATGCTGTGCACGCCATCAACCTCCTCGGCACAAAGGAGAACGAGACAATCCTGTCGTCCGCATATGCGCAGCACCTGCATGCGGCGCGCTCCGCAGTGTTCGGCAACGATATTGGTATCACGCATTTCGATTTCCATAATGTTGTGCGAATCGGCGGGCATGAAAGTGTCATTCGAGAGCTTAAGTGGGTTTGGATATTCAATACTCTTTGCGTGTCATTTTACTCACCGTACTATGGTTGAAGACGACAAGAAGGTATCCAAAACAACGCCGATAGATTTGGATACACGCTATTCGACCCATCGCTACAAGAAGTTGTCATAGAGCAGAGTGGTATCTTCCGCACAAATTGTCTAGACTGGTGGGTGAATGCATTTAGTCCATAAAATCTCTTGTTAATGTCCCCAATTTTAGTCTTGACCGCACAAATTTTGTACAAGATATTTTCTCTCGCACTTCTCTCGAACAATATCTGACCCTTGTCCGGCGAGAGTGGATCGCTTCTACTTCGCTGTGGAATAACCATCGAGAGCTATGGGCAGAGAATGGAGATGCGCTTTCGCGAATATATGCTGGCACCGGTGCTCTAAATACGAGCTTTACGAGAAGTGGCAAGCGCACGCTAGGAGGTGCGAATTTTTTAACTTCTATGCCTCAGTCGTCGGGATCTGCTCTAATGATATCCTCTGCACAGGTATGCTGTCTGACGCGACGAAGAGTGTATCGCGTGCATACATAAACAATTTTCAGGACAAAAGCAAGCAGACTGCCATTGACATGTTTCTTGTGAGAGCCTTTCTATCGGAACTTGTTAGTACGAAATTGAAATTTGCGTGCACAGGGAAACCTGACCTTCCAACGACCAGTCACGATCTACGACCCTATCCATGACACCGTCAATGCGGCTCTTGCCCTAAGGTGAATTAGGCGGCGTCGAAGACGAACAAAAAGAGAACTAAAAACGACTTGTGCAGATTACCCGAGTATTCGTCAACGAAATCCAGCTCGATCTTTGTAGGAACGTGGAATCTGAACGGACGGGTGAGTTTAATGCTGTGATTCTCGATCAGATATTAACTCCCAATCTGCAGCCACCATCAGAATCATTATTGCCTTGGCTATTTCCTCGATCAAGTATGTTGGTAAATACGTTTGTATCATCCGACACTAACCTACTTGTATGAAATATAGGCTACGACGAGTAATCGATTTTACTTCTACTCGTTTTCGACTAGCTGCTCATCATAAAAAGACCAGATATGCTTGTTCTTGGGTTTCAAGAAATCGTGCCACTTACTGCGCAACAAATCGTCCAGACTGACCCGGAAAAAAGGTGAACTACAGCCTTTAAAAAATCCATTTCGGGCTCTTCTGACGAATTATGAAGACGCGTTTGGGAAAACGCAATTACAGAGACACTAGATCGCCGGCCTGATAAAAAAGCGGACTATATTCTTCTTCGTAGTGAGCAGGTATATAATTGTCATTTTGAGTATGAGTTATTTCTAACGTCTGTGTAACCTTAAAGCTCGTAGGCACTGCGTTGTTAGTTTTCGTGAAAACCAGTCTTATCAGTTCAATCCGCAACGTCGAGGCTACGACCCGAAAGACTGGCCTCAGGGGAATGTCCGGAAACAAGGGTGCTGTAGGAATACGTCTCGATTTCTATGACACCAGCTTTTGCTTCCTCACCGCACATCTTGCGGCTGGGCACTCAAACGTGGAGGAGCGCAACTCCGATTATCGCACGATCGTTAGCGGGCTGCACTTTTTGAAGGGGAAGACGATCGGCGGTCACGAGTAAGTCCCAGTTGACTGTTTTCTGGCCGTCGATCAACTGACTAGGATGCATCCAGCAACGTAATATGGCTTGCGGATACGAACTATCGTATCGATATGGAAAACGGCGTCGTCCGGGCTCTTGCAGAAGCGGACGATTTAGACGCTCTTGTTGCTGGAGACCAGCTGAAGAAGGCAATAGATTCCCAAATGGCGTTCATTGGCTGCGATGAGGGGCCTCTCTTGTTTCGACCAACCTACAGATATGACCTACACTCGCAACGCTACGACACAAGTGAGAAGATGCGCATACCTGCATGGACAGGTAATGAACTCGTTGATGCGTTCGATATATGTTTTTGAGATACAACTTTTTCCTCCAATCTCCAGATCGCATTCTCTACAGAGGAGATGACCTCGACCTTGTCGTGTATTCCAGGGCTGAACTCCTGGGTTCGGACCATCGCCCGGGTAAACCCGTCGATCTTTTTATCCTAATTGGGCTCTGACGGCGATCCGCATAATAGTGTTCGCGATTTTCCGCGCAGAAGTTCGCGTGATCGACGCTACGAAGCGGAACGCCCTTCATAGACTGCTGCTCGACAGCGTCGTCTCGACGGGCCCCGATGAGAAACTCGATGAAAAGTTGGCTTCGATGACTCTGGAAGAAGAGCCGGATGATCGTACGTGAACATACATGCGCATTGCAATTGACACTGACTTGTTTCATATCAAGTTCCTCCTCCAAGTTCCGAGGAACATGCATGGTGGATTGATCTAGGTACGTCCGCCAATCTTTGGCGAGCTCTAATACGACGATTTGCTCACGCGTTTCTCCAGATCACCCAGATGGTGTTTATGCCACAGAAGAAGTTCTTTCGAAGGCCAGGGATGTTCCTTCGAACCCCTTTGATTCCGCACCGAATAGTCCTCTATCTTCACCCTCATCGTCTGACGAAGAGCTGTACACAGACGCACTTTCGTTGGTTACACCGACTGTTGTTCCGCCACGTAGAAAACCAGTCCCACCACCGCCTCCGTCGCGGAGTACAAAACCTGTCTTAACCTCTCATGACGGTAGTACTTAGATCTCTGAATACATAGTCCAACCGCAAAATGTTGTAACATAAATCGCTTTCTGTAATACCTCATTGCTTTACTTATTCGAAGTTTTCCTTGATTGTTATTGCAAACGACACTTGACGCTGTCCATCAGTCCGAATTTCCTTGCTCTGTTACCCGAGTGCTTGTCTGCTGTAGTTCAGAATTCCGGAGAAGGGGTATGGCCAATGACAAAGAACTCTTCCTTTGTTCCTGACAGTTTGTCTTGCGTATTTTCTGGCATGTGGCCGTTCATATATATCTACACTCCTGCAGTCCTGTTAATAAACTAGAGCCCAAATACGTCCACAACCTTGGCAATCGAGTAAATAACATTTATACGCAGACGTGATCAACGTAGGATTTAAGCTACGGACCCTCAACAACATCAACGTGACCAAGGGGGACGAAGAAAAGGAACGGCAATGAAAACCCAAGACTTATTCATATAAGTCCTTGCTTCTTCAGATCCTCGTAGGTCTTGCGATTGTAGACGTTACCCTCGTCATCTTCCAGCTCCTCCATAGTCTCCTGCGAGAAAATCTCCTGCTTTCCCTCGCGTTTCAATTTTTCAGCCACTGCGGAAACTCGCTGCTCAGCACCACGTCGTAAGAAAGTAGGAGGGATTTATTACGCACAAGTTAATGCATCTTCAATCCGAGTGATCTCGTGAAAATGTTTAGTGTTTGGTAATCCTAAAGCGCGCATACCAAATGCGTGCCGGGACTCTTGGAAATGGCGGTCGAAGTTTTTCCTTTGTACGAAACAATAAGTACCTAGTTAAAAATAGGCCAACTTAGAAATGCCTACCGCCCCATGTAAACGTGGTCCGAACATATTTCGCATCTGTACTCAACACCAAGCCCATGTAGCTTGTAGAGCCAGTACGGAATGGGCTTGCCGTCCCACCCTAGCGGAAGTTTTAAAGGATTGTATATACGTTCCTCTTCCTCTTCCTCGTTCGCATTCTCGTCTGCATTTGCAGTAGGTGTAGGAGCCGGTGCCGGTTTTTCGATGAGCTCTGCCTCACGCTCTTTCGCAGTAAGGGAAAAACGTCGCTCAACATTCGACTTCGTCTCGGTCAATGTTGTCATAAGGGAAGCCAGAAGTGACGTTACAAGGAAGGTGAGTTGAGCTGATGTCCGAATTCTTGAATCCTTGATGCTTTGATGCTGTGAGTAAGGTACGTCTGCGGATAAACCGTTGGGATATGTGGGTGGTGCTTCAGAAGAAGCCTGGCGAGAAGTTGCCTTTACATGCTTTTTGGAAGTCAGGTGGGCATCATAGACGGTTTGCTTTGAATAGTTCTTTTGGCCTGGAACCAAATGAGAAACAACGAGCACTCTCTTAAAAAATGGCACGTACAAGCACTACACCATATACCCTCACTTTCTCCGGTACCTGAACCGTTGATTTTTCCGCTCTTGGGCTCTGCCCAACCAATGACCTTCCCACCAGCCCATAGAGAATCGAATTCCACTTCTGCCTGCTTCTGCTGTCCCGTTACGTCGACAAGTGGTTGCGTCTTTTTCGAAAATGATAGAAGATATGCGTGGAGAGCGACAATGTAACTTCAACGAGGATCTCTTTTAGCATCACCATATTTGACAACAACTGAATTTGGTTACTTTTCGTAATCCTTCGAGTACCGCGTTTCTTTGGAACCTCTTGATGCACGAGTCCGAATTCTGCAGTAGCAAGGGCGTCGAGGTATTGCAAATAGGTAAGTCGCTTGTTGATGTTTCTCAAGTTGTTATACCCAGTATGATGCACGTAAAGATCGAGGTAACGTCCATAAGCTTCTTCGCCTGAGAAGAGCAACGATATAGCTGAACGAAAACGGCAGCTTCAGCGAGTAAATCGGCTAATAAGATGAGTGTGGAGCTCACGATCTTCCTCCTCATAGTCATCGCCGTCGACTTCGCCTGCATTGTTGTCAACTAGTGCAGCAAGCTCCAACTCAAAACCTCCAACAACCTGGTCAGGGTACTTGTGATGGTACTCCTTGATTTTCCCCAGTCTTGAGTAGAACTCGGAGAGATCATCTGGTTTCGATCCAGAAATGGCTTCTATTTCAGCTTTCCGTGTTGCTTCGTCTTGGTAGAAATTGTGAAGAGTGTGCGCGCGTGAGGTTATACGGTCGAGTATCAGCGAAGCCTTGTGCTCGTTGGCAAGCTTAGCATGCTGGGTCGACTGCGGTTTAGAAAGGACCGTCGCCAGAGCGCGCTCAAACCTTTCTATTTCCTCGTGATTTTGGCGCTGTGCTTCGATGATCGAGTCCATGGTCGCCGGCACGAACAAGTGAGCTCGAGCTTGGGCGGCGAGTCCGCTGCTTGGCTGCTTCCAGAAATGGAAGGATTACTAACTCCGACCTTCTGTCTGCCAATAGCAAACTTTCATACTCGACTGTCGAGCTCTGTAACATACCGCGGTCCTGTGCAGCTAGGAAAAATGGCCGGAATTAACGCAAATGACGAAGTGAGTATGATTTCGTCATCTTTAAGCTGTATTGACGTGATTTTCCTACTTAGAAACTCGTGTTCGAATCATCAGAGGCGGTTTCTGTGATCTCGACTTTCGATGACCTCGGGTTAAAGGAGGACTTGCTGCGCGGAATTTATGCATACAGTGCGTTTCTCGCCGAATTGGTGCATATTCGTTTACTATAGCTCTCGCTTTAGATTTCGAAAAGCCGTCTGCGATCCAGCAGCGTGCCATTCTGCCGATCGTCCAAGGACGCGACGTAATTGCCCAAGCGCAGTCCGGGACGGGTAAAACGGCCACCTTTTCCATCTCAATTCTTCAGTCAATAGACGTGACCCTCCGCGAGACGCAAGCGCTTGTGCTATCACCGACCCGTGAATTGGCGACTCAAATTCAGTCCGTGCTCCTTGCGCTTGGCGACTATATGAATGTGCAATGCCACGCCTGCATTGGGGGTACTTCGATTGGCGAGGACATCCGGAAGCTGGAGTATGGGCAGCACGTTGTGTCTGGGACTCCAGGACGCGTCTTTGACATGATTAGGAGACGGAGCTTGAGGACACGGAACATCAAGATGCTAGTGTTGGACGAGGCTGACGAGCTTCTCAATAAGGGCTTCAAGGACCAGATCTACGACGTTTACCGTTACCTCCCACCCGCGACTCAGGTCGTCATTCTCAGCGCTACGTTGCCGTATGATGTTCTTGAAATGACCACCAAGTTTATGACGGATCCTATACGCATTCTCGTAAAGCGTGATGAGCTCACGCTTGAGGGAATCAAACAATTTTTCGTCGCTGTGGAGAAGGAGGATTGGAAATTTGACACGTTGTGCGACCTCTATGACACATTAACAATCACCCAAGCTGTAATCTTTTGCAACACGAGGAGGAAGGCAAGATTGTTCACACATCGTAGACTAGGACGGTTATTGATTGATACTTGAACAGGTGGACTGGCTCACGGAAAAGATGCGCGCGGCGAACTTTACTGTGTCTTCTATGCATGGCGAGATGCCACAGAAGGAGCGGGACGCCATCATGGCAGAGTTCCGGGCTGGTACTTCGTACGTTCATTCTCTTTCGGGTGGGTTTCACCTTTATGGGCAAATTAAACTAAGGATTCCTTTGTCTATAAGCCGGGTACTTATTACGACCGATGTATGGGCGCGTGGTATCGACGTACAACAAGTTTCTCTGGTTATCAACTATGACTTGCCTGCGTACGCAACTCCCCCTTTGTCTCGTTCATAATATGCTTATGATACTACTTTAGAAATCGTGAAAACTACATCCACCGTATCGGTCGTTCTGGACGCTTCGGAAGGAAAGGTGTTGCGATAAACGTGGGTACATTTTCTATTTCTAAGCGTTTTAGTCTGAATTAGGATCATGGTCACCAGTTCGTGACTGTAGACGATGTTCGGATTCTCCGGGACATTGGTCAGTCTCTTTTCTGTTCGAACGCTATTGCTTGTTTAACTCTTTTCTTTTTTGACCTTCAGAACAATTCTACAGCACTCAAATTGTAAGTTCCAGGTTTCACCATTTCCGTCTGCCTCCACTAACCGGAGAAAACGTCTAGGACGAGATGCCGGTCAACGCCGCTGAATTGATTTAGGTGTTTACTTGGAAGGCTTGCGTAAGATCGTGACCTGTATATCCTCAGGTTCCTATTGGTCGTAAAGACGTACTCTCCGCCTTTATGATTGATGCGGGGCTGCGAAAAGAATCTGCTCTCGATGACTGCTGAGCTTACTTGTCTGGTGTTTTCCCCCACGCGTGTATATAGTGTTCTGCATCTGCAAATTAGTATGTGTATTTTACTTGGCGTTTTAAGTGGGGGGTCTGTGAAGCCATTAAATTGTGTCGTAAGGATGTTCTGAGCCCAAGTCTTCGAACTTGTTTTACCCTTACTCCCCTCCTCTAACACCACTGGTCTCAACACACCGGTGCAGGATTGTGGGTTAATTCCGCCGAGCAGTAGTCAATCGGAGATCGTGATCCTATATCCAGATTTTTTGCTTTCGCAGAGGTCTGAATGACGACTGTTCAAATTCAGTAAGGTTTTAGAACTTGCATATGCCTGCTTTGTTACCTGAGAACTTCTTCGAACCTTATCATAAGCCAATCCCAGCAACTCAACACCTGAAACTATACAGAGCCAGAAAATCCACTCAAACGTGTTCGGTCGTAAGCACCATCTCATCAACCCCGACCTCCCCTTCGTTTCTGGAAGTTGAGCTTGGTCGTGGCAAGTGGATCCACTACCACTTCAACCGGAACGTGTGCGTGTTGCGTTCAGCATTTGGCTGTCACTTCAACCTTGAGCTGCTCACATAATTTTTTTTTCTGCCGACCCTGTCTAGCTACTACAATTTTAAGTATATGCATGCGTTGTTTCTTCTTTTTACATGCGTTCGGCCAGTCTTAGTACGACGTCGGATAGTTCGGAAATTACTCACAAAAACAAACACATCGATACACTGGTTCTGGAGTCTAGGAAGCTACAAGCTGTGTATTATTCCCTCAAAGGATATTTTTGCGTGACCGCACCTCATCAGAAGATTTCTTGTGCTGATAGCTTCTTTTCAGATCGCCTTTCAGACGACTCGGGCTCATCCTCGCTGACACAGACTCCGGACCTTTAGTGGCAGCTCGTCCTTCTTCTGGACCAGGTTTTTTCATTGCTTCCTCCTTGTTGCGGAAGTCCGTATTGACCTTCCCAAGCACAACCATTGGTCAGACTTGGCGGCTTCTCTGCAACTCAAAGCGAAGCCTATTCACCGATAAGAGTACCCGTTGTCTTATGGAGACTTAAACACGTTCTGCACATGAACCGTCGAAGCCTCCCGACTTCCTCGCGATTAAACCTGAAATATGCCTATTCAGTTGCCCTTCTCATTTGAGACTCGGACCCCTTTCTAGATTGTAGGGCAGATGACAACTGCAATGCTTTCTCGCAAGTTTCCAGACTGTGGCGTGGCCAGCTGGCCGCCGATGATTTATATCCACAGATCGCTTTCTCCGCACTCTCTATGAACCCCACCTCACCTGTCTTTCTCCAATATTTCTTTGCAACTTGTTCCACCTCAACCCGACTGCGTCCCCACTTGATCCTCCTCTTTGAGATTGGACCTCGACTCTAAATCCCATTTCCGCTTAATCGAGCCTTCATTACTATGTGCTACTGGAGAAGGTGCGTAGCTTATCACCATGCGTATTGCTTATTATTCATCGCTTTTGCAACAGAGTTAGAAACGTCTACACGAGGTACAGATCGGATGATCTTTCATACTAGAGCCTACTTCTCACGCGCGCTGAAGATGCAACCACGCAATTAGATTGGTATGTAAAGTGAAATGTTCGAGGCTGCATCTTTTATAACCTACCCAATATCGTCTGATCATTAGCCCGACGAGCATGTCAGATACAGCTTCCAGTATGAACGTTCGCCGAGCACTGGCTGATAATAAAACAGATCGACTGCTTTTCATTGACATGCAAGTTCAGCTCAGTCCATCCTCAAGATTGTGTCCCGCCGAGGTGTACGGGAACCTGCTGGCAATAGTGAGCTATTGATTGCTACTGTTGCATTTAAATGTATAACCACCCCCTTTTAATAAAATCTCCGTACGCCGTTTGTGCTCACAAATGCTCAGTCACCAGTATCCTCAGCAGTATGGTCAGTAAATTCTCGGAAAGACAGATCCGCTGATTCGCTGAATATATTAAATATCGCAGCGCCGCAAATCGATGGCTGGTGCCCTGACTGCGCTCGAATTGGCAAGAGTTGATAATGAGGAGCAAAACTCTTACGCAGTAGTGGCCCCGATCATGGTGGGCATGCTCTCCTTTACGATCACGTCGCATCGCATTTTTTTCGCCCGAGATTTCCAAATGCTTTCTAAGTTTCCTCTCGTTGCACGGCGTAATGAAAACACACCGTGCACTCACGGATCGACACACTAGAGCGTTTTTGGAATAGATACCGTTTTTGTTGTGATCTGCCTACTCAACTTTATCACCTTACTATCCATATAGATGCAGCGCGAGTGCCTGTGAATGTGTGCTAGATTATACACCGCAGCGTGATAGTGAATTAACTCCATCAGGATTGTTAGCTTACTTGACGCACGATTCTCAAGCACGGGGGCACGAAGAACCGATAATGAACTCCGGGGCCTTGGATAACTAGTGCAGGAAGCATTCACGATCAATGTATATGTCGGACGTCATCAGTGCGATGTCGGGAAGGGGCAGTGGGGAGCACACTATTAGTAGTAAGCGCTGGATCAAAAAGTGGCTCCGACAACAGTATTACTTCCTATTCGTGATCCCTTCTCCGTTTCGGGTTTTCTTCGAGAATGGATGCGAGAGAAACGGATTTCATTACGCTGGTCAGGAAAAAAAACTGTGAGAGCAGCATGCCTCACACATGATCCATGATCAGCAAGGAACATGCCTGCACATTCTTGGCAATCAAGACCACACCTAACCATATATTGCACGGAGACGTGCTCAATTGCCTGTAACGTTTGATAGAAGAAATGATAGAAGAGAGACGAATATGAACCTCCAACAACTTGGGTAGTAAGTCACAGCCAGATCTTTACTTTCAGGCACAAAATAGACTTCGCTTTCGGCACCAGCCTTTCTCTGGCTTCAGAAGTTTATTTGCCCAGTGAGATCAGAGTTGCAAACCCAGTAAAACAGCCAATAAGAGAAGCTGTATGAGATAAAATACACGTTGTGATACAATACAGAGCCGAGTAAGAGAAAGACGGCCAACACACGTGAAAAATCCATTAATATCGATGATAGCTTGGAGATAACCGCAGTGCGACAGTGTATGCCTAAGGTTCTTCACCAATGCCGTATATTTTCTTTTTCTCTGCGACTTCTTCCTCTCTACGCGCTAGATCCGCCTTAGCAGCGGCGGCGTCTTGTCTAGCGGGCATGTGGTAGAGCACTAATTACCCGCAATAAATACACGTAACGTCCGGTGGAAACAACATATCTACTCACCAACAATATACCGTCCCTGAAGATGGAACCCATTCAGGTGTTCCAGCGCATTCTTGGCCTAAAGTTCAAATCGGGAATTTGTGTTTAACATTGGCCAATGAACGAGACTTCGTAGAGAAAAAAAAAAAAAAAAAAACGTACATCCGTGACATCGTCAAAGACGACGAATGCCGTCCCTTTCGTTTTTGCCTCATTTCCCAATCTAACCTGACGTATACTGCCGTATCGTCCAAACAAATCATACAGGTCTTCGCCAGAGATGTTGTAATCGAGGTTCTTCACGAACAGAATCCGGTTTGCGCCTGCCGGCAATTTGGTCTGGGAAATTTTAAAGAAAGGTAAGTAACTCTCATAATAAAGACTCAAGTCCTACTTACTGCAGGTCTTGCTAGCGACATTGCGGAAGTCAATGGTCAGTGGTCACTATAGTGCGGTCGCTGACGAACGGAGAGCAGGCGGGAACCGTGCGAAACACCTTCCCATAAAGTTTTCGCAAGCAGAGTTCCTTTCCGGCGCTACATATGTAGGTTCTAGCGAGTTCGAAGTTAAGTGCTACGCCGCTATTCGTAACTTATTTTTTGGCGGTATGCTCAACCCGATCGGGGAGTAAAATATGTCATCTTTGCTCTAAAAATAATTTATAACTAGAGAAGGAGAGGAGAGGGGGAGGTACCATGCAAGTGAATGCATTAGTATTGCACACCTGACTTCCGGTTTCGAACCCAGAGGTCAAACACAAACTATATTGACGGGCTTTGGAACAACGCCGCCGCCACTACCGCCATTCGAAGCACATTTTCAATTTCAAAAAGGAACATTGCCTCCGCGTCGAATACTTTATGAGCTCGTCAGGAAAGTGAATAGCTTGGTATTTGTATTAAGGTCGGAGGAACGATAACTGCAAGGCGGGAAGTTCGACGACGGCAAGCAGATGATTTTGGAATGCTTTGCTATCCTGTAATACGCGGTCGATTAACGTGAAGCCCGAGGCCATAGTGTGAATGCTCGGAAAAGCGTGCCTGGAATATAGTAGCAGGCGTGCAGAATTAGTAGCGACTCCCTACGAATGCGGACGCAGAAGGCACTGAAATTTGATACCGCTTCGAAGGGTGGCTGAGTGTATGAGAACAATTCCTTTTCTGAAACCCTTCATTTCGTGATGATCCAGAGATAGTAAATTGTTCATTGTTGAGGACCCGACGAGCGTGGGTTTGGGCATTGACTAACGAAATGTTGGGACTGAATTTGGGAGAGGATATTCATTAGAGCACGGGGCAAATGGCTAACTAGGTAAAAGCTTGTTTACGACTCAGCTAAAGCCGAATTCCTGCATATGGACTTCCAAAAGGGTCGTAGTCAGTCGAGTCGCCACTCTGGGTAATCATTAATTAATCCCCCCACCCAAATTCTTCCCCCGTTCTCTGGCCTAGAGTTGACTATGACGGCTTGATACAAACTTAGCTTCCAGATCCTTTCATGTACATGTACACGGCGAGTTCAGCGTGGATCGGATTGTTGTAAATGATGAGCCCACCAAGAAGCCTCGGCATCGAGTAACCACGGTAGTACAGATGCAAACGACCGGGAAAGAAACAACACCCGAGAAACAGATGAATGGGATGCTCCAGGGCGTGGGGCCAGCGGAGACTTGATATGTGCACTTCTCGACTAGAAGGTCATCCGTATGATACCTGTATTTCAGGACTATATCGTAATCTCCATGTTTTGGATGGTTCGATTGAGCCAATATGACAATCAGCCAACTTTGGATAAACGAACTTCAGCCAAAGATCACGCTCGAGTGATTTGGCGGCGAGCCTCCGTAATTTGGTGTCATACTCTTATATAATGTAACACGCGGGCTTCCTTTTATTGCAGAAGAATTCTGCCTCAAAGAGTAGTAGAACAGGACCACTGTCTATCCGTGAAGAGGATCCTGTTCAAGAATATACAAATCATCGTCCACGTGTCAAATTAAGTACGAGAAAGACTTATAGCTCCTGCGTACCATTCCCAATTATTTCCATTTACTTGCGAGCCGCTCGACTTGTGCGCACCCATCTACCCCCCGCGTGCATACCACTGTCGCCGCGTCCTTTTCTTTACTGTCCAGAACAAGGCACTTCTCGTCCTCTGGACTTGGGCATGGGCAATCTGCGGGATTGGGTACGCAGACCAGCGTGACGGGGCAAAGGTAAGCATTGCAAGGGACTACGCCATGACAGCCGTCAGACATGATATTATAAGCTTCCGTACACTTGACGAGGGTTTGCCAGAACGAAAGCACGTACCTGTGTCTGCTTGTGTAACCCATTGGGAAGCCGCTGGTCCACGATGCTGTTGTTGCTGATGCTGACCGTGACCAAACATATCGAAGAAGTTGAATTGTGCAGATACTAAGGGCAATATCCAAAGCACGCAGAAGAACGTGTTTTTAAAAATAGTTGAAAGCATTTTCCTCAGGTTGTTTTAGTTGCAAGAAGATTGAAAGTCGAGTTACTGAACGAAGCTGACGAAACTGAAATGACGTGTCGACGCATCTGCCTCATGGTCATAAACAAAATACAAATCGATGGCTATTACAAAGGCCCTTGCTTAAAAGTACGCGCGAGAAGAAACCGAGGTAACTACATGCTTGAAGGTATATAAATCAAGAAAATCGTAATGCAAAAACGGCGAGCGAACAGGGAATATTTCAAGAGCTGATTATACAATAGATGGATGTCGATGGAAACCATGTCTGGGGCTGGGACTGAGGAATGGAATGGAGTGAATGGTGAAAATGAAAGTGATAAACAAGTGCCGCGAGGCAACATAAAAATAAAGGCTCGTAGTGTCTGTGGAAAAGCAAAAGACGCAGCTAAAGAACCCAGCAAATCTAAGGAACTTATATTGCCTCGTCGCTGCAAACATCATCCACCTCCCATTCCAATTGTCGCTTCCTCGCCAGCATATCTTTCCCAGACTGCGGCGTGCGACCTGGCGTTAACTCATACGAAGCCATCATGCTCATACCAAGCATTACGTGCGTGTTCGGGATGCCTGACGTGTAACGGGGGGACCCGTGATAAGACGTCGTAGGGAAGGATGAAGCCCGGAGCTTGTCGTTGCTTTTTTTGTGCAGGAGGGACGAACCAACCTCCGCAGGGACAGACGCCGTCTTCTTCGCCTTCTTCCGCGGAGGAAAATTCTCCTTCGAGCCTTCCTTGTCCGTATCCGAGCTAGAGTCCGCGGAAATGCGGGATGCAATAGACGGCAGCTCAATATACGAATCATAATGAACGTCGAAGCCAGGATAATGTGAGCACTGGCGATTCGGCGACGGAGGAAGCTCGCGTGAAATTAGGATCGGATCCGCAGAACATCGAAATTTGCCAGATCCCCTATTCATGGAAACGGTTGGACGCCGGGAGGATGATTTGGGTGGAGCAGAGAACTCAGGAGAGGAGGCTAGCTTCCTTGGAGTCGCTACGACACTGGGGGACCGCACCTGTGGGTCGGAAAACGGATCCACTTCATCGTTCAGATCGCGCGTTGATGCGCTGCTCCGTATAGAGGGGGCTCCGAAATCCAAACGCCTACCCGGACTGAGAACCCCCGAAGTAGACTGGTCGGAGATTCTCGTTCGAGCGGGGCTGTCCTTCTCTCTGGGACCGGCAGGAAACGAGGCAAGCAAGCCTTCTTCACGGAGAATGCGACGTTTGGTCGGGCTCATGAGAGCGCTGGGGCTTCGTGGCCGCTTTGAGGCCGACTTAAAAGGACTAGCGCGCACATACGGCAGATTGGTGTCGAGAGTGAGGAAACACGCCAGAGGAAGATCCTGAAGAGGTCCTGGACGTCGCGCATTGGGGGCCATGGGCGGCAGTGATGGCGGTTGGTAAGAAGAATTAGGAGGTGGGAACAAAGCCGAGAGTCGAACCACAACAAATCACGTCGAGTCACTGTGACATAACGTGTACTGTGACGTCATGATCCCAAAATAGAAATTCTTACGAGGATAAAGATAAGACAACAAAAGTTACAACAATAATTGTACTAGTGCTTGGCTAGTGTGGTAAAGAGTGCACGATATCGAATACACCAGTTCCGCTGAGGCTCGGTCGTCCGAGTACAATGTTCCCAGAAGGCGTCGTTAGATCATCATAGTCTCCGTGTAATGTCGCATCGCTCAAGAAAGCGGCTGTGGTCTCGTACGATGCTTTCAGCAGCGGCGACGAGTTTGTCGAGATCCCTTTACGATTGAATGGCTTGTATCCACCGTCGAACGTCTGTTGAACTGGTTTGAGCCTGTTTGCACCACCATGACACGTGTATCGCTTACCATGTAATCCGCTATGAGCTCGAGATGGCGTATGTCAACATCGATGCTATACGCGCCAAATACACCCTGAATTTCCTTCAATATTACGGCCCGGGCCATTTCGACACCGTACGTGATGAGGCCAGCATAGATGTCGTTTGCATACACGTCGTTGAGCTCAACCACAGGGAATCCGAATGCTTGAGCGAAATCCCACATTCCTTTGAAGTTAGATCCGTTGGTGACCACCTATCTCAAAAGCAAGGTCAATGTCGTGCAAGAGAGTGAGCACAAAATGTATTAACAAACCTTCAGCTGTTTGTCTTTCCCCTCATCTTTAGATAAGAAGCAGTCACTGATCCCGCTGATTTCGCGCACAACTGTTTTCTGACATGCCTTCTCCACTATGTCGACAAGAAGTAACTTAGGTACGTTAGAACCAAACTACAAACGGGCTCATGAGTACTAAAATATAGATAGCGAGATATATTTCCTACCTCTAACTCGAAGCGAACACCGCTGTCTGAGAACTTGAATGTCGTTGCGGACTTCAAATTTGCGAGAAAATTCTTCCGCACTTCCACAGTCTGCGCTTCCAGGTCTTCGCCACCATTGTCAGGCGATAAGTCATCCTCATCCATAGCATTCACGTCCTCGTCCTCGGCACTCTCCGCAAACTCGGCCTCGAGAGCAGTATCGTCATACTCTCCCCTGGGTGAGTTGCCTTCGTCGTCGTCATCCGAGTCGTACGTGGTTTGCTGTTTTGATTGCCGAGCTCGCTTTTCATCATCCGCGTCGCCGTCGCCCACTTCAGAAACACTGTCATGGGCAGCAGAGGTAGTCGCAATTGCTTCGTCATCCTCATCACCGCCATCACCGGTCTGAGCTTCCGCCCTTCCATGTCCGACATCAGCAAGATGAGATTTAAGGTCTGCCTGTAACTTTTTCAACTCCAGTTGGACTTCCTTCTTCAGGATCTGAGGAAACCTTGTGCTGAATGATGAGAGAATTTCGGATGGTTTTACATCGTACTCCTTTTCGTATTCGTCTCTGGGATAGAATGAGACCAAAATAGTAAATTGTCTTCGACGGGTCGACGCGAGCTGTTCGTTGACCTCAACCTTGTCTATAATTTGCGACAATGCCAAGCGGCTCGCGCGCTTACAGAATGACAGAATGTCCACTTCATTGATGCCGGGGTGGACCCGAAGGGTCATCGAAGGTGTTTTAGGTTTAGTCGATGCGGTCATGACAATCTCACGTAAGCGCGGAATACCAAGCGTGACATTCGCAGCACCGTGCCCTAGCAAATGAGAGTCGGTCAGCGGGAAGTAAGGCTGAAGTCATGATCGGCTCACCAGCAAAATGGAAAGTATTCAAAGTCATCTGAGTGGACGGCTCTCCTACACTATTCACCACACGCATCAACATATCAAATGCTGATGACGGTTAAAACACACTTACCCCTGAGACGCAAGTAATCCTACCGCCTCGCCTGGATCAACCATGCTCCGCATATACTTTACGTTCATGAGCATTCGGAAACGCGAGTGTGGGATAAGATCGCGACGGTTCAGTATCCACTGAGGCATCTTCGCGCTCTTGGCCTTCAGCAGATTTTCAGGGTTTGCTTTAATGTACTCGTCGACCTTTTGCGCAAACTTCTCCGACGTCGCTCCCAAGAAACGACTTGGGCTGTAAAGGGACATGGCAGGTGCGAGTATATCGCCCCTTTCGGGATCGCGTAATCGCTTCAGCGCCTTTTTCATGTGTGTGATCGCCGAATCATCGTCCATTAGTTGTGTCACGTCCTGAGGTCGGTAGCGCGCCAGTAGCGACCATTCATTGCGAGCAGAGAACTCGAACTGATACAAATGCTTTTGCCTGGTCACATCGAGCGAATCACCACCATAGTGGAATTGGAAAACCGAAGAGTCGCTTCCGCGTACGGTGTTATCATAATGCACACGAATGCCTTCCAAATGTTTGATCAAGCAGCGTTGAAGGTAACCGGAACGAGAGGTCTTGACAGCTGTGTCGATGAGACCTTCTCTCCCAGCCATACAATGGAAGTAGAACTCTTGAGGCTTGACACCAGTAAGGAAGCGGCTTGCTACGTAACCACCCGCAATTGCTGCTGTTTCAAATGCCTTGAACGATGGGAGCGTCTTACCACTGATCATGACAGGAACCCGACGACCTTCGAGCTCCTGCTGGCCCAGAGCACAAGAGATTTGCTGTGCGTTGACAGCACTTCCTTTTGCACCAGACTGAGTCATCATTTGCATGTGGTTATGGGGGAATTTTCGATGAAGACCATGGGGCATGCACGCATCGGCGATGGACTTTGTCAGACTGGCAAGTTTTTTTTTTACGGTCACATCCAAGCCAGCCATTTTAGAGTCATCCCTAAGTACGTCCTGGAGGAATGCTCGTAAAGCGTTCTTCTTCTCCGCTGCTGGCGTCGTAGCCAGCGATGGGAAATTCTCCATAGCTCCTTCTGTCCCTAGGTTCTTGCCCTTCTGCAGAAGCTCCCTCCTCCGAAGATCTCCGTCGTCTGTAAGCGTTAGATCATCCATACGACAAGTAAACGCACGGTGCTGAAGAAACTTGGTGAAAAGGCGGCTGAGAATGCCAAGAAGTTTACCCGCAACGTCTGCGCCGTAAAGCTCGTATACGGAGTGCACGAGACCATAGTCCGTTGCGCCAAACTGAGATTTGTCCAAAATTCCGCACAGAAGTTCACCGTCCACGAAAAGGACTTTGGCTTCTTCAGAACCCTTGCCCCACAGGTCGCCAGAGACTTTGGATTTTGAGGCGAGGTTCAATCCACGTGCAGTCTTAGGTGTGATGTTGAGCATGACAGTAGATATCTACTTGTGCACTTTAGCTCATTGCTCGCTACGAGCCATAAAAGAAGAAATACCTACAACTTGTTTTCCGGTCCATAGCGGCTTCGGTTTCCAAATTGTCGGCGGTAAGGTACGCAGACGACCGCTAGGTTGTGTACTGTCTTCTGGACGGAGTGCACCATACAAGAGTTGGAAGTATTCCTCACGAGAAAAGAACGTTTCGCGGCTGGTCATCCATACTCCCGACACGACATGGTCTTGGATTAAACCTCGCAGTGGCTTTCCAGACGTCGGCACCAAATACTGATTATCCGTATTAGCGATGAACATCGCTTCTGACCGAGCAACCTCATTCTCTAGAATTCGCATGAATGCTATGTAAAAGGAATGTTGGAATGAGAAGCCTACGTGGGAAGTGAATATTCATTTCTGAAGGGCACAAAATCAATCAGTTTGTTTTTGGTATAGATCAATTGTAAGACCTTACCGTCGCCATCAAAATCAGCTATGGAAGAATCAGTGGGTCTGTTCAAAGACTATCGCAAGTATGAACTCACCATTGTACGAGTTACTGACGATAATTCATCAAAACATGTGGAACTTTATCTGATTAAGGAACTCACCAGTTCGCGTAATGCATGCGGATGGTTTTCTCGCCTTGCAGAACCTTTGCCTTATGAGCCATCATACTTGGCTTGTGTAAAGTTGGTTGTCGATTTAGGATGAGGACGTCGCCGTCGCGAAGATGCCGATGAACCTTCTTGTTAACGGCAGGCGTTTTAGTTGCAAGACCCGTTTTTGCCGTCGAGTTATGTGCTTCATTCTGAGGCGTAAGCAGCTGGTTCGCTAACGCACGTCGTGACTCGATGGGCATAGTTTCCTGAAGCCGAGTCAGGCAATGTACCTTCAATTAAAAAGATGGATAACGCACAAGGGATTGCTGCCTCCCATCCTCGTATTCAATAATACTAGCACCGGGATATTTATGAGGACCGTTGATGATCAATTCACGCATCAAATGTACATTATGGTCTGTAACCGGTTCCGGAAAAGTAAGCTTCCGGGCGAAAACAGGTGGCACACCGATCTCGTTCGGTTCGATGTTAGCATCTGGAGAGATGACGGAGCGCGCCGCAAAATTGACTCTTTTCCCCTAAAGTACGATTCGTGATCTTTTTTGTTTTTGTTTTGTTTACTACGTGCAGACTTACCATCATGTGCATCCGGAACAAACCATCCTTTTTCTCGAGATTCTGCTTGACGCCAGGGGGAGGTAGCTTGCCTTGACGCAGCCTCGTAGGGTTTTTACTGCTGTCAATAAAACTGTTGACGTCGATTTGTAATTGGACCAAGCTTTCAAGAAGTACACCCAGCATGCGCCTGCGTGAGACTTCGTCGACAGTAGAATCCTTTTCGGATGCCTTCTTGAGCTCATCGTTGAGATCCCGAAGACGATAGGTAGATGTAAGAACTTTAGAAAGCAGTTCATTTTGAGGATGCTCGAAAAGAGTTTCGCCCATCTTAGCTGGGGGGCGGAAACGCGTAGGAGAGATCAGAAGACAGTCCAGGAAAAACATGTCAGCGGAAGCGAAGGACAGCTGATCCGCCGTGAGGGGTGCGAAGGGGCCATGTCGGCCAAACACGAGCGAGCACATCGCTTGCTCATTGGTAAAAAGACGGCGAAGATGAGCTCGGCACTCCTCTGGTGCCATAACACGCTCATTGCGGCCACGAACAGTCTTGACTTTACCGCTCGCAGACTTCGGTAGATTTTCTACCTTCCTCTGAGGCACATCCTCATCCTCTTCGTCAGAAAATGTTGGCTCGCCCTCGCCTTCTGACTCTGACTCCGAATTAGAATCAGGACCATTTGCATGAGGATCTATCGTAGTCCTTCGGCTCGACTGCCCTTCGTGCTCAAGGTGTAATACATTCTCCCTCTTCAAACCCATCAAATCGTGTTGGGTTTTCTGCTTCACCGCTAAATCCAGCTCAATGATCTTGGTGTGACCTTCTTTACGAAGAGAATGGCCATGACTGTGATATAGAAATAAGTGAGCTTCTCACGTGCTTTTTTCCATGATTATGAGTACCCACGCTCTGCAGCCGTCGTTCTGACATTTCTTTAAGGCCGTGCCATTCAAAAAATCATTTATAACGGTTTTGCGAGCCTGATAGACCAGCCCGTCCTTATAATGATCCCGCTTGTTGAGTGGGTGCATGCGGATCGCAATCGCTACGAAAAGGTTGATTCTCATCGCGAAATCCGCCAGCGATTCTTCCGTGACCGTCTCCTCGCCCTCGTCCTCGTCCTGGTTTCTGGGCACACGGACGTGCATATCGTCGAGCGCCTTTGCCGCGTCTAATAATCCATGATCGAGTAGTCGGACTTTCGCAGTGTATTTGACAACCTAAATGAAAGAAAGAAAGAAAAAGTCAGCAGTGAAAGAGTTATGAGAATTAAGCTATATACCTGCGATCTGTTCATTTTGAATCTGTGACAATATAAACACGTCCCTTTCAACAGCTTATATGCATTTATCATGAATAGAGGGTGGAAGACTGGTGAAGGAAGCTCGATGTGGCCATAATGACCGGGACACGTAAAGTATGTCAATCGACAGGTAGCGCAACTGCATGGACTTCGGTCAGTAATGGGCTAATAATTAAGTGCACATGTACACGCACAGGTCTTTCTTGTCGCTCGGACCAAGAGCAGGGTCATACAAGCCACCGACGTTAGGTCGGTTAAGGTCGTCCAGGAGAACGGGATTCACAATTTGCTTCACTGAAATCCTCCGCACATCCTCAGACGTCAGGAAAGAGAAGGATATGCTCTGGACTGAAGACGGAATGGCCTGCGCGATATTCATGGTAATCGCAAAACGTAAGCGATATGCGATTCGCGATTGAGCACGCTGCCCAGCGACGACGAGCAGCAGAGCAGAGAAAGGGCGCGTTCAGGGAACCAGAGCACCCAAAAATTTGGAGTTCAGGTGGTTACCAAAAGCGAATATGTCGATCATCCCCAAGTCTCGATTACGCAAACAAATCGTGAATAAAATCAAGATACATTAGGGCAGCATTCCGCTTGGACAGGGTGGTATAGAGTATTCAGGTATGTATATAAGACAGGATGTACACGTATATCATGTTCATGTCATGCCGCTCGCTCTTCTGCCCCCTCCATTCCGAGTTTTTGGCCCGGATCCTCATTTTTTGTGCTTCACTAACGAGTTCTGCTATAAGTTTATTATACGTCTCGGAGTCTTGCTGTAGAGCATCGCGTTGTTGGAGCAGATGAGTCAATAGGTCAGATGTGTCCGCTGTTAGCGAACGTATGTGCGCAAGGTGAGCTTCCAGTGTAGACAGTGGAAGGAGTGTCAGGGTGTCTAGCAACATATGAGAACAGTTCGCAAAGAAAGAAAGAAATGAAGCGTACCCTGACCCATTGCGAGCATTTCATTGATTCCAGTCTCGTCTATCTCTGGCTTCGGTCCAAGACCCAATTGAATGAATGATGATGCTTGCGCCAAAGGACTAGGCTTTGGGGTTCCTGACCGCGATGCGGGTCGAGATCCCGGTCGTGAACTAGGGCGAGACCCTCCAACCGAAGCAAGGGGGGGACTAGTCACCCTATTCAAAGCACGAGGACCTGGCGGAGCAGACAGTGGCCTCGTTGTGATCTGCAGCGCAGGAAGCGGTTTTCCGTTCACGTGCGGAAGGACTTCGTCCAGGTTGACAGGTATTCCAAGCGAGACGAGGTGCCGCCGTCGTATTCGGGAACGAGTCCAGTTTGTTGGTTGAGTGTTAGGCGGTGACTGGTATAAAGAGGAATATAGTGAGCGGCTGCAAAGATATTCAACTAATTAATAACACCGTAAAGCAGATCCAAAAATCAGCACGGCGTCGCACCTTTCGGGAGTGACGAGTATTTGGTTAAGCCCTCCTACTTGTCTGATATCCTCGTCCGTCAAAAACTGAGATGGGTTTATGGTGTCCCAAAGCGGCTTCAGTGCGTCCCCGATCCCTGTCTTAAGCGTTGAAGTGGAAGGGAACGGATCCAGCCGTAAGACATCCCAGTCCGCTGTAGCTTGGGTCGCAAAGAAAACCTCTCCGTCACCGAATGTCGTTGACTGTCCAAACCCACTCGAGCTTTCTCCTTCAACAGCATCTCCAAAATCTCCGAAGTCTCCGAATTCATCATCATCTGTTTGCAACGTAGAAGCTTGGATAGGAGCACCGGACTCGAAAATATCGTCAGCAAAGGCATCGTCATGGAATTCGATCTCGGTCTGCGGAGGTGGCGTGGATCCGCGTAAAGTCTGTTGGGGCGACGTTTCCTTTAGCTTTGAAGTTGCCGTCTCTGAGCTCGGCGTTGCCCAGATGTCTGTGCCGAAGCCGAGGTCGTCGTCCATGAAGTTATCGAATGCAAGTCGTGCGGTCTGTACAGTTCTACATACATGTAGCGGTCGATCTTCATTCGTGACTCTGCCATAACAGGATTATCCAGTCTGGTTTCAGACTCAGAGTCAACAGTCATCTCTGGACGTCTAAAAACTCGGAAAATGACAATGAAACGCCTCTCAGATGCCTCCATATTTACGCTCTCAGAATCTTCCCAGTTCAATGCTTTGACTTCTCGTAAATATCATATTCAACGATTAAACGACATATTGCTTTTGGCTATCGAACGAAGTGATCTGCCACGAGCGCGTCGCGCATGGGCTATTTTGGCGAGATGCAAGGAATTTGACTGGAAGACGAAGTGGAGGACAAGCATGCTCCTGCAAGATCCTGGTAGCGGACAATCCCCTCAAACTGCGAGGAACAGAAATCTCGAGCTCCTGAAGAAGCTGCGGCGCCATTTACCTAATGAAGTTGAATTCATCTGACACCTCACCGTGCATGCTTGAAGCTCAACATATCAATTTGAACAGCAAGAATCTATTCTGCAAGAGATAGTTCTACGCCTGGCAGATGCCGGAGAGTTTAGAGAGGCCTTGGACGAACTCGATCTGTGCGTATTACCAGGATTAGAGGGTGAAGATGACTGAACAATGCTCTCGCAACTAGATATCTGCCATCCTTTCCTTACCAAGATAATGCCGTCCTACACTCTTACGCAGGCCTGATGTCGCTGAGTCTCGCTACTGAGGTATCTTTCGAAGAAAGCAATAGTCAAAGTACAGCAATATATACTTGCACGAACTGTTTTCCTAATGCTAACTGATTATATCAGTAGATACCAGTGTCAACCTCCTGAGAGATGCACGGAGACATTTTAACAGATCTCTCACCATAGATCCTGACAATCTTGTTACGAAGACATTCTTCGAAGAGGTTAGACATAAATTCCCTTGGGAATTGTACTGAAAATTTATTATCTACTTTCCAGGTGTCCACGCGCCTCGCTAATGTCCATATGCCTGGGACACAAACGCATGACGATGGTTTAAGTGAAGAAGATATGGACGTGGACATCAGCGCGAAAGACGACGAAATACGATTGCGCTCCAAACGCGCAAGGCGAGCGAGTAAAACTCCTCAGTAGCGTTGAAACACTGCAATTCTGGTATGACGGGACAAGGTCGAAAAGTGGCTAGTATTATATGGTCATTCAGTCTCAGACTCCGTATCCGACTCCATATTCAACGTCGGGATCTCGATGTCATCGTCCTCTTCATCATCCACGACCATTTGCACAGTGTCAGAAGGCCGTGATGGCCGGGACTGCACGTCCTGTACTTGGGACGAAGGCGGTGTCGCTTGCGCCGTTTGGTTTTGTATCCGATTTGAAAATGACGAGCCGCTCGGCTGAGCAACTTGTTTCTGTTTTATTGGAGATTCCATTACCATAGTGCTTGCTGCTACGGCTTTTGTCGCCGTGGGCATAGGTTCGGGAGAAAACAAAGCAGGTTGAGCTAATGGTACAGCCGACTCAACTGGCGCTGCCGGGAAGACAGCAGGTGGTACAGCTTTGTTTGGTATGTCCGGAAGCGTTTGCATGTGTTGCTGTGTCTCAGACGTTGATGTTGAACCGTCAGGATCACCCATACCTGTGCCCACGTCCATGCCATCGCTCATACTGCACAGCCCTAGGTTTTCGCGTGCCATCCGCTCATCTGTGCTTTCCTCAGCACGCGTCAACGCGACTGTGTCCAGAGAAGGCAATGGTCGAAGAACAGGTGGGACGCGAGGGTGAAGCATGAGGTCGATTATTTGCGTGTTACAACTCGTTTCTTGGCTAGTCTAGAAGAAGAAAAATAAAAAAGTTTGCCTTCTAGGTTAAGTAGTTTTATATAAGAGCTCACAAAAATATAAGCGCCTTTGTCATCCGTGATCGCATCCACTACTAACGGTAGACTTTTGCAAAGCACAGCGCTGGATCCAATTGCAAACTCCAAGCATGTGCGCTTCACTCTTCGCAAGATTTCCTCTTTCAGGGACGGACTCTGTGAGATCGCTAACGCAGGCAATTTTGGAAGTGCGACCAAGAGCGACAGAAGAAGGCGCGATGAAAGGGATTGCAGATATGCTGGGATGTTAGGGACGCGCAGCAGATAAGGCAGAGCTGGAAGAAAATGGGTTAAACATATCATGAGATATCAAGTAGAAATCAGCACACCATCCAGTGCAGCTAAGACCATATCTCCCTCGAGAGCACTCTCGCACAGTACATCACGTCCAACCTTAAAGATCTCGTCCCCCTCGTATCCCCGTGCGCGCTTTTTCCCTTTCTTTCCACCGACGTCGACGGAAGCTGCAGGATCCTCGCCAGAAACCTTCCCCGATAAAATGCCAGCTATTGATGGAAGAATAACTTTGACTAGTCTCCCAGCAATAAAAGGATCAGATGGGGGGAAGCAGGAGCCAAAAAGAGTAGGGATAAGTTTTATGAAGGGAAGGCGTTGGTTTCTGATCCAAAAAAAGCCCTTCAAATTAGTTCTTAACATCAAGGAAAATGTCTTACGAGGTATTTTCTTGTTCCAGCTGGTACGTGATTACAGTGAGAATTCTGGTAAGATGAGGAGCAAGTTTGCGCTGAACACTGAGAGTCGACGTGAATAAGATGTTTTTGAACACGGGCACATGTTAATCGGACGCTAACCATCTCGATAAACAACCAGTAAGTCGGCAGCCAAGTTCTCGAATACAGGAAGTAGCAGACGCCTCTATTGCCCTTATAGTAGGATCTACATCTGCAGGCAGCTGGAACAAACAATAAGTTCTCTGGAAGGAAGCTTGTTCTAGTATGGTATCATACCATGCCCTTTTCAGTGACTTTTGTCAATTCAACGCATAGGTTCACGAGGGACTTTATCGGAACGGAGACAGGGCGGGATACGGTCGCGCTGTATTGAAATTCGTTAAGAACTGAAATTGCTCGAAAGGAAAGTATTACACACCGGAGAAGGCTACAAAGCAACTCGACTCCACAGCGTAGGCGATCAAGGTTGAGTGGAACAGAGACAAGAGGGTCTGTATTCGACCGTGAATGCTGAGCTACAGCGAGAGTAAGTACAATATTATTTAACATTGCTGCAATAGCCTCACATTCGGCTGCATAGGTCGTCCGAAGCGCGTTCACAGCTGCAGAACAGAAAGCAATCGTCTCATCTGCGCTCTTCCTCCATAGTGCCGCGCCTCCAACTTTGCCTCCAGTAGCTTGCAAGCACGCGTGAAGCTTAGACGCACTTTCAATGATGGCGAAGGGTGTTGACGTAGGGGACCCGTTTAAGAAGTTAAGAGAGAAAGTTGACAGAGCTGAGGCCAGAGGACGATGTAAAGTAGGGTAAAGAGATACGATAATCGAAAGAACTTCTAAACACAAAATCTTCTCGGCCATCATTACTCGATCTACAGCATAACCCAAATCATGCGCACCTTCAACTCTTCGTCAGTTTGCCTTTCGGCGAGAGACATGAGTGCCGAGCTGAACTTGGGAACATTGGGTGCAACGACCTGTCTCTGAAATTCTACAAGACCTGTTGTCGTGCTAAAGATATACGCAATAAGTCTGATACTAGATTTCCAAACTATCGGGCTTTCACTCTTCTGGACTAGACGTTAGTGAATCAAATCGCCTAGAGGAAAGTAAGAGTTCGTACCGAGAGCATAGGTAAGACCGTAGAGACCCATCCCATCCCCGAGCTTAATAGTACACTTCTCGATAACATGGACGTGTGTAGAGCCAATATTATGCCAGCCCAGCGAGCGCCGGGATCCTTAGAGTGAACCAAAGCATTAACGCGGTTGGACCATTTCGTCAGGTGCAACGATGACTCCAAAGTCTGGGAGGACAACGAAGATAACACCGAAGGCAAATTATACACAGCCGCGGCATCATTTGCAAGATGAAGTTGCAAGTATGTTTGAAGGAGGTCCGTGTTCGCCATCGCGCACGACGACTCGGAGGAAGAGCAAATTCGAAATTTTTTGCAGTCTAATTAGAGTAAGCTGATGATCGACGCCCGCGTCGGGACGCGCCTTCCGACCTCCAGTCCACGGCAACAACAACAAACGGATCCTGGGTTTCACCGTAAACGTCCTGGAGATGGAAACGGCACCGTCGTTTGACGAGCTCGATCCATCAGTGCAAGAACAGCTTGATATAAAGACATTCCAGGTATGTAATTGTACGTCGTCAACGAATCTCTTCCATAACTCGCAACCACCAGGGCAAATTCGACGTCAAGGACTTCATCGGCGCAGTATCAGATAAACTGATATCTAACTCAAAGACAGGCTCTGGCCGTACGTGAAGCTTCGCTCGGCGCCTTGAACGCGTTAACATTCTTGTCACACTCCAGCATTCAATCCCGTACCTTTCATTAGAACCTTCGAAGGAACAGTAGACAAACTCATTGCCCTTCGGAAAGATGTACAAGCCAAGTCTGAACAAATGGAAAAGAGTGTCAAGGTCGCAGAACGCGAATATACCCGGAAGATGTCTGATCTGAATAAGGGATTCGAGGTGAGTGCTACTGCCTCCTGAAACATATAATAAGTTTGAAATGGATGGTAGGCTGTCGGCCAATCATTCTCTGGCATGGAAAACAAAATGAGTGAGGTTGGACGAACCGCCGTTCGAATAGGTGTGGATATCTAAACGGCTTTGTCCGAGGTCGACATGCTAAAAGCAAATAATTAGGCGAGCAACTCGAGTCTGTTCATCTTCAACGCCAAAGGGCACAAGCAGCTCACGACCTGATCAACTACTACATCCAATTCTCTCGTGGAGACACGTCCGACTTGGATGTGCTCAGGAAGCAGAGCGGTAAGGAAGGACGACAGGAGCTCGCGACGGTTCTTCGGCGCCTGAGCGCTGTCGCGAAGGAGGTGGATTTACCAACTGCAGAGCAAGTGAGTACCTCGACAGTACGATTATAGGTTTCTGACGTCTTATTCTCCTGAATTATTCACGTAGACTCGAGAAGCTATTGATAAATATTGCGAAAAGTTCGAAAAGGATATGCTCAATCTTTTCGATAGGTGCTACCGCAAGGAAGATCCAAAAATGATGCATGTGAGGAGTCCCATTGTCGTAGACATTATTTCTCTACATCACGATTTCTTTTTATAGCATTGTGCTCAGACATTACAAGACTTCAACGGTGGCGCTTCTTGCGTTCAGATCTATGTCAACCAACACGATTTCTTCATCAATCGAGTGCGCCAAGTCACAAGTTTCAACGCAGACTCTGAACTGTAAGATTCGCGTTTTTTTAAATAAGACCGTCATTGACGAGAAAAAAAAATACAGATGGAAAACTTTGAATGACCCTGATTCCACGCCGCCAAGAACTGAAAAGGGACTCCAAGAACTTTTTAAAGAGATTCGTACTACAGTCGGCGAGGAAGCTCAGATTGTTCAAGTCGTATTTCCGAACCCTCCCCTTGTTATGCAGGTCTTCCTGCAACGAGTGTTTGCTCAGTCCGTATGTGAAGGAGCACTTCAAATGTCCTGTATTCTGACGCAAATTTTTATAGATCCAGGAATATATGGAACAACTTCTAAATAAGGGCTCCTCTTTGTCAACGCTGGCCTTCCTTCGCATCCTCCAGCTTGTGCATATACAGGTTTCCAACCTCGTGGAGGATTTAAAGGAGTATGAGCTGACTACTTCTACACCCCGCTCCCCGACAGAGGTAGCAGAACTCAGGAGATCTATTATTGGATTAGCTCCCTCAACAACTACGACGAGCTTTGTCACTGTGTCCCTCAGTTCAATGTTGGAGACTGCGATGGAAGAGCTGTTTGTACCATATACAGAAGGTATGCGCTACTTGGAACGAGAAAGCAAAAGCCTCGGTGAGCTATACATGGGCTATCTCAGCCGCTTTGCTCGATATCACGTATGCGAAATTGGCCTCCTTCCATTTGGCAAATTACTGAAACAAACGCCATGCAGGAGAAAACAAGCAAGGGCAAAGGCTCTATGTTCGACCGTATGGTAAACCAACTCAGTGCTGCTGCCGCGACATCCTCAAACAATTCGGGCGCTACGAGCTCGAGCGCGAGTGCTCAGGCAGCAGCAGCGCTTATGAAGTTTTCCGGTTTGACAACATCAGCAGAGAAAATTCAAGAGAAACCGGGAGACGATCCGGTTCGGGAGGAAGACGGGCTACTGGGTCTCGATGCCGCAGAACAGATGCTCAAGTGGCATGCGGAGGCGGTAGGGAGATGTGTAGTCCTGAGCCCGTCGAATGACGTGTGGGTGCTACGGTTCCTAAGTGTACTAAATTGTCCTGATCATCTTCCTGTCATAGGCCAAAAAATGCCTTTGCTCTCTCACGTGTACTAGCGGAGACGATTGGGACAAACTACGCAGAAGTAGCCCTCGACACGTACGTCAAGCTATAGTCAGCTTACTTATATGCCTTCTAAACCTAACTATCCTCGTATAGTGCATTCACCCGGCTAGAGACTGCCGATCCAAAGGTTGAACCAAGCCTCCAGGCACTTGGTGTTCTTCGATTAGTAGATTTCATTTGCCATCTCTGGCAACAATACGTCAGCACAGCACTACTTCCGCTCGCTAGTTCGTCGGTGACAGTGCGTCGCGAGATGGTCATATTCAACAACCAGGCAGTCAGCAGAATCGAGGGCGCTGCAAATGCTTTGATGAATCGCTTGGTAGACTGTAAGTCGAAGTTGTTCCGTGGAAACCATTTAAAAAAGTTACATTCTCGCTTACAGCGATCATTGCATGGCTGTCCTCTCAACTTGTGAAGCAAAAGAAAAATGAGTTCAAACCACGCAACGATGAACTATCTTTCGTGAATACCGAACCATGCGAGGCATGCTGCACTATGCTCGCCAAAGTTCGAGATGCAGCGAAACAGAACCTCAGCGGAAAGAATTTGGAAATCTTCCTGACGGAGATCGGTGTCAGTTTCAATACGTAAGTCCTGCAGAGGAAAAGGCATCAGCTCATCTGACATGTGCATCTAGTTTACTGTTGGAGCACTTAAAGAAGTTTTCTGTAAACGCTAACGGAGGACTCATTCTTGCAAAGTACGTGAACCATTAAATTAAATTATTATAAGTACCTGCTGACACGAAAAATGATTTCCTAGGGATCTGAAATCCTACCAAGATTTGTTCGCGACGTTCAGCTGCCCCGCGCTTCCAGAACGATTCGAGTTCATCTGCCAGCTCGGAAAGATTTTCCTCATTGAGCCGGAAATCCTCAAGTCATACATCAATGAAAGCGCACTCGCGCGTATCGAACTACACCTCCTCCGGCCGTACCTTGCGCAACGCAGCGACTGGCAGACATTTGAGAAGGGCTTCGATGGGCAGAGCGATGCGGTCAGCGTGGATGGAGGTGTGGGCGTAGGCGCAGGCGTGACTGGGTTCGGCGGCGTAGTAGAGACGAAGGGCTTCCGCGACCGACTAGGGATGAGCAGATTGAGTACGATGATGCGCGAAATGGACGGGCTCCATATCGGCGATGCAGTGGGCTCAAACTTAGCCGGTGGATTTTCCTTCTCCAATAGGTTTGGAGGCTGAGCGGTGTCGGTGTCTATGGAACGATGTATATATACCATTTTAGCCTTTCTTGTTTTCTTCATATTATGTTGTATTTTTTGACACCTTATCATTATCCAATCCGAAAACTAGAATCCATATTCCTCAAAAGAAGCCCTAACAGACGTAAGCGTAACAGATTTGTTTTCCACCTGTCATCTCGCTTATTCGCCTTTGAAGACGGGGGCTCTTTTTTCTTTGAAAGCATTGAGAGCTTCCACGCGGTCCTTCGATGACAAAAGAGGTTCGTAGCAAGCTCGTTCAAAGTCAAGCCCTGTGTCAAAACGCAGCCGATTTAAACGAAAAGGAAGCAATAGAGGATAAGTACTGACCTGCTTCTAACTCGAGTTCTGGAGCTCGCGAAAGAGCTTGTTTTGCTGCTTTCAGTGCAAGAGGCGCTGTACAGGAAATTTGTTGATAAGATCACCATTGAGAGCGGAGAAAAAGCATACAATTCGACGCTATCTCCTTCGCCAGCTTCAATGCTCGGTCAATAGCCAATGTCCCAGGCTCAGATACATAGTCTACAAGGCCTTAAATATGTCTCAGTTGAGTATAAAAATAGTGAAATTAGAAGAAGAAACAATGGGATAGGATTCACACCTATTTCTTCAGCTTCTGACGCTGTCAGCAGTCTACCTGTGAAGACCAGTTCTTTGGCCTTCGAAATACCTAATAGACGGACTGCACGCTGAGTTCCGCCCGCACCGGGTATAATTCCCAGGCGAGTCTCTGGCAGGCCAATCTTTGCGATATTGGCTCCTAAGGGTGAGTTTCAGATGGAATCACGTAGCCCTTTAATTTATACGCTGACCAGCGATGCGGAAGTCACACGCAAGAGCTAACTCAAGGCCTCCGCCTAGAGCCGGTCCGTCGATCGCGGAGATGGTGGGAACGGTGAGGTTTTCTAGGGAGGTGAAAGCTGTTCGCAGGTCCGACAAAAATTTGGACACTTGCTCTAGTGACATCGTTCTCCGCTCGACGAGATCTGCACCCGCGCAGAAGGAGCCCAGGGCTGTCGAGCGAACAATGAGCACGCGCAAACTGTGGAAATTCATAGTCAATACTATGCGGTTAGATACGGGATTAGCAAGCACTCTTTATCATTCCGCGCAGAGTCCAGACATTCTTGGAGCTCCTGTCGTGGAGGTTAGTCGTACTTACTATACGAGAAATCCTTGAAGTACTCACTTTCAAGAGTCTCATAGAAAGCGCGTTCTTACTCTGCGGGCGATTCAACGAGAGGTACTTAATTCCAGGATGATGGTCTGAAGGTTCAATGAAGGCCTCATTTGAGCGAGAGATCTGAGAGAGGGGCCGTGTCACCACGATCGTGTAGAGTGTACCATGTCGTTTGAGCTGACCACGAAAGGCCGACGCAGACGTGATTCGAACTCTGGATATCATCTAGCAGGAAGGATAAACGGTCTAACAGTCCAGCTTAGATCGGAGGCCTTTACAGCGAGCCAAGTAAATGACGAGCAGTGTATGAATTGCACTCGAGAATACGAAGCCGTAAGAACTAGCATGGCAGTGTATATCCGTATCCGTGCGAAATGCTGACAAATATAGTTTGTCCAGTGGTAGCGTTCTGCTTCGTTCAAACGTCGATCACAGTTTGCGGCTGTGCCATGCTAATTATTAAATTAGTCATTTTCAGCGGATGATCTCGGATTTGAAGCATCAGTGAGTAGTGAATGATAGACAAGTCAATTCACCATTCATTGCTCATTGATGAAGCATTTTCAAGAATTGAATAAATGAAATTTCAATGTTCATCCCTCAAGTCGTTCACTGATGATCACTCAAGTCTAAGTCCACTATACAGTATTGTCCAGGTACGACCGTCAAACTAGTACGATGCCGCTCGACAGGTGTGGAGACGTGGTACTCCTCGACGACCGCAGCTCTTCCTTCCTCCATCGTCCTGATATCCAGTGCGTTCCTTGCCACATTGAGACCCGTATTGCGCCGGGCGCGTTGATCATCCGTTGCAGACAAGAGAGCTCCGGAGACGATGACAATGTTCGCAGCTTTGCGTGCACGCACACTCATACTCACAATATGGCTCGAGGGGCCTGCTACTCTGTCAAGCGTACATTCCTGCTCAAGCGACAAACGACACGGCCGCCGTCCAGGCAGGTGTCAACCAGTCGGACACGTCTACGCTCAAGCTCCAGTGGTTCCCAAACGCGTTAGTATTCGCACTGCGAGATATGGTTAAGGGTGGCCAAATTGAAATTGATTGTATATCCGCCTTGAAGGTCTCTTACGGAGACGGTCTCGTATCAGCTGGTTGGTGCAGACACCACAGGGATTAATAAGGTCTGTCTGCCGTGTCTTCGTTTATAAAGGAGGCATGTGTCTAAATTTTCTTGGAAAATTCTATGGGTTCTCAATGGAGGATGATATCTTCACTCTGGCGGAGCAGTTTCTGCAGTTAGTTCGATTGCTTTTGATCCGATCGCGTTCTCTGTTACTTAAATGCGGTTTGCATATTCAGTTACTGTACTCCGAGTGGTCGGATGCCTGCCTGATCAACCCCGCGTATGCTGATTCTGCGACATTCGACCACGTGTTCGATATCTTCTTTACAGGCATGTGCCCGAACAAAATAGAGAAACTGACGTCACTGCTTATTCACGTACAGGACGGCCGAAACTCTTTTGTGAATGTGGACCAGTCTTTGTATGGCGACTTCAATGCGTGGATGCTGAACCAGACATTCAACGTAATCAACACGAGCATACAAACTGGACAAGTCCAGTCAGCCAATTACCTGTTTGCGACACTTACCTTACGGTAGCCAATGCGACGACTCCGGATAGTGGAGGAGATACAGGAGATAATGGCTCGAACTCGGCTAATCCGGGTTCTACTGGCAGCAGCAACACGAATCTTGCGATGCAAATTATCATGCCCTCCATCATCGGGATTGTGTAGCTGACTGTCTCTCATAGGAACATACTCTATGTAATCACTGGAGTGGTCTCGGGTCTTTTTTGCGTTTGGTGATTTACTTCAGTATAAAAGCTTGTTAGCTTGCGATGTCAAGTATAGTGTTCTCAAAGGCCGGGTCAGACCCGTGCTGACCCGGGGTCGACCACTGACCTGACCCGCGGGTCAGGTCACTAGCGGGTCAGGTCAAGCTGGGCCGTTGCTGGGCCGGGTCAAGGTCAGCATCCGCCAGAATTTCCCGACCCACCTCGACCCCCGACCGACCTTGACCTGACCCGTGACCCGGAAGTACTTGAGAGGTAGACAAGAGCATACTGTAAGCTGTGAAAGCTTGAGAAATTTCCGACCCAAGTCCACTCGGATATGTACTATCCTAAACCAAGCATACATTTAAGTTCTTTTGTGACAAATATACTGCATATGGTACTTGCAGTTTTGTGTCACTGCTTACAAAGCTAAAGCTGCACCAAGTTGAATATGGTTTTCTAGCTTCCTCAAGAAAACGGAACTTTTGTATTAGCATTTTATTATGATGAGTGTCTTATAAAGTGCAAATGGCATCTATAAAATATTTTTTGGTGAACATTTTGTGGAAAAATATGTTTTCTTGCAGGTCGGTGGCCGGCCCCGGGTCGACCCTGACCTGACCTGCTGGGTCAGGTCAGCTGCGGGTCACAGCGGGTCAGGTCAAGGTCAGCTAAGACTCAGAAAATCCCGACCTGGCCAGGTCAGGGTCGGGTGGAAAAGTGCTCTGACCTGGCCCGACCTGACCTTTGAGAACACTAGTCAAGTATGTAAATCACGATCCGGGTACGACGACTCGCGAACTCTCGCTTTTTTACCCGTTGCTATCGACTGAAAACGATGTATCAACGGGTTTTCCTGCTTGCTAGATTACATGTAACAATATGATGTTTTGTCTTGAAATCGAGAGCCGGAACCACTGGAATGAGTTCAGAATCTGAGTCTTGGACAAATGCATGTCAACCGATCCGTATTGTCCCTTGACGTCGACTACGTCATCAACTGGATTCAATCTCTGGCCCTTATTCTGGATTCAATATTCAACCGTCTGCTTTCTCTCGTCGACAGTCATGGCCTCCCTTGACCTCTCCAAACTCAAGTACGAAATTTCTATGGAAGAAGACCTTGAAAACCCAGACCGCTTCAAAGACGTCGCCTTTACTGCCTCCTATCCAGGTCACGCTGAGCCCGTTGCGCAGCTCAATGCTATTCTCATCAAACGTTTTGAAGAGGATGACCACTTTATTCAAGTGATGGACGAAAAATCGGACGAAATGCAGAAATTTGCGATCGCCGTCTTCGACAAGTTCGGCCAGGTGAAGCCGTGGTTGATTCATAACGACTACCATCGTGGATCAGGTGCGTGGGGAGAGGAACTCAACATTCGGTCGCCTCTCTTATATGTTGTCGAACTGAAGGTCGTGCCTGAGGTAAGTCGATCTCACATTCCTTGCTGTTTGTCTTGCATTCTTGACATTCTTGACGTCATCTATGTAACTAGTTTCAAAGGAAAGGCGTTGGTTCGCGGGCGCTTCAACGGTTAATTGAAAGTACGAAAAATAAGGATTTCGGGCATGTTCCTTATCTTATGTGCTGGCCCACGCCGACTGCACACTCCATTGCTAACAGCGAGTGGAGCAATGCGAAATCCGACATCATTCAGTTTTATCGCAAGGTATTTTCTTTGTTTCTCTTGAACGTAGAAACCAGTGCAAATTGTCTCTGATAATATACGCTATAAAAAGAATGGGTTTCGTCGTATCGGACGCACCACTTTCTTTGGCTACGCAACCTCTGAAACGCACCCTTCACGCCTGCTTGCGGCTTCTGACGATTGCAACGGACACTGGACTCCGCCGCCAGCAGATGAGGACCAGCCTGGAATGCCTCCCATTCATGCTGCTATCGCCGCAGCTGCTATGGCGGGTATGCCGCCCTATAACACTATGATAGGCCTAGCCGACAAGGCCAATTCAGACATGCTTTCGTCCATCCGGAACGCTCAGGCAACCAAGTCCGACGCGCTGCACGCGCAGGACGAGTCGGGGATGACACCACTACACGTCGCGGCAAGCACAGGCTCCTTGCGCGGAGTACAGGAGCTACTCGTTGCGGATGATCCTGCGACATTTGCAGATCTGAAGCGGCGGGACAATGAGGACGGGGTGACCCCGTTGGAGGCAAGTGAGAAGGAACGTATTTCCTCCCGCGAACTCTCGGAGGCGTTACTGGGCCGGTGGAAGGGTTATGAAGACAACCGGTTGAAGATCGAGTGGGAGATTCGGGAGAAGTTAGGCTGGGAGGATGGCCTCGGACTGGTGCCTCTTCCAGCCGGAACGAGACTGACTTGGGATGCGTACCTGAAGAGGAGGAAGTTTGCAGATGAGTAGTGTCAGTCTCTGTGGAAGACTCTAAAGTGAAATAAGTGTAGGCAAAGTGTAAATTATCTTGTCTCGAGAAGCTGTATATCAGACGGTCACTTCCCCTTACAGAAGATGATTGGTTAATTAGATGTTCGAAGGATTTGAGTGTACTTTTTTGCCGACGACATGTATACATGCCCCTTTGGCATGTTATACGACAACCACAGTCACTACATGACTGTGTTCATGACAATATTAAGGAAAGGTAGCGAGTCAAGGTTCAGATCGCACACATGCATAAATAACCTTTGTTTGACGAGGACGTGACGTCCGCGTCCACTCTTTCAATTTCTACTCGTACAGTCTCCGCAACATCCGTTCAAGATGTCTGATTTAGATTCGGATGATGCATATGCGGATGAATTCATTGCACCTATCGCAGACGAGGAGATGTGGGAAGAGTTTGAGGAGCTCTTTCAGGATAACCCTCGGGAGGTGTGTATTTTTGATTCCGGGATTCGAGTCCCATCAAGCAAAGACTTTTTTCCTCTTTTTGCAGACGATCAAAGCTACGCGAAATGGTGATTTGAAGGCCATGCAGACACTCTCATGCTGTCCGTGGGTTGTCCCCGTCCATTTGACTGCCGGTGCCTGTGAGGCACTATGCTTCCACCTTCGACAGGGCGTGCCTTCCGTCGGTGCATACGACGGCGTCAGCCAGCGCGAGCAGCTTGCTATTGTTGCTGTTGCGGGACTTCTTGGGTTGTTAAGGCAGTTTCCTGGCTCAATGCTAGAAAATACCGTGCAGAACTCATGGAGAGCGATTGCGGGTTGGCTTTTACTTTTCGAGCAGAAATTCGTGCGAAAAAATCCCAGTGGAAGTCGTCTTTTGTCCATGAACATCGCTTCTCTACTCGAATCCGTCGCCCCGTTCTCAAAGGTCAAGGAGCAGATTTGCGCAGATTTTAATATGCTGAAATTGATTGTTCACCTATGGTCGGACGAGCGCGCACAAGGCGACAGCTACGGAAGAGCTTCCATGTGCATTGCATTATACAGCGAATTCTCTAAAAAAACGAAGGACATGATACAGAAACTGGTTCTGCAAGAGTCTTACGGGGTTCCCGATATCGCTGCGGAGAACTTGCTGAACCGACTTCGGCGTAGATCTCGCATCCGAACTTCAGAGGATTTTGAGGGTTTGGATGGTTTCGCCAGCGCTTTGGTAGCGTTCTGTTCTGACTCAGGAGATGACGCAAGTCGTATGCAGCTATCAATTGCGATGAACGACGGAATTTATGAAGTGCTTGGAGTGCTCCGAAATGTCTTTGAAGCCTTTCCACCTTCTGACGACGTTTATTTTGGACGTGCCTGCAACGCGACAGCCAAGTGTTTCACGTTCATCCTCTCTATTCTGGAGCGACCATATGGCGATATTTGGATGGATGCATTGTTCACACATGGATTCTTGGACTCTTTGCTTCGTGTTTTCCCCTTGCTCGATCAAGAACCTCTCCGCTCATCCTTTCACAAGGTCGCTGTGGGGGTGTTGACCGACTTTCTTCCTCGCATCTGCATGCTTTACTCCAAAACTGAACGAGTTGTCAAAGCCATGAAGGACGCGTGCACCGATGAAGTCCAAAAGCGAGCTGCATCGAGTCCCGTGGCTAAGGAATGGAACTTGTTCGAGCGGTTCCTTTTTGAACGTGCGACATACAAATATTTCTTTGATAAAAACGAAGATTTAGGGATAAAATCTGTGCGATGCGGTAATGTATGTTTTGGTTTTGTGATTATGGAAGAGGTCTATCTGACTATGTTGGTCAGCCTGGTTGCGAGAATGTCGACAGCAAGAATGACTTTAAGAAATGCAGTGGCTGCAAAAGCGTCATGTATTGCTCACGCGAGTGTCAGATCATTGCATGGAAATCAAAAGGGCACAAAAAGGAGTGCAAAGAAAAGAAAGGTAAGCAACATTTCGCTGTGAAAAAAATTGCGTTTGTCAATGTCTGATTGCGTTTGTCGCGTTCTAGGTCTCGAGCCGAAGAAACAAAAAGATAGGGATTTCGTTCTCTACTGTTCTCGGAGAGACGTTTTGCGCCACCTTCCTGGGCTTCAAAAGCTTGCTGAGCGTAAACTGCCGGATGTTGCTTTCCATTTTGTTGGCGTAGGCATCGACTACACCACTCTTCCCCCAACATTTGAGGTCTTTAGGCTGGAGACATTGCTCGACGAATTGACGTTTGTTGGTAAAGATTCCGTCGAGGCAGCCAGAGATGTGTATTCTACTCTCAAGAAAGCCCGCGAAGGAAAGCAAGACGCGTTGCTGGTCAGGATAACCCAGACAGAGGGGAAAGGCAAAACCATAACGACACATACCGAGATCTCGCTGGATAATGTCGGTGCGTTCCTCATCTCGGAGGAAGAGATGACGCTTCCTGGTACAACGCGATTAGAACGTCCTGTTGGACAGGATGGCAACTTAAATCCTGTCGAAGTAGTCGAGTGTGACAAAATCGACGACTTCCTTCGCAAGTTGGAGGCAGATATTGCGCGGCCGGACGACGTCGGTGTGACTCCGGCTCTCTGGGCCAAATTGGAACAGATAATTGCCGACGCGAACAGGTCGGCTCGGACGCAGTGAACGACGTCGAAAGCCTTTCTTCGATACTCACCGTCGACGGTCTCTTCAGGAATAAGGACGCTGACGGCTTTCCCATGTCTTTTATAATCAAGATTTAAGCGAAGATACGTAAATCTTTTGTCCTGTAAGTTACAGCTTTAGGCCCGCCCCAGACAGCGTGGTCGATTCGATGCACTTTGAAAATGTGCAGTATTTTAAAACATGTATGTATGTACATATGTACGGCCTGAGAGTTCGCGACGTCGATCATTGTCGGACCTGACCACAAAAAATTGACTGCACTTGTACTGTTAGACGTAACTGCATGCCACGTCTTCTGCCTCGTCTGCTCAAATCTCTCGAGAACAGGCCTCTTGCGCAATCTGAGTACCGCGGGCCCCTCGTTGAATTGCGACGCCGCAGACGTCGGTCTCTATGGAAGCCTCTTCCCAATTCTGCAGATGCCTCGTTTTCCTTTGGTCGGAAGCAGTCGATCTTACTCGATGAAAATAATGTTTTGATGTCGCCGGGGGACTATACTAGGCACAAGACGTTACCTCCAGCAGTGAAGTTGCAGAAAGCGCATAGAGGGGTCGCCGTCGATCATGACATTACAAGGGAGATGTCTGAGGAAGAGAGGCAGTGGTGGTCGAGCCCGTATCGTGCGCACCACTTTTTTCTCCATCGTGGACGAAACATTCTTAATTTTCGCGACAGTCAGAATGCTCTCCACTCCGATCAGGAGGTGTTCTATGTCCAATAGGCATATCCCTTCTGGTTCGTACCATCGGTTCATTTTCAAGATTGTGCTCGGGCATCTCAGAGATTCCTCCTAGACTTCTTAATTCGCCTTACTGTTCTAAAGTCGCCTCCCTCACACGGTGTTGCAGCAGAAACACACATAGTGCCCGATGGTCTCCTGCATCCCAGATTCACCAATCGTATGTTTGGATTTGGTTATTATATTGTCTGCTGGAAGGACGCCGTGGCGTCTATGTTAGACCGAGGTGCGAAGGCCAGCTCAACCTTATCCGTGGATCTTTACTAACGCGCGATAAAAAGGCTTATATAGAAAATTCGCTCCGAATATTTCTGCCCACTCGCTCTTCTTAA
The DNA here is from genome assembly GCA_021029095.1 of Phellopilus nigrolimitatus. Classification (NCBI taxonomy): domain Eukaryota; kingdom Fungi; phylum Basidiomycota; class Agaricomycetes; order Hymenochaetales; family Hymenochaetaceae; genus Phellopilus; species Phellopilus nigrolimitatus. The sequence continues at coordinate 866,942 of JAJOHG010000003.1, read as the reverse complement.
CTCAGATTGAGCACCAGCTCCGATTGCGCGTGCTGCAGGAGCTCGACATGCTCGCCGCGCGGTTACTAAACGAGCCTAGGAGGTCAGATAATGACGTCGTTCTGCGGCGGCTCACGCGCTCCGAGTGGGCTACAGTGAAAGATACAGGGCGCATTCCTTGGGAGGGTGCTGCATTCGTTCTCATCGTCCCGCCCGTGAACAGAGATGTTCAGACAGGGCAGCGTCCACAGCCTGACTCTGGGAATTCGAACCTGCCATCCGTCGATGTGCAATTGGAAACTCCTTCAGGCAAAGAGCTCCCGCCTCTCCCCCATTGTCCACGCTTCATGCGAAAGCAGACTCGGCTTACGACGAGCAAATCGAATTTCTTAGCGACAATCATTTGCCGCATTCGAGGGTCCCTCTTTACAACGGCCTTCCTCTCTTCCCGTCTCGGACTCAGCGCGCTGCGCTACACGAGAAGCTGTGTAGGGTGCTGGATCTTGAGAAGAGGGATAGTCAGAAGAAGCGGAAATACAAAAAGGGGTTGAGTCGCGAAGAAGACAGTCACGCGTTCGTCGTTTTCTCAAGCGCACATACAGTTGTGAGGGCGGATTCGGTCCCACTCGCCATAGCTTTATGGCGCATAAGGATGTGGGAGGGAGAGGGATGGGGAAGCCGCAGTTGGCGAGAGTCTAGCCATCTCAGCTGACGAGGAAATTCCACGTATCGTAGTATTTACTTATTTGACACACATAATTATACATGAAACCATAGGTGTGTTGAGACAAGAATTTGAGATTTATGGACAGAAATTAAACATCGTGAGATAATCTACACCTCGACGGCCATGGGCTCAGACACAGGCTCATTGCGAGTGTTACCGAGCACGTCCTTGCCTTCCCAGAATCGAGGTAGCTCATTTCCGGGGACGAAGAGTCGCTCTGGACCTGCTTCTGTGATCACGCACATGCGTATGACGCCTCCAGACGAGCCGTCGCGGGACATAGCGAGTGCAAGAGCTTGAGTTGGAAGAGCAATAAGGATCAGTCAGGGTGGCTTATACAGCGAAGAGATGCGTGTTTCTCACTGTTTTTGACAAAGTTGACGGTCTCGTCACGTCCCCAGCCCTCTCTATACGTCGCATCGCAATAACCATACACGTATGTTGAGCCGGAACCTATGGACACATATTCAACGTTTATTACAGGATTGCTAAGTCAGTACGTACCTCCAATGGCCCATGGTTGGCGGAACAGCCCACCTCCCACGGGGATATTGTACACGCTCGGCCCCGCATCCTTGTCCCATCCAGCCACGATGATGCCCGCCGACAGCGCGTCCTTGTTGTCGTAGCACAACCTCTGGAAGAGGGTTGCAGCGGTGTACACTGACGGAGGTTCGTTATACTGTTGCCTACATGATCGTCCGGAGAAAAGTCTAAGTGTGCTGTAGAGGTGCGGGTAGATGTGGATGCATACGTGAAGACCTGGCTGTGGTAGTGCACGATATCTGCGATGGCCTGCGTGTCTGCGGCCGAGCCGGAACGACAGCAGTATATCCGGTCGTGGATGTGCGTCAGTTTGTCGGTGACACGGTTGGCCTGTAAAGTGTTCATATTTAAGTCTTAATTTAATTACTGGGGTTTGCGAGCACGCACAATGTAGCTCCCCATCGTTGTCCGACTGTCGGCGCCGATGACCACGCCGCCATCGAACTGGACGGCCATGATGGACGTCTGCGTTCCACTTAGTACAAACTATATGACAAATTTCAAGGTAAGGACGTACCCCGAGGTTGACCTCGCCCTTCTTAAGTTGTTCAACGTCTACTGATTGCATTGGATTGTGAAAGTTGCGTGCAGAGTCGGGAAGGGATAGTGTCAATGGTGAAGTGTGGCGAAACGAGATGACGCGTCGCGCGAACCGGACGCGCGTCGAGCTTGCCAGACTTACATCTTCCCACTACATCCTCATTTACCTTTTCTTTACTCGACAAATATGACTCCTCCTGCGCAACTTGCAAAAGATTACAATGATCTCAAACGCGCTTTTGGTGCGCGCCCGACAAACCTGAAGAAATGTGGAGAGCTGCTAACACGGCTGAAGGTATGCTTCCTAATTGCTTGGCTCCTTGCTTAAGGCTCAATGCATGCATACTGTAGCTAGGGCTTATTGGAGCTGAGCTACTCCCCGTGCTCCCAACTCCGAACCCGAATCTTGACGACTTGGTAGTTGTCCGTGAGTGTCTGGATTGCATGTTGTACTTTGACCTCCTCCCATTTACCATAATTGTTTAGGCGACATTCTCGAGATTGGCGCCTTCTGGAGTATACGAAGTAAGGATGTGCCCTCGTTCGACCGCTATTTCTCGCAGCTTCAAACTTTCTACACCGACTACAGGTGCGGCTTGTTTTCTCTCTGTATACTGACATATAAGTTCCAACACACCCTTCGTACGCAGCTCCATCCTCCCGCCCTCCCCGCGCGAGCACCCGCTGCTGGGGCTCAATCTCATCCGGCTACTGACTCAGAACCGCATCGCGGACTTCCATACGACGCTCGAAGCGCTGCGGCTCCCGCCGGATGCCGCCGGGGAAAACGCGTACATCGCACACCCGGTCGCCGTGGAGCGTTGGCTCATGGAGGGCAGCTACAGCAAGGTGTGGGGCGCGCGCGAGGAGGCACCTGCGGAAGAGTACCGATTTTTCGTGGATAGCCTGATGGTAACAATCAGGTGCGCATTTCGCCTCTAAAGCCTTTTTTTAGCGAGAGAACTGTAGCTGACTTATGATGTTAGAAATGAGATCGCGAGCTGCGAAGAGACGGCGTACGATAGTCTGCCTTTAAAGGATGCCGCGACGCTACTCTTTTTCACGAACCGCACCGAGCTCATTACATTCGCCCAGCAGGTAAGCTTTAGTTTTGTTCTTGCCCCTCTCATCTTCTCATACTGTTTCATTTATAGCGTGGGTGGCAGGTCAATCTTTTGGAGGAAACGATCACGTTCGCGAAGAAGAGCGAAGAAAAGACGGTGATTCCGAAGGCAAAGCTCATATCTCTCAATTTGGCTTATGCACGAGAATTAGAGCAAATCGTGTAATTTCATATCTGTTTTCTTTTTTCTCTTTTTCTTTCTTTTTCTTTGGTCGCTCGAATGTGAATGTGAATGAATGTTTGATCGCACAACAAGATAAAGATTTGAGGGAATATATAGTACACAATCACTCGAATGTCTCCAGCGCTGCCTTTGCCCTTTCCTCCGCCTCTTTTTGCAGGTCGGCAGGAACGGGCACATGTTTGTAGTCGCTCTCTGCTCCGATCCATGTCAGTTCCAATTCAAAGTCCTTGTCCTTAGCGTCGTCGTGAACAAGGTACATACTGATCAAATTCAGGTCAGGTAGGGCTGTATAGGAGTAGACAAGAATTGCTTACATTCGTGCTGCCTCGATGACAGCTTCTCGAGTCGTCAGCTCGGCAAATTTGAGCTTCTCGAGCTCGGTCTTGGCGAGTTGCCGCCCTTTACCCACCGCCGCGCCATTGTAACCCTGATAAACGCGTCAACATGCATAAGGCGAGTGCAGCCAAATGAGCACCAACATAATATACACCACTGGGTTCGACAACAAAAAGAGAAGGACCGTCCTTGTCGACCGCGCCTAGAATGGCGCTAATGCCGAACGGACGAACGGAGGAGTACAGTGTATATGCTTGCACATAGAGGCCAAGTCTGTCAGCGACTGTCTGGAAGATAGAGACTGTCACAGATAGCTCTATCAATTCTAATGATGATTTCCCATGTACAGACCTTGAGCGTCGGAGGCGAGCGGTAAGTCTCGCGGTAAGATGCCGATTCATCGCGTGTCCGGTTTGCGAGATGGCGGCCATCGGCAAGAAGACCTGCGGAAGCCTAAGGATAGTCTAAGACAATGCATAAACAAGGTGGTAAGAGAGCGGGGCACCATGCCAATGTGCCGATCTATGGTCTGTATACGTCGATTCGAGCCTGGGACGAGGAGCTTAGAGTGAACGAGCTTCTCGACGGCTAGCACTACGCCATCCTTGACACGGATGCCAATGGCTGTTCTGAACAAGGATATACAGTTGAGAAAACAACTGCTCTGTAAAGCAGGACGAGTGACTGACCCAGAGTTCTCGACTGCTTTATTGGCGTACTCAATCTAGCAATGCGACTTTGAGCTGCCCGACCGACGTACGAAGGTGAAGTCGATCGAGCTCACCTGGAAGATACGGCCATCGGGAGAGTATGTGGATGCTGAGAGGTCGTAGCCGGTGCCGATGGAGGTCATGGTCGTTGTCTGCGGTAGCACGTCCGGTCCTGAAAGTCCAGAGTCGACGCGCAAGCTAGACGCGTAGTCAACCCGTGGGATATTGTTACTTCTTCTAGACGAGGCGCGTCTGCTTCTTCGTTCGAGATGCTTGCGTGCGCCGTGTCGCGTCTGCGTCCGCGTCCTCACCAGCCATGGCCGTAGACGACGACTGGGAGTCGCTTCTTGACGGCCACCCCATATTCTCTCAATCAAATACTGTAACCAGTGACGATCCTCTCGAACTGTCTCTGAGTTCTCTGCAAAATTTCACGAATGACGAGGAGAGCGACGACGGCTCCGCGCCGTCGGGCAGGCGGCGTGTCATGTGTATGAAGGACGCCGACCTTATAGTTGCTTGCCGCTCTGAGGTACGAATGACTTCCCTCGGCGATGCAAAGGTCTCTGGAGGCTCGCAGAGAACGTACAAGGTTCGCTCTCAGCTGTCTCCTCCTCTTCGCTCAGTAAACTGAACTTTGAGTAGGTCCTGCATACCCCTAACATCCAGTTCAACATACATCAGATATGCCTGAGTCCCAACAAAAAGCTGCTAGCTGTCGCGGGGGCGTTCCAGGTAACCGTAATCGTGCTTCCGCGGAGTGGATTCTCGAAAATGGTCACTTCGAGGATCGACTGCAAGTACGTGTGTCTTGTCTATAGTTGTTTCTATCGCTATCGGCCGCGTAGCTTATGATAATTTAGGTCCTTGCAAATAGGACAGCACTATCATACAAGTTCTATGTCTCCTGTTGCCAAAATTGATTGGCATCCTTGGGGTGAAGCTGGCTCTACACTACTTGTCATGACGGTGGATGGCAAGCTGAGAGAATACGATGTCTCTTCTGACCCCGACGGGCCCCGTAAAACCCTTGACTTCATTTCCGAGAAAAAGCGCGGCGCGTACGCTGCAGTCGACGAGTCAGAGAGGGAAGTCGCCTCGTTCACATTCGGAAAGGGCAAGGCAGACTGGGGACCCTTGACCATTTACGCCCTTATGAGAAGCGGCGATATCTACGCCATCTGTCCATACTTACCTGAAAACTCGTGAGTATGTACTCCTGAATCATATCCTAACTCTACTCACTATAAGTTAGATCTATACCTTCTTCATACTTACACGCCCTGGAGTGCTTCGTCTCGGCGAAAGAAGAATTTGTCTCCGAGAACAACGAGGTGGTAGATGAATCATTCTCAACACTGTATGACTACCAACGCAAATTCGTCAATGGCTTGCTAAAGCAGCTCCCAGACGGAGTCCCCTTCCCTTCCTCCTCCAGGTCCATCTCGATACATGCACCCAAGTCTTTTGGTGGGAAGGCAGCTCGACAGGGGCCATTTCTTCTCCAGCCTTCGCCGCCGGAGCTCGAGGGCAGCCCTAGCGGTGACGCAACCGACATTGTGTATCTTACGCTTGGCAGCGCCTTCATGGATGACGAGGCAGACTCGGAGGTCTCTTCGTTGGCTAGCGAAAGACTCGGTGTACTACTCATTGCATTTCAAGACGGCAGGGTGGACGTGTGCTTAGATTTGGAAAAGGTCGAGGCACGGTGGGATTCAAAGCAGGCGAGTATATTTGTTTGTATAGAGTTCTTCCTTCTACAGATAATTAAATTGAAATTAAGTAGCCTTCCCCTGGTGGATTGCCCATGCTTGCGGTGTATGAAGTGATCGACCTCGGTTTCATATCAACTCTAGCTCCTGGTTCTGGATATCCAGATGCCACGACGCTGGACCTTCTGCAAGGAAACCATCCTGTTTTCCACCCAGATCCGATACATGACGACACGGTATATGCTTATCATGCATTCGGTGTCCATGTCCTCAATCTAAACCCTATATTCCAAAATCTGGCTGCTGCCATGAAAGAAGAGGATGAGCAAACACTGAAGGAAACAGTGCAGAGTTCAACTCATACTACAGTACAGGCTATACTTAGTACCTACTCTGTCGAGCGGAAGTGAGTGTTTTCTTCGTTCTCACTAATATTGTTCTAAAGCGTTTTGAAGGTCGTCGGATCCAGTGACGTCCGTCGTGATACCGAACGATGTCTACTTGACGTATAGTATTTTTATTCTCACCTCCACCATGCGTGTCGTCACCTTTGCCCTCAATCTGCGGACCGAAAGTCTCGATCCGCCGGAGCCTTCAGAGAAGCAGCACGACACTTCAGCACTCCCAGCACTTCTACCAGCTTCTGGCCCGCCTGCATACGTCTCTCTCCTTACAACGCAGTCATTCGCGCTTCCAGCTGCGCTCTCGCGCCCCATGGGCTTCCCCACCATCGCAAAGCTCTCTCTGCCGAAGTCACATAGCATCAAGGATGAGCTCCGCCTCACACCCGAAACGTTGCGCTACCTGGGGACCGTCGCGGAGCGTATCTCTGGCGAGGTGCACGATGCAGTCATTGCGTGTCACGCACTAAAGAGCCGCGCAGACTTCCAGAAGCAGGAGTACGAGCGCCTGCAGAAAAAGTTCACGGAAATTGTCGTGCGGGCGCAGAATGTGGCTGGGCCTCGGAAGCGAGAGATACAAGAGAGGGCAAAGAAGCTGCAAGACGAACAGGCGAGGATGCTCGGTAGGATGGATCGGGTGCTGCAAGCGCTAATTAAAAAGGCATCGCCGGAGCTCAACGAACATGAGACGCGGTGGTTCGAGGAGCTGCAGCGCATGAAGGCCCAAGTACAAGGGGTGGGGCGCTACGACCAGGATTCTTTGAAGAGCCGGATAAGACAGGTGAGTCGCGTCATAGTGGATTACTCGCTAGATTAAACGGAGACCTGAACTGCTTTCCAGTTGCAAAATGAATTTGAACGGCTTTTGCCATCACTGAAAGATCTCGCGAAGAAAGAAGCGGAGCGTAAAGCTCAGCTCGAGGAGAGCAACAGCGGCGCTGGGGTTTCGTATGTCAAGGCGTACGAACGTCTGTCAAAAGAGGAGTGCGTGCACAGTTGGGATGTCGGGCCACAATACTGACATTCTTTACTTCAAACGTTAAACAGGTCAACGAAGCTCGAGAACGCGATGAAGCAGATAGTGAAGCTTGCGGGGAAGTTGGAGATTTCAGGCTTGAGTTCGCCACCATCGTAGTCATAGTTCGTTCTGTATAAATGTTTTGTATTTTTTAGTCTGTTTTCATGGTGTACTGTATTTCGATTCATCTCTGGTTTTCGACCGTCTCGATGAGGCGTCGATCAATCATCGGTGCACGTGCCAAAAATGGACGCGTCAAGCTGCAAACACTGTACCGTGACACTCGCTTTCGTATCGTACGCTACTTACTGTACTTACTTCATGTCTCAAACTCTCCCGGGCGGATTTAGCTCGTTCTCGAGCGCCAATGCCTTCAAGCCTACTGGTACGACCACCGCGTCAGGAACCAATCTATTCGGAAATAACACCGCGCCGACGACGAACACTGGAGCTACTGGTGCACCCGCAGGCGCACCCAATGCGTTCGGCGGAAGTGGCGGGAACTTGTTTAGCAACTTTGGATGTACGCTTCTCCATATACTCACCCCGTCACAATTGGATTGTAAAATACGAGATTTCTTTAGCGAAACCAGCCACAACCACGGGCTCTTTGTTCGGCGGGCCTGCGGCTGGAGGCGGTCCCAGCCCATTTTCGGCATTCGGTGGAGCCGCGAACAGTGCTGCACCAGCTAATAACACAGCTGGAGCGCTGCCCTCCCAAACCCCTTTTGGCGCGAAACCGGCGGAGCAGTCCGCCCCTGGAGCCTCGACGGCGCCAAAACCAGGAGGACGTGCGTAGCCCATAGCGCAAATAGCCCAGACAAGTTAATAGCTAATACTTTCTCTTCCTGCACAGTATTCTCGCAGCCGGCATCCTCAGCAGCCCCAGGTGCATCCAACTTCTTCGCTGCGCCTCCCAAGCCCGCGGAACCGGGCACCTCGACGCCTGCTCCTGCTCCTGCGGCGACCGGAAACTCGCTATTTGGGGGTGGCCTTTTCGGCAAAAAGCCCGACGCTTCAGCACCAGCTGCGGCTGGGGCATCCTCGACCTCGGCTGCTCCTGCTGCGCCTTCGCTATTTGCAGGCTTTGGAGCCAAGAAGGACGACGATTCGGCGAAAGATAAGGACAAGGCTGCTGCACCTGCTGGTACGTTCTCTCCGGCCTGTGGAGTAAGGCTCTATGTGGTATACTAAATGTTTAATCCACCAGCGGGCGGTCTTTTCGGACAGACACCAGCAAACAAAGACGTGCCCGCAGGTAGTTCCGGGTCTTCTTTCGGGGATACAAGCTGATAGTTTTTCCAGCAGCGTCCGGATCCGCACTCGGGTTGTTTGGACTAAACCCAGCAGAAAATAAGGACGTGCCAGCAGGTAGGCTTCTTCCGCGCGCATCATGTCCCTAGATACAAACTCAATCCAAACTTTGTAGCTCCTGCGAAAGAAGGCGAGAAGAAGGATAGGTGCGGGTAAGCAAACTTCTCAATACTGAACAGTTATGTCCTATATCTTCTACTCAATCAGTTGCCCCAGCTTTTCCCTACTTTCGGATCCACCACAGCGGGTATGCTATCTGTTTTGAGAACCTGCTCCGCATACTAATATGGACTGCACAGTCAAAACATCAAGCAGTCCCACTGGAGCAGCTGTAACATCCTCGACACCGACAAATGTATCTATACCTCCTCCTTCCATGTTGCGCGGTAAGACAATCGAGGAAATCGTAAACAAGTGGTCGTCCGAGCTCGAAACCCATGTACGAGAGTTCAATCGTCTCGCTGGAGAGGTCACAGTTTGGGATCGTGCTTTGATCGACAACGGAAACACAGTAAGAAGAATCTTGAGACAATTTGATGTTGCTATTCCTTACCAGCACGATTAGATCGCCGCCTTGTTTCAACATGTCTTATTGGCCGAAAGGGAGCAATCCGACGTCGAACAGTCTCTGAAGCATGTGGAAGACCAGCAACGGGAACTTGCTACTACATTAGAGGTTTACGAGAAGGCTGCAGGGCGAGATATTCGAAGGGCAAGGCGGTGGCTTGCGTGCGTTGGATGTAGGCCCTGCCGATGCCGAGCGCGACAAACAGTAAACGGAAATCTCATATTCACCTGCAGGCACTTCTAATAACAATTTACACAGTTATACACTAGCCGCCGATCTGAATGCGAACCTCGACGACCTGTCACGCTCGCTCATGCAGATGATCGACTCAGTCAACGAGCTCTCAGAGTCTCCGGAGGACGCCGTCGGTAGCGACGGCGACAGCGGGAAGTCGAAAAGCGACGCTCCGCTCGAGCAGATTGCGCAAATCCTGAGCAGCCACCTCGAGAGCCTGCAGTGGATCGATGGTGCCGTGCGAGAGGTGGACAGCAAAGTTGTGGATGTCGAGCGGCGGGTGCGCGAGGCATCGGCGAGCTCGAGAACCAATGGTTCGGTTGGCTCGTTAGCAGGCTCGGTTGGCGGTGTTAATGGGACACCGAGACCGCGAGGGTTTGGGTTGAGGTGATGACACGTAGCAACATAACATTGTACTCAGCTTGTACTTAGTGTTTTTTTCCGATGAATTCATGAACCATAGTGCAGACTTCTCAAAGTCTATTCATCTAGTATACTAACCATGATTTTGTATGTGGGTGTCCCACATACGAGTCGGGAGCGCACTCACTTCATTCAAGGCTTTATCTTAGCTTTTATTTCATTTTTCTTTACTTGCTACAAGTTCCAGCCTTGATGCAAGGGAACCTAGCTTGTATGTGGGGACACCCACGTACACATCCATTATTTCTTTATTTCCAAGGAACATTGTACTACTATCCTAATGGACCTATTTTACAACATTTATTCTTTTAGTGTGAGATCTATTGACCAAGAAATGGTTTCAATGTTCACTAGTTTTACAGGAGTTAAGTGATGTCGGACTAGAGGCTTAGCAGAGTTGTAGTTCACATTGTATCGTACTATACATTTTATTTAGGTATTCGGCCGACAGGGACGGAACGTCGTTCCGCTCCTACCTAATGACCCTGCTCCATTTCTGGCCTTTTCCGCTTGGCATTTGTTCATGTATATCTTTTCTTAATCAATTTCTGAGCCTAAGCTTAAATAATTGGATGACTTCCCGTAGACACGTAATCAAAATGTCAAACTAAACGGAGGTTTCATTGATTTTAATCATGATAAAAATTGGCCTTTTTTCCGATTGTGTAGTAAAAAACAAAGCAAAGAACTAACAAGGCAATGTGGTAGTTTTGCGTTTCTATGTCTGTTTCTCGGATGCGCCGTCGCGCACTTTGTACGTCGTCCACACACCGAGAAGCGAAACCGCACACATCACGATCCAGACAACATTTCCTCCAAGAATATTCCACTCTTTAGAAAGAGCGAACAACGAGCTTCGAGCAGAAGCTTTTAAGCCATTTGGGATATGAACGTAGAAATATAAACTTACCTAACAAACACAGGCGCAACCGAGCGTGCGACGCAGTTAACAAGTTGTGAAATTCCGAACACTGTTCCAAGGACCGCGGCAGAGGGGGCGGCATTTTTTGTCAAAATTAAGTTTAAACTGTATGGGATATTGATATATACCAGGGGGACGAGAGGCCCGGTCAGTAGACAGAACCACGCAGGTAAATATCTCTAGACGCTCACGAGTAGGACATGGAAGCCAAGCGGTTGAGTGCAAGGAGCACAGAAATTACGAACCAGACGGCCGGACCTGCTGAGGAGTATTCATCAGCACCATAAAGACCGCTATCGCTGTCCATTAAGTTAGTTCGATGCATCGTGAACCTTGCTATTCCATTAAGAATGGGAAATAGCATAAATATCAGAGGCCACAGCATCATAAGACACCTGTACAGCGAAGTTGTTCCATAGCAACGCTGAAGGACTGGTAGCAGAAACACTTGTACCGTAGCACCTGCCAAGCCGCTGTATGCAATCGCAACCCCTATTTCCTGGGGCTAGAATGCAGGTCAAATTCAATATGCGAGTTAACAGATTTAAAGAAAAAGACAGACATTTTTCGAAAGACCACCAGAGGTGACCGGAGTATAAGCGAATAGAGTGAACACAACAATTACAGCTGTGTTTAAAATGGAGAGAAGGAAAAATGGTTTTAATACTGAAAGCATCACAGGAGCCACTGCGATGTGCATTGCACTTTCTTTCTTCGTTGTGTTACTCGAGCCATATTCAGAAATCAAAGATTGACGTCGAAGAGTCTGCAACAACCGTACGTGAGAACAGCTTCCACGTAGAGGAAATGCATGATCCGGTGACAACGAACCTCTTCAAAACAGATAGCACCGAGAACTGCAGCAATAAAAGTTATCAGGGCAGAGATAATACATGGGAGCAAGTATGGGAACTGCTTGAAGAGCAGGACGCTCCCCAATGACTCGGGAAAGGTGTTCGTGGGCTTGGCAAATGCCCCTCTGAATACCAAACGCGGTTCTCACTAACCTCAGATAATGTCTTAATCCAGAAAGTAAGTTCAGCGTACCCGATAGAAGGACCGATTATTGAAGCAACGTTGTATGCGAGCCCAAGAATGGAATACGCTTGCGCTTGATTTGTCTCGTCTGTGATGTCTCCTATGGCACTCATAAGGATCGCCACATTTCCAGATAGCGCGCCCGAGAGGGTGCGCATAGCGAGTGCCCAGATGAATGACTTGGATAGTCCGAATAGAACTGTTGTGATCATGGCCCCCGCAAGACCGAATAGGAGTACGGGCTTGCGTCCTATCCGATCTATAAACCAGTGAGCTATTGTAATTTCGTAATCAGAAATCTCGGGATGGAAGAGGAAGTCACCTGAAAGAGTTCCAAGCTTCAAGACTGTACAGAACTCTGCCACGGCAAACATACTTTCCTAAAAAGAGCATGAGTTCATACTACGCACCTTACATCTGGGACAGAAACACACTAAAAGGCCCGAGTAGTATCCTACGTGTGACGGATCATCTGTCAATTGGAGGTCCTCCATCATCTTCAAAAAAGTATCGGTAAGTAGTACGATTTCCAGTCTTTTGCAATAATTCCTTACTTGGTTGACATACTACACAAGTTTTAAGGAGATTAGCATGCTATTCCTTTAAGTTACGAGCTGAAGTGTTTATCTCTCACCGGAAAGACTTGGGCGTATGCGATAGGCTCAGCCAGTCGCATGACGAAGATTAACAAGAGTTGCTTAACAGGTAGCGGCGTCGGAGTAGATATCTTTTGAGGCCGAATGTCGTCGTCGCAGTTACAGTCATTATTTGATGATACGATAGCTCCATATGAGTCAGTTGCTTCTCGTCCGGGAAGCAGAGGTGCAATTTCCCTGCATTTGCCGTCTGGAATACTCATGGGGTCCGAGAGCGCGTCCGGAGCTAAGTAGGAGCGCTTGATGTATAGCTAGCTTGTGCGCGCGTCAAAACTGGGCCAGGAAGACGGTAGGGTATGTGGTCCCTTCGAAGGAGTCAGAATAAGTGAAAAGTATAGCCGCAAACTTGCTCTTTGCCATCATCTGACTGCAGAATATCAAAGCAAAGCTAGCAGCGCGCGCCGGGAGCAAAATTCAAATCGAGAGTCGCCGCAAAGTCCAAAATCCAGCCGGTACCGCGTTCAGCAAGTTTCAATTATCAGAACCTTGTTCGGACACACTCTTCCTCTCCTTTCTGAAGTTAACGTAGGTGATAGTAGGCAGGCTCAAGTGTTTCCGAGTTACTGCAGAATCCAGTGTAATAGAACTTTGAAACAAGGTTTTTATAGACCGGCAGATGCCGATACCGCTGGTGCTGTAACTTCACGTTGACTGGACCTCTGATTTCTGACACTTACCTGTTTGTGCCCGATGGCTATGGTTGGAACGCAGGATTCGCGGCTGAAGATGCTGCAAGAGTATGTTCCTTTTTTCTATCTTTTTATTCAATATCGTAACGCGCATTTTGCGTAGCCTGGGGCTATCGAGCAACACACTGCACACTGGTCCAAGTGCCGCAACGTTAGCATCCGTCGGCAACGAACAGGATGTTGCAGACGAATATGGCGAAGAAGATTTCACGTACCCTGACGACAGCACTGTATCTGATAATGAAGAAGAAGGAGGCAAGGAAGATTCGGACGAGGAAGAGTTCAAATACCCAGCATCTCCAATGGATCCCGCAACCGAATCTGGACCTTCTACTCCGTCGACTCAGCAGCAACATCAATCCCAGCTTGAGCTTCAGCCGCAGCTTGAGTATCAACCTCAAGCTCCTTCTTCGGATCAGCTCGAAACGCTTTATAATGTCAGTCTATCTGGAGACCTGGTTCAGCTCAAGAAGTTGGTCAGCAACGCGACTTCATATGGTGGACTCGAGGCTTTCGCTTTGGTAAATGACGCGTCTCCTCGAACAGGCCTTACTGTGGTACATGCTGCTGCAAGTCGTGGACACGTGAACGCGTTAAAATGGCGTAAGTATCAGCTTATTAGCCCCAAGTAAAGATTTACCTCATATAACCTACCGAACCTCAGTTATTGAAGACTGCGGAGGCATTCCAGACCTTGAAGATAAAGAAGGAGAAGTATGGTTGCGCCTTTTTGATACAACTCTTCGCTAAATACATATCATAGACGGCATTGCATAAAGCAACATTGAATGGTCATTTACCTGTCGTCTCGTATCTGGTGGGCGTTGGTGCCGAGGTCAAAGCTCGAGACGGTGATGGTTGGACCGCATTGCACAATGCCAGCTCAAAGGTAAATGGTCTTGCATCTGTGACGTGAACATTACTTCTAAAATTTGGTCTTTGATACTAGGGTTACCTGGATATCGTCAGATGGTTATGTGAGAGTGGGGGCGCTGCTGATGCGTTTGACGGTATCAGAGGAGTCGATGCACGTAGCAAGGGCGGTTGGACACCTTTGAGTAAGCCCTGAACTGTTTTCAACTTGATAAACAATATTGAAGTATTTCTCAGTGAATGCTGCTTCAAAGGGCCACCTGCCCGTCGCCCTATATCTGTTGTCTAAGCAGTCTGCTGATCCCTTGGTTCGGAACGACTGGGGTGAAACAGCTTATGATGTCGCTGCCGCTGTGTTCGAAATATGGATATGTGAGGTCAGCGTCGTTTTTTTTTTTTTTTTTTCGTATTCGCGGTTTAATTATTTCTAGGTCCTTCAACGTGCCGAAGCTGAGAGATGGCGCAGAACGACCGTGTCTTACGATCCGCTGGCCGTCCACACGACCGTTCCTATCATTCTATATGAACATCAGAGGTTGGATGTGCGTCTGAAGACGCTTGCTGTCAATGGAGGACGACCGAAATTTTCTGTGACGGGTTTAGGAAGGAAAGGTCGGCGAGCACCGTTTGAACTGCGGCTTCCAAAACCAGATGAGGACACCGGCAAGCGTGAAGTCCCAGCTTGGCGGAGCGATGTGCAGTTGCCTTTGGTTGAAGATCCTTTCACATTGCCAAAACCAGTCTCAGCTAAAGAAGGTCCTTCTCGAGAAGGCGCTGAAAGAAGTCATTTTTGGCTGTATGCCTTTCGTTCGCAGTGCGTATACCTGTTGCTAACTTATTCATCGACAGATCTGACTGGACACTGGATCTGACATTTCCTCGTGCGGACGTTGAGGAAGGTTGGCAATACGCGCATTCTTTCGCCGATCCTGAGGACCAGTGGAGCTCGGAACCGCCTCCCCCGCTGGAACGGTTGCTTTCTGGATCAGGGGTCATGACGGCTGGCCTCGGTGGCTCTTCCAGTCGACCCAGCTCTTCTTCCAGACCTCAAATCTCTCAAACATGGGTGCGTCGTCGCCGCTGGGTACGAGTCATGCGGCGCCGTTTGGACATCCCCCCACTTCCCTTCCTCGGTCCAGACGGGGCAATGTATCAACTGTCTGGTGATGGCAGCTTTGTACCTCATACCAGTGACGCACAGAGTGACGGATATGATGGGGATGGACACGAACTTGGATCTATGCCGGCGTCGTTTTTGTCCGTGAGCCAGGACTACGTGGCCCGTTCTCGATATTTGGCCGGTACGCCTTCAGGGCCAGACACTCCTGTGAACGGGGACGGGGACTCAACAGTGGAGATGCGGCGAGCGATTGCCAAACTCGAACGAGCGGTGATGGAATTGCGGACTGGGATGCTCGGTAAGTCAAATCACAAAAGATGTATCCTATCCACCTGATCAATCTTCTTACAGGGGACGAGGATAATGAGCGTAGAACGCATGCGGAAGTATTGCTTAATGCTTATAGCCGCGATCTTGAACGCAAGCGGCTCGCTGCGGGAGCTGCTGGTCTTTTTCTACCAAATGATGGTAAGTGATAAGTTTTTGTGAGAACTACCGATTGTAAACTCCGCTTCTTCGCAGACGCGAACGAAGAGGATATCGACGACTCTGACGACGAGAGCTTTCATTACCCCGGGTCGTCACCCACAGAGCGCTTTTCTGAGCAAAGACCACCATCCGTTCGATCACATCGATCCCAGACTGCAGACTATTTCAATCGTCCGACAATTTCGCGGACATCGACTGACTTGACGCCGCATCTCTCGCAGGCGCCAGAGTTCCGGGTGCCAACTCATGAGGCGCCTCAGAAAGTCTTGATGTCCCGCAGAAATACGCCGACGCCCCACTCAATCCATGCCGAATGGGAGAGGGATGACGCTGTGTCTGATTGTCATTCATGCAAGCGCCGATTCTCATTTTTATTCAGAAAAGTGAGCCGTGCGCCTTTGCTTATTTACATTTCTCAAACCTGACACTTTGTTTTGTTTAGCATGTAAGTTTCATGGAAGATACTCACAGTCCTTTCTAACAAATTTGTGCAGCACTGCCGACGTTGCGGTAGAATTTTCTGTGATCGTTGCTCGTCTTATCGAGTAGTTCTTGATCCCTTAGACATTGTGCGCGACCCTGCCTTTCCAGAAAATAATCAATCGCAGGCGTCCCAACAGCGTGTTTGCGAAACATGCTTCGACGAAACGAGTGCGAGTGCCAGCATCCCGGCTCGTTTCCAAGGCACCTCCAGTACATCGATGGAGCGCATAGTCGTCGATGAAGGCAGACTTGCTATTCCGACCAATTTAAGGAGATCGGATTCGAGTTCGCAGATCAGTGATCTGGCAGAGTGAGTGGCGTATTTTCCTTTCAATGTTGCTAGACAAGCTGACTTGACGATAGTTGTCCCGTGTGTGCTAAGAATCTCTCGGAGCTGGATACGGCGGCTGAACAAGAAGCCCACATCAAGAGTTGTCTTGAGGGAGGCGTTGGCACCATCCAACAACCAGCAAAGTACCTTGTTTATCGCTTGCCCGGAGAGAGCCTGCTCGTTGGCATGGAATGTAGACTGTTTACAGTTATTTTTGTTCCAAAGCGACATACTGATGACGACTCATGTCAGGTGTCATTTGTCTCGAAGAGTTCGCCAAAGGTTAACACGGTGTGCTGCTCGGAGGTGGAGACAATTGTTCTAAATATCATGTTTCTTTCTTCAGGTTCCATGGTTGCTCGACTAAGTTGCTTGTGTAGCTTTCACAGCAGTACGTGCTCCTTCGTTCTGTTTCATATCTTGACTTTTGAGTATGATGTTTGCACAGCATGTCTCTCTGCTTGGCTGCAAAGGGGGAGATCCTGCCCGGTTCATGCTCGTGACAATTGAGTTCCTTCAGAGATTTTCTGGCACCAGACGACCTGTGGACTGCATAGGCAGACCATCATATGAATGGCTTTCGAGAGTCATTCGCCTATCAATGTCAGCTGGGTTGGGATGTGTGCTGGACATGGTTAGATATTGATGAGACATACTTCTGATGAACCTGACGATTTTCTTCTGCATATTATGACTTCTGCTGTTTCTATAACCCATTAGGATTTGGACGGATTCTCGGGCGCGATATTACTTGCATATGCTACATTTACATGATAATGACGAATAAAATACACCATTATGACAATTTGGATACACTGAGACGGAGCGGCAACGAAGAGGATGCATCAATCACCCCCGTCGTAAGGCTCATAGAATGAACTGTAGCGGATTTTGCTCGTGTCCATGCGAATAACGTCTGCAACGTCTTCGGCATCTGGATAGACGATATCCTGTCCCTTCACGCCGTCGTCCTGGTCATCTTCAAACCAGGTTGACGGATCGTCGTCGTCTTCGTCGTCGTCATCCTCGAGGTCTGAGTCGGTCGGCTTGTGATTCATAAACGCCCACACCTTCTGTTCGTATTCCTCCCGGCTCGTAGCCATCCCTGGACCGGGCCGCTTCGGCATGTTGAGCTTCTCCTGCCGCTCAAGCGCACGCGCTCGCCGCTCCTTCTCCAAGGCATTGTGCTGCTGCTCGAGTACGATTGCATCCTCAAGGCTCATAGTCGCCGTCTTGTGCTTCTGTCCGTTGTTTGACTTCCCCTGGATACAAGGAGTAAGACATCTTGAGGAAGAATGCACTTTTAATGCAAGACCACGAGTAACATACCCATGCAGAGATAGCTTGCTGTTTCACGCGCGTTGCGCGGGATACGTAAGTCTCGGGCGCAGGCAAGTCGTCAATGGCCATCCGATCGTCCTCTCCGATCGTCGCTCTCCGCATCCCACGCTGTATGCTCTCCAAGCCCTCAAGTTCCGCGAGCCGCGTCTTTATCTTCGCTTGGTTTGCCTCCAGCCGCTCGACAACCGCGGAGGTAGAGGCTGACCTGCAGATGCAGCGAGTTTAGTATCGATCAATAAATATCATTGTTAAAGGTATAATGGGGGGATAACGTGTCTGATTCCAAGCGAATTATCATAGTAGGCTTACATTGTCCTAAGGAGGTCTTGGTTCCTGCTGTAGAGAGTGCGCAGGTCGTCCGCCTTCATCTCTTCGATTGGTGTGGTCTTCGCGCGCGGAAAGGGACGCATGCCTGGCATCATACTAGTTTGCGTTGACTTGAACTTGCTAGACGACATGCTGTTGTTTGTGGAAATCGAGCTCGACGCGCCACAAGGGAGATGCAAGTTGGTACAAAGGAGCGAAGGAGACGTTGAGATTTATAGGCACGTTACCATAAGTAAGGGCTTCTATTTACGTCCCGCTTGTGCTCTGGGCTCAGAGAAACTTACAAAAGACAGAGAAAGACCAAATTTCAGAACGTATTTCATAATGTACATATATCATGCAAACAGAATAAGTCTTTGCCGGAGTATTACTGTTATACATCATCACAAATTAAGAGAACATGTCGTCCTATACAAATCTGCCGTTAGTAATTGAACCTGATTGATAGAACGGATAGACTTACAGCGCCAGGAGGCATGAATTCATCGTTATCAGGTTCGCCATTCCGACGCTGAGGGCCCCGCCCTCCCAATCCCCCAAAGGGGTTTCCTCCGGGCCCGAAAGGCCCTGGGCCGACGGGATCAAACCTCGATCCGGGAGGTGCACCCATCGGGGGTAAATAACCGTCACCACCCCAGGGGCCTCTATTTCCTGGGCTTCCTGGGCCCCTACGAGGGCCAAATGCACCCCCAAAGATAGGATGGTCGGGACCTACGAACATGCCGTCGCCCTGTGTCGAAGGAAACAGAGACGGAGGAGCAAAAGGGTTCGGTTGGTTTTGAACAGCGAGAGGGTCTAAGTCGCGGCGGCCGATTTGGAGGGGGTTGGTTGACGGAATGTGCGAGGCGAGACCGGGAGGAAGACGAGGTCCATCTGGTGGAGTGTAAGGCGGGGAGGGACGAGCGGGAGGAGGTTGGTGCTGGCCCGAAGGCTGACCAAACCGAATATCAGGTGTAGGATTGGTGGATGTCTGTTCTGTGTCTTCTGAATACCCTTCCTTTCTCAGGCCAGGGACAAGTTTTTGGACGATCGTCAGCTTAAACTGAGAAACGAAGTCTGCAACGCGGTTCGACGAGATGAATCCGTGAACAAGCGAAGGCGCTCCTGAAGCCCCGACTGTGTGAGGGAAGAAAGATGGCGATACGAAATCACTTGTCGGAATGTCCAGAGTAGCAGTTTTATCGGTCTATAAATACCATACATTAAAAACTACAGCCAGGCATAAAACAGCACAAGCTTGCCTCAATGGCAATGGTGTTGACCAACGTTCGAGAGCCTAGTTTCGAGACTTTTACAAGGAATTCAAGACTACTTTGATCATGACAGTATCGAAAAGTGTAATGTCCTGGGCCATGTGCGTTCCATTCGTCCGGGAGGACATTGTCGGTGAAAGAGTCACGAGAAGACGAGTCATCGACGCCAACCAGCCGGAAAGCCAATACAGACAAAATGGAATGAGAGAGAGCGGCCAATGCATCTTGGGGGTGGGTGAGAGACTTCGACAATGGCAGATAGTTTGGCAAAGCAGACAGCAGAGCAGACGGGTCGAGTATGTTCGTCATTGTGGTCAGTGAGACACTGAGAGACGCCACTCGCTTACGCATCCGCACCTTAATGAGAAGCACGTGACGTGACGAAAACGTTACTTCGACATGCTGTAGCCCGCAAGTCCGCTGTCTGCCGTCGACGTCGACGCCGACAATCGAACTCGGACACAATACATGGCACGCCGCGACAGATCGTACACACCGGATTCATCGAATAAGAGGGTAAGACCATCTTATCGTTCTTCACCACGGTCTCGTTCGCCGACGCGGCGAAATACCCAAAGACCCAGTGACAGGTCGAGGTTCGACGACAGAGATAGGGACCGGGATAGGGAAAGAGACAAGCATCGCGACGACCGCTACAGAGACGACAAGCGCCGGGATACCTACAGAGATGACCGCCGCGACAGGGACGTGCGACGAGACGACCGTCGACCTCGCGAGCGTGACAGGCAGCCCTCTCCACCACCTCGTGAAAAGAAGGAGCAGGCGCCGACAGCAGCGGCAACGCCGCCCGTGGAAGATGAGAAGATGAGGGCGAAACGTGAGCGTTTGGAGGCCTGGAAGAAGGAACGCGAGGCGAAGAAGGCGTTGGATGAAGCAAAGGCGAAGGCCATGGCTTTAGCTGGAAAATCCGCAGCTCGTGAGTTCTGTCCATATCTTCCCCTTTGATCGAGAAGATTTCATACCACTTGATTTAATGCCTTAGAGCCCTCGGTTTCGTCGGGCACTTCGTCAAAACCTGCGGCGCAGCTTAATCGAGCTGCATTTGGTGGACTGAAGGGTTTGTCTCTAAAATCGGATATCTCAAAGGGTGCTGCTGCAAAACCAGCTGTTATGGACGAAGAGTTGGAGACGACACGCAAGCTTGAGAAGCTAGAAGATATGCCTGCAATAGACATGACCATGCCTCATGGCGTCGAGAGCGTCGGCGAGGACCTTGAAGTTGACGATGATGACGAGGAAGCGAACAAGCTTGACGAAGAAAAGAAGGCTCTCTTAAAGGACGCCATGGATGTGGTCGAGGATGATGAATTAGATCCTCTAGATGCATTCATGACTGAGGTTAAGGAGGAAGTGAAGAAGGTCGACGACATGGACATGAAGAAAGTGATGGATGACCCGAACTACCGTCGCCGTTTCGAAGACCGCATGGGTGACGAAGAAGGTGCAGAGGAGGACATGCGAGTCATTGCAGACGAGCTCGACAATACGGATCTTAACCCTGAGGACATCCTTGCTCTTGCTGCTAAGAAAGCTAGAAAAAAGGAGCTAGCAATTGTTGACCATGCGCGCATTTCTTATGAACCTTTCCGCAAGGAATTTTACCATCCACCCCCCGAAGTCGCAGAGATGACAGACGATGAGGCGGACCTTCTGCGCCTAGAGTTAGACGGCATCAAGATTCGTGGAATTGACTGTCCTAGACCCATCACTAAATGGAGTCATTGTGGTTTACCTGCTAGCTGGTGAATGCAATATCCGTATTGGCTTTATAAACTTTATTCTGATTTTTTTTTTTTTGTTCAGCTTAGATGTTATAAAAAGACTCGGATTCACAGCTCCGACTCCTATCCAATCGCAGGCTATTCCCGCAATCATGTCCGGTCGCGATGTCATTGGTGTTGCGAAGACAGGTTCTGGCAAAACTGTAGCGTTCCTCCTCCCACTTTTCCGACATATAAAAGACCAACGCCCGTTAGAACAAATGGAAGGGCCCATGGCAATTGTTATGACCCCTACGCGTGAACTTGCAGTTCAAATACATCGGGATTGCAAGCCGTTTTTGAAGGTCCTGAATATACGGGTGAGCTAAAAGCGTCTTATCATGTCGTTCACAATGACTAACGGACTATATTATAAGGCCGTCTGTGCTTATGGCGGCTCTCCGATTAAGGACCAAATTGCTGAAATGAAGAAAGGGGCCGAAATCATTGTCTGCACCCCTGGACGTATGATTGATTTGCTCACAGCAAATTCTGGACGCGTTACAAATCTTAAGCGAGTAACTTACCTTGTTCTTGACGAGGCTGATCGCATGTTTGACATGGGTTTCGAACCTCAAGTCATGAAGATTGTGAATAACATCCGGCCGGATCGGCAGACCGTTCTCTTTTCTGCAACGTTTCCCAAGCAAATGGATTCGCTCGCACGCAAAATTCTTAAGAAACCGCTTGAGCTTACCGTTGGTGGGCGTTCGGTCGTTGCACCAGAGATCGAGCAGATTGTCGAGGTGCGCGAGGAGGACTCGAAGTTCCATCGGCTGCTCGAGATCCTCGGTCAAATGTACAACGAAGATCCAGAATGCCGAACGCTGATCTTCGTCGACCGGCAAGAGGCTGCGGACAATCTTTTGCGCGAGCTTATGCGCAAAGGATACCTTTGTATGAGTCTGCACGGTGGAAAGGATCAAGTCGATCGTGACTCAACGATTGCGGACTTCAAGGCTGGCATAGTGCCTATTGTCACTGCTACGTCTGTCGCTGCCCGTGGCCTCGATGTAAAGCAGCTGAAGCTAGTAGTTAATTACGACGCTCCGAACCACATGGAAGACTACGTGCATCGCGCAGGAAGAACTGGCCGTGCAGGCAACAAGGGTACTTGTGTCACATTCATTACTCCCGAGCAAGATAGGTATTCCGTCGACATCTACAGAGCACTGAAAGCTAGTGATGCAGCGACTCCTAAGGAGCTGGAGGAGCTAGCGAATGGTAAGCAACTCATTTACTTCTTCTATGTGACCAATTGTTCATTCCTGTCTTCATCACAGGCTTCCTTGAGAAAGTGAAGGCCGGCAAGGCACACGCGGCTGGCTCAGGCTTCGGTGGCAAGGGTCTCGACAGGCTTGAGAAGGAACGTGACGCGAAGGAGAAGGCCGAGCGCAAGGCGTACGGCGAGGGAGAGGAGAAGCCAGAGGAGAAGCCCGAAGAAGTTGCAACGACGCCAGCTAAGACAGAATCGAAGGACGAGATGACCTTCGGTACTTTCAAGGTCGAGATAAAACGCGGGCCAGCTCCAGATTCGTCGAAGGGTCAGTTAGGCGTCGCAGGTGCAGCTGCAGCTGCGCGGCGTCTCGCGCAGGCGAAGGAAGAGGAGAAGATGCAGAGCTCACTGCGGGCCGCGGAGGAGGCTGCTGCTCGAGCTGGGAAGGACACTGCAGCGTATAAACAGGCGCAAAGTGTCGTTGGAAAGCTCAACGCGCAGTTACGTGTAGCACGTCTGGTTGCTCAAAGTCAGACCGCGTTTGAGGCGAAAGGTGGAAGTGGTGGCGGAGGCGGAAAGGATCCCGACGCAACAGATTTCCATGCCATTATTCCGATTAACGACTACCCGCAGAAAGCGAGATGGCGTGTGACGAACAAGGAGACCATGGTGCAGGTATGCCGTCCTCATTTTGTCTTGATTGAAGCATTCCTAATTTTCACTGCGCCATCAGCTTATTGATCAGACTGGTGCCTCCGTTACCAACAAAGGTCAGTAACAGACTTGCTTGAAAGCCGCCGCTACTAATGCTGTTTTAGGTATCTATTACGAGCAAGGTAAAGAGCCGCCGCCAGAAGGACCTCCAAAGTTGCACTTGCTTGTCGAGTCAAACGAGGAATGGAGGGTAAGTCGCCGACTTGTCTGTGCTATTTTGTTTTGAGAAGTTCATCATTTGAGCGCAGGTCGAGCAAGCTGTCAGAGAAATCAAGCGCCTTCTTGTGGAGGCATCTGCTGCTGCTCTTCAAGCCGAATATCGCAATCCCAGCACGACGGCCGGTCGTTACAGCGTGGTTTAGTGCGAACCGGCTCTTTACCCTTTTCGATTTCTCCGATAAGGCTTTGTTTGGACCCCCGTTCGTTCCGATTTGTATTGGCTCCTTTATTAGGTAATTTCTGCCACAGAATTCTTGTAGCTTAATTTTACTTTCAAACTCGTCGTTGCTAAATAAATTTAGCTAACTTTGGGTTTTTTCGGCCAACACAGGGCCGGCACGCAATCAGAAAATGCCTAAGTGTTTCTAGACGATTCCGGAAATTTCAAAACAAGAAATGAGACGCCTTATGAGAAACCTGATGACCGTCGGCTTCATAGCCGCGGAACGGAGGCCGGAAGCAACATTTTCCAAGCTGACCTCATGAAGTCGATGTCAACGACCACGAGCCTGAGAATCGTATAAAGTGCCTTCCCCCATTATGCTTTCAACCCTCAACCTCGCGCCGCGTCTGTGTTTGTGTCTTGCTGATTTCCACTGGCACGATGGAAACAATTAAAAAGCAACACGACCTGGAGACTGGAGTTGCATCTTCACGGTCGACCATCGTTGATCGTGACGTGGAAGCCAATAAGAAGGCCGCTGAGGTTTCCAGCTCGCCCTTGACCAAGGGCGAAGGCGAGTCAGCGTTTCCGGACGATAAGCGGTTAGAGGCGCTCGAACGATTGAATCATGATTGGGAATATGATCCGGAAAATCCTCGTAATTGGTGAGTATTTGTGGTCGGCTGTTTTGCGGCGTTTCACACCGTTCCCCTGTAGGACCTTCTGGAGAAAATGGCGAATGGCGGGAGTGGTAAGTCATGTTTCATCTTCCTTCACCATACTGCACGACTAACTTCATATGTAGGTGTCATTTTACACTTTCATATCACCAGTTTCTAGTTCGATGATGGCGCCAGCATTACCACAAATCGCGGAACATTACAATATCACGAACATCACGCTCTTGAACATGACACTCACGCTATTCTTACTTGCATATGCCACGGGTCCTCTTTTCCTGAGTCCTCTGACAGAAGTCACCGGTCGAAAATGGGTAACTACACACTCTCTGGTATCAGGTCTGTTTGTTTTTTGATATCTTTGTTCATTGCTGCAGGTGTTGCACATATCGAATATTGCTTTCCTCGTTTTCAATCTTGCTTGTGCATTTGCACCTACTACAGGCAGTCTGATTGGATTTCGTTTCTTGGCTGGTCTTGGTGGCAGCTCACCTGTTGCCATCGGTGGCGGCGTCATTGGGGATATGTTCGCGGAACGTGATCGTGCGACAGCCATGGCAGTCTTCACCCTCGGACCGCTCTTAGGACCTTCCATCGGGCCCGTCGCAGGCGGTTTCATTGCTGAGACAATTGGCTTCAAATGGATCTTCATTGTCATTGCAATTTTCTCAGGCGTCGGGGGTGTCTTTGGTATCCTTGCTCTCGAAGAGACGTATGCGCCTGTCATACAGATCCGGCGAGCGCAGAGGCAAATTAAACTGACTGGAGAGAGAACGATTGAACATGACGTGATTCTCGAACAACACAAGGACTTCAAGCATGTTATGTGGGTTAACATGTCCAGGCCTTTCGCGCTCCTTTTCGGAAGCTTCATTTGCTTCATCCTTAGTCTTTATATGGGTCTGTGAGTACCATCTCCCAGATGCGTGGGAGGAAGGAATTTGCGCTGACGTCTATGCGCAGTATGTACGGGTACTACTACCTCATGTTTGCCACATTCCCCGTCCTATACGAGGAAACGTATGGCTTCAACACTGGGATTGCCGGTCTCGTAAGTCTTTCCATTCTTTCAGTGCATCAGGGAGGTGTTTAATAGAAATGCGTAGGCTTATTTAGGACCCGGGATTGGGTTCGTCTTCTCTACCATATATGGAGCATACGTAGCAGACGGTATTTATCGCAAGGTTCGTATATTAATAACTTACATTCCCGTCTACTTAATGAAATTTCACTTCATATAGCTTTCTGCAAAAAATGGTGGTGTAGGTACGCCAGAGATGCGCATCCCCGCCCTGATCATTGCGAGTTTCTTCGTTCCCGTTGGTCTCTTGTAAGCTTGACTACTTTCGTGGCTTGTCGCAGTCAATGTTGAACGTATCTTACAGTTGGTATGGCTGGTCATCTGAGGAAAAGGCACACTGGATTCTGCCCATTATCGGTGCTGGCATTTTCGGTTTTGGGATGATGGGCACGTTCCTTCCGATTCAGCTTTATCTTGTGGATTCCTTCCGCTATGCTGCATCCGCAATCGCCGCCGCGACGGTCCTACGATCGCTTATGGGCTTTGCATTCCCTCTATTTGGCCAACAGATGTTCGACGCATTGGGAAATGGTCCGGGGTACTCTCTTCTCGCCGGCCTGGCGATCGTCACTGGTATTCCATTTCCTATATGGATCTACTATAAGGGCGAGAAAATCCGAGCTCGCAGTGATTTGAACCGGTAGAACAAGAGGCGGCGCATGATTTTCAAGAGAAATGCTATTTGTCATAGGCTTGATTAATGCTGTTGGTCTCGTACTGTTGTGCATACTTCATAGACATCGAATGGTCGGACTTTACCTTGGTTTTTGTAATGCCACATCTAAGTGCGTTGCACTGTGCGAGTTCTCAATAAACTGGGCTTAAAATGGTGGTAAATGTCGATCGCGGGGTGATCGGCTTACTACGATCATTAAAGTCATGGACCCACAAGCTCCCACAAGAAGCATCCCCGTCGTGTCTCGTGAGCCAATCCATTCAGTACTTCGTGCAACTTATGTAATTGGCAAGTCGGACTCGAAGGTCCGCCGAATACAAATATTTAAGGCCACGCAGTCGTCTGATCAGGTAGAGGTATTTGGTCTACATGTGTAGGTGCTAAAGTTCATGAAAGAAAAGAGAAGACATCACGTCAAATATCAAATCATCCCCGTTCTTGATTTCCCGGATAGCGCGCAGTCAAAACCAGGTTTTCTGAATATCTTTACTAAACCTAGAGTGTGAATTTCACTCCATTTCGTGGCCTAGGTTGCGAATGCGCGATTTATTGTTTACTGTTGCTTTTGGCAAGAGCACTGCGACCAAATTTCCTTGCTACTGCCCTATCCTCTGGTGATTATCGATTCTTCAGAAATTCCATACCAAGAAACGGTGGTAGAGTACTCATATGTTAAACATTTATCGTTGACATAGGAACCCCTGCTCAAATTAATAGTGAACCCTAGTTCATTGAGCGAATAGTCAATTGTGATTGCACGTTTAACCCTTTACCATCCCGAAGGTTTCTACGTGAAGAGTTACTGTTGGACGACCCTTCATTACAGAGATTGGGCTTGTAATATCGGATGCCAAAGCTTCACGGATAGCAGCGGCTAGTGAGGATGGACCGGCGACTAGATTACCAAGCTGATCAGAACTTGTTTCCATGGTCGTCAACGTATCCCTCACCATCTACCGACACTGGTCCAGCTGAAACGGATACGGCATCCTCGATTATACTCTGAACGTCGGGTCTCCCATATCGAGTTTTCAGTGAAGAAAGAGCAAGTACATCGGTTAGCTTGTAATCGCCCGATGCGGACGAAGGCGACGACGGTTCGCTTGCCAAGTTATAAGTGAGTGTAGTTAGGTCACGCGATTTTGCCTTTGAGCTAGTAATGTAGATGCGCGGTTCGACGATGAGCAATGGTGGCGCCGAAACAAGAGCCGTTGTAAGCAGCTTGGAAATCCAGTTCAAGTGCTCTGTGGTTTAGTATTATTGAATAACACCAAACTAGTGATCGTCGTAGACTGCGTACCCTGCTCACGGACGACCCAAACGAAGATAGTGCGTTGGCATAAGGTGGTACCCTTACGAGCATGGCTGAGAAATATAGTTGAGCCTCTATACAGATGATAGACAAAAAGAAAAATACTCCGCTCACTAGACGAGATCCAAGAGGAGGGGCAATGTGTAAGACACTCCCGAACCTCCGGCAATCAAGACGCATGTAGAGAACCCCTTCAGGTCCGGAGGGCAGCCGTATGGACCATCGATGTACGCAGGTACAGAGCTGGACGCGCCCTTTGAAGATGCGTGGTCCCGAAGCCTTTTCGCGAATCCAGTCCGTCCTCGAATGATGAAGACAACATCTTTCTCACTGCTTTCCCTTCCGTCGAGAGAATTGCAGGTACTTGCGATAGTGAAAGGATGCGCCTCTGTGGGAAGGTTGCTGACAGATGGAAGGATGATGTATGCATGCTGACCGGCGGCCCAGCGCATCTTGCGGCGCAGAGTCAGGCGGATCGTGTCATGTGTAAGGAGTTCGATGGATGCGTGTGAATGGCCGGGGGCTTTACGAGACCATATACGGTTGTTCCAGACGAGTCGTCCAAGGCGGAGTGACCGATCCACTCCCCAAACCAGAAGAGCCGGCCAGATATAGTTGCCAAATCTATATGATCATCTGTCGGTTTCGAATACGTGTGAACAAGCACAAGGAACGTACCCTGGGTTTTTCGCATGAATAAACCCTCCGACGAGGAAAATACTATTGCAAGTTGAGTCACAGAAAAAGACGATCAATCAGCTTAAGTAGAAACTCACCAAATAAGAATAATATGTGATATAAGGAAGAACTCAAAAAATCTAATACGTATGGGACGAATTGACAAAATTGTGGCAAGTGTGAAGGCTGTAAGTCCGGCAACACCCCATCTCATCCAACCGAGAGCTAAGCCGAACTTTTCCGGGAGCCTAAGCAGGACTTTGAGTTTTACTTGATTAAAAGTAGTTTCAAAGATTACTCACCCTGATGCTCCATGCACCACTGTATGAATCCAGAGCAAGATAAGACAGGCACGGGCACTCGCCCTGTGTAAAACATTGAGCTTTTCGTGACTGACTCCAGTGAGAACTTTTAAAAGACAATGAGATGTATGATGGAAGAACAGTAGAAAATGGATCTTACAAGAGATTATGTTGTTCTTTCCCGCTAGAGCCACAACAAGGGGAAGCTGACAGGATGCAAAATGTGCAGCACGATCTTGGAAGTAGAAGGTGTCCATATCCTTTGCTATGAACCGAGCTTAAATAATCTGTTTTGCACGAATAAAAGCTTCTAGATAACTCACTGTCGACCCAGAGCCAGATCAATAATGCAACGATATATAGAATGACAAATGACAACTCAGCCACAGACATAACAGAGGAGGGTCCGATGGGGACAGTCGTCCGAAATGCTATATTCCGGAAGGAACTTGCAAAAGCGTCAGGGAAGCGGCGAAGTGAAACCTTTCCAGTTCGCCCAGGATCCGAAGCTTCGAGTGTCCTCTTTTCAAAAGGTAGTCCTCGCTTATCATTGTCAAAAGGGAGACGCTCCCGTTCACGTAGAAGGGCAAGCAGACGCATCGACCAATTGGCGATGGTGAGTATGCCGATAATAGCAGTAAGGAAGAGCCATAGTTCTTCAACGTAAAGTTTCTGTTGAGCAGCCTTAAGAGCAATCTCCGCAGGCGTTGGCTCTGAGCGAGATAGGATAGATAGATGAAATGAGCGCATCGCTGTTTCAAGAGTTCTTGTAGCCGAAGTCAGTCAGGTCCGAGGGTCCTGATGAACGAGTGGAATGCAAAAACAATCCAAACATGCGCTTATAACACAGCTCGATGGGCTATAATGCTGCCCCAGTGGCAGATGGGAAGTCGGTTGCTACTTCAATCGTGTCTTCATGTGTCACTCCAATCGCGATAGGCCCACATAAACACTCCGAAGAGCAGGTGTTGCTGCAATGAAGCGTCAAGTCGAGGTACGAACTTGAACTGTGGCTCGATTAGGCGAACGCGGGGTAAATGGAAAAGTGCTCGGTAAAACATGTCTTGGTGTTGCAGGAGATAGGTGGAGGAGGAATCAAGTGTGTGCATGACGGACACTGCGCCAAAGTTAGAGTCTCGTAGAGCAATTGGAAGCAATTGTCCGGCGAAATTCGGACGGTCGTCTATCATTCGCTTCCGAGCTTCGTCCTGAACGACTTTGTCGGGATTGCTTCGGTGGCCAACCGGATGAGCATCGGCACGAAGTGATTGGCGTTATTTCCGAATATAATATCATTACTGGGAACAGATAGTAAATGGTCGCAATCCGTTGCAATCCAGTCTTTTATCTCGTAGATAACGAACCTTTTGACTCTTTATCGGCGGCAGAAGAGTGCATAACGTGAGACAAGACGTGCTTGCTTTTTCTCCAAGGCAAAACCGAGGAAACGACAGTTAATCAAAGAATAGATCACTGGTGCTGAGTTACTTCTCCTCCGCCATATACTTGCCTATATAAAATGCTTAAGCCACATGCGAGGTTAAATCGAAAATTAAGTGAAGACCTGCGTAATCGACCAAAGGTGCCCGAGAGGATGCCAACAGAAAGATCGCGGAATTTAATGATATCTTAGTGGAAAGGGGAATATGCAGATAAGTCACGTCTCGCACTATACGAGTCATGAGGCATTGAAGCGTTGCTTGACACCAGTTGACGAAAAGATATATATGCATCCAGGGAATAGACTCCTGTTTGTCGCCAGCGAGCAAAGCAAAACTTCTTTCATAAAAGGGAGTGGGGGTGATAACTAGTCGTAGGACATTGGCAGGTTTTGATAGGAATTTATGGGCGTTTTTTTCACTGTTTAACAAAGAACGAGGTCGAGATCGTAAGAAATCATGCAAGTCACAAGTCGAACTCACAAGTATTACGCAAGTTCGAAGTCGAGGTTATAAGAATTTATGCTAGTGCGAGATCGAGATCGCAGTTCCCACGCATTACCTATGCGAATTCCGAACTCTCAGTTCGAACTCAATGAACAAACAAATGGAAGTCACAACTTACTTTTCAATTTATTGTACACAGTACTCACTACCTTTCACCGAATATACTTAACTTATAGCTCCATGTTCGTGGGTTGACACGTCTATGCTTTTAAACCGCTCACCGGCTCGAGCTCGACATACTTATTTTGGAACAGGTCAGATGATGAGTCATTTTCCCACACGCTGAGCGTACCAGTACGCTTTGCGGCTACACCGTCCGTCACCTTCTCTGCGCTCGGCCCTCCCTTACCGCTTGAAAACTCACTTCCTTAAAGTGCTCGATAGCAACTCATCCAGCGCGTCTTGCATCACCCCCATCGTCAACGCAACCTCGGCTTTCGGACCCTTGGCCAACTCTTCTTCCAACTCCTCCGCAATGGCCAATGCCAGCTCGATCAGCACTGCGCTTAACTCGCTCTGCTCGACTTCTTCGTCTAGCTTATGCACCGAATCAGCTGTCCGTAGCTTGCTCGTGTCCTTTACCACCGCGTGCCCGAGCGTGTTGACAGGCTCCTCTTCCAACAAGGACGTGATCAGGATCTGCGACGTCCTCTACACGCTCGTCCCAATGAAGGCGGCTGCATTCACCAAGACAACAGCGGCCGCTACTGCATCACGCAGATTAGCCAGGGCGAATTCTCGTCTGCATTGGGCGGTTTAGCCTCGCCTTTCAGCCGGCTCCAAGTCTGTCTCGTTCTCGAAGCAGAGTGGGTACAAGTTCGTGCAGAGCAACAGCTGGGCAAGCTCACCCAGGCCACAGACAACGTCACATCCGCACCCATGCCGAACATGACGACGTTCCGCAACTCGAACCTTGCGTTTCTGTTTCCGACGCTGCACTTGAGCTCCAATAAGCTTTGCGTCGCATGCACGCATAGCATTATGAGCGCGTACATTGCCTTCGAGCAGAGTGCGCCTCATGCGCCCTGTTTTCCCAACTCGCTGATTCTCAGCGGCCAGCCCGCCCTCTATTCCGCCGTCAAGTCGGCATGCGGTACGAACTTCATGAACGGTGCGATCCAGGCTGCCGGCGGCATCTCAGATGGACTTATCAGCGGCGCGGCTCCTCGTGTCTCAAGAGGGAAGCCTTTCAACTGCAGCAGCAGCAGCTATCCTCGGCCCCGCCACCTTCCTTAACCCTCGCTCACCGCGAAGCCAGTACTTATGCCCATCAGTGCCTTAGTTGGCATCACTGTGACCGGTGGGTTCTGTGATAGGAAAGGTGGTGTAGGGACGGGGATTTTTGTTGCCACTCCGTGTGTGTGCTGCACACCAGAAGGCACGGAGAATGAGTGGAAGGGCGATGGGCTTGGCCGAGGACGCATGAGAGCTCGGCGTCCTCGCCTAACCTGTAGATGATAATTTCATTGTAGTTGAGAATGTATGTAAATCTTTAACAATTGATTCGGAATAGAAGCAGGTGCCAGCTGTATTCACATCATTAAGAGCATTAAAAGAAATCATATTAACTCTGAAAGCGATAACATGTCTAGAAAACAACGATGTATTGGCAGAAGAAAGTAATACATAGAGGATAGAATGTTAAAAGTATGTTCAATTTTTATCATCGTCAAACGAATACTAGAGAACGGTCAGTATCAGTGTGCGACTAAAAAGAAATCAACATATCTCGAGAGATTCTGGAGGGTCTGTTTCAGGCGCATCCTCATCCAGTACGATATGAGGGCCTGTGGGTGCGGAAACAGTCGCTGCTGGCGCCAGCGAAACAGTTGCTTCCACTGGAGGAACAGGGGCTGGGATCTCCGCCTCGATGTACTCGGCAGGCTCATCTGGTGGCTGGTCAATGAGAATGAGAGTCCCCCCGCCGCCAGCGTAGCACTCAGACATTACCCCTAGCTGTACAAGTGAAGGTGTCTTCACCGCAGACGGTGTCGATGCCATCCCCTTCGCGGTCCTTGGCATCTGAGTTGAGACAGGACGAACAGGTTTAAAACGACTTTCGGCCGTAAAGGTGATATGTGTTAACTGTGCAGGAATTATACGCGAGAAGTTGGGCAGCTTCTCGAATGAAGGCTCGGACTTGCACATTTTGCTTTCGGATGCTTTGCCTTCGAGGTTTGATGCTTCAGGAAGATTAAAGGGATTGATGAGATATCGCCCACAGGAGATGCTGAAGCCTAGCCTCTGCTCTTTCATGACGACGTCGCCTTTTGCCTCTGACTCGCTCTTGTCATCCATTCGTTTTCTTTTGTTGATAAACAAGTAAAATGCGAGCGATAAAGCAGACGTACAGCCTCCATAGCATCACCATTCGCGGTGGCAGCCACTTCTCCCTTTCCTTCGTCCTTTCATGTACCTTTGCCTTTGCTGTGGTTGCTAGCACGGCCGTTGTGACATTACTGACAGACTCCTTAATCGGAGACTTAGTTTGTGAGGGGGATGCGAAAAGACTCGGCTTCACATTGGAGACGAGTGCGAACTTGGGAGTCTGAAAATAAGCCTATGAGAACTGACAAACAAATAGTGAAACTGATAATAGTCCGATTCAGTCCAATAATTGCAGTAGGCTCGAATGCAAGGCAAGTGCAGTGCGTGTGCGGATACCAATATCAGAATTGACAGAACAAGACCATAGCGACAATGGCACTTGTGTTGCGACTGTCAGCGCGACTCTGCAGACTGATCGTCACGATGCGCCCACCAGCGTCAGTAGGACCGCCAAAGCGAGACATCGGGTCCTCGTGTTTATCCGAATCATTATTCACATAAAGACTGGGAGTGGACGACATAGGCGGCGATGACGCCTCGGATTGTTATACGAGATTCATTCTCGAAGCGACGAACGCACCCTGTCGCATAGAGTCGACAGGGTCTTTAGTCATCGGCTCGAGAATATCTACAGCGTCCTGAAGTCTAGTTCCTGCGCAGGCTGTACCAAGCGCAAATGTAGCACTGCAACGAAACGTGAGGGTTGTAACTCTCGCTAAGGAGTTGCACAAACTTCAGTACCTGGCCAAGGTTCTTGAAGAGCACAAATACCAGGGAGGTAACCACTACGCGACGAACGTCATCAGAGGTATCGGAAACCGCAACATGAAGATAGTTTCGAATGGCGCCATTATTCGAACTGCCAACATACGCGAGGGCAACAGTATAGAAGCCGCCATAGCGAAAGATAGGATCCTAGAAACAATGAGTAAACAACAAAACTAGGTACGAAGGGGTATTCTCAGCTAGAAGCATCGTCACCGTGTCTTCTGTCTGTTCCGTTGACCATAATGAGGGAAAGCCAGTCCGACTGCAAGACAAGATGCTTGGTGTCGAGTCGAGAGAGCCTGGCCAGCGACTCCAGGAGCGTAGAGGCCACGGTCTTCCATACCTCAGTCCCGTCGATCGTGCCCTTCGAAACAGTCGTCACGAGGCGGTCCATGGATTGCTTCATTATTGTGAAACTATTCAGCTCGAGCGACGACGTAGGGCTCTGTGGGCGCATGATCTCGTCTCCTGACAAAGTCAGCGAGGATACCATGCTCGAAAGCGACGCCTCCAATGGCAAAGAAAAGCTTCTGAGAGACGCATCGTCCCCAGACGGCTGTATCACTAGGTGAAGGACGTTTACCAAAGCTGCGTAGATGTTTCCGCGGACGAGTTCCCTCCTGTTCTTATCCATAATGCAGTCTAGTATATGGCGAAGTAATGTTGCCATTCTCTCCTCTCGAAAAGCACTCGAATCTAGCGAATCTCCAGAAGAAAGCAAGTATGCCTGACGCCGTTCTTCCTGCAAATTGATAATGAGTAAAAAGAGTACCTCGGAAAGAAGGATCCCGGATGATTCAGGATTCAGGAAGGGCGGTAACTCGGATCGCTGGCAGGAGGACGTGCAGCAAATCGAAAAGGATGTTTTCGCGCTGGTCGTGAGCAATACGGCCGAAGCATTTCGTGAGTACGACGTCGGCCAGTCGCTTCCACGACTCGTAACTGACGTGCTCCAAAGAGCCAAAGACGTATTGCGAAATCACGCTTCATTAAGGAAAATTGGTCCACTTTAGATGCACAGTCGCTCTCAGAGCCAAGTCTTTCCAATCTGTCGTCGGAGCCAGATTAGGGGAGCTCAAAGTTGAGCATGCGACATTCAATGTTCATGACGCCTGCCTTATTAGGTCGGGCTCATGATGTGATGGCTGGTCACGGATCCCTGAGCTGAGCAAACAAAGCCAAGCAACGTTACTCGTTGCGTTACTGTAGCCTGACGTGTGGTCAACTGCTTACCAAAAAAAGAAATATGTTCTTGGATGCACCTATTTTTTAAATTTCTCCAAGGCAGCTTGGGATTTGGACAAGTTAGATTGTATGCTGTTAGCAGCACAATTTTTTTTTTTGAGAATTAAGTCAAGTTCCGGGCATGAAAGGTGGATGTTTTGATCGGTTATCTACGGTGCTGAGACTCTATTTCTTTTTCCGGATGCCCATGTTGATCAGCATTATTTTCTACACCCACCTGCACTGTTCTGCTGCCACTTGTTTTTTCTCATCTATTTGATTTCTATGGCATCTAATTCTGGAGATTCAAAAGCTGAAGTCCCGGACATACTGTGGTCTGCAAACAACCATAGAGATCGATCTTCAGTCTACATACACGATAGTACCCTTTAGGGATGAATGTGACTTAGTGTGACCAGGGTCTGGATGGGCTCGGCCATCATGGATCCGTGACCAGCCATCACATCATGAGCTCGACCTAATAAGGCAGGCGTCATGAACATTAGGGGAGCTCAAAGTTGAGCTCGTCTTTCCTGAGACTGAGATGCCTGCCTTTTACAGCGATCCAGAGACGTCCCGGCATGTCGGCTTTGAAGCTCGCTACAGAGCTTGGTCAGCTTGCAAACACGACCGCCGGCAGCCTATTCAAGTGCGCTAGGGTTAAGACGTCGATACCCGAGGCATTCGTTCCGAAAGCAATCGACATTCCCACACCCTGGATTGTCCTTCTAAAACAGCATAAAAATAGCATTCGGTTGCTCTACAATAGATATTACAGCGCTTTCCGGTAAAATAAGGACAGTGTGCATTCTTTGGCCTTTTTTTCTTGGACCCCACCAGAAGTGGAAGGGCAGCCCAGGAAAGAAAATTTGTTGATGTGAGCTCCGAAATCTTTCCTTTCATGGGCACCCAAAGCTGCTCAAGCCGGTTCCTACGGCTCTCATTGGTTGGCTCATGCAGCCGCACTGCGACTTCCCTTTCGGTTACTGCTTCCCTTTTCGTGCGGGCTCGAAAAAAGGTGTCAAAAAAAGTGCACTGTGATTATTACCGGAAAACGGCATAAACATCCATAGAAAAAAAGAAAAAAAAGAAACAAATACTCATGATGCATGCTTGTGCCGGATCGCGCCGAATTTGATGCGGGGCAAGCGTAACCCTAGCATACCTGAATGTAGGTTGCCGGCGGTCGTGTTTGCGAGCTGACCAAGCTCTGTAGCGAGCTCCAAAGCCGGCATGCCGGGACGTCTCTGAATCGCTGTAAAAGGCTGACATCTCAGTCTCAGGAAAGACGAGCTCAACTTTGAGCTCCCCTATTGAATGTCGCATGCTCAACTTTGAGCTCCCCTATTCCTCCTCACGAAAGACCGAAAGACATGAAGGCTGAATCATCGGTAATAAGTTCGGCACGTGAGGAACCCGGTGGAGAATGTGATACAGGTGGCGCCAAAAAGTGTTTGCGCACCCCAAAAAAGGAAAGCGATTCGCATCCACCATCCTGGGCACTCTTTCTCCTTAGTTCCTTCGTATATACAACATGTTTTCTTGCTATATGCATAACACAACCTTTCCGGCACTCAAGTGTTTTCTGTGGATGTATTTAGCGTGTGTAACTGGACGCGACAGCCAAGCGACAGCGTGACGCGCGCGTCTCGCAGGCAGATGAGAATCACCTTCCCCTTTTTGGGGTGCGCAAACACTTTTTGGCGCCACCTGTAGGTCGAGAGCGGCAAACAAAGTGGCGAGAATATAAAATGTCATGCCGTTTCTCGGGTTCCGCTCCAGCCATTCTAGGACTTGGCGAAACTCAGTAGAAGAGAGGTACCCAGTGCGCGCAACAAAATAGAATATGCAACCTGCGAGTTGCAACTTGCGATCTGCAACTTACGTCATCACAGCTTCCGACTTCCGACTTCGGAGTTCGACTTCGGAGTTCGAACTTCAAATAAAAAGTTCGATTTTTCAGCGATAACAAATGCCATAGGAATTCGTACAAGAGATAGCAAGAATACGCTGTCCAGGAAAAGTAACAGCTCTGTGAATCGAGCCTCGGGTTGATGCACAACGACACATAGAGCAAGCTTGAACACGCAGATTCGTTGTCACGGCCGCCTTCGAAGGTCGACCGCAATGGTAGTAAGCGCTGTGGGTTGCATTCTAGAGATACGACCGTTAGACAGATTGCCGAGTGCGGCCGTCAACGTCCCCGATTTCGAGTGAATGTGGCCAGGTTCGGAACGAAAGACTTTCCTCAACGATCGCAAGAGAGATCTGCCTGCTTTATTGTATCTTGTTAGCTTCTCTTGAAGTTCTTCGTATTTTGTAGGTCAAAGTCGCAAAACTGACGCCATCGGGATCAGGAAGAGTAGATGAGTCACCGTCGGTCTCCAGCTAACGCCGCTTCACTCCGAAATCGCTGTTCTCAACTCTTCGGCATGACGGCCGCAGCTCTCGGAATTCCTGCCGCCAAATGCACTTTTGAGTCTCAGCCAGCACATATTACTTCATATGGCAATTTACAAGGTTCTCCTGGAAATATCGACTGTTCGTCACGTCGCAAGCAGATGAGCAATCCCAACATGTCCCTGCATGACTTAGCCTAGCATCAAAATTTATTTCCTTGGTCACCGGCTTTTGCTCCCCTTTATAACCACACATCTTCAAGCTGTATAGACTCGCAATCCAGTCCTTCAAAAGGTTCTCAAGGACCATGGCTACCAACGGAACTCATGCTAATGGTTTCGCGAGTAAAGCTGGTTCAACCATCCCCATAGCTTCGCGTTTAAAGGAGGGACGCGCTCTTGCTCAGGATGTATGGTCGATTTACAAGTAAGTCATCACACGCGCATACATGCTGATGCTGATATGCTGGTGCCATCCTCCAGTGCCGCCAATTTACCCGCAGACTGTATCAATCTCGGTCAAGGCTACATGAACTTCCCGCCTCCGCAGTGGGTGAAAGATGCTGCTAATCAGGCGCTTGGCACCGTCGCTGCGAACCACTACTCGCATCCCAAGGGTCGGATTAGGCTTCGTGAGGCTATCAAGAAGCATTATGGCCCTGTTCTCGGTAGAGATCTAGACGTGGAGAGCGAGGTCTTGGTTACGAGTGGGGCAAACGAAGGTGCGTAATCGTTCAATTTCTCGTATGATCACAGTTGTCGGACTTTGTACTTTGCAGGCCAATACTCGGTCTTCACTGCATTCTTAGAGCATGGGGATGAAGTTATTATGTTCGAGCCCTATTTTGATCAGTACCTACCGTCCGTTGTCTTCAACGGTGGAAAACCGGTCTATGTCCCTCTCCATCCTCCTGCGGAATCACGAAAGGTAATCAGCACGGGTGATGACTGGAAAATCGACTTCGACGAACTACGGCAAGTGGATAGTTTAATGAATAATTTGTGATGAGTACTAAACTGATCCGTGTATTTAGGCGAGCAGTTACTTCTCGTACGAAGATGATCATCATCAACAACCCTCATAATCCTGTTGGGAAGGTGTTCAAGAGAGAAGAGCTCGAAAAGATTGGTGACATTGCCAAGGAGTTCAACCTGCTTGTCATGTCCGACGAAGTCGTAAGTCCTTTCTTCCAGTCTTATACACCCCTCACTATAATCACTTCATCTTCAGTATGACTGCCTTGTCTTCGATGGCAGAGAGCACATCCCGATAGCAACTTTACCTGGCATGTGGGACCGCACTGTTTCCGTCTACTCTGTAGGCAGTAAGTCCGCAATGATGGTTACACAATTTGTGATTATAACAAAAATCACCAGAGGCATTTGCTGCGACGGGCTGGCGTATTGGATATCTTATCGGACCTTCTTGGATCATCAACCCTACACTCGCAGCGACGACGCGCATCGTCTTCTGCTCTAACTCACCGCTTCAGGAGGCCGCAGCTGCAGGCCTGGAGGAGGCATCGAAACGCAATTTCTTTGAGATCCAGAACAAGGAGTATGAGGAACGCCGCGCTATCCTCATTAACGCGTTCGACCGTCTTGGACTTAAGTACACTCTCCCACAAGGCAGTTACTTCGTACTTTTGGTGCGATTGACGAATGAGAAGCTCTGTTGTATCTCTGTTACTGATAGATTGTGCAGGACATTTCCTCTGTATCGTGGCCGGAGGATTTCCCATTCCCAAAGAGCTTGGATGGCCGAGGCAAAGATTTCAAGTACGTACATATGGTTGCTTGATTCCAAGTCAAGTAGTGACCGTTGGTTGTAGGGCTTGCTGGTTTATTGCTTTACGTTTGGGCGTGTCATCCATCCCTGTCAGCGAGGTAAGCAAACATCGGAACACCAAAAATTCTGTACTAATTATCCGACCAGTTATATTGCGATGAGCATCGCGAAATAGGAGAGCGCTTTGCCCGCTTTGCATTCTGCAAGGACATTGATATGCTGAAACAGGCTGGAGAGCGTCTGCAAGGTCTAGCCAAGTACTTGCGGTAGGCTGCGATCTGCTATATGGGCGACAAATTATATAGACTATTAGAAATGCTTTCCTTGGTCGCAATCAAATTTTGTAATAAAATCAAGAATTCTGTCACGATGTATGCAAGTGATCGACTAGTCTCGATAATGACTGGTCAAGCTCCCCTGGTACAGCGTCGTAGTACGTCGGATTGCTTTCCATGCGCCGGGCGAGATATGTCCACGACAGAATATCCAACGTCTGTTGCTTGTCCGCCGGTGCGATGCTCCCGTCCTTCCACCGTGCGCGGAGCCAATCACCAAGTACCGCGGACTCGTGTAGCGTCGACTCGAGCGGCAGGCCTTCGTCCAGGAAGCGCGCAAGCGTCTCCCGCCCCTCCGCTTGGCAGAGCAAATGGAAGCGCCCGGAGAGCGCATGGCGCGCCGCGCGGCCCTGCATATGCACGACCTCCGCCAGTTCGTAGTCTACGACCTGGCGATCGCGCTTCTCCCGCTCCACGTTCGCCCCCGGCGCGTCCATACGCACGTACTGCGTGCCCATTGCTACGACGACACCCGCGCGGATGGGCGTGGACCAGCATGCGTCGTGCGGCACGACGAGCGCGCGCACGATGCCCTCTGCGTACAGCTCCAGCATGAGCGCGCGGTCGGGCCGGCTCACGCCGTCGTGGAATATGCCGATGCCGCATGTGACGAGGTCCGCGAGCGTGCGGTCCTGAAGACGGCAGAGATACGGCTCGAGCGACTCGGAGGACATGTGTGCGGGCAGGTACCCTTGCATCTTGAGGTCCATGGCGCACTGTGTGATGAGGTCGCTCGCTACCGCCTTGCACTGCATTCGCGAGGGGACAAAGACGAGCGCAGACTCGCTTCCGCCCGAGGAGATTGCTGCGTGGACAGGCTTCGCCATCGCCTTGAAGAGCGCCGCAGAATGCGCGATGGTGAAGGGCTGCACTATCGTCCGTAAGTCTTGTTCGCGGTCGCTGGGTCGGAAACAAGTTAATAAAAGCGGCGACACTCTGAGCCAATCAGCTAGTCCGGAGGCGTCTGCTAAAGATGTAGAAAAGCCCACGAATCGTACTGGCGAACTCTGGGTGGCGTGGAGGAGCAAGGAGACCGCAAGTTCGTATTCGGCATCGAGGAGTTCGAGATTTTCACAGACCACGAGGCGGAGCGTTTCTAGAGCTTTCGGCCAGTTCGGTAGTGCAAAGATGTCTAGCAAGACCCGAGGACTTAGTATGCGCACTGTTTTTCTATCAGAGTTGGTGAAAGAATTTGCATCTGTAACAACGTCAACTGTTATACCCAAAGGTCCGAGAATTGAGCGAATCTCTAGTGCAAATTCTGCTATGAGACCTCTTTTTGGAAGCACGACTAGAGACCAATCGCCTGCTTTAGCCTTGTGCAGAGTCTTCCTGTTTTACATGTTAATTATGTCAAAAAGGGCGAAGAGATAGTCTCAGGCTAGACTTACGCAACAAGCATCTGAGCCATTGTAGATTTACCAGAGCCAGAAGGCGCACATAGCAAAGCGTTTTGATTGACATTCATCAAGCTCCAGAAGCTGTGCGTTTGAATAGCGTTGAACCCCTGCAGCCTCGCGCTGAACGCCCACTTCAAGGCGTCGTTGTCAAGCGCATCCAGACCCAGGAAGGGCAGAGGCAAAATCGGCGTGAAGGACTCGAACGGCCGGGGCTTGATCAAGGCGTCCAAGGCAACAGGCACCTCGTCTTCCGCGCCCATCCATCTGTCCGAGACGTACCGGATGGTCACCGACCCCGCGTTCGAGATTTGCACGATGAAGTCGACGTCCACCTGCTCGGTCGACTGCCTAAACACCACGTGCGCGAGCTGCAGGATGTCTGTCCCGTCCGCGTCCTCGGCCCAGATCCAAAAGGGCTCCATGGAGTCCTTCCGCTTCTGCCCCCAGGTAAACGAGCGCTTCGCGTGGACGGCGATCCGCAGTAGGTCTGAAGTCAGAGGGCGCAGCTCGTACGTGAAGGTGATCGTCGGGAACTCCTTGGCTATCCTCAGCAGCGCGGCGCCGTGGTGCTGGTTCAGGTGCACGAGCTCCCCGAGTTCCTGCGCGCTCATCTGCGCGAGCTCTGCTACGGAGTAGTCGTCCGCCCAGCGCCGCAGGTTGCTCATGACCTCGCGCTTCAGGGTGTCTCCCTGCTGCGCGAACGGGTGGTCGAACGGCCAGACGCGCTTCTCCACCGCCTTGCTGAGGGACATGAGGACGGCGCTCGCGTTGGCCCACTTCCGGCTGATTGCGATCTCCAGCAGTGCGCGGATGATGCGCCCCGCGTTCTGCGCGACGTAGGCCATGTCTGAGACCAAGGCGAAGTCCTCCGGAAACACTCGCGAGATGAACGCCTGCAGAAGAATGTTGACTTTGCCTTCACTCGAATTTGTTCCATCCTTAGTCAAAGATCAAGAAACAGCACTCGGAATACAAAAGGAACAGGGCACTACCTTGACCTGACAGGGAACGACATTCTCGTCCTCCATAAAGCTCTTTAACTCCGGAATCTCAATCTCTCGCAGCTGAATTTGCTCGAACTGCCCGCCAGAAATTAGCAAGCCATCCGCATGGCTACTGACTGCAGCTCACCTCCGTGCTCTTACAAACCATAAGCAATACGTCTGCCTCGCTCATCTTCGGCCGGAAGACCTCGTTGAAGACAACGACCGTCCTCGCGCGTATGTAATACTTCGCCGCGATCCTGCCGAGGTCCGTGATCGCGAACGCGTCTCGCTCCTTATCGAAGACGATCATGCGCGCTTCGGCCAGCTGGCTCGCCTTGCTCTGGACCAGCTCGCGGCGCTTCCTGCCCAGCTGCGGATCGTCGATGACCTCCTGGTACGTGATGCCTTGACAGCGCATGGCCGCTCAGCATGCGTCCCGAAGACAAGAGTACTGGCTGCGTACCGTGCAATCGCGGGTTCTTGCGCAGACGCACAAAAAGATATGTGTATCCGATCCACTGGACAGCCTCTGCGACGTTCGTCACTGTGCCCAGGGCAATTTCTGCATTCAGGGAATCGGACATCCCCTCCACAAACCTATGCATCGAGTCAGCTTTATTACAATCGGTAAATTTGCGAGGGAAGTTCCTACTTGGACTCGATAGGATGCTTCAATAGAATAAATCATCAGTCACAGAAAATAAATTGGAAACGTCAGGAAGCCGCACCTGTGCCATAACAGCATTCAAATAATGATCAAGCATGTCGTTGTTCGTGCAGATGTAGCCCTCACCGCTCGTTTCTAGTCCTGGACGTCCGGCACGACCGAAGATCTGGAGTACATCGAGGACTGACAAGTCCACAAATTTACCCTGGCCAGAATCATACACCTGCGTGCCTTTAATAATGACTAAAGCGCGAGGAGTCAGTCTAAACTAGATTTGCTTTACATGGAGGAAAAGAGGACATACCAGCATGTGCGGGTAAATTGACACCCCATGCCAAAGTTGCCGTACAGCAAAGCACCTGCAGAACATTTGCGTCAGCAATCCAGGCAAGCCCGCCTTCCAAAGCCCACCTTGATCGCCCTCGCCTCAAACAGCCTCTCCATCAAATTCCTATCCGAGCGGAGCATCCCCGCATGGTGGATCCCAAAGCCATGGTCGAAGAGCTCGCGCATCTCCTTGTTCCGCGACTGGCCGACCTCGCGGCGGAACAGGCCCCACGTCTCATGGGCCTCGCAGCTGAAGTCTTCGCTCGTGCCCTCCGCGAGCGCGGCCTCCTTGAGCGCGAGCGCGGTCTTCACGGTCTCCTTGCGCGCGTGCACGAAGACCATCACCTGGTGGCCCTGCGCGGCGAGCGCGGCGGCCTTCTCGTACGCGACGCGGTCGAGGTTGCGGCGCGCCTGCGCGCTGCCGGGCTTGCCCCGGATCCCGAGGAAGTGCTGCTCGAGCGGGATGGGCCGGAAGGACGCGTCGAAGTAGAAGAGCCCCGTCTGCCGCGACACGCGCAGGAAGTCCGCGACGTCGACGTAGTTCGGCAGCGTGGCGCTGAGGCCGACTATCCGGATCATGGATTGGGTCGACTCGACCTGTTTTGCGCATTAGGTTCATATGTTCAGAGAACAAAAATGTATCATAGACGCAGAAAACACCGACCTGGCGGAGTGTGCGAGCGACGATGGTCTCGATGACAGCACCGCGCTCGTCGTTGAGCAAGTGAACTTCGTCGATGATCAACAGCTTCACTTTCTATGGCAAACGCACATCAGCCAAGTGAACCTGGGTGTCTAAAGGGGGAGACCCACGGTCGCAAGCTCGCCCTCTCCAGTCGGCTTTCGCGTCACCACGTCCCACTTCTCCGGCGTCGTGACGATGATCTGCGTCTCGGCGATCTCAGCCTTCGTCAGCTGCATGTCGCCTGCACATAACATACTTTAATGGCCCGAAATCGCTCCCGTTATAAACATAGAAAAGTCCTACCAGTAAGTTCCCGGACGTTGACCGCGAGCCATCTCAGCCGCTTTCCAAGCTTGCGCACGATCTCCGCGGCGAGCGCCTTCATGGGTGCACTGGGCAAATCAGACCGTTTTCCAAATTCCCTTGAAGACTCCGCCTGCTGGACTTACACGTAGATGATCTTGAAGTCCTTCCGCTGAATTTGCGCGGCGATCGCGCCGTGCACGCCGTCCACTTTCCTGTGCTCGTTTATGACGTGCAGGACCGCGAGCATCGCGACGTCAGTTT
Source organism: Phellopilus nigrolimitatus (assembly GCA_021029095.1). Classification (NCBI taxonomy): domain Eukaryota; kingdom Fungi; phylum Basidiomycota; class Agaricomycetes; order Hymenochaetales; family Hymenochaetaceae; genus Phellopilus; species Phellopilus nigrolimitatus. The sequence continues at coordinate 823,362 of JAJOHG010000003.1, read as the reverse complement.
TGCCCTACATCTTTGCACGTGAGCATCATATGTCGCGAAGTCGAAATTTATACAGAAAGGCTCACAGCACCGGTCGGCGCGCAGACGAGCATGTTCTCGTTCGTCCCGTACGCCGTCGGGTAGACGATGGACTGGATCCTGTTTAGCGACGCGTATCCCTGTAATATAAATTTAGGCGCAAAAATTCACGGCGACACGGTAGATGGGGAGACAGACGCACGGGGAAGGAGCTCCTGCAGAGGTCGTCCAGCTCGGACACGGGCACCAGGCGCTCGTTCGCCCGGGGCGGTATCGGCCGTGCAGGGGGGATGATGACCTCTTCGTAATCCTGGCCATTGAAGCGCCGTCAGCGCCGGCCGGAGAGCTTCGCGGGACACCCGTACCTCGTACATATGCCGCTCCGTATCGACGGGGAGCAGGTATCTCGTGCCCATGTCGGAAAGGACGTTGCCCTGCGACACCGCGGAAGACGTGTACACGTGGGGGAGGACCTCCTGCTCTGTCTGGTGCTAAAAGAAAGTAGCCATAATTGAATCTATACATGCACGCAGATAAGAGCTGGTGAGTAAGTTGGCGCTCACGGCGGTCCCGGTGAAGAGTGGCCGCGCCGCGTTTGCGCGCAGCGTCTCCTCTATCCGTCGCTGGGCAGCCGCAGGATCGAGGTCGATCAACGGCGAGTCCGCTATGAGATATAAGTCAGCCATAAGAAATTACTCCACACGGCGCAGCAGCGGGGACGAACGCCTCGACCCCTGATCCCGTCTCTTCCCCTTCTTCTTCCCCGGCGGGGCCGGCGGGGTGCGCGCGGGGGTATACGCCGGCTTCGCGGGCTCGGAGAGCAGCGCCTCGAGCTGTGCACGCCGTCCGCTCAGTATCACAACTCTACGACGCGAGGGGGGAGGAGGCAGGAGAGCGCACCTTTGCGGACGCGGCGCGCCGCTGCGCGATGACCTCCGCGACGAGCTCGACCGCGTCGAACCCGACGAGCTCGGCGAGCTCGACCGAGGCGACCTCGTCCGGCGCGCCGGACGCGAGGATCGCGCGGAGCGACGGGCGCAGCGCGTGCATGTGCGGTTTCCTGCGCAGGCGCGAACGCGCGGTCTTAGATGTGTTATGTGCGCGAGCGCGGATGTGGTGGGGGACGCACGAGAGTAGCCTGTCCAGCGGGTCGCTGCTGCGCGCGGGGCGCGCGTGTCCGTCGGGAGCAGCGCCAGAACTAGAAGCGGCGTCGGCGGCGGCGTACAGATCCAGGACGGAGGCCTGCGGCGCCTCGTCGTCGAGGCCCGCAGCCTCGCGCGCGTCCTCGCTGCCTGAAAGCCAAGCGTCCGATCAGATGTATGCAGCGAACATATACATGTGACGCACCGCCCGCAGCCGGCCCGACGCTTTTGCGCGCAAGGTCAGGTCAGTATGGTCGGTGCACTGCGGGGAGGGGGCGGACGTGCGTGCGTGCGCACCTCAGGCTGGCCCAGCGCTCGACGGCGCGCCGGTCGTCCGCGGCGCCGCCCCCGCCGGCGGGCGCCTCGACGAGCTGGCGGAGGTGTCTCGCGAAGTCGGCCATTGTGCGTCGCTGTTATTTTATTAGATGAAGCAGAGCAGGGCAAAGGAAAAGGAAAGGGGTTTTTTTTTTCGAGTCTGAGCGAGCGCCCGGCCTTGACTGGAGGCGTGCGCGGGCCCGAAAGAGACGCGTCCCCGCCGGGCCTGTCGGGGAACGCCGAACGTCTCCTCCTCCTCCTCCTCCCAACTTGACCATGGCCGGCTCGTAAGTCGCACATCCCGCTCTCGCCATCGAGCGCGCTATGCTGACGCCCCGCACAGGGTGTCCCTCTTCCTCGACCCGCAGATCCGCGACTGGGTCCTCTTCCCCATCACGCTCGTCATGGTGCGTGTCCCCCGTGCACGCAGAGCGAAAACACAACGAAACGAATAACTCTTTTGTCTTTGTTTTCGGGCGGCCGCCTAGATCCTCGTCGGCGTCCTCCGCCACAACGTCGCGCTGCTCCTGCAGTCCGCGCCCAAGAAGCTCTCGCGCGCCGCGACGCGCGAACAGTGCGTCCACCCGCTCCTCCCTCCTCCATTCTCACACCCATCTGACCACCGCACCCGCGCAGGCGCGCGCTCCTCCGCGCCCAGATCCTGCGCGAGTCCGCCACATCCTCGCCCGTCCCGCCCGCCTTCTACACCTCGCTCTCCGCTCACCTCGCGCGCGCCTTCGAGACGGGCGCGTACCTGAAGGACGGGCCGCCCGCGGACGGCGCGAGCGCGGCGCCCGCGGCGGCGGCGCCGAACCCGCTCACGGACCCGGGCGCGATGGACGGCATGATGGCGGGCATGAAGACGCAGGCGGTGATGATGGTCCCGCAGATGGTGCTCATGGGCTGGATCAACTTCTTCTTCCAGGGGTTCGTGCTCAGTGAGTTGCTTTCCCTCTCCCCGCTCCCTCCCCTCCCCTCCCCTCCGCTTCCCGTGCCGTGGCTGACGCCGTTGCGCTGCGCTGCGCGAACGCAGTCCAGCTCCCGTTCCCGCTCACGCTGGGCTTCAAGGCGATGCTGCAGCGCGGGATCGAGACGCCCGACATGGACGTGCGCTGGGTGTCCTCGCTCTCGTGGTACTTCCTCAACTTCTTCGGGCTCAACGGGCTCTACCGCCTCATCCTCGGGAACGACAACGGTGCGCGCCCGCCATCTCCTCCCTCCCTCCCTCCCTTCTGTCTTTTCTAACGCATCTAATTTGTTTGGGGGATAAAAGCGGCCGACGCGTCGCGCGACGCGGCCATGTCCCCGTACGCGAACATGGCGAGCGCGGCGCCCGCGCAGCCGCAGGACTACAGCAAGCTCTTCAAGAGCGAGCGCGACAACCTCGCGCTCGCCGAGGGCCTGTACAGCTGGTCCGGGGCGGACGTCGAGCTGCGCGTGCTGCGCAAGTACGGCCGGATCCCGTCTCCGTAGAGCCTCCGTATATATCGTGCACATACATACATACATAATGCATCGCTGTGTAATCAATCTACGCGCAAACCTCCGCGAAAACAGAAAATCAATCATACGGTTTTGCCCCTTTCCTTTTCGCGCAGGCGCCTGATAGCTGGTACATTGAATTGGGACCTATACTACGACAGGAGAACATACCGGGTACATACATACGTGAATAACCAGACTAGTCTATGTGTCCGCGAGATCCGAGGGGCCGCACCTTTGTGCGGATCGAGGCGAAGAAGGCGAGGGAGGGAGGGACGGTAATGAGGGAGGGAGAACGTGGTATCGTAAGAAGAGAAGGCAGGAAAGCAGGGGATGACGCAAAGCAATGGAGAGGTTTATCTGGCGCGGCACAGGAGCTCAGCTGCCCTGAAATGGAGAGACAAAAGGAGACGCACTTCGTTTGGCACATGCGGCTATACTAGCCCATCATACAGCGACAGCGCCTGCATCGGGAGGAAAAACACAGGTCAGTGTTCCGTTGTGGCTCAGGCGATATTTATACGGGGCGAGACGGAGGTGTGCGCGCACCTGGACTATGGTCGGGTCCTGCTTGCTCCCCTCCACGAACTCGTCGAAGGTCAGCTTCGCGTCCTTGTCGCGGTCCATGTTCTGGAAGATCTTGTCTACCCTCTGTGAAGCGCGGACTCAGCTCGGCGAAAGGGAGGGGGAGAGGGGGAGAAGGGGGGAGAGCGCGGGGGTGGGTACCTTTTCGGGGGTGTCCTCGTCGCTGGGGAGCTTGACCATCTGGCCGGTCATCTTGTATATGGACTGGACGATCTGCAGCATCTCGTCGTAGGAGATCTGGCCGTCGCCGTTGATGTCATAGAGCTGGAACGCCCCTGGGCGGGCGCGAAGAAGAAGCGTGAGCAGCGTGAGCGAGCGAGCGAAGGAACTGCGGAGCGGCGCGGCGGCGCGGCAGCTGCGGAGGACAGGACGGACGGGACTGACACTTGAGCTTCTCGTCGAGGCGGCCGCGGCTTGTGACGCTGAGGGCGCAGATGAACTCCTTGAAGTCGATGGTGCCGTTCTTGTTCTCGTCGAAGACGTTGAAGACGTAGTCGGCGAACTCTGCGGGGTCGCCGAAGGGGAAGAACTGCTTGTAGATCTTGCCGAACTCGGCCTTGTCGAGCTGGCCGGAGGGGCAGTCCTTGAGGAAGCCCTTGTACCTGGACACACACACTTGGGGTGAGTTGCGTGCTTCGGAGAGGGGATTGGTAGGCTTGCCATTGCTGGAGCTCCTTCTTGTCGACTGGAGAGAAACGGGTGAGCGACGGAAGCAAAGGCGGGTGATGAGAGAAACAGCATACAGTAGGTGTGTTTTGTGAGGTCTGCAAGCTGCTCCGGGGAAAGCTTACTCTGTGATTTGCCCATTATCTGAGAGGATGGTAGGAGGAGAAGGAGAAGAGGACGGAGAGGAAGGAGACGGTGGGGAGCGCATACAGGTTGCACAGCCTGGAGACTGGACTCGGTCTGGATCGACTGTGGGCAGTGCGGAGAGTGCCGGGCAGGCCGCTAGCCGGCGCCAAGACGTAGACGATAGACGCTGTCGCCGCATCGGCCTCGTTGCAGTCGCCATCGGCCTCGTTGCAGCAGCCTCGTTGCAGTCCTCGTCGCGGTCGCCGTCGCGGTCGTGTTTCAGATCGAGCAATCGAAAACAGCGAGCACGTTGACCTTCTCCATCGTGCCCTGTATAGCAGAGCATACATATACATATAACACCCAAGTCAGTTTAATCCCGCTTCCCCTTATCCCCCGTCATCTCTCATCTCTCATCTCATCCTGCCTGCACCATACCGCGCCGTTCCCGTATGCATCACCACCCCAGCAACACATGTGTCCGCCCGACCGTCCCTCTTCCGTACCCTCCTGACCTCAAATATCGCCCTCCGTCCTGCTCCTAGTGTTTCCCTTCGCTCTTCCGCCCATCATGTGCGTCGCAGACGGCTCCGTCGACTTCTACACCACAACCTGCCCCATGTGCAAGGTCTTCCGCCATTCAGGAAGGTACGTCCGCTCAATCTGAGAGAAAGAAAAGAAAAAACAGAATCAGATCGCTCATTTGCGCGAAAGATGCCCCCACAAACGAGAGACCTGTCGAAATCGTGCTAATCACCCCAGACACGACGTCGTCTTTATCACAAACGCTGAAGGTCCGTCTTTCTCCTCCAGTTCCTCTTCCTCTTCTCCTTCTTCTTACGCCTACTGCCCTACCGCCTAGTCCAAACATTCAACGGCTGCGGCTACTGCAAGGTCCGTCTCCTCCGTTATCGCTCCTATCGTGCCCCCTCTCACCCCCGCCTCCAGTGGGCCCGCACGAGCCCCGCGCCCCCGCCGGCCAAGGCCGGCATGCACAACCCCGGCTGGCCAGGCTGCTGCCGCCCGCCCCAGCCCGCAGAGGTCGACAAGGTCCCGCCCGCCGACTGGCCCGCCGTGCACACCGTCCACCGCACCCCCATCCCCCCGGACGTCAGGCACATCCTCGACGCCGTCCGCATCCCCTACGGCGCCCAGAGCCTCGCCGGCTCCCTCCGCGCCGCCCCCGCAGCCGAGCGCAAGGCCCTCGTCCGCGCGAACAGCTCCCCGAACGGCACCGTGCGCGCCCCGCCCGCGGGCCCCGTCGCCGTCCCGCAGAAGGCCCGTTCGGGCGGCAGCCCGCAGGCCAAGGCCGCGTCCCTCACGGGCAGCGCGTCGCGCCACCCCTGTGCCCAGCCCGGGGCGTCGCCCAGCGCCGCGCTCGACCACGCGGCCCGCCGCGCGGGGCCGGCCGACACGCCGCTGAAGCGCGTCGAGGGGTTCCGCACCACGCCGCCGGCGAGCCTCCGCAAGCTCGTGGACGGCGAGCACCCGCACCCGCACCCGCATCCCCCCGTCAGCCGGCCCAGCCTCACCGCCGCGAACCTCTCGTCGCTGTCGCCGGCGCACGGCGACCACAATAGTAGCGCGCACCACCCGCTCAAGCGCCGCGCGTCGGCGTCGAGCACGAGCCCCGCGCCGCTCGCGGTCGCGACCAACCGCGTGCCGACGACGGCGCCAAAGGCCGCGCCCAAGGGCGCCGACGCCAAGGCCGCGGCCGCTGCATCGGACAAGCCCGAGAAAGCGGGCAAGTCGGAGAACGCGGGCGTGGAGAAGTCGCTGAAGGCGCTGAGCCTCGCGAGCGGGTCGAGCTCGTCGAGCGGCTCGCGCGGCGGCGGCGGGTCCGCGACGGACAACGGCACGGTCACGTCCGACGGCGGGTTCACGGACTACCTCTCGGACGAGTCCGAGGCGGAGCTGCAGCGCCAGGCGGAGGTGCGCGCCGCGATCCTCGAGCAGAACCGCGCGGAGGAGCAGGAGTTCCGCGCCGCGCGCCAGCAGCTCGCCGCGATCGATCTGCGCCCGCCCCAGGCGTGGACCACGGGCGTCCCGCCCCCGCGCAAGGCGATAAATGCGGGCTGCGCGCGCGGCGGGTGAGTGTGCCCCCGCAAGGCGGCGCTGAAGGGGGGGTGGAATGTACTCGGCTTTTCTTTTCCGGTTTTTGTAGGCAGTTTATGCGACCTTTTCCTTACTCACTCACATCTCTCTCGCACACAATGTACCACGTATGTCCATCTTCAATGCAGATTTTGTTTTCGCCTGGATGCTTGAGGGCTGCCAGCGGCAGCTGGCTATATGCGTCGAGAAATGGGTGACGAGTACATACACGTGATGCAGGCTCAGTCACGCGAATCGATTATGCGAGCCTCGCGTCAGCGTAGGGCCGTAGTTATCGCGACCTCGTCCTCGTCCTCGTCGACGTCGCCGCCGCCGCCGCCGTCGCCCACCTCCCTATGCATCTCGCACGCCACTCGATCGCCCCGACAGCACCCATCCAGGTCCTTGACGCGCGCTTCGATGCGGACGCGCGCATCTTCACCGCCGCGACGCCACACGGCTTCGCCGTCTACCGCACCTGGCCGCTCGAGCTCCTCCGCAAGCACGGTGCGCCCCCGTCCCCCTCTCTGACCCCCGCCCGCCCCCACCTCCGCTTCCACCGCAGCGTCTGACCCGCCGCTCCTCCCTCCCCGCAGAGTTCGCAGAGGACGGCACGCTCACGACCGTGCTCCCGATGCACACGTCCTCGCTGCTCTTCCTCGTCGGCGGCGGCGCGAGCCCGCGCTACCCGCCGAACAAGGTCGTCGTGTGGGACGCCGCGCGCGCGCGCGAGGTCGCGGAGCTCGAGTTCCGCGAGCGCGTGCGCGGGCTCGCGTGCCGCCGCGGCTGGCTCGTCGTCGCGCTGCGCCGCCGCGCGGTCGCCTTCGAGGTCGGCGCCGCGATCACGCGCGTGCAGGAGTGGGACACGTGCGACAACCAGCGCGGTGCGTCTCCGTCTTCGCCTGTCTGTGCGGGCCTGTGCCGTGGCAATGCTGACGCCGGGCCCCGCTTGTCTCTTCTTGTTGCAGGGCTAGTGGCGATCGCGACCGCCGCGCATGCGACGCTGCTCGCGATCGCGGGGCGCCAGACGGGGCACGTGCAGCTCGTGCACCTCCCGCCGTGCCGCGCGCCGGCACCCACGGTGCCACCTCCGACGACGACGACGACGACGCCCCCACGACGTACGCCGGCGGCGGCGCCGAAGCCCGCGAAGCACCCCGTCTCGATCATCGCGGCGCACACGGCGGGGCTCGCGACGCTGACGGTGCTGCCGTCGGGGCGCCTGCTCGCGACGACGTCCGCGCGCGGCACGCTGCTGCGCGTGTGGGACGCGCACTCGGGGAAGCTCGTGCGCGAGTTCCGCCGCGGGAGCGACAAGGCGGAGATCTACGGCGTCGCGTTCCGCCCGGACGAGCAGGACGTGTGCGTGTGGAGCGACAAGGGCACCGTGCACGTCTTCTCGCTGTCCGTGGGCGCCGGCTCGTCGTGAGTGTTTTTTTCTTCTTCCTCTCTTCGGCGTAGATGGGACAAGGGGGCTGTATTAATTTTTGTTATTGTAGGAACCGGCAGTCCGCCCTGTCGCCCCTCGCGCCGTTCCTCTCCCTGCCGCGGTGGATCGACTCCGAGTGGTCGTACGCGCAATACCGGATCCCCGCGCAGAAGAACCACATCGCGCTCTCCGCGAGCACCGCGGGGTCGAAGCTCTCCGAGGCGGTCGAGGACGAGCGCTGTGTGGTCGCGTGGGTGGAGGTGCCCCCGCCGCCGGGCAAGGAGGCGCAGCAGCCGGAGTACCAGATGATCGCGCTCACGTTCTCGGGTGGGTGGTACCGCCTCGCGCTGCCCGCGTCCGCGTCTGTCCACTCGCCCGCCCGCGCGTCGTTCCCGGCGGCGGGGTCGTCCGCTGCATCACACTCGGGGCGGCCGACGTACCGCCCGCGCTCGTCGAGCGGGTCGTCGGTGCTGTCCGGGCGGACGCGCGCGGACAAGGGAAAGGAGAGGGAGACTGAGCGCGAGGAGAAGGTCGGGCACGAGTGCTCGCTGCAGGAGTTCAGACGGTACGGCCGGTGGGACGGGTGGGGCTGATGTCCTCCTCGAGTTGTTTTTTGTTTCTCTCTTCTTCAAGGTATATGCACGCATTGTTCCGTCTGCCCTCCCTGCTCCCTGTCCTGTCGACCCAGCGCATGTGTACTTGTACGGCTCCCCGCATCACCACAGACACGTAGCACGCATAATGTATCAAGTAGGTAATTCTGTAATCTACGGATTCTCCCCGCCAGTGCCGCAGGGCCAGTCAGTCGCGATCAGTCCAGGATCGGCGTTGTGGCGCTTAGACTTGACTTGCTCTACACTCGCAGATATTATGGCGTCCGTGCTGTCCCCCGTGGGGTACCACGACTCGACGTGCGGCTACTGCAGCCCGTCCGGCGCGCGCAGCGCCGCCGCCTCCTCCCACTCCGTCGGGCTCACCGCCCGGCGCCTCACATGCGCGGTCAGCAGCGTCCGCGCCCCCGCCGCCTCCGCGCGCTTCTGAGTCTGACGTGCTATGTATATATATGACACTCGACAGGACTACCAGGCGATGCTCGACCGCGGCTGGCGGCGCTCCGGCGACTACTGCTACAAGCCCGACATGCGGCGCACCTGCTGCCCGCAGTACACTATCAGGTGCGCGCCGCGCGCCGTGCTACGCTAAGCAGAGACGGCCCGCTCACCCCCACGCCCGTGCGTGCGCGCGTATATGCAGACTGGACGTGTGCGCGTTCGCGCCGAGCAAGAAGCAGCGCAAGGTCGTCCACCGGTGAGCGCGCGGCGCGCGCCTTGGTCTTTTTGGCCGTGTGTGCGCAGAGACGCTGACAAGGGTGCGCAGGTGGAACCGCTACGTCCTCGAGGGCGCGGCCGGCGCGGACGACGCGGAGATGTCGGACGGCCCGCCGAGGCGAGTGTGCCGCACCCGTGGAAGTCGTCCGCCGCCTTGCTGAATCGTTTGCTTTTGCTTTTCGGTTTCTCGTTTGTTTGTTTGTAGAGGCAAGGCGCCGAAGCAGCCGCCGCCGTTTGCGCTCGTCGGCGCCACGCACACGTCCGAGGCGGCGTTCTGCGCGGCCGACGCGCCCCCCAAGCACAGATTCGAGGTAAGCAGCGGCCCCGCGCGCCGCGCGCGCGCCATCGCTCGCTCCTCTAGCCGCCCGGCTCCTGACGCCGCGCGCGCAGGTCACCCTGGAGCCCGCGTCCTACACCGACGAGAAGTTTCGCCTGTACTGCCACTACCAGCAGCACGTCCACAACGAGCCCGCGGAGCGCTCGCCGGGCGGGTTCAAGCGGTTCCTCGTCGAGTCCCCGCTGGAGGTGCGCCTCTCCTCTTTTCTCTTCCCCCTTGCTTGTCCTTCGCAAACTAACGGCGCTCCCGCAGCCGGCGCCCATCCCGTACGCAGCGGGCGCCCCGCCCTCTCATTTGCCGCGCACGTACGGCTCGTACCACCAGCTCTACCGCGTCGACGGCGCGCTCGCCGCGCTCGCCGTGCTCGACGTGCTCCCCGGCTGCGTCTCGAGCGTCTACTTCGTGTACGGCGCCGCGTGGGCGCGCTTCTCCCTCGGCAAGGCGAGTGTCGCGCGCGCGCTTCTTCCTCCTTCTCTCTTTCTGCTTTCTGCTTTCTGCTTTCTGCTGCTGACGCCCGCCCAGCTCAGCGCGCTGCGCGAGGCGGCGCTCGCGCGCGAGATGCACGAGCACGGGTGCGCGGACCTGCGCTTCCTCTACATGGGTCTGTACCCCCACGACGTCTTCTACACACATACATGCTAAACTCCCCCCGAACGCTGCACAGGATTTTACATCCACTCGTGCCAGAAGATGCGCTACAAGGGCGAATACCACCCGTCCTTCCTGCTCGACCCGGTGCGCTTCCCTGCATGAGTTCGATTTTCCCGACGGTACTGATCGATTCATCGACATGGATTAACAGGAGGAGTACACATGGCACGCCCTGGGCGCGTGCACCCCGCTGCTCGACGCGCACCGGTACGCGTGCTTCGCGCACCCCGCGCACTCTCTGAAGGACCCGGACGTGCCGCCCGAACGTCAGTATACGCTCACGACGTCTCGGCACGCGAGCTTGGCTAACGCATGTATGCGCGCTTTTGTCCAGCGACGCCGGAAGACCTCGCCCAAGAAGACGCGGCGGGCATCATGGTCTACCACCGCAGCGCCGGCGTGGTGCCGCTCACGGTACAGCTTTCCTTCCGCGTTCTTCGCATTCAAGGGCTGACAGCGCGCCTCGTACCGCAGCGCACAAGGTACATGCAGAGCGAGTACATCCGCGAGCTCATCCTCCACGCCATCGAGGGCCTCGGCGTCGACCTCGCGAAACGCGTCGTGTTTGCATTTTGATTATCATGGGCGTTGTTCCGTTTCCGAACCGTATACAAAAAATAAAATTTACACGACAAGCAAATATAGGTCTATGCTGTCTATCGTCAAAGCAAAAGAAACAGAAACAGAAAAAAGCATACATTGAGAAGCAAACAAAGCCCGTCGAGGGTATTAGCGTACACACACAGATCCAACATATTCCTTTTCCGGAAAAAGATTACAACAAAGGGGAGGCGACCACGCCGAAGGGAGCGACACACGGTCCAGGCCGGCCAGACCGCGGCGCGCCTACCGCCGCCCATGCTTCTCATTTTCGCTCGCGTCGGCGACGCGCTGAGCCTTGCGCTCCGTGACGCCGAGGATCTCGTCCGCCTCGGGCGAGCCCGCCGGGGGGACGTCCTTGCGTAGCGAGACGCCGACGGGCGAGACGCCCTCGTTGTGCGCGAGCGCGAAGACGATGTCCATGTCCTCCAGCGAGCGCCCGGCCGTCTCCGGGAAGAAGAAGTACACGACGGGGACGATGAGCGCGTTCAGCGAGCCGAAGACTAAACGGGGAAATTAGCATTTTTTTTTCTTTACTTTGCGTTTTCTGCGGAAAATGATAACTAACCAATGTAGGTCCCCCAGTCGATATTCTGGAACGAGGGGCTCGTAACCATGACGACCATGAAGTTGAAGATCCAGTTCGACGCCGTGCTCAGCGCGTTGGCCGGGGCCCTGATGCGCAAACCGACAATCTCGGCGGGCTAAATCAGGCGAGGAAAGAAATCAGCCAAACCGCGCCAACTGCCTTGAGAAACAGCCACATACGTAGAGCCACGTCATGCCGAGCCACCCGATCGCAAAGAACGAGTTGAAGACGAAGAGCAGGACGGCTGAGACGATGTTCGCGGGCGAGTTGTTGATGCTCCCGAGGATCGCGAGCAGGATCATGCAGATGCACTGGCCGATCGCGCCGCCCAGCATGAGCTTGCGCCGGCCTACCTTCTCGATAATGAAGATCGCGATGATACTGGCCATGAAGTACTCCGTGCCGTTGCATGCGGCGAGGATACGCGCCTTCTCGTCCTGCAGCCCAAGACGCTGGAACAGGATCGTCTTTAAATAGAAGAGACTCAGTGTGTAAATTCAATTGAGTAAAATGCCTTGTGCGTACGGCATAGTAGGTGATGAGGTTGATACCCGTGATTTGCTGGAAGCACTGCGCGGTAACCGCGAGCGCCGCACGGCGGAAATTCTGGCTGCGTCCATGCGTGAAGAGTTCGCTGAGACTCGTAGCGCTCCCTGCCTCGAAGCCCGCCTCACCGCCCTCCGCCTCGATAGCCTCTTGAATACCGATGAAAGTACGCTGTACATCCTTGTCGTAGATGTCCTTGTCGTCAAGAGCGGAGATAACAGCGAGCGCCTCAGCGTTGCGTCCATGCTTGACCAGCCATCGCGGTGATTCCGGAAGCTAGGGACAACCGGGTTAGAATTCCAATACGCCGATTCAACAGGTATAAAAAAAAACGCACGAAGCATACGCCGATAATCATGATTGCAGCCAAGATAATTTGAATAGAGATAGGGACTCTCCATTGTGCGGAATTCCAATTCACGAAGAAGCTATGGATAGCCGTTAGAACTAGAAATCAAAAGAATTGAATCTCACTTACAATGCGAAATCTATCCACTAAACGTCACAAAATGAATACAGTGAGAATGAATACAATGAAAAAAAAAAAAAAAAAAAAAATCTATTAAAAACAAATGAACGCACATATGAAAGCATAATACCGAAGGTGATGAGACTTCCTTCAATCATGATGAAGGCACCTCGTTTGGTGGCGGGAGAACACTCGGCGTGATACGAGGGCACAGTCGAAGTCTTTTATTTCAAATAAGAACCACGTCTGTGAGAAAAAATTCTCGTTTTACTCACATTGAGACCGTTACCGATACCAGTAACGATACGCGCGACGACGAGCATGGCATAGTCGACAGAAGCGGTTTGAAGAATGGCCCCGATGATCATGATGATGCCGCCAATAATAATTGTGCGCCTTCTCCCAAGCTTGTCGCCGACCCAAAGGTTGGAAAGAGCGCCCATTAAGCAACCGATTTCCTATAGAACGGACGCGTCAGATGACCACACTAAAAATTATAGCGTAGAGGGCGTACATAAATAGCTACGACGAAACTTTGAAGAGTCGCGTGGTTTGGGCCTGTGGTCGTGACGGTTTGGGGGAATACTTTCTCGAACTATGGAGCATACATTCAGTATTGTATCACAGGAAAAAAAAATCGAGCACATACCTGGTTTGCAGTGAGAAGGGCAGACATTACGCCCTGGTCATAACTGCAGCCACATGAGTTGCGTTCAAAAATAGAGAGGAATGGAAGTATAGACGGACCCGAAGAGCGTAAAGCCAGTGCCAGCGACGAAAGCGAGGGAGTAGGTCAATTTCTTGCCTCGCAACCTCGGGGCGTTCTGGGCGACCTCTTTCTCGAGGTCGCCGTCCCGGAGGCCGGTGGCATCCTCGATGTGGTTGAGGGTGGGCTTGCCGTCGAACGTGCCATTGTCGTCGATGGTCCTGTCGCTCCGTTTCTTGTCGTCGTAGGTCGTCATGTCGGGCAGCGGGGAGTGGGCGGGCGGCGGGGCGACGTGTATACGCTCAGCTCAGCAAGAGAGGAGATGAAGGTGGGAGAGCGGAGGAGGGAGGAGGAGGGGGCTGACTGAATGAGAACTGACAGCTGACCGTGGGCGCTAGCGAGTGAATTGAACGGCAAAGAGATGAGGTTGCTTATATACTAGGCATGGCGCTGGTGTGGCGGGAGAGTCAGCTGGCCAGGACTGCATAGGAGCGGGCAGGAAATTCCGGTGGCGCAGGCAGGGTAGCCGCTTCGGGAAGTTAGTGCGAGATCGGCGGTCGACAAAATGCAATGTAGGAGGTTCCTGGAGGTGTGTTGCTGTGGAGCGTCTCGCTTAATCATGTCCCGGAAACAAACCTGACATCATCGTTTCGACGGCCGTCGAGGGCGCGCTGACTCACTCGCATCGGCTTAGGTAACCCTCTTTATTCCTCGTTTGAGACGTCCTCGCCGTCGACCCGCCGTCCGCGCCGGCCTTCAATGGGTCCTGTGATAAATGAGGAGAAGGTTCAACACTCGCGGGAAGACGCCCCAATCTGCAAAGTGCGCTGATAGCCCTGGCGCACCATTCGCTCTCGTTCCACGCTCGTGCGGCGGGCCCCATACAAACGGCAGGTGGAAAAGTAGGCGAAAATGCGAGCACAAAGTACGCTCGTCCTGCTCTGCGCATCAGCGAGCTGCAGGCATCCTTGTGCAACCCCGCGCTAGTTGGCGTCAGCTGATGATGATGTGTGTGAAGGAAACCGTATCGCAGGCAGTCACCTGCAGCTCCCGGCCAACAGGGCGAGCCGTTTTCGCTATGTTCCAAGTCTTGTTTCCATATGCAGCCCAGTCGCATGGAATACTGCTCGAGACGCGGTCTGGCGCGGCCTGCGAGATGGTCACGCGAGCCGGACGCGCTCCACTTTTGATGAGTCCATGATCGCCGGTCTTCTAAACTCCGCACTTTCTCGAAGCGCGCCGTCTCCCCGCAAATAGACGCCGATCGGCCATCAATCAGTTTTCTCATATCAAATCCTAAATTCACCTTTTTTTTCTGATTCCTAATGTACAAACTCGCGCGAAAAAAAAAGACATGAGGGCACAATTAGGAAAAAGACACATCGTACGACCACCTGACACGAAATCTGCCGACGACGACGACGGCGACGCCTGCGCGATTTTTCCCGTTCCATGCCAGCCTTGCCGTCGCCGACGGCACGCAGTTCGACCTCAGCCATTCATTCATTTCTTGCACGCAGCGCCGCCACTCGGACCCGCCCGGGTCGAATCGTGCGTCGCATGTACAGCGCTAGAGACGCGTCGACCCCCCGCCGCAGCCGCCGCCTCCGCCACTTCTCCCGTTCCATCTCCCGCCCTCTGCCTCTTTCACGCGCCGCGTGGCGCCGCCTGCGCGTCCCGCGGCGTCGCCCGGCAGCGCGCCGACGCGGTCCAGCGGCCACAGCACACACGCAAGCCTCGCGTCGACCAGCGCAGCCGGGACCTTCCACGCCAAAAATCCATATAAAATATAAAATAATATAAAAATGAGTGCCCGCTAGAGACAAGGAAGAGACAGAACGGAAGGGACACTGACGGGGCCCCACGTGTTGCTGTCCCGCGTCCAGAACGGCTCGTCTCCTGCAAGCCGGTCAGTCAGTCAGCGCGGGGCGCGCGCGCGCACGAATATGCGGAAACGGGCGCGCGAACCTTCGATCCAGACGTGCCCGGCTGGCACCGTGATCTCCGGCTCCGGGTACGGCGGGAGGGTTTGCACCTTGCACGGCGCCGCAGCGCGCGCTCAGCACGCCAGAGCACCGCAAGAAAGAAAAAATCGACGAACCACATCGCCCGGCAGCCCGACCACGCGCTTCACGATGAACTGGCCCGGTTTCACGGGCGACCTGCGGGGGAGAAAAGGCAACAGCGTGAGCACACAGCACGCAAAAAAGCAGAGAAAAAAATGGGACGCACTCGAGCGAGACGACGTCCCCGCGCCGGAGCGTGTTCCGCCCCGCGTGCACCGACAGGCGGTCGAACAGGACGAGGTCCCGCCAGACGCACGGCTCAGGGTTCAGCGTCGGCTGGCTGGGCGTGCGGCGTGAGCGCGACAGTCACGCCGCCGTGCTGCAGAAAAGTAGGCGGGCCCAAAGCGCACCTGCATGCTCCTCCCCGTGATGAACTTGACCGTGTAGCCGTGCTGGGCGAACATCACCGCGACGGGCGCCCAGGCTAGCGTCCTCCATGTTCTGCGCGAGAGGCGGAATGCCATCAAAAGCTCGAACGTCGCGCTCAAGTCGCAAATGCCGGTGAGCTGATCAGAGGCACGCCTATTCAGGAAAGCAAATCCACGTGGAGGTGTAGCTCGTAGCGTGCAAGACAAAATAGAATAGATTAGATCTAGGGCAGCGATGTATGCGACAAAGAAGATTGAACCAGGGGTACACGGAGAGCCTTTGCTGAGGCAGAAGAGAGAAAAAATAGATGCCGACGGTGGAAAAAAGGAAAGGAAAATGTACAATAAAGTCCCAAGAGCGTATTGCTAGCCTACATACCCCCCGCCTCCATTATGGCCGTACGCGTACTGTCCGGCATTCTCGCCGTACCCCCGCTGCGCCTGCTGGTAGTCAGAAGTTTCGTACTGCTGGTGCTGCGCCCTCGACGCCGTCCGCGGCGGGACGTTCACGACGTGCGTCGCAGTGCTCGCGTAGTCCGACTGGACGTCGTACGCATGCCCGCCCTGCCCGTGCTCCTGCTCGTACCCGTATCCATTGTGCGTGTACGCCTGTCCATGCTGCACGTACTCGTTTGCATCTCCGCCGATGGCGTACGCCCCGACGGCTTCCTGTCCGTAGCCGTAGTTGTGCGCGTCCTGTCCATATCCGCCGTTGTACGCGGCGCTGTGGGGGTTCCCCATTGGACTCTGGTTATTGGCCTGGCGGGCGACTGGAGCGGCGGCAGCAGTGAGGTTGGTCCGGCTGTCGTATTGATCCCCATAGTAGACGGAGGGGTCATCGGGCGATGTATGCACAGACGGCGGGTAAGAGCTATAGGCCTTGTTATCATAGCCATACTGTTGATTGAAAGCGGGCATGGGCGGGGGAAAGTCATTCGCATAGGTGCTTTTGTAGTCGGCACCGTAATTATAGTAGTCGTTCACACCAGTGGCACGGGTACGGATGGAGGTACTATCATCGAAGTCCTCATCATCCAATTTAATATCTGGAAGTGTGGGTTGAGGGAGAGGGTTGTGGACAAGCTCGCCCTTCTTGTTCTTCAGATGCGAGAAGTCACCCGCTGCTTCTTTCCTTGCTAACTTGGCAGCCTGGGCAAGACGTTCCTTATTCTTGCGCTTGACGATTTCCGAGATACGCTGAGAATGGATTTTAGAAACAGAACCTCATATATGATCACCTATTGCTCACCTTATCCACTTTGTGGCAGCAATATTCCTGAAGAAAGAGAAAGCATATATAATGTGGTAAGAATCAACATGCGTGACATCAATAAACCATGTCTAACCTTCAAATTACCACGAATATAGCAAAGCAAAGGAACGTAGCAGACGCCAGCGGCAAGTAGTAGCAATGCAGATCCAGCAAAAATGACGGTAGTTGTAAGAGTTGAGAAAATAAGAGCGCCAGTCATAATGCTTCCATTCGTATATTTGTTCAGGTCCCAGAAAGAGCCTTTATCCTTTTGAGATAAATAGAACGAGTACAGAGTGAGCGCGTTTATGACCTGGCGAGGACCGTCCGCAAGTAAAAGACGCTTCCAACCTAAGAGCTAATTTAGTCAAAGAATCACATCTTAAAGTTCGAGATCGTACTCTTGAAGGTGAAGAAGATGAAGAAAGCAAAGTCATCCTTTTTCTTTGTAGAGTTGTTGATGCGGCAGAAAAAGCAGAAGTGATCATACGACCCTATCGACAAAGATGAGGAACAGTTATCCTTGGATAATTTTGATGCACGTACTAAGCGAGTAATAATTATTCGCCATGATGTTAGTGAAGGCGTATGATATATCACGACTCGCGATGATCTTCCTTGCTTTCCGTGCTTCGTACGCGAGCTAGACGACCAACATGAATAACGCAGACATCGTATCCACAGTTCAATAACTCACCAACAAGAAAGAGGCGATGATACAACCGACGAAGAGCCATTTTCCAACTTTGAAAGGAATGAAGACACAACCATTGTCATCATCCTGCGTGCAGCTGTCGAAGATGTGATTTGACCAATTGTCCGTGGTCAACATGGTAATGGCTGTGAAGATATCGAAAACATAGACAAGAAAAGACTTGAGCACGAGCACATAGACCCAAAGGTACCTGGCCGTCGACAAAGATCAGCGCTCACATTTCCGATCAGACGACCATTATACTTACCGTGTGCGCATCCAGCAACCATGGTCTGCAAAGTCTCGCGTATCTATGAAGTCGAACTGTGCATTGGACCAAATCGTCAGCCTTTGACACAACTTGCTCAAGATCAATACTGACTTTGTGGTCTGGAACGACCTCCCGTTTCCATTCCGGGCC
Organism: Phellopilus nigrolimitatus; assembly: GCA_021029095.1. NCBI lineage: Eukaryota > Fungi > Basidiomycota > Agaricomycetes > Hymenochaetales > Hymenochaetaceae > Phellopilus > Phellopilus nigrolimitatus. The sequence goes on along the minus strand of JAJOHG010000003.1, from coordinate 805,478 downwards.
CCCACACATATCGTTTAAGGGAGAAGTTCTTGGGCAATTCGTCTAATAGGAGCAGCTATCCGGGCCAGCCAGGAGCATGGGCGTTGTGAAAGACCGACGAGTAAAGAATGGCTGTTGGGGGAAAGAGTGCGACGACGAGGGGAGACCGGACGACGAGCAGAGGCGGTGAAGGTGAGAAGGAGGTGATCGTTACGCTTGTTCTCCTGCCGTTGCTAAACAGGCAGCTGTCGGAGTTTGGTTCCATTTTAGTCTGGCGTGGCTGACACCAAAGTCGCGTGCGTCTGATCACCGCGGTCGACTTATTTCTTAGATTATTTGCTATGCCGTCCATATGTATTTAATAATTATACAGACCATTTTCTGGTACACTGCAGGGAGCAAATATACCTGCATGACATTGTTGCGTTGCAGGTTGCGATTGGATAAATGCGGAAGACTTGTTATGTAAGCAAGTGCACCTTCGCTAAAACTGACAAGTGCCAGTCAGTGCTGAGTGCTCCTTGTTCTGTCCTTTTTAAAACTGCAGTCGTGCTATTGTTGAGGGGATAAAAAAGTCAATATGACGACCGTTCAGAAGATAAAAGTGAGCAAAGAGCTGCTTGTGCGTTACCAGGGATGAAGCTAACATCTTGCCGTTTCGTAGGAGATCGAAGATGAAATGGTGATCGCTGCCGCTCTGCTTTCCCCTTGAATCCAGCACTGACGAGGCTCACAGGCTAGGAGTGAGCTCGAATGGTTCTTGTATCTCTCTCGGTTTTGATCATACGCCTTCCATAGCTCAAAAGAATAAGGCCACAAGCTACCATCTGGGACTCTTGAAAGCTAAACTTGCCAAGTTACGTCGTGAGCTGATAGCACCACAAGGTGGTGGAGGCGGCGGCGGAGGCCTTGGTTTCGATGTAGCGCGAACAGGCATTGCTTCGGTTGGGTTTGTTGGGTTTCCGTCGGTGGGAAAGGTGCGAAACAGCATACTTGTCTGAGAGCATAGAGCTAACCTAAGACCAGTCGACCTTGATGTCAAAACTCACCGGAACACACTCTGAAACCTCTGCTATCGATTTTACAACGCTCACAACAGTGCCAGGTACTGTGAAAGTTCATGGCGCGCCCATCCAAATTCTGGATCTCCGTTAGCATCTTCCGTTTTTCTGTCGAAAGAGGTCTCGTTGATTATCTCCCTAGCTGGTATCATCGAGGGAGCGAATGATGGCCGTGGGCGAGGAAGACAAGGTACGTATCAATCATGAATTATCTGATCGGAATACCAATGATGAATTTTCTTCAGTCATCGCCGGTATGCTTTCTGTTGCGCGAGATGCACTTCACACAAAGAATTAACGGGATTCTCTTCAGTCGCACGAACATGCAATCTCATTTTCATCGTTCTGGACGTGCTAAAGCCTCTTGGAGACAAGAAACTCATCGAGACCGAGTTAGAAGGATTCGGTATTCGATTAAATAAAAAACCTCCTGCGATCAACGTCCGGAAGAAAGAGAAAGGAGGGATTGCCATCACCAATACCGTTCCGCTAACAAACATCGATCATGACGAAATCAAGGCGATTTTAAGCGAGTTCAAAATTAACAATGCCGACGTAGCTATACGAGAGCCGGGTGCGACGGTGGACGATGTCGTTGATGTAATTGAAGCCAACCGGTACGATGCATCCACTTCGTTTTCGGCTGTAAAAATAACACACATTCTTCAGAGTGTACATTCCAGCCATTTATGTGTGTATTTAAATTCATGTCACTTATCATGTATATTGACGACACTATGTAGGTACTCAACAAGGTAAATATCATTTCTTCGAATTCGTACTATGTCTAACACCTCGAAGATCGACGCTATCTCGATTGAGGAGCTAGACTTGCTGTGAGTAATATCCTCGATGACGTACGTAGCTCTATCTAGCGTCTAACCGCGCGTTTGCATAGGTACAAAATTCCCAACAGCGTCCCCGTTTCCTCGAAAGACTGGCTGAACATCGATGAACTTATCGAAGTGATGTGGCAAGCTCTAGACCTTGTGCGAGTGTACACCAAACCGCGCGGGCAGACGCCAGATTATTCTCAGCCAGTCGTCCTTAAGCGCGGCAGATGTTCAATAGAAGACTTCTGCAATAACATTCATAAGGAGATTGCGAAGCAGCTGAAGTAGTAAGTAATTTTATATCCGTTGTAATGCCGGACATTTTCTCATAACACTCTTAAGTGCCGTTGTCTGGGGATCGAGTGCTAAACATTCGAGAGGCCAGAAGGTCGGGCTGGAACATGTGCTGGAGGACGAAGATGGTGCGTCTTGGCTTCCTGAGCGCGGTGGGCGCGCGCTAATGCTAGGTTTGTATAGTTGTCCATATCGCGAAGAAATAACTGAATAGTGTACTTCCATTACTAGTCTTTTTTTCTCTCGTGCATACGATGTATTGGATCTTCTGCATACCCTCCTAGTTTCTAGATGAAGGCTTGAGATAGATGTACGAAAGGCGCAAAAACGCCCAGGTCAGACCGATGGCGCAGTATACACTCGTAAGCATCAACGGTAGGAACTCCATCGTACTTGCACTTTGGGTGGACGAACTGTCTACAGGAGGGTTCGTCTGAATTTTGGGCGAAAATCGTCCAATTAAGAGAGGGAAGAAGGAAACGAAGAGCTGTAGGAAGACGAAGCCAGCGAGGTAAAGCCTCTCAACGTGGTCAAGAATTACCATGGGCAATGACCGAGGGAATCTTAATAAGTGAAAAACCTACTGAGTTTTGGTGCTTCTTTGCTTAACAGAAGACTCAACTCATAGACCCGCCTGACTAATGGTTGGAAAGTTAAGTACATCCAAAGAAGTGAATATATGATTTTCACAGGCGTTTCTTCGCGAGACAGAATTAGCGCTTCCTATGACAGAACCAGAATTCGAAATATAAAGTCCTTACCGGCTGGTGTGAAGAGAAGTGGAAACAGAGAATAGATACCGGAAACACTTGCGATGACGAACGTCCGGAAAAGCACATGGCTTTCCGCAGCGAGCAAGCTAAGTGATGCGTGGGATGTGAGATATTTCGAAGGAAGCAGCGAAGACAGCATCGAACCTCAAGGGTACCAAGACCAAGAGTACAGCCTTCTCGTGTACATGCCATCCAAACATGTATGAAACATATCCACAGAGTGTGAGTGCACACAGGAAGGACTTGTATGTAGGCGTCTTCCAAAGTTTCACCATGAATATCTGCGTTTGAAACCTAAATCTCCAGTAAACTTTGCTTCTCAGAAAATACCACGTACACTCTGGAAAGCTATTGTGATGACGAATGTATGCACAGGCTTCACGTTGGGTAAAACGGCGAAGAAAGTGTCTCCAACGAGCCCTCTCGAAGTCGACGCGACACCATCGGATTTCAACGCAATGTCGGCACCGCTTCTCTTCACATCTAGAAGCAAAAATCAATCTTGATTGCATGAAACACTGGAGTCAAAAGACTTCTGCGTACATTCAAGCAAGACACGGTCCAAAGCAGTAACGAGAGCCCACGCATTCGGGGCCCAATACGCATGATTCAGACCGCGTTTGAAAGGGAAGAGTCGCGACAGCAGCTGAGGAAGCTGTCCCATTAAAAGAAAAGGTCCGATGGAGACCACAAATACCGCGATGACAACGTTTGCGAGGGACAAAAATCTAGCGAATAATAGATCCCCTGTGAAAACCGATTGAGATAACAAGCCTGCGTGAAATTCGAAGAGGCGGAACCTTGCGGTGACATGCAAAAGGCTCTCAGAAGGTAGATGAAATAGGCAGGCTAAAATTAAGAAGTAAGGATAAAGACGCTGACCATGGAAAAGACCTTGACTTACAGCTAGGTACATGTAGATATGTTTGAAGTTAAGCAGTACGGCAAAGAAAAACCCGCATGCGAGTAAGTTACCCTATCAAGTCGGATCAAGTTGGTTGAAGCGCTGAGCGAGTCACAAAGGAGATCATGGACGCACATTACGGGCCGAGACGATAGACCAGAGTAAAATCCCAAACATGAATCCGTTGTATTGAAAATGGATATGATCCACTATCAGGAATCCAGGGTGAAGAAACAACGAAAGCGATATTATGCGCTGGGTTGTAGGATCTACCGCATCACGAGTGAATCTTGGAATACCAGCAGAAGTAAGAACAGCCGTCAATGAACCAACGGAACAGAGCGTATATACCGAAGCAAAGCAGCTGCCAGCACGAGCTCGGTGACTATGACTGTTGTGCGTTGGAATATGATGACCGACCAGGAGTCATAATTGAGGTTGTTCAAGTCGACTATTCTTTCATCGACAAGCGAGGCGGGGATTGAGAGTAACCATTCAAAGTAAGCGAAGAAAGGAGGGTAATCCAGTGCTGCAAAATAATTGTGAGTTCAATCTCGACTAGAGGAGACAGAACGATCCTCACTCCATTCTGAGGAGGTCTATAAAAAAGCCATTGAACGATGCGGCGTATACGTCAAACGTGCATTATTCAACTCACATCGTAGTACCACCTTGAAATAGGTAAAGAATGCGTGATTGCAAGCCAGTTCCTATGTACTTCGAAGTCTGTCGACCGACTGAAGGAATGTCAGCAGCGCACAGCTACGAACAAAATGAACGCACTATGCAGGAAATAGAAGGACCTTCAGCACCGTCGACACCACGAGAAAATCCCATTCCGAAGGCGATATGTTCTTGAACGATGTCCATGACGATGGCTTCTGGTTTGAGCCGTGTTCGCTGGATTGCTCCGCGTCGAGTGTCGGTCTTGCAGAATCAAGTACGTTTCTCTGCAACAAGTGCGCTGATTTCGGCTGTAGTGTCGTATGCGATGCTGCCAGAGGAAAGGCAATGGAATCGGCCATGGCAGCGGTTGATCAACTGCAGCTGGTGCTGAGCCAGCTGATCGACGCGTGGATAGACGCGCTCACGCGTCGCGCCTTGCTCGCGGTCTCTCGTCTTCTGGCATCCATATTGACAATGACCACGTTTACGAGATACGGCCAATACTCAGTCACAAGTAACCTATCCTGATGGAACTCAGGGTCTATGGCCACTTTTTGTCTCGTGTGCCGCATCATCACTATTCCACGTACTGCTTAGCTGCGTATATTTGACTTTCTATTGCTCGATCGAGCTCTGGCATCTAATTCTCTCGCTCTTGCTATACGTGCTCGGATCTATCGCTGACATTGGACATACTTTTTTATTTTTTATTTCTCAGCATCTCGGGCCCGAGAAGATATTCTGGAGCTCCATACGTAGGATGTGCTATGTATATTTGTCAGCAGCTTTTAATATGGAACTGTTACATGTTTAAATAATTCAGAAGTGCGTTGAGCATACATGGTGACATAACTTCTACATGTACTGCTGTTTGCGACATGCTGGGTCAGCACAGAATTTAGTATCCGAGCAGTGTTTCTGTCACGATCTTAAGTGAACGCACCAATGAAGGAATTGTTCTCTCACGCTATTTCGAAAACGCTGACGTCGCGCAAACGTCGCGCGCCACGGTACTTGACTCGTTTCGTCTGGAATTCAACGAACGAAAGATGGACCAAATTGCTGCAGCAAAGGTCGGGGAGCGAGTTGCACAAGGGTGTGTTTCCTGCCTTGCAGAGGCTTGCTTACCGACTCACCTTACGCACAGGGGCGTGTTAGCAAAGCTGATTTTCTTTGCCGTTTCTTTAGCTGTAGTTCCCCTTTCGACGTATTTTGGAACACAGAAGTTTGTCTGGAATGGTAGGTTTTCTCCTCAGCATAATAGGATAGAAGCTACTAGCAAGTTGACATATTGCTCGTTCCGCAGGCAACTCCACTTATGCTGCCATCTCTGCGGTGTTTGCGGCCAACGTTGTCCTTGTTGCGTACATCGCGCAGTCGATTTATGAGGACAAAACAGCTTCCGTGTCAGTAGGAAAGGAAGTGAAGGTCGAGGAGACGCGCAAAGAGCGATAACGGCGCATACGATCACCTGAGAAACTAAGAGCCTAGAAGGTCAGGCGTGAAAATTTCGTGGCTCGGATGATTGTACGATTTCTTGCAGAGTAATACCATGGGTTAGTAATTTACATGTGCGGCGGTCAGTCCAGTTTTTCACCTCTTTAGAGTCTGATTCGAGCGGACCATTACGATGTCAAAACACAATAACACAGTCTCTATACCTACATAGCCTGCTGTTTTGTCTATTCGGAAACCGAAAATGCTGCGGGACGTATGTTGTTACGGCCAAGCCGGGACCCGTGGCTCGATCAAAACGAACGACTAGCGCTGATTCATGAATTATCGACGTCTGTTATGCTGATGACTCCGATACCCGTCTCGGAGAAAAGAACAGAAGAGAACAAGAGGAGAACACACGTGGAAATCCGGAACAGAACGAGATTGCATCAGAAATTAGTGCGAATCTAGACAAAACACAACCATAGCGCGACGCGACGAGCCAAGCTAAATGAGGTGTGACAGAACGCGACATTCACGTGACTTTTGGTACGCCAAATAGTGTCCACTGAACCTTTTCAACACTCTTTTGCTCGCCAAGACTGAAGCTCAAAGATGTGCAGTGTTTAAATGTTTACAAGAATGATGTGCGTAGTAGAACCGGACTAGATGCTACGCGTAACTGACAAAAGCCATGTCCAAGCGGAGGCAGAGCGTGACCAAATAGAGCCAGACAAGCGCAAACGCGTCACTTAGCTAAGCGGTTGTCACAGTTTTTCCATAAAACACTGGTTCAAATTTTGTGTACTCTTCATCGTCTCCCACCTCCACCGAGCTACTTCTCCCTCTTCTTGCACAGCGTAAACGCGTTTTTGTGTACTCGTCTCCGCTTTGATTCCCCTCCTACTCATCCTTCTCAACACCTGTCCTACAACGATGTCTGCCACTGCCGTTGACGACGTCTTCTCCGCGCCAACCTCTACTCCATCCAAGAAGGTACGCGACTTTCCACGCGTCTCGCGACGCGTCGCATCCCTCACGCGTCTTTACGTCCCTAAACTCATTCTGCTTTGTGCCCATGCAGGTTGCTGCCGCCATCGAGGCCATGGAGCTCAAGACACCTACAAAGTCAACCAGAAAGCCAATCGAACCCTTCATCATCAACGATAAGGAACAAAGCGATTCTCCCGAGAGTGTGCAGGAGGAGGATGACATTGAGAGCCTGCGCTGCCGCTTCGTCGGTGACGTTGACCTTCCCGAAGGTACGCAGCCACCTACCCATTTATATCTTCGCACTGTCATATTCAATCGCTTTCCACTGCAGACCAGGAGCCCCTGCTGATGGAGTCTAAGCGCCGCTTCGTTCTCTTCCCAATCCAGTACCATGAGGTTGGGCGTTCGTAGTTTTCATAAATATCTGTGCTAACGTCTGAGACATTCCAGATTTGGCAAATGTACAAGAAGGCTGAGGCTTCGTTCTGGACAGCCGAGGAGATGGACCTCTCCAAGGATCTTCACGACTGGCAGAACAAGCTTAACGACAACGAGCGTCATTTCGTCAGCCACGTCCTCGCATTCTTTGCTGCGTCCGACGGCATTGTCAATGAGAACTTGCTTGAGCGCTTCAGCAATGAAGTGCAGGCAGCTGAAGCGCGCTGCTTTTATGGCTTCCAAATTATGATGTAAGTTTTTGATCATTGCCACGCGACACAGCTTTTAATAGTTTATCTGTTTTTAAGGGAGAATATCCACTCTGAGACCTATTCGCTTCTCATCGACACATACATTAAGGACCCGGCTCAACGTGATCACCTTTTTGATGCTATCGAGACCATCCCCTGCATTAAAAAGAAGGCCGACTGGGCCCTGCGCTGGATTACGGATCAGCGTTCGACATTTGGAGAGCGCCTTATCGCGTTCGCTGCCGTGGAGGGCATCTTTTTCTCTGGCTCCTTCGCCTCAATCTTTTGGTTGAAGAAGCGCGGCCTCATGCCTGGCCTCACGTTCAGCAACGAGCTCATTAGTCGTGACGAGGGCATGCACACAGACTTCGCCTGCCTCCTCTTTAGCCACCTTCGCCGTCGTCCTCACCCTGATGTGGTGGAGAAGATTATCATAGAGGCTGTGAAAATCGAGCAAGAGTTCTTGACAGACGCGCTCCCTGTCGGACTCATCGGTATGAACGCGAAGCTGATGTGCCAGTACATTGAGTTCGTTGCCGACCGTCTCCTCGTATCACTGGGCAATGAGAAGTACTATAAAGCTTCGAACCCCGTAAGTTGGCCTCTTCGATACATCCGCTTTCGCTAGATTGACATTCCCGTTCCTTGTACCTGCAGTTCGACTTCATGGACATGATCTCGCTCCAGGGCAAGACGAACTTTTTCGAGAAGCGTGTCTCGGATTACGCAAAGGCAGGTGTCAATGTGAGCGGGACGACGAAGACCGATGGCACGCACAGCAAAAGCTTGTAAGTTTTAGTTGCTTATTCGTCACCGATTGAGATTATTGACATGTCAAATCTAGCACGATCGACGAGGACTTTTAAACACGCGCAACGGTTCCTTTCCCTTTCATTAGATTGTTATATGCCTATTCTTAATGTCCATTATCTGCATCTTCGGCCACTCTTCACTGCATCTTCATCTACGTTTCGGCCCCACTTAGTTCTGTTTCATCCTGCCTCGTCTCCTGTACTGTTACCCTGTCATCCATAGCTCATGCCAATCCAACTGCAAAATTTGTTTAATGCACTCAATGAAACAAGAGTGAAAAGAGGCAGGTGGGAAGGGCCAAGGAATGCGTAGCTGAGGCGGCAAAAAGCGGCCGTCATGATGGGACTTTTATCTATTCTCGTCTGAATGCGATAGATTCAATTTTTTTTTTCAAACTTCTGTCCGGCTGCGCGATCGGCGTGTAAAGCAGCACAGAGGTTCTGCGCTCGGTCGCAGTGGCGTTTTTGCGTTACAATGCCTTGAAGTAGAGGTTGGGAACGCGACAGAATCGCGTCTTTTCGGTACTCGAGTACCGCAGGCGTGGTGCGGGATCCGATGGCCGGAACGAGTCGACCCATTCTAAACCATCTGGGGATACTGGCGATCTGCTCTCTCTTGCAACGCTGCTTTCCGAGTGATCTCATCACGTCTCGTAGCTATCTGCAGAGCTTGCCAGTGCACCTCGTACATGGAATGAACGTCGGACGCGCTCGAAGGGGAAAATCCTTGAAGACGGACATACGCTGGGACTGTACCTTTTTCCATTTTTTATTATTGTGATTATCTGGATGGAGCCGCAACGATCTTTGATGTTCACGCGATTTGCTCGGAACGACAGTCGAGAGTTGAGAGCGGAAAGGTATTCTTATCTAAATTTTACACTATGTTTTTGGTACGCGAAAGTTGCTTCTTTTCGGGGGGTGCGAACGAAAGAACCCTTACCTCTTTCCCCTTAGGCTCACTGTTTTCTATATAACTCCCACCCAATCCTCCTGCTTTTTCTGATGCGCTTTTAGTCCACGCTTTCGTTCTTGCTCTCGCGCACACGCGCAACTGGTGGCCGCCCACGCTGCGTACGCGCCCAGGCTTTCGCACGTACATCCCGGCAACGCTTCGACGATTCTTTCTTTTTTCACGCGTCGCCTTCTCTGCTCATCGTCAGGATCGGCAGCCCACGCTATTTAGGCCACGCGGTTCTCTTTGCTTTTCTCTTGTTTTTGTCGCGACATTCCCCCGGCAAATCTCTACGCGTCGATCGTTCGTGACTAGCTATGGGCATGCGCGTACTTTCATACCTACGCCAGACGCTGAGGAAAAAGGATAAGAGCAAGGACGTCCCCCCTGCGCGACGTGCGGGCGACGGCGATGGCGACTGGGACTTTGGGGCGCGCCAGATGCCGGACACAAGCACGGACCTTCCCCCGCCCCAGCGTCGAAGGAGTTCTTCTCTAGACAGCCCCAGGCACCCGCCTATGCCGCTTGCGGATCCGACGCTCCGAAGCTCTCGCGAACCGCACTCGTCGGAGACGCTTGCCCCTACTGAGGTGAGGAAGGTCCTTGATCTGCGCGCGCCCTAGTTTCTTACCACGCCTTTCCCTTCTCTTCTCTCTAGAAACGCGTCTCAGCCACAAGTGTCCTCGATATTGGAAGGGTCTTTCCCGTAATGGGAAACGACGCTAAGGTCGACGAAATGAAATCGTTTGAACCGGCATCCAGTCTGCCACAGGAGGATAGCGTGCTCGTTGCGGCAGGCGAAAATGCGAAAGTATACAGAGGCCTCGTGAACAACGGCGAGAAGTGCATCGAGCGGCGTAGACGCGTGCAATCTGTCGCAGCTATTCGGTTGTCGGATATCCCTTCCCGCCCTCAATTGCGGCATGCAAGCTCCGCTTACATGACGCGTGAACTCCCTCCTACGCCTCCGCTAAAGGACAGGGACTCGCCGGCCCCATCGATGGCATCTCTTCGTCACTCACAAGCTGGGCCTAGCTCTTCACGTTCGAGTGTGCAGCAGAACTCAGTGTCGACGAAGAGGTCGCTGCCGCAACTGCATAATATCTGGGAAGACTTTCTTGTTGAGGCCTCTGAGAACACTGAATCGTCTGGCTCATCTCATCCTTCTCATCAATGCTCTCGCACGTCGCAGCGTGCGACGGTGCATAAAGCCTCCGATCTTGCTCGTCCTTTTCCGCAAGGGCCCTGGCGTCCCAATTTCTCGCACCCTCCTCTTCCTCGACGCGTGCATTCACCTTCTAGCTCATCTGTTCTGTCATGTTCTTCTGCGCCACTCATCCAAAACCCGTCGAGTCCCAAGGCTCTGGATCTGACCCAACCTCCCACGTCCCCTCCGCGCTCTTTGAATCAGAGAGACAGGCGCGTACGAGGCCATGTGCGCACCTCTCACCAGACTTCCTCATCAACCTCTACTTTTTCGGGATCGACATCGTCAATGGCATCTTCGCTAAACATGTCTTCGGCATCCTCAATGACTACCGTATGTGACGACAACGAACCTGACACGAAACATGAAAATTTTCGGGGCGGCGATGACCCTTCAATTTGTACACCATCAGCCGAATCAAACTCTCGTTCTGAATATTTCCCTTTGCGTCTACCTACCCAGCGCGATCGTTCGCCTGCTTCTCTCTACTCTCATTACTCTCAAACTACGCCGTACAGCACTGCCCCGAGCTCGCGCGCACATACGCCCGTAGCGACCTCTACACCTACCTCCGCCAGCTTACCGCTGACGCCGTCTTCGAGCAGGTCTCCGAGCCGGTCTTCTCCCTTACCTGTCTTCAAACATAATGGCCGGTTCAGCCCGCGCGCCATGACTGGTGGCCACGTCGGGGCCGCCGCGGCAACACAGTGGCGGCGCTCACGACTAATTAACCCTGAGGATTTGATCTACGAACCCCCATTAACCCCGGGCTCGTCGAAGTCGAACAGTTTTCCTCGCGTTTCGTTGTCAAGGCGCGTCGTGCAAGGAAGCGACTCCTCCGAATCCTCGGGTACGAGCACGGGCTGCGCCGAAGCAGAAGCAGAAGCAGAAGCAGAAGCAGACGAGGACGGCGATGACGTACTGTCCGACCTCGAATATTATTATAGCTCGCACACACGTCCGCGGCCTTCTATGCCCGAGTTCACGCCTCCGCAGTCGGCCGCGACGTCGCCGCGCCGAAGCTCGATGGCGATGTCCCTGCCCCGCTGCAAGTCCGCGTCGAATATCAACCACGCCAAGCGTGCGCAGCAACGGGGTCCGTCGAGTCCCCGGGCGGAGCCGGTGTCGCCGGATGTAGATGAGCATGGTCGAAAAATATTTCCTCACCACCCGAATCAGCTGCATCTGTTCTTGGATCCTCTGCCACCATCGCCCATGAGAGCCAGCGTCATTTCGAGACCTCCCAGGAGCACGTCATTGTCTGCGAAAAACGATGCGGGTACGTCGAGTAGTTACACCCACGCACACGCTCGTTCGCAGCCATCCATCCCGACTTTTCCGTCTTCTTGCATGAACTTCGCTTCGGTGCGACGTTCGCGGGGGGATGCCCATACGCCGTCGCCGAATTCGAGTCCCCGCGGATCTGCAGTCCGTTCTAGCTCGTCGTCTGCGTCCACCGCGCGCTTGCCGCCCTCACCCAAGGCCGCTTCTCCTGTTGATTCTCCCCTTCCTGCTTTACGTTCATTAAACACCGCCCTTAAAAGCCCCAGTGGTCATGTGCAAGTGTCTGTTTCGCCGTCGACCGGCCCCGGAGCGGCCCCTGTGGAATGGGGGTACGCATTCTAGGACTAGCGCCTCATCGTCTTTCTTGCATTGCATTTTTTTATCGTTATTGCTGTCGCAAATAGTTTGTATACACTTTCATACAATATTTCATCTGTATTGCTTTTTCTTGCTGTTCCGGTCTCCTCTCTCACCTCACTATCGTAGGACGGGCTTCTCTACACTACTATGTATGGCTTCCAAAGCTGGTTTTATTTAGGTAGCAAAACGAATCATATTGGATCTTTGGACTGGAGTCTAAACAATTCCACACATGACAAATTGTATTATGGGAGGGATATTATGTCTTTGCTAGTTGGTAAACCAATACCTCTATTTTCCGCAGACCAGTACTACTCGTCTAAACGCTCGTCTTTCACCGACACGTCTGAGCCCTCATCAGATCCCTCGTCAGGAAGAATCTCAACTGAAGCAACGGAATCCCAGAGGACCTTCTCTGGCCCTAGGAGACCCTGTAAGGCGGCTTGTTCGACCTTCGCGCACCCCAGGACCTCAAGCTTCTGGAAAAGGTCGAAACGCCACTCACTCTTACGCATTCCCTCGATTAACTCTCGCACAAAAGGCATCCCGATTTCGTCGCATCCTTCCAATCGCAAGACACGCAGGGGAGGATAGTTTTTGAGCTTGGGGTTATAACGCAAGAAACCTGTTCGACGGGGCTATTGTCGGGGCCCTCAAGCCCAGGTAACGCAGGTGGGGAAGCTTTTTGAAAATGGAGTGGAAGAGCTTCTCGTGCTGTCCAGGAGACTTGAGGGTCAGGTCGAGCCTCTCGAACTTAGAGAACGTGCTTTTAGGAAATATACACGACTCTATCCAATGTTCCACCGGAGAGTCCGTGGGCACGAAGTCTAAGGTGGTGGACATGCTCTTCAGGTTCGGGGTCTGAAGCGAGCATGAGCTTGCGAAGGAAAGACACTTCCATTTCTCCGCGTGCGGAAAGGGTAAATGACTCGAGGCACTTGAATTCGAATCTGGGCAGTGTTTTGACCTCGGTGAGGTTCCTCGCATTTCGAAATTCGAGTGTCAGGTTGACAAGTTGTTTAGAAACCCCAAGGAAGTACAACAGATCGTCGATCGGCCATGCGACAGCGTCTTTCGTCACCAAGGATATTCTGCAAGTCGTTAAAGACACCATCAAGGTCCGCACAGGAAATACGTTATACGCAGTGAATATACGAAGCCGCGGGGTATGCCATTTTGCATAGAAATCGATGCCCTGGCCGGTATAACCCCAATGCGCTTTCGAAGGATCCGGAAAACAGAGCGATATCTTGTGCAGCCTTTGGAAGTATGCAGCCCTGTTCGAAAGGTCGCGCATCTCCCTGAATTTCTCCTCCCAGTCGGGCAGCTCGTTGTCGAAGAACGTGAAATTAAACTCTCTCCACCGTTCGCAATGGAGAATAATCCGGTTGAAAAAGTAGGCAAATCCTTCCTCGGATCTATCCAATTCATCTGGATCCTGCCTGTAATAATCATGCTCTTCGTTATCTTCAAGCAGATAATTGATGTACAGGCCGCTCCTCTCGCTGAGAGTCAAATGACGCAGAACCTTCCGCCAGTCGGGGGTATAGAAAACGTTCGTCCAAAGAACCGGGCGGCCAACGACTAACCTCTTGAAGCGACGGCAGACGTGAACGAGGAGGTCAGGGTCGACACCTTTTTTCACAGATAGCTCGAGGACGCGGCAAAGTGTCTCGTCCGATAGTTTCATGACCCCGCTACCAGAAGCGGTGTCATTGTCGAAAACCTGCATAATGTTCTGCCTTTTCTTCTCAGAGGAGAGAAGTAGAGTACGTAAAATACTTTGAAAACCATCTACTCGCTTTACTGAGCATCGTGCACGATCGAAAAATTGCTCCAAGATCACTCTTTTCTCGTCAGATTCTTTGCCTGAACTAGTGATATTGTTATTAACATATTCAGATATTAAAGAATCAAAGAATCAAGCATGCGTAACATACAGGTTGTTTTGAGCACCAGACCAAACAGCGTTCGTCGTCATTTTCCCATTGTTGTCCCTCAGTCGATTTAAAGCTTGAATGAGCTCATCGAGATGATCCGGATCTACCTCGACAGACGACGATGTATGAGACTCGTGAGGCTCTACCGAAACCAAGACAGGCATGACGGATGTACTTGCAAACTCATAGTTCAAATTAGCCGAAGTTGAACATTCCGATCGCATGCCGTTTTAGGCCTACAAAATGTGCCTGATCGCCCACTTCAGCAGAAGCACATTCAAGTCACTCATAATTCTCAAGTAACGCATAAATGAAAAAAAAGACAAAGGAAGAAAGAGGAGGTAAAGAGGTAAGGTGAGTACGGTACCACTATAACCAGACGAACGGGTAGCTGCTTTTGTCAATAGACAGGCTATTCATTTCTCTGAGTCCCTGTTTCTCCTCCTTCAATGGCAGAGTCGCGGCAGTCATTGTCAACATCGATTCATAGGCCCAATCAAATAAACAGCCAGTTTCATCGTTTCTAAAGTCCTTTGCAGCCCACTGGGACCACTACATGCGAGTATCGTTTTTAAAGATAGTAGTATTCCCACAATTAGCATGGTAAAAGAAAAGATCTACGTACGATGACAAGTATCCCCAAGAGGATTCTGCTTGTGTGATTGTCATCACAAATTATATGAAATAAATTGAGTTCAGTCGTCGTGGTAGCCTAATTGTTGCCCCCTGGATTCTCATTTACGCTGGATGAAAGTGCAGTTTGTCCTGCGGAAACACATCTACCAATTCCTCTTTCTGAATCCCCTGGCACCTGGCTATTGTCAATTTCTCGAAAACCGCCCAGCGACGTGTATCAAACTGCAAGCTCGAAGAGAGCTGCTTGATGGATCCAATCTGCAGGTCTTTGCACTCTATAACAGTGAGAGTATGAAGCGGAGGGAAAGTGATCCCCTGGATAGACTCGGGCAGCCCAATATGGGGCGAAGTAATTGAAAGACGGTGAAGGTGAGGAATTCTTTCAAGGATCATTTGAAGTGGGAATGACTTGTTCTCCTCCCTCGGTCGAAGATAATTTTGGATGTTAAGAGTGCGGAGAGAAGGGTATCTCTTGTTCGTTATGAAAAGTGCACCGATCCAGTTGTCAATATCTACCGCTTCCCTATGATTCAAGTAAACGAACATTTTTGAGACGCGTGGAAGCAAGATCTGCCGCATAAATGTGTGGAAAACGTGATCCGGGTTGCAGCAGTTAATAACAATTCCGAAGTGGTCAAGCTCAGCGAGGTTGATGATGCCTGGAAGCCTTTCCAAGCCATCCTTATCTATTCGAAAAATCCCTCGACCGAGGTGTATGTCAAGCTTTTTGAGCTTCCTTGAACAAGTAAGGAAATACAACAACGGTGAAAGAGCCGCGTGGTATCTGTCATATGTAGTTACCTCTATCTTGCAGGTTGTCAGAGTTTGACCGGCCGACGAATAGGGAATAGCATTGATAGAGGTCAAAGTACGAAGTTTCGGAGTGACCCAGGATTCGTAAAAAGCTAAGGAGTTGAGGAAGGAGTACTCCAAAGGCATAGGCTCATCAAACTCCTCCGCGGGATCAGGAAATGTGGCGGCCAAGAGCTCGAGGGCGGGAAGGTACATGCCTCTCAGTGCAAACTCCACAGCACAAAACACAAACTGCCAGCCAGAGAAGTCTGAGTCGATCTCAAAGTGGAACTCCTTCCAGCGATGATGTGACGGAATAGTCATCTCTAGAAAGTTCTCGCATACCTCGTATTCCGTGTTGATGCATATCTCGACGGACAGTGGTGTGTCCTTGCTCCTAGCGAGGTGAGCTTCAAGGCGACCGTCGCATTGAGTGTTGTGAACGAACGCCCAGAGATCAGAAAGATCGAGAGTTATAAATCTGAGAAGACGGCATACATGCGACAGAGATACAAGCTCGGTAGGGAACGCGCTCGCAGGCTCGACAGCAAATCGGACGATACTACACAGCAGTTCCGTCGGGAACACAGACAGGGTCGACATTGCTTTTAAACACTGAGGGGGTCCAAAGCATGAACACGAGGACTACGAGCTCGCCACCGGCCGCAAGTCAAATGGTAGGCAGATGCAGAGAAGCACTGTGGCGAGAACAGACGGTGACATGGAAGCAGCCGTCGATTCCAAATTGAAAATAGCCTATTTTTAAACAAAAGTCTGAAACGGGATAAAATGTGGCGTAAAGATCTACGTGATTCAGAGTCTTCATGGTCGATGCACTTCGCGCACCGACAAAAACAAGATTAAAAATGGCTAATTTACACAAAGCTGATTAATCTTTACATATAAATTCCAGGCCTCACATATAAAGCCGATCGTCTGTGCCAACGATCAACCTTTTCCTATTGTATTGATTTACCTTGACTCCCCCTGACGTATTTCCCCTTCCTCAATCAGTCATCCCAATCTTATTGTTCTTTCAACCGTCAAACATCGGTTCCTGCTTCGCAGTCTAACGGAATGCGATGCACCCATATGCTATCGTCAATTGTTTTTGTTGTGCCGATTATCATCCGTGTCGAGAAACTCAACGTACTAACACAGCAATTTGAGCAAGTTAACAATTGATAGATGGTCCGACTGGGCGTTCGTGTGTACAATTCAACAACTCAACGAATTGTATACGTCATTCATCGTATACATGTCCTTTTATCGCTTCTGTCAGGTTTTCTTTATCTGAATTTAAAGTGCTTATGAGCTCCCAGTCTCAGTATCTGTTATTTATTGCTGCATCACAAATCTATCCATTCGTGGAACCAATTTATGTGCCAGCGATACAGGCACCCTGTGCGCCGGTAGCATTTGTGAACGTTCGCGAATGCTCGAAGACCGCCCTATTGTTCTCATTCGAAACAAGAACCCAGAATGCTGACAGTTAAAACGTCTAATAATGATTTTCCTGCTGATCCTCCATTTTAGCATCCCATGCATGACCAACAGTTGGGCGGACCTTCGATGACTTGGAATTGGCATTATAGTCTGGATTGACAAGAGGCAGAAGGAATTTACAAAAAAAAAATTGTCTGTTTATTCTGCTTCGCCACGACAAGTGACGAGTTGTACAACAAGAAGTAAGGTAAGGTAGGTATAAAGTCAGAAAATGCTATATACAATGAGCTACCACAGAACCAGCTACACCGGTGCTCGTATCGTCAGCGTTTACATATTCTGCCATCAATAAAACAAGAAAAAGAATAAGAGGACGGAAAATAGACAAGGATATAAAAAATTGGTTGAGGGTAGTCCCAAATTTGAGATAATAGAAGTCCCGGAAGAGAGATCACTGGAATCAGAAAAAGAAAGAAAACCAAGGATTGACGATACAATTTGTGAAAATCAGAAATAGTTGCCCTTTGCTGGTGCAGTGCGGTCGCGGTCGCGCGACTGCTGACGCAGCTGAGACGCATTGACGATTCCGTTGCTACGTGGTGAGATTAGCTCAACCTGGCCCGCGCGCCGGTCCCGCCGTGAAATATTCGACGAGGCCGACTCGCTCGAATATGTCTTCTGCGTGTTCACAGCAGCGCTGCGGGGCTCGCGCGTGGGCAGCACAACGGGGATGTCAACCGAGTGCAGCTGGGGACTATTAGTCTCCTTCTCTTTGGAGCTCGCCGAAGGATCGCACAGGGTATGCGTAGTATGTGTGCTCTGCACACTGATACGCTCGGCGTCGTTCGGCCTGTGTGCGGATCCCCCTGCAGCAATTGTAACGATAGGGACTTGCCCCGCAAGCTCATCGTCGCAGAGCTGTTGTAAGTCATCGAACCCGAGGTACGCAGCCTCGTCGCGGAGATCAAGGAGCGCCTCGAGGCGTGCAGTTGCGAAGGAATGACGGGCGGCAGGGAAGAGACGCGCTGCGTACGGTAGCATTCCTGGGGGATTGGACCGTGACACAGGTGCACGAAGGTAGGCAATGATGTGCTCATAACTAAGACAACAAAAACAAAAATCATTATTTCATGCATTTGAAAAAAGAAACGACCGGGAATGACTCACGGTTCACTCGGCCGGTCAAGAAAAACGTGGATAACAGACGTCGCATCTGCCCTGCGCTTCGGCTGGCGGGACTTCATGATCCCCGTCGAGGCGAGATGATCCTGGAAGAGCGAGTTGAAACCAGCGTAATTCTCGTCGTCGTCCGAATCGTGGAATTCGCTGCGCTGCGAATACATCGACGCACCATCGCCACCGTCAGCCAGCTCATCCCTCGGCGTCTGCGCAACCGGGTCTGCGCTTGTATTCGTCGATCCAACCAGGTCGGTGAGATACGACGCGAGGTACGAAGGGCGGGCTGTAAGCGTTTTGAGCGTGCTTTTCAAGGTCGCAGTTCCCGTTTCGAGGACCACGATGAGCTTTCCGGGATCGGTCTTGTGCATATTCGCCGGGAGATTGGACATGAGCACAGGTTCAAAAGGCGGCTGAGGGAGTGCAGACGCGAGGTCGATGGGAAGCTGTGGGGCAGCAGCGAAACAGTCGCTTTCAGAAACCCGAGAGCCAGGGCCCGCCGCGGAGCTACATGCAGCGTCTGATCCAGGCCGCGACAAAGAAGAGCAGGACTTGCGTCGGGGTTCAAGTTGAGGTTCAGGTTTGCGTAAAACACGCTGCGACCGCGCCTCCGGGATCACAGGCTCGTCTTCTAGCATTGGCGAAAGCTGACCATGGGGAAGACTATGCGTCTTAATTCGTGGCAACGACTGGGAGGGCTGAGCGAGAGGAGAGCTGCGGACGCTGCGCGAACCTCCCAAGCGCCCCGACGGCTCCGATTGATACCCAGCACCGCCGCTCGACTGACTGCTACTAGAGCCCGCAGAGCGCCTCGACTGTTCCCATTCGCGCTGCATTGACTTCGACTGAACAGGCGACACCGGCAAAGAGGCGGGGAGGGGAGGCAGCGGCGGGCTGGGGGGCGGAGAAATCACATCGGCTTCCTCCCTGACAGACTCGGGCTGCTGCTTATGGTATTGGTGAATGCGCGAGGGGGTAGAAGTGGACGCAGGAGCTCCGTGATAGCCACCATTCGCTGCGCTCAAGCTCAGAGCTTCCTGGGGGGTGCTCACGATGATTGCGCCTGAGCCAAGAGGGCCCAAACGACCGGAAGTAAGGCTGTCTGCAGAACCAGTGAGCTTTGGCTCTGAGATTACAATGCCTTTTGGCCCATAGGGCCCGTCTCCGTCGTCGCGGTAGGATCCAGACTGGTCATGGGACTGTGCGCGGCGGTGGGAGTGGACGTTGTCCTGGATCCTCTCCCTAAGAGATTCCTTGAACTTTGACATGGTGTTTGTGAGGGACGGACGGCGTGCTTTGAATGTCGGTCTCTCTATCCTAGCGGGGGGTGGGAAAGACTGGTAGATCGGAGAAGATATGGAAGCTGAGCGAGCAGTGTGCATAGTTGCGTTGCAGAGCTGCTGCAAGAGGTCGCAAAGTTGAGATGAGGCAGGAGGAAAGGAGGAGGTGGTGGTGGAAGAAAGCAAAGTAGAGATGAGTGCTTTGAAGGCAGCGTGGATAATTGAGGGACGGAAATGGATGGCGAGAGCATTTTTTGCAGACAATAAGGCGACCACAGTCAGAAGCCACGAGCGACGAGCAAGAGCCGAGAAGAATGGACTTCTTTTTCAGGGCCTTCTTTTCCCTTTCGGGGATGCAGCGGATTTTCCGCATGCCCTGACTAAGATTTCTACTTTCGGCACTTCCTATGGTCCATGGACTCCGACCTCGTCTCTGCAAAATTCCAGCAAACCTATGTCGCTACTTTGCACTCCTTCTCCCCATCCTACGCTGCTCTCCATGCTTCCCGCAATCGCCGAAGTGCATCCCTCGGTTTACGGCATGCTGCTTCCCCCTTACACTGCTCGCGGTGCGGCCATTTTGGCGTGTCCACCCGCCTTATCCACACCCCGAACAAGAGAACAAGGACGAACATAAGAATGCAAAAAGACTCTAAACACAAGACCGTCTTGCCAACGCCAGATCAACGCGTGTCTGCGCGTGGCAAACGCATGTGCAAAACCTGTACGGCGTGCGGTTTCGTCGACGTGCAAGCAGTCAGGCAGGACGATGACGTGCTCAGGAACGTACTACACGCCGCGTCCGGTTCCGACGTGCAAGCAACTTCTACTGCGTCGCCCGCTCGGTCCACCTCGCCTGCCCTGACACCAAAGGAACGATCGAGAACTGTTCCTGTTTCTGCATTTGAGGGGCTTGTTGAAACAAATGCAAGTATGCAAGGAGACGTTGTATGGAGCAATGCTGAGGGCAAAGCTCGGGCCCCAGGAAACAATGTCGCCTCCCGTAGGGCAACGCCAGCCGAGACCCCTTCCGTACCTCAACGCAGTGCACCGGGGTCTTCTCCAGCACCGTCCGCAGGTTCGTTGGCAAAGCGATCAAAGAAGAAAGCGGGTCTGCAGGAAATGTTGGCGCGTTCAAAGGAAAAGAAAGCAAAACGAGCAGAAGATGAGGGGAAAGGCAGTAGTGGACTGGCAGCTTTCTTGAGTGGTTTATGATGGGGCGTTTGTATATATCAGCTTGTACGTGTACCCTTTTTTCAGTTACTTATACATGTCTAAATTTCTTGCACAGATTTGTGTTGCTTCATCAATAAAACGAGGCGCAAAGCCCCAGACATGCCTTAGGATCAATTACTACAGTTTTGCAGTTTTATTATACCTCGCGTCGAATGAAGTAACTGTGTCCAGCTCTGTCATGTCTATCCCTTACCACTGGCCCATCTCACATCGCCATGTCTATCGCCATCAACAAGTGGTTCCTTTCTCAGCTGTCTCCCTTTTATCCACAAAACGCAACTACGTGATCCGACTCAGATGATTACATCAGCACGTACAAGCATGTGCTGTGCAAGACTCGTCAAGCTGGAGGACGCATATTCAAAGTCAGTCATCTGAGTAACTTACCGCAATTTCGTACTCGCCGGTCTGTCTATGCACTTGAACCGCCAGATGATATTACGCTGATGCGTGATCGTCTGAAAGCCACAATCGAGGTCCGAAAAATACCGAGAAGCGCGGCGGTGTCATGTTGAGTAACTCAACGCAAGTGCTGGTGACATTGACGTCGGACCGCACTATCTCTGCGTCTGTAAGCTCATGTTTCTTTTGAAGTATACTCATGTATGACGAGCGTAGATCCACACTTCAGTTCTTTGGCGCCGACTCTTCAGTGAAGGCAGATTGTGTTCTTTTCGATTCTCTCCCTTAAGCACGCTTCTAGCTTGTAACTTAGCTCTTTTTATATCGCAAGGGGCTGACTCATTTCTTATATGTAGTCTGACTTCACCAATATGACTTGTGTCTTCCAAAACACCCATGCGCTTCCATCTCGGATCAATTTGATGTTTGTCACGCAGCGGCAAAGGAAGCACCAGTGCTTAGAGAATACTACGAGCGGAAGGTTGTATAAACTCAGGAAGCAGCTGCGGTGTGCAGAACGCATCGCTTCGCAAGTATTCGCGGTGCTTCGAGTATACCTTTTCCTTCGGGGAGCTGGATAAATTTGTCTTACACCATCCAAGTGCTGATATTTTTGGGCAGACAATCGTCCTGCGGATTCCTGTCAAACTCGTTCTGAACTCGTCCGCGGTACCCAGCAAATGAAGCACACTATTTCACTTACGAGTTGGACTACACCGTATGCATGCAGGCGTTTGTCAAATTTGAAAGGTGAAGGATGCTTCGAAAATATGGCAGCCAGCTCAAGTTGTTCGTGTTCAATATCTGCCCGGAAATCGATACGGGGGAGTTCCACCATGCCTTGATGCTTTAACTTTAAGCTACTGTCGTGTGCTGCTTGTGATAGCCGTCTTAAAGCGGCACTTGAAAAGTGTACATCTGAGCCCCAACTTGATGGACACCTACACGCATATACACATGTTGAAGCACAACCATATGTTTGGAGAGCTTCCTTAACGTCATATCCACATTCCAGAGACACACGCGGTCAACCTCGCCGTCCGCGCAGAGTCGGAGTGATCTTCCGACTCGTTCTCTTCTAGTAGGCTCCACTATGCACTGTCTTCTAACATCTTCAAGCCCCACGCCGGATGCATTTCGGATCCATCGGACGATGCCGAGCCACAAAGCTTCGGTATAAAGCGTGCTCGGGCGACTTCCTAGTTCCGCACTGGCGCCTTTCTTCAAAGAAGTATCATATCCTTCGTACACAATGAAACTTTTCTCTGCCACCTCCCTCGTTCTTCTCGCTGCGCATGCTCTCCCTGTTTTTGCGCAGATGGTGTCCTTTGCCGCGCCAGCTCCCGGCGAGACACTGACCCCGGGATCGGATGTCACTGTAGAGCTCGACTCCGCTGTATGCTTTATTCATTTATATTTTATTCTGTATTAGTTGAATGTTTATCTTGGTGTTATGACAGGACGGGCTCACGAATTTTCAACACATCAGCGTCGCATTTGGCATGGGGAGCGCAAACCTGGGCAGTAACATGCTCTATGCAGGGAACTACACCCCTGTGCGGCACGAGGCGAATAAGCCTGCTTATCAGAATTTCGTACGTCCGAAATATTCAACTACTAGAGATATACAATGGAATTGAGATCTTTATTTTTATAGACTTTGACGGTACCCGCCCACGTCGAAAATGGGTCGAGTCTGCTGAACGTAGCGCATTTCTATCTGGTCGGCGTGAGTAAATGTGCTTATATTGTGGATTTTTCGCTGAAGCGTGTATCAGGCTGGACTGACTCCTATTCTCGAGATGAAAAATATCAGCGTGATGGTCGCAAATTAGTTTTCACATGTAATACATATTGGACATTTTGGATTGTAATTTCGAATATTTTGGATTTGTTTTGCTATAATGCATAAGTAAAATTTGCCCGGACCGTGAATCGAAAAGTGAACCTCTGCTGTGCGACAAGCCAAGTCCAGCATACACATCAAACCTCCAACCTCAAGCCGACTCCCCTCCCCGTCGAAGACCTCAAGGTAAGCATTGTTCAAACATTCCTAGGCTGTTATGCGGTCCCGGTTGGTCTGTATGCTGCGTTGGAAGGCAATAGGCTTTGAGGAATGAGGTGGATGAGCGGGACACAGGGCGGATGAGCGGAGGAATAACCAGATAGCGTGCTCGTGCTGATCTGCCCTTCTGCACTGTCCAGATGCCGTTCGTGAAGCAGCAGAAGTCGACCGCGTACTTCTCGCGATTCCAGGTCAAGTACCGCCGCCGCCGCGAGGGTAAGACGGACTACTACGCGCGCAAGCGCCTCGTCACCCAGGCGAAGAACAAATACAACGCGCCCAAGTACCGCCTCGTCGTGCGCTTCACGAACAAGCAGGTCATCACCCAGATCGTGTACGCCCGCCTCCAGGGCGACTTTGTTTTTGCCGCGGCGACCTCGAAAGAGCTCCCCCGCTACGGCATCAACCACGGCCTGACGAACTGGTCTGCTGGTGAGCCCGAGCTTTCGACACTTTGAAAAATAAAAGTCCTTCTGGTTCTAATATACATCGCTCAACAGCCTACGCTACTGGCCTCCTCTGCGCTCGTCGTGCTCTCACCAAACTCGGTCTTGCAGACAAGTACGAGGGTGTCGTCGAGCCCGATGGTGAACTCACCCTCACCGAGGCGCTCGACGAGGAGGATGCGCCCCGCCCTTTCAAATGCTACCTCGACGTCGGCCTCCGCCGTACCTCGACCGGATCCCGCGTCTTCGGCGCGATGAAGGGTGCGTCGGACGGTGGAATCTTCATCCCGCACTCAGAGAAGCGCTTCCCCGGCTTCGACCCGGAGGCGAAGACGCTCGACGCCGAGGTTCTGAAGAAGTACATCTTCGGCGGGCATGTCGCGGAGTACATGGAGTCGCTCGAGGAGGAGGATGACGAGCGCTTCAAGAAGCAGTTTGCGACGTACCTCGCGGATGGCGTCGGCTCGGAGGACATTGAGGAGATCTACACGAACGCATACGCTGCGATCCGAGAGGACCCGGTGTTCAAGCCGACGGAGAAGTCGAAGGACTGGAAGGCGGAGAGCCTCAAGCACAAGACACACCGTCTCACACACGAGCAGCGCGTCGAGAACATCCAGACGAAGATCAAGACGTTCCAGGCGGGCAGGAGCGCCGAGGCGGAGATCGACGAGGACGAGGAGGAGTAAACTCGACGTATTTTTTTTCGTTTGAGTTGGGAGAGGTGGTTGGGGATGTTTCTTTTTCATATTTTGCTATGTTTTCTGTATCCATGTGCCGCAAAAGGGTTAATAGGGCCATGCCTCTATGCCTATGTTCTGATGCCGCTCCGTCATCACAATCACACTCTCTAGACTCTCATGCACTACAGAACTTTGCATTTCGCCATCTAAATTACATGTCGGAAAGAATCTAACAAGATGACAAACGCTTGTTCTTGAACAAAATCTTCGTTCTGTAAGGAAAGAGGTAGCACAGCTAATTATTAGACATACAGACGACACTGACCAGATCACTTGGACCAGTTATCGAGAAAAAACCCTTGAATACCACCATTGAAAGGAAAGAGCTGTGAGAGATTCTGGAGGCTCGTAATCCAGCACGTACAAGGTTCACGCAACCAGCGCGCCACGACGACAAGGCTTAGCCTTTAGTACGGCTTGTGCCTATTCTTCTTCAGGTCCTTGTCTAGCTGTTTGGCCTTCCTGTGCCCGATATCGACCGGGCGGATGTTGTCATCTGCTTTCTTAAGCTTAACAGGTCTGTTACCCACGTACTTGCCTGGCAAGTCAAGACCGATCAGTTTGAGAAGATACGAGACAAAGGAAACGCCTCACCATCCATTTCTTTCCATGCTCGCAAGAAATCTTCTGGGTCAGAGAAAGCCACGAAGCCGTACCTAGCCTAAACACAAATCGTTAGGCAGTTCGATGTAGAATGCTACGAATGACTTACTTTTTGACTCAATCGATCTCTAACAACACGAGCCTTCGTAAAGGACGGGTACTTGTTGAACGCGCTAGCAAGAATATCGTCGGAGACATCGTTGCTCAGATCACCCACGAATAGTCTGAACCAGGCTGAAGGACATGTCAGTACCTAAGACACTTCGTAGGAAAGGTTCGGCTCACTAGGCTCCCACTCTAGCAGAGTCTGGTCCTCCCAGACCTTCCCCGCACCCTTCCGTAGCACAGTCGTGCGCTTCCCGCCCTTCGCAACCTTTCCACCTGCACCCCCGCGCTTATCGATCATCGCACCGGGGACGTACACGCTCTGCTGAGCGAGGATACCGACATCGTATTCGTATGCATTTGCTGGGACGGGTGCGTGGTGGTGCGAAGAGGACGAGCCAGCTGTGCCTGGGAGAGGATACTGAGGGCCGCTGTAAGGCTGATGGTATGGATTGTTCTCGGTATGGTTGGATGACGACGCCTGCTGCTGCTGTTGATAAGTTTGGTAGAAGCTCGAGGCGGAGTAAGGGTTGTTCATGGTTGCGAGAAATGCTTCGCCTTCAGGACGTGAACGACGACCGTAGAGTCGTGGATGCGCACAGCATACGTACCGCCTTGGCTACGCCACAAGATGCAAATATGAGCAAGTAACAGTTGCCTTTCCGGGAGACCTAACAATAACTTTTATTATTTCTGTTTTCCCTGTAAACACTGAAGTAAAGCAAATGTTCTATTTGAAAGAGAAGTGCCTTCTTAACTACATGCGTTATCAGACGTCTTCTCGCATTAATTCCTTTCATAATAGCCGTAAATCTTATGAGAGAGAAGCAAACCTAGGTGGAAATGATTACAAATGGAAGTACAGATTAACTACGAACTCAGGTTCCAGCGTACGATTTTATCAAGCAAAAAAGTATAATTTGCTCCCTGCAAGTAATAATCATTCCAATGATGAGAGCATCCGACTTCAAAATACTGGGTAAATAACGCGTTGTTTTAAGACGGCACGTGAATCGTTTTGGTCAATTCCCCGGTGTTGCCTTTCTCGACGGCCCACTCCAAGCACCGTCTAAACATTTGTTTCTCAATCCAGGGCTTGCTACGCGCTCGCTTAAGCTTTACCACACCCCTGCTCTACCTAGACTGTTCAACTGGTACGGAACTACGGGAATTAATAGAACTATGGATATCGACAAACTCTTCAAAGTACGCTCATACCGACTGACTCTTATTACTCTTGCATCTCATACATTTTACTAGACTCCAAAATTGCCCGCAGGAGGCAACAAAAGGCGCATGCCAGATACACCTACACCCGAAATGCTCAAACGTATGAAGGTTGAAGCGCCGAATTCATCGACCTTCACACAACCATCCCCTCCCCAGTCAAACGGCTCTTCTAGCAAAGGGAAGTCTCGGGCCACGACTGTCCATGACGAAGGCGACGAAGAGGGAGACGTTGATATGGCAGAGAGCTTTGCACCGGGAAATGACGCAGACTATTTTGTGGAAGAAGACGACGAGGGGCGTTTTTTCGGCGGTGGCCTCACTAACGAACAGAAAACCATCCTCAGTATATTTGAAAAGGCAGAGGATGAAGGCACACAAGAAGATGTGAGTGCCTGCTCGGCTAGGCTGGCTTGTCTGACAGTGCTGAGCGTAGATGTCGTTAGCATGAGGAACTCTCGATCACGAGCATACGCAGAATGCTATTAAGATTTGAACGCGCTGTGGACAAGAACCAGGATCAACGGTCGAAATATCCAGATGACCCGTCAAAGTACGCGTTTTCTCGACTTATCCCGAATTGTCATATACTAACATTACGCATTGAGAACAGATTCATTGATTCGGAAGCAGATTTAGACAGTTCGATCAAGTCTCTGTTACCACTTTCTCAAGAGCCGGTTCTGGCATACCCAGAACTAGTCAAGTCTGGAGTTGTACTGAAGTTAATTGGGCTTATGAGTCACGAAAATGCCGACATCATGATTGACGTCGTACAGCTCATCCATGAGCTCATTGACGAAGATGCAGGTGCGGAGAATGAGGATGAGGAAGATGCTGGTGAGGGAAGAGAGGCTGCCATCAAATCATTGGTTGATGCTCTTGTGAGTGCCTATATCCGGTCCTCTCCTTGTCCGTATTTAAAACTGTTTCAGCTCGAAAATTCAATCATGGAATTGCTGGTGGATAACTTACCCAGATTGAACGAGTCTGAAGAGTCGGATCGTCAGGGTGTTTTCGACATAATGGGTAAGTTGTGATTCGTTTTACACATCGGCAGTTCTAGCTCACGCGACCTATGGACAAGGCATATTTGAGAGTATTCTCGGAATCAACGCACAACTCGGACAACACTTGGTCTCAAAAACAGCTATATTACCATGGTTACTCAAGCGCATACAAGCAAAAGCGCACGAAGGAAATCGCGTCTATGCCGCCGAAATTCTATCAATCTTACTTGACAACAGGCTAAATAGGCTGGCATTTGGCAAGACCGATGGAGTTGAGACGGCGCTAAAGGTGCTTTCTGTAAGTTGAAGGGACGTATCATAATCTGCCGTAAGTTGATGAGTTCTTAGCAATATCGAAGACGGAACCCTGTCGATGCAGATGAAGAAGAGTTCATGGGGAACGTCTTCGATGCGCTTTGTGCTGCATTGTCGGAGCCTGAGATCAAAAAACTCTTCCTCGATGCAGAGGGTATTGACCTGATGGTCCTGATGCTAAAGTAAGTCGGGTGCTACTTGTGATGTCGTATTAGTCTTATACATTTTCGCAGAGACAAAAAGGATTCATCACCGCAATGCATCAAGTTGCTCGATTTCGCCATGTCTGGTCCTGCAGGAACGGCATGCTGTGAGACGTTTGTGGAGGCGCTCGGACTCAAGACGCTTTTCTCCGCATTCATGGGCAAGGTCAGTACCTCTTAACAGACTCCGACCCATTGTTGGTGTTCATAACTGTCCTTTCAAACTACCAGTCGTCGAAGAAGGGCAAGAACGCCTCGCCTGCCATCTCAGATTCGACAGTCCACATCCTGGGCGCGTTCTCCTCGCTGTTCTCCAATCTGCCCTCGGACTCAAGACCGCGCATGCGCCTCCTCGCGAAGTTCGTCGAGAACAATTACGAGAAGGTCGACCGTCTGTTGGACCTCCGTGAAGGTGCGGCACTGCGGCTTGCAGCGATCGACAAGGAAATCGCGGAGGAGCGAAAGCAGATGAAGGAGGATGGCGAGGAGGTGGGCGAGGTCGAGGAGGACAGGTGGTACCTCCGCCGGTTCGACGGCGGACTGTATACCATGCAGACGGTCGACTACGTACTTGCGTGGGTGTGCATGGAAGACGATGGGGTGAGTTTCCCTTCGCTTTTCTCAGATTTGACAGCGATATTGAGAATATATTTTTACAGGCGCGAGCACACGCGCAGCAGATGCTCAAGCGGAAGGGCCGTACACTGAAGGATGTAGTGGATGTCCTAAAAGTATTCCGCGACAACCTTGACGAAGACGAGTCGGCTGCGGCTTCGTTGGAGGACGCCTCGCCTCCGCAAAAAGAGATCCTAGGCGGCCTCATTGCATTCCTCGAGGGTTGCTAGTACAGGGAATTTCGATCGACGATGAATTGCCTCTGAGTGGCACGTATCATGATATAAGTGCAGCGTAACTATCTTATTTAATGCGACATGTTATGAACAATGCAGATGCAAAATGCGAGAGACAGATGAGAACTACACAGTAACAAAGACATAGGTAACAAAGAAGCGAAGGGAGGCAACTGGGGGAGAAAAGGATTGATAAATTATGCCGATAGAGCGGATGAGGCAAAGATCATGTCGAGCGCTCCCTTAACCTTGAAAAGTTCCCTTTGGAAGCGTAACTCTTCCTCGACTTTTTTCCGCAGGCGGACGAAAAGAGCGTCGATCAACGGGGACTGCCCGAGCACGGGCGCATACATGTCTGAATCGCGCATTGCATGCGTGAAGTAACCGTCAGCCCGAAGAGGTCATAACGACAAGATAAGGACAGAAAAGGCGAACCGATAACTATTCCGGAGACACTGCTGGCGAGGTCACCAAACCGGGGATCGGTGATGTATTTTACAAGAAGTTGAAGGACCGGCTCCAGTAGCACATCGTCCCGGCCCGCAAGTGCTGTTCGCAACCCGTCGCGATGCACGAGTTCCTGTATGAGCGAGAAGGCCGTCGTCGGGGGCACTTGCTGCAAACCATTCCGACGAGGGCGAGATCGTCTTCGTTCAGAACACGCTTGGGCGAATGTAATTTGAGATTGAGAAGCCTACCTTTCGGAGAACAGAATCCAGGGCAGCTGAATACTTGAAGTTCTTGAGCAGGCGGTCGTACTCGCGCAGCTTCCGCTTCCGGCGTGCCTCAACCTTGAATTCGTCGAAGTCGCCCACGGGCTTCGCTTTCGCCTTACCCTTCTCGCGAAAACGGCCCTGGCCGATCGAGGGCAGCGTGCTGTCGAGGAATGATTCGAAGGTGCCTGATCGGAGGGAGGCGAGGGAGAAAGGTTCCGAGGAGGATTCAGATGCTTTGGGTTGTCGTCTGCGCACAGACAATGTGCCGTCCGACATACCGGCAGCAATGTGCGTATCGTCTGGCTGTAGTTATTTATTCGACTGAGCACGCTTTAAAAGCATAAATTAGAAAGAAAATCGCGCACCGAAACATCTAAACAAAGTACCGGCGCAGGGTAACGCATCGTGTGCACGACCTTGTACGTGCTCACGTCGTACACCTTCACCATGTGGTCTAGGCCGCCTGTTAGCAGTCTGCTTGCGCGTCCGTCGAAAGCAAGCGACGTGATCGTTTTTTGGTGATTCGAGAATGCGCGAAGGCAGCGGCCGCCCGCGACGAGATCCCACGCACGCAGAATCGGACCTGCGGCGGAGAGGGCGACCGTGCCTGTGGGGAAGAGGAGGACCTGCTCGACTGGGAGCGCATTGCTGCCCTGAAGCGGAGTCTGGCCCGCCCATGACCATCTCGCAGTGACCCGAGCGCGCATCGAAGAGGCGCACGGTAGCGTCGTACGAGCCAGTGAGAATGAGATTGGCGTTCGCCTGCGCGACCTGGCCAGAACGGACGTAGTCTGTGTGTGCGGTGAAGGTCGCGATGGCGGACTGGGAGGGAACATCCCAGAGCTTGACAGTGGTGTCGTCTGAGCAGGACAGGATCTGGGTATTGTTTGCGGCGGAGAATTTGGAGACATGCACGGGCTGTTTATGCGAGTCGAGTGTGCGTAGAATGGCTCGCGAGTTAATATCGAAGACCTGCGAATAATTGACATTAGTGTTCGTCGGCTAAAGAAGAGCATGACTTTGCTTCGCACCTGCACAAGCCCACTGTCGTCTCCGGCTACGACCAACTTGCCGTCGCTCCTAATGCATCCCGAGCGCGCAACATCCTTGAATCTGGATATCGTCTTTGTGACTTTTTGTGTTCTGGGCGCGTATACCTGTACGCGCGTCGCTGCTGTGACGGCGTATCTGTGGGGTTTGGAGGGAGAGAAGTGTATCGAGGTTATAGGCGCATATTCCTTGACGAAGACCGGATGTTTGAACTGGCGCCAATATCTGGACTCTGGGTTTCGCTTTGCCGACGGGCGTGCATGTCGTTTGATGACGACCGGTTGATAGTCCATGCTGCGTGTCCTAGACGTCGGGCAGTCTACAGACAGTCTGCGCGAGCCATCGGAAGCAGGCAAATTCGGAGTTCGGATACCAAATTTTCGATCACGTGTTTTTTGCGGCGATTCCCGACGATGTTCCTGCTCTAAACTTTTGTTGTCGATGATCTCAGTGCTCCTCCCCTTCCCTCGCTCTGCCCCTTGTCGCCTTTCTTTAATTCTTGTACCTAAGTTCAGCCATGCTGCTCTACTCCGATATTATTTCTGAGGACGAGATGTTCTCCGACGCCTTCCCCATGTGCGCATATATCTGACCAAAAACTCTGACGTATATGCTCACATCAATGTCCTCTGCAGGAAGCTCGTTGATGACATCGTCTACGAGGTTGATTGCCAGTTGATTACTGTCAAGGCGGGCGCGGATATAGATATCGGTGAGCTTGTTTGCTTTCCCCCAATGTATTTACATACATTTAACGGGCGAACTGTAGGCGCAAACCCGTCTGCAGAGGAGCAAGAAGAGGCCGCTGGCGAGGAGGGTGCCACCCAGATAAACAATGTCGTCCACTCCTTCCGTCTCCAGTCCACCGCCTTCGATAAAAAAGGCTTCCTTACCTACCTCAAGGTACAGCAGTTTTTAGATTCTGGCACAAATTATTTTCACTTCCTGACTTTCTGTTATATAGGGGTACATGAAGGCAGTCAAGACCAAGCTCCAGGAAACTAACCCCGAGCGCGTAGAGGCCTTCGAG
The DNA here is from genome assembly GCA_021029095.1 of Phellopilus nigrolimitatus. Lineage (NCBI taxonomy): Eukaryota > Fungi > Basidiomycota > Agaricomycetes > Hymenochaetales > Hymenochaetaceae > Phellopilus > Phellopilus nigrolimitatus. The sequence goes on along the minus strand of JAJOHG010000003.1, from coordinate 773,959 downwards.
AAAGGCGCACAGGGGTTTGCGAAGAAGGTCGTTGGGAACTTTAAGGACTACGAATTCGTGAGCTGGTCCTCCTGATAATCTATGTATTTTCTCTGATGGGGCGTTAGTACACTGGTGAGGGCATGAACCCTGATGGAATGGTTGCGCTACTTAATTATAGGGTGAGGTTTAAGCTTAAGCGTATGTTTATTCTTTCTTGACTTGGTTTATCGATCGTATAGGAGGACGGTGTGACCCGTAAGTACATTCTGACTGTCGGTTATTGTTACGAGTCTAATAGTCTAATGCGCTCTAGCCTACTTCACTTTCTGGAAGGATGGAGTGAAGGAAATAAAACTCTGAGTTACTTTTATAGGATTATCGGGTATCATGGTGTATGTTGGTGGAGACTTTCCTCTATATGGCATTGTTTTTTCGATGCGTTCGCTGACTGTGAAAGCGTGTATTTGACGGAACCAGATGTGATTACATAAGTAAAAAAAGAAACGATCAACGGAACCTTGTTCTACTACCCCGTCCGTGTCACTGTCTCGAGTTTCGACCCTTGAGTTTTTTGAACATAGCGTGTTTCGCGATTAGCTAATGCAGGCCTGCAGATCATATACACATTTGTGGAGAAGCGTACCTGATTTTGAGCCGTAGATGTCGAGCCACGCTGTTCGCTTTAACTTCTGCACCTTAGCTTCTGTCCCTCACGTCAATCCGAGCACAGCCAGCGTCCGACATCTCTGTTTTCCAGCAGTTCGACATCTCTTTTCGCAACTGTCATGTTCCTCCCATTCATTTCGAGTATCTCGAAAAGCTAGATGTTTTCTGCCCGAAGACAGGCGTCTGACGGTCCAGGGTCGCGCGTTTCTGTCTTGCTTTTCGCTCGACATCGCAGAAGCACGTTCAGGTCTTCTCGGATCCGAGTGAAATAAACGCTCGTTCGTATAGAAAAGGCAGGCTATCGGTCGAGGGAATAGCTTCCCGACCCCCGCCCTCTTGTACCCACCTCGTGTAACCAAATATTTTGTTCTTTTATTCTCTTTCGTCCTTATATGGTTTCGAGCACGAACCAATTTGTATGTTGTGGTGGGTCCTTCTCTTTATAGCACTTGCACTGGACACGATTATTGACCATGAACGCAGAAGGCGGATTTCTTTCATCCGCTGGTCCTCTAGCGATACCTTTCAAGACGAATGCAGGCATCGTCTTATGGAGCGTGGTAGGTATACTGATGAGACTATTTAGCGAAGATTAAATTTATTTTTATCTTACCAGACAAATGCGACTCTTGGTGCATATGCCGCCTTCTCCCTTCTCACGCGGTTGAAACCGCAAGGTGTGCACAGTCTACACAGAGCTCTTGTCCTCATACTGGCTGCTCTGTCGCTCTCCTTTGGCTCCTGGGCATGTCAACGTAAATATTTTTTGGACACTTTGAAGAGCAGGCTTTACTTTGTTTATGTCGAATTTTCCGTCTGTAGTCGTCAGTTCCCGCCTACGACTCGTTCGTGCAAGTGATTCCGGAGCTTCGCTATTCATCTCGTTTGAACCTGGATTCGTCGCGCTCTCAATTTGTGTACCTGTACTACTCATAATCGGAGCTTTTGTCGTGCTCGACTTGCGATGTAGTCAGGCTCATTGGAATTGCGGAATTTGTGGATTAGCGGCCGGGCTTTCTGGTAAGCAAAAGAAAGGATTGAGATCGTATTTATTATTGGCCTAGCTAATCGAGTTATTCTTGCCTTACAGTTGGCTTCATGCACGTACGTCGAAAGTCTAGGTCCTTAATTTTTTGCACTGAGCCTACGTGTTTTCAACATAAAGTATGCGCTTTACATCTCTCTTCCGAGTTTCGATGCAGTGTTCTCGACGACCCAAATCCTACTCTCCTTCTTTCTGTGCTGCTCGGCGTCAATCTTTTCTTTTCTTTTCATGAAGATATGCAGGCGCAAATGGACGCAGCACGTGTGGATACGAATTCTCATTCCTCTGCTCTATGGATGCGCGGTTTCCGGTGCGGATTACCTATCTTTGAACGGAACAAGTTTCATCCCGAGCGACCCGACTGTCGTTGAACAGACTGTCGGCAACAGGAGGATTAGAGATATTCTTACTTTAGGTTAGTTTTCGTTTAGATTTTAAGAAGTGAATTGTTAACATACCTGTCTATCTAGTGGTCCCCGCAATAATCTCTCTTGCGCTAGGACTCTTGATCGTCACTCTTCTTACGGTCGAATACGCTCTGAAATCCGGATGTGGACGCGCTTTCCCTCCACGCCTCACAATAGCAAGCATAGCATTCACTAGTGATGGCCGCGTTCTTGTTAACGAGAAGGGCATGCTGCCTACCAGAATTGTGAACCTTGAGGGGCTCCCGAAGGTAAATATCAAAATGGTCCTATATTCCACCGCTGAAATGTGAGCACGATCAAACAGGACAGCCTTGATGAACTGTGTATCAGTCGCAATACCTTTGCCTGGCTTCTCTCGCTGTCGTACGACTGGACGATCCTGAGTCCCTATCTGGCTCGAATCATGCAAAATCTATCAACCCCTGATAAACGTCTCGCTTGCATTTGGCGATCCTTGTTCTCTTATTTGTGCCCTCCCTTTCCTCCGCGTTCCGGCCTGAAAGTTCGCCTGATCGAGGCCATCACACAACTCGCTGGGGATCTCGATGTTCCGCTCGCGATGCTCGGTGTGCTCTACGATCGCACACTCGAGACAGGGACGCATATTGATATCGCCGAATTCCTGCTGCTCTCGGAGAACGCATCGTTAGAGCTGCATGGCGTCGAAGAGGCTCTAAAGGCGGACAGTGCGAACGCGGGGCGTATGCTCTTCCTCGTGCGCGCTCTGCCCCACTGCCCCGTGTACGCACATGACTACTGGCCACAGAAGTATGCCGCACGCGGATACAAACTAAAGCTCATGCGCCGCTTCCGTGACACCCTCAGTGAGGCAACCGGAGCGGCGCAAGCCGACGTCGACCAAATTCTACTCGGGTGCCGCGATTACATCGTGACCGGGACGAAGTCCATTCTCGAGTCGCGTGGGATATATATTTCGTTATTCTCTGAGCGCTGGGTGGATGATGACAATAAGGAGGTGTTAGTTTATGATTTTGCAAGGCATCAGGTAGTTTTATCTTCTTGGTTCAGCTCACTGTAAGGATGCGTAAAATATTAATTTTCTTTTCATAACAGATTCCGTCGTACCGTCTCGATCTACCAGAATTATCCCCGGAAATGCGTTTCTGGCTTCGTGATATGGCTGGGATATCCGTCGCAGATCTTATCCAGGTTTGCAAGGACGACGTCAAGATTGGTTACCGTCAGGGATTTCGATCCTCTGAGACGAGTAGATTCAAATCGGACATAGAATCTTGTGGGCAATCATCTCTTCTGGGTTTCAAGGATGCGCTGGCACGCGCGCTAGAGCAACTTATGCGGAACTTGTCGTTTGTTGGACGCGATCTGCCGCTCTGGACGCGTCTCACATCGATTGTGAACGACGTCCCCTCCGTGTCCACCGACGGACCACCTGCGCATATGATCGTCTTCCATGCACAGATGCCCGACGATGAGTCTGACTCCGAACTCACGCACGTCTCACACAGCGCTAGCTTCTCCTCTGAAACATCTCAGTCTGCATCCTCAGCTCCACCCGAGGCGATGCCGATGCCCTCTGTTTTCACATACACCCCGCGTCGTCTCTTCGATGCCGCGCAAGCACTCGCCTGTTCGTCGATGGCCGACTTCCAGCGAGAAACCAAGCTCGAGCTTGACCGCCTTTTCGTGACGGCCGCGAGCGCGAGGGCTGAATGCGGTGGCGGTGGTCTGGGCTCTCGCCATTCTGACCGCCAACGCGAACGCCACACGCACACGAATAGGAACGCGCTCGTTTCGTCTTTCAGCCTCGACACACTCAGTGACGCTGGCTCGGAGCACACGTCACGCACGCGGGACGCCGTCGAGCGCGTGCGTGCCGGGTGGGCCTCGTTGAAGACGCGTGCGCGCGCGCTGCCGATGCCTCAGTGGCAGCTGCGTGGCTTGGTGACGCGTCGCAATATTGGTGCGCGAAGATCATTGAATTCCGAGTCTACGTACGTCACGGAGCCTGTTCCCGCTGCATTCTATCAACGGACGAGATCGACCTTGGAGATAAATTCCAGCGCTATCGGTGTACCTGGATCCGTGATGCACAGGGATCGTATTTCTCCATCTCAACCAGGCAGATCAGACCTGGCTGGAGGTTACTCGGGAACCATGCTGTTACCACCAGCGCCGTTTGTCCTTCCTAATCATCCGTTTGGGCGCAGTGGTCTGAAGGGAGCTCATCGTGGCAGTATGCGCTCGGAAACTAGTACTGGCAATTAGGGTGTGCCAAAAAGTCAAGGAAAGTGAATGCCGACTCAAAAATTACCTATCATGCGCGAAAATATTACTAAAACACATCTTGATCCTGCTTTGATAGCTAGCTGTATTTTACATTGTAGAAGAGTTCATGTTGTATATTTAGAATGCCGTGTTTCGCCCGAAGAGTCATAAGTATACTTCGGTACCGTCAACGAAGGTGCATATATGCATTGACACACCCAAGCAGACTCTTGAACAACTTCAATATACCTACCATGTCGTCAAAACCTGCTGTCTACATTCATGGTCACGCCAGTTCCGTATTGCGCTCGCATTCCTGGCGTACTGCGGCCAATTCGGCCGCGTACCTGCTCGATTCCCTCAAACCTGACATGCATATCCTCGACGTAGGCTGCGGTCCCGGTACTATCACCATCGACCTGGCCAAACTTGTACCCAAAGGCCAGGTCGTAGGCCTCGAGCCCGTCCCGGACGTCCTTGTCCAGGCGCGTGCAAACGCTGCCGAGCACGGAGTGGACAACGTCAAGTTCGAGGTCGGAAACGTCCAGGCGCTCACGTATTCCGACAACACGTTCGATGTCGTGCACGCCCACCAGCTACTGCAGCATGTGGGCGACCCCGTCCAGGCGCTGCGCGAGATGCGCCGCGTCACGAAGCCCGGCGGGGTCGTCGCCGTGCGCGAGGCGGACTTCTCCACCATGGCCTGGTACCCCGACACCGAGGGCTTGTCCGAATGGAAAGAACTTTATCTGCGTGTGGCCCGCGGAAACGGCGGCGAGCCCAACGCCGGGCGTCGCCTGCATGCCTGGGCACGACAAGCCGGGTTTACAAGGGACAGCATCACGGCCTCCGCCAGCAACTGGTGCTTTAGCACGGCGGAGGAGATTGCCTGGTGGAGCAGCATGTGGGCTGATCGTACCATCGACTCGTCGTTTACTCGTAACGCGATAGACGGCGGACTCGCTGACAAAGAAAAGCTGGATTATATCTCAGAGGTGTTTCGGAAGTGGGGCGCACAAGAGGACGCCTGGTTTGTTCTCGTGCACGGCGAGATCCTTTGTCGTGTCTGGTAGGTTCTCGATTATCCCACCTCCTGATTTTGATTCTGATACTAGCCTATTCCAATACAGAATACCGACGGCGGATCTCTGGGCTTCGAGAGAAGAGATAGGACCCGCCCGTGTCGATGGAATCCGAGAGAATATTCTCACTTGCATTCGAAGGGGAAATCTTTGAAGGTGACGAAGAAAACTCAGCGTAATTCAACTTACTGCCTGAGTCGAAAAATGTATAGGTATCGAGCCGACGCATTGTACCTGTCATGTGAAGATTGAAGTCAAATATTGAATTTCTACAATTTCAAGAAGGCCACAGAAATACCTAAGTGAATTTTATAATAGTTTGTGCATTTGCCTATTTCACTGATATCCTTAATATCTACGACGCGCCATCCGAGAAATATGCTCTTGCATATTTAATTAAGGATGTACATCGCAAGTTGAAAATAATGTTTTTGAGAAGATCGAGGCTTCGTTGGTTGTATGCGGTGACGCGAATGACTCTTCCTTTTACCTAATGACAACAGCCGCCAAGACTAACTAGGCATCTGTAACCATGCTGCTGGCTCTTGCATCTGTGATATTCAATTACAGAAATAAAACATCGAATAAGACGGCAATAATAGATGGAAAACAGAGCGGCGCGGGATACGCATGCCGGCGCTGCCTCGCCGCCCAGCCCCACTGTGGGTGCTGCATCCGATATCCGGGTGGTACCAGCGCAGCAGGGGATGCGCGAGTACCTCGACGTCACCTTCGCGCCGAGCATGCACCCACCGGTCGAGGTCGAGCCAATGTCGATCAGCAGCAACTCTTTCTTCACAAGCTTCGTCGCCTTCGCCGCCTTCTTGTCCTCGGTCCCGACGCCCAGCAGGTGCTGCAGGAGGAACAAACTGACCTCGAGTTCTGCGCATGCAGACGGACGAGCATAATAAGCGCATGGAAGAAAACGCCGAAAGGATGGCGCGACGCACCGGTGTAAATCGGGGCAGCTTGCCCACCGCGCTGAGCACCTGCCCGACGAGCCTGTCCGCGCGGCACAGCGTCGGGTCGATCATCGTGCCTACGCCGTTTACCGCGAACCGCAGCTGGTTGTTCTCTCGAGCAGCATGACAATATGGGTGAAGGCCGGGCAGCAGCGATTGCAACTCTGTGCGTCCTTCGTGACGATGCCTAGGCAAATCTCGATACACATTCCGAACGCGAGCACGGCCATGAGGCACCCATGATACCACCCTTCGGCTCGTCGACCTCTGCTCCCGGCTTGTTCACGTCGAACGAACAAATGACGGTTAGCCGAGACGAGGTGAAGTCCCGCACTGGGATCTAATCCGCTTCATGATGTACTCGTTTGCCGCGTCGATGTTGTATTTTAGCTGCGTGGCACGGACCGTATAATAACGTGCCGTATTTCGGGGTTTAGAGGCAACATACGGTACGGCACGTATTTTATACGACCGTATACGGCATTACGGCACATACGGACATCAAATTGACCAGACTGCCATCACGATCACACAGCCACACGCGACTGGTCACGTGATAGGTTTTTGGGAACCCCGGTAAGTCACTCCCCCGGATATGCTAGTTCAAAATCATGGCCCTGTCGGGACCTGTACAGTCCTTACTGGAGTAATAACTATCCTGTGTAACTTCGGTACCGTCAACGATGATGCATATATACATCGACCCACTCCTGATCTCCCATGCAGCCCCTTGAACAACTTGAATATCTACCATGTCCTCAAAGCCTGTCGTCTACATTCATGGCCACGCCAGCTCCGTATTGCGCTCTCACTCCTCGCGTACTGCGGCCAATTCGGCCGCATACCTGCTCGATTCCCTCAAACCTGACATGCACATCCTCGACGTAGGCTGCGGTCCTGGCACTATCACCATCGACCTGGCCAAACGTGTGCCCAAAGGCCAGGTCGTAGGCCTCGAACCCGGCCCGGACGTCCTTGGCCAGGCGCGTGCAAACGCTGCCGAGCACGGAGTGGACAACGTCAAATTCGATGTCGGAAACGTCCAGGCGCTTGCGTATCTCGACAATACGTTCGACGTCGTGCACGCCCACCAAGTGCTGCAGTACGTGGGCGATCCCATCCAGGCGCTGCGCGAGATGCGCCGCGTCACGAAGCCTGGCGGGATCGTCGCTGTGCGCGAGGCGGACTTCTCCACCATGGCCTGGTACCCGGAGCTCGAGGGCTTGTCTGAGTGGGAGGAGCTCTATCGGCGCGTGGCTCGCGGAAACGGGGGCGAGCCCAATGCCGGGCGTCGCCTGCATGCCTGGGCACGACAGGCCGGGTTTACAAGGGATAGCATCACGGCCTCATCCAGCAACTGGTGCTATAGCACGGCGGAGGAGGTCGCCTGGTGGAGTAGCTTGTGGGCCGATCGTACCATCGACTCGTCGTTTACTCGTAACGCGATAGACGGCGGACTCGCCGACAAAGACAAGCTGGATTATATCTCAGAGGTGTTTCGGAAGTGGGGCGCACAAGAGGACGCCTGGTTCGTTCTCGTGCATGGCGAGATCCTTTGCCGTGTCTGGTAGGTTCTCGATTATCTCACCTCCTGATTTTGATTCTGATACTATTCCAATACAGAATACCACAACGGCGGATCTCTGGGCTTCGAGAGAAGAGATAGGACTCATTCGTGTCGATGAACTCCGAGAGAGTATTCACTTTGCTTTCGAGAGGGAAATCTTTGAAGGTGAAGAAGACTCAGTGCAGTTGCAACTAACTGCCTGAGTCGAGAAATGTATATGCATCGTGTCGACGCATTGTACGTACTGTCATGTGAAGATTAAAGTCAAATCCTGAATTTCTACATTCTCAAGAGGGCCATAACAAGCTAGTCACCACACAGAAATACCTAAGTGAATTCTTATATAGTCCGTGCATTCACTTATTTTGCGAATATCCTTGATGTCTGCTCAAAGAACGAAGCGCCGTCAAAGAATAATGCTCTTGCATACATATTTTATCATGGATGTATATGCTACGCAGATGTCAAAATATAAAGCGCTTACTGTTCCGCGAGTTCAAGAAGCTACAGTTTGCATTTGTACCCACTGCATATCCATGGAGATTTTACAACTGTTCGCGACGCAACAAGCTAGTATTATAATACACAACTTTTATCCTTGGTCGCCGGAGCAGGCTGGAATTAAGTAAATAATAACAAGCTGTATTCCCAAATACCGTACCCTCACAGCTCGTCGTGGTGGTCGTGAGGCTCAGGCGTCGCAGCGTGCTCAGCCTCAGTGGCAGTGGACGACGCCGCGGCAGTTGGCACAAGGCTGTTCTTCGCCTTCTCCTCGACGAATTCTATGAGCGACTCAAGCGAGCGGTCGCCGTTGAAGTCGATAAACTCGCGCGAGCCCGCGGGCTTGAACTTAAGCGTGGGGAAACCTGAGATTCGGAAGTCGACGGACGGCGGGATGTCGTTCTCGGTCGCGTCCATCTTCGCACTGCAGACGCAGGTCAGCATCTGCAACTTACATCAGAGGAAGATAGGCATTGCCACTTACATCACAAGTTGGTCCTTGATGTTCGCGTAGCGCTCACCAAGGGAATCCCATGTTGGCTTGAGGCGCTTGCAGTGGCCACACCACGGCGCGTAGAACTCGATAAAGACGTCCTTGGAGTCGTCAAGGATGACTTCGTCGAAGTTCCTACCCACGATGGTGTAGACAGCCTCATCCTGTGTCGAGGGGACTGGTTCGCTCTTCAACTGCGGCTGGACCTCACCCGAGAGGTAACTGTCGACCCATGCCTCCACGCCCTCGGCTGTCAGGTCCTGCGCCTGGTCCAGAGGGTACTTAAGCTGCTTTCCAATGTCCTGCACAACAAAACTCGGCCACTTCGCCTCGGGGAGGTTGAGTGCCTTTGCGTGGTCGCCGAACTTGATTGCGTCAATCCAAACGAAGTTGATCTTGCCCTTGTTCTTTGTGGCGATCGGGCGAAGGGAATTGATGTGTTCATCCTTCTTCGCGTCGGTAGGGTCGATAAAGAGGTATGCCAGCGGCAGTCCGCTCTGCAGATAGACCTGGTAATTTTCCGCACCAACCTCGTCCACGGAAGGGATGGCATAGTCTTTGATGAAGGTCTCGAGCTCATTTACGGTAGCGGACGGAACATGCGTTGCAAAGTCAATGCGCGGCTCGTCGAACTGCCTGTAGAGAACAATTGCCGGAGGAGTGACGCCAGCCTCCTTGATGGCTTCCTCGTCTGTCGTTAATCCGAAGAGGTAGTCATCACGGTGCTTGTCAGCAGTCGCGGAGAATTCGGGTCCGGGAGCCTCAGTAGGGGAGGAAAGGTAGGCGATGAGAACGAGCTTGTCAGCCTTCTGGAACTCGGCATGATTCGCGGCCTTCACATCCACAACAGCAGGTAACGACTGTCTATTGTAATGTCAAAACTGATCGCATTCAGGATGAAGAGAAATGAAAGTACTTGGTCATGTAGCTGATGATACCGTCAGCTTTGCGAGGACCGGTGTAGTCTGTCGCCTCGCCATTACGGAAAACCTTCAATGTACTATTTCCGAACCTTCAGGATTTAATCCGGAGGTAGACGAAGAGAAAGACATACGGGTATCCCTTGATATCGTGCTGCTGGCAAAGATCAGCCTGGTCCACGCAGTCCACCTTCGCGAGCTTGATGTTCTTCTCCTTGAGTGCCGTGGCAGCCTCCTCGTAGTGAGGCGCGAGAGCTTTGCAGTGTCCGCACCTGAACGATGAGCTCAGAGCTTAGAGACAAACACGCTCTTCGAAAGATAGATCCAGCGCTCACCATGGCGCAAAGAACTCGACAAGAATCAGAGGCTCCTTCTTAACTATCGCGTTGAAGTTGTCGGGAGTGAGGTTGAACACATCAGAAGCCTCGTCGGCAGAAGCGAGACCAGCGCCCACGAGCAGCGCAGCAAAAGAAAGGAATGGCGACAGGCGCATTTTGAATCGTGAGTCGTCGACAGAAAGATGATGTGTGAGGATGAACAATAGAGCGATTTATACGCGTTTCGTGTCCGGTCGACGTGTCATTCACACGCTTTGTCATTTCCCCGACCACGTCTCGCAAACATCACTAATAGTCCATTAGACGGCTTCATTAAACTCTTACAGATGTGTAAAGCCCAGATTCAAACGACAGGATAGTGTAGATAAAATAATCGAAGAATGAACGACGGCGGACTTTTAGAAAAGAATAGTCGGGTATATCACAGGGACGCCAGGCTGAACTCGCTCCCTCGTTGTCTCCCGCTCCCGTATTTTTTAAACACCTTGTCAAACGTCCGGGGTATGGGGAACCCGTTGATTGGATATTTGTGCGAGCCAGACTCTGCCGGAGGAGGAGGGACTGGAGTAGCGATGAGGTCATTGGCCTTAGTTCGTGCATTTGAGTCAATTGAACGCTTACTCTTCGAACCAGGACGGCTTTCTTGCGCACCAGTCGAAGGGAGCCCATTAATCGAGACATTACCGGCAGATGGTGATCGGCGCCCGGGCGGAAGTACAGGTGGCGCCAGAGGCGAAAGGATAGCAGGACCCGCCGACACCACTCTGTTTCGTGGAGGACCAGGAGGAGGCGGAGGAGGTGGCGCATGAGCAGGCGCATGACTATGGCGTGCAGCAGGCGACGGTCCAGGGGGAGGTGGAGGCGGAACTGCATCACCCTCTGATGGTGCTCGCGGACGCACAGGCGGAGCGGGACTCGGGCTCCGCAGACTGCTCGCAGGTCTTCGCGACGGCAACGAGGGAGGTGCCCGAGGAGGCGCGGAAGCGCTGGCTGCGAGTGCGACAGATCCCGGACGCGGCGGGGGCTTCGGCGGTGCTGATCTAGCAGGCAAAAGCGGTGTCTGCGTCGCCTTGCGAGACGGAGGGGCTGGCGGAGCGTGATGTCTTGGCGGTATTGATGGGGGCGCAGGGACAATGCGATTCGGTGGGCCTGCGGAAGAGGGTCGCGGAGGGGGTGACGGACTACTCCGGCGCAGTGACTCCTGTTCCTCTGCATTGACTCGTTGGATAGACGGAGGCGCGCGGCGGGGAGGCAGCCGAGTTGCCGTCGGTGGAGGAACTGGGCGGTTGGCGGGAGCTACTGGTCGACCTGGCGGTAATGGAGGGGCAGAACTCGGTGCTGGTGTAGGACGACCAGGCGGTGGTGGGGCTGCTGCGGCCGGTGCAGGTGCCGGTCGACCTGGAGGAGGAGGAGGAGCTGCCGCCAGGGGCGCTGGCCGCCCAGGCGGCGGGGGTGGCCTCGCAGGGCTGGTCCGCGCAGGAGGTGCAGGGGGTGCAGGAACTCCATTCGACGGCGACTCGCGCTTTGGGATCGAGGGCGGCTTACCCAAGTTTAAAGGCTTCGCTGTAGATGTGTCAATCACTGAGCAATAGGCAATGCACAACGCGACGCACGCGAATTGCTCTGTGCAGGCTTCAGCTTCGGCATTCCACCAGCGAATAGCCCCCCTAGCTGGGGCGGGCCAGGCCCAGCTGACGCGCCCGGCGATGACGAGAGTGCGGACGGCGCTGAGAATCCGCCGCCGCCGCCCGACGGACCTTTCTTTGCACCATCGATAATTGGCGCGCTGCGATCCTTCGTCTCTGCCTTCTTGAGCGACCTCCCTGCTTGAATTTGTTTCAGGAGTTCCGAGGATGCCATCGTGCGCCAGAGGGGGCCTGTGCAAATCTACGTTTAAGTAGTCGGAGATGAAGCGCAGTCACGCTATGGCTGTCCTTGTTGAGTTATACTTATACCCAAAGGCCATGGCCACCTCACAACCTGATACTACCACGGAGACAAAAAGCTCACAAACGTGAAGAGGTGGGGGTAAGTGGCTGAGATAGCCATTGTACATTATACACTAACAGTTCACCATGCCAAATCATAACAAGTCTAGCTGCATGTCCCATTGAATTAACCTTGCAGACAAAGTCGGCTTTATGTTGACCCACTGCGTCTGCCGGTTGGGAATTGTGAGCCTAAAACACGCATTGAATCCACCAGCCCTTTCGATGTCAACGCGAAGACCGATTTGGACACCTATCCGCTGTTATCCACGATTAGGATGCATACTTCGCCGCAAATATCATCGATGAAGACACTTTAAATTGGGGACCGAGCAACTTGGCCCGAAGTTCCGCTCATCAACAAAGTTGGCCTCATCAGTGCGTGACGGGACCGCAGAAGGCGGGAGAGACCAACCCCTGCCGAACATTGCGGGGATCGCATATGTATTGCATGTCGACTGTCTGGTCGGAACTCCACGAATTCCAACGAGTACTCCGCGAATGTGCAAGTGACATATTTGAGGCGCCGGAAAGACTGGGCGCGTTTCTCGACTGCTTCTCTAGCACATTCTCCGCCATTTTCATTTTGTCGCGCATGATGCGTCCTGGTTCCGGTCGAAGGATATCCGAACCGTACACGGATTGGATCGTCTGCGCTGTTGACCCAGCGACACTGTTTCGCGAAAGTCTCGAGCTCAACACTGCTGCGGTACTGGGTAACGGGATTGGTGGCGCGGATGCCGTTCTCTTATGCGTGTTCGCAGCATGTATTGCGGGACGCGGAGAGAGGATGTGTTCATGTGAGTCGGCGTGCATCTGTTCATTCAAATTGTCATTGAATTGGCGTGCGAGTTCTCTTTTTGGGATGATCGAGCGTACGAAGGACAACCGCCAGCGACTTGAGGCGCGCGTCGCATGCGTTTGCGTCGATGAACGCGACTTGGACTTTGAGAGCGAGCGTGTTCGGATATTGGCCACACTTGGCTTAGTTTTCAGCCCTGAGTGGATTTCGGGACCGTCTTGCTCCGGGGCGATGGCCTGGACGTTGGCGACGAATGCGTCTTGTAGCTGATGCCCCTGCGAGCCAGACGTTGCTGTGAATCCCGGATATTGCGGGCTACACCAGATATCCGGCTGAATGGCATTGTTGTGGAGAGCAGCAGCAGAAAATGGGTGTTCATGAATCCGGATGACATGGCAATCGGGAGATCGTGTTGGAGTCTGAAGTGTATGCTCAGATGGACAAGTCGGGTTTTCGACATCCCATTCGGCTGATGGCGCTGGGGAGGGTCGGTTGAAGGCAGCTGTAGAAGCAGACGTCAACCCATGGACGTCCATTAGCACAACTGGTACGAACCTAAGACAATCAAGGCCACAATGCTGAAGGGCAAAGAATCGCCTAGGTAGATGGTTTCGATGGCGCTGGGACCTATGATGACAACATCATAAACTAGTAAAGAAATAGCTTTGACGAAGCGAATGTCTCGAACTAAAATGCCGAGTCTGCGCTGCAGGGAAGCTGAAGGAGGGGAAACAATGTAGAACAGACGAAAAATACAAGATAGTTCAAGGCTTATAGCTAGAAGCGACAAAATAAGAGCCGGTACGAGAACACTTTGAATGTAATGTTAGTATAAAATTACCTCTGTTCATGTCATCAAACGAACGCACTGCTTGTGGTAGCAGAAAGTTAAGGCTACTCTAGGATCAGACGAACTCCTGGGAGGGTTCAGCTCAGATTGAATGGAATTATCGTATTTATGGCCTTACTTTGAAAATCCAACGCCCAGAGCACTTGTAACAACGACTAATCCTGGAAAAACAGATTAAAGCGAGTTAATAGTCATATCTTTTGAAGTATCTTTCAAAAGAGAAGAATTTTGCTAACCGGTAATCAACACTAAAGTTATCGAGAAGGCGACAATCTCGCTGCATTTCAACCTTGGGGATCTTACGCTACGACCGACAACGACGAGCCCAACAAGACGTGCAGATTGAAACGATATTGTATCCCATGCAACCAAGAATGCTGTGAGGGCACGTCAGTTGGATCCCTCCAACAATAGTTTTACTTACCGCAGAGAGGTTGTTCGCTGGAGCTAATGGGCAACAAAGACGTGAATTGCGACAGGCTCGACATGAAGAAGAGTAACGTCAATGCAAATATAAGCGCTGGGTTGTCACCGCGCCTGAATATCGATTCATTCATACTAGTACGCATAGTGCCATTTTCATTCGTCAGATCTTCATCTTTGACGTGATCCTTATCCTTCTCAATAGACATATGCTGGGATTTGGGGTCGGATCGTCCCGTGCGCACGTCTCGCTTGCGGTACATCGCAGTCCACATAAGCGACCAGCGGAGCCATACGCGTTGCACAACGTATAGCAAAAGGGGCCATCGAAGGTGGCATAAACTACTCCAAACGACGCAGCCAGTGAATAATGCAGAGACGATACGGCTGCCAGAGGATGTGTGTGAGCCAATTTCACGGCAAAAAGCTTGAAGCTCATATGGATTTGGGGGGGGGGGGGATATATGATGCTCACAAGCTATAATGCTCCACAAACTCGTGGACATCCGGTTCGCATGCAGCCTGTCCGCTGCAGAGGACGGTTGAGTACATACTTGAGAATCGCCTAGTCCAAGCCAGTTGCAAATATAATAATCCAGACCAGCTGGAGATGTGAAATAATGACTTCTAGCGATGCGAGATAATGACTTTAGCAATAAAGAAGGGAAAAATTCAACGAGACAGCCATAGGGAGATCTCGCAGTCACATGATGATAGCAGTCATATAAAGGCTGAAGAGAGGTTGCACAAACATTCCGATCTTGCGGGAAGACAGGATCAAGACAGGATTGACGGTCTCTAAAGAAGTCCAGTCAATCTTTCGCATCATACAGCAGCCACCGCGAGAATCAAGTTTTAATACTTGTAGATAAAGTTCTCGCGCACTTTACCAGAAGTTCAGAGTCAGTATGCTCCTGAAGGTCTCAATCAAGACGACAGCTCTCACTGTCCTTGAAGGAGAGACGTGTAATAAACAGAGCCAAGTAATAGTTTGCAGTATCTGATCAGGAAGACCATAATGAGTTCTGAGCTCGTTCGCTGTCAAGCCAATAATAGCTCAACAGCAAGGATTCGACTGGACTTCTGAAGTCAGAGATCGGTTGCATAGTCACGATTTGTCACATGAGCGTCACATAATGTCACAATGTCACTTTACTTACACCTGAGAGCCTTCGACTCCGCCATTCCGAGCAAGACGCGCCCCCGCGTTTAAGCTTGCAGAGGTGGTCACCACAATCGACACTCTTGTATTCAAAACTTCTCACTGGCATATATATCTAAATTTCGACCAGATTTCATTCTTCACTCCCTCCGTCGGCGACGATGGACGCAGTGTCCCATGTTCCAGCGTCAGCGCTGGACTTGGAGTCCAGAGCAGCTCGTATTGCAGATCCGGCTAACCGTATGTGCTTGGTCCACGACTTCTTACAATCCATTGACATTTCGAGTAGCTCTGAAATTAAAGTACGATACCGCGTGCGAGCTGAGGGAAATGGTCGACTCTGTCCGCGATGTTGAGGCTGCAAGAATATTCCCGCATATGCTTTCTGTCCTCCTCGACACGCTTCGTAACACCGAGCCTTCATTTAGAAGGGCCTCTCTCGAGTTTCAATTCCGTCGTGTTCTAGTGGAAATCATCCACCGCATCCCTCCTTCAGAGGCATTTCGCCCACATGTCAGCAACATGCTGGCAACCATAATCTACATTCTCAGGCATGACAGCGAAGACAATGCCGCCACTTGCTTGAAGACTCTGCATGATGTTGTTCGCGCTGTCAAGGGATTGCCAGAGGAGCCCATCACAGAACTTCTTCTAATATTCCTTCAAATGCTCCGCACCATGCCTAGTTTGGTCGTCGAGTTTTTCTCTGAAGATTCTAATCAAGTCGATTCCAGCGTCGTATTCCCGGCCGCTCGCAGCTTCAAGGTGCTCACAGAGATACCGTTTATTGTAGTAATTTTTGTGCAAAATTATCGTCATCTCACTCAACCTCTTCTGTCTGACATTCTCAATGCTACATTAGATGTCAGTCTTCGTATCTTCCATTTTGAAATTGTCATTGACAATTCCTAAGGCTACAGCTCTGGAATCATCAATTCAGAAAACTGCCAGGGAAGATTACGAGGCTATGGGTGGAATTTGGGCTGGTGAAGCGCCCAACATGAAGAATCGTGCGGTATATTCCGACTTCATAATTGCGCAGATCAAGGTCATTCCCAACATAGTTTTGCTTCGTTTTCTATTGAACTGACTCAAGACGTCTAGTTGATCAATTTCGTCACATTTCTTTTAAGAACTCAACCGGAAGCGTACGGGAGAGATAACAGGGGCGACGACATATCTGTGTACTGTGTTCGGCTCCTCCAGGATTGTCCGATACATATGAGTGTGCATAGGAAGGTATGTTAGGGGAGGAATATTCTTACAAAAAGCAAGAGCTGACCTTCCATGTGCAGGAACTTACGGTCGTTCTACGTCATCAAGTAGCTTCGCCATACCGACGCGCTTTCCTGCCCCACATTGAGAAATTGTTATACGAGCGGGTTCTTGTCGGTGCTATCGTAGGCATACAAGAGACCACAAGGTAGCTCCTATATCAGCTCTGGTTTAGTTGACATGCTCTGAAAACATTTTCAAGGTACCAGCCTTACGGTACAGTTTTCGAGCTCACGTCAGGTCTACGCGATGTTCTTTCTAACGAGCAGCTTTCCCGCATTGTCCAAACGTTTTCGCATTGGTTTCTCGGTTCTACCTTTCCGCTCAGTGTGCAGCTCGCTTTAGTAAGGATGATCTATTCTATGACGGATACCATTATCCAGAAACTGCCTCAAGCGGATGCCACCGAATTGTTCACGACTATCTTGCAATGCTATGTAGGCAAAGTGAAGTCGTTAGACTTGATATTTCAAGATGTCGGTTCACGACTCGAGACATCAAAGGATCAAATGAACATTGATAAGCTGGATGTGTCCTTTATCGAAAAGGATAGACCGGTTTCGAATACTTATTATGCAACAGAAAATCCCGCGGATATTCTGAGGGGTGCGTTTTTTCCTCTTTTCAGGTATTAAAGACTATGTGGCTCCAGCTTACGTTCGATTTCTTTCGTTAGAGCTTCGAGTTCTTTTTCGTTACATCCTTCATGGTATCAAGGCATGCATCAACTCACTCAAAGGGCTTGGCGCGTCTCTACCTGATGGGGAGATCATGATACCGTTCTTCGAACGCAGCATTCATATTGTGTCGTTCTACGAAGTTGTAGATTTCAAAGAAGAAAAAGATGCACTAGACGCTCTTGCTGGTATCCTTCAAGATCTCGACTTACATGTTTTCCAAGAGTTATGGGCGCAGCGACTGGACCTTTACTTCAAGGCCGTGGTGAAACGTCCTAGCCTCCTTCACCTTTCTCAGGTGCTCTTCGCGCATACTCGGATTTCCCAAACGGTTGTATCGACAACTCTGCGACACTTGTCTGACAGGTTGGATGAGCTGGGAGGCTACGACGATACTTCTGCGGCGATAGTTCTTCGATTTTTCAAAATGACCTTCACTATAGTCGGCCTGCAGCCAGAAATAAATGAACCAGTTCTTGCCACGCATTTGGGTCGCTTGATCATGGATTCTTTCCCTCTGGCTGCGAAAGCAGCTCGCCCAATCTATTACTTCCACCTCATGCGTGCTCTTTTCCGAGCCATTGGCAGCGGAGCGGGACGGTACGAACAGCTGTACAAGGAAGTCCTCCCTCTATTACCAGAGATGCTCGACTGTTTGAACCGCCAACTCTTAGCCGCCGATGCACAGACACGGGACCTTCTTGTCGAGCTCTGTCTCACTGTACCATTGCGCCTGACTCACTTGCTCCCACATCTGCACTATTTAATGAAGCCTCTCGTGCTTGCACTTCAGGGTGGAACCGAGCTCGTCTCTCAGGGCCTCCGAACCCTTGAGCTCTGCATCGACAACTTAATCGGAGACTTCCTTGACCCGATTCTGCGCCCTGTGCTGCGTGAGCTCATGGAAGCACTTCACAGCCACTTGAGACCCCTTCCGGGGAATCACCACCACGCACACACGACCATCCGCATCCTTGGCAAGCTCGGCGGTCGGAACCGGCGCTTGCTTGACGAGAAACCATCCTTGTCTTACAAACCGTATGCGGACCCTGCAAAAATCGCTGTGTCTTTAAGCGGGAGACAGGAGTACATACAGGTTGGGCCTATCGCGGAACTGTCTGCACGCATTCTGGCAAAGTCCAATGCGCCTGACAAGACCCACGCATACAATTACCTAGAACACATGTTAACCAATCTGTTAAACGAGGTATGTTGCACATCTAGATCGTTTCTAGAGTCATCTAATGAGTCGACAATCTGTTCAGGGTCTAGAGGGGCGTGACAGGGAAAACATATTCATTCGAGGAGTTGAAGGTCTCTTCGACGCCATACACGTACCTCACGTTCAAGAACGAGCAGAAGAATACTTGCGGACTCTTTCGCGACATGTCTTTACCCTTGAAGCGCGTAGAGCTCTTGCCAAGGACGTTTCGTTGCGAAGATTTCCGAGTCATATGTTCGGCTTGTATCTCGATGCTTTTCCGCATGCATTGGCTCGTACCGATGAGCATCAGGCAAAGAGAGCGGCCGAGATCTTGAGACTAATCGTGCACGACCTCGTGCCGATTGGATACTCGAATGGACTAAAGCCGATAGATCTCTTGCCTATTCTTCACATGGTGGCAACCCGCTTTAGCACGCTTTGTTTCGACGAGGCATGGGTGAGGAAGAGTGCGGGCTGCACTGGGATGATGATCATGACATCAACTCCTGAAGTCGGCGAGAAATGGACTATTACTCGCGAGATCGACATCGTAAGGACACTCCTCCACGTTCTGAAAGACTCGCCACACGACCCACCTCGTAACGTCTCGGACATTATCGAGAATCTCGTATGTGTTTTACGCATGACAAATAACAACCACGGCAATCAAATGGAGGTCGACGGCGCGCCTCCGCCCGTGCAATCAAGAATTCCTTTTCTCATTGGCATTTTCTTCAACGAGGTCGCCTCTGCCCATCCTGTTGTGCGCCAGACCGCACGCTCATGCATTAAACTACTTTC
This sequence comes from Phellopilus nigrolimitatus, assembly GCA_021029095.1. Lineage (NCBI taxonomy): Eukaryota > Fungi > Basidiomycota > Agaricomycetes > Hymenochaetales > Hymenochaetaceae > Phellopilus > Phellopilus nigrolimitatus. The sequence goes on along the minus strand of JAJOHG010000003.1, from coordinate 754,546 downwards.
CGAGCTTAGCGGACGGCCAGTTGTGGAACTGCTATTACCTCATCGAGACCGCGTAATGACCTCGATTTTCGTGAAGCCTCTTCGTTCGCTTCCTCATCCTATTATCGTCGGTCAAGTTGAAGCAGTTCGCTACTGCATCAGTTTAGATCCCCCTCTTTTGGAAATGAATGAGGAGCTGATCCGTTTGCTTCACGAGGCTCTGGCCCTGGCTGACAATAGTGATATGTCGCTCGTCGCGAAGATTGATGTCAGGAAGAGTTCGCTGGAGGTGGTTCAATTACGTGTGGCTTGTTTGAAACTCTTATCTGCTGCGCTTCCTCTCACGGACTGTTTCTCCCGAGTTCCGCATACTCGGCAGAGGTACGTCATGCATCTTGAATGTGGAACTTTTAACTGATTCATTTTACTAGGGTCACTGGAGTCTACTTCAAGTCTTTATATAATCCCTCCAAGGAAGTATCTGATGCCGCTCATGAGGGCTTGCGAATCATCCTTATTGACCAGTCTCGGTTTCCGAAAGAGCTTCTGCAAACGGGTTTACGGCCCATACTCATGAACCTATCGGACACGAAGAAACTTTCGATTGCGGACCTTGACGGTCTATCGCGTCTCCTCAGGCTCTTGGCGAACTATTTCAAGGTCGAGATTGGCGTAAAGCTTCTCGACCACTTTCGCGCTATCGCAGAGCCTCAAATGCTACTAGCTAGTGCTCGGGTACCGCTCTCCGAAAACGATGCTATCAACAAGCTCGTCCGTCTTGTTAATATCTTCCACCTGCTACCTCAGACCGCGGTTGTCTATATGAAGGAACTTGTCCCCATAGTGGTCCAGACTGAAGCACATCTTCATTCGTCCACACAAAGCCCCTTCTCAGAACCCCTCGGGAAGTATCTCGACCGCAATACGATAGATGCGGTGGACTATTTCCTGTCTTGTTTGAATCAGCCTCGGTTTGTTCGTACACTCCGAAACACGTTGAATTCAAGGATGGCGCCGAAACTGCTCAGGGAATTTGCAGTGCGGTCTTGGGTCATTGCCCGCGTGTGCTTCAGGAGCGGAGATGTAGATACGGTTCTTCCTGGTCTTCTTTTATGTGCAGATATCGCTGAGTTAACTCCTGGGTGGACGAAAGACAACGATGTGATTGATGCTTTACTCGACTTGTGGAATTCGGAGCCGGAATATGCATCCAACTGGGGTCAGGAATCACAATTCAGATTCCGGAGATATGACCTTATGATTTCCATGTTCATGAAGGCAATGGTGGAAAGTCCCCGTATCGATATTCTGTTCGACATCATCTCCATTTATTCGATGAATGTCGCTATGGATCTTAGCGAGCTTACGCGGTTCCTCTATAAGCACGTTTCGCTTGATGGAACTATGTTGTTTCGTCGTAACATTCTAACCAGATTTTTGACGTGGTTCGACGATCAGTCTGTTTCATGGTCAAGGAAGACGAGTTTCTTGCGATACGTGATTTCGCCGATGATTCTTGTGCACTTGTGTCGGTCGCACGAAGACGGCTTGATTGACAGACACATAATCGAACGGTTCCACGCCAGGCTGTGGATCGAGGGAAGCGGGAGCGCCTTTGCAGATGCAGACGATTTTTTCAAGATCGAAATCCTGCATTTGACAACAGTGATGGTTCACCATCGCCCTCAACTTCTCGTCGATGTTAAGAAGGATGTTATTAAATTTGCCTGGCTATACATCAGCAACGATGACCAGACAGTAAAACAGGTGGCCAACCTTTTGGCTGCAAGATTCTTTGAAACGTATGAGACACCTGCGAAATTCTTTCTTTCTGCGTGGACAGGCCTTCTCAAACCACCACACGCCGAAGGAGGTCAAAAGCTGGCGCGTCAAGCTTTGGATATTATCTCTCCTATTCTACAAAGGATGCCTCCCGATCCAGGTCAATCGCATTGGGCGAGAACAACTCGGCGTTTATTAGCGGAGGAAGGGAATGGAATGTCGCAGGTCTCTGTGATTTATCAACTGATCTCTCGTCAACCAGAACTCTTCTATCCGTGCCGGTCGCTCTTTATTCCGCACATTATCAACACGTTGCCGAAACTTGGTATCCACCTTTCTGCCAGCTCAGAGGGCCGGATTTTGTCATTAGATATACTCGATGTGATTTATAAGTGGGAGCAAAAGTCCTTGCGGCCTGGCGAGAATCCTTCAGGATGGGTCACGTCGCTTGGATTCCGTGAGGCTGTGGTGAGCTATCTGACTCGCATAGCGACAGGCCCGCAAGACGCGCAAACGAAGACAAATATAGTTGCGCGTGCTCTTGCTCTATTGAAGGATTTCCTCAACACTTCGGGATGGGGCGAAGTGGCCTTCAAACTGGACTACTTCCGCAAGGCACTATGCGAGGTGAGATCGAAACGAATCAACCGAGTGCACCTATGAACTAAAACTTTCTATAGATGGAGTTCAAGGAAGACACCGCTCCCACAATCTTCGCGTCTGCTAGGGTCCTCCAGGTCGTTTGCGCAAATAAACCGGACTCTTGGTTTACGCAAAATGTCAAAATCCTTCAGAAACTTGTGCAAAAGGGGATGTTGCTCGACGAGCCTGTGATGCTCGATACTTTACACCCAATCGTTGAACGTCTTCTGCAGATTTATCCTTTACCCAAAGAGGACGAGAACAACCAGTCCGAGGTGGCGGAATTCCATACCTTTATTTATAACACGATCTCTGAGGGTTTGAAGAGCATGCCAGCACTGCGCGGAGCACTTCTGATGTTGACGTCTGTCGTGCAGGTTGTCCCAGAAAGGATTGAGCCCTTCGCCACTTCCTTAATGAGACTGTTAGGCAAGCTTACGAAGGAACACATCAGCTCCCCACCGAACCCACCGAACTCAGAGAACTACGACGCGATTGTCCGCATGCTTGTCAGCATTTTAAAGATCTGCCAAAACTCATCCACACTACCTTCTGATCAGCGAAGGCTTCATCTAGGAAACCTGATTATATTGGTCGAGAAGTCGGCCAGTCCGACGCTTTGCCAATTCCTCCTCGATACGGCTCGTGATTGGGCTTTATCTCGCAGAGACGCCTATCCCACGATGAAGGAGAAGGCCAGTTTGCTGCAGAAGATGACGACGTTCGAAACCCGTGGCATAGATCTCTTCAATCAATATCTTGAGCTCATCTACGACATCTATACGGAGCCATCTTTACGTCGGAGTGACTTGACGTCGAGACTAGAACAGGCGTTCATACTAGGATGTCGTTCGCATGACACATCCCTGCGCGAGCGCTTTATCGACCTTCTGGACAGCAGCATACCTCGATCATTAACGAGCCGTCTCACGTACATTCTAGGCGTACAAAGCTGGGATGCATTGGCAGATTGTAACTGGACCTATCTTGCCCTAGACCTCCTGCTCAGCTCTGTTGATACCGATATGCCGCTGACTTCCTCGCCGAGTGTCGTTTTTACTCAAACATCGTCTCCATTAGCTCAGACTATAGCTAACAGTCGGATCAGAGACATAGTACGCCCAATGCGCCGTCTGCTTTACTATGGCATGCAGGCGGCCCATGACACCTGGGTCTCTGTGTTCTCCGCGATTTGGTCCTCGCTCACACGCAAGGAGCAAGGCGATGTGACGCATCATATGGTCATTCTCCTCAGCCGCGAATACCACATCCGACAGAGCGAGATGCGTCCTAATGTCATACAGGCACTGCTGGAGGGTATTCATGCTTGCTCACCTCCCATGAGCCTTCCTCCGCACCTTCTTAAGTACCTTGCAAAGACATTCGGCGCGTGGCATGTTGCTTTAGAACATCTTCAGTCCTCACTCGACTTTGTGCGGGATGATGACGGCACAGTGCGGGACAGCGTCTACGATGCTTTGGCTGAAGTCTACGCTGAACTTGTCGAGGAAGATATGTTTTATGGACTTTGGCGCCGCAGATCCCTGCATAACGAGACCAATGTCGCCATTACATACGAGCAGAATGGCATGTGGCCAGAGGCACAGATTGCATACGAGCAGGCGCAGAGCAGGGCGAGAAACAACAGCATCCCTTTTACCGAATCTGAATATTGCCTGTGGGAGGATCATTGGATCATCGCAACCGAGAAGATGCAGCAATGGGACGTTCTGTATGAACTTGCCCGAAATGATGGTAATCATGAGCTCTTGCTCGAGGCCGCATGGAGGAACAAAGACTGGGCTGACAAGGACAGTCTTCAGCTTCTCGAAGAGCAGATCCAGAGCATGTCGGATGTTGCGACTCCTCGGCGCCGTGTTTATGAGGCCTTCATTGCACTTGTAAAGACCCCTGGTGCAGTCGATAGAAATATCGAATTTACTCGAATTCTCGAAGATGCCATGCAACTCTCGCTTCGGAAATGGATTGCTTTCCCTCCAAAGATGTCTGCATGTCATATCCCGTTGTTGCAGCACTTCCAACAATTCGTCGAACTTCAAGAAGCTGTCCAGATTTTCGGATCGTTGGCGTCCACAACTCCGCAAAACCTGGAAAGGAAGTCAGGCGATTTAAAGTTGGTTCTTCAGGCATGGAGGGAACGGCTCCCGAATCTTCATGACGACATCAGTGTCTGGAGCGATCTCGTTGCATGGAGACAGAATGTATTCAGCTCAATCAACAAACAATATATTCCTCTCATTCAAGTGAATGGACAGAACGGTGCTCAAGCGAATGCTGCCAACACGTTCGGCTATCGTGGGTATCATGAAACCGCTTGGATTATTAACCGCTTCGCGCATGTCGCTCGCAAGCATGACCTATTCGATGTCGCGCAACTGTCCTTGACGAAAATTTACGAGTTGCCTAATATCGAAATATCTGAAGCTTTCCTGAAGCTGCGTGAAGAGGCTCGTTGCCGTCTCCAGGTTCCCGAGAAGCTGCTTGAGGGCCTCAATTTGATCAACAACACGAATCTTATGTATTTTTCGACCCCTCAGAAAGCCGAGTTCTACACGCTAAAGGGAATGTTTTACTCTGCTTTGAATCAGAATGACGAGGCGGAAGCTTGTTTTGGTCAAGCAGTACAGCTCGACATGAATGTGGCAAAGGCTTGGTCAGAATGGGGACGTTATAACGACAAAATGTTCAGCAATGCGCATTCCGAAGTGAAGTTTGGGGCACACGCCGTGTCCTGTTATATCCAAGCTGCTGGATTGTATAAGAATACGAAGAGTCGTCCGCTTCTTACGAGAGTGCTGTGGCTTCTCACCATCGATGATCCCATAGGCACCATTGCTGAGGCTTTCAGTACGTACACTGGCGACCGTGCTCTATGGTATTGGATCACTCTCATACCGCAATTGCTCTTCTCTCTGTCGTTTGGCGAGGCACCACAAGCGCAGCGTATACTTGTGGAATTGGCCAAAACGCACCCGCAAGTACGCTTCATCAAATCCTCTTTTCTTTGCCATCGTCTGAATATTGATTCTCTGGTGCATTATAGGCATTGTTCTTCCCATTAAGAACGACGAAGGAAGATTTGGCGAATCTTCGAAAACAGCTGGCGCAGACGCAGGCTCAGACGCAGGCGCAGGAAGCAGCCCAGCGGATGGCAATGCAGGCGAATCATAATTCAGTTCTCGCTAGTCAGAATGCTGCCAGCTCTGACGGCATGGCCGCCCCTTCAGCTCCGTCGGAAGGACATGTACCCGCCAACGGGACCAGCAAGGAGGACTGGGAGCTTGTGGACGATATTGCCTCGTTGCTGAAAACTAATAATCCTCTTCTTGCTCTGACTTTGGAAACCATGGTTGACCAGTTCAGCATCAAGTTCAAGGCGACACCCGAAGAGGAGATCTATAGGTTCACGTTTATGCTTCTCCAGGATGCTGCTCAGGTTCGTCCGTCGCTACTGTGCTGACCTTCAGTTGTAATTTCGCCATTGTCTTTACAGAATTGTAGTTCGCGCGCGAGCAACCCTAACGATGACGGTGCTCTATCAGAACAAATCGTAAAGAACATAAGTAGGATGGCCATCCATCTTGCTGGTCAGGCTAGAGTAAGCCTTTTTGGATTGCAGACAACCGGTACTTTCCTAAAAGTTTTCTGTTTTAGAAGGACTACGATCAAGACTTCATCCTCAGCAAGCCTCGTCTGCAAGAGTACATACACCGACTGCAACACTGGAGAGATCGTTATGAAACGTTCTTGGATTCGAGGCCTCGTGTTCAACCACTTGATCTTTTGAGTCATTGGTTGGTTGAGTTTCAGTACACGAAATTCGATGAAGTTGAAGTACCAGGGCAATACTTGGAGGTGAGTTCCCGTCATCAGGTATATTTCAATTGACTTTATAACTGTTATTATAGTTGGTGGACAATAACTCGCAGTTCAGTCGCATTAGACAGTTCGGACCCAAATTTGAAATTTGTCGCGGTCAAGGTTACTGCTACAAGCGGTTTGTTATACATGGCCATGATGGCGTGCATTACACCTTCGCTGTCCAGCAGCCCGCAGCTCGTTGGTGTCGTCGTGAAGAACGTGTCATGCAACTGTTCCGTACCTTCAACCAGTACGTAATTATTTACAAATGCGAATACTGCAGGCTCACACTTCTTTGTCTTCCTCTTTTATCTCTAGTGCTCTCACGCGGCGAAAAGAAAGCAGAAAGCGCAATCTCCAGTTTCACCTTCCTTTAGCGGTATCATTGAATCCTCAAGTTCGACTTTTCTTGAACGATCCGTCTTATGTCTCTCTACAAGACATATACGATCAACACTGCGAAGAAATAGGCGTGACCAGAGAAGATCCCGCTCTTATGGTCGCCGCAAAGACGAAGGAAATCATGTCCGAATCGAACACTTCTGTACGTTTCTTATCTATTTTGGCGTGAAGAAGGGTCGTTTGTCATATTTTCATTGTGCAGACTTCCAATAACTTAGAGTATAACAACGTTAGGAAGGCCGTGTTCGATGAGGTTTGCAAGAAAATGGTTCCGGAGGATGTGCTCAGTCGGGTAGGTTTTATCAGACGAGTTATTTCCTACATACTGACGTTGCATAGTACATGACACGCACCATGTGTAGTCCACAAGAGCTCTGGAGAATGCGCAAGGCATTCACACTCCAGCTAGCGGCTGTCAGCTTTATGACATACATTGTCTGTATCACTAGCCGCCAACCGCCACGCTTCCACATCTCGCGCGCGACAGGCCAAATTTACATGTCGGAAATCCTACCTGGTAAGTTAGTAGGATATAAAGAAGTATAGTCATATTGAATTAGGTTTTTCAGGTGTCAGTAGCCAAAATGCTCAAATTGCGCATCTTGAAAGCGTGCCGTTTCGTTTCACACCTAACTTGCAGCACTTCGTGAATCCTACGGGTACTGAAGCGCTGTTCTGCCCGGCAATCGTGGCTATCGCAAGGGCTCTCACGAAGCCAGAGGTGTGATCTTTTTTGTTTTTATTTTCACGTTGTGTCACTGCCTGACACCTTTTCCAGTATGAACTCGATCAGCACCTGTGCCTCTTTATTCGTGATGAGGTCTTGACCTGGTCAATAGCAAGAGGAAAGCGTAACCAAAATCAAGAAAGCATTTTCCGCCTTCGCGTGTTCGATAACACCGTGGGCATCGTGGGGAGAGCAGAGTTGATGGCATGTAAGCTTGAGAAAGCCCAGGTGAGATTCGCGCTCTTCCAAAGTTCAAATATGACAAACTGTGTCCTAATCATGTCTGGGATAAAGGACCCAAAGGATGACAAAGTGACACAGTCAATGCAAAGCGTAACAAACCTGATCTCCCAGGCTGCTAATCCCTTGAAGTTGGCGCTCATGTCTGACCTGTACTGTCCTTGGTTCTAGTTTCGTCTGTAGTGCATAACATTTCTACTCGGCATCTAAATTATATATTGATAGACTCAACCTGTGTAATTGTTATCGCTTGTTTTCGTTTGAATAATAAAAGCATTTTTTTGACCTTTTCATTGATCACTGGTGCCTCGATATGGTAACTTACGTGTACCTTTTCCCAACTGGCGAACGAGTCTCATTCAAGCGAGGCCTACTGCGATGTCGTCTGGCAGTCGTATTACACGTAGTTCCTTGGCTGCCGCTGAGGAGGTGGCTTCACTAAGTACTCGAGAACGTCTTTTATTTGCGCAAGCCGTCTATGAATTTGGCGCGAAACAATCAGCATGGTCTGAAATCGCAAAGCTGCTACATAAGCACCCGCTCATCTCAAGGCCGAAGAACTTTTTTACCACGCAATCATGCGCTGCGATATACGGCTATCTCATGAAAGAGGCGGGTCTAGAACGGTGAGCTGTGATGCATATGAGTGTTTTGAGGTGTGAATACTGACTCGAGTCAAGTACGGACATGTGCCAGGCGAAGAGAGGTTAGATCAGTCTCGTTACGCTGTTAAGGTCGCGGCGTCTGACGATAAACTCAGCCATAACTCACGTCAGGCTCGCTCAGCAGCACTATAGTAACCGAGTCGTGGAGCTGAGAGATGAGATAGCTATCGAGGAGGAGAAATTCAAGTATGTCCGGTACATTTAACGTTGTGGTTTTTTTTGTTCAATCCACACGGCAGAACAATAGCCACGGAGATTGATGATATACGTGCTGGTAAATGGGATGGCAGAATACTGGCCAAGCTGAGTGGCGCAGATGTCTCGTTGGATATATTCTCTTCGACCAGTCAGATTGGTGAGTTACTCGTCTTTCATCCTACTCTCCTTTTGTCGCCTATCTAAGAGCAGGACGCTGACATATATGTCTGAAGGTCAAGAAGCTGCAGCTGATGATGAGGACGATGTTAGGACTAAGGTGCGTGCTCTTCGCTATGTTTATCGCCTTTTTCCAATGGCTATTCGGAAGACGAGCGAACGACCAGAAACGCCTTTGCGAAGCCAAACACCAGCGGTTGATACACACGTGGTGAGATGATTTCTTAATTACCAGTACCACAGTTCAGTACTGAAGAGAACCGTCATTTCCAGGAAAGTGCCAGTGGTGGCCTGGCGACAACGCAAGAAGAGGACTCAGATGGTGAGGTACCCATGGATGTGTCATCACCTATACGTGCATCTCCTCGTGAAGAATCAGAGTTATTGGCTGTTCAAGACAAAGTAAAAGATCAGCTTGTTAATATCAAAGGGGACGAAGGTTCGGTCGAGAAAGAGGAGGGGGAGGGGGAGGAAGAGGAAGAGGAAGAGGAGGAGGAGGAGGAGGAGGAGAACGTGGAAGAGGATGAGGATGAGGAAGATGAGGAGGAAGAGGAGGAAGAGGAGGAAGAGAACGAACTTGAGGAGAAGGAGAAGGAGCTGGAGGCGGAGCTTGAAGGGGAAGAGGAGAAGGAGCATGAAGAACAATCATCAACAGGTGTCAGACAGCCAGCACTCTCTCCTTCTCCTATTCCCGAGGAATTTTCTTCGAGAGCATCAAGGCCCAGAGAGAAACCTCACTCGAGGGCAAGTCAAGAATCACCATCAAGGGTCACTGAACCCGCTGTCGACGAACACGAGAAAAGCGAGGATGAGCGAGAGGAGGTCCAGGTAAGACTACAGAATTCACAAGAGGTACAAGATGAAGAAACGATCGATGCGGAAACGGCTGAGGCAGCCGAGCATATTCATACCAATGTGGATGAAGAGACCTCTGACCAATCAGCTTCTCGCGAAGGCGAAGCTTCTCAGAGGGCTTCGCATGAGTCTACACCTACGCCCACTGGGCGAAGTGAAGGTAAACAAATCCCCCCCCCCCCCTTTTTTTTTTCTTTCTTCTTTCTATCGATGCTATTTATATCTGCCTTTTTGTAGCGAAACGAAGGGCATCAGAAGTAGACGGTGTCACGTCTGATTCTTCGAGGGACAAAAAGAAGCTGAGAGAGGAGTCCGAGCCTGTCGACGACGCGGAGTCACCCGCCACGCCATCTGCGATGATTTCTGGGCCGAAAAACTCAAAAGGTTCGCCAACATTTTCTATCCATGCACTTTGTAGTTAAATAAGCGTTTCAGAACGGAAGCGCTTCCAAAACGTTATTTATATGCTTCATTCTCAAATCTCTGCACATCGCAACGGGACGATCTTCCACAATCCTATCAAACCCTCGGAGGCACCCGACTACCACGACATCGTGAAACGGCCAATGGATTTGAAGACAGTTAAGAACCGAGTACGAGACGGCGCGACAAGCTCATCGAGTGAATATCAACGTGACATCTACTTGATGTTCGCAAATTCGTTGATGTACAACCGGCCGAACTCGGACATTTATGTGATGGCGGAAGAGGTGAATGCATGATTTCTAGTCGTAAAACTTATCGGGATTGAACGAGTTCGCAGATGATGCTTGACAGCGAAGTCCACATCAACAATTTCCGACAGACGGAGGTGTTCAACGCACGGACTCGTAGTTGACCGTTTCCTGTAGCTTTGTATTTTTTCCAAGTTCTATTTACGAGTGTCAGACAGTATGTACAACAATTGTGGCTACATTATGACGTCAGCGAGAGTTCCCGTAAGCGGTCACGCTTCACGCTTGCCCGACGCTTGCCCAACCTCCCTTCAGTGGCCACTTTACAACTACACTTCTTTTCCGTCTCGCTGTGATACCCTTCGATATTCTTTTCTTAGCTAACATTGGCTATCAAACTCGATGCCGACTGTGTCGGACAACATCGGTTTACCAGATGAAGACGTGTACTCTGAGCTGCAAGCTAACTACGTGGACGAAAGGCAAGATAATAATTCTTGTTTGTCGCCTTTCTTCTGATGTTCAGCCGCTGTAGCCACATCGAAGCCTTTGCGCATGCCTTGAATGCCGAATACTTTGTTGACAATGACTACCTCGACAGCCCACGTGCTTCCCCGAGCACTGCCAGTCTCTCTAGCACCCACCTCAATCGTCCACACCTCCTCCGCCAATCATCTAACGTCAATGGAGGGAGAAGCCCGCGCATACGGAAAGTGTCCGCCCTCTCTGATTTCGCTCCAGTAAATTTGCGGGTGAAGAAGCGAAAGAAAGGCACGAAGCAGCTTGAGAAGAGACAGGAGTGGCTATTTGTTCTCGTCCGATGGCCGTTACTGGTGGGCTTCCGTGATTTGTAGATACTGCACTAGCTGACATACTGGAACTGCTTCGCAGATACTCATATTTCTGTTTATCTTCTTTGAATTTGGCATGTATGTCTCTGTTCGGCAGTGTGTCAACGCGAAAGAGTGGTTCACTGCGTGTACGCATATCTTTCCTATCTCTTTTTTTAATTATTCGTAACTGACTGTCTCGAAGGGCGAGGTCAGAAAGGGAAGCTGCGCATGAAGCTCCGCGCGGCGCGCACTTACGAAGAATGGAAGGAAGCGGCTCGGGCGCTGGACGAGTATCTTGGATTTGATGAATGGAAGGCAATCGATGAGGACTCGTTTTATGACTGGAGGCTTGTCCGCAAAGTCCTTAGATCTTTGAGGACACTAAGGAGGAATGACGACGCTCGTGGCGTGCTTGGAGTGTTGGAGACATGTATAAGGACGAACTTCGCTGGGGTAGAGAGTGCACGGTAAGTATCCCGTTTCTTGATAGATTCGGGGGATGCTCTAATTTCCTCGGTAGTCTATATAGCGAGGCAAGGCCTTATGCAAACTACTTATCAGACTATGTCATTGACGCCTCCGACAGACCTTCTATGGAACGAAGGATTTGATAGAAAGTTGGTCGTTTGATTCAATGTGACTTGCCGATCTGATCATTTTCATTATTCTAGTGTACATTTCTGAAGTCGAGAAGGCTATGATCTACATCCGTGATTCTACTATGCTCTCGAGTGAAGAAAAACGCAGGTTCTTCAAGTCTGCCAACATGAACCTCGGAATTTCAGCGCTTTGCTTAAGTGGTGGCGCCAGCTTTGGCTATTGTATGGGCTATTGTTCCAGTGCGTATCCAGCAACTAACTTTTGTCCAGATCATTTTGGTGTTTTGAAAGCTTTCGTTGATGCAGATTCCCTTCCGAGAGTCCTTAGTGCGACTTCGGCAGGTGGGATCGTGGCAGCCCTTGCATGCACGAGAACGGATGCAGAACTAAAGCGCTTGCTCGTTCCGGAGTTGGCAGACATGATTACTGCTTGTGAAGAGCCAAACAGCCAGTGGATCAAGAGATTCTGGAAGACAGGCGCAAGATTTGACAGTGTTGACTGGGCTCGGAAGGTGCTGTGCTGCTTAACAAGAGTCTATACTATTGACATGAAATGAACAAAATATATTCAGGCGTGTTTCTTCACAAGGGGATCGCTCACTTTTCGCGAAGCGTATCAACGAACAAATCGTATACTGAATGTCAGTGTCATCCCCGCAGACAGACATTCGTAGGTCTTTCCATTTGTTTAGGGTTTCCTGTCTTTAATGTAGCGAACTCTCTTTAAGCCCTACAAAGTTGCTAAACTACATGACCGCACCGGACACCGTGATATGGAGTGCGATCATTGCTTCTGCTGCCGTACCAGGGATCCTGAATCCCGTCGTGCTTATGCAAAAGACGAAAGAAGGAAATCTTGTTCCATGGAACTGGGGGTCCAAGTTCAAGGATGGGTCGCTGCGCGTCGACATTCCGTTGCAATCGTTGAATCATTACTTCAACGGTATGTTGTTCGTTTCTTACACGAGTCATGCTTTCCGGGTATACACAGTCTGATTTTAAATTGATAGTCACGCACCCGATAGTATCTCAGGTCAATCCGCATGTCCACCTTTTTTTCTTTGCTCCTCGGGGCTCTGCAGGAAAACCTGTGGCGCATAGGAAAGGGAAGGGTTGGAGAGGCAATTTTCTGCTCTCGGCGGCTGAACAGTGGCTGAAGCTCGAGCTGACGAAGAACTTTAAAGTCATCCGAGATCTGGACTTACTTGCTCAGCTTCTGGGCCAAGATTGGTCAAGTGTCTTTTTGCAGAGGTTTGATGGGACTGTGACGTAAGTAGGAAATCACTGCATTTGTACAGTTGGATTTCGTTGACCAATTTTGGGCCGCATCTCAGAATTTGGCCGAGGACTCGGTTTATGGTATGTTCAAAGCGTGCAATAGTTTTTCCCCCTCAATTTTATGGCTATGTTTATCAGGACTGGATCCATATTCTCAGTGACCCAGATAGACTTGAACTTGAACGAATGATAAAGGGCGGAGAAGCAGTGACGTGGCCAAAGGTAAACTTGACTGCAAATCTCGAGATAACTTCTAACTCTTCTGCAGCTACACATGATTGAGAACCGCTTTCGTCTTGAGCGAGAGATTTTGCGAGGACGGCGAGCTGTGCGAAGGAAAGTATCTGTGCGCGAACGCATCCCGCCTTCCGACGTCGACCCGGGCAATATCCCAGACATCAGCATGGGCGCGCCTCAGTCTCCTGATATCGAGCAACCAGATGCTGCGTGGCCGATGGATACTGACACTGATATGCCCTTCAAGTATGATGTAAGAGATGGAAAACTGCGTTTGTGGGCCGCACCTCGGGGACAACAGACGTCTGGAACTTCGACGCCAGTCAATCTGAAAGACAGCCAGGATCCGTTGCGTTCTCCAGCGCGGCGTCGCCGCTGGACGTCCCAACTCCTGCGCGAAGGCGAGGGATCGGTTGCAATCGAGAAACAAGATTACGGGCTCGGCCCTCCTGATCCACCACCTTCCGGCTCCGCTTCCTCATCGGCTTCGGACCAGCAAGGTTTTCTTAACTTTGCACATATCCAATCGGGTGGACTGCTGCGGTCTCTGCGTGCGCGACCGTTCCCTCGATTCTCTTTCAAAAGACAAGATAAGGCGGCAGATGCGGTGGCGGAGGAGGCGGTGGACATGACGTGGAGCAGTGATAGCTCGGAGCTTGACGAAGAACTCGAAATGTATGACGATGGCGAGGACGTTCACGGGCCTGTCATGTCCTCAAGTCAGGAGCTGTAAGTATGTTTGCCATGTTCCAACCGACTTGGATGCTAAACGGTTGAATTGAAGACATCCAGAGGACGTCAGTTGACAATCTTACCCTCTTTTCTCAATGCATTCCCTCTGCATGAAGATCGAAATCACTGTAATTGTACAATTTCGTTCATAATACGGCACTAATCGCTTTCTGTACTTTGAACTAAATAAACTCGCGTGAAAGCGCGTTACGAGCAGCACTTTAATAGGCGGTCCATCTTCTGCGATGCGCTGGAAGCATATACGCCCTGAAAACATGAGTCACATTGAGCGTCCTCTGACATTCGCGAGAGCGCGAGAGCGACGCACCCCACCGAATATCAAAGCATGATTGAGGTAGTGGAAGAGCTCGTACAAGTCTATTCGCATTTCGTATTGATGTGCGGGCTCCGACTTCGGAAGAAGCTCGTGGTACTTCTCGAAGAACGCCTTCGGGAAGCCGCAGAAGATTCGCGCAATAGCAAGGCTAAATTGAGTTGTTGAATTGAGCACTATTTCAAGACAATTAAAAGCATGTAATACGCACTCGGCTTCATTATGACCGTAGAATGATGAAGGATCGTACACTACAGGCTCGCTTGTCGATTTGTCGATGCTGGTGTTGCCACTCTTCAGGAGATTTTTAATAAAAGGCTCTGCGAGCATTGATCTGCGTACAAACCCAGAGATCACCATGAAGCAGAACGGGGTCCACTTCCAGCGGTCGTAGAAGATACGGGATCACTCTGGACTACAATCAGCAGGCGTATATGCTAAGGGAGGCCAAATGGACTCGCGTCTTCCGTACGGCTGCAATCTTCCCGCACAGTATCTTGTTCCCGCTCCGTTTCTCCAACCCCGCCTGCAGCCCGCCAATCAACGCATCGTAGCACTCCTCCCACTTCTCGTACCAGCCGTTTTCCATTCTGGTCTCCCCGCAGAACGTCGGGACGCTGAAGCCGAAGCCTTGTGTGCTCTTGTAGGCGTGCAGCTCCGTCGCAAGGCGTGTCGCGAGCCGCGCCATCGACGCGCCGGAGTGATGCGTAGTGTCCAAGTACTCCGAGATGAAGAACGGGCGGCCGTTTGAATCGATCCCAGAGTCAAAGACGCGCGGCGCGAGTCCTGGGGCCGCACGAGCGATGTGTCGAAGGGACTCGGCCTCGCCGACGTACTGCTCCTGCTCCGAAGGTCTGCCTGCTTTGGCATAGTAGCGCTTACCTGAGGATGAGGTGACGATTGGAAGGCTAAAACCGAAGTCTGAGCCAGGCTCAATTTCTTGGAATTTTTGAAGAAGAATGTCCGAGGCCATTTTTGAGAATTAAGAATGAGTGCAGGATGGTTAGAAGGATAGAGCGCGTCGGTGACGTCTGACGTCGATCCCGCCCGTGGACTAAACTAGCCGTGAGAAGGAAGCGTGACGACGCCACGGACGACGCCACGCGAACGCGTGTCTCGTAGTCGGCTCACATTGACTCCTGAGCAAGTAGCTGCTCTTAACCTTCAACAACAGAGATGTCTTCCCCGATAGAAACGCATAAAACTTTACGGGAAGAGCTCCTCAGCGCCGCAGAGCACCGCGCTCAGCAGGAAGGGTCATCCGAGAACATCAAGTATCTCGCGCATATACACGAAGTCAAGCAGGCTTTCCGCCGTCTGATAGACCCGGGCATCATGCGACCGAACAACAGGGAGACTGCCGTGACTTCTCTCAAAGTATATTAACAAAAAGACCACTGTTAATTTGCTGCACGGCGCTCATTGTAAATTGCTAGACCTTAGCAACTCTCTCCGACAATCTCCTGCGAGATCCTGACAATCCAAAGTTCCAGCAGTTCAAGCCGACGAACGATGTGATCAAGAAACGCCTGGTGGACGTCAAGGGTGCATTGGAGTATGCGGTAGCTGTCAGTGAGCGCATTCTTATGTCTGTGTATCATATCTAAAGACAGATGATGCTAGCTTGGCTTCCACCTGAAAGTAGGTCACGGATTGCGACTTGTTTGACGATGTGGCTCATATATTGAATCCAAGGTCATCGATTTCCAACCTCTATATGTTTTCAATGGCCGGCGCCACTTAGAGGATCTCCATGTAGGAAATGAGATCCTAAAAGAAACACTGGTTCGAGAAGCGGAAAAACAAGACCGCTCAAAGGGTTCGAAATTATCTGAGAAAGAGTTGCAAGAGATCGTTCGGCACAACGTACGCCACTGCAATAAACTTTGTTTATACTTTTTTTCCAATAAGTCTGCTTTGCAGGTCCAACTTAACTTCCAAGAAGACCGGCGCATGAAGCAGCTGCGAGACGAACGAGAGGCTGCACTGCGTGCTGCTCGGCAGCTTGCTGGGGCGTCGAGTCCGGCGGTGGCGCCTACATCCCCAGCTGTCTCAACAATTCCTACGGGAGGCGTGACTCTGAGCGGACATGTTGAACCTAGTGTTCCCGTCTCCATTGTAGGGAAATCAGAATACGAGGAAGAAGATGACGATGAGTAGGTCGCTTGTGTAGTTTAGGCTGCTCTATTGCTGTATGATCTTGTCGATTGGATTGCATTTGTATCACAACCATCTTCAAGCAACCCCGAAATCCTATTTATTCCGATCTGAATAGATAGCTACACCCCAAAAATGTACATATTATATGCAAACGAGACTCAGAACCCTTGGAATATCGACAAGACGAAGAGCTATATAAAAACGCATAAAGATCACAAAGTCCTTAAGCAAGGTTGATCAGCGAAAGGGAAATTTGCTCCTATCGAGCTTCTTGATCATGGAAGACCGAGGATTAGCCGGGAGACCAGGAACGGGTGGGAGAGGCGGCATAGGAAATTCGGACAAGTCACCCATGGTCAGTCGAGAGGGTTCAGACTGTGGCTCAGTACCTGCAGATAGGTCGGATCAGCTAGGCACGCACTCGATAGTGAAGAGGCACCGTACCTGGTGCGCCCCATTGCCTCGCTTTCTCGAAAACCAGGTTCTTCCCTCGCGTCGGGTTCCGCGTCGCCTCCAACTCGTCGACTTGGCTGAGCCGGCGCGCAGGGCCGGCGACGCCCCTTGCGAGGGTCGGCACCTGCCGCAAGGACCCACTTCGCGAGATCCCGCTCGGTGCCTCAGGCGGCGTAGCTCTTGACGGACGTCCGAGTGACACCGTCCGCCGGATTTCAGACAGCCGGGTAGGCATTCCGGGCGAGCCTGCGGGCACTAGCAAGCTGGACGGGGAGACGTCCTCGGGGACCTCTGCGAGGCTCACCGACGCGCGGAAGCGCACTGGAGGAAAGACTTCGTTGTGGAGCTTCTCGTGCGTGCGCCGTGGTTGACGAAGAGTTGGAACTGTGAGAGAAGGAAGCACGGAAGAGTTGCCTTCTGGGCTAGTGTTTTGCGACATTACAAGATCATGCAACTCATGAGTCTTTTTTGCATGGTGATGGGACGAGGCGGTCTGCACCAGAGACTGCTCAGCCGGATAGAGCTGGAAGTGGGGGTATGCGGCTGGGTCTAATGAGTGGAAGAACAATCATTAGCTTATAATCACTCTACAAAAGCGATAATAACGCACAGATATCAAAAGCCGGATACTTAGCCTCTAAACGAACAGACAGCTTAGTCGTCAAAGGCGTTGGGTCAGAGGTAAAACCACTGTTATAAATGTCGAAGGATGGGTAGGCGGGCGGGTCTGCGGTTGCAATATGAGAATAAGCGGCCAATATTTCTTGGGCACGTACAGATATCGAAAGCAGGGTACTTCGCGTCCAGCCTCACGGACTGAGGTTCTCGCCAATATTCGGGTGTCGCTGCCTTGCCAGAACGATAGATATCGAAATAGGGATAGACGGCTGGATCTGTGTGTTGAATCAGTCGCAGATTTCAGAGCGGGATAGTAAGTGATTGCCCACAAAGATCGAAGTTCGGGTATCGACTATGACAGACGATGGAAATAGTCTTCCCAAGCGCAGGCGACTGAATCGTCGGATATACGCATAGATGAGGGTACATCGGTGGATCTATAACATACTTAGTATACCACAGTTAGAAATGCAACACTGACTTACAAAGCTCGATATGAGGATATGTGGGTTTCAAAGCCACAACAATCACAGGCTTAGAGCTCGAAGATTGTCGTGGAATCTCCACAGCTTTCTTCTCATCAGCAAGGTTGAGATTGAAAGGATGCGATACGCGCCCTGACTGAGTAGCATAGACTGCAGTTATTTGAGCGGGCTTTTCGCGCTTGTGCGAGATTGTAAACTCATTGAAATACACACTGGGATACAAGTCAAACGAAGGATACGACGCAGGATCTAAGGGAAAGAATCAGTACCATGGACTACAGTCCGCAGCAACGATACATACAGATGTTGAAGTGCGGATATTTAAGCGAAAGGCTGGCTTCAATCGACAATGAAGTACCATGCTCGTAATTTACCGAAACGGGAGGGTAGATATTGTATAAGCTTGCAGGATACACAGCAGGGTCTAACAAAAAGTCAGCACATTGCGTTCGCATGTGGTTAGCATCCCAGTACTTACAAAGATCAAAGACAGGATAATGACGCTCCAATTTGACGCGAACATCTTGCTTGTGCTTAACAAGAGATGGGGAAGTGTTACCGCCTTTGTGAAATCGACTCGATGGCACTTGTCCCTGAGCAGAAGTGTATTTCGCGGGATAAAGCACTATATGAGGGTACACTGGCGTGTCTGTAAAACAATATCGGTCAGCGCTCCGCACAACCAGCGACTAATTCCACCACAGACAAATTTCAACGAAGGGATACGACATGGCTAGTTTTACCGGAAGGGCTTTCTGAAAATTCTCTTGAGGCTTGACTACATTTCTAGAATGGATTTCGGAAGAAAGATAGGCTGCCGCATCTGCTCAGTATTGGTGAGCTGAGATCACACCGAAGAAAAATAAAGCATTTACGAATGCCGGGTATCGGGAGCTTAATCTCCGCTCGCACGTCGACGACTCTACTGGTTCCGGATTTGACGGGGTACAGGTCAAAATGAGGATAGACGGCTGGGTCTGAGGAAGGTCAGTAGGGGAGTTCTTGGGTTAACTCAGACGTTTTGACGTACAGAGACAAATTGAAGGATAGCCTGGCGTAAGACGGGTGACGATCGTGGGCACGACATCATTCACATCTTGATCGTGATGGTATGGCCAGACGAAGTTCCACGGCTTTGTTGATTTGACCCTTTGGTCATCATCTTCACTAAGTCCGGTCGGAGAGGGCAAAAAGCTGTTCCGCGGTGCTGTCAAATCCGAATTCTCACAACCAGGAGCATCTTGATAGGGCCACACATGAACCCATGGTCTTGTCGAGCTTGATTTAACGGCATTTGTATTGTACGGCCAGGTGTGCTGCCAAAGCTGTACATCATCAGCCTCGCACGCAGGATACAGATCAAAGTGCGGATAAACAGCGGGATCTGAATTATTCTGTCAGAAACCGAATTAGTTTTGCTTATGAGAGATCAGCTTACAGAGACAGATTCGAGGATACCCGGGGCCTGACGGGGCGGACATAGGACAAATGACAGCTTCAGGTTCCGCCGCACGTCGATAGGGCCACACATGCCGCCACGGGCTCGGTTTAGGAGTTTCCTCAGCAGCCCCGTTGTAAGGCCACACATGCTTCCAAGGCTCGTCATCTCCTGCACCATAGGATCGAAGGACGCGACCCGGACGTAACAGAGCCTCTTCTTCATCTTCATTGTCGAAGTACATCTGCCCGACACCCGGAGTATGCACGAAGAAAGGCGTAGCTGGGCTCGGCAGCCACTCAACTGGGGCACCCCAGCTCGTGGCTGTGCTAGGCGTGACCGGCCTACTCCCCATCTGGCGGGCGGCAAGGTCCACGGAAGGCGGACGGGAGATCATTACAGGACTATCCGGCCACTCGGAAGGTGCACCCCAGCTTGTTGCCGTTCTCGGGGTCGCGGGCCTGCTGTCCAGTTGCCGCGCAGCGATGTCCACTGACGGTGCGCGATAACTCGACGCGGGGCTGCTTGGCCATTCGGACGGTGGACCCCAGCTGGTTGCAGTTGACGGCGTCAGCGGTGCATCGTCGATGTTACGCGCAGCAATATCGGGAGACGGAAGGCGTGAAATAAGGCTGGCGACTGGCGAGTCGATGTCATATTCCGGAGGTCCGAAGGAGGTGACAGTCGTTGGCGTTAAGCACACAGAGCCCTCCAGACGCCTGTCGAGATGCACAGATGGCACGCGGTCCCAGTCGGAGTAGAGCGCGGAGTCAAGCTCGAAATCGGCAGAGCGCGGACCCGCCGATGAGATACTCCAGGTGAAGTCATCGAGATTAAACGGCTGCGCGCCATCGGCATTTGCATCTGCATCAACTAGAGGAAGGTTGTTTGGCATGTTCGTTGGGTCGAGTGCCGTTTGTCCAGTGGTAGACACGAACGGAGACTTTGCGAATGTAGATGAGGCGCGCCAGCTCTCTACCTTCCTTTCGACACGCTGGATTGCCGTTTGCGGTTCGTCATCATCAGTACGAACTGAGGCTTGAGCAACAGGGGAAAGGATGATACGGGGCCCGTCATCACGAGGTGAAGATATAGCTTTTTGGGACAACGGACGAGAAATTGGCCTGAGAGGAGACATGTCGACGCGATCAAGAAGAGAGAGCTTTCGTGGGACGCGCCGAATAATGGGAACTTTCTGCTGAATGGTAACCGAAATGTCGTCCGCGGTCGACTCCTCTGGAGCCTCGTGGGTGAATGCCGTTGTGAATGTTGTCCGGCTCTCCTCGCGGGCATGTTTCAAAGCGGAAGTCGGAGCATAGAGTCCGTTGTCGAGCTCTCTCCTGCACGTCGTCACCCACATATCAAACCACCGCGCCTTCCTCAGGTCAAGGTCGAACTCGATCCGTCCTGAGATAGGGAGTCCGCCCATAGCATGCATCATCTGCTTCTCATCAAAGGCACTTCCCCATAATATCGGCCATGATTCGTCTGAGACGCGGGGAGTGTATTGTACGCCTGAGTCTGTCATCTGGAGGTAGACAACGATGCCTGTCGTGCTGGGAAAGGAGAACTCGCGAGCGATGGCAGACAGCTGGCCGGACAACTAGCGAGTTTATATAGAAGAGGTGAAATAAAAGGCTATCAGATCGCGTTTTTTTTTGTAATGTGCGTTGTCGGGGGACAAATTTGCATATGAAAAAGGAAGAAAACTCACGCTTGGCAAGAGAGGCATCAGCACTCCTTGAGCCGCACGTGTTGGCGTATTTAAGAACAGGGTAGTTCCGTGTTCACGGGAGACCGCGGCTGGGGGAATGACCATGACAAGCATCTTCGTCGCTGCGGACCGCCTCTCCGCACGCGAATCATTGGGTAGTACTGAGTTAGAATGATGGTATGCGAGGTTCGAGGGTCGGCGAAATCGGCCGTTAGGAGTCTGTGTATCTGAAGGGGGAGCATGGTAGTGCTCGGAGGCGTCGATTCTAGTGTATGCTGACATAGCGATGTCGGCATATGAACCGGTGTCCCGCGAGACTAAGTTCATTGGCGGAAGTTGGAGAGAATCCGCTGTAATGTCGGTCTCTGGAGGACTGAGCGGGTGAGCTGGTCGAGGAAAGTCATAAGGAGACGGTTTATGAAAAGGCGTTCGGGTAAGATGCGACATCGTTTAGTGTGAGAGTTTATTTCAGGTGAAATCTTAGAGTTCGACACGTCCGAAGCGAAGCGAAGCCAATGAACCTGAGCAGTTCGGGCAGCGCGGCTCTCTAAGTCGCAGTGTCGTCTGTCGTACGTCCTGAGGAGTCGTCGAGACTTAGAAAATGCAGAACGGGCCTAAGAAACAGTAGAGCTTTTGTAGGAATGAGAGCTGCTGATGAGAATAAGCTTGGGCACGGGTGCGTATCTGCCTCGGTTGATTGGGTCTTGAAACAGATAGCCCTGGCAACAGATCGCGAGCGTGTACGAGGTTTGCAAGCCTGCTTAGAAAAGGACCTGCTTTTCAAGACAGCGTTGAGAGCCAAAAGAGCGTGAAAAAAGGACGGAAGGTGGTCGAGAGACCGACGATGGCGAGCTCAGCTCTGCCAGAAGTCGAAACGGTAACAGAAAGGACCCTTGGCGATCTTCACACGGAAGTTAGCAACGCGCACAGTCTCATCAGTCTCATCATGACTGCCATGCAGTATGTCAGGCCACGACTGTGTCTATTCCGTGGCGATACGCGATGGAGTAGAACGACTTCATTGAGGATCATTGTACGCACGGGGACTCGGACGAGTTCAACGCGATCGAGGACATCTCAATTGGGAAAACGCGCGTGTTCTATGGCGGAGGTTTGTTACTGTAGTATGTAACGTAACGTTTTTCTTCAGAGCTCAGTGACGAGTTCAATTCAACTCTTGAAAAATAGTATAAGAGTCAAAAGAAATACAAAAGTATGCAAAAGTATGCTTAAGGGATCCGAAGCTTTTCTTAAATTTGGGTAAATCCAGAGAGCTCAGATAAACCGGGTGGCGTCAATGGCAACCGATGACAGTCGTCCAAATTGGGTAGTAACATGACGCGCTTCTTTCCGCCTCAAGTTCAAGGTCCCCGCCTTCCTCCTCTCAACCACCAACCACCATGATCTTCTCCATCCTTACGCCACTCCTTTTGCTGCCGTTCGCCAGTGCGGGCGTACACAAGCTCAAGCTTCATAAGCTTGCGCTTGAGAATGCCAACCCGACGTTGGAGACTGCGTACCTCTCTGAGAAGTACGGTGGACAGGCCCAGACGCCCATCATTGGCGCTGGTGGCTCGGGGCGTCAGCTGAGACTTAGCAGGCCCTCGGTGAGCGATGAGGGCGAGGATCTCTTCTGGACGCAAGAGATGATCAACGGTGGCCACAATGTGCCCCTTAGCAGTAAGTCGTTTCATAGTTGGATTTTGGTTCCGCAGTATTCTCAACCATTTTGTCCTACAGACTTTATGAACGCTCAGTACTTCACGACTATCACTCTCGGATCCCCGCCGCAGGAGGTATTTGATTTGACATCACTGTTTGAGCTAAATCGGTGTTAAGTGTACATTTACCTCACAGTTTAAGGTTATCCTAGACACTGGGTCGAGCAACCTTTGGGTGCCTAGCACAAAGTGTTCCTCAATTGCTTGCTTCCTCCATGCCAAGTATGACTCTTCGGCGTCTTCCACGTACAAGAAGAATGGTACGACCTTCAAGATTCAGTACGGTTCGGGGTCGATGGAAGGCTTCGTTTCGAATGATGCGCTCACCATTGGTGACCTTGAGATCCCCGGTCAGGATTTTGCCGAGGCTACGAAGGAGCCTGGCCTTGCTTTTGCTTTCGGAAAGTGAGTGCAAACTTGCTGACGTCATTACGTTCGTCGCAGTCTAGCTAACGTTGCAACTAGGTTTGATGGCATCCTTGGTCTCGGTTATGATACCATTTCTGTGAATCACATCACGCCTCCTTTTTACAGCATGGTGAATAAGGGAATGCTTGATGCCCCGGTCTTTTCCTTCCGTTTGGGCTCTTCCGAAGAAGATGGTGGTGAGGCCATTTTCGGTGGTATCGACGAATCGGCATACTCTGGCAAGATTGACTACGTACCCGTCCGCCGCAAGGCCTACTGGGAGGTCGATCTCGAGAAGGTTGCTTTCGGTGACGATGAACTTGAGCTTGAGAGCACGGGTGCCGCGATTGACACCGGTACATCCCTCATTGCTCTGCCAACCGACGTCGCGGAGATGATCAATGCCCAGTAAGGATTTATTGATTTGAGATTTGCCCCGCAGTAGCTTATGGACTGTGTTTTACAGGATTGGTGCGACGAAATCGTGGAATGGTCAGTACACGGTTGACTGCAGCAAGGTTCCCGAACTCCCAGATTTCACCCTTACTTTCAACGGCAAGCCGTACCCTCTTAAGGGCAGTGACTACATCCTTGAAGTCCAGGGCACATGCATCAGTTCTTTCACTGGTCTTGACATCAATCTTCCTGGTGGCTCCCTCTGGATCATTGGTATGTTTACAATCACAACTCTTGTTAAGGCTACTTGTTGAACTTGGTATAGGTGATGTCTTCCTCCGCCGTTACTACACGGTGTACGACCATGGCAGGGATGCCGTTGGCTTCGCTGTCTCGAAGTAAACTCTCGACTTCTTCGCTACTCTCCGTTTCGCTTTCATTATGTATGGCAGGAAAGTTTGTGATGTCTTGCACGGACTCTAAGCTTCCTTTACGATGACTGTAGTGCAGCTTCTGCATTCTTTTAATGTCTTAGTGGTCATCGAACGAAATGGCACTATTTATTCCGTTAGACACGTGTTTGCGAGACTGCGTCGATCCGGCTTCAGCCGCCGATGATTTAAGAGTAGGGAGTTACTCTCATTCCACCACATCTATGTTCAACTTCCAGTACACGATACGCTCTTGCCCAAACTCGTCTGCCCTGAGCTTTTGTTTCGACTGAAAGTCTGATTAAACAGTTCACTGAAGGAATACACGAACAAGGGTATGAACATGGAAATTAATCCTTGGGCCGACTTCGTGCTTGAGAGTGATTCCAAACGTGAAGCTGACGAGAGCCAGCCTAGTACAAGTAATATTCCCCAGCTAGCTCCGCCCCGGACCTCTGTAGAGAACTCATCTCTCAATACGTCCTATTCTCCAAAAACCCATGAAAGTCGATCAAGCATGCATAGACTCCTGCACGATCGTACAGAGTCACCTTTGCTATCAGCCGCGACATACGCTTTTCAACGCAAGGCGTTGAAACGAGCATTCCGAGGAACGCTGGATAGGGTCAATGTGCTTGGGGATGACGACGCATATGGACATACAGGGTTCGTTGGTACCAAAAATGTTGGGCCGGGGTAACATTGACGAACTATTGGTTGGAACTGACTTAGATGCGTAAATGCCCTGAGCTGGGCACTTAATGGCGATGTCCTCATTAGCGGAGGGGATGATAGAACGTGAGCGTTATTTGTAAGTGTTACTATCTGAGATTCTGACCATTTTCCTGTTCCCTCGCAGATTGAGATTGTGGAGACTTGATCCAAGCGACACATCAACACCATACCCTTATAAGCAAAGCTCCGTAATTCATACTGGACACACCGCCAATATCTTCAACGCGCAGGTGCTACCCTGGTCCTCGCGGATGTATGTCTCTTTCATAGCCAGTCGATTTCACAATCTGACACTACTAGTACTTACGTTCTAAATTGGAACTTGAAACCCTTCGCAGAGCATCCGTTGCCGGAGATCGCGAAGTCCGTGTATTCGATGTGGAACGTGCGTTGACGACAGTCGGACAAGGGCCGGAGCTTCATTTTAGTGAAAGGGATACATGTATTCGAGTCCTGAAATGCCATTCGGGGCGTACGAAACGCATAGTAACAGAGGAGAGTTCTGATACATTTTTAACGGTGGCCGAGGTTGGAATTCTGGTCATTGGCGTACTGTCTATTCTACTTAACGTTTCTCCTTATTTCAAGGATGGAGCTGTTCGGCAGCATGATCTACGCACTCCTCATCGTTGTACGAGAACACGTGGCATATGTCCGCCACCTCTCGTACAACTACCTCATGACCTGTCGACTCTTGCCCTTTCTCCCCTTGCTCCCTACACTTTTGTAGTTGCCGGAGAGTCACCACATGTGAGCTTCTATGACTTTTCCTTCGTCAATACAAGAATTGTCAAGGCTTGCGGGCAGCTTTCTAATACTCTACTATAGGGGTACCTTTTCGATCGCCGCCAGGTCGGTCGAACACTGCAAGGGGAATGGGGAGTACCATGTACGGACGAAAACTACGTAACTTGTGTGCGTCGGTTTGGGCGAACACAGAGGGTCTCTCGTCGAGGCGAACATATCACTGGCGCTCGCATGGCTCAGACTAACGGACACGAGGTATGAAATTGGCTTACTTTACTCTGATGGACAGGGCTTGATCTCAACATCAGGTACTACTTTGTCAGTGTCACAAAGCAATATGTTTATTTGTTTTACTGATATCCTTGGTCTTTTGGTGCCATTTTCAAATCACATGCAGCATACAGCGCAGATGCTGTTTACCTCTACTCTGTGCTCGACCAACCTTGCGAATTTGCAGCACGGCGTGCGTCGATTTTGCCTCCGAATCCTAAGAAACGCAAATTGTCTCCGAAAGAGCCTACCTTAGACTTAGGGTTGAGCGACGAAGATTCGACGACCCCATCTACATCTAGCTCCGAAGGCTCTCAATTGAATGCGGAAGGCCTCCAGACATCAGACGATTTTGTTGACCCACAGCTACATGAAGGATCTGATGACGAAAGTGAAGAAGATGAAGAAGATGAGGAGAGTGGGGTGCCTTTTCCGGAGCTCGACGAGAAGTTTAAGTCGCCCACCATTTTGCCTCGAAGGCGCTTCGACGGCCATTGTAATATCGAGACAGTCAAGGACGGTGCGTATATTCTCCTTGTGCAGACGTCATTGATAAATCCATTTTTGCCATAGTGAATTTCATAGGCGTAGAAGACGAATTCGTTGCTTCTGGTTCTGACGACGGGAATTTCTTCCTATGGGAAAAGAACAGTGGTCGGTTGCATGGAATTTACGAGGGAGATGGGTCTGTTGTCAACGTCATTGAAAACCATCCCCGTTTGCCTCTCGTTGCATGCAGCGGAATCGATACAACTGTCAAGGTAAACTTCTTTTTTTCGATGTATTAAATATCCCTCACCTTTACTCTCTATCAGCTTTTTGCTCCGACAGAGAAGCAATCAAGTTTCTCCAGAATGCGCAATGCCGACGCAATCATAAAAAGGAACTCCTCCGACTCTACGGCCCGTAGATCTGTGATGCAATTTGGATTTGCCAGTCTGCTCACGCGGTATGGGATGGCTCTGCGGCAAGAGGGAGATGATGAATCCGAGGATGGAGCCTCTCAATGTACACCCCAGTAGCAGCAGCTGCATGTAATTGGTTATGTATTATCATTCTTGTATTGCATATCTCCGGGTTCAGTGGTGTAAGCGGTTCCCCCTGATCTCGACCTAATCCTCGCGCAGTCGGTTGTGCACTCGCTATCCACATGTGGCTCTGCCATACAGCGCCACCGGTGACTACATTTTCCGGATTCGGCGTGTAGCTGTAAGGTTCTGACTTTTACAGTCACCGCGCGTTTATAGCTTGTAAGTACGACAATATGCTTGCGCATGATTGAGCTGTTTTGCGTCTGAGCTCTGCGCCGTCATACAGGTGAAGAACTCGACGAGTTACCACACTACGGCCAATAGGACGATACGCGGCAAAAATCACCTGCAGAATTGGGCGTCAAGACTGCGAAGACGCGTTTCCCGCGTCAATTTTGAATTGGAACTTATCACTCTGCGCGAATATACACCATAGGCACATTACACGTAAGTGGTAGGTCTGTCTCCATACAGAAGTTAAGTGTTATGTGCTGATTGTTGTCTCCTGTTCTTTAAGCCCAAGAGCGGCACCAATCCAGAACAGTGAGTAAGTTGAGAACCGGTCTTTTCTGATCGCCTCTACTGTGGTGCCGCGCATTCGTTACAACTGTTGGCTTACGTTCTCTTCACTCGGACAGCAAGGGCGGGGTGTTTGGTCTGAGTGGCTGAGAGGCCGTCTGTAGCGAGTTCGGGAGCGACCTCTTTCCAGGACGGGTCACGTAACTCAGGATCGTTCTCTGCGGTTCTTTTTTTCGCGACTATACACCTGAGACAGCAACAACACATTGTGTAAAACCCGGCAACAACCTTCAACTCAACTTTCCACCCGTTCCTGCTTCCTTTACATCTCTAATCACTCATGCATTCGTCACACGCGAGATCTAGAAGGCACCAGCGGCACGGTGATGACGATGAGCTGTTGGCTGTCTCACGGGTAGACGACCGTCGCTCTGAGTCGTACAGCCGTTCGCAGCATCATTCGAGTCGGGCTGAAGTGTACGGTAGCACGTCGACGCCGCATCGCGCCTACCCCGATCCAACGTCCCGCGGCCATCGTTCTGAAGAGTGGAGAATGTCAGACGCAGCTTACTCTTCCACTCACGAGCGCTATCGTGACGACGGGTACACTCAACCGCGTCGAGAGGACTATTACGACCGCTCTGAAAGCTGGCCCAGTCGCCCTACCGAGCCCTCGCACTACTCGTCAGCGAGTCGGGAATGGGCGAAACGCGATGATCATAGGTACAGCACGGCCTCATTTTCAGAGAGTCGGACATGGCCTGTAACAACTGTTCTCTCAAGATACGATGAGGGAAGCAAAACCGGGAAAGGGTATGACGATTGGCCTCGTGATGAAGCCCGGCAGGAGCTGGAGAAAGGGAGATATAGCAGGGACGACAAGTACTCACATCAATCGCACGGTTGGCGAGCGAAAGACGAAGGATGGACCGAAGATTCAAGTCGTGATCGTAAATCTTCAAACTGGTCCGAAGGCGCCGACAGTCGACAGCAGTGGAGAACTTCGAATCATGACCGAGAGCGAGATCCGGATCGCGAACGCGAGAGGGGGCGAGAAGCAGAACGCTCGTCCCATGTTGATCGTCAATGGGAACCTGCGCCAACTTGGAAGTCTCGAGAACGAGACGGCGGCCAGCCTCAACGCTATGAGCGTACCGACTTCCAACCACCTTCACTACGGAACAGCAATAAAAAGTTTGGAAAAAATAAGAAGAAAGGCTTACCGAACCAGAAAAGGGATGTGCGGAAGGACGACAGCATGAATAAGCAAGTCTAAATTCTAATTTCTCTTTGTATGACTTCTGTTAATCTATTCTTTCTCCTAGTTGGCAGAGGAGGGACTACCGGCCTGCGAATAAGGACTACACAAAGGACACAAAGGCCTTAACAGGGAAGCGCAGGCATGCGTACTCTCCGGACTCGCGCTCGCGGTCTCCCGCTGTCTCCATATACTCAAAGCGTTCTACCAATCGTTCGAGATCCAGGTCTATGTCTCCCCAGCGTCGTCCAAGGATTGAAGAGCCCATTAGCCGAAGGGATGTCAGTTCTGAGCGCATTGTTACAAAAAAAATCAATCGTCGAAGCAGATCGCCAGCTTGGTCACCAGCCCCCCCTGTCGCGGCGCGGCGCACGAACGAGAGTCGTGGTCGTCCTCGACGCCCGAGCATCTCTTCACGTTCTAGTCGAAGCCGTAGCAGAAGTAGGAGCAGTAGCGAAGATCCTGATGTTAGGCGCAAAGCCAAGCATCGACTTCCGACAGCCACCTCTCTTCGTGATATCGAGTTGCAAGCGAAGTCAATGGCGCGTCTATCGGTTGGCCAGTCGGGTCGCCAATACAACGATGTGCGGAATGGTCATGCTGCGAAAGGCGGGAAGACTTTGGAGCGACGATTGGTACGTCTTCGACAACAGACTCCTGGATATTTGACATTCATCTACTTGATACAGTCTACGAGCTCTGTTGCGTTACCCCGAGAATCTTACGAAATGGATACTGCCGCCTCTAATCATGACCCATATGAGACTATGCCACCGCCTGCGACTGCTTTGCCTGCAAAATTTTTGTTGGATGCAACACCTGTCGTGCAGACATCACCGGTTGCGGTCGTCGATGCACAGATGAGTATTCAACAAAGAGGAGCCAAGCGGAGAGCTGGATTCAAGCCTATCGGTCTCGTTCAGAGCAGCGCTTCGATCAAGCGATTTTTTCCTGGTGATGAAGACGACTCGGATTCGAGTGTTCCTCAAGCACGACCGCAGCGGGATATTGTGCGACGATCGCCGTCTCCGCGCGTTAAGAACGGAGTATATACTCGGGAAGGATCATCATTGGAGACCACGCCTAGGCAAGGTAATCGTGTCGTCACTCCCGACGACATAATTTCAACCAATGGGGAGACAAGTCGAGATGGTACTGTGCCATCGGGACGTCCCATGGACATGCCCGTTCAACTTGATAGTTCCGTCCCTTCGCCATCTGTGCGTCAAGCTGGAGAAGAGAATGAGAAGCAACGGCCTGCGGATGTACCCAGGGACCAGCTATACGCGATCGTGAGTCAGGTCGGTGAGGGGACCTTCGGCAAGGTGTACAAGGCCCGAAACACTGTCAGCGGCGTTCATGTCGCGCTCAAGCGCATCCGAATGGAGGCAGAGCGAGACGGGTTCCCTGTTACTGCAATGCGAGAAATCAAGCTTCTGCAGTCGCTTCGGCATGTCAATGTCGTACAACTCATGGAGATGATGGTGCACCATGGTATGGCAATTTCTACTTATGGTAGAACATTATTATGAACTAATGCGAACAAATTTTAGGATCAGTGTACATGGTCTTCGAGTACATGGATCATGATTTGACAGGTGTTCTTTCCCAGACACAGTTTGCTTTCACTAACGCGCACCTCAAATCATTATGTCAGCAAATGCTTCAGGGTCTGTCATACCTTCACCGGAAGGGTGTTATTCATCGAGACATAAAAGGGTCCAACATTCTTCTCAACAACCGTGGTGAGCTCAAATTGGCAGATTTCGGGCTCGCTCGGTTCTATCAGAAGCGTCGTCGGGCGGATTACACCAACCGAGTAATCACGCTTTGGTATCGCCCTCCTGAGTTGCTGCTAGGGACGACTGTTTATGGACCGGAGGTCGACATGTGGAGTGCAGGGTATGTTTGGTTTAAATCATGCTAACCATTTATTGTTACTCATTTTTTCCGAAGGTGCATAATGCTCGAGCTCTTCTGCAAGAAGCCGGTCTTCCAGGGTAATGACGAGATCCATCAGCTGGATGTCATTTACAAGATTCTCGGCACACCTACGTCCGAAGAATGGCCTGACCTCGCGGACATGCCCTGGTTTGAGCTTGTCAAACCTAAAGACACGATTCGCAACCGCTTCCGTGATTTATTCCATAAGTACGCACTCGTGACGCAAACGTTTACCTGGAGCTAACGAGTTATCAAGGTGGCTCACGCCTGCTGGTCTTGACTTGGCCGAACTTCTGCTGTCGTACGACCCGGCACAACGAGCTACCGCAGACCAAGCACTCGAGGCCCCGTACTTCAGCCAAGAGGACCCGCCGCCCGTGCTTCCTGTCGGGTACGCCCTCTGGCATCTTTTTATCTGCGTCTCAGCGAATTTTGACTTTCCCCTCAGACTGTCTTCTCTGGAAGGCGAGTGGCACGAATTTGAGTCGAAGCGCGAGCGTGCGAAGAAGCGCAGGAAACTTGACGGCCCATCTACAAATACATCTGCTGGCTCATCCGGACCACCCCCTCATTGATACACGCCGATATACTTATTTTACGTCCTTAGCTGTTTTGTGTTGCTTTCTGACATTCATCCAACCCCTCTTCTCCGAACATTCATTGTATAAGTATGCAAAGATACATTTAATGACGATCTATCTACTCATGCATTATACGGTTGGATTGAGAGAAGCAGGTTATAGCAACGAGGGATGTTGTGAATACAAGAAGTGGCGGGGTTGATTATGAGGCCGCGGCAAATGTTACAAGATTTTTATCAGCTAAGTGTTGTACAATTGATTCGACCTGTAGCGGAGCCTGGTTAGAACGTATGGACACGATCAGAAGTGAATGCTCACGTTTGCAGCCGTCATTCGAATCTGCATGTCCCATTTCTTCGTGTGCGGTGCCCCCGTGTCTTCTGTGTGCATATCGACTTCACCAAGACCGCCGGCCTTGCCTTGCGCGTCGTCCTCCTCCTTACTGTCCTCGAACCAGATGAGCCGCTCGACCTGGTCGATCGAGCCCTTGAGCCGACCCTGCTCGATCATCCGCCGCGCCATTGTCTCCGCCGCCCCCGGAGTCAGATCAAGCAGCGCACCGAGCCCGTAAAACGTGATGTTGTTGTAGATCTTAGACGACGCGAGCAGGTTGTGCTCGAGCACCGCGCGGTCGAGCACCGTGCTCGGGCCCGTCCGCGTCGACACGGCCTCGCCAGCGCCCGCACCCGTCTCCGCGGCACCGTCGTCTGCGTCAGATGAGGCTGACGCGGCGAGCCGGTCATTCGACGACTGTGCGATGCGGGCGAGCTGGTGAGACTTGAGCGTCGCCTCAAACTCTTTCACCTCCGCAAGGCGCAAAATGCGATCGAGGAACATCTTGGAAAGGATGTTGTACGACGGCAGTTGTGTCGTGCGCTCGTCACGACATAGCGATGCGAGCACGCGCGAACGGTTGGGACCTGCGGGAGCGAGGACGGCGCACGTCACTGCGGACGACCTGCATTACATTTAGTTGAGAAACAAGTAGAGTGGGGGATATCGCGCACAGCATGATTGATCGCTCCTCCTCGTCGACCTCGCCCGCCCAGCTGAGCTCGTGGTACCTGCTCGCGGCCTCGAGGAACTTGCGTGTGTAGTCGTTGATGCGCGCCTGGCAGAGCTTGAAGTTGAGCGACGTCTCGCGGTCTGTCTTGGCGTTCACGAGCAGCGCGGCGCGCTTGTAGTATGTCTCCGCCTGCACAGAGTCCTCCTCCTCGAGCAGCAGCCGCACGATGCGGATGTACACCTTTAGTTTCTCCTCGTCTTGCGCGTGCCTGGAGGATCCAGTGTGCGCATATGTGAGATGCGAACGAAAGCGGGAAGGAGACAAAGGGACAGTGCGCACTCTAGCTGGATGCCCGTGAGGATGTGCGCAGAGCCGCTCCAATCCTCCTCCTCCTCGAGGAGGTCCGCAAGCTGGAAGCGCAGACTGTTGACCTATTCATCGCCGCCCAAAGAAAGTAAGCAAGGCCGAGTCTCGCCTCGGAATCGGCTGGCACATGCACCTGCTCCTCAAAGCTCACGCCGCGCGGTGCGGCGATCGCGAGCGCATCCTCCACGATCCGTTTCTTGAGGTCCCTGTCGCGCGCAGCGCCCCCCGCGAGGCCCGACACGAGCTCCGCGAGCACCTGGCGCCCGACGACGATCCCGACGTGGTCCTGCGTGAGCGCGGCCTCGAGGACCGCGTGCACGTCGCGCGCCACCGCGCCGGCGTCTGGCTGCGCGAGCGCCTCGGAGAGCAAAGAGAGGTAGCCCGCCGCTTTGTCCTTTTGGCTGATCGACTGCAATTGGGCGAGTTTGGCGTCCATGGTTGGCGTGTTCAAACCAAGAGGCGGCACGCCGCGTACTTGTCGGCACGGATTACGAATCGGGACTTGCCAGCCTTGGAGTGTTCTCCGATACAACATAAAGGGATAAAGTATCTAATACATAGCCCCTATGAAAAGTCTAACGAGATTCTACCAATTTGTGTGCCCCATAGTCACGGTCTACAGTCTGAGAAAAGAAGGAAGGAAATTTTACTGTAACCAGAAAAGTATAACCCAAGCAGTCCGCATCTATGTACCGCCACTCAGAGGCTGCCCTCAGCCATCTTCGCCTTGTAATAGCGCACCATCTCCTCCAGGCCCATGCGGACCGTCCAGCGCGGCTGCCAGTCGAGCACCTCCTTCGCACGCGTCGTGTCCGGCTTGCGCTGCTGCGGGTCGTCCTTCGGCATCTCCATGTCGCGCACGCCGACGCGGCGCACGTTCTCCTCGCCGTCCTCGCGCTGCACCTTCTCGACGATCTCGCGCACGAGGTCCGCGAACTCGCCGATCGAGAACTCCTCGCTGTTTCCCAGGTTGATCGGCTGGTCAAAGTCCGAGTTCATGCACGCGATCATGCCGTCGATGAGGTCGTGGATGTACTGGAACGAACGCGTCTGCTTTCCGCCGCCGTATATCGTCAGGTCCTCGCCACGGAGTGCCTGCACGATGAAGTTGGACACGACACGACCGTCCTGCGGATTCACTGCGAGATGTAGTATTAGTCTTCTTCAAGTAGCTTTCAAGAATAACACATACTTCTCGGCCCTATATCAACTCGTGTCAGCACCTTTTTCTTTTCTTTGAGGAACAAAAACTGTACTAACCATAGGTATTAAATATCCGGGCTACTCGCACGTCAACGCCATCTCGGTTATGAAAAGCGTATGTCATAGTCTCGGCGACGCGCTTTCCCTCGTCGTAACAAGCACGCACACCGATCGGGTTGACATTTCCCCAGCTATTTCCGATTAAAATAAAATTGAATACAATATATTCGTGCAGTGTAGAAGGACGCACTAAGTTTCCGGTTGTGGGTGAACTTCGGGGTCACCATATACCTCTAAAGCGGGAACATAAAATTTCAGCTTAGAGTTTACACCCAGCAATTTAGGCAGCGCACCAGATGTACTGCTGATCAAGAAACGAGCCTTCGTGCGTTTGGCGAGACCGAGCATGTTCAGAGTACCAAGGAAGGAGGTCTTGATAGTTTTCACAGGGTTCGCCTGGTAGTGAGGCGGCGATGCAGGGCAAGCCAAATGGTAGATTTCTGTCTCATATTGTAAATTAGCTGGTTGCAGGAATTTTAGAATCAAATAGAGAGACGTACGGTCGCATTCGATCATGAAGGGCTCGACAACGTCGTGGCGGACCATCTCAAAGTTAGGGTGGCCGACCCAGTGGCTCACATTTGTGCGAGAACCGGTAAAGAAGTTGTCAAGCACGGTAACCTCATGACCGAGGAGCATGAGCCGGTCGACGAGGTGGGAGCCGACGAAACCTGCGCCACCGGTGACAAGGATGCGTTTGCGCTGGAATGGGGGGAGGAGTTTCACTGGGGGGAAGCGGGAGAGAGTGGTGTAGGAGATAGAGTGAGAGTCGGGATGGTATATGGACTTGGACTGGTACATGTCGGCATCGCCGCCGGTGAACATGTCATGGTCGTCGTCAACCCTGACGATTTCCTGCGCGAGGGAGACAGTGCCATCGGGAGTGTGCTTTGGGCTTGCGGTGTTGACGTAGTGGGGGCGGAGGTAGAGGGCACGAAGGGCGCGGAGGGGGACCTCGCAGTCGAAGCCGAAGCGGGTGAAGCCGACTGAGGTGATCTCGACGCCCTCCTTGTCGAGGATGGTGATCTGTGGGTTGAACAAGGAGACGTTAGCAGACTGTGTGTAAGCGTGTTGTCTGTGAGGGGCGGCCATTTGTTCTCTGTTCCGTTGTTGGAGGGGACATGGACTTTTAAATAGGACGACTAGTTCCCAAGCCCATTCCCGTTCCGCAAAGAGCGCGCAACACAGCCAATGCCGAATGATACGCTAGTTCCTCCTTTCCCTTCTTCCTCCTTTCCTCCTTTCCTCCTCAAGTATAGCGATGTAATCAATCAAACAAGTTGGCATTTTGCTCACCGTTTTCGTCCTACCGACACTCGTCTTATTTGCCGCCATTGTATGTTCAGATTTGGATTGTTTTCCAAGTAGTTTGCTGGAGGACAGAGACACGTTCAGGCTGAGTGCAGTGCAGTCGACTCTGTCGAGGACGGCTTAGGTTGAGATCCATCTCGGCTTGTCCGTCGATCATCGCACGCTTGGGTGTCTAGGGTCCCTCCTAGCCGCCTATTTTTTAATTTTTAATTCAATTTTTAATTTCTTTATTTTCGACCTCCCTTCCCAACCATGCCGCGCGCTTCAAAACCCACAGGCAAGACAAGACACGACCCTCTCCTCGTCCAGCTCAAAGAGGACGAGTTACAGGAGAAATACGGCAATGTCTCCCGCCCGGGAAAGCGCACAAAGTCCAGGAAAGCCGGCGATGGCAACGATGAGAATGACGAGGTGCGTTTGCATCTACTACGCCAAACATGTCCAATATCTTATTCTGACCAGTGCCGTCTTGTATAGATCATCCTCGATCCCAAGACTTCTCAACGGATTTTTGAGCTTGCAAAGGTCCAACAGGAAGAGCTGGAAGTCGCAAATGACGACCAGGAGGACGACGAAAACAACACCAAGCGTGCCACCTTCTTGCATGCCCGCTCGAATAGCGACATAGACGACGAAAATGATGATATGGGCGATCAGTCTGGTGATGAGATCCTGGAGGAGGAGGAGTACCCGGAGTTGGTCCGTTTTCATTAATTCCTCTCAGTCAAGCTAATACTGATTGAAATTTCTACAGCAAATAGATGCAGGAGACCTCGAGACCCTCGACACGCTGCTTCCACCCAGTGCCAATGAACGAAAAACGCTTGCCGACATGATCTTCGCCAAGCTAGACGAAGGTGACGCCGAAGCTACTTCCGTTCAAAAAATAACAAAAGGTACACACTTATTCAGTCCTGTGCGCCTCTTTGTCCTCTTCCTAAGCCCACCTTACTCCCAGTGCGCATACAAGATCCAGATCGTGCGCCAAATCCTGCAGAGGGGCTGAACCCCAAAGTAGTTGAAGTCTACACAAAGTACGCGGCGCATTCACTTGATCTAACTTCTCCTCCTCCCCTAATCGCACGACCCCCAGAGTTGGCTCCCTTTTGCAAAAGGGCAAATACAAATCCGGCCCGTTGCCTAAGGCATTCAAGATCATCCCCTCGCTGCCCGCGTGGGCGCGCATCCTCGCGCTCACGTCGCCCGAGAACTGGTCTCCGCAGGCGACCCGCGCCGCGACGCGCATCTTCATCTCGAACATGAAGCCCGCGCAGGCGCGCGTCTTCCTGCAGGGCGTCGTGCTCGACGCCGTGCGCGAGGACATCCGCGAGAACGCGCGCCTCAGCCCGCACTACTACGAGGCGCTCAAGCGCGCGCTGTACAAACCCGGCGCGTTCTTCAAGGGCATCATCTTCCCCCTCCTCGAGACCGGCTGCACGCTCAAGGAGGCCGCCATCGTCGCGAGCGTGCTCGCCAAGGTCAAGGTCCCGCTCGTGCACTCCGCCGCTGCGATCATCCGCCTCGCGAACATGGACTACAGCGGCCCGAACTCGCTTTTCATACGCGTGCTCGTCGACAAGAAGTACGCGCTGCCATACAAGGTCGTCGACGCGCTCGTGTTCCATTTCATCCGCCTCTCGAATACGTACAAGGCGAAGCGCGGCGAGAGCGAGAAGCTCCCCGTACTCTGGCATCAGAGCTTGCTGGTCTTCACGCAACGGTGCGGGTTATTTATTTTCCTTTTTCCTTTTGGTTTACTCAATAAATTCGGATATCTTAATAGGTATGCCGCAGACCTAACTCCCGAACAAAAAGATGCACTGCTCGATGTCGTGCGTGCAACGCCGCACGCACAAATCGGGCCAGAGGTGCGCCGCGAACTTGTCATCTCGACTGTGCGCGGTGAGCCTCGACCCGGCGCGGATGAGGACATCGAGATGAACTGAGCACCCTTAGGCTTTCATTCTCTCTTGCTCCCCCGTGCTGTCATGCATTTGCTGTATCTTGCCACCGTTTTCTGTTACGTGTTACATTTGTGGACATCAAAAGTTTATTAGGGCAGTATTCGTTACTTTTTCTGGTATTGGCCGAGCAGCTTTTTTTGCCTTTTCTTTCTGTAATCTAAGTCAAATAGGACAGACTTCGCCTTCACCCTGTCCTATTTTGTTCTGTAAACCGTAGTGCTCTGTTTGCATCGTAGCAGTTCAACCAATACGAGAACCGTGCTGTTGGCAAAGTCCCTGATGATGACCTTCGTGCAGTTCATCTGCCACCACAGTCATTTAATAATTTGACGCCGGGGTCGGAGTCACTCAACCCGTTTTCGGAGCAGATGCAGCACCAACGCGTCTGTCGACCCAAGAATTGTGTGTGCCGTTATCGCAGATTACTTCTTTTTTTCCTCCTCGCGGTCAAGATATTTCCATCGTATCGTCGTCCACAGATGTCGGTTGTGTTTCTTTGCCCTTCCCCTTCGCACTGAGAAAACCTGGCATCTCTCGGGGCCCATGAACGACGAGCGCCACAGCCTCTTTCATGTGTTGCCATACGCTTAGCGCGCCCGCCCGCGCGAGCGCCGCTGCCTGCACCAGCTCGTCCTCGTCGAACGGCGCCGCGCTCCAGTTCGACCACACCAGCTCCGCTTTCAGGCGCAGCGCGTCCACGTCTGCACCTGCCCGCCCGCCCGATACGAGGAATGCAAATGTGCCCCCACCGTCGAGTACGGCGAGCTCGTCCTCAGCCGGGTCCACCAGCAGCACGCGGGAGCCACGCGCGCGGCCCACGGCGGCTGCGCACACGACACCGCGCAGCGGGAATGACGACGCGTTGAGGAGCGCGAGCGCGGAGGCGTTGATGAGCGCGGCGACGAGCGCGGGGTGGGTGCGGAGGAGCGAGGCGGCTGCGGACGCGCCGCGCACGCTGCGTGCGGGGAGCGGCGTGAGCGACTGCGCGACGAGCTGTATGAGCGTGCGCGGGTCGTTCGTGAGGACCGTGCTTGGCAGCAGCGCGCTGCGGAGCGCGGATGCGAGTGCCTTCGAGTCCGTTCCTGCGTGTCATGTATAGCATTTTAGCGCGTCGGCTTCGGCGATATTTGTACTGGTGTCC
Organism: Phellopilus nigrolimitatus; assembly: GCA_021029095.1. NCBI lineage: Eukaryota > Fungi > Basidiomycota > Agaricomycetes > Hymenochaetales > Hymenochaetaceae > Phellopilus > Phellopilus nigrolimitatus. The sequence goes on along the minus strand of JAJOHG010000003.1, from coordinate 716,350 downwards.
GCAGTGCGTACCAGCCAGACCGGCGAGCGGCCGTATGAGGACCTCAAACGTCGCCTTCGACGCTTGTTCGACCGCGAGTCGCACCTCGATGGGCCCCGACACGGAGGCGAGTGCCTTCGTTTCGCCTAAAGCTCTCTGAGTCGAGATTGTAAGCATTTAACCAGGCTGCGACGCACCGAATCCGAATCGTGCTGAACCGTCCACGCCGTCGAGTCCATCGAACACCACCGACACTTCTCTTATCTCATTTGGAAGCCGCCCGTCTGAGCGCTGGTGGTAGCTCATCTCACGAGAGTGGGTATCGACGCGGAAAGTATGTTCCAAAACGTCGCCTTGGAAGAAAGCTGAAGAGAAATGCAAAGAGATCGACGCTTCTTCTATACATATTTGGTGCGCCTCATTCCAAATATATCTTCGGAGTGAGTTGTTTTGCAACAATCGTATACAAGACACCTGTTTAAACATTACATGTACGCGACTAACATTCAGCAAAACAAAGAATAAGGAGGCACATACTTTCTGGCAAAACAATTTGACCTTTTTTCTCACTTTACTTTCTATCGCAAACACGCACAGAAAGAACTCAGCTGTATTTAATGAGTTCGGCCAAGAAAACGCAGTCATACACAAAAAAATACAGAAAAGTCCGAAAGTTTGAGTATAAAAAATCGCGGAGGATTAAGCCCTTGCTTTAAGTACAACTGGAAGCTTCCCAATTTTCATAACAAACCGATCTTCCAATGCCTTGTCCCAGTCTCTTGGATCATATCCATCTTCGAGGCGCATCTCAAAACGTTGTATAAGCAGAGCGACTACCATACGCATCTCGACGAGCGCAAGATTTCGTCCCGCGCAATTCACTGGGCCATACGAGAATGGGATGAACGCGGCTGCATTCATTGCGCCGTCGGACTGTGCTGAACCTGCTGTTGCATTTTCGTTAAATTCTTGTTTTGGCGTGCGCTTCTTTGCACTAGACTGGAGCCAGCGATCAGGCCAGAACTCTTCCGGCGCTGGAGAAAAGTAGCGTGGGTCGCGGAACAGTGTGTAAATGGGCACGTCTATGGCCGTTCCCTCTGGAACGAAGCTGAAAGAGATGATGAGCTAATGAACCCCTGTCTCTGTCAAAGAGACGAGGTATTTCACTTTTTCCCAAGCCATCTCCCTCCAGTGTCCACTGTTGTTCCACGTTGCAAGATATTCGCGGGAGGACTGACGCGCAAAGCCTCGTTGCTTCAGAGATAAAATGAGCGTTCCTTTCCTTTAGAGTGCAGGAAAGAGCTTGCTAACATCACCGCATTTAGAAATATCATTTCAGACAATTTTGCCGCATCAAACGGGTCAGCTTCGCCGTGCGGGAAACTCTCATCTACTTCTTTCTGAAGGCGCCTGTAGTCTTCTGGATGCTGAAGTAGATGATAGAACAGCCCGCTCAGTACGGTTGCTGTCGTGTCTGAGCCGGCGACGATAGCTAAAAGACCGTCAGACATGATTTGTGCGTCTGTTGGTGCTTCCTTCTCAATACCCTCTTCATCAATCTAATGCGAACGTTATCTTTTTTGACGAATGATTTAAATAATCGGGAAGGCTCACGAGGTGATGGAAAAGATCTCTGGAAGATGATCCGTCCTTCTTTCGCTTTATGACCGCTTCTGCGCAAAGCTGTCGAAGGCGAATGATGTTTTTCGTTGATCCGGGAATTTTGAAAAGAACGTGAAGGACCCAAGGGATGTGTTGGATCAACGAAAGAGTTCTACAATTGTTTTCAGGGAAAAGAGGACGTGAAAGTTGGAAGCCAGGAACGTACATTATTCCGCTTTCCAAGGCGTGCCAGAGACCAACGTTCTCAACTCCATCACGCATAGTCTCAAACCCGCCTCCAAATGCCATGTCTCCCATGAAATCGAACCTGAATAAAAAACCTTCAGTATGAAGTTGATATTTTGATAACAAACGCTTGCGTGAAATATCCCATCCATTCCGCCAGATCAACCGAAGAGACATTATAGCTCCCTTTCGTCTGCGACCGCTTCTCCAGTTCCTCTACCAGTTGTAGAGCCCGTTTCACAACGATTGGCTCATACCCTTTCACAGATGTCGTGTTGAACGCTCGGTTCCACGGCTTCCTTCGACGGGCATGTTCGTGCACATCTCGAATAGCGATAAGGCTTCTGGGTCCCTGTGGGCTTCTGCGTGCATCCCACACTGAGCATATTATTCCTTTAGCTATTTAAGTGTTCCCATAAACAAGATCATCTTACTGGGACCCTTGGGCAGTCCCTCAGCTCCTAATATCGAGGAAATTGAACTCGCGTCGACAATTGAGAGTTCATTTGGGCCTACAATCTGTAAGTATACAGGAACCTCGTGTTTACTCACAATTTCGAAGACATACCTACGCGTACAAACGGTCCGTACCTCTTGTGAAGATCATAGTGGTAAATGTGGTTTTTACCACTCGACATTTTCCACATGCCGTGAAACTTTGAGATTTTTGCAAGAAACGGTCCTGGATAATTTGCGAGAGGATGCAGAAAGCTGATGCGATAAATCACAATTGACGAAAGCAAAGTGACATAAAATACGGAGAACGACGCGACCACGGCAGGAAGCGTCGACGTATAGTGAGAGCTTAGGAAAGTGGTCGCAATCGAAGGCATGCCGACGAGCAGGAAAAACGTCGTGAAAGCATTGGAAGGATCAACTTCGCATCTGTTGTAAATTCCGTGTACGAGCTTCCAAGACAGTCAATGCATGTATACGAAGAATAAAGGTCGGTCTTACTAGCGCGCCTGCGACATCTAATAGCATCGCGTCGCGGAAAGAAAATGCTGGAAGAGTCCAGCTGGTCGTCATGACGGCTCTCCACAGAAGCGCATAAGGGAAAGTAAGTGGCTTTATAGTCTTGCATCAACGAACAAATATTTATAGCAGATGGGGCCCCTCAACAAGCTCAATACAGGTAACAACTCTCCTTATGCAGGAACTCAATCACGTGGTGAGAACGCCCTCGGATATAGCCGTGACATCTCGCTACTCCGTTCGTGCCACTTGTTACTCGTCACTCAACTCGTACCATCTCTTCACGATACTTATACATAGTTGTTGGACATGAGCAAAGTGGTCTTCGGTATGCAGACATTGTCTTGAATTTCTCATTCGTCATTTGACACAAACGAAAACACCAGTCGGAAATGTCCCATACAATATGGGAGAGGTGTGCTTCTATCTTGTCGTCCCGTTTTCGCCTGTATCTGACTGTCAGCTTATTCTAGGAACAACTCATCGAAGTATTCAGATCCGTAGGACAGGTCATTGGGTTCAGGTAACGTTCATAGGATGTTTCCAATGGTTGATGGCTTCGCGCTGAAGACAGTCGTGATGCGATTTGTATCCGCAGACTGGTGTTCGACAGGGAGACGGGAAAACCCAGAGGATATGGGTTTTGCGAGTTTGCGGGTAGATATTCTGACCATTATACTAATTCAATGACAGAGTCGTTTCTAACCGTCCGACATTGCATGATTTCGTTCGTGATTGAAACATATCCCAATTGCCGGCATTAAATTATCTTCGCGATTCCCATTTGGCGCCTACCATCAGACCATGAGACTGCCGCTTCCGCTGTCCGAAACCTGAATAATACCGACGTCGGCGGGCGTCCTCTTCGCATTGACCTCGCCGACTCAGACCCGTTCTTGGAAGGCAAAACGACCGTCCATGGTGAGCTCATCGACGGCGGTGAGACGAGAGCTCAATGGAGAGAGCGTGAAAAGCGTGAACGCAATGACGATGATTACCCATCGCCGCCACCGAGAAATGACCCCGGCCATTTCTTAAAATCTTTGCCTCGAGGTGTGCCTCTTGCTCCGGGCACAACAGCTCTGGACGCCATCAGCAACCAATTAGGAACGATGAATCCAGGACAATTGACAGAAGTATTGGCGCAAACGAAGGTGGAGCCAACGTCTCGAAACTCGCAAGGGCGTCTGATTTACTTTGAGATGTGTGATCCTATATTATAGGCATTTGTCATAAACCATCCCGAGCAAGCACGGATACTCTTGGTCGCCCACCCGCAGCTCGCGCATGCCCTCTTCCAAGCACTGTTTATGAACAAAATCGTCGATCCAGCAATTTTACAGGTTAGTATGTCGATTGGACATTGCCTGAATTAGGAATACTCAATTCAGTGTGAAGCGAATGCTGGCTGCAACACACGCAAATGGTGCCACCAATGGAATTCCGCCGCAGGTTCCTCCCCAGGCTGTGCCGCCTTCCCTTGTGCCGCCGATGATGGGCCAGGCACCTACCATCCCGTTGCCGTACCCGCCGTTCTCGCAACATATCCAGCAACCGCCTATTGGACCGCCGCCACCATATTACCAGCAACCGTCGTCCCAGCAATCGCAGCCCATGGCGGCTGTTCCTCCAGTACCGACGCCGGTGGCGGCAGCACCGGTGATTCCCCAGCCTAACTTTCCGCCCAACATCGACCAAGCGTCCAGAGTGAGCTTCCTGAAAATACCTGGAATGACTGACTTGCTGAACTTTTCGAATAGGATATGTTGATGCAAGTCCTCGCGTTGACACCCGAGCAGATTGATAAACTGCCTCAGCATGAAAAAGACGCCATCGTAGAACTAGTTCGTATTCTATATCATCACCTAGGCGCGTTACTGACGCACACCGACAGAAAAGGCAGTTCGCGGGAGTTTTCAACCCGACAAACTGAATACATGGCTCGGATACTTCGAATGTTCTGGTTTCTCTTTTGTCTGCCGTTGGCTAATTGATGACTGAATGGATTTCATGAGGGTTTTTAAAATGTGAGATATGTTGCCGAGATTAAATATTAAGTTTGGACTACGGCTACTTTATTATGCGATCGTGAGGCGGAAAGTACAGGATTACAACGCTTTACTTGAAGCTCAAAAAATGACACGTCGAAGTAATACTAGTAGCTAGTTCAATGTTATCCCTCGTTCTATCTGAGAGGGAAGCAAGAAGAAACTGATTACGCTTTTTAATTCAGTGCTCATCTGTGCCTCTTCTCCTTTGGGACTGGCAACGAGGTGCAACTTGCTTAGTCGAAGGGGCTACAATGATAAACAGAAGGAGACTTGCGACTGACATACCATGCGCACAATAGAAAAGGCCAGAGATCACCGTACCTCATACAGTCAAAAACGCCAAGAAATTTATCAGTTTGCTGATGCCTCTCAAGATTCGAAACAGGCCTTTGACTCAATGAAGTGACTCTTGAGGACAGAAGGACGCGACAGTCCGCCACAGATGCGTAGAACAACGGCTTGCAAATCATGGAAGATAAGTAAACATTCATATTGTACACCGTACTCGCATCTCCCAGCAGCGGTACGTAGCCAGAGTGTAGTAGAACAGATATTAGAAAAGTCAACCCTCTATCGGCCATACCTTAGTGAAGAATTCAGTTGTGTTCTGATCAGTACGAATGCACGTTGAACGTACTTCTGTAATTCCCACTCCCTGTTGTCCAACGGGCAAACGTTGCGTGTCTTCAACCACCGTGAGATACAATGGAAGTGGAATGCATGCTATATCGTTATTGCAAAGTAGTTCAATTCCGAGGACAAGAAGGAAACGTGATACGGGAATGCTCACGTTGCATATACCCCACGCAGCATTGCACTCCTCAGATGTCGCAGAGACCTGGTTGGCCTGGCAATCGATGCCTGTTTAAAAGCATTTATTGAGATGCGTAAAACGTCATTCGTTGTGAGAACCCGATGAGGATATGAATGTAGGAACGCCACATAGTGTCGGCCAGCAAGTAAAACACGTACATAGATCCATGATATGGTTCCTGCAAATAGCACAATTGTCTACAACAATGTCTGTTGAAGAAGCGCGCGTAGAGTCAGTCTATGGTGGTATTGGTGTACTCCTGTATTCATTCGCACCCCATGCCCAGAGCGCCACAGCGTTCCACTAAAATCAGCATCAGCATTTCATTACAGCAAGCAGGGTAACAATGCGCGGAAAGAGAAAGTCGAGGAAATCAAAAACAAATCTGAGGCCTATGCGCCAAGCACATACCTTCTTAACCTCGAAGCGCTTCTTGTCGGCTTTGTCGTCGCCGCCTTTGTTTTTCTTCCTAACAATCTGGGTCGCAGGCGCAGGTGCGGGTTCAGTAGGAGCGGGCGCCTCGACGGGAGTGTCAACTTCCATGTCAGCCATTGTATTCAATGCTCGAGGTTTAGGGAGAGTGAGACGGGCTGCGATTGGGACGACGTCGAAGACTGAGTAAAGAGAAGCGCGCGCCGCATATGCAGGTAACTGCACCGGTCGCGTACCGTCATGGACCGGTCCTTGAAACAGCACATTTTATTTTGCTTTTTACACAATTATATAATGAAAATTTCTCAAAAAAAAAATACCATTATAAAGCTATGCTACTCAGGCCTATCTGCACAAAATTTCGAGTGATAAAAGCAAGGAACAAATGGGTTATGAAGCGCATACAGTTTGACTCCGAAACGGCCCATCACCACTCCTTGCAACACAACTTTCCCACGCTATCTTCACTCGGGATTTGAGCTGCTGCTCACATCCCGGGTGACATTTTTAATGTCAATTTGCTTCCAAATCATCCTCAATATCTTTCGGAAGCTCTGGCTTGGGAATAGGCAGAAGCGAGCAATTGAACTGCAATGAGACATGGCACGGAAAGTCTGTGACATGACAAGTCTGTGACACAAGTGTCACAATTGCAAAGAGCGCCACTCACAACTTTCCTGAGTTTTTACACAACTGTATACTTATCCATTTGACTTGAAATTTTGCAAGGACATTGATACTATTGTGTTAACAGTAAATACATTTTTTTTAGCATAAAGAAAGGTTTTACGAGTGCATAAGACTGGAAACATTTTGCACCACTCAGTTCTAGTACCTTCTCACGCTTATTTCACCCATAGCTTCATTAATTGTAGACCATTTTACACCATATTTTTTTGTAGTAGGGTATTTAGATGAAAAGATGATTTTTGTGCACTAATTTGAGCTGAGGAAGGTGTTGTTGAGTCAAATTAAATGGCGTGTTACAAGGAATGGTGGTGTTGCAAGGACCGGTCCATGACGGTACGTAATAACAATTTCCAGTTTGGGATAGTATGTGGCAAATCTTTCCGCTGTAAAACTCGTCAGATTGTATTACTGTCCGTAACTGGCTACTGTATGGAAGCTCCATATGAAACAAAAGAGAGAAGAGGAAAAGTTATCCATAAACCGTACGTTGTATGTGGAAAACTGTATACATATTCTGATATGAGACTTGGTTTGACTGTCCTTCGAAGGATAATTTAATAGCAAAAATGAAAAAAAAAGTCAAGCAGTACCGTATCATCACAACCGTTCGCCCATTCCTATCAACAACGCAACTGATATATCCTCACTGCGAAGGTCGTCGCCGACCACATCCGTAACAGGCAGGGACGATCTCTCTTGTCGGACTTTGAACACGCTCTGGTCGCGTCTCAAACGGAACGCGTCTCACATGCCAGCCCGGCCTCCTTCCCCTGCTGTTAACCACCTATCAGCTTCACGCTCATAGCCTGGATACCTCTATGATAATCCTCTGAGAAACTGCTGCGTATACCTCTCTTATCGGTACTTCACTGTTTCCAGAGCCTACGTTCAAATTAGTACTTAAGTACCTGCGCGGCAGCTCCGATTGTGCCGTCCGCCGCGTTCCAGCTGGACTTGCTCCCTTGTGCAAATGGGAAAATCTACACGCTCTCTTGTCGCGAGTGTACCTTTACTTGCGACATGTAGCTTTAGTGCTAACCCGTCTCAACTGTTTTGGAAGAGAGCAGATGTGGCTGGCACCGTTCATGCCGAAACTTGTCTCGAAAGGGGCTGTGCTCACTCTCTGTTGTTTCTTGTTTCTACTCATGTTATCGTCATCCTTTCATCGATAGCTAGCTTATCTCCTCAAAGAAGCTCTGGGGGAGCGGATCCAAAATCTTCTGTGTTGTTATCACAGTGGCTGCATCCTAGCTTCGTTTATCTCGGCGCCAACTTTGACCTTCATTTTGACCGGAAATGGTCGCAAACGTCTCAGTCCATCTTCAGTGGGTACGCCAGATGGTGTGCTCGACTTAGGAATGCTACAATCGTGACTTCAAATTCGCGATGCCCTTGGCACGTGAGCTAGACTATTTGCCTTCCTCTTTTTCACTTGTCTTCCCCGACAGGACGCTGGCTCTCACACGGTTGCTTCTCTTATTTCATCTGCTGGAAAACCTCCTCTAGCTGCGAGGCATCTCTCTTCCCCAGAGTGCGCGTGCCAAGAGGCTTCGAAGAGGGTCTAACATTGCTCCGGCCAAAACGTACAAAGCAACTCCCCGAGAACGATCTTTCGGACTGTGCGAAGTTCCTTGAAGTCAAAACTACTGATGAGTGGCTTGATAGGGAACTCCCATCGAACTCCATGTGGGAATTTGCGGCTTCGGCATTCGCTGATTCTCGCTGTCCTCAAGAAGACGCACCCCTTGAGGAGACGCGCCCGATAAATGCGACAGGAAGCTCACCCGTACCTCGGCGCCTGTATGTGCACTTCAGCCCGTGTGTCGGTCCTCTTCTTTGCCGAGCGGGATGCATACGGACCTCATGAGTCATGCTATTGCTTATCACCGCGTTGACCACTTCGACTTCCTCTCCTACATCAGCTGCCCAACAATCAGCTCTTCAATTTGATACGCCAAATCACGACACGGGTCATATAATTATTATAGACAGCAAAGCGCGCGTTACTTATATATATAAATCCAAAACATCGACACCGAGCCGTCGAAGCTTTCAGTCCTTGAGAAGAGAGGGAGAAGAGAGAAGAAACGGAATAAGGTAGGAGAAAGAGAGAGTCCAGGCTTATAGAGACTGCAGAGATGGAGAGACGGAGGAGAAACGGACGAAAAGAAGAATAGAGGAGGGCGGAAGATGCAGCATGAGAAACTAAGAGAAGAGATAGCAGTATGCGGGAATTGCAGATTTGCAGAATGCAGAATGCAGTTGCGGTAGGGTATACAGAACGTGAAGAGTCATAGGATCATGGGGTAGAAGGGCAAGAGAGAAGAAAAATATATATCTGTGAGAAGCAAAGAAATCAGGTCATACGGAGGCGGGTGGAGGGAGATGAGAATAAGGGTTGGTGGGCGAGGGTAATGGGCGATGCTTTGATAGTGGGCATTGTATAGTGGGCATGCTGGGATTCTGCAGGATATCATAATGCACAAGATAACAAAGGGTCAGCCGACATGGGGTGATTGGGATGAGAGCGGCAGTCCAAAATACGCAGGTGCGAAGTGGATAGAAGAAAAGACACGAGAAAATGAGCAGAGTAACCGCGCAAGATCCCAATATGTTTTGTTAACTTCTCCAAGATGTTTGCCTGAAGGGGAGGAAAGACAAGCGCTGATAAGAAGGGCAAAAAGGAGGACGTTATCAGATAGACAACAGCTCCCGAAAGGAGACTAGAGATAAATTCAGAAAATAACAAGAAAAGCCAGACAAAAAAAAAATCCAAGAAAGCCACAGCACCAGCATGTTATAACTGACAGCAGCTCCACGGCCTGCTCGCGTTCCGCTGCGCTTTCTCTTCCTCGTCTGCCTGCGCCGACCACGCCGGCGTCATCATGGGTGCAAGCATCACGCTGTCGCGTTTCTTTAGCTCGTTCTCCTGCTCGATCGAGTCCTTGCGCTGAATGATCGCAGATATCAGTGCGTCAAAGAGGTTTTTAACACCTAGTTAAGGATTATGGTGGTAATATATGTAAGGGCGCATTATTAGGAAGAAGAGAACGCGCGACGAGCAAGCGGTTGACGTCAGAACGGAATCATTAAGCGACAGTAGGTTATAGACTTACCGTAGTCATCCTTCGCGGACACCTCGAAGAGACTCATGCCCTTCTCTAAACCCCACTCCCGGTCGTCTCCGCCATCGTCATCCTCGTCTTCTTCAGGCACGCTGTTGCTGCTCCCGTCTAGACCGTCCGAGTAAGCGCCCTTGCCAGCCTGCAGACCAAAATGGCTTGCGAAGCGCGAGTTCGTCATCGGCTGAGGCGGTCTCTCCCGATCGCGTTCTAGCATCTTCTGCCGGTGCGGCGAACCCGTTGCATTCGTCGAATTTGCACGTCTGAGTGGTCCGTCCGTGGCCGCCTGTCCGTTTCCGAACGTCCAATTGGCTGTCACTCGTGGGAAGGCGGTCGTGGAGCGTCGTAGCTCGGATGGTCGCGATAAGGCATTGTCATCTAGTGCTTTAGGGGCTAATGAGCTCGGTGGTATAGAGCGTGAGGTCGTAAATGAGGTAAAACGTGGACGAATGTAAGAAAGCGTCGAGGCTTGTGGAGGTGGAGGCGCTGGAGGAGAAGGCGGCCGAGGTGGGGGAAACCATCGTGTAAGGGATAGACGGACACGGTCCGAGGTCACTTGACGGTGGCGGTTGAGGTCGGCTTTCGAGCCCACGATGTAGATGATTAAGTCGGAGGAGCAGTTCTTTTTCAGTTCTAGACGGACGGACGAATGAGCAAATGCAATGAGGTTTGATTGTTGTAATATGTGGAGTAGTGGGGATAATCAAATGAAACGGGGACAACTGATGAGATGGAATGCACGATAGCAGGGACAAGAGAGGGGCGCGCGTACCTTCGAGCCACCCACGGACGTCGTCAAACGTCGCGGAGTTGGTGATATCGTACAACAGCAAAGCGGCGTTCGCTCCGCGATAGTACATAGGAGCCTGTCAGGGACGCGAAGCGAATAGACAGTTCGGGTCAGCGGCGCGGCGTTCCATGGGATCAGAGGGATGCAATGGGGACGACGGGTACGCACCATGCTGCGGAAACGCTCCTGGCCTGCGGTGTCCCATAGTTGTAGGCGAACCTTGAGCCCGTCGACGTAGACCTTCTTGGTCACGAAAAAGGCGCCTGTGGTTGAGGTGGTGTTCTTGGGGTCGAACTTGTTCTGCGTGTATCGTTGCAATAGGCTCGTCTTGCCAACGCCTGTAACAGAACGGCAACAGTCGGGCACGATGTTAGTACCGACGCCGAGCGCACAAAGGCACAAAGGCAAGAAATGAGGAGCGCACCGGTGTTGCCCATGACGACTATCTTAGCATCGACGGAGTGGGATTCATAGTCATAACGGGACTTTCCATAGTTGTCGAGCGGCGCATAGGGTGCGTTGGTCATGGATGTCGTGACGGGCGACGCGCGCACGGGGAAGCCGCGACGGGGGACGTCGTGGAGGGTATTTTAGAAAGGAAGGGATAAGCGGAGAGAGATGAGCCCGACTACCGCGACTTGAGCCATGTTATCACCTCCTAACAGCTGAACAGCACGTGATCCTTAGGCGGTTGTCTGAGCCGAAGTGGTGGTCGCCTCGGGCCCCCAGCCTCCGAGCCCGCCATCTTTCACAATACTTACTACTGTTCGCGACTGCGGTGTTACAGGAAGAATGCAAACCACGAGCGGCCATGGTGTATATGATTCATTTCGGACAGCTCGTAGCGCGCGGCCTGACTCTTTCCGAAGCACAATCCGTGAAGTACACATAAAAGGTATGAAACCTGCATTTTTGAAGTCGGGGCGCGGAGAGACAGTATAGACACATAGCACATAAGAGACCTATGTAAATGCAAAGCAGATTCCAGATGGTACGAGTCTACTCTGCCGAAGCAATAGGGAACTCGAACACCACATCCTTCCCAGTCAGCCGGCGGTACACCGACGAAAACGAGTCGAGCTTGTACTCGAGCGACGTCGCGTCCTTCGAGTCCAGGAACCTGTGCAATCCGATGACGCCGTCAAACTCAGGTCAAAAATGAAGAGCCGCCCGCTGAAACACGCACACTTTGAGGAGTTTCGAGCCGTCGACCGCAACACGGGTGCGCTTGCCGACAATCTCCGTTGGGAATACGAGGTCCTCGAGGATCCTGTCATGCACGCTCGTCAGCGTCCGGCTGCGCGGGCGCTTCTGCTGCACGCGCGATGTGCGCGTCGGCTTGCGGAGCATCCGGCGCTGCGCAACAAACACGACATGGCGATCTGAGAATTTCTTCTCGAGTTCGCGGGTGAGCCTTGCGAAAAAAAAAAACCCAGATCCATCAACATCTCCAATCCAATAGCATTTCATCCGTGTAAACGAGCGCACCTGGCCTGGACCTTGTGGAAGGCCTTGAGCTGGGGAACAGGGACGAAGACGACGATGGCCTTCTTGCCACCACGGACGTCGACCTCGCGCGCGGCGGAGATTTGGAGCGGACGGAGTTCCGACTTGAGGTCGGGGACGTTGTTTTCGAGGTCAATCAGCGCCTGTGCGACAGACGTCTCCGTCTCATCAGGTGCCGTCGTCGGCGCGTTGGCGGTGCGCAGGATTTTGTGTTGGACAGACATGGTGGGTGCGGTGGAGGTCGGCTGCTAACAGGCAAAATCAGTGTTATCCAGGTCGAGTCGCGTTCATCCACCGCCTCCCGTCCGATCTCCTGCCTCCCAACCACCCACAGCCTGACCAGCATACCCAGATCTTTCTCTCCGTCACCGACAACCGTCGAAAGATGCTCACCTACTCGCCTGGGACGTTTGACGTGTTCTTGAGGCCGAGCTCGTAACTTAGAGTCGGTAGACTCGGCGCCAATAGGCGGTGTCCTGCACCACGTGGCGACACGGCTGTCCGCACGTTCGAACCTCGCACCCGGCAAAATTATTTGTGCACATAAAACATGGAATTTATTCAGCAAAGTACAGAAAAGAACCAAATCCATTTATAACAAAGTAGCATACAGCGAAAGGGAGTTGAGTATATTTAAAAAGAGAGGGGAATTATGGTCGCGCGAGCGCGCGGTGCGTTGCCATACGGGATGTATACGGGCTTGATCATCGTAGATTCAAAGAAGCCGGTGATGACAGTTTCCTATCACACTTTGCCTTGCTTCGCGTTACGATGGTGTCCACCCGATACTACGACGCATATAGTGAGCTAGCGTCGACGTTGGACCTATGAGATTGGAATTGAAAGACAGTTGGATGAAGGCGAACAATAATTAAGGGACGGCGGAGAGGGATTCCATTCTTGGCGGCTCTTGAAGAAGGTTAGTAAAAGAGACGTTCTTGATCGAAAACCAGACGCTCGGCTGGCCTCGGGCTTTTGCCGACCCTGCGCTCGTCCACATACATTTCTAACCTAATCCATGTCTCGCATCCCGCACAACAACGCATAATCTCTCTTTCTCCTCGTGCCACGACAAGTCTTGTCGTCGTCCAGTCCTCGTCCTCTGCGCTCCCCGCAGCCGCCCTCGCGCTCGTCGGAGCCGACATTCCACCCAATGCCGTACATCGACTTTGTGTCCAAGGAGGACCGCGTCTCCCTCTGGTACATTACAAATACACGCATGGGCGGTATTGGCGACTTCGACCCCGCAAGGCCAGTCGTCGTAATGTATGTACAGCAACCCCCGCCGAATACCCGCTCTAATTCTCCCCTGTCAGGCTCCACCCGCTGTTTCTGGACGTGACCTGGCTCACAACCCAATTCGAGGACCCGCGTCTTAGCCGCCGCTATAACATCATCGCGTTCGACATGCGCTCCTGCGGAAAGAGCTCGTCGCGCCCGAGTGGCGCGCATGATACTTGGGTAGATGCCGCGGACTTGGCCTTTGCCCTCCAGGTGCGTGTCCTGTCCGACGCGTCTTTAAAATCTTACACATTTTCTGCCCTGTTCCTCCTTCGCGTATATACCATCCAGGCCCTTGGTTTGCCTCCGGCCCATTTTTTCGCAGTCGAGAATCTATCGGTCAACGCGGCCTTAAGACTCGCGGCGATGTGTGTGTTTCATTACGTCTCAAAGGTGTGCACGGTCCTGACTATCCATTTGATAGTTTTCCAGAGCTCTGTTTGAGCCTCACGCTCATCAACGTGCCTCCGCCAACAGAGTGAGTACTGATTAAATTATATGGAAGAACCCGCCTTTTCTCACGTACATAAAACGTGCAGACTAGAATGGGTGTTCGAAACCTACGGGGAGCTTCTGAATTTATGGTGCCATCCACAAGACCTCGACGAGTACGACCATGCATTATTAGAATTGTCAAATTATTTATTGGGGAAGGTGTGTATTGTTTCTTCTCTTTGCTGGACACAACTAACAAAAGTACGGTGGCGTAAGGACTCCACCCCCGAGCTCCAAGACGATTTAATCGCGTTCTGGTCATTAACGTGTCCACCTTGGAGACGAACACGTGTTTATGAAACCATGCATTGCGTACTCAATGTCAGTTTTGTCCTCGCAACGTTGTTCGAAGGCTTAGAACTCGCATTGATATTTTGCCTCCTAATCAGCGAACACCATTGTCCGAAGCAGTCCTTGCTTGTATCACGCAACCGACTTTGATTATCCAGGTTCTTTTTCATCTTCCATCTGCTGATGCATTCACTTACTTGTCATTTGGAATCAGTCTGACAAGACGGCTATCAATCCTATAAAGTATGCGGAAGGGCTCGCGAGATCCCTGGTCAACGTTGAAGGCAAGGCACGAGTACACACAATCAAAGGTGAGTTCGGGTCGCCAAACTGCACTGCTTCCACTTGCAGCTTATATTCCCCGCACTTTGTACGAATCACGCCATCACTTCCAAAGTCTGATTCCCTTGCTTTTCGTTTCCCGCGCGTATCTGATAAGCTGATAAACGCGTTCTTGTGTAACCAGGCTCACCAGAATATGTTACATTGGTCCCGACGTGCGCGTCCATCGTGAACCGCGTGTTTGCCGAGTTCCTGTCACGTCAGACACACATGTACCTCCCAGCGATGTTTCAGATCGAAGCGGCGGATGTGCGGCGCGAGCGCGCGCAGGAGGCTCTGGAGAAACTTGCCGATCTGATGGAGGAACCATCGATCGCATTGCGTGACCCGGGGAGCCCGCTCAGTTTCTCGTGCGTGAGCCCGGAGGTGCTTCAAAGCCAGGCAGATGTGTTGCGCCGCCAGATGGTGGATGAGCATGCCGCGTTCTCGCCGCTCGGCATGGACGGGCGGCCGTGTCGCAGGTAAAGATTTATCTTTTCTTCGTCTGACTGGAAGCTAGAGCTGACATGTACAAAGGTTCTCGGAACGCTTCACCGATCATTGGTTCCAGGCAGACAAAGACGACGACGACCTGACGGGTGCGCTCGTTCTTCTCCTTATTTCCATTTTCGACTCACCTCCTTTGTTCTTTTACGCACGCAGCGAAAAACCTCAACAAGGAGGAGCAGCTCAAGGCGCTTGAGAACCTCGTCACGCAGACGGAGTACCAGTCGAGCTCGACTGCAAAAGACGGCAGCTACGACTACCTTTCCGCGACGGAGCCCGTGTCGAGCGAGGTCGCACGTACGGGCCGGCTGCGGCGCTCGACGATCTCGAAGCACGTCGTCGAGAAGGCGACCATCGGCGGGTCAGGCGGCGGCTTCGCGCCGACGCTGATCTCGAATACACTGCAGATGAGCCGGCTACGGTTCTAACCTCGCGTCCTCGGGATTCTTTGGCTTTTCCACTTCCTCCTTTTCTTTATTTTTCAACTCCATTCGTTCGACTTCTACCGTTTCCTTTATGCACTTTGTCTCTCTTTATTACTTACTTTCTATGCTGTTGTTCGCAGCGTCAGTGGTGCATCCGAGAGGCCCCGGGCCCAACATCTTATTTATTCCGTCCAGACTCCTGCACTTCTCACCCTTTCCAGACTATGGACTCTTTACTCGCTCTTATCAGCCCCACACTCGTCTCGCTTCTCCTATTCAATTGTACTCAAAGTTTTTGGCTCCTCCTTTTTACCATATCGCTTCCTCTCTTTTTTTTTTTCAACCGCACTTATCGAACACACGTACGCAATCGGATTCGGGGCTCTGGCACACAATTAACGAAGACCGCGCAAATACCAAGAGACGAAGGGACCGGAGTCAGGACGAACGGAAAAGGGAAGGGCGTTTCCGCATCGCATATTCCGAAATCCCCAAAAATACTCCTCTGAAACCCATGCCGTGACGCATCGCACGTGCAGGCAGCGTGCGAGACGACCGGGTATGCAGGCGGACGGATGGAGGACCACAGACGCATACCGAGTCACCAAAGAAAACGCGAGGACGAAAACGCGCGCGGAATCACGATTAATGGTTTACTTTATTCAACTTTTATAACATGGGCTGATTGTGGAACGAAAACAGTGTAAATAGGAACCATAGATCCAGATAGATACGTATCGGCGCCTTGGTATCATGTGTATTAATGCCGTATGAGCATTTTAGTTTCTGTTCAGTGGATGGATTATGTTTATATTTTTCAGTGGCTCAACTGGAGATGAGGTGAATTCTGGAATGCGAATGTCTTTCGGTGCAGAATAACGCAAAGCAATAAAGCATTATTTATAAGAAGCTGTTTTCATTGAGTTTGTGGCTTGAAGTAGGGTTGCATTGCTTACAGGTTTTAACTCTGATAGACAGAGCATACTTTTTTTCATATCCGTCGAAGCATCCTTGATTTGCATCAGAAATCCGGTCGCAGGCAGGCCTCGACGCTTGAAATGAAATTGTGCTTTTGAAGGTTATCATGATTTTCTCCAATACCCTCTTGAAGGACAGGGCGCAGGATTGAAATACTTTCAGTTCACTATTCCATTGAATTATTGCTAATTATCATGTATAGTCTGGCGAAGTAGCACATGCATCAACATTCGCTAGTGCTTGCGTCAAGAGTTGGCTAGTTTGTGACGCCAGAGTGATGCTCAGCAGATAGAATACTGTCTTTGAAATGAAATTGAAAACGCGCCTTCTTTCTACTTGAGCAAGCTTGCTCGCCGTCTTCGTCTGAAGCCTTTCGTTTGTTGTTTACAATATCCTGTCCTTCACGTGTCTGCTCTGAAGCAAGACAAAGTCCTTGTGCCTCCTGAAACCCGCTTGCGAGGGACTCTGAATCCACAGTTGTCATATTGAGTGGTTTTTCGACAGCTCTAGAGTTCTCGGCAGTTGTGCACTCCGAGATATCGTTCCAAATCTCCTCCTGCTCTTCCCACTTGACATTCTGCAGAAACGTATCGGGGACATAGAGCACACCGCGCGGCACGGAGGCGACGCCATATGTCGTGCGCAGGTCTTCAGAGACACAGGCTCACGGACGCGGCGCACGCTGCGGATGCGGTACGCGTATTTGCCGTGCGGATAGCGGCCCGCGTTGAACTCCCTGTTTCCTGCGCCGCCATCGGGGAGGGGCGCGAGGGCGTTACGCGTGGTGGGCGGGTCGACCTCGGCGGCGTACGCGACGTGCTTGTGCGGGGCGGTGATGTAGAACCAGACTACGCTGCACGGAGGGCGCGACGCGGAAGCGGCGGAACTCGTGCGTCTTTTCGCGCCGCAGAATCTGTTGCATGAAGACGTCGATCATGGGCAGGATCGCGTCCGTGCGCGTTTGCTGGGCGGCATTACAGTATTGCGGGGAAGTGTAAGAAAAGGTGACGCGATCGCGCGAAGGTGATTGGCTAATCATGTAACCCAAAGAGGCAAGAAGCGGCTATCCAATGGCAAAGACGCCAACAGAATTTCTTGCCGTCAACGTCGTCCGTCGACGACGAGCACTCTCTTTTCCCCCGACCGTCACCGTCGCGTGTTGCTCGCGTCCTGGCGGGTACTCGGCCAGCATTTCGCGTGGGTGGTTGACAAAGAGCGCGCCTGCTCACTCACCGACAGCACTGCACGCTCAGCCCAGGTCGTGGTGAGAACATTAGCAGCAATGTAGCTCGCCATTCTCTAAATATTTGTATTGTTTTAAGAATGAGTACACGGCCCAAAGTTGATGCTGAAGGCGTCCTCCTCGGGCATCGTCCTCACGCTACAGGTACATACCAACGCCCGAACTCTCGCGTCTCGCGTTGTTGTCCACCATCGAGCATGCCCTTGTCGTATCTTCGCCCGTTTCAAAAGCTACTCGACTTCCCGCTCTGCTGTACAGTCTGCTCGTGCAACGTCTCTGGGCCCAGCTCTCATGCAAAGGCGCGGCGGCGGACAGCATCCCAATCGAGTTTCGCCGGCCTCTCCTTCGTCTGCAACTGGAATGCGTCGAGACTTCGAGGTCGGAGGAAAAGAGCCGAAGAGCAAAAATGCACTTTCTTACGGCAAAATTGGAGGTGGGGATCTATATTCTCAGCGTCATATGAGAGCGATGCAAGGTTTTCACGGTCCAAAATCTGCCAAGGACGCGAAAGTTTTCGACAGCAAAGGTCAGGGAAAGAAAGAGCTAGTCATTTCTGTTCCTTCAAAACGCATCGGCCCGACAATCGACGAGTTGACCTCAACGGCCAACGACGCCGTCGAAAAGCGCCGGAACGTGCTAGACCTAAGGCGCGTACTGTTGAGGTCACCGTATATCGACGAGGCATGGGACGCGTTCCAGGCTCTACTCGCTTACGAAACGGAGGCCGCCGCAAATCACACAGACATCAGTTCCAACCCAGAACCCATCGTCACCAGTTACATGCTCCGATATTTCGCCCATCGGCTGATTTGCACACGCCCTCGCTCTCGCAGCCTTTTCCTTCGCCTTCTTTCCGTCCTCGCGCGCCTTCGTCGAGATCGCAGTTATTACGGCGTCCGTTTGGCTTACCTGACAACGGCGGAATGGAACGCGCTCATCCATCTCGCTGGCTGCGGCATGCGTAAAATTAGACTTGAAACTTACAATGCTGCTTTGGATGTTTTTGGTGATATGGTGCGTAGCGCCGCAGAGACGAAGGCAGAATCCGGCCAGGAAGGACAGGCGTGCGCTAATCCTGACATTCACACTTACACGACATTGCTGAACATCGCCGTGAAGACCGGTCACGCACCTGCAATCACGCACGCAACACAGTTGCTCCGGTCATCAAGTACAACCCCAACGCGCGTAACGCATCTATGCACTATTCCGTTCCGTCAAAAGTCCGAAGGCCTCGCGGGTGTGCGTGACGTGCTATCTACACTTGAGAGAGAAGGTCTTGATATAGGCATAGACGGCTTAAATGCATTCCTGCAGTCTGCTGGACAAAAGGGTCAGACAGATGCTGTACTGAATGTGTACAACGCGCTCCGACGTAATCTCCAAGAGAAATCCAGCGCGGTCGCGGAAGCTGGCAAAGAGAGCGGAGCAGAAAGCTTTACAGGTCGTACTGTCAAAGATACCGAAGACGTTGTTTCGGTCGAAGGCATCACTTTCTCCAAGTCTCTCGTTCCCGACGAAGCCACGTATACTTTCTCAATACAGACGCTCGCCTACCATGGCGACCTCCTCCGAGCACTGCAGGTCTTCACTGATATGCTCTCCACGCGCCGTGCCCCACCAAAGACAGGCTTTTTCCAGCCCTCCTACGCTGTCTTTCGCGCGCTTTTTTGCGCATATGCGAAACACGGGTATAAGATGGAGAAGATGCCTGTGTTCGCCCGCCGACTGTACGCGCGGCAGACGGCATGGGACTGGGACCGCCTCCGCATCATTTTGGAGGCGTTTTTTGAGTTGGAAGAACGCGAGCCGAGCGAGCGCATGGTTTACTGGATCATAGAGTCGGTCAGGAAGGTCACGGGGAGCGAGGAGCTTCAACGGGATGTATGGGCGCGGCTCAATCAGCGCTTTAGGATCCGTAAGGGCGGCCGGTTGAAGACGATGGCGAATCGGTATGAGAGCCCGCTGAGGACAAGGGAAGCTCAAATGAAAGGATAAGGCAATGAAGATGACGATTACTGCAATAACTTTGGGTTTGCCATCTACCATCTACCACTATAACGATAATACAAGATCATCTTGATTTACACATGAAGGAAGGGAAAGAGAAAAGGAATGGCAGTACATTATTTTTGTCCAATTTCTAAATAGCCATTGAGATCTCAAATCTCAGCATCGTTCGCCTTTCTCCACGCCGCGAAGTCGTTCCAGCCGACAGCGCACTTGCTGCTCTGGTATCTTCGTAACTTGATGCTGCGCCGCAAGTCCTCCGTAATGAGCCCGTCCCAGCCCGCCTTGCGGATCGCGCTGTCGACCGCGTCGCGTTTGCCCCAGCCCTGCTCGGGCATGACGTCGGGCAGGTACGTCGCGGTGAGCGTGCGGCGCGCAGAGGCCCGCGTAGTCGAACCGGAGAGTAGCGAGGGCGACGAGGAGAACGGAGAGGGCGTCCCCGAGGCGCTCTCACCTGAGAGCACTCCGGAGACGGAAGGGTGCACGAAGGTAATGTAGATCCCGTGCACGCCGACGGTCCAATCGAGGTACGTCGCGGCGTCCTCGAAGTTCGTAAGGAACGAAATCCTGCAAGGTTGAGATGTAAGTTTAGTATAAGTGGAATCTGTTCCGGACGGGCCGATGGGATAAGGGCATACGCACGCGCACTCGAGGGAGGGCAACTCGCGTTCCTCGATGGCCTGGAAGCGCGAGTCGCGGAAAGCACTGATGAGCGCATACTCTGCAAGCCCCTCGCGCACCGGCTGCGCCTCGAAGGTGCCGATGCACCCGCGCAGACGCGGGGCGCGCCCCGAACGCGCCGAGCGCGTGTTCCATGTCACGAACAACGGACTGCATATGTTTCAGATGTTTTGCGAGATTGTGCGATGAGGATCTACGGCTGTCGTTATCGAAGCTGGGAAATACGCAACTACTTCTCGTCTACGAGTGTAGGCGGAACGTGCTCGTGCCCCGTCAGTGCACAGTAGAGCGCATCGAACGCGTGGAAGCAGTGCTCTGGGGTGGCGACGTTGTTCTCCGGGTCGGCATCGATGTCGACGTCGGCTGCGGGATTCGACGGAACTAGAGACTCGGTGAGCGACATGGGACGGTAGAGACGGCTTAGGGATGTATATCGCAGGAGAAGGGAGAGCTCAGGAGGTAGATGAGATGGTTGATGAGCGCACGCTAGTATATCAGATATACCCCACATAGCCCTCATTTGGCACACATCACTCGATCACTCACGAATTTGAAACCATTGTGGGACTACTAGCTCTCATTGGTGTATGCTTGGCATAGAACATAGCAAATGGGGAACATAGTGACAACATGCTCTGGAGATAACAAGGGAAAGAGAAAGAGATACAAAGGAGAAATGAAATCAATCCCGTGCCTTGAGCGTGCCAAGGAATGCTGCCTTCTCCTCGAATGTCTGGAACGAACCGTGCTGTGAGAGAGAGAGAGAGAGAAAAAGAAGAGTTAGATAACACTGCAGAGGCGGCGCGAACATAAAGGAAGTATTACGTACGCCGAATTTCGAAGACGTGTCGATGAACTTGAGCGTAACTTTCTCGAGATCCCGACGAGACGTGTGCACCATGAGCGACTTGCGCAGGGTGATCACACGCTTTTTGGTACCCGGGATCGAGCCCTTGAGCATCAGGAAGTCGTTCTTCACGATACCGTAGTGCGGGAAGCCGCCCATGGGTGTAATCGGCTTCTTCGTTGCGTCCGCATCCGTCGTCGCGTTGTTCTCGTCATCACCCTTGCCGACACGGTAGATCTTTTTGTTGAGCTCTGTGCGGTGGTGGTAACCGTCTGCATAAGAGGAATTCGTTTAGCAAATGATGAAAGATATGATGCATACACGTGGTACGCACTTTGACCGGCACGCGCGACAGAGTACATGACCTTCGACGGATGCCAGGCACCGATACAAGCGACCTTGCGAAGACCTTTGTGGGTCTTGCGAGGGAGCTTCCCTGTGCCCCAACGGTGAGTCACACCCTCGAAACCGTGACCCTTGGTGACGGCAATAACATCGATGACTTCGTCTTGCTCGAACACCGACGACACCTCGACGGGCTTCTCGAACAGGCCGTGAGCGTATTCGACCTTGTCCGGGATGGAGCCGCCATTTATCTGGATCTCCATGAGGTGAGCCTTCTTCTGCTTGAGACCCGTTTGGCGGATCTGGGTGTGCGCAAGGACACGGACGACAGTGCAGTATTTGCGGATGCGCTCGAGCTCGCGGGCCTGGGACTTGCCCCCGTCCTCGGCATGTTTCTTTGCGTAGCGGGTGAAGGCCTTCTTCTTCGAGCGGTACCAGTTCTTGTAAAAACGACGCTTAAGCTCGTCTGAAAGATGGGAGGCCCAGACAGTGGTAAGGGTGCGGAGGCCACGCGGGGTCTCGACGTAACCGACGACACCGACAACGATCATGGGCGGTGTCTCGACAATGGACACGGCCTCGACGACCTCACGCTTGTTCATCTCTGCAAGAGTAAATTATTGCTCAGTTCGGGTAGGGGTTTCGGAGATGTAGTTTAACACACTGGAGCCTGGACGGTCGAGATCACGGACGACGTGGGTCATGCCGGCCTTGTAGCCCATAATGGCGGTGAGATGAACCGGCTTCTTGGGGTCATCCTTGGGGAAGGACTTGCATTTTCCGCGGTGGCGGGCAGCGCGCTTGCGCGGGAGAAAGCCCAGAGAGCCGTGACGGGGAGCCTCGTACTATACATGCATCACCAAACATTCAGCATATGTCCGATACGCACTACTCGGGTTGTTACACACCTTACGGTGACTAGAGAGTGTGCGGTCAGTTAAAGGCAGCAAGAATGTTGCGACGGGCGGACATACCTCATTTTTTGTCTTGAGGGTGGTCGATAATGCTGCCGGCGAGGACTTCAAATGATTTAATTTGTGAATTTCTGAGATTTTAGGTACTGTACAGTTTTGCCTTTTCTGAATGTGACACATTCCACGTGAATGGTGTCACGCCTCTTCCCTTCTGCTTCCTTTCTCGAGTCTTGAGTCTCCCGGCAACGTCTGCGATGAATTTCACGAATATCAATGCAAGTCGTCTTGAAATGCTGCGCTTCTAGGCCTGCCTTTAAATGTGATCGATCTCCCTCCAGGATCCTGCAGGTGTTTCAGCCTTATTAGATCAACTTCGAGCATCTCAAGCATGGGCAGACCTCCAAGCTCAGGCGCCCGAATCTTCTGACAAACAGTCTGTGTCGGACTCCTCAAAACCCACCTGAGCTGGTTTCAAGTGCCCCTGAGCCATCATCGTCTACGTCTGTCGCGAGCCTGCTCTCTCAGCTCTCCTCCGCGGGAGGCTCACGCCCTCCCTATGTTCCTTATGAACCGACCCTGTCTTCTCATACACCGAGCTACGAGGTGTCTTCTAGCTTCGATGCCCCTCATGTCCCTCCTCCTCCTCCCCCTCCTCCTATTCGGCCTCTAGAAAAGACGAAACAAGACGTACGCAAGTATACGTTTCAGCAATCTCTACCGTACATTGCCCAACTCTCCGATGATCCTGCTTTTATCGAAACGATTGCGAAGGTATGTCGTTATAATTTAATCCATAGAAATTCCAGACAACCGTCTTGTTGAAGCTTCGTCGCGATCAAGACAAATTAGAGAAGCGGCTTTGGGAGGAAAGACAGGCGGTCCATATGAAGCAGGCAGAAAGGGTCAAGGCTGCAGTGACGAAGCAAGTCCTATTTCTCATGCGAATTCAGTCATTAATGATGCTGGCGCAGAGCGAATATACTTGGTACAGGAATATCCGAGCACGATGCAAACGTCCGTTTCTGTCTGTTCAAGTGGCTTTCACACTAACTTCACTGGGTTTTACTTCTCTACTTCCAGACGATGAGATTGAGCTTTGAGAAGGAGCTGCATCAGTTCGACCGGGATAATGTAATGCCCATTTGGGAAGGCCTTGTCACACGACAACAAGTTGCTCTCGAGACGCTGGGCGTTCCGGCGATGTTCACAACTAGTGCAACGTCGGATAGAGAGGTAAGTGCTCATGCGCGGCAACGCTACGATCGTTTTTTCGTCTCAAAAGCGCGTGGTCATGTGAGTTTAATTGACTGACATCTTGCCTTGATCTTTCTTTATGGCGTAAATTTACAGCGACAGCAACGAGTCGTGCAGGTTCTGGAGGGAATTAC
The DNA here is from genome assembly GCA_021029095.1 of Phellopilus nigrolimitatus. Lineage (NCBI taxonomy): Eukaryota > Fungi > Basidiomycota > Agaricomycetes > Hymenochaetales > Hymenochaetaceae > Phellopilus > Phellopilus nigrolimitatus. The sequence continues at coordinate 692,417 of JAJOHG010000003.1, read as the reverse complement.
GGGCGGCGATGAGACTCCGTTAGGTGGGATTTGAAGAGCTCTATTGTTGCATGGACCATCCATTTGAACGTTGGAATTGATTCCCATTTCTTGGTGAAGAGTATACCGCAACGGGTCTATGTAGTACGTGCCCGTCATCATCGCTGCCGCGTAGACGTACGTGCATCATGTAGAGCTTGATGGAAGGCATGTATCCAGTTAGAGAATGTCAAGTAAAAGAACAAAACCCATTTTAACACAGCAAATTATATCCTGCTCGCCTATACTTATACACAGAAGAGGGTAACTATAGAGAACTTGAGAACCTGTGCCAACGAGGGATTCCGTCGTCGAGTCCGGCCACGTATCCATAAAAGGAAACTTATGTTACATCAGCACAAGAGGCTTGTTCTTCGAAGTGGATCGCCAGAAGTCGACTCTCGCCAACACTCTCCTCACACTGACTTGTTCCTACTTCAGCAGAGAGAAACCACCTACGTCCACTGGCAGCTTAGAGGACGCAAAACTGCGTCCTTGTGTAGTAGCTGGTTGCTATGGATGTCATCACGAGTGTCAATGCTTGTCTCGAAAAGTGGGCGAGGGGAGGCGAGGATGAATGGTAAGTGGCTTTCAACTTCGAGCTTGTTCCGATCGTTTTGGTTGGCCATTGACATACTAACGTCCCACTTTTTGCATTCCGTCCAACTCGACGTGAAAAGCCGCACAATCCTTACGTCGCCGCATTGCCATCTCGCCGACGCCGGTTGCGCCGACGTCCTCGCGACCGCGTACCAGACGCTGTTGCACGCCGTGCTCCAGACGTGGAACGCCGTGTCAAAGGCCCCGTTTGGCGCGGAGACACTTGTCGGTTTTGTGCAGAGCGTGCTTGCGAACCTGCCTTCGACGTCCTCCGTCTCTGCAGAGCGCTCGCACAACCTCGTGCTCTTCGGAGAACTGCTGGTCGACCTCATCTGGGCCGTCGACTCGGAGCTAGACGAAATCATTGCGGATGCACGTATAGCAACGAGTAGCGGTGCTGGCAGCTCTGAGAACGAAAAGATGAAGGAGACAGCGGAGGGAAAGGCGAATGCCGATCAGGCTAAGAAGACTGCTGAAAGCGACAAGGAGACAGTGGCGGACTTCCTCAGAAGGCTCTTGGTACGTTTTATTTTCTAATTGGGCCTTTCCATAGTCCAGACACTGAGCTGCGATGGCTCTATAATAGAATGTGGGCGTTGTCGAGCCATTGACATGCAGAGAGCGACTAGACATGACTCTGTTGACAATGATTGGTCTCATTCCTGACAAAGTTGCTTTCGAAAAGAAAGAGATACGAACACGAACTGGCTTATTGTACGTTACTTCTATATGTCTTTGGAATTTGATTTCCTTACGCCTCTCTTCCTCAGTTATAAGCAGAATAAATTCAACCTCCTCCGCGAACAGTCCGAGGGGTACACAAAGCTCACGACGGATCTTGTGGGAAGTCTTGGGCCACCACACGCACCTTCGACGGGGCGTCCGATAGAAAGCTTTCAGGCTGTGCAAGCGCGAGCTTCCGCCGCCTGGGAGCGCGTCGTGAGCTTAGTTGGGTACTTCGACCTGGACCCTAATAGGTCTTTGGATGTCATCCTCGATGTATTCTCCGTCAACGTCGCGACGCATTGGCAGTTCTTCCTTGCTCTGTTATCGTGTTCGCCGTGGGCAGGAGATTGCACGGGGATGAAGGATTGGGAGGAAGCGGCAAATATGAAGATCGACCCGCAACCAGATCGGTATCATGGGAAGAGCCTGGATGAAATCCTACTTCTCACGGAATTTGATGCAAAAGGCACGGGCTGTCCGTCTAAGCTAGAGACAACAAGAAAACCCAAGGTGCTAGCCCAGGTGCTGGGTTTCAAGTTCAGCCATTACCAAGTTGGTTCTCTTTCGTCTTCCTCGACCCGTATCGAATACTACGATTCTCAACGGACATCTCTATTTCGATGTAGTCACCGGAGGCGAAGGAGGCGTGCTCAAGGAACTTATATTTGACCGCGGCGCTGCTTATTCGTGAAGACTTTATCACGTTAGAGGACCTATATCCACATGTAAGGCTTTTGTAGCTTTGAAATTGTGCATCATGATTTATTGATGTTTCCTACAGCTGAGTCCCTCCGACGAGCACATGCCTGAACTCAGGCAGAAGTATTTGGACGAGGTAAAAGCTCGAATCAAATCGTCGTCCAATAATCTTCTTGCCATGGCGGCGCCTCTGGAATCTTCTTCTTTGGGCTCGTCCTCGAAGTCGAAACCAGCACCCGTCGATTCGAAGCCCGCTCCAGAAGTGAAGGATGCTCCGGCCCAAAAGGCAATGATAGCAGTCTCACTGCTCTCCGTAGGCGCAATCCGTCCCGCTCTAGCACTCATGACTCGTTATTCATGGCTTATCGACGTTCAACACGAACTCGCCGATCTTCTCCTGCTCATCCTCAAGACATCCATCGCGCCACTCTACGATAGCTTGTTCGGCAAAGAGCGCAAAGGTAGCTTCATGCAGCCTCGGGCACGTTATGCTTCAGCGGGTGTTCTCGCAACTCCTGTGCGCAAGCCGCAGTTGACGCTGTGTGCTCCCACCCCACCAAGCACACATACTCACGATTTTGTATTTTTCTTCCCCCCCTGGTCGGAGCGTGTGCCTCTCTGTCACACCATGGATGACATTGCGGATGTCATTGAGCCACTAATGAGTTTCGTCGGTATATACATCAGCCGTGCACCACTGTTTCTCTCCAAGCTCCTCCGGATAGGAAGGATGCAGCTATCGCAATCGGTCCGTGTGTTTTATTTATGAATACGAGGAATTTGACTGACGAGTATATTTGGTCTTTAAAGGTTATCATCGATGTAGAGAAGGAAAGCAAGAGGTCGCCCCCGGTGATAAGCGAACCTGATAACCCTACGCAAGAATTTTGGCTTCGTGTGGCGCGTCGTTACCTCCTTCCAGCGCTATCAATAATGCCTGGAAACGCAATATGCACTGTCGAGGTTTGGAACATCCTCAGGCAGTACGACTGTACGGTTCGATGGCGTCTGTACGGCGAGTGGAGAGATGTGACGTATAAGTCTCATCCCGAGCTTAATGTCCAGCGCGTGCTGCGTGAGCGCGAGGCGAAAGGTGTCTTGCGACGACTCTCGTCGCAAACAGTCGAGGCGCTCGCAGGCACAGTTGCGAAGATGGCGCACACGAATCCGTGCATCTTCTTCACGAACGCGGTGAATCAGATTCAGGCATACGATAATCTGGCGGACGTCGTAATTCAAGCACTGCGCTATGCGACGAATATGGGTTTCGACATTCTAGTGTTTATCGTAATTGACGCTTTGGCGAATCCAAACAAGGATAGGGTAAAGGAGGACGGCGCAAACGCATCGGACTGGTTGCAAAGTATGTGCTGTGTTGCTATATAATCTTCACTGTCTTGCTGACCAAGTTAATGTCGCCTTGAAACTTAGGTCTCGCAACATTCACGGGGGCCCTCTTTCGTCGATATAGTTCTGACCTCTCGTCAGTTTTGAAATACATAGTTCACCAACTCTATAATGGCCAGACCTCCGAGATCATCGTTTTGGAGAAGCTCATCTTGAAAATGGCTGGCATTGAGCCTTTACCGAGTTTGTCTGATGCCCAGATCACGGCAATGGCAGGCGGGCCGACCCTGCGCATAGAAGCAGTTGCGTCAGACCTCCGTGGTGCAGGACTGGATGCTTCCGAAGCGGCCCTGAAGGGCACACAGCGTCTCGGAAGGACATTGATCGACACGAAGATGGCTTTTCCGATTCTTGCGCAGGTTGCGCAACAGCGACAGGCGTGCGTCTTCAAGGCTAGAGATGCACACCTGAAGTCTATCGCTTCTCTGTTTGACGCGACCCACGGTGTACTTTTTCAATACCTCGACCTTTTGACGACCCCGATCGCAGCTTCCCTGGACGACTATCGTAAAGCAATTCCTGCATTATCAGATCTTGGCAATCTGTATGGTTTGAGTCCGTCTATTGCCATGCAGATTTTCCGCCCAATGCTCAATGATGCCATTGCGGTAAGTTACGTTTCCTTCCTTTTTTGTGTTTTTCCCAATTCATCGGTTTCTTACAGAAACATGCCAGCGTGTGGTGTAAGGCGAAGGAGCTTGAGAAAATTGAACGGGCTGAAGCCACGGAAAAGCGTCTCAAGGCAGCTCTTGCGGCAAAGCGGGAACCGTCTAACCCCTTTCCCACTTCAAATGAAGGAAATGCGGTTACAACACTTGCGTCTGAGACAGCAGTGGGGCTAAATGGTGCTTTGGAACAGGAGAAAATGGAGGTTGACGTTGTGCCGGTGGAGTCTGAGGGAAAATCAGAAGAAAAGCTAGAAGAAAAGCCCGAGGAGCAGCTGTTAGTCCCAGAGGTGTGCACACAGTCGCATGAGGTTAACATTTTATGGACTGATTATATGTTTTGTTTTTTAAGAATCCGTGGGTCCCAGAATTACACGCACTTTTCGAAGATTGCAAGCAGATTGCACCAGGGAACTCGTTCGATACTATAGGGTCTGTTTTCGTACTTTGCATTGCTTGAGAGACGTTCTGATTCGAATTACATGAATAGGCCCGGCTTTTACATGACGTTCTGGCAACTGTCCAACTACGACCTCTATTTCCCTAAGGAGAAATATGCAGAGATAGAGGATGTTCTTGCTGCCAAGCAACGACAAATCGAACGGCCTCGGATGACTTCCTTGGCCCAGCGCAGCCAGCGGGATCGGTATGCAGCTACAATCGCAGAACTGAGGAAAGAACGAGCTATTCAGGAAACAGTATACCGATATACGACAGAAAAAGACGGTCGAATTGATAGGGAAAAGGCGCACTGGTTTTCGCATAGTAAGTTATGTCCGTGGCTAAGTCGTAACTATTAGAGCAGCTTATGTCTTTCCCTTAGTCGGTACAGGAAAAGGCGCGAGTTTCATCCAATCCTTAATCGAACACTGTATTCAGCCGCGCAGTCTGCTTTCGCCCATGGATGCAGTTTACTGCGCGAGGCTCATTCGGACTCTCCACGAACGAGGAACGCCTGGTTTCCATACACTTATGTGCTACGACAAAGTAAGCCACACTCGTTTATCTCTTCGGAACTCTTGTAAATCAACTTGCTTTAGTTACTCGGAGAGCATGTGAAAGTTATCATTTTCTCGTGTAGTGAAAATGAGGCGAGAAATTATGGTCAGCACTCTTAATCTTCTGGATGTATTAGGTGCTCAATGTAGATATCCTAGGGCGCTTTTTGAAGGGCATTTTACAGGATCTCTACGGATGGCACAAAGACCAGAAAGCCTATGACGCAAGCAACCGCCGCAAAGACGGTTCGAAAACTGTGCTCTTACCTGGCCTGCAGATGCCCTGGTCGAAAGATGGCCCATCATCCCCAGACGACCTACTGAAATGGGCTGAATTTAAGTCTTTCCTTAAAAAGTGCCATCGAAAACTCGGACGGGTAGGTTGTCTTATATCACAAACTTCGACATTTCTAAGACCTCACATCACAGTGCTTTACCGATTGCATTCAAGCCGGAGACTTCATGCATGTGTATAATGCGGTCCTTGTTCTCAAGGAAATAATTGAATACTTCCCGATCGCTGCAGTCAATGAAGTAGTAGGCTCTAGTATTGACCTCGAAATCCAACGGCTCGTCCAATCTGAGGAAAGAGGTGACTTAAAGATTCTAGCTCGCGCGTAAGGCCTTTTCGTTCGTCTTAACTACTTTCTACTGATGACTTCATGGTATATTCCAGTTATTCTTCAGGTCTGAAGAAGCGAGAGAAATTGTGGGCTATGCCGAAGACTGCTCAACCTATCAAAGTACGCATAATATCGGGTTCTTTGCTTGTATTTTCACTAACCTGTCACGCAAGCCCATCCCTTCGAAGCCAGGGACCCCGACTTCGTACGCTCCAGTGGAAAGGCCACTGTCCACAAGCACAGCCAATCTGCCTTCAGGGCCTCGCGCAACGCATGCTCCTTTGCCTGCTGCGCCTGATAAACCGACACCTCCCGATCGGCCCTCTTCAACTGCAAAGCTTGCGTTGGACAAGTAAGTCCTTTTCCTTTTTTCCATGTTTAGCGTTAAGTTTCAAAATAGTATTCCGAGACCCGAAGTTGTGAAGAGAAATAGGAATGATTCAAGGCCTCCTGATCCAGTACTCTCACATAACACTAAACATGAAAATGGCGTCCGGCAGGACTCAATGCAGGTCGACCAGCAGACGAAACCTGAATTCAAGCCTTCGTCTACCGCGCCCACTAGTCCTGCTATACGACCGAAGGAGGAAGCGCTCTCCCCAATTCCCACTTATCCATCGCGTTCGCTGGTTAGACCTCCAGCTTCCCATTCAGCAACTGATCTCCGCAAGGAAGTCTTACAGGGGATGAATGGTCTTTCTCGTCCGGTCTCGCCACAACCTCCTTCGCAAGTTACAGCAACGCACCACATCACGAGGGAATCTCCGCAGTCGCCTCGCCACCGTGATCGAGATGTGGGCCTGCCTGCGATGGCCCCTCCAGCTGCACCTAGTCAAACGCTGTCGGCGCAGGAACTGCGCAGCACTCGAGTTACTGTCGGGCGCAACGACAAAGTTCATAGTCCTCGTGAGCCTCGAGCTGACGTAATTAGTCCCTCCCCACGTCGGTCACCGTCGCCTGCATCACGGCCTGGTACCAGAAACGCGAGTGCCGATAGCAGAACGAGTGGCGAAGGCAGGCGAGACCGGAGCCGGCATGAGCGAAATATGGACACGGAACCTGAAGACGTGAAACTTATGAATATGGAGGTACCTTCCAGGGCTGAGCGGAGCAGTAATGCACACCGCGATGTACTGCACGGCCGTTCAGAACGCAATGGTCGTGATCGCATTCCCGGCAGCAGTACGCGTGACGCAGACCGTGAAAGGGACTCGGACCGCGACAAGGGTCGGGAGCGTGAGAAAGATCGAGAGCGCGACCGGGAACGTGACCGAGAAAAGAGGGAACGTGGTGAACGCGAGCCTCATCGCGAGCGTGATCGCGACAGGGAACGCGATAGGGGAGACCGTGACAGGGACAGAGAACGCGATCGTCATCGTCGCGAGGAGAAAGACCGTGGACGCGAGCGTAAGACTTCTGGCACCGCCAAGGACCTAGAGATGGTTTCCGATCATGGACTCCCGTCTCGTCCGGATAGCTCGCGGCATCGAGACCATGCTGGTTCGGCGCACTCTGACGACACGCTTGGGAAACGAAGAAGACCTGTAGATGATGAGGTAAGGCACTTCGTTCTCACTCTCTTAAGGGTCAATCTCATGTCATGGTGTTTGTACAGCCGGAACGCACCGTGAAGCGCGGTTCGCGGAGAGAAGGTCACAGAGAAGAACGTTCTCGACGATTGTCTGAAAAAGACATCGGTCGTGAACAGGCTCGGGAATCTGAGCGCCGGCGCAAGGAGCGTGATGCTCCTGAGATTGAGACCAATATTAAGGGTGCGGCGGGCGATAAGGTAAGTAATCAAACATTTGGATTTTAAACGCTTTTCAACTAATGACGGTTTTACTTAGCCGCCCGACCGTCCGCGCGGAAGTGAACCTTCTCCTACTTCCGCAGTCCCCAAAATTCCCATCCCTCCGCCATCTGCACCTCGTGCGATGGCTGCCCCATCGCCGCGTCACGGCGGGCGAGGCGATGCTTCTCCAGTGATCCTCTCTACTCGCGAAAGGGATCGTGAGCATGAGCGAGACCGAGGGGACAGAGATCGGGGTGAACGCGGCGCACGGGGGGACAGACCTGATAGGAGTGAGCGCACCGAAAGGATTGAAAGGGCCGACCGACCCGACCGACCCGAAAAAGGCGATAGAGGCGAGAGGGCCGAAAGAGGTCAACGGGAGAGGGATGATAGGGGGGACCGACCAGAAAGGGGCGAGAGAGAGTGGAAGACGAACCGAGAGGCTGCGTCTGTCTCCCATGATGGACCGGGCAGGGGCGGCACTTTGAATGGTTCTGCGCCGCTTATTGCTTCGAGCAGTTTACGCGACCGAATTAGCGGTGTGCCAGGAGTCGCTTCGCCGTCGGGTCCTGGAGGAAACACCGGCCGCGATGACTCCGGGGACGGACGCAAGCGTACAATAGCCGAGCGCGAAAGGGATGCATTGCTCGACGCGCCTTTAAGTGGAAACAATATTACGCAGACACAGTCGAAGAAGCCGCGTATTATTCGAAATCGGTACCCAGGGGACGGGGGCTCAAGTGCTTTCGCTAAGAAAGCATTCAATGCTAGTGGTCTGTCCAAGTAATTGTCTGTTGGCCTCCTTTCTGTTGTTTTTAAATATCATCTGTGCATATTCTCGTACTCGCAAAGTTCTGTATCTGCTTTCCTATTAACTAGTATCTTTCTTATACGCGTTTTAAATGAATCTCTGCAACTCGCTGCCTGGTCAAAGTTAGGCCAGACAAAAATTCCAAAGGAAGCTAAGCTTGGGCTTACAGATCATCTTCTCGGATGGCTTCCTGCCCCTGGCAAGTGGCAAATGTATTCCCTATGTGAACACTGACAAGCATGCACACGTATGCAAACACACGCTTCGGCAGCGTGTTCGACACGCAGGAACACGCCCATTGTTTTTACACCTGGATGATGCCCACGCTGTCGCCTGCGATTGCAACTGCTTTCTAAATTTGCGTAAAGAGCAATCTAACTTTTATTGACGAGATCTCTCAGCTTCATCTCATGCGGCACGCTGGTTAACAAGCCTTCATGAATAAATATGAGATGACAGATCGTTGCAAAGCTCGACGCGAGACCAAACAAAGTTGCGGCAGAGATTTTAGGACAGATCCAACACAGATCTCGAGAACGCGAACTTTCGAAAAGAGAACGGCCCACGACTCCTGCTCTATCCTCCGAACCCACCTAAGTTTTCAAATTATGCTGGCCAAATGCAGCACGGTAGCCGCCCAGCCTCGACAGCTCCTTCGTCGACATTCTTTTCCCCGCATCCGAGAATATATTCCCCACGGGAAGCGTTCGCAGGGGCGAGCGCTTCTTCGACGTGTGCACTGGCAGCGGCCGCGCTGCAAACGCGCACCGCGGCATAAATCTTAATTGACATCGACGTCGCCCGAGCGGAGGTCGACGCGGTTGGGTTATCACCGATCAGGAGCCTGTACGTCTCGAGACGTCTCGAGAAGCATAGAGTGTGGGTGTGCTCAGTGCTTGGGCCCAATTCCTGTGCACTCACCCGACCAATCACAACCGCGGAAGGTTTTAGAAGGTCGCTCGCTCGCTGGTAAGAAGCCGATATCGAGATCACGATGACAGGCTTTGAGAGTAAGGTTGAATGTACGCGCACGATTACGCTGCGACCTCTTCGGAACACATGTACACAGTATTACACGGACCATACAGGAATATGATGATATTGATGTAGCGTAGCACTTTTGTTTACGAATCCTTCTGTCTATCTCCACATCCATTTGGCAAATTGTTCCTCCTACAAAAATGCGTTCTGGCGACGCCGGACAAGAGACGAAAAAAAGAATGGATAAATCAGGTAAACCAAGCCTTGTTAGCGAGTTGAATCGTGGTTGATATATGTGATGCGCTGAGAAGATGCGATGCGAGTGATATGTCGAGTTTTAAGTTATCGGGCTTCTATTCTCTGTCCGTGATGGAGTTGGATCCTGGACAAGGCTATTGGGAGGTGCTGGCAATGATCGTGTGGCGAACAAGATTAAAGGTACAACCGGAAAGCCAAGTAGACTCTCGACGGCATGCAGGCGGCTGTAGCGAGAGTATCCTACCGCGTCTTCGAGTTCATCAGCGTAAGAAACTCTTCGCGAGTCTTCTGTTGCGTGCGAAAGCACCCTAGCATGCACGAGGTGATGGTTGCAGAGCCAGGTTTTTGAACGCCTCGCATTGTCATGCACAGATGTCTGCATAATGCCAACTTTCTTGTTAGTCAAACTCAAACGCTTTCGACCAAAGATAGTCTTGGGAGTCATGATATGAATGACAGTACGTACGTGGCCTCCATGACGACAGCCACGCCACGGGGTTTAATAGCCTCTTCGACGGCGATGGCGATCTGCCTGGTGAGGCGTTCCTGGACTTGCAACCGTCGGCTGAAAGTCTCGGCGATTCGTGCGAGCTTCGAAAGTCCAAGGACTAGCTTTCTTGGAATATACGCAATAGTGATCTGTTCAAAACGTGTCAGAAGTCCGCAGCAACGGGTAACAGCTATTACTTGTTTTCCTATGGCTGTGAGTAAGGGGATGAAAAAAGCATGCAGCTAACATAGAGAAAGGGGTGTTTGAAAATAGGGGTAACAGAGCGGAAGTTGGGAGGAGTACAAAAAGACACGATCATCGGAGAATCTAAAGTAGTGTGTGTGTAAAACGGGAAGATAAAACCGACCTTTCCGGTGAAGGGCACGAGGTGGTGCTCACAGAGCGAAAAGATGTCAATGTCACGGACAATGACCATCTCATCATGGTCCTCGGGGAAAATTGCATCATTAATAACATCTATAACCATAGCGAGGAAGACAAGTCATTTGTATGTGTTCCCAAGGAGGCGAGCTGGACGAGATGAGATGCGCACCAGCCAGCCGCTCCTCGTACCCGCGTGTCATCCACATGAGGGCCTTCGCATAGCGCTCTGGGGTGCGTTTAAGACCGTCCCTCTCTGGATCTTCGCCGATGCATTCGAGGAGGGTTCGGACGGCGTCCGCAAGCTTTTCCTCGCGAGCGGTGCGCTCCGCTGGAGACTGGTGAAGACGAGAGAGGGTCGACTTTGCGGGCCAGCCAAGTCCGTTCGGGTCCGGGAGCGGGGACTGGGCGCCTTTGGTGGCTATAAGAGGAGTAGATGAGCCTGAGACGGGACGGAAGCCATAGCCCTCGCGCTGAGCATGCTGCTGAGCACCAGTGAGCGTTGAGGTTGGGGCCGAGTCTGATCCTGGCTGTTCTTGCTCTGGGAAGTCTGGCACTGGCAGGTGAGAGCGGTCGCCGTCATCTGAGTCGGCAGTCGCGGTGAGCTCAAGCTCGCTGCCTCGAGGATGCTCATGAGGATCAGGTGAGGACCTGTCGGCGTGAATGCGAAGCTTTGCAAGCGAGTCTCGAACAGCGTCGTGACCAGCCATTATGGAGAAATAAGAAATATAGAAAATATAAAAAGTAAAAAAAAGAAAGAGAAATAGAAGACATGGAAAGTAGACGAGGCTGTGCCACCTATATTTCCTAATTTGGTACCGTTAAAGGACCCCCGTGTGTTACGTGTGCTAGTAGTTTGGGTCGAAGTTGCTGAGCTCGGGATGTAAGTAACTCCCTGACTCGGAGTGTTTGAACCAGCCTTTCGCTCTCCATCTCAGCATGGCCTTCAAAAACCCCACCGTCTGTCTCAGTTCCCCAGCATCATCCAGACATGCTCCTTTTCAGAGCTTTCCGCTCCCCCCTCCTCGCCCGCCTCAATCCAAAGGCTGCCTCTTGCGAGCGCCTCTTTACAGAGCCCTTTCTCGACGCAGACGACGATAGCATCTCAGAGAACACCCCGGACTCGCTGTCTATGTCCCTCTTTGACGCCTGGAACGCGTCCAGACCGTTGCTCGTCAACCAACCGCCAGACGGAAAGTCTCAGAGGCTTCATTTACAGCCTGGCTCCCACAGAAAGTGGTCCTTCATGAACATTTGGCTGGCTTTCAGGATATTGCAGGCCACCTTTGTCGACATGCTAATCCTTCTGTGGGGCTTGAACCCCGTCCGAACGGCCGTCCTCATATGTCTCACTATTATAAGAGGCTTGCTCCCGGCGTTTCGAGGCTACTCCCAAGCTTTAATTTTAGACGAGGCAAGTTCTTTCATTATATGAAATGGATCCCATAAAATCTAATTCAAAAGAGACAATTAGATTCAAAATTTGATCTCGTCAAGAGATCTCCCCTCTGCGCGGCTTGGCAGTCTCGTAGTCAGAGAGGGGTTTCGCATGCTTGTCGAGTCACTATTCGACACCGTTGCGTGAGTACACAAATTTTCAGCCTCATGTCCGCCTTTCATATAATTACTGCGCATTAACTTTATTTCGACTAGGAACCATAACGAGAATATTGTGCACAGCTCCATGCGCTTTCTAATGGAGCACCGTCAACTCGAGCAGCGCCTTCGTCTGGACCTCCCGACACTCGCTGATCCGACAATCCGCGATCTTCTTCATGAGTCTGATCTTTTTGTACGCTCCTTCACAGGCTTTGGGTTCGGCTTTGGGCTCTTCTCGCCCCTCGATCTCGTGCGGGTATTGTCCTCTGTCGCAGAGCTCGCAAGTCAAATCGTCGTTCTTTATTCTGCTTCTAGGCTATCGTCGTCCTCGCTCTTTCCTAATTTCTCTTCGGACCCTTCGGATCCTTCAGAAAAATCACCCGTTCCTCACCTGCCTTTTCTCGGTGCTCTGCTACTCCCGTCTATCCTTTCGGTCCTCGCATCTTGTCTCCCTCGTCTCCCTTTTTCATCTCCTGCAAATGGAGAAAATCCGGCGCTCTATACCGCGTCGGAAGCTCGTGAAGCTGAGCGGGCTGAGCGTATGCGTTCAATGGCACACGGAGAGCCTTTTCGCGCTGAAGTCGTTCTTTTCGGTCTTGCTCCGTGGATTCTGGGCTCGTGGTCTTCAGCACGAAGGCGCATTCTCGGTCTAGAATCCCAGCAGAATAGTCTTAGCTCTGGTTTGGGGTTTGGGACCGGCCTAAGATGGTTGTTGACTCAGACTAACGTCTCTGAGATGCTGGTTTTGGTGCAAAATGTTTGTAGAACTCCCCATCATCACAGAAGAACCAGCAGAAAATTCTAACGTGCTTTTTTAGCTCCCTTTTCTCATATACACGTCCTCTACGTCACTTGGTTCACTCGCGCTTTATCGCACCTCTCTGCAGTCACTCCTTTTCAACGCGCGGTCCCTTGTCACTTCATTCGAACGTGCTTTCCAGTCCGTCTTCTTTATGGGCGCGTTTTTTGCGGCAATGACGATTGAGCCTCGGCTAAGCCCCTCTCCTGAGAGAAGGGTGAAATACGAGAGCACAGGTAAAGGCATGAAGATCGAAGCACGGTGAGCCCCTTTTTTTCCAATCACATCGGGTTCTTGTATCTTCGGCCATTAGTGGCCATTAGGACAATGGTTTCGGAGGGATGGCAAATCTATATTGATACCTCCGTATACTCCGAGACGTCCGTGGTCTTGTCCGCAATTCAGCCAACCCCAGATAGCTTGCGAGAAAGGTGAATTAAACTAATTTTGTTATCAAATAGGAACATCTCGTATACGTATCCGGGAAATACCAAACCCACACTAAAGAACGTTAGTTTTACGCTTGAGGCTGGCGAAACGCTCGCGATAGTCGGGTATAATGGGTCTGGTAAGTGGTCGCGTTTTTCCGATTTTTCCTTAGTACAGGATTCTATTGAATTTGAAAATTTCCTTTTCACCTGTTTAGGCAAATCAACTCTCGCCAATATCCTCCTTCGCATATTTGACTTCGACGCGTCCGCATCTCCAGACAAGCCATCTCAGCTTCTCATCAATGGCACTGATATCCGACGGATCTCACCCACCGACTATCACCGGCATGTTACGGCGCTCTTCCAGGTCTTCTCGAAGCTCAACGCGACTGTTCGCGAAAACGTCGGCATTGGCGACGTTCGCAGTCAATTCACTGATCACGCGATCCGCGAAGCTGCCGCGCGTGCAGGTGCCGGACGGCTGCTAAAATCGTTACCGCGAGGTCTGGACACGAATTTAGAGTGCATGGGACTTGGTCTGGGCGCATTTGGAGACAGCTCGTTTGGAAGTGGTGAGTTGGACAATGGGCGTCAAGGTCTATCTGGTGGAGAGGTTCGCATCTCCACCCTTTCTGCGACTTACTTTAAACCTTCTAACTTCTATTCCCTTTGTTTCTCAGTGGCAACGCGTCGCGATCTCTAGAGCCTTCATGCGCGCGCGTTCTGCAGATCTCCTACTTCTGGACGAGCCGACCTCGCACCTCGATGCACACGCGCAGAACAACGTGTTGGAAACTGTCGACAAGCTTTGCACGGACTCGAAATCCGGAAAGAGGATCAAGACAGTGATTATAATTACTCACCAGCTTTCGATCGCTCGACGGGCAGACAAAATCGCCATGTTCGAGAATGGGGTATGTGTAACTACATCATTTCATTGACAGCGAAGACTTATAATTTACAGAGTATAAGCGAGTTTGGAACGCATGAAGAACTTATGTCGCATCCGGATTCTCACTACGCTTCTTTATACCGTGCAACAGTCTGTTAAACTGCTGTCTGCAAGGAGTTCATTATAATGATCCTAGTTTTTGATTTATTATTCTATTCCTGTACTTTCAGTTTTCGAAATCATCGACAGTTGTACAACTGTACCAAACATCATTCGCTTTTCAATCACACCGTTGTCTCCATCTTGCTGTCGCCTTCGTCATCTGTCTCATGCTTTTCATCCAGCTTTCGATTCGATTATTTGGACCTTCAGAAAGGTTTATTTAGTTTTTCTATTACACTAGATCTGCTGTATCCCGAAAGCGCCTATACACGTATGACAAACGTACAATTTCCCAACCCCCAGTCCTCCTTCGTTCAGTTGTAATAAGTATTTGCTTTGTATGTATCATATGAGTATTTTAGCAAAATTGGTCGTGCATGCTTTTAGTTTACTTCAAGAGAATCCACGGGGAGAATGGTCCAGAAAAGCGATGACGCCTTCTTTTAAAAAAGCATCGACGAGAATGGTGTCTGGATTTGTTGACCTGCTGAGCAATTCCGTCTGCTCACGCTGGCCGTACACCCCGAGGAGAAGGCCCATGTCCTTCACACCCTGGATGAGGGCCGGCACCTTCGTCTGCACATCGATGAGAACAATGCGTCAACAGGAGAAAAGACAAAAACAGCGCACTAGAAGATCCGCGTCAAGAAAAACGCCGAGAAGGTTATTCGTCTTCGCCCAGTCGACCGCTGCGCTGATACTCGACAGACGACGGTCGTCCACATCTTCCGGACGCAGCGCGGTGGGACTTGGGGGGCACGAGCTGCGCATGCCGCATTCAGATGCCAGAAACACGGGATCTTTTTTTCCGAACGTTAGTACCCCTTTTACGGAAGACGGAACAACGTAACACAGATCTTAAAGCTTCTTACAATTGGGCTGCTTCCAATTTAGGGCTGCACAGATGTCTGGGCTGAACGAGCCAAAAACGATGCGGCGGCGAGGCTGTAAAGGCGAACTGTGATACACGGCTTTGAGCACGGAATCGACAAAGCTATTGAGGTCGAGCATATGCCCATGCTCGAGCGTCTCTCGCTTCCGTAAGGCACTAGAAGAGAAGGCAAGATCCAGGTAAAGTCCGAGGGAAGGTGGAAGGACCTTTTATAGTCGTTTCAGCATGGCAAACTCGACCGCGTGGCAAACAATGGGATAAAGAACCTCGATCTTACTTTCATTAAGTCCTTCAGCGAAAATAGAGCGCCGGATAAAACGTGATGCCACTCTGATGGCGTAGCAGTTTTAAACCTTGCTAGGTCGGCGTGGTACCCAGCTCGAGTTGAAATAGCCATCAATTGAGCAAAAGTGACATCGGATACACCAAGGTCGAACTCCGCTATAGGAAGCTTCCAGTTATTAAAGATGACTGGATGTAGATCTCGCGTAACTTGGACTGTCAGGTGAACATAATCGCCAACCAATGACGAAAGCGTAATGGTATGTCCATTGGTACCGGAGATGGAGTGGTTAGAAGGAGACGTATAGGCCGAACCGAGAGTTCTGAACGGCTGCGCCATGCGCGACGGCTGTTGCAGTGGCGAAGAAGTGTACGGAGTCGCTAGCGATTTCCAGTACGTCTCCACGGCACCTCCAATCTCCAGTGTAACACCCTTAAACGGAGTGATAATCCTGACTTCGAATAGGACCTTTCAAGACAAGTATCCATTATCAGCTCAAAAAAGGATTTTAGTTGCACACTTACTTCTCCTATCACATGGAGATGGTGATCGAGAATCGGGAGAACGAAGGTCACCTCGGTGCTACCTTGAAGCATAGAAGATAGAGCTATTGCGCGCCCGATCGTTTTTGTGCCGAAGTTAGGATAAATAGAAAATTCCAGGGACATGTTATCCAAGCTTGCTGTTTGAAAAGTGAAGCAATCCCTCTCGTCACGAACAGGAACAGAAACACTATAAGGAGCGGAAGTGATGTCCGGCCTAGATGTCATAACAAGTTTGAATAAAGGAGAAGCATGAGGATACTGTGCAGTAGGGCCGCCCATCATTCGAGGAGATAGATGAACAGCTGCGTCTTTTTTCGACACGTGCGAAAATGGGTGTCCGATAGAGACGTGGACCAAGCATGTTTTGTCGAGAAAATTATGACCATAAGCTCGATAAGGCATGATAGGCGGAGGAAGAGACAGCGAAGGGATCATGTCCAGGTCAATTTCCGCTGAGTTATCCAATACCGCTGTGGGAGAGACGCTGAGGAGAGGTACCAATTCGAGATCCAGAGGCAGACGCCCAGGCGGCGGCTTCAAGGAGCAGGTTGACGCATTCAGGGTGTCCATACCAAGCGGCATAGAAAGCCGCCTGTCTACCGGTCTCGTCATTCAAATGTACGCGGCTACCAAGTTCGAGAAGCACGCGAACGCAAGATTCGTGACCGTTCCTAGCAGCATGAAAAAGAGGTGTCCATTCATTATACTTGTCTGGCGTGTCCCATCCTTCATAGTTGATCAGCATTCGGCAGATATCAGCCTGGCCTTCCTGTGCAGCGATATGGACCGGATACTCCCCGTTGGTGTTCGGTATGCTCTTAGCGTTATGCTGCAGCAAGAGCTTCACCACCTCAATGTGCCCGACCCGACAAGCTAATGAAAGCGGAATTAAATCATGCGCAGCAGAGGGAGGTCCGACGTCAGCTTGTCCTTCATCTAAGAGAATCTGGACACACTCCGTGTTGCCTTTGAGGACGGCATACATGAGCGGCGTGTAATTATCCATGTCCAATGACGAAGGATGTAAACCGACAACAATAAGCCTACGGCATACCGCTGTGTGACCGTTCATTGCTGCGTAATGAAGTGCGGTCCTCCCTTTAAGTTGATATCAGCAAGAGCTAAACCTGCAATCATTAAATTGCTACCATAAACGTCTGCTCGATCAGTCTGAACCTCCTTCGCGATACATAGGTTGACGAGACGCAATTCCCCGGTCATCGCAGCCTCGTGCAGGCATGTCCGCCCATTGATATCATCGATGAACTGGAAATCGAATGGCACTGACGGACAAGAAAGTATTAAATCCGCCAGAGGTGCAGGTGCGTCAATGATAACCTTCCACAGAATGCGAGTGACATGCGTCTTGCCCCCTGGTTGCACGTGAAGGGTATCCGATTGTCGAATGAGCTCGCGTATGGCACGCTCGTCTTTGGCTTTGACCGCGTTTTGGAGGTTTGTTTCCAAGTCGTGATATGGCCCCATACGCGAGCTGCGCTCGAGGGCAATCTGGTGGGTCAGGATCATGTCGTTGACTACGGAACCCTCCCCGCTTAGGCCAACCGTCAGATCAGTGAGGTCAAGGAGACACTGAGCCACGATATCCGACAGCTCTCCGATAAGCTGACGGTTGAAGACAGGCTGCACTTCTACTTGGCGCGAGAGATACATTTCCTTCGTGGTGGATTTTGACCTTTTGTCCCACTTCTTCAAAATCTTTCGGAACCCAATCGCATTGATATCCACGAATTGCTATTTTCTCGTGCATCAATTATATTCATCTCGGGTTCCAAGTAATAAATTACCTGCAGCTTTGCTAGATCACGTTCGAGGAGTCGAAAACCTTCCTCAACAGCTTTCCACTCGACGTGGTCTTTAGGAGTGGAGTCTTCGGTGTTTGGAAGAAGTCTGGTGGCAGCTGTCATCCTCTTCGAAAGCAGCGTCTCGAGTCTAAGCTTGAGTTCCGCCTCTTTTTGTAGATAAAAGGAGTTGATCTATGTCATGCAACATGTGAGACGATATATGAGATAACAATCATAATGAAAAGCAATCACCTTCTCCAATTCTCGCTCGAGCTTGAAGAAGAACGCCGTTTTATGCGCTTGGAAGTTGGGCCCTCTATCTTCATCCTTTCCGGACGCCGACAGCAGCGCGACTGTATGCCCATTATTCAACTCGCCATCCAAACTAGACAAGTCTGCGATAAGGGGTGAGCCGGGTGGAAGTTCTTGCGCCGTCGCTCCCGCCGCCGCCGCCGCCGTATGCCAATCCGCTCCGGGACGCGCACCCAGAGCAAGCGCGGCCGCCTCCGTTCCAGGACGGCCGGACGTGAGCGAGGACACGATCTTCTTGAGTCCCTTGTAGTCAAGATAGTACGGGGACCATCCCGGGACCTGCTGTGCGAGGATCTGCTTCCCGAACTGCGCGCGCGTTTTTGCGAGCTTAGCCCGGACGAAATGCGGCGTAAAGATCTGGACCAACCTTCATTTCCCGAGCGCCTTTGACAGGCTAGACGAGGGTGTCAGAGGACAAAGTTTGCAATCAACGGCATATGCGCAAGGGGCTGATAGCTAGCCACGAACGTGCACCCGCGACGGCGGGCGAAGCAGACATGTTCGGCAGTGCTCGGCTTCATACATCGTCGATCTTAATACAAAAACGCTAATTCCAGGCCGAACAAAAAGTAAAAATACAAAAAAAAAACTTCAGGTGGTTACAAAAACATTTACGCTAAGATCTTTCGCAGTTGCCAGACATACGCTGGAGTAAGGGTAACCGGACACTTGCCGTTCTCTTCTACGTGCTTGTACACGCATCTGTAGCAGAACACGTATCCCGACGGCAGCGCCGTCGCGTTCGCAATCGGCCCTGTGCACAACGGACATTCCCCGTATTTTGTGTTGTCAAATGGAACGCCCTGCGGATGGGGTTTAAGTAACTTAGGAGGCGGGATAGGCGGACCAGTCGGCGGAGCGGAAACTGTCCGCGCGGGTGAGGAGGGTGAGTACCACCACTCGAGGAATTTTACAAAAAATATCGCAGTAGGCAGTAGTATTTTCAATGATTCAAGAAGTAGCCTCGGCGATCGAAGGATCAGTCTTTTGAGGATGTGCAGAAGAGATCGCGGTGGTCGCATTATATTCGATTTGGGTATTGCACTTCGGACGGGCTGTGTGAATGACTGGGTCAGATACATCATTCGAATGTGCAGGCAAGCCACTTGCGGTATCCTCTGGCCCAAGCCTCCGAAGATCAACGCCAATCCAAGATAACCAGGGTCGATAGAATGCTGTACGGTCGAAAAGATACGCAAGGTTGTAGCACATCAACCACACTTCGAAGCTCATATTCAGCCATGGATAGATCTTCCTGTAAGCCGCACGAAGTCGACTGATTAAAGACTGAAACGTGGTCGATTCAGAAGCAGGGGGTGGTGCCGAAGAAGAAAAGCTCACATCTTCGGCGTCCAGGGTAGACCGGATAGTATTCTCGTCGAAGAGACTTGGATCTACGCCGCCACCCAGCGCTTCGAAATAGTCTTGCGCTTTAGCACGCAAATAAGGAACAGCAACCTGGAGCATACGTTTATAAAAGCTGCTAGTAGCATGATCTAATGCAAATGGCTCTTACCAAGAAGAATAAAGAGTGCCTCAAGTCCTGTTCTCGCAGCTTTCCTTCACCAGACGAGGAGCCAACTGCCGCCTTCGCACGCTCCGTTTCATACAACGGCCTCCGCCGGCGTTTAAGCCCGTAGAAATTCTCTGCAAATGAGGCGGCTACACAATACCGAGTAGAATGCAGACTTAAAAAATCAACATAGTTCAGAAGCAAAGTACGCACCGTGAGTCCGTAAGTAATGCCGCTCAACGATCAGCATCACCAGCGCGTAAAACTCCTCATGTCTATTGACGACGCGCAGAAGGTAGCGAGGGTACCGTTGCGCGAACACCTAAACAACGTACTTGATTTGTTTCGTTTGTGCCTTCTACGACGCGTCTTTTTTGTGGAGAATTACGCACCGACAGCACGTATTTCAAGGCAGGCTGGAGCAAATCACGCAACTGCTCCTGCGCGACAAGCTCAAAGAGAGACGGACGCGACGGGTCGCCGCCGACGTCGTTAAAGAACTCCATGGTTTCTGCAGATGAGGAGGCACGGAGGCCAAGCGGAGGAAAGCAGGTGATTTCTTATTTGAGAGCGCCGACGCGTGTCGCGATCTCACTGTCAATGACAAGAACGCGCGACTGTTCGTCGTTGTCGCTGGCTCTGGCTGTCGTCGGCGTCAGTCAGCAACGAAGAAGATAGCGCTACTTTGCATATCCCGACGGCATTTATTCGGAACCCTTATAGCCGCCCGTCGGCTACGTACAACTGGGTCCATGTTTGGCTTCCGTGCCAAACCAACCGGAGCCTCGTGTATCTGGCGCGCATTTGCACGCCTAGCTTGCCTTCACATAGGACATGCATCTGCATATTATAAGGCTTTCACAAACTCAATAGCAGCCTCTTCTTCAGTCCCCATTAACCTTGAGTTTAACCTCTTCTTTTCTTCTACCCTACGGCCTGAGGCGGCTTGCTTCTTTTTTCTTTCTTCAATCTGTCGACCAACTCGAACTCGGTCTCGGTCTCGGGCCCAAAAAATCGCGGAATGTTTAACGGACTCTATTCGCACATGACGCCCTCCGAGGCAGAGCTTGCCGCACAGACGCTGCATGAAGAGACCTCTTACCGTTTTCCCGCTTTCTCCTCCACCGATGCAGTCACGCTTGGGCTTTCAATTCGCAAGCGCTTCCGCGGGTCCTCGCGACACGCGGCGAAAGGGCGCGGACTCGTCATCGCCATTCAGACGATCGCGGGCCATACCCTGTTCTCGTGTACGGTCGGTGAGCTCGGCGGCGCAGGCGGGCTCGGCGACGTAAGCCTCGACGCGTGGGCGAGCCTCGAGGGCATGATCAACGTTGTCAGACGGACAGGTCACTCAAGCTTTTATGTGGAGAAAGGGATTGGCGCTATGGGTGCGTGCAGGTACCCATGCGCAGTGATGCTAAGAGCTCATTGCTTGAGTGTTGATTAGGGAAGACGCCAAAAGACATAGGCATCCGAGGGGACTATTCTGTGAACGGCGGTGGTGAGTACATTTATTATTTTAAACACTTTTCTGCCCGGATGTGCTTGCTGATGGATAAGGGTTGTGTTTCTTTGCAAAGCTTTCCCTATATGGCTCCAGGTGACTGAAGTCTGCAAGCCTTGACCTCGAAGGAAGACTCTTATCAACGCGTGTCTAGAACTCGCTAGTTTGTCCAATAGCAATCGTTGCAGCATATGGAGGTTCGAGCCACGATGACCATCGAGTGGGTGCTTTATTTCTTCTACTCTATTCTCCATATACGCTCCGCTAACTCTGCGTTCCTTAGCTTGTCGTCACGTCATTACGCGACTACCTCGTCAAAACTTTCAATTACAAGGTGGATGAGGGTACCGAGACTCAGTCAATGGGCCCGGGTTCGATGGCCGCGGGCAGGCGAGGCCCGGGCAGCAGCATGGTACGATAGTTAGCCCACTTGTTCAAGAATACTGTATCAACATTGTTCATTATTGATTCCTGTTTCTCCCCTAAAGGAGTGGGTGCAGCATCATGCAGCAGCAGAGGCTTTCCCCGTGCGCGCGGGTGCGGAGTCGCCTTTTGAGCCTGTCGACTACGGTGACTGAGACGAGTAAATGTAGACTCTTGCGACGAATGATCACGACGCTTCATGAAGCCAAAATATAGGATTCTAATTAAGCGCGAATACATGGAAGGGATAAATACACCATTAGATCAATACCTCAAGCCTAAGACGACTCGGCCGACTCAGCAGACTCAGACTCGTCCTCTGGAGATGACCTGGGCACACCCTTGAGCAGCCGAATTGTCTCTGTCGGGATATATCAGTAAAATGTACATTTAGTAAGTACCTCAGCACGACGGAGCCTCACCGTGACGCAAGAAGATTTGACGCTGGCCGTGGGGTGAGCCTGGCTCAGCGGCAGAGTCGGGCTCGCGGAGCTCGTAGTTGGCCTCGACATAGACGTGCGAGCCTTTGCCGAGGCCGCGAAGATAGTTAAAGTTACTCGGGTTGAAGGCGTATATGTGATGCCAGGACGTCCTGCTGGAGGGCCTCGCTATAGGTAGGACAAGAAAATAAGGGTCCTGAGTGACTTCGGGAAAAAAAAGAGATGCAACGTACAACCGTCAGGGTTGGCAGGAGGGGGTGGGTAATTCGTCGTCGCGACAGTGTAGCTAAATGACAAGACCACACATTCTCAGCTGAGAATTCTAGTCAAAGGCAAAGGGACTAGGACTAACGAAATGTACTCCTTGTTATTCGCGGTGTACTTCGTTTCAACCTCCCTCCCAAGACGACCGACGAGCACGAGCTTAGCGAGATCGTGACGGCGGGCCGCGGTCGACGAGAAGAGCTGCAAGCCCGAAATGCACGTCAGATCAAGAACATACTCACAAATAAGTTCAACGTACACGTTGAGAGGCACCAGCGACCCGCGCTGTACGCAGGAGACTGAACATAGTCGAGTTGTGTGCTTGAAGTCTTCGACGCGGAAGGAGGACTTGTCAGAAAAAACACGTCGTATGTAATTCGGGAGATATGGTCACGTTATCATCTTCTCGTCGCTTTCCCACAATTCAACCGCCTCGTACGTAGCGCTGCTGTTACTCTGTACTGTCAATTACTGTGCTTTTAAAATCAACATAAATATAAGCAACACCCCTCCAGCTATAAGCTGACTGTACTTTAGATCTTTTGTGAACATCATGTCTCGCCATCGTGCTATCAGGAACATGAATATCGACGGCACGTCGCGATCGCGCATATATACTTCGTCCCCCAACTGACTTTCGGTTCCAGATGAGCTTGCACTCGATGCCGCGTCTGAGGAAGAAGAATATTCTATGACCTCGGAAGAGCTGAGTCCGTATCTGCACTGAATACACTCGCGTTGTTGGTCTTCACGGATCGTCTACAGTTCGATTCGAGGACGCAATTGAACAGGTCAGGGAGGTCCTTGGAGAGGAAGGACGTTTCAGGCATACCCGACTCCTTCGTTAAAGAAGTTATCTGGAACAATTACTTTCACGTCGAGCGTAGCATAGAGGATCTTCTCGGTGCGTGTATTGTTCTGGTTCTACTTGTTTTGAAGCTCAATCGTCTGACCCTCTACACAGAGGAAAGGGAGCGCAGGAGATTGGCAAGCGAACGTAAAGGTGAGCTTCCTTCTCCTTTGTCACCTCTCTTCTTTGCTTTTTTTCCCGCTCTTGCCTTCCTCTGCCATCCGGCCACGTCCTGCCCCTTGTGTATTATCTGTATTGGTCTCTGTCGCTGCGAAGAAGAGAGTGCGAAGGTGCTTGTTATCTCCACCTATAACCAATCATTTTAAATTGCCCCATATTCTTCCTCACACATTCTTCAGATAGCGAAGGAAGTTATGATGAGGAAGACTACCTCGAGGACCCCTCAGCATATGAGTCCTGGCTATATTGCGCCTCAATCAACTGGTTTCACCAAGCGTCTTTCCACAATCTCAGAACGAACAGAGAGAACGGAGAGAACGGAACAAAGCAGACCATGGCCGTCGCGCCAGGAGCTACTCGCCGCGCACGCGCCCCGGCGGTCGCCGTCGACCCCGACGACGAGCTCGTACGGACAGGTGATACATCCCTCTGCAAGCATATTCGGATTTCAGCCTAAGTCTCCCGTGGAGGATGACAAGCAGTCGGCGCGGACAACGTCAAGCTATGGTCAAGTTATACGTATGTAGCTTCAAGAGTACGAGCGGTCCGCACACTGACTAGTTCGAAAATGCACAGAATTGGACAGGATAATTGACCCAAACGATATACACCCTTCGCCGACATCCTCCGCGCTTCGCCATTTGTCGATAAGGACTCCTAGCCCAACGCCGACCGGGGAAACTGCGTCGACACTCCTACAGTCTACGCGTCAGATAGGGCATTATCCTCCGTCTATAGCCCCACAGACTCCGTTCAGTCCTGATGGGTCTGCCTCTTCGTCTCGTGCTGAATCTGAGCTACCTGCTGCAAGGCAATCTTCGCCCATTAGCGCTCTGTCAGCCCTTCGTCAGGCTAGGCAGCCGCGCCTGGAGGATGGTCAACCGCAGAAGGTTCTGTCCGTATATACTCCATCGCCACCCTTCGAAATATCTCAGTCCCAAAGAGGAGCACATCAGCGAGTACCTAGCCAACCCAAGTCTAAATTGGCATCCCTGGCGAGTTCTCGCATGCAGTCTAACAGGTCGAAGCCGCCCAGCGAGGGGTCTGTGTCTTACATAAGCACGGAGTCAACAGCGACATACCCCGCGCTGCGACCGAAGTCACTGACCTCGGGCTCCACATCCGTATTGGACTCTGCCGTGCAGCGCGAAATCGACGCGGCCGTACGCACGGGCTCAGCGCTGGATGCAGAACAACGGAGGACCAAGTCTCGAATGATGAGAGCTACGAAAGAAGCCGTCGAGATCAAGAATGCTCTACCCGTCCCGCCGCCTCCTCAACTGCCTGTCCCACCTCCGGCGGAGTCCGATACTAGCGAAAGATCTATGACGCCTATTCCGAGTCACCCTCAGCGGGCGCCAGAGCAAGAAGAGAGTGTTCAGCAATCGTCGCCTCAACAGCATTCTGTACCTGATACTCCTTCGCCAGTTCCTTCACCAGCCAGGCCAGCGTCCAAGCTCGCGCTACTTGCACAGTCGAAGGCGAAGTCGGGCGAGCAACGTGACAAGTCGCGGAAGATCAGGAAGCCGCGTGTGCTCGGGCCGCCGTACGCGCACACTGAATACCTCTCACCGACCTCGAACAGCGCGTCTGTGACGACCGCCATCACGACGTACATGCAAACACCAGGGAACATGGTACCGCTTTCTCGTGCTCGGCTCCCACCGTCGTACCCCCCAGAAGCAGTGTCGAGCGGGCAGATACAGGATGAGGGCGCATTGAAGAAGCAATCGAAGCTCGCGCTAAAGGCGAAGAAGTCCCAGAAGCCCGGACCGACGGAGCAAACTGCACTCGGGCTGGAAGACGTACCTAGCCCTGTGATAATCGAAGATCCTATATATAGTCGCAAGTTGCGTGCTCCGACCGCCCCTCCCTCACCCTTTGCATCTCTACTCGTCGAAGACCGCGATCGCGCCGGAAAATCACGGATTAAAGACAAGGATCGGGGGAGCGATGCGAGGACGGAGGAGCGCCTGCGCCGGCGTCAGCGCAAGGAAGGGCTACTGCCAATGCACTTATTGAACCCAGCCGTGCTACACCAAACGGTGTTCGCATTCGACGTGCCGAGTCCTGACGACGTTGTGACAAATGCGCGGCGTGGGACGGCTCTAGCAGCAGCGCGCCTTAGTTCGGCGCATTCGCTACATTCTTCCGATTCTGGCACTCGAAAGAATCTGTCGGCTACGTCTCTGCGATGAGACATGAAAGGGAGGGTACCTGGACGACCTTTTACGCATAATTTATTCGCTTCGCAGGAGCTTCTACTTATTTCCTTCATATTTAAACCATATATTTTCCTTGGACGTTAATTTCTATTTGACATACCACACATTCTCACTGATTGTCCTTTCAAGCTGTCCGGGAGCATGAAAAGGCGCAGAAAGCGAAAAACAAGCAACTGGAGAGCGTCAAATCCGGTGCCTCCTCTGTCGCGACCTCGCGTTCCTTATCACCAGTTCCTACCTCTCCAACATCGAAGGGTGTGCGTGGCAAGAAGGCTGCCTTACCTTCATCATCTGCGGCGAAGCTTTCGACCCAGAAATCGAATGTTGATCAGCAGGCACTAGATATAACCTCTCTGAACCTTGGTGAGAAGGATGCGGGATCACCGGTGTACGAGCCCCCGCCGAAGATGACGCTTGCCCGCGAGAAGCTGCTAGAGGAGGCGCGCAGGGTCGTTGATGACACCACGAAAAAGAAGGCCGTCAGCCTCGTTGTTATCGGTAAGCCGCTTTGATTTTCGCGAAGGGAACCTTTTTGATTATAAACCTGAGCTGATGTGAATATCTGACTCCAGGGCACGTCGACGCGGGAAAGTCGACGCTGATGGGTCGTCTACTATATGAACTTGGGTTACTGGACGAACGAAAGCGGTTGACGAACGAGCGAGAGAGTAGTAAAATTGGCAAGGGGAGCTTCAATTGGGCTTGGGAAATGGACGGGACGATTGAGGAGCGCGCAAGGTATTATTCGCGAAACGGCACTCCCAGTGCGCAGATACTTATGCCAGTTTAATTTCAGAGGCGTGACTATGGACATCGCGCTGCAGACGCTGGCAACGCCTAACCGGCAGATCACCGTTCTCGACGCGCCAGGGCACAAGGACTTCATCCCAAACATGATCTCCGGTGCAACGCAGGCGGACTGTGCTGTACTTGTCGTCGACGCGGCGACAGGCGAGTTTGAGGCGGGCTTCGACCGTGGCGGGCAGACGCGCGAGCATCTTGTGCTGGTGCGTAGTTTGGGCGTCAGCCAAGTCGTTGTCGCGATCAACAAACTGGACCAAGTACGTGACAGAGTTTCTTCTTTTGTGGTGTTATGCAGAATGCTTACCAGGTTTTACTAACAGGTAAAGTGGGATAAGGACCGCTACGATGAGATCCTCGAGGTGTTAAAGCTGTTCTTGGCGCAGACGGGGTTCAACGCATCGAAAACAGCGTTCGTTCCTGTCGGCGCTCTTTCGGGCGTGAACCTCGTAACCCGTGAAGGCCAGGAGTCTGAAGCTCTCAACACTTGGTACAAAGGGCCGACCCTTGTTGATTTGCTTGGTGAATTGTTCATCTGTTCGTTTTTTTCTGCTCGCTTATAACTTCAACGCAGATAATCTTGAACCTCCTAATCGAGCCATCACTGCTCCTCTGCGATTCCCAATATCAAACGTGTTCAAAGGCCTCACTGGTGGCATGGCGGTTTCTGGGAGACTGTGCAGTGGGGTTGTTCAAGTTGGCGAGCAACTGCGCATTATCCCTGGTGACGAGACCGCAATTGTCAAGTGTAGGCGCCCAGTATTTGATTACCATTGCGGTATTGTACTCACTTTTTTCCGGTTCAAAAGCTATTGAGGTGGATGACGAAGGCGTCCCATGGGCGGCTGCAGGCTCAAATGCAACGCTGTACCTTACAAACGTCGACCCAATTCAACTAAATATCGGTTCCGTGCTGTGCCCGCCAACGGATATCGTTCCGTTGACAGCTTCCTTTATTGCACGCATTATTGTGTTCGACATCCAACTCCCCATCACGATCGGCGCGCCTGTTGAGTTGTTCCATCACTCGCACAACGTGCCTGCGAACATCGCGAAGTTCCTGGCTACGCTGGACCGAGGTACCGGGGCTATCGTGAAGAAGAATCCGCGGTCTGTCGTTTTATTTTTTGGCGGCTTGTAGTTGGGCGGTGAACTGAGTCGCATCTTGCCTTGCCTAGTGTTCT
Source organism: Phellopilus nigrolimitatus (assembly GCA_021029095.1). Lineage (NCBI taxonomy): Eukaryota > Fungi > Basidiomycota > Agaricomycetes > Hymenochaetales > Hymenochaetaceae > Phellopilus > Phellopilus nigrolimitatus. The sequence continues at coordinate 664,867 of JAJOHG010000003.1, read as the reverse complement.
AACGAAGGGGATGTCCGCAGAAGTGCACATCACGCTGCGCACGACGAGCATGTCTGGCCCAGCGTCAAGGGCACAAGCGATCCCTCTTGAGCCGTTCGCTGTCAACAAAGAAATGGGGCGAATGCTCCTTCGACGCAGTGGCGAGACGATCGCAGCAGGTAATGAAGTCCCCAGAGATTATGTTGGCTTTCCTGAGTTGACTTATCGTCCAGGAATCATCCTGGATATCAATCCGAAAGCTTAGCGCAGGGAGAATCTTCTTAGTGAAGCGCTACAGTGGAATGAGTAGCATGAACCGACGATGAAAAAGATAGCTATCAAATGCGATGTAGCAAGTGCAGGATGATGTACATGTGTATACTACGTGGAAGAAGCAAACAGGATAATACATACGGACGGGAAACAAAACGCGTCGTGAAGAAGACAAAACAAAACAATCTATTTCGTAGCCAGGGGGAAGCCAAGAAAGAAGTCGAGACAGCATAGTGCAAAGCATGATCGGGCGAATCAGTATTAGGATGTGTGGGAGGTCATATCGCATCGAAATCTGGGAGGGAAAATAGACAGTGAAGAAAAATATTTATCCAGAGAACAAAAACAAACAAACATGAGGAGTAAAGGAAAGCCAAGGCACAAACAATCGTCTGATTGCTCATCCATTCCACTACTTTGCACCCTTTGCGCGTGTCGGAGACAAGCTGCTCTGACGCTCCTGCTTTTTCTTTTCGCGGTCAGGGCTGAATGCAGCTTTAATCTTGCCAAATATTGAAATGCGCTTCTTACGAGCACCATCCGGTTTACTGCGCATCGAACTACTCGGGCTATCCATCTCCCCGGGAAAAGCTTGCTTCTTTGGCGTCGACGGCGCAGTCGAAGACGGCGGCGTCGAGGTACCTCCTGTTGAACCACGTGCGGGAGAACCATTGGTCTTGGCAGGGGAGACGGGAACGGAGGGTGCGAGGTTCGTCTTAATGGGAGGGGGTGTGGATGGCTTAGATGAAGCGGGTGCAGGCGTCTCCTCTTTCGTCTCCTTCGCTTCTAGCTCAGGAGGTACAGATGCACAAGTGGATTCGGGAACTTCGTCTGGAACTAGTTCTGGAGCAAGGCCAGCCTCGGCGGCAGGCTCTGTAGCAGGAGCAGGGACATGGGTAGAGGCTTCAGGGATAGAGATTCCGGGGTGCGATTCCGGCTAATAAAACAGTGAGTTTCATTAACACGCTTTGAGCATATTTGCAAACTAACTGTTGAATCGGTGTTCACATCGACGACAGGATGGATCTCAATTGGAACTATGGGCGCAACTTCGAATAGGGCCTTCCTCCTACCGTTCAGCATGTAATAGTGAGCTTTAGATACAATACGTGAGATTTCAGAGGAATTATTCACCTTCTCAGACAGCGAGTCTTTGGTCTCTTCAAGCTCACTGGGGACTGGAACAGAAGTTGACTTCTCTTCCGGAACAGAAACAGACGGTATAACCTCGTCTACTTTCTCCTTCTCCGTAAACCCATTTGGCTGAGGAGAAACTGGCTTCCCAGGCGTGCGCGCAACGTTGTTTACGTTCCCGATAGGGTCGACTTCTGTTGGTTGGCTCACGAGAACTATCCAGTTTCCGTCGACAACGAACTTGTATAATACTTTGCTATTCCATGGTGCTGCAACTGAACCTTCGAAGCCTGCTGCCGTGCGCTTCAAATGCACTGACGAGCTCCACTGCGAATCAAGAGCAGTCAGACCAAAAGTTCAATCAGTCACCGTCGTTGAATGTGCGTACTCCATCGAAGGTACCGGTGACTATGACATCGTTTGCGTCAGAGTACGGCCTATATTGAGTTTATCATCAATCTACTGAGACTGAAGTTGCGAGCATACATACCATACAAAATTAAGATCGTAATTATCAGCCATGACGAAGATCGCAGAAGGGAGGAGGCAGATGTACAGAAGTACAGAGGGAAGGTCGTGAGCGAGGCGTAGGTCCCAGGTGGAACTGCAGGAGTGCAGAGGTCGTCCTGCATGTAAATAAGTAGTTGATTCTTACGGGTACAATCGTCCCCCCAGCAGAAAACTTACCTGGCGACAGTCGATGTCGTGCAAAGTCGAGGCAGATGGTGGGTCGGACGAGAAGTGTATGTGGAAGCAAACCTGGTAAACGGCACGCCGTTATTTCTATTACTCGGCTCTGAAAGCATTCGTGGGAAACCCACGTGTATCTAGTTTCTTCGGCATTATGTAAGATGCGAGTGTCGCGCTCTCGAGTCTCGACCGTCAAGAGTTTCCACTTCCAAGCCTCCGCCTTTCCTCGAGCTTTCGATGCTGTCGCTTACCAGATTGGCGCTTGTTTCCAGTATAAAACGTCAAGATGCATACGTTTTACATATAAAGCTATACGACTATAGTACATGTATCTTAACGGAGATCATACTAAGCAAGCCACGCGATGAATGGCGTTGCCAAAGTTCCTCACTTCCTCATCTCCGAATCGATAAACGTCTGTTGATGTGAGTATCGTTGTGATTTACGCGCGGGCACACTGCAGATCACATAGGATTTGCGTTTGGTCAGTCCGCACAGGATACTGTTGGTGTCTATTTGTGTACTGCCCTTTTATTGTCAACTCCTCCTTGTACTTCACAGCTTGTCTTTGACGACGAGGCATGGACTTCTTGATGTTGCTGCAACGACGAAGGAACGACGAGGACAATACGTTACTTACATAAATAGTTGCCTATTGTCTTGCTGTGGTATAAAGATGATCTGTCCGCGCAGCATTGCTTTCCAGTCAGCCTCCGTCGCCCCATCTGCACCAGTCAGCTATTTAAACTAGACAGCCTCTGCTAATACTCTATCTCGTCTGCGACGAATCTCGCGCACTCTACTGCAAAAACATTACCCCCTACAACCACATACTCCCTATCATGGCTACTACCGCATATGCGTACGACTCCAACTCTGCGCACTATCCCACGAGTGTCGTGTCGCACTACCTACAAGATGGCTCGCATCCCAGCCGGCCAAGGTAAGTTTCGAGGCACATACAAGTTACTTTGAAACCTGAGGAACAAACTTCAATAGCAGCCGCGCTGCTAACGGCACTCACCAGCTGAGCCAGCCGTACACCAAATATGTCGGGCGCCAGGTCATCCTCGCCTGGAAGCGCATCTCGCGCGCGACACGCAAGCCCGAACGCGCTTCGCGACTGCCCGAGGGTTTCGTTATCATAAACTCCCGCCGTGGTGCCTACCGCAGGAGTATCCTTTTCGCATGAGCCATCACGAACGATACGGTTTTGCACCCTCGATGCTTCATATGCTGGTTTTTATTATATTTAACACATCATGGACTATCCTCGGACTCAGACTGGCTGGCATAATTTGGCATGCTATTTAATAAGTGCGCTTAGGCACTGTAATGATTGTTCTCCTGCAATGTATCCTTTGGACACTAATATTCTACGATCGATTTATTGGATGTATTACTATTAGCACTTATGTATTGTGCTATAATGTGTTATTCGCCATCACGAGTTGTCAAGTTGCCTTGCTTGTCATATAAAAGCATAGTGAATTATATAATGATTAGAAGAGTTTTAATATCCACGAAAGTCTCATATATTCTAATTCATTTAATTTCATAATTCTTGAATATTTTTTTATCGTTTCAAGCTAGAGGTAAACGAAAGAAAAGGGACGCGTCAACGCATAGCATACATATACACGACGGACTCAAGTACTAGATTACAACAATGCGGAGAAGACAGCATGCACAGACGGCTATCGTCCGTGAAGCTAGAGACAATAATATACAGTACAACAGTAAGCTAAAGTGGGCTCTCGTATCAACAGCAAGTCCACCTGATTAGTAGGGGGAGTAATAAGAAGTGGCTGCGTCGTAATAGAAGCACAGGGGCCAGAAGGTCGTGTGAGTGTGTGATGGGCGGGGCGAGTGGGGTTTTGACTGTTGAGCACATCGCGTTTTTTTAAATCCAATCACGTTCACCACTGCTTCACAGTGAGTTGGGGCTGCCATGTGCCGTGGGAAACCTCTTCGATGGAGTGAATATTCACAAGGTCCCAAGAGACTGTTATGGCGTTTGCCTAGTGAAATATGAGATAAGTCTTATGCACGTTGATTTTACGAAAGCGCTTACCTGCAAATAGTGGACACAAGCACGCGCAACGCGTCGAGCAAGAGATGAGAGCCGGACTCGTCCATCATGCCAATCAACAGGGACCCTGTATGTGATGGTTCTATATCCATTCCACTGACAGAGATATTTATCAATAATAGTTCTCGGCTGTTATACTAAAGTTGCTCACCGCGACTCTTAGGAAGATCTCTCCATTCCTATCGGCATGCATTTCGTGCCACTTGTAGCTGTCAGCTCCCGATGGCCTAATCCCATTGACGGCGTCACTAAGCGACATTCCCGAACTGGTGTACTTGGTTCGGAATTTGATTTTCGGTACATGGCCGCCACGGTAGTTGTAGCTTCCGTAGACGGACGCGCTGAGCGGCCCGGTGTTCGCCTGGTGATGGAATGATACGGAAGAGGAACGGCGTGACCTAGACGGCGTCATTACGCCTGCAGAATACGGAGTACTATGAGCGCCATAGTCCAAATCATTCCCGTAGTACGATGAACGCTTGTTAAGCGCGAGATCGTCATATGCTTGGAGGAAAATTAGGTCGTCAATAACAGCTACTTGAATAAAGGCATCAACTTTTTCTACCTCCATGAATTCCGTAGTGACTGCTGGTTCGAGGCGTCGCGTACGACGAGTAAGTTGAGGGTGCGCGTTGCAACTGTGTATTGCTTCAATCATCAATGTCGTAGAGATTCTTAAAGAACGACAACTCACGTCACCGTAACCAGCGTAATCCTCTGCAGAGTCATCGTAGGCAGGTTCTCCATAAGGGTAACGCGAGTAATCGTCGTGACCTAGCCCTGGAGTACGCGGACTGAATGGATAGCCATTCGAGTAGCCACCTCTGCTAGAAAGGGACGGGTGTATGAGCGCTTGAGAAGGATAGGCTCCAGCGTAAGTCATTATCGCAGAGGTTCAGGTCTCAGAGGATTTAGGTGTGAGCAGCGCGGGAAAGACGTCGCAAAGGCCGGATGTCGACGAATGACCCTCTTTATAGCGTCAGCATATCTGTAATATAATGAACAGAACGAGGCTGGACAGTCCACAAGCATTGAGGCAAACATTGGCGAATTCATTTGGTGTAATAGCAGCCTCGCCGATACCTCGAGGCGCAGAAGCGTTCCGCGGGTGCAACCCTCGTCGCCTTCAAGAACATCCGGCGAGATTAAGACACATTGATGAGTCAAAGAAAGCAGTAGAAGAGCTTAAGCAGATAACTGAGCACCACAAAACTGTATATAGCCTGATGAGCCATTCAGTTGGATGAACCCTCAACTGACGAAAGCCTCAAGACCGCCTATCTCTGGATGTTATCGTGGCCAACTCTGCGAGTCACTGTAAAGGAATCGCGCTCAGCCGGCCTCAGGCGTCTAGGCACAAACTCTGAAGAAAATGGGAACAGAAAGGACTGTGCTGGAGTAAAGTTAAGCCTGAGGTTGCCAATCACTGCAGAAGAGTGGATGCCGATTGTCACCGGCTGCCTTCAACTTGTATTCAAGCCACACTGCCGAGACTCAATGACTGTCAACTACTTCTGTTCCAAGGTTCTCTCCTAGTTGCGTTACCAATAACTCACGAGCGCTTGGACCAATTGAAAGACTAACACGTTCGGACTCGCATCAAAGTACTGCGATCGGCCTGCAGTCGACTAAGAGCTTGAATCAGGCGATGCTCAATCTTAGGCAATTGAGGGGCTCTTACATTCATTTCTGCCTTAACAGATTGTAACGGTGCCATCGATGTTAAGCAGATGCTTACTATGGGTCAGATCTTTCGCGGGCGTGCGAGCAGCCGGTACGTGAGATGATAGGTTATCAGCTCAGAGCACGGTCTACTGCACACTGTTCACATCATTCTATCATACATCTTGAATCTGCGTCATCAAGGCCATGTCTAGTTACGAAGCTTTCAAGTCTGCACTCAAGGGCGACCTCGTCATACCATCTGATAAGGACTACGAGAAGGCCATCGCCCGCTGGGCGAACAACGCTGCAAGACGGGCCAAAATCGTTGTGTACGTCAAAGATGTAGAAGACACGTCGCTCGCGGTGAACTACGCTCGTGCGGAGAAGCTCCCTATCGCCATCCGCGGTGGGGGTCACAATGTTGCTGGTGCATCGTCTTCGGAAAACGGTTTAGTTATAGATCTCTCGAGATACATTAACCGTGTCCGAATCGACGCGGAGAAGAAGTTGGGGTATGTTGGGGGTGGTGCGGTCTGGGAGACCGTAGATAAGACCGCGATTGAGCACGGACTCGCGACAGTTGGCGGAACAGTCAATCATGTGTGTATACATGCGTTTCTTATGGACGGATAGTACAACTGATACCCGAGGCATCTAGACTGGCGTCGGTGGGTAAGCACCAGCACTTCACAGAAAACTTGGATGATATGGAATTTTCCCATTATAAGGTTGACACTAGGAGGCGGCTATGGGTGGCTTTCCGGGGATCACGGGCTTGCAGTCGATAATGTTGTTCAAGTCAGTATAAGTTCGCTTATTTAAATGTCTCCGCCTTCTTTCGCTAAACCAGTCATTCAGGTGACTATGGTCGTACGAGATGGGTCGATTCTGATAGCCAATAAAGACGTGAATAGTGATCTCTTCTGGGCCGTGAGAGGGAGTGGTTGCAATTTTGGTGTCTGCGTAGAGTTCGTCTACCAGTTACACGAGCAGAGGAGGACCGTTTACTCCGGCACGCTGGTGTATCCTGCTCATCTACTCGAGCCATTAATCAAGATCACAAGTGACTGGTGGGAAAAAGGTCCGTCAGGTAAGGAAGGTCTACTGCAGATTATGACTAGGGGTCCGCCGCCTGAGAGTCAAGTGAGGTTCCTATCATCCGTTTGTGTAGTCAACTGCTCATCCTCCGGCCAGCCATGCATAGTCTGCTTCCCATTTTTCAATGGTTCGGAAGAAGACGGCAGGGATGCATTCAAGGCCTTTCTCGACCTCAGTACGTGATGACTGGCACTGCTTCGAGTATGATTTACCTACCGAAGTTTCTCAGAGCCATTTGATCACACTTCGGAGATCCCCTACGAAAATTTGAACGCAGCGCAGGTATAGGGTCCCATCTTCTATGTTCGCCTAACCTTCACTGATATATTTCTGTATGTATCTGCCACAGAATGCGATCGCCGTACCTGGTCAGAACGTCTATATGAAAGGCGTCACGCAATCGTCTATGCGGCCCGAGATAGCCGCTGATATTTTTCAGAAGGTGACTGAATTGACTTCGGATGCTAGCTTCCAATTGGCAGTCGTTTTCGAGTATTTCCCCCTCGACAAGATCAACAGCGTTCCGAATGATGCAATGGCTTTTAACAATCGCAGCAAGGAAAAGAACATTCTATCAACTTGCTCCTGGGGAGATCACACGCCTGAAAATCAGAGTATTGGACGAGACAAGGTGTACGCTATTACGGACCTCATCGCAAACTTTGAGGAAGACGAGGAAGCGGCAAAGACCAGGGCCTATGGAAATTATGGTGTGTAATGGTTTTCACGACTGTCTTTTATGCACTGAACCCGCATTTGTCTACAGCCGATGAAACCGTGACCTCAGGAAACTCTGCTAAACTGTTCGGAAGCAACTATCGGAAGCTGCAAGAACTTAAGAAGAAGTATGATCCTGATGTCATCTTCACCAAATGGTTCCCCATTACTCCTGCTTAGTTTCCCTTTAATTTCAATTTGTGACAATATGAGATGAATTGTAATGTATGAGCTCGGGGCTGAGATCATATAACTTGTTATATAAATATTAATTATGAGTGTTTCCCTTGTAAATGAATTGTTGGCCCGAGCCACGCAGAAGCGTAATTGCCATAACGAGCTTCGCAGGACGTCGATCCTCTGCCGACACCGACGACCTCCCTTACGAGCTACTCACGAACAGCTCTAATGTCGACGATAAAATCAGTGACATCCTTAGCGACTGTACTGAAGGTGCAGTGTTAGCTTATGTTTAAAGTGCTCACTCCTGATGTTTATATCTGTAGAAACCGAAAATATCCCGGAAACATCTCAGTCGAGTTCGTGGCGTTTGAAAAGGAGCTTGATGGCGGGCTGGGCTCATTTACGCGTTTTTGACAGTATTCTTGGCTTCCGGATGTCCTGAGGATCGAGGGCAGCGTACGTCGCTGTATTGCTTCTTGGCTTTATTGCTCGACCGAGACGTGCTGCTCTCCGCGCCACGACGCATTCTAGATTGCTGTCCGTATCATCGGCCCAGTGCTGACCGTTACATTGTTTGCGTCGGGCGTAGCCTACGCCTGGTATCGAGGACATGATGTAACGTTATCGAATACCGTTACTCCACTTTTGGCTGTTGTCGTGCGTAGTCTATTTCCAGCTCTATCGGAGTGCGTCCCTGACAGTGGCGACGAAGGTTGGTCTGATATTGGTTTTCCGGTGAGTTTTTCCTAGTATGTATCTCAAAAGGACTGCATCTGATGCATGAGTTGAAGAAATGGGTAACTATGGATTTCTTGTGGTACATCTAGTATAAGACTGGCTCATGTCTTCACACAGCACTTCATACGACCGCTTTTACGAGGGCCGTAAGGATTTTGGACAAATGGTGTCGAACGTGTGTAGGTTGTCAATGATATATATCCGTTTACTAAGATATTATCAAGATTCGAAATTTGTCCCGTCAAATTTGGGTGACTGTAGCTATCCCACCAGATTCCGACGCCGCCACCTTAGGAAAAGGTATCGTTAATTCTAACTTGTTAATTTATTGATACCCGTATATTAACACATGAAAGGACCCGCAGGCGGACAAATGAACGCTTCTCAGCTGCGATCCGCCAAAGCAGATACTCTTAAGCTTGCAGTCGCGTTTGCTTACGCTGTCAAACATCGCCTCCGCGGGGAGAACGGAACCGACTATGAAGATTACGAAGGGATTCTGCCTCCATTTATCGCGCGATACGAGGAGGCCGGCAGCACGAACGCATCGTCTCCGATTTCTCGAAACACGTCATACCATGCTACGGGATCCATCAGTCCCCCCATTTTCCGGAGAAAGAGCGAAGACGAGACAGCAAACGATAACTCTGGCGGGATCGCAAGTGCAAGCAGCAAGATCGATCGTCATAAATCAAACGGCCGTGGGATTCATGTTCATGATGCCAGTGTCACTTTGTCTGAACAAGGTCCAAATACCCCGCTGCTGGGCGACAGCCATCGTACTGTGCAGTTTCATCCATACTCCAGTATATCGACGATACCCTTGCCGCTTATGTAGGCATCATATATATTCATGTCTTCTCCTTATCTGAACTTCGGCCGATAGAATTGCTCATGAACTATCAAGAATGATTTTCAAGTTCAGAAAGGACGGGTACTTGGAGACTATCGGTCCCGCTGGTACAAACGCAATGAATGCTCTGTAAGCTCCTAGTTCAATATCCACATCAGCGGATATACTGAGTCCGTATAGCATCCAGGGTATGGTCGATCAACTCACGAACATGGAGCGCGTCGCAAACACACCGATTCCTATTTCATGTGAGGCTACTCTTTTCCCCACTTCGGCATGAAATGACATTGCATTTATAGATGGCATTCATCTGAAACAATGCGTTACGCTTTATGTCTTTGCTTTGCCATTTACCCTTGTGCGAGACTTGCACTGGAAGATGATTCCCATTGTTACTGTCGTCGCGTTCACATTAATGGGGATTGAAGGAATCGCAAACGAGATTGAAATGCCTTTCGGTACGCTTGCCTACTTTCGCAACATCTTTCTCCTGCGGCTGATATAACTAAATTGTCACGTCCAGGACATGAAAAAACCGATCTCCCCTTAGGTCTAATTTAGAAGATAACTGCAGATGTGATACATACTTACACATTTATTTTATTCAGATAAATTCTGCGCCGAACTCAAGGATGAAGTCGAGTCAGTACTGCGCTTCGTGTGTACATCAACGCTCTTGGCTGACGCCTTTGCCTCTCAGTTTTATCATTAGAAGATTGCCCGAGGGCGGCGAAGGCATGCATGGGTATGACGACGGCGAAGGAGACGACTGAATGTTTCCGTCGTGCAAAAAGGACAGATTCAAATTAACTTAGTAACGTCCGCGCAGCCTGACTTTTGATTCACACATCACTGTCTTGAAATTACTCCGCACTGTCTATACCATCGATGAACATTAGGTTATTTAATATACATACAGCGGCATTGCTATTCCTATGAAAACTCAGGAGTGCAATACTGTCCAGGGCCGTATGGCTGGAAAGTAAGGGAAAATGCGTCAGAACCAATGTGCATTTTGTTCTGGAAGACATGGATAGGAATATGCCCACTCACTTTCGACGTCAAAGACGACAATCCAGCCGCATTCTCCGAAGTCTTTCTGCTGCTCTGCGGCCCTGGCGCGGGTTTTTGGCCCTTTGCAAACGCGTCCAGTATTTTGATCGTCGACTCCGCTGTGAGGTCTTCGTAGAAGTCGTCGCCAACGACCAGCATGGGCGCGTTACTGCATGCGCCCTGGCACTCGACCTCGATCACGGTGAATTTGCCATCCTTCGTGGTCTCACCTGGTTTGATGCCGCCGAGGTGGTTGCACACAGTGTCGAGGATTTCGGTCGAGCCGCGAAGCATGCACGGCGTTGTCGTGCAGACTTGCACGAAGTTTTCGCCAATGGGTTCACTATATACCAGTAGAAAGAATACACAAACACATTTACGTTAAAAGAAACGAGAGAAATAGACACATTCTGTGCGCACCGGTTGAACATAGTGTAAAACGTCGCGACCTCGTATACGCGCATGGGCGGCATTTCCAGCAGCTGCGCAACGTAGTTCATCACACTGATACTCGTCCATCCCTTGTTCTGACGCTGTCCGAGGTCCAACAGGGGAATGACCGCTGCCTTCTTATATTGCGGAGGGTAGCGGGCGATGATCTCTTTCGCACGCTTCAAGTTGTCCGGGGCGAACTCGAAAGGAATCTGCAGTACGAAAGAAGGGTGATTTAAGTAAGATGGCATGTTACAGGTTGTTTGCATAAAAGCCACGCGTCTTGACTTCACCTTCGGGTTGTTATACGATGTGTCACGGTGCTGTTCGCGCGTTTTGAGCGTCGGGGTACAGTAAAGGCGATGGCGGACAACTTACGGCGAAGAGAGCGTCAGAGCGACAAGGCGCCGACGACGACACGAGTCTGCGCGACGCAGCTGGATGTGGCGTAGACATGCATCTCGCCGCTCTCCGTACAGCGAACATGGTGATTACACTTTGACGTGCGGTTTGCCAGTGGTAACGAATGATTCTAGGAGCGGCAACGGCCGACGAGCCAATCGCACGCCGCTTTTCACCAACTCTCTACAGTTTCTGCGTATCTCGATTTCAATGTGTTGTTACAATTGCAATGTCCAAGATAGAATATGTAGTGTAAATACTGGTAAAGGAGGGTATACACATGCACAGCAAGAGAGGACCTCTATGACAGACAACAAATTCAGCGAAGTGCATCCGAAGAAGAAAAAAACAAGGAGGCCTAAGACGCGCGACGCACAACAGAAGACGACGTGCCAGCGCCCTTTCTTTCTTTCTTTTTAAAGACGAAACCAAGGGAGAATAATTTGCAGAGGGAACTGCGTCAGGCAATTCCATCGGAAGGGAGGCCAAGTCACCTCAGACGTCCACGCTGCGGAACGCATTTTTGCCCTTGCTCTTTCGTGCACGAAGAAGTGTGCTAGACCGCTTGTCCGGAGGAGGCCGGAACCCAAGCGTGGGCTTGAGGTCGTTCGCTGCTACAGTGTCCGCAGGTGCAGCCTCCTCCAGTTCACCGTTTGTCGCTGAAGTAGGCGACGTGGATGGTTTGGCGCCATCCTTACCGATGTCTGTATAAACTATCGGTCTTGCCGAGTTCATGGCCACGATGCCTAACTGACGGCAGTAGTAGTTGGCCGCTGCATAGAACGCTGTCTTGCGGGTATTCCGAAGACCCCAGTCCTGCCAATTTCTGGATGGATTGTAAGCAATTGGCCAGATGACATTTTCAAAGCAGCACAGTGAGTTTACCCATTGTGCGGAATGCCTATCGTGATTTCCAAGTGACGCTGGAAGTCGATCTTCTGTAGCATTATGGAAGTGTTCGGTTCAAACCATCTATTTTCTTCGGTCGAAAGCCACTCGTTCAAACACTTCTCCAGTGCATCCAACTTTTCGAGGGGCGTACGCCACGCTATTTGCAGTGTGCACGCTTCTGCAGTTTTCTGGTGAAGGATTAGTATGAACAGAACGATAGAAGAAGCGGTAAAGTACGCTTACTCCGCTCCGCCGAGCATTCGTACTGAGGCCGACATGAAATGCATTAAGTGATATATAGTGACAAAATGACGATAATAAGCTCACATGAATTTGGTGAAGAGTTGGCTATTAAAATAGTATGTCTCTGTACCGTCCGCGCGAGTGAAGACGGTCTGGAACGTGATGAGTGAAGTACGTTAATCGGGAATGAATGAAATTACCGCAAACAGGCCCATTTTCTTGACAACAAGGTTCTCATCTGGTAGGGTTATTCAGCGAGAAGACACGAATGAACTTAACAATCTCACCCATGATGAAGCAACGATCTCCGGTATCGAACGGGCTTCATAACCGGGCAAGTTCAGTTCGAACAGCATTGCTTCTAAACAGAACGAGAATACGCACTGTGTCACAAACAGGAACATGATCGCATCAAACGCGCCCCCAGCAGAGGCCTTGAAGATGAAGCTCGCCGCGATGCCAATAGTATACGCAGAAGTAAGCGAATCGCCGACTTCGACGCCGAAGATAGAAAGTGAAATGAAAAAGAGGATGACGAAGGCGAAGAACAGGAGGACATGTTGGAGCGAGCGCAGCGCAGCACCAACGTCACGCATACTCCGGCTTAGGAAGCGCCGCTCGCGGTAATTCCTTACAACTGTCGACTTGATTTCCGCGCGCGAGATGTCGCTAGAGAAAGGATGCGGCTTAGTATGTTTGCGCAGACTGATGACAAGAATAACCCTACCCATTGTTGTCCGCGTCGAATACTCGGAATGCCTCGTGAGCTTGTTCGTGTGTTGCGTAGGCAGGATAGAAGTCCTCCGCAGCGAGGTAGTGTCGCCGTCCGTTCCTGAAAGCCGCATAAATAGAGCGAGCAAGCCTCTACAGGAAACATGAATGATGGATTAGCAGTCAATCACATCGAAATGATTTGACATCTCCGCTTCATTTGCGAGGGCAAGGCTCGAGGAAAACGCACCTTTGCTTCATGCGGAGAACCTATGCTCCATCCAAGACCAGAAATCTCTGCATCGTCATTTCCTTTAAGATTCCTCGCATCATGCATAACAGCCGTCTTAAGTGCCTTTGCGGCATGTACGATCGTGTTGTCCTCTTCATGCTCGGATGATCTCCTCCCAGGCGTTCCAGAATGCGGCGAGCGAGAACCTTCAACCGGAGATGCCTTCGGAGGATAATTATGATCACCGCCGTGCGAATTCGTGATAAGCTGTTCCGAGTGTGCGTTTGCCGGAGAGTCCGGGCGCAAGTCGGGAGTAAATGTCCCGCTCATGGTTTTGATCCCCGTATGCTTCTGTTTACCCTTGCCCTTCTTCGTAGAATTGTCTTCACAATCTCCAGTGTGTCCGTCGTCATAGGGCTCAGGCGCGCCGACCCGAGACGAGCCGGGAATGAAGTGAGACTTCTCGAAATATGGGCTGAGTCCAAACTTTGGCGTCCCAAATCCGCCAAAAAGCTTTGAAGAACGTTCCGGACGGTGTCTCGGTTTGTAATTCTTCAAATGATCAATGGTTTTGAGCGCCATTTTCAACGATTCCAAACGATCTTTGAATGCCGTCTTGTGGAATGCAAAGGCTATAAAGGAAATTCGTCAGGAAAAAGCGTCACTTGAGATGATTGGGACACAAACCAATCATATGCGATAGCATCCTTTGCAAACATAACACGAGCGTGAAGAAGAAGAAAAATTCGACGACCTGGTAAACCTAGAAGCCAAATAGTCAGAATTTGAAAACAACAGGTGCGTCTTCGCGGCCAACTTACTCTGGGAGTATAAGATGCTCGGCTTGACGCTTCATTGTCCGGGTCGTATAGATCGAATATATGCACGAAAAGAATGTACCAGCTAAGCCAACTAGATGCCGCGTAGAAAACGGGCTTTATAGTCCCTTTGATTGAGTTGTACAACTCAACGCGAGATTTCATTGACTCTGAGATATGGCCCCATACGATAAATACCACCCAGGTCACTGCGCCTGGGATGATGTTGATAATCAACGCAAGGAACCAGGAGATCAGAAGTTGTGCAGCCGCCCAGTAGAGCCATGCTTCGATGTTTTGCGTCACATAGCGTCTGCGATCATTATCGTTGCTGCTGCTACGCCCGAGGTAGAAGACGCGAACAAGGACGGCTGCGGCAACGATTACGCCAGCCGTTATAACAGTGCCAATTAAAGTGGAGAGGAGAAACGCGATGATCCTACGCGAAGGTAAATGAGACACACAAGTACGTTAGCGAGAAGATACATAGGATGGGGTGCAGTATGACATATACCTTGTAAACCATCCCATTCGCTGCTGACCCCCTCCCATCTGTTTTTCGAACTTCTTGGCTTCCTCGTCGACGAGGTCGTCCTCGGTCGACCAGTCGTAGTCGTCATCATCGTCGTCGTCGTCAGTTCCAGCGAGTGAAGGGGCCCTAGAAGAGATACCGTCTGGAGAATCTAGTCTGACCTCCTTGGTGGCATAGCTAGGAATTGGTCCGTGGGAGAGCTCGTCGGGATAATGGACCGAGGGCTTCACGTTGACTGGAGCCTTTGCGTCGGCGTCGGTGTCAACTTCAAGCTCGGGCTTGAGTGACTTCTCGTCCATGGCGGGCGTCGGCGGCGACGGCGACGAGAGTGATGATAAGATTTCGAAGTATGTCTTTTTGTGGATGGTCCGTCATGTGTCGGAGCCGCAGTCTCCATATTCACAAATTTTTATCTATGTCTGTGCCTGGAAACGTCACAACCCTTCTACATATGTCAAAAGTCTCAATGCCCCATTTCTACATTTTTGCTCGGAAAAGTAAAATTCACCTTTTGCTCTCCGTAAATGTAAACATATTCATGCATTTTTACAGATTTTCACGGCCATTCGTTTGCCAAGCCGGTCGAGATCATGCTATGTAGTCGATCCTTTAGTTATGAAGAAGCTCCGAAAAGTTTCGTAACAACTTCTGAAAATCTGAATCTCAAGAATTCCACCCGACGGTACAAGCTAGATTCGGACGCATTCTCTCACGACTATAAATTATGCATAATTCTTAGTAGTATATTCTCACGCATACGTATATGGATGAGGTTTCCTACGACGCATTTTCTAACTTGCTTTCATCGCTCGACGTCGTTTATAGCGAGTCGATGCTGTCTTCCTGTCGTCTACAACGATGAACAAAAATCCCTTTATTCCGCAGCCTTCCTTTCCGCACCAGCAGCCTCCACTTCCCCCGGGTCCGCCTCCGCCGCCGCCGACGGGGCAGCCGGACTACTCTGCGTACTGGTCAGCAGCAACCCAGCAACAGCCTGCAGTTCAGCCTGCTTTCAATCCACAATGGGCTGGCGCAAACCCGCAATGGCCTGGCGCGCATGCTGCTCAGTCTGCCGCTCCAGCAAAGCCGACCGACCAGGCATTATACGCCAATTACGGATATGGCGGTCATCAAAGCGCACACTGGCATCAGCATCACGTCCAGCACCAGCAGCAACATTATGCGCAACCTCCTGTACCTACAGTCGCGCCGCCTGTTCCGCCTCAGCCCTATAATCCGTACCAGCCGCAGGCTGCTACAGCCTATTCCCAGCCTTATGTTCCCCAAGCGCTCCCTCCGCCTCAGCAGCCAGCTCAGCAGCCTTTTAGGCCTCATCAACCCCCGCAGGCGCCTCAACAGCCTTTTTTTCAGCAGCAGCAGCAGCAGCAGCAGCAACAGCAACAGCGTCCACAGCAGCAGCGCCCTCAGCACTCGCCGACGCATCAGCTGCCTCCGGCGAAGCGCCAGCGCTTTGATAATTCTCATCAGTCGACCCCTGTCCAACCTCGGTTTCAGCCGCCTTCAGCCCCGATGGCTCAACAAGGCGTACCGCTAGGTCCCAATAGGCCCCATGGACTGCCTGGCCCGCCAGTGCAGTCTAATCAGATGCAATCGCAGGGAAGCTTCACCGGCGGCATGGGAAGGGGAGGCATGGGAGGCGGAAGAGGTGCAGGTATGAACAGAGGGGCCCGCGGCGGTCATATGGGAGGGAATAGGGGGATGGGCCTTGGTCGTGGACGAGGTAGCGGTATGCACGGTGGTGGGGGACGCGGAGGAATGGCACAACCTGGTGGCTCGATGCGTGGCCAACAGTCTCGAGACCGCGGGAGCTTTAACAGCAACTTTAACCGAAGAGGAGGGGGCTCCTTTAACAATGGCCCACATCACCATCAAAACAATTCCACATTCCGTGGTGGTAGAGGCGGCGGGAATCAGTCTCACGGGAATTATGGTGGACGCGGCGGGCGGCAGGACGGGGTTCATCAAAACCGTACTCCCTCTAATGCCGCGGCCGTGTCGTCTAGCAGTAGCGTAGGTAAGCGCGAGGAAAACCGACGTACCTTGACAGACTTCAAGATTGTTGGGTTGGAGATCCAGAGCTTAGACTGGCAATGGGGTCAAATCCCGTTACCTGAGACTAAAGAAGAAAAGATAAATGAGGAAGACGCTAAGGAAAAAGAGGGAGATATCGTGAAGGTGAAGTCAGAGGAATCTCAAGTAGACCTCGTTTCTTCCGAAGCAGACGCTGCGAAAGAGCCTTCGAATGACTCTGTCGCTACTGCAAAGGACTCTTCTCATTCTCGTTCTACTTCTAACGGAGCTTCAGTTGCGCGTTTGCGCATTTACTTTCACACTCCTCCATCTGCGGACGATGCTCGGCCGATTCTTCCAACCACGTCGTATTCTGACTCGCGCAAGGGCAAGCGCAAGAAACTGGATGACGACGATGATGGTGTTGAGGAAGAAGCCAGAGCGCCGCCTCCCCGACCTGTGCCGGGAAGAAGCGAGAGTGTGGACGGGGACGCTACTACGGTCGCGCCTACCGTAGAACAAGATACTGGCGTTGGGCGAGGAAGTGTCGCGCCGAGTATCGCTGAGACCGCCAGCGAAGCAGACTGGCTGATGGCTGCTATTACCGAGGGCGATGGGGATGGAGATGTGGATGCATATGAGCAGACTCAAGTTGAGCTCGATATGGAGGTTCATGAGCTTGATGGTGAGCCTTGTTCCATTATTGGTGAAGAGGTTGGACAATGTGGACGCGTTGACGAGAGAAATTTCTGGCTTGTCTGTCTGCGTCCACAACACTAATGCGTTCACCATTGCTCTTTTTCTTTCTCAAGGCGAATATGATCTCGATGAGACCATGTCTGAGGTACCCACCCAACAAGATGAGCTTGTGGTGACACAGACAGATGATGATACTCATGGCAATGGGGAGAAAAACGAACATGTCGAGGCGGGGAACGTGGACGCTCCGAGTGACATCGCAGGTTCTGTGGTGGCTCGGACTGAGAAGCCAGACGCTACCACACATGTAGCAGTCAGTCAGCCAGACCAGGTTGCAGTTACAGGTTCTACTGTGAAGGAGGAGGAGAGAGACGATGCGCCTGCCGGCGTTTCTCCGGCGAAGGAGCCTGATTCTGAACTTCTTGTCTCATCTATTGTTTTGCCTGGGAAGGATAGTGAAGCGAAGGCTCCTGAACTCGATGTCCCTTCTGCCAAGGACACTAGAGTTGCAGGTGACAAGCCGACGGATGGCGAGCACCTCCCAGAGCCGCCCGCGTCACCGACGTCGAATACCGCGTTCTCGGGCACCTCCACAGCCTCTACAGTGAACCCTGACCTACCTGCTAAGCCAGTTACCAGCAGCGTTAGGATGCCTTCTGCTAATCGGTTGTCGATCTCATATGCATCGGGGACGCGGAGACTTCTTATTGACGCCGAGATAGTGGAGAAAATAACTGTATTCCGTGCTGAAGGCCGGATCGAGGTTGACATGGTAGTCGAGCTCGCTGATGACGGGTTCAAAGGCATCCTGGTACACATTCGTCTTCTCTTTATCCTTTTTTCTTTTCAATTGACGCAACCGTCCAGATCGAGGCGCTCAATGATGAGACTAAGGCATACTCGCCTCTTACAAACCTGACTGAAGGCTCAGAGTCCGATTCTACCTTGCCTCCGTTCTGGAAGCTCGAGTCTGCTGCTAAGGTCGTTCTAATTATTTATTTGGACAAAGAACGTCCGCTCTCAGAGCCTAAATGGGTAAAAACGGGTGATGTTCAGGATTGGCTGAAAGATATGTTCGGCGGTCGCTTTTGGGTTGCGGGCGAGGCTGTGGGCTGGGAAAAGAAGATAGAGGTTCGCTATCCTGACCCAGTACGTTGTTCATTCTTTAATGGAAGTGTGTCAAGTTTTATATCGTGCATTTTACTAGGCACCTACTATTCAGACCGTACTCGCAGGATGGTCTGCGAACTCGCCAGTCGGGATGTCCTCCGAGCGCACGCGTTTCTTGAAGACGCACATGACATACGCAGATAACGTACTTGAGATTCTATTGAGACTTGTCAGAGGCGAGAGGGCAACGCCATTCTCGCAGACCGGATCGTCGATCTCAGCGCCGTCGATCACGGGCCCACTGCTCGCGGCAGTGGACCCGGCATCGCCGCACGCGTTGCAGCAGACGCACGTGTCACTCGCGGTCGTAGCTGTTGTCCGTTTGGCGTCTCAGTTTGCGGAGCAGGCACTTGGAGAAGGTAAAGGGAAGGAGCAGGTTGATGACCGGGTCGGGGAGATTATCCGGTCCTTGCCCTCCCACCTTCTGTACAAGAGCCTGGACGGGATGTTCAAGGAGTGGCGGGCGGAAAAGAAAGGAGGGAGATAGGACTTTGCTTGATGTTCAGTGTATGAGCCCTCTTACTTCTAACGTAGATAAATGTACTTGCTACCTGTAACGATTTTCTTGCCATAGAAATTAAGTACTTGGTTGCTTATGCGAGCAGGAGATTACATAAGTGCAAACGCGCATGCCCGACGCGCGTCACCTGCGGCTTCAAGGACGCGTACACATCTTCAGTAACTCATCCCCTTTGCTAGCGACTATGGTGAGTGCGTCTATGCGCGTCGAAGTTGATGCTAGACGTCTAAAAGCTCTTTGCAGTTTAGAAACACCTACGACTCCGACAACACCGTTTTCTCGCCTCAAGGCCGCCTTCATCAGGTCGAATATGCGCTGGAAGCCGTTAAGCAGGGCTCTGCCGCCGTAGGCCTCCGCTCGAAGACGCATGCCATCCTCCTTGCTCTCAAGGTAATTTTGTGCTCTATTATTCCGCTTTGTGATTCTGTACTAATTCTATATCATCGTGGCAGCGCTCGACGGGCGAGCTGTCATCGTACCAGCAGAAAATGTTCAGGATCGACGACCACATTGGTATTGCGATCGCTGGCTTGACTTCGGATGCGCGGGTGTTGAGGTGTGTAGATTAACTTAAATCCTATGACGAAGATGTCTGATCCACGTATGCTTGCAGCAACTTTATGCGACAACAGGCCATGTCGGAACGCATGGTCTTCAACCGTCCAATACCTGTGAACCGCATCGTCACGTCCATCGCTGACAGTACGCCTTCCTTGAATCTTAAGGGAGAAACTGGACAGCAGAAGCTCACAAGCGTATTGAACCTTTTAAGAAGCGCAGGTGAACACACAAGAGTACGGGCGACGTCCGTACGGTGTCGGGTTTCTCGTCATCGGACAGGACCCGTCCGGCCCGCATTTATATGAATTCTCGCCGTCCGGAAACTCGTACGAGTATTACGCGATGTCAATCGGTGCACGCAGCCAGAGCGCGAAGACGTACCTGGAGAAGCACTTCGAGGAGTTTGCTGACTGTATGTACATACCCGCATCGCGGAGCTAGGATAAAAAACCGCTGATTTTCGTTTTCCTATTGCTTCTCACTACTTCTTTCTTCGTGGACAGGTACTCTCGAGAAGCTGATAGAACACGGTCTACACGCGCTCCGCGAGACGCTGCAGCAGGACAAGGAACTTACTATCCATAACACGTCCGTCGGCATTGTTGGGCCTGCGGGGGAACTTGAGACCGACGTGAGCTCTGGCGGCACCTTCCGCATACTCGAGGAAGAGAAAGTGGATCCGTACATCAGGAGCCTACCTGCGAAGGAGAGGGAGGGCGCAGCGTCGACGACAGGTCCTTCAGTGACGCTTGCTGCGGGTGCAACAGACCCAGCGCCCGGCGACGAGGACGTGCAGATGGCTGAATAGTCGAATAACGTTGTGTGCAAATTAGTATATTCCGTTTTTCTGGCTTTTGATTATCGAGTAAGAAGGGTGTGATACTAAGTATAAGTTACATAAATGCTTCACAAAAATCCGAAAATATGAGGATGCTTCTAAGACTGGGTGCTTTTGCACGCGTTTGCGAGAGCTCTCTGTCTCCACAATTGTGCCACGGCTCCCGGTCTACGCAAGGTCAGGCCTAAGGTGATCATCATGGACAGCAGAGCGACGCTGCCTGCCTGGTGGGCCGCAGCCAGCGGCACAGGGACTAAATACAGTAAAGTACTAATCCCGAGTAGCACCTGGAAGTTCGCGACGCCAAATGCCATCGCCGCGATGCGGCGCGTAGCTGCGGGAAGCGCCGCCTTCAAAGTAGACGTGCGTGTCAGCGCATACAACGCGCCCGTGGCGGTGTACGTCGACATTGCGAGCACGCGGTGGTTGAACTGCACGGTGGTCGGGTTCTCAAAGATGTTGCGCCACATGTCGGATTTGTCCGGACGTGTTGTGTAGGCTGGGTTCATCAACTCACCGCTCGGAGGAGCGAGGCGACCGCCCATTAAGGGAAACTCGTTGTAAAGCAAACCGGCATCGAGGCCAGCGACGAACGCACCTACAGATGTAACGGAAAGTGTCAACTCATTTTTTTCTTGTGGAATTAAACATAAGTTATGTATACCAGAAATTGCGGTTAAAAATACAAGAGCAGTGATTGCCCATGTCTTCGTCCTGAAGCTCCTGACCACGGGATTACGAAGGACGTTCTCCCAAGCCGATCCTTCAAGCCCGCTCCAAATTCCCTTGCGTACAAATTTCCAGTCCCTAATGATGTTGTGCCCGGTGGCAAACATGGCACTATAGAGCACAAACGCCGCCCCCAGATGCGCCGCAAGCCGGTACTGCGATACCCGAGGTACAGCGCCGGGGGTTGTCATTATTGAGTCTTCCAGTCCGGATTTCACCATGTACCACCCGAGGGCACCCTGGAGTCCGAGCAGGACGGCGATGCCGGCAAACTGCCTGGTCAGGCCGGGGGTGATCTTCCTCCGGACGGCGTAGTACGTGAGAGGCAGGACGAAGGCGAGGCCGACGACACGTCCGAGGATGCGATGTGCCCATTCCATGTAGAAAATATGCTTAAAATCGTCAACGGTGAAACTAGAGTTGAGGCTGCGGATGCAATTAGTATAGATGACAAAAGAGAAACAAAAGATTAAATTCAAAAACCCCGACGCACAGCTTGAACTCTGGGGTTGCCTTGTATTTTGTGAACTCCTCTTCCCATTCTGCCTGGGAGAGCGGAGGGAGCACGCCAGTGACAGGTTTCCATTCCGTTATACTCAGACCAGACTCGGTTAATCTAGTAATACCACCGACAACGATGACGCCGTATATCATAAAGGTGGTCAATAGAAGCCAGTAACCAACAGAAGGTGGCGAAAGGACAGGCAGTTCGGAGACACCCCCAGCAGCAGACTGAAAGGTTGAGTTTGCAGAGAAAAAGCGCGGCTTCATCGGCTTCCCAGCAACTGTGAATGCATTGTGCACGGCGTAATACCCGCGACATAAGCTCAAGTAGTTTACTGGAGCCCTCACTGCGGGGTGTCCATGCCCGGGAGGTAAGGGAAGCCAACGAAGGCGCCCTCTGGCGCAGTGTATGCGAGGCTGCCGGGGACGCATTGTTGAGCACCGAGACGAATCTCGCGCGCGTCAGAAACGTTCGGAAAAGTGCTGGAGCGTTTACAAGGACTCGCCAGCGCCGTCAGCAGCGTCGCTGAGCGGAGCATGGCGTGAGGTTGCGCAGAGTAAGGAGAGAGGCCGATGCAGAACCGAAAGGACAAAGTCGGGATGACCGACGCGTGACGGAACCGGAACAGGCCGCGACTTTCTTCGTCATCGAGACGCGTTCATTCGCCGACGTCCACACTCAAATTTCGAGACCTCAAGTTGTCGACCACACCTTCACTGGCTGTGACTCTCTACAACTCGGAGTTTACTCAAAATGCACTTAATATCGAAGCACTTTCTGCGTTCAACTCGGCGCATGCAGCAAAACGCTCTGCCTTTTGCACAACGGCGTGCTTACTCAACCCCACAAACCCCTCCGACAGACCTGGAACTCGATGGAGAACGCCTCATAAAGTCCAAGCTAGCTGAGCGCTTTAAACCGTCGCAACTTCAAGTACAGGACGTGTCAGGTTCGTATCTCGGTTTTGGCTCTTTTTCGCACTCACCCTTCTGTCCTGTACACCTACCTATCTCCGTTCATATACACGTTCTTGGTTTGAATGTGTTGTCTAGGCGGGTGCGGCTCCTTCTACGCGATAACAATAGCCAGCAAGGCGTTCGCCGGTATCCCTATGGTGAAGCAGCACCGATTAGTGAACGAGACACTCAAGGAGGAGATTTCCGGAATTCATGGCCTTCAGGCGCGTTGCTTCATTTATGTGGCGCATTCCTCCGAGTAGGCTGACCTCGTCGTTTCTATGCAGTTAAAGACGATAGTAGATTCTGAAACAAACTAGAAGCACACACTCGCATCGCCGTTTCGTCACACCTCCTATGTATTATTGCATCTTACCGCCGACTTTTCATCCATACAATATAGTCTTTTATTGGAACTTCTAAAGCGACGTTGTGGAAACGAGACTTCAATCATGACCCTTTTCCTGTCTTTGAGTACTCATTTGCTCTTTCTACAGGCGTATATCGCCGAGAAGTCGTGTGCGAGATCTGAATCTTTCTGCGAGTATATGCGAGACAACTCCGATACGTAGTCCTCTCAAATAACGTTGGGTTACGCATTTAGCAGAGGTTCTTTCGTAGGTGTTGTATTTCGGTTATACACGCTTTAAGGGAAACGTTTGACATACTCGCAGGATGAATTACTCAGATCGGAGAGCCGAGGTCTCTGCTCCGCAGCACTTATTGAATTCAAGACGAATCCTCGCCGAATTAATGAAAGCGAATAAACGTAGCAACCGGCGGCGGCAGCGGCGAAGTCAAGCGATTAGGCCGAAAAGCCCAGCCTCCGTTATGCCTTTGTTTTCCAATTGTTCCCCGCGAATCATGTTGTTTTTATTTCGCTAGCACGTCGGTGCTTCAAGTTCTCTGGATATTTGAATTTCTTCCTTCGTTTGCGCGCCAATTTTTATTTCTACTATACCTTGTGTCGAAATACAATGCCGCACACAAGCATGCAATCTTCTGCAGACAGTTGTCGCGTAGCGAAGCCGCCATCAGAAGCCAAAATATTTAATGTGGCTTGTTTTGGGGCAGTTCACATCTGTGCGTTTGGATTACTGTTAGGCAGGCGATTCCCAGGAAGTGGGCTCTCAGAGCGTTTTCTCGCCTGGTATGGCGTTCGCTCTTTCTTCAGTCGCTGGAGCTGTTTTGCGCTTGAGAAAATTCGCACCTTTTAGTTCATAATGGCGTTCGCTCTTCCAAGGAGCAAACTATTCCTGGATACTACTCGGATTTGTAGTACGCCTTTCCATCGTCAGTGACTAGAGCACCCGTCTCGACGTTGCACGCAGCACTACAATTAAATGGCGCAATTCGAGGCCGAGCTACTTCGGTCTTAAGTTCAGTCTGAAATGCGTGATTCTGGAGCCCGGCTTGCTCTGGAGTTGCTCTGGAGCGCGGGCCTCGGAATATCGTATTTATGTCCGTACTTTAGTATAAGTGCCGCCTCGACGCCCGCGGACGTCCCGTCGGTATACACCCCAGGCCTGTTGACTTCGCGCTGCTAATGCCAGTGCCTCCTGACCTTTCTTCCGTGCATGTATACGGCAGAGTCAGAATTGCGAAGTTGGGCTTCATTTGGGCTTTCTCCCGATCCGGGGTAAGCTCGCGTCAACCTTAAGTCGGGAGTATATATGCCTTCTTCGTCTCATTACGCGTCCTGGGAAAGCAGCGTAGCCAGCGTATAAGCTCAAAGGGAGTTATAATTTTTTAGATGAAGGCAGACTAGGGAGCAAAGGGAAAGAGGCAGGCGAAATTTGATAGAACGGTGTTGAAGAAAGAGAATTTAAACAAAAAAGGAACAGGGAATTAGAAGGGCAGAAGCCGAAGGGCCAGGAGGCAGAAGCTGCTGGCAGCATGCCGTCCTCGTCGGACACTTGGACGCCGGGGTGTATGTAAGAACGGCGTGAGCGTGTGCAGGCGTCACCGTGCATGGAAGCGCCCGCGGACCCAAATAAACGCTGCCGAGTAGAGCGGACAGGCTCGCCGGGCAAAGAACGGGCAGAACAAAGACAAATGCGCGCCGGGTGCATTGCCTGCAAAGGCGGAGGCGAAGGGTGGAGGCAGCGGCAGCGGCAGGCCATAAATACAATTATCGAGCGCCCAAGATCCAGGTCCAGCATTTGATTTCGCGTTTACAAAATTTCAATGGAACATAGAGTGCTGCCAGTTTCGTATTAATTTTGTATCGTCGACGGATCGAGGCCAGGGCCCGAATCCAGTTGCGCGAGCTTCCTGCATCCTTCAGCAGCCCTAAAGCCATAGTTCAGTTTCTCGAGAAACAGCGATACGGTCTGAGCGTGGAAGGAGAGGAGCGATTAAGGAGAGCGAGGACGCGGAAGCAGTTCATGTTCGTTTCTATATCCGTTTGATCCTCGAAGAGGATAAAATGGTCTCGGCAGCTGCTGAAGTTTACTTCAAGAGGTGCTTCGTAAGTCTGTTCGTCTCAGAGTTGCGCAGATCTTCATGTCCGCGGTGTTCAGTAGGCCCAGGCGGACAAGAGGCACAGAGAATTCTTAGGCGATCTGCGAGAGCACGATCATGTCCAGAGTCCCGACAACGTCCCTTAGCTGTAGTAGCAGAAGATTTACAGCGTACGAGACCAAGACCACATCATTTTGTATTTTTAGGGCCCTCAAGACCTTGGTGAAGTTCGGGTACTTCGTCAGCATCTAGGAGAATTCATGTCCGTCAGCCTATCCGCTAAAGGTGAATGCATGCAGATCTTCATTTCCATGTTGTACGTGTGTGGGTAACTGGAGAGGCGCTCAGGAACCGGGAAGAGAGTGAGGCCAGCGTAAATCCGGATCGCTGGTAGTAGGTCCGTCAAGAACAAGGACAAGGATACACGAGAGCCCACAGCGACAAGGATTTGAACAAGAGCGATCTGCGTCGTGGTGCTGCATGGACTATTAGCCATGGGTAACTAACACAAGGACAAAAAGTGAATTGGCACCGTAAGAACAATTGCACAAGATCGCGCTGGCAGCCACGACGACGACGACGATCCGTTCCTGGCAAATTTCTTTTTATTGTGATGTTGATTCCTTTCCGCGACGTCCCCCAACAATCAGCGTTCATCGACAAAAGATGTTAAAGGACGGTTTTTTGATTCCTCGGAGGAAGAGATCACTATGATCGACATCGACAGGTCCCGACGGCAAGGGGTCCGGTGTTCAAACGCAAGACCGAAAAGACGCCGGATAGCTTACGCACGGGGCAGACGCCCGCGATCTGCGAGGATTTGCTGAGCCTCCACCGTGCGCGGAGCTTCGCGTGGACAGCAGAACCAGGCGAACCCCACACAACCGTATGCGCAGAGAGCTATTCGTACTATCTTGGTGGCGCAGCTAAAGCGTCCTTCCCCGTCGATGCCGTACAGTACTAGGAAGTTTGTGAAATTTTTAGTATCGATGTGTGCCATGCATGCATGCAGGCATGCGTGCGCTGGGGCTGCATACACGCGCCGCTGCGTAGGCTGTGCCGCAGGCATATATCGATGTGTCCGCCAGATACGTGCAATTAAATTTAGAGCCAGCCGCTTCCTCATTGTCCGAAAATCCACGCTGTGCGCCGCTCGCGTCGGACTGCCACAGACGCCGCAGGCTTAGGCAGTTCAGGGACACACATACAGTCCCATAGTGGCTTACGAAAGCGTAATTGTACGTACGTACGTTATGTATGCTATTGTCCCGATATCGAATTCAATTGAGTGCGGTTTGGGTCTTGTTGCCGATAGTGGACGCAATGCGCTAAAGCCGAAGGTACATTACCGGACGAGGAGCGGCGCCGTCGGGACTTGAAGAGTGGCGAGCACGAAGGCGCCGCGGCGCTCCTGGCATCCGGTTCTAAACCGTGTATGAAACGTCTTGCATTCAGAACGATGCTAACCTTGGGAATGAAAGCTTGTCCACCGAAGTTGGACTCGAGACGGGTGGAGACGTCTTCCGACGCGCTTGCGGCGCAGGATAGCAGAAAACGGAGAGAAGAATGGATACTTCGAATGCTACAGTCGTTATGTAACTGTACACGGAATACAGACTGCTTGTTGTCTTCAATGAGTAAATACATTTATTCTGCTCTTGTTTTTTCTTTTTTCTTCTTCCGCCTTCTATTCTTCTTCTATAACCCAATTATCTCGAACCGCGCGAGAAAATTAAAACGAGTAAAAAGACCGATGCCGCTACCGCTTCTTCGTCAACCACAGCAGGGAGATCGCCTCGCGCGAATATGTCGCAAAGTCCGGATCATCGTCCACCTACGCGAAAAAGAAAGCAAACGCGAAAAGTCAGAATACGTTTCTGTCTTACAGACAACATACAGAAATGACAAATGACAGGTGAAAAGCGGAAGCGAAAAGCGCCGGTGATTGGTTCGTCAGGCGCCCGGACCCGAACGGCGAGAGACGCGTCATACGCGTCCTACGCAGTCGGGCGCGGAAGAGAACATATGCCAGTATGTCAGATGCGACCGAGCGACTCAGAATGCGGAAAAAGAGCGCAACGCAAACTGCCCGCAATCATGTCAGAAAAAAAAAATAGGAAGGCTGACTCACCTGCTTCCAGTCAAAATGTTTCTTGAGCAAAATGAAAAACCTCTTGTCTGCCTACGAAAGAGCCAGGTTAGCCGACGCCGAAAGATCGGTAAATATCTATCTGGGTTGTGTATCGCGCGAGGCGATCTCGGGTAGGCCGCTGAGTGGCTCTTGCCTCGGGGCAACGGAAATAAAAATAACGCGATAATTGAAACGAAAATCGAAAAGCGGTGCAGATGCTCGGCGCGTCGTGGAAAGGGAACGAAACACAGAGCGTCGCGCGTCGCTTGCACGCACCTTTCTGCGCTTCTTGTAGCAGAACAGGATCTCCGGGTCGTCGTTCGCGACGAGGTCGCAGAGAGTCGCGACGAGCAGCGGAAATGCGGGCTCGAAGTAGACGCAGTCGGCGGCGAGCACTAAATCAACATGAGCGGGGAGCCCTTCTGGCTTTGACGCTCCCCTGGAGACGGCGATAAATAAAGGCGGGAGGTTTCCGATCCATATCGTGCAATGCAACGTGATGGGAGATCAGGTACGAGCGTCGGGGAGATCCAAAATGCGAAAGGAAAGTTTAAAGTAAGCACTCGGATATAACGCAGTGGCAATGCGCGCGATAGCGCGTTCGCGTATGAAATGAACGGGGAATTTCTGCTAACCAGTTGTATTCGAGCACGTCAACGCGTTCGGCGAGCTTATTCAGGTGGACGTTGGCTTGCATAATGTCGAGCAGGGGGCTGACAAAGTCGCGAAGTATGAATCATAGCGAAACGAACTGACGCGCAGCAAGATTGCTGACGCGAAAGAGACGCGTACTGACGCCTGATCTGTAATACAGACGCGTCTTGCGCCGAGGGCACCGGCGACGAGGCCGACGAGGCCAGTTCCACTTCCTAGCTCGATAACGGACTTGTGGGCTAGTGCATTGACGCCGCGACGGGCAATGTATCGAGCGAGCACCTGCGAAGAATTCGGAGCTACGTGCGATGAGAGTGGACATTTATGACATTTACCTCGCCTGCAGGCCAGGCCAAACCGCCGCAACCTGGAGGAGATTACATAAGGACATTACGTTGTAGATCGGCAGAGTCAGAGAGGGAACACCTGGTGACGCATCGACGCGGAGATGAATGCGGACAGTCATATCTGAGTCTGAGTCATTGTCATTTAAATTTTGATTGGCAGCTGGAAAGCTGAGAGAGATGAGGTGGTCGCGAAGGGAGAGGGGTTGAGGAGGGATTAGAGGGTGCTCTGCTGGAACCCTTCTGAGATGTCTGAGAGGGTCCGCTGCGTCGAGACGCTCGGCTGCTGCGGGGTCGTCGTCGTCTGACATCTGGCAATCTGGCATTCAGAGAACGGTGTCCAAAAGCGGTAGGCGGACATTACATAATTTGGAAGGGCCGCACTAGTCGGCATCGGTGTCTTATGACAGCAACCTAATCGACTACTCTTGTCCTCCGACTCCGTGGAATCTAATCTCAATCCTGAACCGCCATGCTTCCACACTCCCCCATCTCCTATAAAGCCTCGTCCCATTCCGCTCTTCCCTCTCCCCGCCCACCCCCAAATACACTCCGCCCCCCATGGCCCGCCCCCTCAGCAATTCCTCCATGACATACGACCCATACTCCTACTATCGCGACTCCAGCTCCCTCGCCCCCTCCTCCAGCTCCAGCTCGAGCAAGCAGTACCGCGAGCGCTCCTGTCCAGTCGTCCCCCGCCATTCGCGCCCCGCCTCCATCTGGAGCACCTCTTCCATCTGCTCAGACGACTCCTCTCTCGACGACCGTGTCACCTTCGCCTTTGACGCAGCCGAAGACGACGACCTCACGTCCCCCGTCTCCCCCGCAGAGTCCACCTCGAGCCGCGTATCCTGGTCGTCTGCTGCCTCCTCTTCTTCCAGCGCGAGCCGCTACAATCATAGCTCGGATCCCTCCTCGTCATCTATGCCAGCGCCTCTTACTCGCTTCAAGCGTAGCGATAGACCACGCGGTCCGCGTCCGCTTCCCGCTCTTCCCACCAGCCAGCCCCCATCCCCCGTATCCCCCTCGCCGCGACGAACGACGCTTCCTCTTCCTAAAGTAACTCCGCCTCTCAAACTCAACTTGAAGGTCGTGACACCACCCCCGAGCTATGAGGAAGCCATTAGCGCCGGCGTATGCGAGGCGGACGCGGAGCGAGGAATGTCTATGCCATTCCCATTGCTGGCGCGCTATCCATTTGACGCCGAAGCGAGTCCTAACGACACTGCCGAATTCCTCACCTCTCCAGCAGAGGAAACGCTCATCGACTGGGCGCGTATAGAGGAGTTCATCGCGCAGTGTGACATGTGACATGTGACAATTCGCTGATCTGCCAGAGTCGGGCTCCAACGCGATCCGACGTTTCAAACGTTGCTGTTTCATTCGTTTTCGCATCTCCCCACTCGCCGTGTCTCAAATCGTTTTACTCGGGCACCTGCCGTGGGATGTGTAGCGCCTGACGACGGATGTGGTTGGCTGCTGTTGATGGGATTGGGGGCGGGAAGAGGAGAGCGGCCTGATCCCACCGTATACTCAGTATGCTTCGCGCCCTGGTGATACCAACGTCGTTGCGCAAAATGGACATGTACGTTACCATCTGCGACATGTTTGCAGGCCTTGGTACCCACCGCGCCCGTGTATCCATTCCATGTCTTGTGTTCTACCATCACCACTTCTTCAGTCTTCGACCTTCGTCCACTCGTGATTTCGACTTTTTCACCACATTCTCCTCGATCCTTCTTTTTCCTCTCTCTCTTCTTCCTTGCTGCAGATATACTTTACGACGCACACCAGCATGTACCACAAAAAGCGTTCCGTTTGTTGATAATTCCTTTTTCTTTCCAAGTGCCATCCTCTCAATTTCTTTTTCGTCTTGCAATCCCCACTACTCCCAGGTCCTCATCCCATACCAGACGTCTTTCCTTTGATATCCAATCATACATCGCATCCACGTTCCTCACTCAGGCCCAATTTCCCCAATTTGCTTCTTTTCCATATCTCAGTTGAGCTCGCATCGCATGTACCCTAGCCCTGTCTTCCACTTCTCCCGTTCAAGCGCAGATACGATTATACACATACAGCCCAGCACGGAAGAGTAATTTGCATACAATAGTGTACCTTTCATATACGTATGGATACAAATTGCTACAACAATACGAAGAATTGGAAATAATTGAAGAATGAGGCGTGTAGTTATTAAAGACCCTCATATAGGTACGTATCGCCCCGGGGCTTCCAGCCTGAACTGAGACAAGAGCTGAATTCGCCTCGAGCTAGTTGCGGGAAGTCGAATCCAACGCTATCGCAAAATGAATACCCAAGTAAGGAAGTCATATACCCAATAGTGGCTCAGACTAGTGCACATGTCCGGAGGGGGCTGCGGCACAGCGATGTGCGCGTGTAAGCCACGACGCAGCCCTTGTGGTGCTCGGTGCTGCTGCTGCGCCGCCGTGTCTCGCACTTATGTGCGATGGCCCCGCGCTTCCGACGCAGCGCTGCGCGCGTGCCGTATGACGCGGACGCGGGCCGCGGGTTTGAAAATTGGCGCGGCGTGTGTGCTGCGCGGGCCCTCGCGGCAACCTTCTGGGCTCAGGCCCTTCTTTGGGCTGGCCGTGGAGTCTTGCTGGTGTCTCTCCGAGTCGGACATTATCAGTGACTCGATACGTCGAGGGGCCGCGACACGACGTCCTGACTCGGCGCGTTCTCGTACTGTCCTGCCGAGTGCTCGGCACACGCGATAAACGACCTCCGCGCAGAGCTCTCCGGTGTTCCGACCGCTCGTTTTCCCATGCACACACACGCGTCACGCTGCTACGCACGGCCAGACAGACCTACAGCCTACAGCGCTGACGTGGCTATATCTGTCGAGGCTGCCATTCCGAGGCGCGTCCTGTCGTTGTCAACGCGCTCGTCTCGTACTGCCTCCCAATACCTGCCTTCAGAGGCTTCGTGGCGGCGCCGGCGCACGCCAATAGTTCTATTTCGGTGGTCAGTCCGTTTCTTTTCCTCATAGTACGTATTGCGTAAAGGGTGCGTGTATAAGGTTTCCAAGTTCGTAGTCCGAGTACGCTGGCATTAATTATCGAAGGGCGGCGCGGTATCTGCACCGCCGCGATCCTCAGCAAATCAAATTTGATGATGCGGCGTTGCAGGGCCGCGCGCCGGACGTCGAATTTAAGCTGGCGCCGCTATCTGTGGCTGGGCCTGCAGAATATGCCCGGGATCGTCCTGCATACGGCTCTCGTTCGATTTGGCGTCGTTGCCAGCAAATTGAGACGGCTTGGGTGCCCTTGCTGTACACGCCTTCTTTACCGTATCTATCGTCTGGAAAGGCTTCTCGGGCGTGCTTGCTCAGAAGAAACTCTCACAGACAAGCCAAGCCTCACTCGCCGGTTCCAAAACGGGTTTCATTTTTCGAGAAGGCGGAAAGCCCGTATTTTCATTACTCTCACTGTGTGTCTGTGCGAATGTCTCCTCTGCATCTGCCCGCCCGACGACGCCGTGATCATCATCTTCCTGTCGCCGCTCTCTGCTTTTGATAGCGGCCTCTCTAGCCAACCAGACGACTTCTGCACCCTCTTGTTGGCCCAACGCTCTAATTCTCTTTCGGCCTGATGTCTGCCTCTCTGCGGCTTCTTCGTCTGTATCAAACGACCATCACAACCTCCAGCTTCCGGCCTTCTGTATCTATCAACCGCGCTCGAGAGTGCCTTCCTTGAAACGCTGTCACCTCATCCTGGCAACCCAGCTCGAATGCGACGTCCTGTCTTCTGTCTTCGAGGCATGCATGTGAAGGCGAGCGCTTCTCTGCACCACGCAGACTGCGATCGCTAACATAAGACACTCCTGCATGCATGCATGCGCAACTTCTTGCACCCCCGCATCACTACTTGGTTCTCGTTCTTTCCGCTTTTTTTTGGCCGGTGACCTAGGGAAGGGGCGTTGATGGCCTTCGCGGCGCTACGGACGCGCAGGTGCCGAATAACCAGGCGTACGCTTGTGCCCATCATCTGCGCGCTTGATGAGCTTCCGTGCATACGGACTGTTCTCGTCAACCGTGCATGAATAAAGGGGCAGGAGATAGGCGCCCGCCGGGGTATAGACACAAGACCGACTCTGCGGGTGCCTATTTGATCTCGAGACTCGTTGAATCGAGTTCGTTGAGCGGCATCAAGTTACTGTGGGCTGCGCAGTTCGATCTCCGCGAATCCGCGAAGGGGATGGCTCGTGCGTTCGGTGAGTGATTGCTAGCGGAGCAGAGTGGTGCAGCGTCTCTTCGATAAGGAGATCGCGCATTGACTCTGCGTACGAGTTGAATCTGGCTCGGTATCGTACTTTGACCGTTGGACAACTTAAATAAATGTGCATTACAAGACAATTCACAAATTGTAGGGATTATGGAATTGTAGGGATTATGGAGTCGATGGTATACTGGGTATGACACGCGTGCACTGGATCGGAGACTCGGCATTTCGTCGACGCGTTGGCGATGCATTTAGCAGCGCTCCGAATAGACTGGCTCCGAGCGGGCTGTCGAGCGCGACGAGCGCGAGTGCATCCCGAACATGTGCCTGATGCGCGACTTGAGGCTCGGATGGCCGTGCGCTTCCCTGCCCCGGCCCTGTACGAGAAGATGCGGTGAGAAAACCAAGCCAAATATCAAGACTCGGAATGTATGGAAGAGCGCTGGCGTACCATCTCGCGGAGCTCGTGCTTGGCGTGCCTGCGCCCTTCGTGTGTTGTATTCGGGTTGTGCAGGGCGGCTCTGGCGATTTTTTGTGACTTAAGTGCTGATGCGAGAAGAGGTTGGTATGGGAAATGCGTACTTGTATCCGCCTGCCTGGCGATCGGGATCGGCGCGATGGAAGAGACCACGGCGCGAGCCAGTGGATCCGCTTGCAGTTTCTCGGTGACCGCGATCTTCACGATGGAAGAAATTACGGCGCGAGCCCGTAGCGCGATTCGAAGTGCCCGTGGTATGGTGGCGAGAGGAACGGCCGAACATCTTGTTGTGACGTTAGATGATTTAAGGGTACAGTAGATGCTGGAGCTTGTGGGTGCTGGAATGCGCGGGTAGCTCGAGTTTTCTTGCAGAACAATATTCGAGCACTGGGCTTTTATGCAGCAGCGCTTGGAGTAGGTTTGAGGCTTGGCGACCTCATTGAGACGACGACGCGTCACCGCAGCTGGAGCAAGAAACCATCGCTCGTATACCGAAGATGTGCATGCGTCTTGAGTATATGGAGTCGCGAATACACTTCATATTGAGCTTGGAGTAAAGCTCATGATCGCGTTCAGCCACAGCAGCCAAAAGGGCAGCCACAACACCCAGGCTTCCGCATCTGGGCATCTTCCTTCCTTTTACGTCTTCGCTCTGTGTTCCGAACCACACGCACTCAAGATATATGCTCCCCGCTGATGACGTCGACAAGCTCGTGAGGCTTGCGCACTCGCAGTATGCGGCCTGCAACTTCAAGCTGTCTAATAACTACCAATACACCGTCCTGGCAGCATTTGCCCTCGAGTCATCGGCCGCTCCCAGCGGCGCAGATCTAGAGAGGAGATTCAAGCTCATATCTCTCGCAACGGGCTCCAAGTGTCTTCCGACCTCTCGCTATCCGGTGCACGGAGATGCACTTCACGACAGCCACGCCGAGATGCTCGCGCGCCGCGGCGTCGTCCGATGGCTCTACGAAGAGGTCCAGCGCGCACTGCACACGGCCGCTGGATCGGAGTGGATCGAACGACGCCCGGGCGCGGCCGGGAAATGGACGCTGAGGGACAGCTGCAGGCTGCACATGTACATATCGACCGTCCCCTGTAAGAACCGTCTCGCGCAGTGCATTTCTCCCTGAATGCCCGGTATTCATCAACGCCCGCATGTGTGCCTAACCTCGCCTCTCCTCGCTCGGGACGACGTTCTGGCCGGACGCTCGGTGGTTCTGGCACTGGCGATCAAAGGCGGCGACGCATCCATGCGCTTCCTCGCGTCCGCGCAGGACCCGGCCATGGCCGCGCTCAAGGACGCCGCGCCGCCCGCCGCTCCGCCGGCGGGCGCGGCCTCTCGCGGGCGGGACGGCTATGCGCGGCACGGCGCGCTGCGCACGAAGCCGGGGCGCGCGGACGCGCCGCCGACGCGCTGCATGGCGTGCAGCGACAAGATCGCCGCGTGGGGCGTGCTCGGCGTGCAGGGCGCGCTGGCGGCGCGCGTCTTCGCGCCGGTCTATGTGAGCTCCGTTATCGTGGGCGATGTGCCGCCGGAGATGAGGGGCGTTGTCAGGGAGGACTGTGAGCGGGCGTTTTATCGACGGTTGGAGGAGATAGGAGGTGCGTGCTTCCATGCGTTGGCCTGTGGCAGCTCTTTCTGATGCTTTCTCTTCAGATCTCCCCGAAGGTTTTCAATTAGCAAAGCCTGCGGTCTGCTTCACCCTCTTGGATTTCGTGCATTCTCGAGCCGCGCTGCAGGCTTTACATCCGCAAGAAGCCCCTCCGCCATCTAGCAACGAATGTACTCCTCTTCGTTTTTTTAATTTAATTTTCACTATCAGAGACTAAAATATGGCCGTCTCGCAAGCTCTGTGCTGGTCCGCGGACTCGGCGGTCGGGCAAGAGGTGATCATCAATGGGACCCGACGCGGAGTAGGCGCGAGGCAGCGTGGACTCGAGAAGTTCCGGTGCGTCTCTTGCTCTTGATCTTTGGCGACAGGACACTCAAGTCTGAGCTGCATGCTATTCTTGGTAGACCTCGCTTGTGCAAGTTGCAGCTGTATATGTTGTGTGAAGAAACCACGAAAGATTTGGGTATGCCATGTCGACCGTACGCCATATTATTATCTTAGATCTTTCCTTAAGCATTCAGCTGAAAATATTGAAGGCTAGGCACAACTTATTACGAAGCGAAGAAATCTGACGTCGCCTTTCAGGCCGCTCGGCACGCGTTGAAAGGCCCGAAGGGCCCCTTCGCAGGATGGGTCGTCAGCGGAAAGCCTTGGGAGTCATTTGACATCGAAAGCCATGTTTACGACGACGCTTGCTTGACATTGAAAAATAATAAGCTACTATAAATTGTACAAAGCGGTATAGGTAAGGATCGGTCCACAACAGGACCTCTCCCGTGTACACAAGTAACATAGAGGTGTAGATGAGGCGAAGAGGAACAACGCATAGGAATTTATAGTGCAAATAGGCGAAACAGAAATATATCATCTACGGAGCCGTGGAGGAAGCGTAGTGTGAGTGAGCACGCTAAGTCGTGAAGGGTCGTTACATGTGGGTAAGATAGCAGATGATAACGAGGACAATAAACGAAGTGTATGAAGCGACTCTATTGGTCTTTCTTCTTCTCTGGTTCAGCGAATGGATGCCCTGACGAGTCATTGAGTTCAAGAGCACTGATTGGTGACGGCACAGGCGCGAGATCTTGCGCGATGAGCACCGGCGAATCCGTCGCCACGGAAAAGTTGTCCTCGCTGACAGTTCGCGAATGTAATCCTTGGAAATCGGCCGGAGTAGCAGCGCCCGATCGAGAAGCAGACGCCTCGGCAAGCTCTTTGCGCAGGGTCTCGAGCTCCCTTTCAAATCTGTGGAGTTGGCGACAGTTAAGTACAGGACATTCAGTGGGATCCAGCCATATTACGCACTTCCGTCCAAACACTTCAATGTAGAATCCTCCGCCATTCCAAACGCTTACGGAAAAGATGAGGAGCAGAAACGCTCCACTCCAAAAGGAACTTTGATACAGAACGGGAACAGGGAGTTCGACCAGCAGAGTGTACACTATTGCAAAAATCTAATAAGCCATGCAATTATATAGAGAAAAGTTGTTACGAACCGAGTTGTCCTGCAATAAACGAAACCTCCCTGTACTTCTGAGGAACATGAGCCAGCATACGACCGATAGCGCCGCGCTTGTCGTTCAGCATCCAAGAGAAAGACGTCGTACGTTCACCGGACTCGATCTTCTTGCGACGGTCGACGAGAACGAACTTTGTGAGAAGGCAATTTATTGTCAGTCTTTTCCTTCAGGGGCAGAGGGTGACGTACCTTCCAGTACAATACTTGCCAAATTGTATCTATATCACAACAAGAGCGTAAATAACGAAGGAAACGGTGAAGGAAGTGACTGACAGATGAGCGTGCTGAGTCCAAAGGCTTTTACAACACTGAGGTGAGGGACATTGGCAATTGCAGGAAAGCGTGTTTCTGCTCCCGGATAGAAGTGCCTGGAGAAATTCTGAGCATTTTAAATAAGAAACGAATTGGCTGCACATACCGTATCACTGTAAATACTAATGGTGCATAGATATGCACAAACAGCGATGTGACCTTGTCCGAGTCATGGAAGACAAGACTATTTCGCCATGTGATGACAGCACTGGCCAGTGATCCGTGGGACATGCAATAGCATGCGATCCAAAGCGTGGCACTCGACGGTGCAAGCCAGATAAAAATGAAGTTGAGGAAGGTGGCGTAGTAGCACAGATCGAAGAGGAAGTAATGCCACGCGCGTTTTTTGTAATTATACGCACGCAATGGGAGTAGATATAGAGCCTGGACCGTATAGGCGATGTGCAACCACCTGAGAGCGCGAAAGCATTCAAAAACACGTCGTCAGCGAGGGAAACGCGTGTACGCACTGTGGAGCCATTCCGAAAAGGAGCGCAGTGACAAGCACAGACATGACTCCGAAGAAAAAAGACAGTTTTTCTCTCGTTCGAACGACTTTGGCAGATTGCCAGGCAGTTGAGAAGGTTGCTATACGAGTCGAGACCTATAGAGCAACGCGGCGTGTCAGATCGGTTTTCATGTGGCGAGATAAGGAGCACGTACCTTCAACTTGAACTTCTGCACCTCCCGCTCGATGTCCTTCGCAACAAAGATGTCTCCTGAAGGTGCTTTAAACTTGAATGCCTCTTCTGCGCGTAGTTTGAGTCTATCAGAGTGTTTCTTCAGCCTGCGCTCCAACAGGTCCATACGCGAATCGAAAAATGTTTCGATGGTGTCTGATTTTGTGGCATTGAGCACATCAGTTTGACATAGGCAGGAGCTTCCAGCAATACTCACCAAGGAGCGTGAACGCGCTTGTCCATTCGGTCGCGTCGTCGCGCACGAAGCGTTCGAACGGCACAGAGAAGAAGCCCATCCCGCTGTTGCTTGAGGAGAACCCTGGCGCCTCTGGACGAGACGCGGGGCTAGGAGGTCGCGAGTGCTCGTTGGACGAGTCGTTGGACATCTTATTAGCGGAGCGTTAGTGCGTGGTGAATGGTGAACAATGGGGGTCCATGCAAGAGGTGGCAAGCGGTTGCGGGGTGACCCCTCGTGGCTATAGGTGTGGCTGCAGAAGTTGCTCCTTTTGGGAACGCTGACGTTTTCGCGTTTGCACCTCCGCTCATCGTCTGTGAGTTGCTCGGAGGTCAAAAAACACATCAGAGTTTTTGCTTAGTTTGCTTAGGCTTGCACGTCGTCGTTGGTAGTCGAGTCTTAAGTTACTACAAAAATGTTCTTACGTCCAACGAAGTCCTATCCTAATCCATGACAGGAACTCGTGATTCACAGCTTCGCTTGGTGAAGCGAGTTTGGTTCCTCGCCGAGAGCTCCTCTTTCCCAGGACGTCGACCTGCTTTCCCTTCGTCTTTCCACACGACGCGTTAGATTAGCAAGCGAGCTAGCATTTCTGTGAGGATCTATAGACGAACTACAGGAGCATCTACATCAAAGTCAAGTCGCCGAACTTCTCCTTGTAGCCTAAACAACATTGTCAAGCTCGACACCAGAAGACGGATGTCGAGAAACGTACCAGGCACTGTCCATTTGCCTTTCTGGACCATAGTTTCGACTGCCTTGGTAATCTCAGGATGCGCGTTGCCAACGTCATTAACCTAGAGCCGCGAGGAAGAGAATCAGTTGAAAGAGTACAGAATCAGTTGAAAGAGTACACAAGGAAGAGGAGGAAACGACGCACGGTAAGTTCGTCAAACGGCCGGACCTCCTCAATGTTCGCAAGTGTAGCCTGGAGATCCTTGAGCTCCTCATCAATCTTTATCTCAGTCGCCTTCGCGTTCTCGAGCTATAATAGAGCCGTGAGTACACATCCTAGAACAAACGGAATCGAGATGCCTACCGCCTTCGCCTCGAAGGCCTCAATCGCGTTCACGTGCGCACCAACATCGTAGGTCACTGGCTTGAACTCTTTCAAGATCTTCTCAGCTTCATCAACTATCGCTGTGTTCTTCAGGACAGAGCGGTAGCGCGCAAAGTCAACTGTAGTAGGCTGCGACGCCAGCTGGCTGGTAACGCGCTGGGCATCGGCGTGTCGCTTGCGGAAAGCTTGTAACGAGGCGATAGTCTCTGCGACGCAAAATTAGCCATCAAGCAGAGCTGATCAGTTGCACAAATCCCACCCTTCCCCAAGTTGAGTTTCGAGTAGATACGAGTAAAGTCCTGTAATCCAAAATGCGGCGTTAACATTGTAGAACTGGCGCGCCAGAGAAGACAGACGTACGAGGGCAACGGCCGCTCCTTTCGACGCCATGACGCTCTAAGATCGCAAATCGTCAGGATTTTTTCGCGAAAATATCCAGTAATACAGCTGACCTCAAAGCGTTGGATGCACGGAACGGTGTGGGTGAAGGTTGTGCGAGTAACAAGACCGGAAGACGACGGAGGGAACAAACCCCGTGAGAATTTACTACGGCAAAAGCCGGTCCGACTATAAGTCTTACTTCTTCATTATTTGTCCTTGCATCAGGAAATCTAAATACACGATAATGATAAGATAAAAATATAGTAAGGACCACAGTAGGACAAATTATATAAATGACGAAAAATGTAGATATTCAACGAAACTTCTCATTTTCCACAAGAAACAATTGTGGACTGGCTGAACTCGGGGGGCACATCCTCCCTCGGCATACTTGGTAGTCTAGATTCTGCTTTGGAAAGCTCCTCTCATGGTCAGTGCCTGGATAGAGACGTCCTACTGCCAATGACCACGAGGCTCAATTCCCCCAGCATCCTACTCCACCAGCCACCCTATCTTCCCAGTCGCGTCGAGCCGCTTCAAACGAGTACGGGAGCACGTAGTTGTCGTTGTTCGCAGGGAGGAGCTTGAAGAACGATGCATGTGTTTGGAGTCCCTCCAGCCTGTCCATCATGTCTACATGGTCCGGATATGGCATACCCATGGCACTCATCTCGGGCGGGTAAGGCTGAAGTCGAAGTTCTTTCAGAGTAGAAGGTAGACGTGGACACGGTGCAGCGTATGTTGTTCCGTCTGGATCGCGTTCAGGAGGCATTGCGAGGGATTCCGGGTCGTATTCGGCTATGCCAAAAGTGACTTCGAGAGCCTGAGCTAGTATGACACCCGATAGGATGCATGATAATGGTTCCGTTATGCGAAGATGTGTCAGGCTCGGACACCCATCGGTCATGGCGGAGAAAGATGCCCATGGATTGGGCATGTCCCCCGCTGCGAGATGCAGTCGTTTAAGCCTCGGAAGGTGTAAGTCTTTGGGCAGAGGCGGATAGTCTCCTCTGATCGTGAGCTCTTCGAGATCCGGGAATGGGAAGGTAAGGAGGTCTTTCAAACTCCTGATGCTATGTTCATAGTGAAGCAGTGTCAACGAGCAAAGCCGGGTTGAAACGAGCGCCAGAATATAAAGAAGCGAGGTACGGAAGGCGGCCAGCTCGTTGTCTCGTTCTGTGAGCCATTCCCGAATCCTTTGCCTACGAACGATTCGTTCCGAGTTCGTCTGTGGCCAATAAATGATGAAGTCTGGCAACACAACGTGGAATTCATCGCGGTTACGGTCAGATATAAGTAAGTGGCGGACGTGGGTGGAGAGCTCGGGCCTCCTGAGCAGGGTGTGTCGGAAGGAAACTACACGACGTCGCGTAGGAAGAAATACCACTCTGTACAACAATGGGATCGCCAGCTCATAGAAGTATTTGCTAACGAGGATCAAATTTGTTTTTGCCTCCTGATGTGCGAACCGGCATATCGAGATGTGGATTTCCGTGGGAAGGCCGTGGAAGGACATCAAACCAGAGAGCCAAAATAAAGGATGAAACCAGTACCGCGAAAGAAAAGTAGGAGAATGAAAGGTGGCAAAAAGAACGAGAGTCTGACAGCTTCAAGTGCTGTGGATTTGTAGTCGCGTACTTTGCAAGCCAACTCTTAGAACCCCATGGAGAGTATGTAGCTCTGCCGTGTTGCGGCGACACAAATAGACGGAGAGACTAGTGTCGCCGCAAAACAGTGGCGACTTCTATCCGTATTTGGAATGCGAGCGATGGTCGAGTTCCAGTTCATCGATGCAGTCCCAGAAGTTGCGCAGGTGACATTTGTATCTCATGGTGATTCAGATCCGAATTTGAGAATCGCTTTGAGTCCGAAGACCGTCCGTGAACTTTGCATTGAAGAAGAGAGCCCATTTGTCGCCACATAGTGAACCTGAAGGAGAATATTCAAGACAATCTTGAGCATACTTAATCACGGAAGATGAGTTACATTGATGCCTCGCTTTTTGTCACACGCAAGCAGCATAGGAATTTGTGAGAAGGAGACGGTCTGAATGAGGTGATGTGAGACTGGAGGTGAAGAAAGCCAATGCTAATGCTTGATATGGAAATTACTGCTTTCGGACCCGAGTACCTGAAATATGGACGTCACCGTCAGCCATCCTCTTCATATATACTTAGCTTCCGCACCCGCTTGCCGCTCTCCTCCTTACCCACCACATCTAGGTCAATCTGACATCTCCTCCTTCAGCTTTAGCCGGCGTTGACGATGCCACCAACGCCTGC
Source organism: Phellopilus nigrolimitatus (assembly GCA_021029095.1). NCBI lineage: Eukaryota > Fungi > Basidiomycota > Agaricomycetes > Hymenochaetales > Hymenochaetaceae > Phellopilus > Phellopilus nigrolimitatus. Next base: position 623,726 of record JAJOHG010000003.1, on the reverse strand, counting down.
CAGCTCGTCGACTTCCACACTCAACGTCCCCGACGCCACGCGCTCGTATCTCGAAGGAGTCGAGAAACAATTCCACCTCAGTGATGAGAAGCTGCTCGCCATCACCCACCAGTTCGTCGATGATTTCGCTCTGGGCCTCGGGGAGTACAATAAACCTATGGCAATGATGTGAGCTGCTACGCATGTTAGCTTGGACAATATCATATTCATAAGTATTCACAAACGGCGCTAAGTCCGACCTTCGTGACTGGTGTCCCCGACGGAACGGAGAAAGGGTAAGCTCTCTATCTTGGCTGTCTTCTATCTTCTCAAACTATTATGAAGGACTTTCTTGGCTTTGGACCTCGGTGGAACGAACCTGTGAGTGCATATGTTGCCATTTAAATTCGTCATTCACTTAAAATTCCAGTCGCGTATGCGAGGTTCAACTCCATGGGAACAAGGAATTCACACTGCGACAACAAAAATACAAGGTCTCGGATATGCTCAAGACAGGAGAAGCTACAGTCCTATTCGGTGCGTTGACCCTGAAATTTCTTTTATCGAACGAATTGTAACATGCATATAGATTACCTTGCAGATTCCGTCGACGAGTTTCTGACCACTATGGGCCATACAGTTCATGATGACGAAGCTCTTCATCTTGGCTTGACATTCAGCTTCCCTGTAGAGCAAACGGCATTAGACAAGGGGGTGCTGCTGACCTGGACTAAAGGATTTGCTGCAAAGAACGCGGTCGGAAATGACGTGGTTAAACTGTTACAGGACGCTTTCGACCGGAAACATATCCACGTCAAATGCTCTGCTTTAGTCAACGACGTATGGGATACCGCTTCTCTTACTTTCCCCTGACTCTGAAGTTTTAATTAGACTGTAGGCGCTCTCTTGTCACGAGCCTACGCGACTGGCGGATGCCTTCTTGGCTGCATATTCGGCACAGGGACAAATGGTGCTTATGTGGAAGACGTTCATAAAATCCAGAAACTTGCGAACTCCTCGTCCTTACAAACTACTGAGAAAATGCTGGTGAACACCGAATGGGGCGCATTTAACAACACTGTATGTCGCTTTTGATTCGTCAAGGAATTATGAACTGATGTAGAAGATTTACAGCGTTCTGTTCTTCCCTCAACGCCCCATGATAACAAATTAGATCGAGAGTCAATCAATCCACGATTCCAGGCATACGAGAAATTTATCTCGGGGATGTATCTCGGGGAAATCACGCGCAATCTTCTACTGTCATTCGTGGATGCTGCACCACCTTTGTTGTTCAACGGGTCATCGACATCGATACTCAATCAGCATTACGGCTTTGATACTGCGTATATGTCAGACATTGAAAACGCCCAAACTCTGGAGGACATCAAGAAGGTGCTCGTGGAAAAAGTTGGGTTCCAGATCGATGCCGTCTCAAACCAGGACGCGGAGATCGTGCGTTGGGCGTGTCAACAAGTCGCCACTCGAGCGGCCTATCTGAGCGGATGTGCAGTGGGGGCTGTTTTGGTGCAAACTGGGAATGCGACTCTGGGTGGTGGACGCTCAACCAATGAACGGAAATTTGCCGTTGGCGTAGACGGGAGGTGAGTATTCGATATAGCAATGGACTCTCGTAACAATGCCAACGTTCCGAATTTTGCTCAGCCTTATCCAATTCTATCCGAACTTCGAAAGCCGGTTGCGTGACTCCTTACGCGCAATCGTGGGGGAAGACGTGGAAAGAAAGGTGGAGATAGGCCTAGCGAGGGACGGGAGCGGGGTTGGAGGTCAGTGGCATCTAAGCGAAGAAACACTCTTCTAATCTTTTATTTGCAGCCGCACTTTGTGCGCTTCAAGCCCTTAAGCAAGAACAGACTGGAACGAAGGCGGTCCTACAAGAAGCCGCTGCCAGCGAATATGAAAAGCAGCCGAAGCTGAATGCATAAGTGAAATTTGAGTTAAGTTTAAACAAATAATTTGCTGTATAAGCTAGAAGCTACATGTTGCCTATCGTCGAATAGATGTTGTATTTCTTTACTCGTTTCGCAAAATGGCAACCATACTACCCTTTGGGGAAGATGGAATAGAGCGCGTTTCTGTTCCTTCGCGCAAAAAAAAAGTCCGAAAGACTTCACTTTGCAATCTATACGCTACCCAGAGCCGAGATGGCAATCACACTGAAGGTCTTAAAACCGAAATTTACATTAGGCATATAAAAATGAAATTAGTCAGATCGCGATGGGCGCATAATGAATACATTGTCACTACGGTCTTTTAGTGCGCTTCGACTCAGGCTCATTCAAAACTTCGACACTTCTTTCTCTTTTTGATCCCGCATAAGATGTCTCGTCAGTGGCTTGCGTAGCCTCAGCACTACGGTCGGGAGAAGAAGCGCTTCTTGCACTGTCGTTATCAGTTTGAATACCATTCTCAGTCACTGTCGTCGTGTTCGCCATCTTCGAGCCATCTTCGGGGTCCTTCTCCGAATTCAAAGAGCACTCCGGAGGTGCGAGGTCGTGAAGCGCCTTGTCAATGATTTCGCAGAGCTCGTCACAGAGCTCGTCCCTGTCGCGTCGAGAAGGCGGGACACGCTGCTGAGTGTCCGCCTCTTCCGATTCCAATTGCTCCTCCTTGACGAATAAGACGTTACGCAGCTCTCTGACGCATGAGCGGATGGGGTCGAAATACGCGGAAAACTGGGACATGACGCTGAACCCAAAGTCGATACTGCTTTCCATAGTTCTCTTTTTGTATTCAAGGGTGCGTTCTTCGATTTCATCCCACTGACGGGCCATACGTGTCTTGTCAAAGTCGGCGCGCTCTGTGTCGTGTGGCCCGGCTTGAGCGGTGCAGATCCAGCAGAGAACGTAGAACAGAGACTCGAGATCGTGGTAGTACGCGTGCCTTTCGGTGTTAAGCCATCCGAGGCCCAAGAGTTCGAGTATGCCTCTAGCCATAAACCGAACTGTCCCCTGTATATGGTCATAAATGTTGAGAGGCATGATAAGAACAGACGTTAAGAAAGACATGAAATGGCAGAATGTTTTTGCGTACCGTCGCATCTTCGAGCCCTTCATAATCTTCAGAGAAATCAATCGCAGAATCAAAATCAATAAGAACTCCCCTGCGCAGCGCTTGACCGGCGATCGAAACCAAAACGATGTTGGCGAGACTGACGTCACGGTGTAGGATGTTCCGTTTGTGAAGCGCTTGAATCGCTGCAATAAATGACGTGTCAAATCTCGAAAGTGAATGACAAAACAAAAGCCCAGTTGACACATACCTCTAATAATGTCTTTGATGGCCGTAAGAAGTTCCGGCAGAGAATCAAAATCTAGTAGACATTGTCCGTAGGGCTTCATGGCTATGCGATAGTGATCACGAAGGACACAAGCAAATGGGAGTTCCCCATCCTCCAAAAGAGGCAGGCGATCTGTCGCTGTCGTGTCCTTATCCACTTTAAAATTTTTGCCGGGGATGAGTTCGTAGTCAACAATCTGTACAACCCCCTCCACCCCCTTTATCTTCTCCAGAAGCTTGTACTCTTGGGACTTGCTTGAGCAATCGATCCATGTGTCCTTTATCACATACTGTATTCCATCTTTTTCGGTCGAGTAACACCGTACACCTTTTCCAACCCTGTATGGATCACGATGGATGAGCTTGATGTTTTCGTAGAGTGTATCGTTCACGTAGACATTTTGGACATCCCCACATCCATTGAATAGCACGTCCCAACCAATGTCTCTACCATCAACATTGGACAGAGCGACGACGACCCGGCAAAGCTTTTCAGGATTCTCTCGGATGTCGAAGGCATCAGATACAAGGTCACCCGACCGGTCAAATGTATAAAATAACAAGGTGGTGCCTAATAATGCAACCCCGAGGAAGAATCTCGTGGCTGGTTGGATGTTGAACATCCTGAAGGCAAAACACGAGAGCTGGTCGTGGGCTTCTCTCCGCGTAGCTGGAGTGTCGAGTGTCTTTAGAATCCATGCGGAAAAAGCATCATCCCAGAAGAGCTGCGCGGGCCGATTCTGTTTTTCGTGAGCGGAAACACGACTGACGATTATGTCTGGTTTGCGGTTTGTAGTCCAAACATTTTTCGGGCTGTCTGCGAGCTCACAGGAAAAGACATTTACGTATCTCAGCTTTTCGGATATATCGTAATGGCGATAGATGGAGTCGGCAAGCGCGTTGAAATGGGCGGCGACGAGTTCCTTGGGACTTTTCTCCGTATTCATAGGATAGTTGAGATGCCAGGGGTTCAGTTCTGAGTCCGGAGTCCCTTCGGGCTTGATGAACGAGCGCATGCAATCCAGCTTCATGATATCGGAGATGATGTCTTCAGGCAACTTCACAGTGTTTCGCGTCCGCCTTTCGATCCAGTGAGTGATAACGTCGTCGGGAAACTTACGTTCAATCAGCTCGGGAACGTCTTCGATCATGTTGATTGCGGTCCTTGCTAGATGCCAAGTTTTCTTCGTGCGACAAGGTAAGAGGGAGGATGAAAAGCACGCCGACAGAGAGATGCTATGGGCGCAGGAAGAGAAAGTTGTGAAGCCACGGTGGCACAAATCCGAACATTTTATCCTTAAGCGGTGCTGTGGCTAGCCGAACGAACGCCTCGTGCAGCGAATGTGGCTGATACATCTGTGACTTGCAAATCGGAACAATAGCATTTTGTTGGCTCGGCTCGCACCGACGCGTTCATTGTCCCGATTACGTGTTGAACTCCACGGCTGTGTGCCTCGCGTCTTGCTCTGCTATTCTCACCGTTATTGTATTCCAAATTCCGATACGACCTGTATTTTCGACCTCTCCTGCTCGAATATGGTACGACCCGTTTCCGTATACGATACGGCCGTAACTCGCAAATACAGAATACGATGCAGAGCACCAGGGCTGACATCATCAACTCCGGGCGGATGAATAGACGCTCGCGAGTATTTAGAGCGCAGGCCTCTAAGCAAAAGAGAAAAGCGACGCCGGAGTTCGTAGCTAGCGCGCACAGACCCGGGCGCGCCGCGTCCAACCGGGCTCAGCGCTCCGTATCGCCGTTCTTCGAGCCGGAAGGCGCGACGCGCCAGCAGCCACTGGCGGACAGTTTTCGGCGTGCGTGTGCAGGAGGAAGGGAGAGTGCCCGGTCCGGCGGCGCGAAGGTGTCTTTTCTCAGTGAAGGCCTGAGGTATCCCGAGTCCGGAAGGACGTTCCGCAAGCGTGCGTGCATGCGTGCGGGACGGGGAAGGACGGGAGCGGGCAGCCTGGGTGTGCGGAGGTTGTGACGACTCGAGCTAGAACCGGGTTTACACTTCTTATTCTCTGATTTGGATATATATAAAAAGAAGCGTCGACGCCAGCCAGTCTCCTCGCGAGGTCGAAGAAGCCCAGGACACGTATGCCTGGCGCGGGACGCCAGCTCAGCGCGATATCGTCGGGGAAAACACGAAGACGAGGGGGAAAGAGAGACGGGGTTCGCGGGGCGGTTTTGTGCTTTTGCTGCACACGGATTCTGCTGCGGACATGCGTCCTTTGAAAACGGCGCGGGACCCGGGAGGTGAGTATGGGCGCGTCTCTTCGTGCGCTGTGGCATGACTCGGAGCTGAGGCTGCTGCACTGCTAGAGAGAGCAGGGACACGGCGTACATACATGCATACGCACGCACGCACGTATGCATGCGCGCTCGGATAGGCGATCCGCGCGATTGGCTTTTAAGGAACACGGGAGGGACGGGGAGAAGACGCTATCCTTGATATCGGATGAGGCGCTCCAGAAGGAACAGAATTCCTCCGGGGCCGTCGTGCGAAACTGAAGGGAGTTCCAGAGGGCGCCGTTTTTGCGCGGCGCGCGGCGGAGGCCGTGTCAGCGCGCGCGCAATGGCTTTAATGAGCACAGGGACAAAAGCGCAGAAAGTCCAGATACTAATTTAAAAAAAACGCGCAAAAGCCACTGAGGATACTGGGCAGAACCAGGCTTGCGCGCTGCACGCCGCTATTCCAGTGCGTAAAGACGCCGAGAGCCTGCGGGCCAGGACGCAGCGCGAAGATCGATACGGGACGAAGAAGATTCGGCCAGGCCCCGGTTGACGCGAAAGGAGCGCCACTTGCTGCTGCTGCTGCGAGGCGCTTCGCGGTGCGGGAGAAGCGGGAGGGGGGCACGTTCGTAATACTTATAGTTGCGCATGCGTGAGTCATCGGACGATGATCGCAGTAAACTGTACAAAAAAGCGTCCGGGGAAAGTTTCTCGTATACATATGAGAGAGATGGTGCGGGGTGCGGGCACTGGCGCGTTTCGTCAGGCGTGGGTGGGCGTTGTATTCGACGCGCATACGTGCGTCGGTGATCGCGCGCGCACCGCCCGCCTCCCGAACGCGGGGAGCGCGCTGGCTGGGCAGAGAGAGCGCCGGGGAGGATCGATACGGGAGAAGGGGCGACGTAAGTCATTGGTACGGGTATAGACGCGGTGACCCCGGGAGCAGCTCGCAGCGTCGCGAGGGGGCAGCCGTCAAGGCACCCGCCTCGTGGAAGCTGCGAACTGCGAAGCGCATATACTCACGAAGGTGATTCATCTGATGACTCATGCGCTTGCTCGTCCGCTCAGCGGGATGCCTGGGTCATACTCAGGTAGCCCTGCTAGGTTGGTACGTGTGTATGCGTGTATAGTGTATAATGTATGTATATACATGTACGGTACATCTCTGAGAGAACGCGGTCGCACTCGCTTCGACCCGAGATTAATTCCCTAATGCCATCGCTGCTAGCGTTGTCGGATTAATACTGCCCGGACATTATAATGGCCACCACGACAGACCCCCGGCGTCAGAGTGCACGAACTCTGATAGCGATCTGGCCGGTGATAGCACTGCAGATCGGCTGCGCGATCGATCGTCCTCGGGAGCACGACGAGAGTCGACGAGTCGTCCTGGTATGCATGCTGTGCCGCGCCCCCCACATAAACGACGGACGGGCTAGTGTGTGCTAATGAGCTTTTAAGGTTTGCGTTTTAAGGATGGCGAGATCGCGACGTCATAGGCGATTTCAGCCGACGCGACTTGCAATGTGCGGTTTAATATTCGATTTGTGGCTCGCAGTACATGGACTGTTTGGTACCACGTCAAGTCGAAGAAGTGGGTAGAGGGCAGCTCACCTCCCAGCCTCCATCCATCCAGTCTGCGGGGGGCACGGACAGAAAGGCACCGAGACGGAGGGGTATCCGGAATGATGGCGACGGATCATTGTACAATGCAGGCGGGGAACGTTTTTTCTCGTGAAACTCTGATTGACTTTCGATCGAGGTACTTAGGGGCTGCTCTCGGCCGACGAATGGGAGTGGCGTGTCTCATAGAAAAGGTGGAGGGTAGGTATGACCCGCCAGCTGGTACGGGATTGGGCGGGCGAGCGATGGTGGAATCTGATACGGGACTGAATTGGGAGAGGGTCGAGGCGCGGGCGCAGTTCGGGGGTCGGAGAGATTTGGGCGGATGGAAGGACCACGACAGAGGACTGTCGGACGGGCGTGGGTGAAGGCAGAATCGTACACGCAGTTCTTATCCGGGACTGTGGTCTAGGCAAATAAATTAAAATTAATGTGGAGGCTACAGCGACGACGGCCTGTTATCGGCCGGGGGGTGAAGCTAGAAGGGCGGAAGGGTGAAGGGCAGGTGACAGCGACAGCCTGCGGCGATAGACTGAGTTATCTCGTCGGCCACAGAGAAAATAAGAGAGAGGAAGAACGGACGGGGTCCCGGGCAGTCTGGACCGGCAAGTGGAGTGGCTTTGCTGCGTGCTGCTGGCCGACCCCGGACAGGGCGAGGGAGGGACGTCGAAAGCGGAAGACATGACGACATGGGGCGGTGGCAGGGGACCGTTAAGAAGAAAAGTAAAAACAGGACTAAACAAGGTACTACGTCGTGCGACGTCACTCGCGCGGTTGCTTGTCTTCGCCCCTCATCATCCTGCCATCGTCCCTCTCTGACCAATGCCTTCGCCCATTCGCTCTCCGCCGCCCCGCACAAGAACCCATTCCCATTCCCTCTCCTCCTCGTCTGCCGACGCGTCGGCCACTGCCCCGCCCAACCCCAAAACTGCCCACGACAGGCATCACGCCCCGGCCCGCCCTCCGCTCCGCAACAACCTCGACCTCGAACCCAATCCCTTCGAGCAGTCCTTCTCCGTCTCCTCCCACTCCTCCCTCTCCTCCACCTCCCTCTCCTCCCTCCGCAACGCCGCAACCGGAGAGCACCCCGACGCCCACGCCCACGCCTCCACCCACTCCCGCTCCCACTCTTCGCCCTCCTCTGACAAAAAGTCTCCCTCCGCAGCCTCCTCCACCACCCACGCCTCCGCCCACTCCCGCAAGTCGTCCCTGAGCAACGCCGTCAACAATGCAGTCACCAGCGACACCCCCAAGCCCATCCTCCCCCCGCTCGCCTCCATCACCTCGCCCTCCGACCCCAGCTATGCCTGGTCTTTCTCTTCCTCCGGCCTGACAAACTCGCTCCGCTCGGGTCCACTTTCTCCCGCCATGCTCGCAGGCCCCCAGCCCCAGCCCGCCGTCTCCGTGTCTCAGCCTGCATCCTCCGTCGCTGGCCTTGCCGCTAGTGCCGCCTCCGTCCATCCCCCGCTCTTCAGCTTCGATCCCTCCGGCACATTCCGCACGGGTCTCACCCCCTCCACCGGTCTTACGCCGCTCGTCGGCGGGCCTGTCGCTTTCCCTCCCCCGTCCCCTAACACCGCCGCCTTCCTCGCTATGGTTAACTCAGGCACAGCAGCCAACGTCGCAGCCGCGACCATCACCCCCAACACACTCAATGCACTCACCGGCGTCCTCCAGCAGCATCCAGGTTCCGCAGCGAACGGGACTTCTTCCGCTCCTGCGGCGTCCGCGGCGCCCTCAGCCGTGCCTGCGACGTCCGTAGCTCCGTCCCAAATGGCTGCCCCTGCTCAATCGTCCTACACTAACGGCACCTCGGCTGCCCCGCGGTATCCGACAAACACCGCGTATCCCATCGCTCAGTCGCAGGCCGATACTAATGGCAGCAGTGGCAGTAACTCCAATTCGCAGTACGGGAATTCTGGCAGTGCGGCGAATCACGCTGCCAACGGCCTCTTCCTTCTCTCGCAGGCACACCAGGAACTTACTAAGCGTGAGGAGGCCAAGAAGCAGAGCATGGCCCAGTCGACGGGACAAGGACAGAACCAGAATCAGAGCCAGGAGGAGCCTGCGACGAACGGCTCGGCGTCCACGAAGCGGAGTTCGAAGCGCAAGAGCGATGCCGTGAGCACGTCTGGCTCGTCCACCAAGGCAGGCGGAGCGAACAAGCGTGCGCGTAATGGCTCGACGGTGACAGCGTCTGTAGCAGCGAACACGCGTAGTAGTGCAAGTGCGCGTCGTGGAAGCACGGCTGCGTCGAGCAACCAGGATTTTGACGATGACTTTGATGAAGACGAGGAGTCGGACGATGAGGGTATGCAACCCCCGCAGTCGGGAGGTAGCAGCAAAGGAGGCCATAAGAAGCCCGAGACAGAAGAGGAAAAAAGAAAGAACTTTTTGGAGCGGAACCGGCAGGGTGTGTATTGCATGTTCATGCACGCTGGTTGAGGTCTAATTTTGTTGCTTATCGTCACAGCTGCGCTCAAATGTAGACAGCGTAAAAAGGCCTGGCTCCAGCAGCTGCAGGCCAAGGTCGAATTTTTGGCAAATGAGAACGAACGGCTCACCGCTGCGCTCGTCTCCTCGCGCGAGGAAATATCGCGTCTGTCTCAGCTCGTCGGCGGAGCGGGTGTCGGGCTCTCTATCGCCGCACAAGGCGTGAACGTTGGCGTTCCCCTCAGCGTAGGTATGGGCGTCCAGCAGCAGCAGCAAGTGCATGCCGCGCACCATGCTCCATACCTTGCGCACCAGCAGCCGCACCACTCTGTCGCCGTGCCGGTAAACCTCGCGAACGGTGCATCGCCGCCCATGGCATCCAAAGGAACTCCGCTGCAGCACCAGCACCAGCAGTCACCGCACAGTCCTGCGAGTGAGGGTCGGAGCAGCCGGAGCAGCGTGAACGATACGCGCGATTACGGAAGGGAGGCGCGGGAAGTGAGTAATGGCCGTGATTATGGAAGGGATATGAGGGAAAGGGAGATGAATGGCCACGTACACGCACACGCGCCGCAGGCGGTTACGGTGAACGGGCGCGGGTACGGGTACTGAGCGACGTGCGTTGGCGTCTTAGCCTCGGTTGCATCTTGGGATGGTGAGTGGTGGTGGTGGTGGTGGTTGGGAAGAAGAAAAAGGTTTGGGGCTGGTCTTGGTTCCGGGCAGCTTCGGACTGGGGAGGAAGGTGAAGCCAATTGTGGTACGTGCTGGACGCTCTGGTTAGTAGTCGAGCCGAGGGCCGGTGTGGTGCATTGCTTGCGTGGAGAGGAAGACGGCGCGAGGATCACCGGACGATCGACTAGCGCACATCGCCTGTTGCTCATTGGATCCCCATCGTCTTCAAGGTTTGCTGGACGACTTCTTGCAGACCCCTGTCCGGATCTGCGCGTCGTCCGCCGTCGTTCTGCCCATACACGAGGGCTGCGGAGGAGCCGAACGGGGTCAGCTGCTCGTCCATCTCAATCTGCCGATGAGCTGCTGCTGCATGTTCGGAGACCAATCGCGGCAGGTCGACTTCGCAGGGGCTGTGCGCGGGACACGCAAGCAAGTCCCGCCGATCTGCGTCGATCTCTCTCGCGCAAACTCTATCTACGAAGGACCGCTTTAACCATCCTGGGGCCACCAGGGCTCGATCGCAATCGAAGTTTCCCATTTCTTTACCGAGTTTCCAAGCGCATACACGCAGGGGATGACGTGGCAGGGGCGCCGATGCGCCTTGTGCGATTCACGACGTTTTATTTCTTCGTTCTTCTGTTTTCAAATCTTCGATACTTTCGGCACCACCACCGTATGAAAAAGGTGCTTTGAGTGAGTAGTCTACGACAACGATAAAAGTTATACTCTTTTTTTACACTATGCGGTTTTCTCGGTCGTGTTTTTTTTTACCTCCTTTTTTGACTGCTGTTGTTTCGGCTTTGCATTGTGCACTTATATGTTTTCACTAGGAATTAACGTGCCTATGGTGTTTTTGACAATTTTGACAATATCGTCTGCAACCGTCTGTGCACGGACACACATCCCGATACACGCCCTTCGTCTTCGCCTTCCTCCTTTTTTAAAACTGAACAACAGCGATACGCTGGAAGCGCTTGTTTCTTTTTCCTTCTTCGTTTCTTGCACCCGTGCCCTCCGCTTTGCTTCGTTTCTGAAAGTCTGTACAAGAAAGAAAGGAGGGGCTCTTCTCTCTTCTTTCTTTGAAATCGCAAAGTTCGTGTATTCTTATTTTCTTACTTACCGATGCCGCCTCTGGTTCCCTACCCCGTTTAGCTATAATGAGAGCGATGCGTATCGCTCACGCTCTCTTCTAATTTACTTACTTAGGCCCATGTCTTTTGTTACGCCTCGTTACTACTACTGCTGCTACTACTACTACTACTGTGTGTACCTCTGGAGCCCTGACGAGAAACATGGATCGTCTTCGCCCGTCTCCGTGCTCGTGTCTGTGTCCTATATGCGCAAGTACATATCGATCTCGACGGCCCAAAATAGGGCGCAGGAAGCAGCGGGACACCGGGGATGAATTAGAGGCGCCCGCGTGACCCTCGCCGCAGGACTGGCCCCTTCTGTGAAGCCAGAAGGGGACGCGGGAAGTGGAAGGAGGGTTCGCGCACGGGGAAGCTTGGGGTATCTGGGGTAGCAGGGTGCATCGATTGTCGATTGTTTCGGGACGAGGCGAGGCGAGACGAGGCGAGGGGCTTGTGACCGCCCGCGCGGCAAGGAGACATGGGGCCAGCGCGGCGGCGAGCTCTCGGACGCGGACGCAGATGCGGATGCGCGCGAGGGCAGAGGGAAGCGTGCGGGGTGAGGGATACGCCCGCGTGATGTGCATGTATGCGCGCATCTCGAGAGTGCAGGCGGGCGTCGATAAGGCTAGTCCCGAGACGAGCGGCTGGGAACCCCGGCCGGCGGGAGAACGGAGGGGGTATCGGTGCGCCGCATCCCGCGCCCCGCGCCCCGGATCGGGGCGTGCGGCGTAGGAGGAGAGAGCAGTCGGCGTGAGCGTGGGCGAAGGACGGAAGGGGCAGCCTGCGGACTTCATATCCGCGCCCGCGTGCAGCGCGTTCTGCCGGGTCCGCAGGCCTGGCCTCTGTGGACGGATGGACGGCCGACGGGAGAGGCAGAGGCGTCATCGCGAGACGGCACATGACGCGATGCCAGAGGTCACCTGCGCGGTTCGTGTGCGGAGAGAGCGAGAGCGGCGGCCGGCAGCGGGCGGGCGTGTGTGTCTGCTCCCGCAGGCACGTAAAAGTCAGGAGAAGGAGCAGCAGGAACCAGGCATCCGAGCTGATCGCGAGCCAAGTAATTGCGATGGCTTGGGACGTGCGGTTTGAGCAGGGGCAGCCGAGGGCCCGTCGGCGCTGCGGCGATGCAGCGGGATGCGATCAGGTATCAGGATCAGGTGGGTGTGCACGGGCGTCTTGAAGCTAGATGAACGAAAGACCGCGCAGCGCGACTGCCGAATCCGCGCGCGTCACGGGGCGCCCGCGTTCCCCACATCCGCTTGCGGAAGATCGTTTTCGGCCCTCGAGAGTTTCCGGCCGCAGTTTCAGTCTAGGCCAGACCTCCCAACAGATTCGTGTATCTGCGCCTCGAGAAATGCGTGCATCATATGTGATTCCCGGTAAACAGGCGCGAATGCGTGTCGGGACCCGGGGTTGCATAGAGCAACGCCTTTTTGAGTTGAAGACGTGTTGCGAAGGCGCGCTGGGAAACGAGACTGGACATGTGAGGCTCGTGAGGAGGGACGCGGTTCTTTGGGGTGCTGGCGACTCAACGAATTGTGTTGAGTAGCGTCAGGAAGGCCAAGACGGATAAGCTTGCTTGAGGATGCTCGCACCCACAGGCCGGCGCATATCTGGAAAATGACATCGACCATTGAATGCAGGATGTGCGTGAACGGCCAGACGTGTTCATGACACTGTTTGAAGGCGGAAAACGCCGTGAGTAAATGTCGCCAGGAATCATTTGAGAAGGAAAAAGAGGGCAGGTGAACCACCGAAGTCGTTCCAAAATAGCCTAAAACTAAACATGACAGTGACACCGGCTCATCTGTTCCCGAGGCGAAGGCATGGTCCGTTTGTAATTCATTCCGAGTGAATGACTGCCTTTCATTCCCGACAATTGGTCTGCGCATATGCATCGACACAGTCAAATAATCTCATGACCCTGCGCTTGCTTCTGTCCATCACAGCGATAAGCACTGAATTCGAGCCCACATTGGCCAGCCATCTTCTTTAGAACTATACCGTATAGTATACGCGCACGAACACAACTCAGCCCAGCTTCCTGGTCTGACTAGATCAACGAGACGTAGGAGGCCTGAATGACAAGGAAGTCGTGAACTTCGCCAAAGCTTATCATTTCTGGAGCACAAACCTCTTCAACTGGGCGAAACTGGAGCGCACAAGGTTTAAACATTAAGAAATAATGAGCCAGGCTGACAGGCTCGCGGACCTTCCAAAGCGTACAGACCCGAACAATATCAGGCTAAAAGTCGCTGAATGTCAAAAACGCCGGTCAAGGACGTGGGCAAACGGTCATGGCATCCACTCCATTCAGCACACTCGTGACATCGAGGAGTGCCTGCTCGGCCGCCATCCGCCGACATCGCTCAGATGCCAACGCCTCTTCGGCGGCTTTCTGTATTTCCATGACACTTATCCGCGACTCCTCAGCGCGCTCCTGGGCTTCGCGGGCAACACGCTCCGCGTCAATCAGCCGTGCGTTTTCGCCGGCAAGGCGCCGCTCATTTCTCATGGCCTCTTCAGCTGCGGCCCGAAGTTCCTGGTTGTGGCGAGCAGTCTTCTGGTAGTCCTCTTGGGCCGTTGTCAGGGTCTCTCGCAGCGTTCGCAGTTCCACGTGTAATTCCTCTACCTGTTTCTCGAGATCATTTCGTTTCTGCACATCAGTCTCCCGTGCTTTGCTGAGCCGGTCAAGGTCCTTTTTCCATGCTTGCTTTGTACAGCTTCTCTCCGCATGCCAACCCTTGCGTTCGGCTTCTAGCGCTTTTTCAGCCGTCTTCCGGGCGGCTATAGCCTCATGAAGTTGTGAAGAAGTAGCGCCAGAAGCCTGATTCTCCGAGGTTTCTTGTCTCGCCCTCTTCATCCCTCCAGGATTCTCGGAGAGGTCCGACGCAGTCGCTGATCTCTTCTGTGACCCGATATGGATGGCGGGAGCGACGTTATGATTTATCTGTGGGTTCTGTACGTGAGATGGCATTCCAGACGTCTGGGGCCATGCTGGATACCGTGGTGGTGAAGAGAAGTTTGGTGAGACTGGGCTGGATATTCCTGCTTTCGATGGGTGTGGCGTGTCTCCGAGACAGACAGATGCTGACTGACGATAGGGCAAATGTGGATCGCGAGCATGTGGTTCACGGACCGATTCTTGCGCTAGATTTTTGTAGCCAAACATCGATTGAATAGGGAGGGATGGTAAGTTCGACCCAGATGCTTGTGTCTGGGGGATGTAGCTAGACGATGGCATCGTCGTTGACTGAGGTACTTGAGCGGTCTTGGCTGGCACACCATGGTTTTTAGAAGACTTGTGTTCGATCCTTTGGTTACGAAGATCGTAAAATAGAAACAAAAAATGGTGCTGGGCAAAACACTCACTTGATTACTTCTGTTTCCCCGCGATCATCAAAATACGATTCAAACCCTTTTTCAGTTATGCGGGCCGTGCAACTACCGTCAACATTAGAACACGCAAACGAAATGCTCGAGCACATCCATACATACTTTTCGTGACACGTTACTGAGAACCTTATGAAGCACAGTTAGGAACACACTGGGTTTGGGTTATGAAAGAAGAACATCACATACACCCCTTGATCTCTCAGCTTAGTTCTTGGCCCATTTTTCGAAAGAAGCTCTTTTATATGTCTTGCATGGGCGTCCTGTGGTGCGTAAGGATGTCTCGTTGGTATTTTATACCGGTTTGAATGACTGGCATACCCCCGTTGTTACCCAGAGGCACAAAACATCGCCGTTTTTGAGTCCGTACGTATCTTTGCGGCTCGGCGTCAACCCCGCTTTGTTCATTCGTCGATGAATGTCGGGTTTCAGTTTATCCCATTCCAAACTGGTGTCCAGCTGCATGGTCATCGACAGAGCAAACTTGGCAGAGATCGGGATAGTATCGAGTGAGGCAGAGGCAGACTCGTGCGGATGTTCCGCGGCGGGCGGGCGGTTGTCGATTTGTGAATTATGAGGATGGCCGATCGGCTTTGCCAGCAAGCTCGCACTAGCTGCACAGACAGTCAGCGCATCAACATGAACGCTGCCGTCGCATAAAACCATAGGCTGAAAACGCACCATGCCCATCAGTATGATCCGTCTGTGGTCTACCGTTCGCTGCTGGCTGATCGAGATGGCGGACGACATCCGTGGTGCGTTGAGGATTAATGGAGCTCGAAGACATGGTCGAGCTTGCCTGTCGGACTTCTACATGAACGCGCGAAAATTTGTTTTCTCACAGTGTAGACGACGATCAAGCATGGGTGGAATATGGGTCCATATGTACTGCAATAAGTACGTAAATGATCGTAGCATGCGGGATCTACAGCAATCAGCGAACGCCCTGTTCTAATTCTCCTCCTATACAATACTCGATCGCGAAAGGAATTACGAGGGGACAAAATGGTCAGCGAGTATGTATTTGCACAATTTGCGCTCTCAGTGTTACAGAATATGATACAACAGTCTAAAAGCATCATACCCAAATTTCAAGAGGGTTCCGAGTCGCGGATTTGTCCGAAACCGCACATATCAAGATTCCACACCAACATAACGAAAGGAAGAGGAAGGAAAGAGAAGTATTATCAGAACATGAACAGAGACATTCGTGAATCATTCTCCCAGTAGCTGAGAGACGCCTTTCACGCTCTGTCGCACCGTGTCAAGTTTCTGCAGTAGTCGGTGAGTAAATGTGCGGCAAGTGTAGTAAAACTAGTGGCTCACATTTTCGGCTGATTCCCGGAGGTTTCGCTCCTTAGAAACAAGCTCCTCTGCTTCCTGTCGAAAGGAAATAAGGGCTTTCATTACGTTTTCAACATCTTGCTCCTTTTCCTCTAATCGATTTTCGGTTACCCGTCGTGCTTCATCTGCCTGTGCGACTTTGTTTTTTAACAGCACATGTTCCTTTTGGAAGGCTTGAAGGGATTGTTGGGATTTCATTAATC
This sequence comes from Phellopilus nigrolimitatus, assembly GCA_021029095.1. Lineage (NCBI taxonomy): Eukaryota > Fungi > Basidiomycota > Agaricomycetes > Hymenochaetales > Hymenochaetaceae > Phellopilus > Phellopilus nigrolimitatus. Next base: position 607,416 of record JAJOHG010000003.1, on the reverse strand, counting down.
TGTTAAAAGTCTCTTTCTCCGCCTGCAATGAACTCTTCTGTCCATCTCCAAGAACGGTCTGCTGCGTTTCAGCATCAGCGATGGCTTTCTCCAGCTGGGATATCCGAGTTTTCATCTGATCGACTTCAGATTTAGAAACTTTCAACGCGATATCTTGGTCTTTTATCATAGTCTCCAATGCGATAATCTCTTCTTCTCGACCTTTATCCTCATACCCTCCTATTTCCATTCTTGATTGGGGTCCTTGTTTGAGCTTTCTGGTTTCGTCGTCGCCTTTCTGAAGTGCCTCATGCATTGTCAATTGTTGAGGCCGCAAATCGCGCAATTCTGCATCGAGCCCTTTGTTATGTGCCATGAGCCTGGCGCGCTCTTGCACGAGGAGCTCGGTTTCTCGCCGCGCCTGGACGTAACTCCGTCAGGATTTAGGTGATGTCTAACAGGAGATTGAGGTTAACCTGATGTGCCTCGTTACGCGCTTCAAGCGCTTGCGTATTGAGCCTTTCTAACACAGAAGATTCGCTCGAATTCGAACGGCGACGTTTTTTGGGCACGGATGGTGAGACTTAACGTTCGAATGTATAAGGCCCTATTATCTGCAAATCCAAAGTATCAAAATAAGACGTACTCGCGGGCTTCGACGAAACTGTAGAGGGTCCTAACAGACGTTCAGTCGTGGAAAATGTAGGGCCTAGCGCTTCACCAGATCTTTAAAATTGAAGATTAAACCCGTTGTATGTTCTTACTACTTTTGACTTACTGAAAGGTTCCTACAAGACTGGCCTCCACAATACTCGACCAGAAGGGTTCCTCGATTAAATCCAACGAACTGATATAACTATGTCAACAAAAACTACTGAGGTAGTACCACATATTTCTCTCACACCGAAGTGTATACATGTATGACTGATCTACAGTTATGACCGAGTGAGAACCCAACTTGACAGTATCGACGTCAGAACTCACATTCCATTGAGGAACATTTTAAACTGCGTATCCTCCTTCCGCAGACAAGAAAGCAAGCCTTGAAGGAGTCGTTTCTAGATTACATTAATACGATGAAGCCGAACAAAAGGCTGTATCCTGTTCACCGACCGAGAGTCCCAGTAGCAAAGGACGTAACCATTCCGAAGTCCGCATACATTTCGAGCACCTGGATTGGAACCTACTAGTATATTTCCCAAAGCTCCAAGAATGACGTCCTTGAACGCGTCCCATTGATCCTCTCCTAAGCTTTGTAGATCCTCGACATCTCGCGACAGACACGATTGCAGTCCAACAGTCACAGCAGTCAAAATCGTCATCGAATATGTCAACTCGTTTTAGTTATAAACGTTTGAGTTCGAATCCGATGTGTTGCGGCGCATATAAGATAAAGGCACAGATAAGGTAGGTAGGTAGGTAGGTAGGTAGGTAGGTAATTCAAGTGAGTGTTGCTGCGGGACGACGGACTGACAACGAAATACGGATAAGGGAGAGATAAGAGAAATCCACGTAGAACGGCACATCAATATCATTCGATGTGGCCAAATAGCGACACCAACTTGACATCCTTATACGTCTTTTTAATCATTTGTACATTTTGTAGGCAGGCGTTGCCAACGTCTGCCTACAGATAAACTTCTTCACTGAGAACGAGAAATGGAGCAATCGCATATACTTAATACATGTAGAAGGTAGCAGCAGAAATCGCAACACGAAACTCGCGCAATAACTTTTTGCAGAACATAGAATCTAGCTAACGCTTCCACCACATTCGTTGTCTTGCCACTCAAATAGAGCTAACAAACTATGAGTAATTTAGATCGGGCTATTATCAAGTGAGGCAGAGGCAGACTCGAGCGGATGTTCCTGGGCGGGCGTGCGGTCGTCGATTTGTGAATTATGAGCATGTGAATCCACTGCAGACGTATCAACATGAAACGTGCGAATTTGTTTTTCTCACAGTGCATACGACGATCAAATGGGCATTCTACTTCCATTCTCATACAATACTTGATTGCGAAAGGAATCACAAGGAGAGAAAAATGCTCAGCGAGCATGCATTTGCACAATTTGCGATCTCAGTGGCACAGATTACAATACAACAGTCAAAGAAAATCAGATCCAAACTTCAAGAGGGTTTTGAGCCGCGGATTTGTCCGAAGCCGTAGTAAGTACATGTACATGCATGTCAAGATTCCACACCAGCATAACGAAAGGAAGAGGAAGGAAGAGGAAGATTTCACAGAACATGAACAGCGACATTCGTGAATCATTCTCCCAGTAGTTGAGAAACGCCTTTCACGCTCTGTCGCACCGTGTCAAGTTTCTGCAATAATCAGTGAGTCAGAGCAAGTGTGCAACAAGTGTAATAAAGCACGAGCTCACATTCTCGACTGATTCCCGGAGACTTCGCTCCTTAGAAACAACCTCCTCTGCTTCCCGTTGAAAGGAAATAAAAGCTTTCGTTACGTTTTCGACCTCTTGCTCCTTTTCCTCTAATCGTTTTTCGGTTACCCATCGTGCTTCATCTGTCTGTGCGACTTTGTTTTCTAATAGCACGTGTTCCTTTTGGAAGGCTTGAAGAAATTCTTGGGATTTCATTAATCTGTCCGAAGCCTCTTTCTCCGCTTGCAATGAACCCTTCAGTCCATCTTCAAGAGCGGTCTGCTGCGTTTCAGTATCAGCGATGGCTTTCTCCAGCTGGGATATACGAGTCTTCATCTGATCGACTTCAGATCTAGGCACCGAAATTTCCAACGCACTATGTTGGTCTCTTATCATAGTCTCCAATGCGATAATCTCTTCTTCTCGGTTTTTATTTTCATGCCTCCCTATTTCCATTCTTGATTGCTGTCCTTGGTTCAGCTTTCTGACTTCGTCGTCGCCGTCCTTTAATGCCTCAGGTACTGTCAGTTGTTGAGACCGCAAGACGCGCAATTCTGCATCGAGCTCTTGGATAAGTGCCATGAGCCTGGTGCGCTCTTGTGTGAGCAGCTCCGTTTCTTGCCGCGCCTGACGTAGCTGCATCAGAATTTAGGAGATGCCTAACAGAAATTTGAGGTAAACCTGATGAGCCTCGTTACGCGCTTCAGCCAACAGCGCTTGCGTATTGAGCCTTTCTAACACGGAAGATTCGTTCGAATCCGAACGGCGCCGTTTTGCAGGCACGAATGATGAGACTAAACACGTTCGGATGTATTAGCTATTATCTTTAAATCTAGAGTATTTGTTAAGACGTACTCGCGGGCTTCGGCGATACTGTAGAGGGTCCTGAAAGATGTTCGGGCATGGCAAGGGTGGAGTCTGGCGCTTTGTCAGATCTTTAAAAGTTGAAGATCAATCCCGTTGTATGCTCTTACTACTAACGACTTACTTAAAGGTTTTTTCAAGCCTGGCCGTCATAATACTCGACCGAAAGTGTCCCTTGACTATTTTCAACGATCTGACATAATTGTGTCAACGAAATCCCTGGGGCGCTACCACATATTTCTCTCACACCGAAGTGTATACATGTATAACTGATCTACCGTTATGACCGAGTGAGAACTTATTTTGGCAAGATCGACATGAGAACTTACATTCCATTGGAAACCATTTTAAACAGCGTATCCTCACTCCGTAGACGAGAAAGCAAATTTTGAAAAAGTCCAATTTTCTTTCCCTGGAATACATTAATATGACGAGAAAAAAAAATGACGAGGCCGGAAAAAGCTGTATCTGCTCACCGGCTTTCTATTCCAGTAACAAAGGAAGTAACCATTCTTAAGTCCGTATATATTGCGAGGACTCGGTATAATGCCTATATTTCTCAGTGCTCCAAGAAGGTCGTCCTTGAAAGTATCCCATTGATCATCTCTCAGGTTTTGTAGACCATCTTGCGACAGACACGATTCCAATCCAACAGTCAGAGCGATCGATAAGTTCGAACATGTCGACTCCATTTGGTTACGTACGTTCGAGTTTCGAATTCAGCTGCGGCTCATAATAGCGCAGATAGGTGAGTGTTGGCTGCGAGACGATTGGCAGACAACGAAATATGGATAAGGGAGAGATAAGAGAAATTCATGTATAACGGCATATCAAGATCATTCGATGTAGCCAAATAGACGACACCAACTTGACATCCTTATACGTCTTTTCAATCATTATTGTACATTTTTCGTGCTCCTGCTCGACTACGTAATGTCTCTCGAGACCAACGCCTGCCTACAAGTAAACTCTTTCACTGCTAACCGTGCTCTATTGGTCACACACGCGGGCACATTTACACTTGAGGACGAGAGATGAGGCCAACATGTAGAAGGCAGCAGCAGAGTTCGCGATACGATTGCGGTGCCTGGGCCCTGACCTGCAATCCAAGAATGCCTGGAAGTCAAGCGCAGCCAGAATTACGTCCGTGTTACGGAATTCGCGCAATAACTTTTTGCAGAACATAGAAAATGCCACAATCTAGCTAACGCTTCCACATTTATTGTCTTGCCACTCAAATAGAGCTAACAAACTATTCCTTAGTATGGGTAATTTAGATCGGGCTATTATCAAGTGAGGCAGAAGCAGACTCGAGCGGATGTTCCGGGGCGGGCGTGCGGTCGTCGATTTATGAATTATGAATATGATGGATCGGCTGAGCCGCAAGCTGCACAGACAAAATCAGCGCATCAACGCGCGAATTTGTTTTTCTCACAGTGTATACGACGATCAAATGGGTACTATGTAGTGTAATAAGTACGTAACTGATCAGAGTAGCAACCAGCAAACGCTCTGTTCGACTTGTACAGTACTCCCATACAATACTCGATTGCAAAAACATCACGAGGGGAAAGACGGTCAGCGAGCATGCTCTTGTACAACTTGCGATCTCAGTGTCACAGAATATAATACAACAATCAAAAAAATCAGATCCAAAGAGGGTTCCGAGTCGCAGATTTGTCTGAAATCGTAGTAAGTACAGTACATGTACATGCGTATCAAGATTCCACACCAACATAACGGAAGGAAGAGGAAGGAAAGGGAAGTATTCTCAGAACATGAACGGAGACATTCGTGAACCATTATCCGAGTATCTGTCGCACCGTGTCAAGTTTCTGCAGTAGTCGGTGAGTAAGTGTGCGGCAAGAGTAGTAAAAGCAGGGGCTCACATTTTCGACTGATTCCCGGAGGTTTCGCTCCTTAGAAACAACCTTCTCTGCTTCCTGTCGAAAGGAAATAAGGGCTTTCTTTCCGTTTTCGACCTCTTGCTCCTTTTCCTCTAATCGTTTTTCGGTTACCCGTCGTGCTTCATCTGCCTGTGCGACTTTGTTCTTTAACAGTACATGTTCCTTTTGGAAGGCTTGAAGGGATTCTTGGGATTTCATTAATCTGTCCAAAGTCTCTTTCTCCGCTTGCAATGAACTCCTCAGTCCATCTCCAAGAGCGGTCTGCTGCGTTTCAGCATCAGCGATGGCTTTCTCCATCCGAGTCTTCATCTGATTGACTTCAGATTTAGGCACCGAAATTTCCAACGCAATTTGTTGGTCTCTTATGACAGTCTCCAATGCAATAATCTCTTCTTCTCGACCTTTATTTTCGTGCCCTTTTATTTCCATTATTGATTGCGGTCCTTGGTTCAGCTTTCTGGCTTCGTCTTCGCCTTCCTTCAATGCCTTATGCATTGTCAGTCGTTGAGACCGCAAATCGCGCAATTCTGCATCGAGCCCTTGGATATGTGCCATGAGCCTGGCGTGCTCTTGCACGAGGAGCTCGGCTTCTCGCCGCGCCTGGACGTAACTGCGTCAGGATTTAGGTAGCGTCTAACAGGAGATTGAGGTTAACCTGATGTGCCTCGTTACGCGCTTCAAGCGCTTGCGTATTGAGCCTTTCTAACGCGGAAGATTCGCTCGAGTTCGAACGGCGACGTTTTGTAGGCACGGATGATGAGACTAAACGTCCGAATGTATCAGGCACTATTATCTGTAAATCCAGGTTATTCAAATGGGACGTACTCGCGGACTTCGACGAGACAGTAGAGGGTCCTGACAGACGTTCAGGCGTGGGAAGTGTAGGGCCTAGCGCATCACCAGATCTTTAGAAATTGAAGATTAAACCCATTGTATGTTCTTACTACTTTTGACTTACTTAAAGGTTTCTACAAGACAGGCCTTCAGAATAGTCGACCGGAAGGGTTCCTTGATTAAATCCAACGATCTGATATAATTATGTCAACAGAATACCTGAGATAGTACCACATATTTCTCTCACACCGAAGTGTATACATGTATAATTGATCTAGAGTTATGACTGAGTGAGAACCCAGCTTGACAAGATCGACATCAGAACTCACACTAGGGTCATTCAAAGTTGGAACGGAACGACGTTCCACTCCTGTCGGCTGCCCAGAAAGGTAAGAATTACTTCAGCTTATATCCCTGAGTCACAGGCCGTCACGCACCTGCTTCCCGCGCTCTGGCGGTGTCGATCACGCATATACCGCCGCCAAATAAGGAAGAAAAGCCTGTTATCTTCCTTTTGTGGCAGTGCCAATCACTTACGCGGTTCGTCAATTTCTACACCCACCTGTATGCTGCATATGTTCTGCTTTTCGACTCTCTTCGGCATGATTCTGAAAATATTTCCAGCATTTTCACATACATCTAGGGGACTTCTGACCTTTGAAATATATTGTCTGTCAATTTTCAAGTGACCTCCCTCCTCTTGCAGAATAGATTTTCCCTTTCCAGAGATTTTTTTTTCTCAAAGATACTTATGACACCCTAAATAACCTCTCTATAAAGCTATCATTGACCTGATTCTGCCTTCATTGTGCTTACAGTAACCAGTCAAAAGATAGCCTTGAGGTTTTACAACAAAAAGAAAAGCCCTGCCAAATCTTCAGACAAAATTCTCTAGACAAAAATTAAGCTGAAAACTTGCAGATGACTACCATCCAGCATAGTCTCTGCTGTGATAAATGAGCAAGGGACAAGACACCAATTTTCAAGACAAACAACCATCATATTTGATTTGGCCTCATTGCAATGTAGCCATTTTTTTATAATTTTAGGGAATCATTATACACATATTACACATCTCAAGATTATATTAAGAACTTCTCAGAACTAAAGCGAGGGATTGAGGCCGGGCTGTTGAAGAGTCTGAATTTTGCAGAGGCAGGTAAGTGATGTAACGCCGCTTGTACTGTGCTGAATAATCCCTTCCTTTTGGGGCAGCCGACAGGAGTGGAACGTTGTTCCGTTCCAACTTTGAATGACCCTACTCCATTGAAGAGCATTTTAAACAGCGTATCCTCCTTCCGTAGATGAGAGAGTACGCCTTGATGGAGTTGTTCCTAGATTACATTAATACGATGAAGCCGAACAAACTGTATCCTGTTCACCGACTGAGAATCCCAGTAACAAAGGACGTAACCATTCCGAAGTCCGTATAGATTTTGAGCACCTGGCGTGATGCCTATATTTCTCAGAGCTCCAAGAAGGCCGTTCTTGAAAGTATCCCATTGATCCTCTCCTAAGTCTTGTAGATCCTCAACATCTCGCGACAAACACGATTGCAGTCCAACAGTCACAGCAGTCAAAAAGGTCATCGAATATGTCAACTCGTTTTGGTTGTAAACGTTTGAGTTTCGAATCCGATGTGCTGCGGCGCATATAATAGCAGAAGATGAAAGCACAGATAAGGTAGGTAGGTAGGTAGGTAGGTAGGTAGATCAAGTGAGTGTTGGCTGCGGGACGATGGACTGACAACGAAATACGGATAAGGGAGAGATAAGAGATATTCACATATAACGGCACATTAAAATCATTCGATGTGCCAAATAGACGACACCAAATTGACATCCTTGTACAGTGGAACCTCCCATATTGCATAACTCTCATAATGCATAACCTCCCATAATGCATAGATCCGGGTTTCCACCGGGTCGGTAGATAGAAAATCCTTATATGATAATGTATAAAACTATATATGCATAATGCATAGCCAATTTGAGTAAATTAAATATGGATATGCATTATGCGAGGTCGGTTGCCATCGGGTTGCGACACTTTCATTATTTATTTTCTCCTTTTCTTCCGCATTTTTTCACCTATCAACGATATGATGACATACTCTCAGTGCTCATTCCGCAGACCTTCCCCGTCTTTTGGGAGAATCCTGGTGCCATTGAACATTCAGCCGGATTTCACGGCCATCTCCACCAACTCAGAATAAAGCTGAGAGCAGAGCACACAAAGAGCCTTGTACAACCTGATATCACACAGGTTTTTTTTCAGCTTAGGGGATGTTATAGCAACCCGATAAATGCCATCATAGCTTATCCTCTGATTTTTATGGTTTTAATTACCTAATAAATCAAGTTTCTCGTATTGCATAACCTCTGAATAAGCATAAGCCGACCCTTCCACCGACCTTTATGCAGTATGGGAGGTTCCACTGTACGTCTCTTTAATTATTTGTACATTTGTAGGCAGACGTTGCTGACGTCTGCCTACAAGTAAACTCTTTCACTGAGAACGAGAAATGGGGCAATCACATATACTTACATGTAGAAGGTAGCAGCATAAGCAACAGGAAACTCGCGCAATAACTTCCTGCAGAACATAGAAAATGCCGCAATCTAGCTAACACTTCCACCACATTCGTTGTCTTGCCACTCAAATAGAGCTAACAAACTATGGGTAATTTAGATCGGGCTATTATCAAGTGAGGCAGAGGCAGACTCGAGCGAATTTGTTTTTCTCACAGTCAAACCACTCGTTAAGCATAGCCCTCGGTGGACACCTCAGGTCATGCTTAACGAAGGGCTATGCTTATCGCCGGCTTTGCATATATTATATAATGAAATACTTTAATTTCTGCTCTTGCCCAAAATCACATAACTGCCGGATTAGTGAGAAAAGTAGCTCGGGCTCGGACTCTGGCAACCTCGAACTTGGGAACATGTTAATTATTAACCTCAAAATCAAAAAGAGGATTACTTTATGGCTGTGGCTTGAATAATTGTGGCTGTAACTCGGCCAATGAGCTTGCCAAACACAAAAAAATTCCAATTCCGCCAAATGTTTGAATGTATTTAGTACCTCTCATTAAGCATATTCCCAATAATTTTTATAAAAAGCCTCTATGCTTAATGCCTAGCTACAATTATGCTTAATGGACCCTTATTTTCGTATCTACCAAGTCGGTGGACCCAAATTTCTATGCTTAATGACAGGTAATGCTTAACTACAAGGATGCTTAACGAGAGGTTTGACTGTATTCCCATACAATACTTGATTGTGAAAGGAATCACAAGGACAAAAAATGGTCAGCGAGCATGCATTTGCACAATTTGCGATCTCTGTGGCACAGAATATGATACAACAGTCAAAAAAATCATATCCAAACTTCAAGAGGGTTCTGAGTCGCGGATTTGTCTGAAACCGTAGTAAGTACATGTACATGCGTATCAAGATTCCACACCAACATAACGAGAGGAAGAGGAAAGGAAGGGAAGTATTCCCAGAACATGAACGGAGACATTCGTGAATCATTATCCGAGCAGTTCAAAAACGCCCTTCACGCTCTGTCGCACCGTGTCAAGTTTCTGCAATAGTCAGTGAGTCAGAGCAAGTGTGCAGCAAGTGTAATAAAGGCAAGAACTCACATTTTCGACTGATTCCCGGAGGCTTCGCTCCTTAGAAACAACCTCCTCTGCTTCCTGTCGAAAGGAAATAAGGGCTTTCTTTCCGTTTTCAACCTCTTGTTTCAACTGTTTCTCGGCTGCTTGCCGAGCTGCCTCGGACGACACCCGCTCTGCATCTACCTGTGCGACTCTGTTCTCTAACAGCGCATATTCCTTTTGGAAAGCTTGAAGGGATTCCTGGGATTTTATAAATCTGTCCAAAGTCTCTCTCTCCGCTTGCAATGAACCCTTCAGCGCGTCCTCAAAAACGTTTTTCTGCCTTTCAACGTCAGCGACTTTCTCCAGCTGGGATATCCGAGTTTTCATCTGATCGAATTCGGATTCAGACACTGCACTGCGCAACCGATCGAAATCATCATCTCGCGAAGCTTCGAACGCAACCTCTTGGTCTCTTATCACAGCCTCCAATTTCACAATCTCTTATTGACCTTTTTCTTCATGTGCAGCTATTTCCCTTCTTGCTCGCAGTCCTTGCTCGAGTCTTTTGATTTCGTCATTGCCTTCCTTTAGTGCCCCTTGCATTGTCAATTGCCGAGATACTCGTAAAACGCGCACTTCTGCATCGAGCCTTTCGATATGTGCCATGTGCCTGGCGCGCTCTTGCATGAGGAGCTCGATTTCTTGCCGCGCCTGGACGTAGCTGCGTCAGGAGATGTCTAACAGGAATTTAGGCAACCTGATATGCCTCGTTACGCACTTCAGTCAACAGCGTCTGCGTATTGAGCCTTTCTAACACGAAAGATTCGCTCGAATCCGAACGGCGACGTTTTGTAGGCACGGATGATGGGACTAAACGTCCGAATGTATCAGGCCCTATTATCTATAAAACCAGAGTATTCAAATGGGACATACTCCCAGGCTGCGGCGAGACTGTAGAGGGTCCTGACAGACGTTCAGGTATGGCAAGGGCAGAGTCATGCGCTTTGGCAAATCTTTAATAAATGAAGATCAAGCCTGCTTTATGCTCTTACTACAATTGACTTACTTGAAGGTTTTTACAAGGCTGGCCTCCACAAGACTCGACCGGAAGGGTCCCTGGTTTTTCTCTAACGATCTAATTTAATTATATGAATAAAATCACCTGGAAAGTACCCTACAATTCTCTCACATTAAAGTGTATACATGTATGACTGATCTTTGATTATGACCGAGGTGAGAATCTAACTTAACAAGATTGACATCAGAACTTACACTCCATGGAAGAACATTTTATACAGTGTATCCTCCTTCCGTAGACGAAAAAGTATGCTTTGATGGAGTTGTTCCTAGATTACATCAATACGACGAAGCCGAACAAACTGTATCCTGTTCACCGACTGAGAGTCCCAGTAACAAAGGACGTAACCATCGCGAAGACCGTATACATTTCGAGCACCTGGTAAGAGGCCTATATTTCTCAGAGCGCTAAGAAGGCCACTCTTGAAAGCATCCCATTGATCATCTCTTAAGTTTTGTAGATCCTCGACATCTCGCGACAAACACGATTCCAGTCCAACAGTCACAGCGGTCAAAAAGGTCATCGAATATGTCCGCTCCTTTTCGTTATATGCGTTTGAGTCTCGAATTCTATGTGCTGCGGCTCATATAAGAGCAGAAGGTAAAAGCGAGTGTTGACTGCGACACGATTGACTGACAACGAAATATGGATCAGGGAGAGAGATAAGAGAAATTCACGTATAACGGCACATCAAGTAACCAAACAGACGACACCATATTGACATCCTTATACGTCTTTCAATTATTTATACATTTTCCGTGCTCCTGTTCGGTTATGTTATGTCTCTCGGCAACGCACTGCCTACAAGTAAACTCTTTCACTGCTGACCGTGCTCTGTTAGAAACGAGGCTAACATGTAGGAGGCAGCAGTAAAATGACGCGACTGCTGTGCCTGGGCCCTGACCTGAGATCCAAGAATGCCCTGGGAAGTCAAACGTAACCAGAACCACGTCCATGTTACGAAACTCGTACAATAACTTTATGCAGAACATAGAAGTTGCCGCAATCTAGATAACGCTTCCACATACATTGTCTTGCCACTCAAATGGAGCTAACAAAGACTGCCTTAGTATGGGTAATTTGAGCTTGTATCACCTTCTACCGCAATTCCATCTCTGATCTGTTCAGCATGCTTCATATCGAGGTACGGCAAGATGGTATCTCCGTAAAGCCTTTCGCCTTTATATCTGATACCGCAAATCAGTAAAGCAAACACCCTCGATACTGAGGCACTGACAATTGGACGTCTTCTGGCCAGCTCCTAATTGCACTAGCCATACGACCCGGAACGCCGGGCTCTTTGACCAAATCTTCGACAGCGAAAATATAGGCTGAACATCCGTTAGCCCATTGTACTCAAGGATGTATATCTTGCTCACTTCTTATAGTAAAGACGATTGCCCCAGATCTAGGTAGGCGACGCAGGCTCTGACGTTCCGTGCGGAGACGGATCCGTTCGACGGTATCGGTCGGCGTCGGCGGCTTGAATTGCACTTTACCGCTCTGCTGCGCATCGAGTGTTGGCTCTTTTGTGAATTGCTCGAAATGGTCTTCGTTTCCATTGGTTGAGTCAGACCACGCCAATTCGTCTGGGTCGATGGATGCGATGCGAGCAGGGTCGTCTGCCGGCCGGACGATTTGGAAGAAATAATTGTTCCGGACGACGGGCTTATCAACAGGCAGTCGAGAAAAGAATCGTGCAAGACTGGTGTGAAGCTTCTCGCGGTCTTGATGATTGCAGTGATTAGAACAAGAAAAAAATGCATAAAAAAAGCCTACATTGGGGGACGGCTCCGCGTGTGTGTATTTCCTCCAACGGCAATCCAATTTTGTCCTCCATACGCCAAAATCCTAGTGGCAGAAGTCAATGGCTTTGTTCTTTCGCGAGTCTAACTTATCTCGCACCGGGCAAGAGAATTCCCCCAGCTTGAAAGTAATACCTTCCATCCTCACCTAAATCGATGAGCATCCCATTCAGTATTCATATGTATGCTATGCGCCTTCATGCAAACCTTCCACCATAAGCGCAAGGTCATCCTCGACGCTGTATAGTTTATCAATAAATGAGGGACGTAAATCTGAATTGACTTACAGCAAAGCCGCGACTTTCATAGGATCTTCTTCATCCAGGTCATGTGTGACACCAACGGGGATAATTGTGATGTGTTTTATCTGGCCATCGCTGAGCCAGCCGAAGTCACCTGAGCGAGGTGGGTGCCGTTTCACACTATAAGTATCTGGGTAGCGTCGAGAGAGGAACTCGGCCAACTCGTAGACAAGCTCTTTCGCTAAATATATTTTTATCACCTGCTTTGTAAACGATGCGCTCGGGGAGGAAGTACCTGCGAAGTGGCCGCCTGGGATGCCAGGCCGTGGAGGGAGAGTGTTGAGAACCTTGCTTCCTCGATCTAAAAACCTACTCATGCGTATCGAATGCAGTTCTGGAAAGAGCTTGTCGACTTCAATCCAGTCTTCCCAGACCATGTTCCGAATACCCATATTGATACTGCCGCTTATATGTCAGGCTTAGTATACAGGGAACCTCGAAAGTGCACATACTTGTACTTTCCCCATCTGAACGGGCGATAGCGAGAGGGTTCCCTATTCTCAAGAGCCTCTCCGCATGGTGAGAACGAGGGGTAGGTAAAATTTACAGGTATCCATTCTGCAATTCGTCAATAAGAGACAAGGCGCCGAGATGAAAAGACTCACCTTCTGGTTGCCTCTCAGTCTTGAAAGGGGTGCCAGTGCCCTTCTCAGTTTGCAGTTCTGTTGAAGTCAGCTCCGCCTTGGACTTGTTGATGGTTCTTGAAATAAAACGCCAAAGTACGAAGATACACGCCGCGCCCAAAAGTGTAGCCTGAGCATTTGACAGTGTGGACATCGTAGTGTAGAACCGAAGTCAAGGAACGGGAACACACAGTGAATTGCGGAGGCGAAGCCTCAGCATGTTGCTTCTTTAATATCTCAGCATTCACCTTATCTTTGACGTTTGCAGTCCTGCAATTTCGAAGGAGTCGTGGTACAGACTGCAGCTGATACTTATCAGTCTTCGGGAAACTAACTTAGTTTAGGAAGACTTACTAAGCGCCAGCAGGCGCTCGCTTTGGGAACACGTAACATCGAAATCATTTCTTCGTCGAAAGGACAGAAATATACAGCTGTTGGTATACAGACAGCACATGTGCTGATTGTCTGTACAACCGCGACATCAAGTCGGGACAAAAAACCGCGCAGAAAAGAAATAAGACAGGATAGGAAGATAGAGGGGACGTGCACGGAAGAAAAAGATAAGGGGATTCATGAGTCTGATAAAGCAAATGGTCACAATAACATGGCATAGAAGTCTTAGCATAGTCCGGCGTCTGATAAAAGTCCCTGTGATGTGGAATGATTCGGATCACAAAATGTTAAGTAGAATGTCGCAAGAATTCGTCCGTTAAACGGAGACGGGACTCCTCTGAAGGGATAAACGGCGTGCAGAGTATCAAAGCGATATCAAACCGCCCTGGCACCTTTTACACCGGTCCATCTCAATGTCCGTGATACTTTCCCGGTAGCGGGAAGTCATGTCGTCCTTAAGTCTCGAAAGCTGTTTCTCCCTTGAGACGAAAGCTGGCTTAGGAATCTGCAAATCGTTGAAACGCGGTTTACTGAATCCCCATGACAAAACAGGTAAAGGAAAGAAACTCGTGAAAGTTTGAAGTAATGGCCTAGCCGACATCGCTGCACTGAAACTGGTATCAAGCTGGCTCGGAGACGCTCGGTGGTCATCACAATCCAATTTTTCCGACGTTCGCAATAATTCGTTCTTCAGCGTCGACGAAAAGGCGTCTGGTCTAAAAGAGGAGGAAGAACAGTTCACATCGGCTGCATTAAAAGAGAAAAATGAGTTGGCCTACTCGACACTTTAAGTTGAGGTATGAAAGTCGAACCATAGTTTGACTGTGGCGAAGACCTATTGAACGTCTTTGCAAGCTCCAGGGGTCGACCTGTCTTCGCAGACGTCACAGACGCCTTTGGTGAGCAATTAGCCGCTATCTGCGGGACAGGCTTGCGCTTTGGCGTTGTCATGCAGGCTACCGCCGTTTTCGCTTGCATGAAGATCGGAGGAGAAGGAGGCGGAATTCGAGATGGAGGGGAGACGCGAGCGCCGATACTGCTAGAAGCTTTGCTTGACGGTGTGACTTCGAGATTTGCGCGAGCAGAAGGAGAAGGAATACCAGAGCGGACCAGTGCCATCGGAACAGGAGCAGGGGGAATCACGGACTTGCATTCATTATTAATAGCACTCGAACGACTAGGCAGTCCATTTGGCAGGCGTAAGCTTGCTCTGCTGTCCTTTCATCTGCGGAAAAACGAATGTCACGGAACTCTCTTGTACACTTTCCTCGAAATACGGAGTTGGCGACATCCTACTCAGTGTGTCCTCGCTGACCGAGATTGGGAACGTGAACTCTTCTGCTGCTTCGCTTTGGGATCCATCCCCATCTTCGTTTTCCTCCATGACAGCATTCAACATAGCACTCGTATTCTTCTTCTGCGCAGGGAGCACGAACGGCGGCATATCTTCCTGTTCATCGGTATCGACAAACTGTAGACGCTGGCTAAAGAGGCTTTGACTGTCCATCGCTGAGCAGTGACCCAGAAGGAGGGAGAATTATCAATGTCCTCCAAACAGCCGAAGAAATGGTCAACCTCCTCTTGCGAACGCCGAGGGGGTGTCTGTTCGCCGCGGGGAAATGTCCACGTCTTGCTGAGCGAAGCAGCGGTTAACATGCCCTACACTCTGGACTACGGGGGAAGGCAGCGGAACAGGCGTTGGACAGGGGGATGAAGACGGCGAAGGCGACGGGGATAACGATCTTGAAGATAACGGAACATCGCTCCGCGACGGCACTGGCGTGCTGTTGGCAGCAAGACGGAAATGGGATAAAGAACGTGGCAGATCCTCATCGAAACTGGACGCTGAACGCGTAGGGCTTGTGAAGCTAAGATCAGAAGCATCTTCGTCTTCGTAGCGTGCAAGCTCGTCGTCTTCCTCGAAGGCCCCATCGTCACGCTCGTCTGACTCCTCTTCAACGGCCTTCAAAGTAAAAGGAGCCTTGAGAGCTTGCCGGCCCTCTTCCTCCGAATCAACCGTTGTACAAGCTGAATCGATGCTCATGAAACCAATCCCCTTGCTTCGAGCCTGTATATTGAACGCCTTGCACGCCTCCTTCGGCTGCTCTCCCGTAACTCTGGGAGTCTCTAGGATACCAGCCTCGTCGAGCTGACGGATGAGTTGCTCGCGGTACGCCTGCTCGGTAGCCAATGTGTCGCGAACTTTGTAGAGCTCAATCTCAACGCCTTTCCTCGCTTGAAGTAACGACTGCGCATCATTGAGTTGCCGCTTCGCGACGTCTGCATCCTCCTTGAGCGCAGCACACTCTTGAAGGGCTTGTCGAAGTTGAACCTGAGTCGTCTCCAACCTGCGAGATATGCTAGAAACTTCTTCCTCTTTCACCTTGAGCTGGCGATCGAGAGTACCCTTTTCAACTTCCAGAAGGCCGAGCTTCTCGGTTTTCAACCAAGCCTCTCGTTTCTCGGCCTCCAGCCGGCGTCCCAGCACGGTTCTCGCATGCTCAAGATCCTTGACGCGCTGTCTCCATCCATCAACATCACTATTAAGCTCGTCACGTTCGGCCTTCAGATCTGCCACTAATTGCAACATTTCATCAGGCGGGTCTGTGCTGGTATCAGAGTGTGTAGAGACAGGTCGCGACCGCGAATGTAAGGCCCGCTCAAGCTCTGTTATCCGTGCCAACAAAGAAGCATGCGATTGAGACAGGAACATCTCTTCGCTCACATTACGTCGGTCTCGGCCGCCGACACTACCAAAGCTGCTTATCGAAGACGATGATTGCCTCTTCTCAGACGTCGGTGTGGCTCCAGGCGTGGGGAGGCCAGCAGCAGTGAACGAGGTTGGAGGAGAGGTCGTGGAGCCAGAGCGTATGTAGGAAATGCTGCTGTGTCTTTTCGGACCAGGAGACGAACTACCAGACGAGCTATCACCAGACATTTGGCGACGAGGGGACTCGGTGGACGAAAACGATGGCAATGAAGAAAGAGTAAGACTCATCTCCCTCTGAGGTTGAGGCATCCAATCCAAATCAATGCTTTCGGGAGTAGTAACGGAAGACGCCTCTGAAGAGGTGGTCAAAGACAGAGCCCGCAGCACCGGCCGGGGGCTTGGAGTAGGATCTGGGGTTGGAAGACCGGGGGAGGACGCACTCAGTGCCAAGGATAGCGGCCGAAGAGTTAAATTTGCTGGTCTGTGACGAACTGGGTTTGAAACATTAGTGCATGAGTTCAGCGTTCGGCCACCTGCATCAAGACGATTACAGTTTAAGCCGGTAGCCTCGACAGACTTGTAAGCTGGTGGCGCCGCAGAGCCAGCTTTGTGCTCAACCAAGGTCTGCTCTTCTCCCTCATCCTCATCCTCTTCTTCTTCTTCTTCCATAAGAGTGTGAAGTTGGTCTTTGAGAGAATTGGCCGAAGAAAGAAATTTCCCGAACGAGTCTCTTTTGCCAGAAAGAGAACTCGAAATGCCACCAAAGGAAGAGTTGGGCATCGGAAGTTTAGCTGCAGAACATTGTTAGATCGACGAATTTCAAAGATAAACGAAGAACGTACGCTCTGACGGTTTCTGAAGAACACCCTGACCGCTCAACTCCGGGATTTCCACTGTGTTGTTGCTAGGCCGAAATTCACTGCTTCCCTCAAGAGCGAGAAGAGCCCTGCGCCGGATCGAATCTCTGTCACCAAAATTGATATTATCGTTCGACGAAGAAGAGGGAAGATCGGGTAGCGCAACGCCCATTATTTCAGCCGACTCAACTCGAGTTGAAACAGACGAGCGGCGACGGTGGTGTGATACAGGCCGGGAGACAGGAACAGTTAAGGAAGAGGGACGAGAGCCAGAGGAAGGTATCGCAAGCTCAGACGCCGCAGAAGGAAGGGAATTAGATGAAGATGAAAGAGAGACTGAGGTAACAGAGCCATTTCTTGAGTGAGGGCGTCCGTTAGTTTGGGCCGATGGTGATGGCCCATTGGTGGTTCGACGAAATTGAAACGTTTCGAGCTGGAATACACGATCGATTTTGACCTTTTGAGTCCTTGCTTTAAAGAAAGTAACGTGGGTACATACCCTTTTTCTGGTAGAGATCATCTCCTGCTCCGGGGTCATTTCCACACTAAGCTGTGCAAAATCCATCATGTCGTCGGATGAGATAGTTAAAGGAACGTGTGTGCTAGATAGCTGCTGAAAAAGAGAGGATAGGCCGCACAACGGCGTGGAGGAAGAAGGAGATGATGGCAAGAGACAAGTCGAACGCAGGCGTCGGTGACCGACGAATGGAGTTCTCAGCCTAAAGACTCTAATTGCCGTGTTGATAAGTACCCACGCTTAAGCCAGGGCTGATCAGACTTTGATCACCGGCTTAAGCTTGCACGCGGCCATCTGGCTTGCTTTATTTACCAACAGCGACAAGGACATACACATTATTGTCATATAGATATCCCAGTAACTCTACCGTCAAATACCATGTCAGCCCGAGTAGTCAAACTCTTACCCTGCGGCACCATCTTCTTCGTGTCCGATCTTCAATCTCGGTTTCGTGAGCTACATGTACTTTCTTTGCTTTTAGCGTTAAACCTAACCTCTGAAGTGGCTCGCAAGGCAGAGTAATCCACGAGTTTGACAATGTTATTTCCACGACGAACAAAATGCTCAAGGTAGCGAAAGTAAGCATTTTGTGTATACGCTTTCTGGGCACTCTCCTCATCCATTAATAATCACAGGTGATGGATATCCCAGTGCTTGTCTCGGAGCAGAACCCAGAAAGTGTGTATACTGTTCTCATCATCTTGATTATCGACAATCTGACACGGTTCTGGGTGAAGAGCTCGGAAAAACTGTAGATGAGCTTGACCTGGCCCAGCTCGGGTCACTGCATCGCAAGACCTTCGCGAAGATGCTTTTCTCGCTAGTGACGCCCGACGTGGATGAATTTTTGAAGATGCCAGAGCAATCACATGTCAAGTCTATTGTGTTGATGGGCATTGAAGTTCGTTATAATTCTGTCTGCTCTCGTCTCGTATACTGAGATTGAGTTGCAAATCCGAATACAGACCCACATTTGTATTTTACAAACCGCATTGGACCTACTAGAGCGTGGCTACGATGTTCATGTTCTTGCTGACGGTGTCTCCAGCTGTAATAAAGAAGAGATCCCTTGGGCGCTGGCTCGTATGCGACAAGCTGGCGCACAGATCACAACAAGTGAGAGCGTGGCCTATCAGCTTATGGGTAAGAAACGAGATAATGATTTCAGACGTCGTTCTGATCTCTCTTTTCTTCCGCAGCGGATTCTGCGAAGCCAAACTTTAGATCATTTGCGCACATTATTAAAGAGGAAAATGATTCTACGAGGAACGCTGTTAAAGCTCTGCTGGGAAGCACGAAGGCACCATTATAAAAAACATTTCTGAACTTGAATATGAAGATAACTTCAATTCCTGTGTGTATCTAAGGTGACATGGTACGTGGTGTGTAAATACTTTAGAAATTAGATGTAAAATTACCGCTATAACGGATGGCTGCTCACTAAGCACTTCGGATAAATCTTCATCGTCACGTGATCCATCTGGCACAACGCGTCAAATCCGTGGGTTCTCGTCTTGCCATTGACACAAAGCACACCTTTAAGTAGCAGCGTCTGAACAACTACTGCAGCGTTCACCCACTTCAACCGCTTAAGCCAGAATAACTTTCAGTGTTTCTTTAGCCATGTTCGGAAAGCTCATCCACCTTGGCTTCGACGCCCTTCTCATCAGTGCTTTCCTTGCTGGCATCAAACGATCTACAGGGCTGACGTGCGTCCAAGCCCTCCTATTTTCTCCTTCGATGCTGCTGCTGATATGATGTGGATCTCCTTCTCTTTGGTAGTCTAGCACTTGCGCGAGTCCCGAATAAAGACATGCGACGTGAGCTCCTCTTGAGAAAGAATGCCCTACAAGTACTAACGACTATATCGCTCTGTAGAGCTATTGAGGTCATACTTGGAAATGGGTACGCACACCCATGTTGCTTCTAAACGAACATAAGGACATATAGTGCTATTTCCAGGAGAATATACCTTTGACTTTGCAGTGGTGATATTCGGGGTGAGACATCACAGACCTCTATGATTACCTATGGATGACATTACAGCTCATGTAGCGATCCTCCTCGTTCGAGCGAAAGCACTGAAGACCAGTATCTCTGTCATTTCCAACCGTTCGTGTTATTTTCCTTGTGGGTACCCGTTTTACTTCATGTATTTATTATAACTGAAGTTCGCACAACAAATCAGTTTGCTCTCGCAGTGTATATTTACGCATCTCGTTGTTTTGGATATTTTCAAATAATATTATGAACTTCCTTCGTCTGCATCCTCATCCCAAGAAATTGAAGACGAAGAAATGAAGAACGATAGAACCAAATGCGAAATCTGCAAATGCTCTGCGTAATGACATAAGCACGAAGCTGAGCAGACCGGGCGTATGATTAGGCGCACCTCTCTGGAGACACATCTGCAAATTGTTGTTTGTTCTCCGGGTTTACTTGTGAACGAAGGGATGCCGTCAGAACAAATTGACCGACTGAGCTGGCGAAGCTATAGATCACGCAATGCAAGTCAGGAAACATTCTCTCTCTCACAGCATGCGAAGACAACGACTAACCCAGCGAGAAAAGCGTTGAAAGGGTAGTTGGTGACGATGATGCAGTACAGAAACTGCGCAACACCTGAGAGCATGATGAACACAAGGAAGGCGTCGATGAGCTTAAGCCGGGGCAAGGTGTCGGCATTGTAAGACGTCCACAGCGATTTCATGGCTGTCTGCAGTGCCGAACTCGAGTGTTTTGTAGATGAGGTGCTGCTTCCCTTTGGTGTGGCCATCGTCGTTGTATGTACGCGTTCTGCTACACGTAGACGTGTCAATCACGGAGGCAGCAGTGGCTGTGTCGCTAATTCCCGCACCCAGAAAGACAACTGGTTCTTTTCTTTTTGCCGACCCAATTTTTGACGAGCAATTTTGCCAGGCGCGTGTACACATTACACCCATGAACGCCCTTGGACGCCAGCTTTCGGCCGGTTCGTTGCGCTATTCGCGGCTATGCTGGAACATGCTGCCCTCCTCAAGCCGCAGGTTATTACACTCCCCTAGAAAGCTTTGGTACCCGATCGAGGATGGTGTTGGAGACTTCTTGCCCCCAAAGGCGCTGGAGACAGTCGTAGAATGGCAGGATGGCCTTCTTGTTAGGCTCAATGAGCAAGTTCGTGGTGAGTTCAACCCGTAGCTCCTATTTTCTGAAAACCAGGATACTCATCGTAGTCGCAGACAGCGGGTACGAAGCGAAAACCGTGTTGCAGACTATCATCGACACCTCCGCAGACCGTGAAAAAATTCTTATTTACAACTACGCTTGTCTTGCTGCCAATAATAGCTTCTTCTTGGATAGCCTGGTATGTCGTATGGTTTTCGTGCTCCTTTGCCATGCACTGATTTCGGGAGAGTTTAGAAACCTCCTGCACCTAGTCAGTCTTCAGACGAGGAGAGCATTAGTCCTAGTCTCTATTCTGCCATCACATCCTCCTTCGGAACTCTTGGACAACTCAAGGAACGCTTCGTACACTCCGCATCAGGCATGTCATCTTCTGGGTGGCTATGGCTCGTAACAGACGGTCACAACCGACTGGCAGTCATACCAACATTTGGCGCGGGGACTCTACTTGTACGATCACGCGTCCAGATGCCAGAAATCGACCAAGTACCCGTGGCGAGAGAAGTCGACGCGCGAGAAGCTTCCAGCTCGACATCATCTACCTCTGACGCTTTCACGCACTTGCGCAGCGGGCCGTCGCCCACCTCGCCTGTCTCTGGAATCTCATCGTCGTTTCCCCCGCTAAATCCGCACACGCCCTCCCGCTCCATTCACGTCTCTGGCCTCATTGCAAATGGAGGCTATGGCTTGTCTTTTTCGCCATCAGTGAGAGAACCGAACGCTCTCAACGCAGCCGATGTCGAATCCGCACGCAAAGCCGCTCACTCACTCGGCTCTCGCATTTACCCTCTGTTATGTCTATCGGTGCACGAGCATGCCTGGATGAGCGCGGGGCTGGGCGTCTGGGGCAAGGAGGAATACGCTAAGCGTTTCTTCTCAGTGCTGAACTGGAATAAAGTCAGCGAGACGTTTGGCAAATTCCAAACCAATAACAGGGGTACATCCTCCTTCTAAGTAAGTCCGGCTGGACTCCAACTTTGGATGAGGATGCTGGATTATACTCTACTAATAGTTGACAATTGTTGTCTTACATTTATTGAGCGTTGCAAAAAAAAAAAATTACTAGTCATCGCGGCAACTACCATCTCCACTCAATATCTCCGCACGATCGCCCCCTCACACCTTTATACGGTTTATAAGTCTCATGCGAAACGCTTAGTTGATCTACTTTCAAGCCTGAGAAAGTGTATTGGCTGATGTCAAATGTTATTTGAAATGCTTTCGACGGTTGAGGTTGTGGTTTTCTGTAACGTCATGTTTGGGGTTAGTCAATCATCAAGGCAATTATGACATGATACTGACGAAGTCGTGAAGGTGCCACGCAAAGTATGTGATGATCCTTGGGGCGCTTTCTGGATCTCCCATCTCAGTTTCTATAAAAAGGTTAAACAATGAACACATGAGAAAGATCTAACAGCCATACAAGAGTTTTCGGGTTGAATCCCCATGATCCTCCTGACGAGACTGTGCAATTGGCACCGGTTGCGCCTTCGCCGAGGTACAGCTCCACAGTTAAACGTTCGATGAGACGAGTAGACAATCTGGAAGTCAACGTGAAGTTCAGAGTGCCTGTAAATAAGCTATCAAAACTCATGCAGAGGAAAGGTAAGTTATTCGAAGCTAGCTTGCTCACCACCGTTTTCCTCGATTGTAACAGAAGGTAAGAGAGAAAATGGCACAGGGATTTGTCGAGTGTTAACAATGGTCGATGGCAAGGAAGGCGCGTAGCGATAATCCATAAGCACAAAGCGCCCGTCAGGAGGCACGAAAGACAATGCCTTGTCGCGCGACCATCTTTGTAACCTATATATGCCAATCGCAGGGTCAGTTTGATTCGAATTCAAAAATTCTTTTCTTACCTTACACATGGGTGGAAGGAGCAATCGTGCAGAACGTTTATGTCCGCCAATGTTAGGAGTAAATCGGGCGTTCCTATACGCAGCAAAAATTAGACGTTATGCGTGTATGCAACTAAAAATACATGCCTGACAAACGGCTGTTTGTTTCAATCTTGCCCCACACTTGACTGGATATTACAGTGCCGTTTCTTGTCGACATTTGAGTCTCATACAAAGTCAACCATTTTTACTTCAACGTACTTGTTCACAATCGCACGTAAGTCCTCGACCATATCGAAGTAGATTTCGTTGTTATTATGCTTAATTCCAAGTTTCCTCCAAGGTATAGGCGAAGTAAACGGGTTCGAACTTGCTTTGGCTAGACCGGAAACCCCTGCTACCGACATTATCTTATTAAGTAGCGAAGGGGGTAGCACAATGTCGCGTAGGGCGCTGCGCTCGGTTGTTAGAGGGTATCCATTGTCTAGCATTTCTTCCAAGAGCTGACTAAATCAATCATGAATCCCCAACGAGCCGAGTTCGTCGGACGCACCTGATACACGACATCAAAATGATCACGCAAGATCGAACTTGAGATCTCACCGAGGTAGTCCTGTAGAGTGTCGACAAACACTTGCAGGAAGGCAAACACATACAATGCGTCGACTTGAAGGGTTGTCGGTGAGATCGGGGAGCGCAATCCTCTTCAAACTCACGCACCGTCCTCACTGACAGGACACAACAGTCTCAAACCACTCCCGCATTCCATGTGACAACACGCCGATGGGCCCTGATGCGCCGAGACATACAGCACTGGATCAACCTGGCCATTAGAGGAATTGGCAAGTGCGGTATTGAACGCGTCGATGTGCAAAAGCGGGTAGGCTGGCGACGTGGTCTTAAAGTTTGTTTGTATTATGGGGCGCCTTGGAAAGAAAAATTGCAACGGTAAAGTAAGCTCCACGTATAGTAAGATACTCACTCACCCATTGGGCTCGAGAATGATAAGGCCGTCGATAGCCATTGCGGGTCGTCGACGTGCAGTGATCCCTAGTGGTCTAATACACTGCAAACGCCGGTTACTTGAGTACGGTCCAGCCTACAGACAAGTTGCCGATATGGCCGATGATCGACGCTTGCATCTCTTCGAATTCGCTGACCGGCAAATTTGTCTCAAAAGACAAGTTTGGAAAAGTCAGAGAGTCAATCAGTGCCGTGCGTCTTTTATTCGAGCGGAATTCTGAGCTACCCAAATTCTTCTTTCTGACTTGTGACGAATATTCACAAAATTGAAAGAAATGTACGCAGAATGCTAGCATATAAACGCAAAGGGACTTAGAAGCTTGAGCTCAATCCACGTCGATGTGAGTGTGTACACTTATCGTCTGTTGATGTCCTCCGATAGATTTTGCAGAGGCAAGGAAGCGGCAACTCACCAGAGACTGTCTCGGACAACGAAAGTAGCCCAATTGGTCACTCTTCTTCTAGCGTTCTGAAAAGAGACTAGAAGAAATCACCTGTCCAGCCACAGAGGTGCGGTAAGATCATATACCTAAACAGCTTTCAGATTTTATCTCAAGAAGCAGAGGAGACATAGTTAACCTAAAAATCATGCGTACTGTACGAGGGAAATACATGTATGGAAGGGGACCAACCCAGCTACATAGTATTAAGGACTGGCTAGTAGCTGTTAGTGTTTAAACTCGGTTCCTTGGCAGTAGACTGCGCCGTCGTTTGCGAAAACATGCGATGTCAATTTGTTACGGGTGGCCCTCAGCATATCGCCAAATCTAGATACACGTAAAAAAAAGCGTGTTGGTTTTGTCGTCGACTTATTAGATATCAACATCGTGTGGAGATGAAGAAGCCCTTCGACATCTTTTAAACGTCGCAAGTCAACCAAAATGATCACTACTTTACCTTATAGCGTGAATCGACTACATTTCCTCAATCCAAATCAACGTGCCTACTGAAACCCGTGTATGGTGTGCTGGCCGTGAAGGGTGTGCATGGCGCAGAGAAGGCCGTCAGAACGGAGACCAGAATATTTAGCCCGGACTTGCTTGCCGACGCGTCATGCAGGAGTTTGGCTTTACGCTGCAAGCTTCGCTGGCGTTTCAGGTCATGAAACGCAACAAGCCCGTCATCGAGCACAAATTTGAATTCTTTACTTAAGAGAGGTTTTGCGACTCCGATTGTGTGTCAAGTCAAGAAATCGGAAGTACAGCTGGTTCGGAGATTTGTTTTTTTGGTTCTCTGCCGCAAGACATGGCGAGACAGGTGATCAAGCAACCAAGGATTTGTCCACAATCGGAGTTCTGTAGAGTTTGTACTTTCGCAGCCATTTTTTGCGCACATCGGCCTGCATCAACTCCGCGGAGGGTGCGTGGTGATGGTGATGATGCATAGAAGGAACACCGGATTGAGACCGCCGAAGCTTGAAAAGTCATGGCGAGTTGACGACGATCGGAGGAGTTAGACTTACGGCAACTTGCGGTTTACGTTAAATTGCTTGTGTGGGATGCAGTACATACTTACATCTTTACAAGAGATAAGTAAACAATACAAAAGTACAAGAGGATGAAATGAGCAGATCTCAGTATGTCTAAGAAAAGAATGAATGCGAGGATGTGGTTTATCGGGTCAGAGTCGAGAGTCTGAGTCTGAGCTTGCCGACCGTTTTGCTAATCTCAAGATGCATGCGGCCCAACGGAGCCGCGATACCGGGAAAAGAGATGCAAAGCGTTCGGACGAGACGTAAGTGAGGACACATAACCGTAGCACTCATTTGAAAAGTAAATCACTGTTTAGCGCGTGATTGCTGGTAGGTAAGTAAATGTAGAGAATGCCACGGGAAAAAGCTAATCGGGCTATGTATCGTGAATAACGAAACGACAGCAAGAGCACAGATGACGGCGGCGGACAGGCGAGACGCGCTCGACGGGAGCCTGCACTGCACAGCTGTTCCGGAAATCCGGCAGGACACGAGGCGAGGCACGAGGTGAAACGATTTGCCAACAGCCAGCTCTATCACGCACAACCGCACAATGTGTACACACTAATTTCCAGATAAAAAGAAAAGAAACAAAGAAGCAGACGAAACGAAGACAAACGGAGCTGGATGTTTGAAGGGGAATTATCCAAGCCAAAAAATAGAAAGAAAAGGCGTGGGCGTAGAACATGTTGGGAGAGAATTAAATTTATTGCAGGCGTACCTGTTTGAGGTGTCCGGAAAGGGCACCGGGCGGCAAGAACTGTATTCCCACAAGGGTAAATTAGGCAACTGGCGGGCACGCTTGCCGAGCAAGGGAGACCGTTTATGGACCGGTCACCACGCTCTGAACTGGCACTTGTCCTCCACTTTGACCGTCGTCTCTTCTCTCGACGTCGTCCTCCTCCCCTCCCTCCTTCCTCCTCTTCCTCTCTCCTTCTATATTTTCTTACTGGTTTTCTAGTCTTTATCAGTACATTTGGTACCCGTCCCTTTCACCTCTCCCTCCCATCACCACTTGTCTCCAACCCCACATCACCAACGCGATGCCTGAAGACATCCATCAAACCGTCCCTCAGGCAGCCTCACACATGATGAAGACCACGAAGCGCGGTCGTCCATTCCTCAAGGTATGTCGTTCGAGCACGATCTTACACATTCTCGCGCCCGTCTCAACAGACGATTCCTACGATTTTTTATCAGGACACGTTGGACCTTTTCGCAACGTTGATCGTTTCGCTCGACCTCACAACGCACAAGCAGTTCTTCAAGTCTTTCAACAACTCGTTTACGACGTACGTTCCGATTTTTATCGATTTTTATCTTGGATCGTACCCATCATTTTTTCCAGTGATGAGGCAGCACAGAACTTGGCCGCGTTGAAGTTCTCTCAGTCTAATCGTGGCCCGGATCCCCGCGACCCTTCGCGCATCGTCACTACGACCACGACCACCACGTTCTCAATGACCCGCGATATGGCAAAGGCAATGTGCCAGCACTTTATGGACGCTCGTCTCATCGAGAACGCAGCCGATAGGAATTCGAATCTGTTCAAGGAGCGTGGTGTGTTCGTCCTGACTCCAAAAGGCTTGCATGTTCTCGAACGCTTCATTTCCAAGAACGGCATCAGTGCAGAGCCTCTGGCGAAGGTCTTCTCGTCTCAGCCAATTTGTCTAAAATTACTTCATCTCGAGCGTCGCTCTTCCGATGACGAGATCATTATTTCGCAGGCTGTGGTCACAGCTCTCTTCCGACGCTTCGCCGGCCGAAACGCGAACTATATGCCAGATGCAACTGTACAGATGGACGCGTCGCAGGAATACCATGAGCGGTCGAAGGGCATTCCATCGATGGATGTCTCCGAGCGCCAACCAGGTATTATTGGGCGAAACAACGTAAGTGTGTACAAATACTGCTTCCAGGCGGTCACAGCGCTCGAATGGCTTTGCGACTTTACCTCAATTGTTGGTCGTGACGAGGCTGCGGAGATGGCAGCTCACTTTGTCCGGTTTGGGTTGATTTCGCTAGTGAGCGATAAACGGAAGGGGAATGATTCTGCTATCATATTTACTGTGCGCGGTAGCGCACCTGCTGGAAACTCGCCTGTGTCGGTGCGTGCTCTTGCCATCCCTTTTTCTTATGACGTTCTGATTGTGCCTTTTCGTATCTCTAGCAACAAGGTGAATTCCGCTGCACGTCAAAGGCAATTTACCGTATTACGGATGAAGGCCGTCGAGTCGCACGTTGGGATGCGCCGCAAGGCCGCGTCGCTGGTCACGATTCCCCAAATACGTCAACCGCGAACATTTCGAAGGACGAGAGATCGTCGTTGGAGCAGAAAGAGGATGCAGGCATCTCCGAGAGCACGTACCCTGCGAAGTCGGAGTCCACCACGGACGTGAGGATTCAGCGTCGCGTCTCTGTGTCTGAGCGTCCCGCCGACGTTCCTAGGCGCAGCCAGAAAGAAAGCAACACCGATCGTTTGAAGTACATACTGAACGAACCTGCTGTTCGCTCTCTTTTCCGCGATTTCCTTCGAACCAACTTCTGTGAGGAGAACTTGTCTTTTTGGTTGGAAGTTGAGGACTTCAAGCGCAAATTCAACACGACATCGAGTGCGAGAGGTGGAGGCGAGTCTTATCGAGTAGTACCGAACAAGTCAACGCCGGGTCAAGCGGCGATGGAGAAGCATCACGAAGGTCTTATACAGATCGCGTTCGTCATCTACAACACGTACCTCGCACCCTCGAGTCAATGCGAGCTCAACATCGATCATGGTCTTCGAGGCGAGTTGGTTGGGTATCTGAGCCAGGTCATGACGGATATCACGGGCAAGTCATTCCAAGGGCGTGTAGAACCGGAGCAGGCTGCAGCTCTGAATGCAACCCAGCTACAGACGATGATTCGCTTATATGATCGCATTCAAACTCATGTGTTTCGTCTGATGGCGACGGATTCGGTGCCCAAGGCGAGTTTATTTGCATTCATCGTCACGCGGTTCTGAGGTGGCTAATTTGTTGTATCTCTACAGTTCATCAAGACGCCCGAATTCAAGGCACTGAGAGCCTGGGTTGAGGATGATGGATCCACCGATGATGATGCACCCGACCAAAGCCAGCCGAACCCTGCGCTACCTCCTGGCCTCACTGATGACGAGATAGGCCGTGTCCACGTCACGAAGTCGCAGGCAGCGAACGAGCATGCTCGACGGCAGCAAGAACGACATGGAGGGAAATCATGAGTTTCCATACTCGTGACTTCTTTTGTTTATTTGCATCGTCTGGCTTCTGCGCATTCATCTTCCGTATCTCCGCTCAACATTGCATTGCGTCTTCTCATCAATGTCTCCGGTTACCTTCTCTGCACGTGGTTCTCCTGGTGGTGTACTACCCTTCGCCAGCGTCGTCGTTCTCGTGAGGTTTGACCTCTGTCGACCTTGTTCACAAAATAAAGGTCCATGCGAATTTATCCCTTCACCATTAACCCCGATCTATATGTCACTCTTCGCCTTAGCTGTACTTGTACCTTTACTCTACACCACCCCGACGATTCTCAGGCAGGCGTTCTTGGGAATCCAACTAATTTGGTATCGTTTGCACTGTTTACCCCTCGTACAATCTTCGTGTTCTTTTCGTTACTTCTATCTCTGTTCTTCTTTCTCTTGTCTCTTGAATGGTCGTAACGGTCTTTAATAATTACTACGACTGCGACGCTCGGGAGGTGTATATAATACCGTAGGGAACAGAAAAGTAATAGATTTCGTGCGAGAGGCGTATTTGTAACTTCTTCACCTGTTGCTCCTGGCCATACAGCCCATCGTCGATTCCGATCTTTCTTTGTAGAGCCATGTATAGTCATGATTCGATACTACGGAGTCCTTCCAGAGAATTGGCTGCTTATTTGAAACATCGAATAATCGACCTTTATAGTATGTTGAGTTGTAAGAAAAATCAGCTCTTTTCAGCTAAAGATACTTCCAGGCAAGTTTTCTACTACTCTACAGCATGAATAAGTAGATGTATCGACCACCCCATAAACCCACATGTCAAAACGTACATGGATTTAGCTCCTCTGTATAAACATTAGGCACACAGCCTTCACCTTGTAGATATGAACAACATAGACCAACTATTCATTCCGGCTCTTCATCATCGTTCGCTACAAGCGTACACACTTTTCTCTTACTTCATCTCAGGCCAAAATACGAAACTGTATCGTGCGGGACCCGGCACGACCAATCGTCTTCTCTTTAACGACGAACAATAAAGTTACATAAGCCCAGAATCCCCGGATGCTTCTTTCAAAACGAATACAGAAACATACGGGAATGTCTTGCACATGCAAAAGATATTGATATATGTAGTGCCTGACACCTGTGTCCACGTCCGTGGGACGCAGAAGTGCGTGGGAATCAGCATGCATTCAGACGTTAAATCAAGTTCTACTTCAACTTGTCGCATTCATCTCCTCGACGATAGCAAAGTCCTCTTACTTGGAACAAAACATGTCTTGGATTATGAACCCTACAGGTGAGCATCCGCCTCGCAATGGCCAACAGGAGGCGGAGGAGAAGGTGCGTGCCGTCATCGAACATCGTATGACAATCCATGACGCGAACGTGTCTTAGGTCGAAGATTACTCTGGTCGCAAAGTCTCAACGAGGGCAGCGAACCAACCTTTTCTTGCGTACGTCTATATAGCACTCGACGGTTATTGGAGCTCAATCTTCCGGTCCTCTAGATACACGAGATACAGGGAACAGCAGAGGCAAGAGCATGAAAAATGGTTGGAACGCAAGAAGGACCGTGAAGAGAAGCTGGCGAAGGGGGAAGAAGTTGGGCCTGAGGAATCTGACCCCACAGTCCAGGAGGAAGTTGGCCTTCTCGGACTGCTGAAATTCATCGTCTACTGTCTCCTCTTCCTCGCTCTTGTTGGCAAGTTTTTTACCGGAAGCTTCTTGTTCGACTATGAAAGTCAGTTGCCTGCCCTAAAAAAACTATGGCCTGTGAGTGATTCTAAACTCCTACACAACTGTTAAATTGAAGCAGTTATGACAGACGAATCAACGCCTGTTCTCCGAGGCCGGTCTGTCCAATTTCGATGGGGGAGACCCCAAGAAGCCAATCTACTTAGCTGTGCGCTCATCTGAAGCTTGATTTCCTCGAACCGAGTTTGAGTTCTCAGTACAGATCGACGGTGATGTTTACGATGTAAGCGAGGGGCGGCGCACTTATGGGCCAGGAGGCTCTTATCATTTCATGTATGTAGATCAAGTGTTGTGTTCCCCCGGTACGACACTTATTCATATATTTCTCTTCTTCTAGGGCTGGACGCGATGCTGCCAGAGCTTTTGCTACCGGCTGTTTTGCGACCCACAGAACACATGATGTACGAGGACTCAGCGAAAGAGAAGCTAAGGTACGTAGTCGCGTCTGTAATTTGCCTTCACGTTTTGACGGGATACATAGAGTCTGGAACACTGGAAAAACTTCTTCACTAATCATAAGAAGTATATCAAGGTCGGCAGAGTAATGCATCACCCTATTGATCCTTCGAGTCCTATTCCGGAGCACTGCAAACCAGAGAAGGCTCCTGTGGTGAAGAAAGAAGAGAATTCTGAACCTCCCGAACCACATGCCAAGCACGAGGAGTTATGATATTATATTTAAACATTTTGTCCATGTACATACTAACGGGCGCTACCAGGCGTGGCAATTAAAGAAAAGCTAAATTACTGGAAACGAGCGGACAATCGCGAAACTCATTGGGGATAACGGAGAGTGAGTGCTGCGATCTGAAACGGCGAGCATTGCATCGCCTGAAGCCAATGTTTTAAGTATTCACGGCTGCTTATACCGAAGTGTTAGACAACTCAACTCGGCGGATTGGACCAGAGCACACCTGTCCGGTAGGACCTCGGTTTAGAAGGTAATTCTTGAGGATAGGGAAGTCGGCCATGCTAATGTCGATCAAAGACATGAAAGGATCGCTCCCTCCTCCCCGGTACTTCGCTATTACAATATTCCCTCGCCAAGCATTTTCCTCGATGAAGGATCTACCTTGAATCTCTCGAATGGCCTTGTTGATAGGAAACGGAGCTCCTGTTCGTGACACTGATCGGCCAAAAGATTAGTTCATGCGGTGCAGCCATAGTTTCGACATTTCGATACTCACCGACAGGGTAAAAGATGATATAAGGATTTGCGAAGCTCTTCGTCATCCCCTCCAAGGAGTCAACCAGCTGCGTGCGCTCGGTGAGCAATAGCAATACAACGATTCACAACTACTTACTTGCACTCGCCAAGCTCTCTGACTTGGAACATCCGCAATTGTGTCCATATGAACTTCCGGATGAGGCATGACGGATACCAGGATGAGCTGGCCTGTCTGCGGATTAGTCCGCGTGAGAGGGCTGTTCAGAAGATTAAGTTCAACCCGGATCAGCAAAGGACGAACAGCAAGGCGAACCTGGTTGGGAGCTCTACGACCTGAGGCGGCCGCCCGTCGGCCGGGAACAATATGGCGTCGTAAGAAAGTAAGTCATCCATTGCTACAGAGCATACTTAGCCCAAGAGCCGTTTGAACGAACAGAACCAATCCTCACCGTGAATTAAAAGGGTATAGCGATAAGAGAGAATTCGAGAGAAAAGGAAGAAATGTGGGAAGAAAAAATAGTTGTCTGAGACTCTGAGAAAAATGGATCGTCATCTTGCAGTCTTATACCTTCCAACCTTCTCCGCCGCAGGCCATCGCCATGCCGTTAGGGCAGTGATGTGCGCGCTACTGCAGCTGGTTGAAAGGGTCGCGCACGAGGCATTCAACGCCCTGAACGTTCTTATCCTCAGTAAGCATGCATCACCGACACTTTCAATAAAGAGGACTGCTTTTCAATTCTTCACAGATAATCAGAGGTCGAACTGTGCGATAACGAGCGTACATAGGCCATGAAGGAGATCGCTTCGACCATCATCAATGGATGATTGTCTGACTGAAATTGAAATGTCCGCTGTTTTCTGGAGGAATCCCCCGTCGTTACTCATGAGGCGGCGCATCTGCAGCACGATCAGCCTCCCTCTTTGATGGCACAACAGGATTCTCCCCAGACTTTTTGCCCCAAAGTTGAGTTTGCCGTTTGGTCAGGCGCCCTCGTGTGGTGAATTTGCTTTACGCGACAGATTGATGTTACCTGGTGGTTTACACCATGAATAGGGATTTTTGACGCTATTGAGGTTTTTTGCACATCAATGACTCAAGCATGAGAGCATTCTTAGTTGAAGATGTATACACTATGACGCCGAGTATCTTTGACGGGATATCGAAGAACCACCCGCGAAGTCCGGATATACCGCTACAAGCTGTAACCGACTACTAGTGACTGAGTAATAACATGCCCATAAGCCTTGCCCGCTTAGGAGCCCTCCGCTATCTTTACAATTGACTACATTCCTGAAATCGGAATCAAGTTGTGCACTCTCCGACGTCGGGCGTATCTTAAAATGAATTTCCTCTGAATCTACAATCGTGTTGCGATCTCGGGTCGAGAAGCTTCTTGAGTATCGCCTGTTTACCACACGCTTGAGACACATGCCAGATTATCAGCACGCGTATACCTTTGATTCATTTTAAGAACGAGTACATGCACGAAACTCTTGCTGCCGACGGTCTAGGCGATTTATTTGTAGCTCGTATCTTAGGGGTCTGCTCAGCGCAGGCTGAATTAGTCGATCTTTACCTGTAATTTGAGCTGATGCCTGCTCTCATGTTGGCAATTCAACATCTCACCTGCGCGCTCAAGCAGCTGCGTTTGCGGTGTGGAGATACCGGAAAGAGCTGTGATTAAACCTCGATTGAATGTTGGATCAAAGTCGAGTCTACCGCGATACAGTTTCGATGGAACACACAGCGACCTGCTACCTGTAAAATGAAAATAGTCGATAAATTCCTGACTCTGCGTTCTTCGTGGCCAGAGGCTACGGACTGTTGTAAAGCACTGCCAGTCTGATTATTGACCGGAAAGCTGTGATAGTTGCCGGAATTATCGCCCGTCAGAGAAATCATGAAGCAAGTATGAGCCAACACGATGAGGTCGCATGCACTCCCCTTAGTTTATGTCTTTATTAGTTGAAGATCCGTAAATTCGACGAGTGTGTTTCAAAGAAGCTTCAGGTGGATCCGAGATGCACAGGAAATTGTAACACGCCGTGAAATGTACGTCGATTCTTTACCCTGAAAACACAAGATCTGGTCTTTGGGAACTTTATTTCTATGCCGAATCACATTTCAGGGCACAAGAGATCTAGACAGCAACGATGTATACATGTACGCCCAGGACGAGCAAACCACTGTGCGTCTAAAAAAGGAAAGTGGACGTCACCACGGCGGCGACGCGCTCTCAACGCGCTTTGCCGTTGTTTGCAGTTCGAGTCTCAACATCTAAACGTTCTAAGATCCAACCTCTCACAGCAGCCACATACTCAAGAAAGATGGATGGCCGTATTCTAGCTGCCTCGCACTTATCATCCATCTTTGCGTCTTCCGTGCATGTCACGACTCATGCTGTCCCTACCTCGCGACGCGACATTCCTCTTGCGACTCCCAACGCGGACCTTCTGGACGATCACGCCTCTCATTCATCACTCTTTTACTCTCCGACCGCCGGCCATGTTCTAATCCGCGTCATCCAGGGCGGTCTAGCCGTCGAGCTAGTCTCGCTCTCTTACAGTGTGTCTCCAGTTCGGTTTCTTTTTCCAGCGACTATCGTGCCCAACCCAGCTCTCGCTGCAATCGACGAGCAAGTCTACCTCATTGTTGTAACATCTGTTGGCATATTATTCCGCATCGCTCTTCCACTTCACGAAGGCGGTCAGTTTTGGCATGAACCAATGCCGAAAAACTGGTGCAAAGAGTGGCAGATCAAGAAATTGGGAGGCGTCGAGCCTAGATTAGTTCATGTCCATGACCCGCAAGATGTAGCCATTGCTTTAAGCTCGGGCGGGTACCTAAGGCTCCATGCTACTCCTGATAGCTCCGCGGAGTATGGTGGTAAGGCCATCTACATTTCAACAGAGCTGACATGAACTTATAGAATGTTTTAGATTACTGGTCGGAAACTGAATGGAAACTGTCCAACTGGTACTCCGTATCAGCCCTACTTCCGGTGATGTCATGCGGCCAAGAAGGCTCCGGAGAAATTGTGTCTATGGCTTCCCCCTGCTTGCCAACTGATAATTCCGATTTGTTTACCATCTCGCGCGACCGTGTTCTGCGGAAATGGACCGTTGCGAAAGGCTGTCGAGCTGAGTTAGCTTTAGGTGATTCAAAAGGTCACCACGAGAGCCCTTCGCCTTTACTGGACGCACGGCCCCATAAACTACTCCAGGTGATTACTACGGCGGAATACTCCGGTATTACTGATCAAAGACTTTTACTACTTGTCTTCATCCCTACACCTTCCTCGTCTGCTTCGGGCGGAGTCTTTCGACTATTTAACACGGATCGTGAACCATGGAATTGTGTCATCGCCTTCTATGCATCACCGGACAGCACGCATTGCAAAATGCAGGATTTCATTTTTAGCGCAGGAAATCTATATGTGCTGTGGGAAAAGCAAGGTCAATCGATGTTGGAGGTGACGTACTTGAATCCGAACGAGACGCCACAATCTGATATGCAAACTAAGCAATGGCTCAAAGTACAACTCGGACGATACAGCGAGCTTACTCAAGAAGTGGTCGATGAATTGCTTCTGCAACCGGGATCTCTGACAGACAAATTCTTACAAACTATTATGCGACCTGGTTTCTGCTCCGTCGTCACTTTACGTGCCGCCTTGCAGGATTATAAGGAGCATTACCTATCTCTGCCAGGCCCTCATCCTCCTCCCTTGATATCCTCTTATGCAACTCTTAGCGAAAATATTGCAGCGGTCGTAGGTTGTACTGTTGCTTTAACGCGCGACCCTCACACTGGAGTGGCTCTGCACAAGCAATATTGGAACGCTTTACGACGAGATTGGGAAGGCTTCGTGGCTCGATGCAAAGAGATCGAACGGAGTGCTCGGTGGCCTATTTGTTTGGGCCTCGTCGCGAATTCGCAAGTTCTAGTGGTAGAGCGCGAGCGAATAAGTCAATGCGTCGAGGAAGACACGCCTCTGCAGCTTCACCGACTACTTTCTTCGTCATGCGAGCTTGATCGTGTCCACCTGCTCTTAACCACCTGTTGGATTCTGCGGAGCAAACTTTCCATACCGCTCATGCGGAAGATTGAAACAGAAGCCTTGAATATTCTCAATCAGGAATTCGCTTTTCCACTAGCCGACATAGTCGCCGAGGCATCGCGTGGGGTGTTCGTAAACTTAGACGATGAGCTCGACAACTGGATCTCCAGTCGGCTGGAAGACGTTGGGGATCTTGATAATGCTTTACGCCTTGTTCTGGATGTTATCGGAGGTCTGGACAAGGGAGTCAAGCAGGAAGAAGATGAAGTCGAGCTCATCATCCCGCCGGTGACACTTGAATGGGTTCGGGCGTTGGCAACCTCATATGTTGCAGAAACGATCGAGGTCAGATATGACCTATGTCTTGCGGTCACAGCTTTACTTTTTTTCTTGGGAGAGGATCTGAAGAATTTCGATCCCCTTTTACTCGCCGAGGTCTTCTCCGTAATCCGAGGTGTTTCGATGTCTCGCTATTTATGCCGGCAGGCAGCCGGTGATCTGGAGGGAACGAAGCCCTTAATTCAGGAAGCAACTACTGCGGACGATGTTGTCTCTCGTCTAAATAGCATGCACATGTCACGAGGGAGTAAAAATCCCATTCCGACCTATTCACTCGCTCATCAACTTCTTTCTGAGACCGGGCATCCTTCTCTCCTTCCCGCTGCTGCCCATTATTTTCTGGACCAGCTTGGCCTGCTTGCAAGTGAATCGCCCGCCCATGCGACCAGAAGCGAGGTGCTAATATGTGAAAGGCTTCGCTTGCTGGGCTACCGCGAAAGCTCGAGATATTTGCTAACCTGGCTTCCACGGACACCAGCGGTATGTTATGTTCTCGGTCGGTTATGGATTGATGTCGGGCGCGAAGATGAAGCTATCCTCTTACTACAAGGTGTTGCTGGCAGTTTTGGTGAGTGCTTGTGCTGTAG
The DNA here is from genome assembly GCA_021029095.1 of Phellopilus nigrolimitatus. Lineage (NCBI taxonomy): Eukaryota > Fungi > Basidiomycota > Agaricomycetes > Hymenochaetales > Hymenochaetaceae > Phellopilus > Phellopilus nigrolimitatus. Next base: position 570,918 of record JAJOHG010000003.1, on the reverse strand, counting down.
AAGTTGTGTAGTACAGAAGCTGAATTGCCATGCAGGTCCCGATAGTGTGTTATCGCTCGATGATAATGAGGCTTTGTCTGCCGTTTTGCCTTCGGGTGGACTTTTTCTAACAGAGTGTGATTATTACTTACATATAGCCGAGTTATTCAGAACTGCTGGTATGACTTTGCATGAAGTTTCTTTCACCAAATCAGCTCTGTCGGTGTGGCCTGACGGAGATGACTTGACTGAAGTGTCGGTAGCGTCGTGGGCTGCTGTCATAAAAGGATATACGGATCTGGGCCTTTACGAGGATGCATATTGTGCACTTATTGCGTCTCCGCATGTTGATCAGTACGTGTTCCGTGCACGTCTAAAGGAGATTCGGTTCTGACACTAAACGTTTATAGGAGACATCAATATGTTGCGCATTTGGTATACAAGATGTGTGAACATGACGCCCTGAGTCGTCTGTTAGCGATGAATTTCCGCGGACTTATCCATGAGGTGGAGCTTTCTTTGTCGTTTAAAGCCCGCAATGCAGATCCTCGCAGCCGTCCGAATTGGTCCCAAATCCTCTACACGTGGTACACAGTGCGGGGTGACTATCGGAACGGTGAGTCTTAAACTGCGCTGTCTGATTTCTGCCCCAGATATCTGACGTAGTTGTAGCGGCTCTCACAATGTATATTCGCTCACGCAGATTGTGTGATGTGCAAGGCGATTCGACGACTTCCGTAGGTTTTGCCGAACAGCAGGCAGAAGCGCTAAGCATAGCAATGAACGCGTTGAGTCTCATCGAGAGTAAAAACGCATACATAGTTGTTCCTTTTCAAGGAGCAAGTTTACCAGTAAGCAAAAGGTTTTTTCTTAGAAATTAATATTGCTTAGCAGTGTCTAGCCTAGAAAAAAGCGACGAACAGGGAGTTATATACCGGAACATCGATTTACAACTGGACAACGCAACGTCGAGATTGTGAAACTCGCCGATATCGAACAGGAATATACTCACCTCACTGCAAACATTGAGTTGATGCGTCGAGATCCGACATTGATGCGAAATGGAGGCATGAACTTAATTTCACTGAAAAGCTGTCTTGTTGGTTGACCCAACTTACTCCCCAGAGCCACCCTTAACGCCATGGATCACCGTATCAAAATTAACCCAAGCTGGTCTATATGACCTTGCGATGTACACAGCGAAAGCACTTTCTGTCGACATGTCCGAGCTCTTCCAGCGTTTGGCACTGCAGTGCTTGCAATTATCAATATCATTGCATTCAAATTCGTAAGTCGATATTATTCGCATCCCTGACAATGCGCTAATCATAGAACGTTTTCAGAATGGAGGTCGAATTTTCAGACTGGCTCCTGACGGATCAGGTTTCTTCCTGGCCTGGCAGTCCTGCCGACCGTGGCTGGCGTTATCTCCGGCAATGCTTGGAACGATACGATTCGGCAGATACAGACTATAGCTGCAGCAAAGCTGTATTGGAAACATTGTTATCTCATGATTCGTCATCACCCTTGCCACCATGGCTTCTGCAGACTATCAAGGTACGTTATGGATCTTATTATGGCGCTTTGTATTCCGACATTTTTTGTGTTCTCTACCAAAATTGCAGGAAAACCATCCTGATTATCTCATTCGACTGTGTCTACGCTACGGGAATCTTGAGGAGGCTCTCGAACACACTTTACGAATGGTCCGAAATGTGAGTATCCTGAATGTAACCAGCGTTCGTCCTTTAGATGTTGATCATAATTGTCTCAGTCTACTTCGGCTTGGGGCCATACATCGTCTACTCAATCGTCATGCACGTGGCTGCCTTACACTGTAATCGATGCAGTGCTTAAAACAACCGAAGAAAACATATCTCCCCGAGCACAAAAACTTCGGCAGTCTTTGGAGACGGAGGTATCGAATCGCATTGTACGCCTGCAAAGGCATTGCGAAAAGGCATCTACACGATAACTATGTACTCTTGTTTTCTGTGAGATCTATAGGTAAACATAATTTCGAGTGCCTTTGTATTTCCTCCTCGTAATCACTCAAGTCCGGGACAAGTCACTTCACTATGGTTACTGTATGAGCCTACATATTCGGATTTTTCTGCATGCTTTTTTAATAGGTAATCGGAAACAAGATGGCAGAGCATGACCGGTACAAAAATAAAAGCATTCTTTATCGTGACAGTAGAAACAGCATGCAAAAGGAAGCACAGGATCGAATAAGAATCTGACAGAAGGAAGACAGTACCGAGACAAGAACCATAATAATCCAAACAGACAACACGGCATCCGGCGTGTAATAGACATACTGTCGGTATGCAAAGAGCAAGAAACAATTACATGCGAGAATTGTCGGGCCTTTGCATCACATCTAAAAATCGCACCCACTCTCCTGGACCAAAGCCAACTGAAGCACCCCACATCGACTCGTCCGATCCCTGTGCATAAGTTGCTTCGCCGTACTCCGGTGGTTGAATAGAATAATGGGCACGAGGTGGCTGAAGCTGTGGGGCATACGAGTGGGTAGGCACACCGGTCGGACCAGGATGGGAAGGGTGGTGTGATGAGAATGAGCTGAAATTGCGAACAGATTGCTGAACGTGGGGAGCCGCTTGTGCATAAGGGGGTGCAAGCGTCGGCGAAGGACCTCCATCCAGGGATGTTCCCAAGGGATCTGCGACCGTACCGGGAAGATGCAACTGCGTAGAAGGAGACACTGAGTTTCTGGTTACCACTGGGAGTATGCCGTCCACCGCAGACGGCGGTGATTTTGACGAGCCTGAGTGCAGCGGTGAGTCGACCGTACCGCGCCGACCGGGCGAGTCAACATGCGAACGCGGATAAGCAGGGGAGTCGTGGTAGGGAAACGCAAGGCCCTTGACAAGCTGCAAGACATGCTTCCTTTTACGATCGCTCTCCTCAGAAGACTCTCCAGTAGGTGGTGACTCATACAGAGGGGCGAGAGCTGAAAGGATGTCGATTGCCTTGTCCGCAATAGCAACTCCACGTGACATATGAAGAAAATCGAGAGCGCGCCGAATGTTGGCACGGAAGAGATTTGCGCCTGGTTGGTCCGGGTTAGCGATAAGCTGGAATGAGAAGAACATAGCGGCACTAAAGTTGTGGAATGGCATCCAATGTACATGCCCTGGTACAGCGAGCGAAGAGTTGGCGAGTAGTTCAGGACGTGCCTGACCAACGAGTTGGATCAGTTTGTCTGCAGCGCTTACAGCCGTGTCAAGGGACTGAGACATGTGTTCATCCATTGAGCTGTTACTCCCCGCACTGTTTTTCTTGCTTGGAACCCGCTGACTGTCGTGGGCTGCGGCAGCGTATGGTCTATGAAGCGAAAACCGTATGTGGTAGTATGATGTGCGTATAAGAATGCTTTGCACACCGAGACGCATCGCTGCAGGCAATGGGCTAGCCAGTGAACGTGCCAGTCGGTACTCGTCAAGATCGAGCTCTTTCGGCATATCCTGCATCCAGGCGACGAGCTCATGGTCGTGTTCCTGGACACGTTCGTATGCAACGGGACGGATACACACAGCATCGTCCACAATGTCACCGAGGATGGAAGCAAGGCGGAAAAAGTGCAAGATCGGGAGAAACACTCGCGGATCGGCGTCAGGATCGACGTAAGACGGCATGCGCGTGTCGAAATGGTGAGAGGCAATCGAAAGCGGACGACCGAAAAGAAAACACTGCCATCTGTATTTTAAAAGAAATTAAGAATCAAATATACATCCACTGTCTGCCTTGCAGCCTTGGTGTCGCAAGCTTACCGATCTAGATGGATAATATACCACCATGCCCAGCGCCTACGCTCCGCGGTCTCGCGAGGCATTCCCCATTTTCCAGGGTCGCGATGTAGGCCCATGGCAGTGCCCATACTGACAAGCTCCCCACGTATCGCCCAGATCTCCTCTGCGTCATTTTTAGACAAAGTGAGATAATGCGTACGGATTAATAGCAGCTCTACTAGTTCGAGAGAGAGGGAACGAGATTCTGTGCGGTAGCGACTTAGTGCATCCCGTGCAACATCATAATAACGCTCGCCGAGTTCCTCGCGCGTTGGAGGAAGTGAAGTTAGCAATGCATGTCGCTCAGGAAGATATCGAATGGCAAGGGCCATGATCACACAGAGCGTTGCGAGCACCAGACGATCTGAAGACTGGCCGGTCTTGAACTTCTGCCAAGCTGCGAGAAAAGTGCGCGGATATATGTGACGATACATCCAGTTACAATACTCGAAGTAAAAGTCGATTAAACCTAAATTTTTGAATGAAAAAAAATTCACAGTTAATACCATAACGTAAGACAGACAGAAAAATATGTAACCGCGTACCATCAATAATGTGCAACTGAGGTAACAGTGCGAGCAAATCATCATCGTATGAACGTGCGAGTGGGGCAGGCGCCTCGTCGCCCGAACGCGCAGAGTCGTCGCCGCTATTATCGGAGTGACCTTCACGCTGATTTTCTGAGGACTTGAAGCTCAGCAGGTGCGTTACCATTGATGTAGGACCAGCATAAAGACCCCCGTGGCCTTTTTGGGCGAGCATCCCAGGTGCGGACTGGTTCGTTGGCTCATCCCCGTCTACAAATGATTTTCTAGCAACTTCTTGCGCTGGTGGACCCGTCTTGACCGAACTCGGAGATGCTGGAGGAGCCGAAGGAGCCGTTCCAGAACGAACAATGTATGCCTCTAGAGTAGCCAAGGACTGGCGAATGTGAGCAATTTCATGGTGAGGGTCGATCTTGTTGCTGCTGTAGAAGTGTCAACAATGATGCTTGATGAGGACGCACGAATGGACCCACCGCTGATCTTCGCTGGGTTCGCTCGCAGCACCCTGATAGCACGACAGCGCGGTGCCTACAGAAAACGGTTAGTTCCAAGGAAGCCCTCACAAAATCACAAGTACCTCTAAGTACGCAGGACGAGCATGGCTTTCCCCTTCAAATGCAATTCCTTAGGGACCTGTAGCACGAGTGGAGGAGCAAGAACCGACCTGTCACACTTGAGCTTGCTGGAACGACACGGCTCGCAGTTTATAGCCTTTCTTGCGCGCTTCGCTGGAGGCCCTCTCTCAACTGTGGGAGAACGCGTGGCACTTTCGGAAGCAATGTGGGTGTCGCCGTCGGCGTGCTCAGTCTTGAGACGCTGCGCTGGGCGAGGATTAACAGGGAGGCGAGGCTGTATGTGTGTCGGCGGAGGCGGCTGGTCGTGCGCGAGGGAGTTGGGCATCGGTCGCTGGTCGTGGTTGGGAGGGAGGAGAGCGGCTGGCTGTTGGGCAGCTGGAAGGGCGGCTATAGGTGAATTGCTGTCAGGAAATTGCTTCTGTATTCAGAAGCCGCATTGCTCGGTACGAGTTCCCCACAATGGAATCCTCCTTCCTATATCATTAATTTTCCCTTTCTTGGTATCGTGAGTATATGTGACAGATGGGGTAAGCTCACATGTAAGCAGTAGTCACACCTCGTGGTCCATCTAGAACTTTCAGTCGATCGGCGCATAAAGTCTGGCCGTGTACATACGTACGCTCCTCTGCGCGTTCTCATCAGGACTCACTCTATTCAGCGACACCAACGGCCATGACAGACGTGAGTGCTTCACACTACGCCACATACTATGGACTCACCAGACTCGTAGGTAAACTCGCTTAAAGACCAGGGTAACAAGGCCTTCGCTGCGAAAGACTACGACAAGGCAATCGAACTCTTTTCAGAGGCCATTAAACTCGACCCCTCCAATCACGTCCTTTATTCGAATCGTAGCGCTGCAAAGGCAGGAAAGCGCCTTTGGGACGCTGCTCTCGAAGATGCGGAATCAGTACGCACATCGCTTATTTACACGTCCTTCACTGTCGATTGCGTTCTAATATCTCTCCTTCTCATTAGTGCATAAAGGTGAACCCGACCTGGTCAAAGGGCTTTGCTCGCAAAGGCGCCGCTCTACACGGCTTGCACAATTTTGATGGGGCCATTGCCGCTTATGAGGAAGTGAGTCTAGCGTTAACTTGGTTCTGCTCCGTTAAATGAGAATATCCATTGCTGACTATGTTTATCAGGGCATCAAGCTCGAGGACAGCCCCGCCCTCCGCAAGGGTCTGAAGGAAGTTCAGGATGCGAAATCACACGAATCATCGAGTAGCTCCGGTGGGGCTACGGGCCTCGGAAAAATCTTTGCCGATCCCAACATGATTGGCAAGCTTGCTGGAAATCCAAAAACTCAGAAATATCTTTCGGACCCAGGCTTTATGAACACAGTGAGCGTCATCTTCAAGGCATTGTATGCGCCGATTTATTCATTTCGTATTTTCAGCTTCTCGCAATCCAGAAGAATCCCGAGCTGGCGCAAGGCGCCTTTCAGGATCCGCGCATGATCGAAGTTATGGGGGTTCTTATGGGCATTGACATGCAGGCTTTCTCGCGACCCGAGGGCTCGGGAGACGATTTCCCGCCCCAGGCCAAGTCGCAAGCCTCACCTTCGTTCTCATCATCATCTTCTCGTCCTTCACCCTCATCATATACACCGCGACCATCATCTTCAAAGGTCCAAGAGGATGTTCCGATGGCTGAGCCAGAGGAGGAAGAAGATCCGGATGTGATCGAAGAGAAGAAGGCAAAGGCAGGGGCAGAGGAGCAGAAGAAGATAGGGAGCGAAGCGTATCGCAAGCGCGATTTCGAGACGGCGGCAGCTGCCTTTGAGAAGGCATGGGATCTCTGGCCCAAGGATGTGACTTTCTTGACGAATCTAAGCGGTGCATATAATTGTTTTACAGCTCTGGTTTCTGCGCTTTTGTTGATCTATGCTTCCTTTTAGCTGTGCAATTTGAACAGGACGAGTACGACAAGTGTATCGCTACCTGTGAAAAGGCTGTTGACGAGGGACGCTCTGTGCGTGCGGACTACAAGCTTATCGCGAAGGCGTACGGACGTATCGGCTCCGCGTACCAGCGCAAAGGTGATCTCGATGTTGCGGTCAAGTTCTTCAACAAATCTCTCACTGAGCACCGTACACCCGACATCCTCAACAAGCTGCGTGACACGGAGCGCGAGAAGGCGGCGGCAGATGCCGCTGCCTACCTCGACCCTGCGCTTAGCGAGAAGGCCCGCGAAGAGGGCAACGCAATGTTTAAAGCGGGTGACTTCGTAGGTGCCGTGAGCAGCTACACTGAGAGCATTAAGCGTGACCCGAAGGATCCGAGAGGGTACAATAACCGTGCATTGTGCTACACAAAACTTGCTGCGTTGCCAGAGGCGCTGAAGGATGCCGAAAAGGCTATTGAGATTGACCCGAAGTTTGGTGAGCTTTCTAAGAGCGCTTGGAAAGATCGACCCACTGATTAGCATACAGTCAAGGCATATATCCGGAAGAGTGCCGTGTTGTTCGCAATGCGGGAATATACGAAGGCCGTTGAGGCGATCCAAGTAGCAGCGGAGCGCGATGAGGACGGTTCACACACGAAAGAGATCCAGCAGCAGTTGATTAAGTGTAACCAGGCACTCTCTGCGCAACGTGCAGGCGAGTCCGAACAGCAGACCTTGGAGCGGGCAATGCGCGATCCAGAGATTGGGGTACGTCTCTGATGTCTTTCATTATACGTTCGGAAGCTCAACAGTTTTTGTCATTCCCGCTTTGCAGAAAATCATGAATGACCCCGTTATGCAGCAGATCCTGCAGCAGGCTCAACAGGACCCAGGCGCGCTGCAAGACCACATGAAGAACCCGATCGTAAGGGACAAGATCATGAAGCTTATCAACGCTGGTGTCATTAAAACAAGATAGTTGAGTAGGTATGCTGTTATGTGAAGGGAACAAGTCTCCTCTTCATTGTATTCGGTGATTTAGGTTGTTCGCATTTATCATGTTACGTGTTGCATTTCATGTTTTCCTAGCAAAGTAATGAAAGTCTTACATTCCCAGTTAAACCAAACAGACATTTGCATATGTAAGTAAGTCATCTATGCACTACAAGCTCATAGATCAAGCATTATTAGAGGCCCACGACCAACCAAGAAATCCGGAATCTTTGAAGATGCTGATCACCTTCTGCTCAGCTTCCTGCCTCTCCGCCAACTCCTGTCTATGATGCACTTCCCGCCAGATCCTCACGTCTTCATGCACTTCTGCTGGCACGCTCATTCCAACCACCACCGGGATGTCCTCAATGCACATCTGCGCTTCTTGCTCCCTGCCGCGAAATAGACCGTCCTTTCGCATCGCGTACCCCAGCGCGACATTTGGCAGCCCCCCGGGCCACGCTGCGCACGCGTCGACAGCCTTCGCGACCGCTGCCCGAAGCTCCGCTGGCGCGGGATGCCAGGCAGGCGGCGTCGGTGTGAGGAGGCCCATGTTGAGCGGGGACGCAGAAACAAGCTGCCCGACGCGTGCGCGCGCGCGGAGTACGGGTGCAAAATCCGCGAAGACGTCGTTTTGCAGATTTGAATGTGAATACGAGAGCAAGATATCGACGGGTTTGAATGGCGGCGTGTGCAGGATGAGAAGCGCGAGCCGCAGAAGGGTCGGAAGCGGGTAGCCTATTTTTGATTCCTCTTATTGGCGCTAAGACCGAGAGTTCTGATAAAGTGGGACAAACCAGTTATACCAACTTTCCTGACAACACCTTCCGACTGCAGCTTCTGAAGCTCTCTGTATGCATCTAGCACACGCTGATCACCATCACCCCAGATCTTGGCCTCTTGCCCTTCTGCCAATCCATATAACTCAGCCTCGGCACCTAAAGCCGCCGAATGGACACCCAATTTCTTCGGCATGATCTCCTCGCCGACAAATTCGACATCATGCAGATAGACGACGTCCAGGTAGTCTGTGTTGAGCCGCGTGAGACTACGCTCGATGCTCCTCCGGATCGTTTTCGGCGAATAGTCAAATGCATCCTTGTCCATGCCGTACCGCCCGCACTTCGTCATCTTCGAATACCACATGCATGTATCAGAGTAATAGAAGGTGAAAGGGGAAAGATCGTACAAGCTGATATGACGAGCGGGGAAATTCAGGTTCCAATCCCTTAAGCACAGTTCCGAGCACGATTTCCGACGGGCCATAGTATGCGGAGGTGTCAAAAGCAGTGATTCCGTAACTGTTGGACAATGAGAGATTATACTTCTTTTGGCGCGTAAAACCTCACCGAAGTGCAGTTCTAACAGTCCTCAGAGGGATGAGGCTAATAAAAGATATACTTAAGATGTTGCGAATCACGAAGAAATATCAGAGGAAGTTGCCACCTCTCCAAGTGACTGTCGTCGTTGTATTGATTTGAGAACGCGCCGCCACCAAAGATTAGAGCCGGTAGGTCGCATGAGCCGAGTTTACTCTGCCGATAGGAGTTCAGATCTGACTGTCGGCGTGCTTGATGGAAATTTTTACCAAAGACATGCCCTCCTCGGGGATCTCGTCGACCGTCTCTGCGATATTTTCAGAGGGCGGCAGAACAAAGGTGGGCTGCGGGGAGCCCAGGGGCATCACCATGTCGAGACGGATAGCACTAGCAGTGGAAGGGTAAGGTGAGTTCAGAGTCAGGAGCCAGTCTCATAAGTGATAGAGCAATTGCGTTGCCAAAAGCGAAGAGAAAACGCATGCGGGCCGTTAGCAACCGGTTGGCTGCAGTGATAAGCGGGTGATCACACAATGGGAGAATGAAGAATCAAAAAGGTCTAGAGATTGTGCGATGGCGCGATGATACGGTACATAAGCATCTGAGTGTCACCCATTGCCTACAACCCTACAATTTATCACGGTTCCAGCTATGCACGCCGAAGAGCATCAAAATGCGTCAACCATGTAGAAAGCGCAGTACTAACCTCTTTTCGAGCTTGTGGTTGACGTTGATGAACTTGGTGGACTGGTCGGGCTGGATGCTGTTCCATGGCTCCGGGTTGTTTCTCGTCCAGACGACTGCGAGGTCATGTAATTATTATTTAAAAACCAATGGTTCAAGGCACGCACCGGTTGGTCCCCTTGCGAGACGAGTCAAGTACCATGATCCACCCCCCATTGCTAGCCCAAGAATCGCATACCTTGCGAGGAGACAAGGTCAGCTCTACGGACTTTGAGAGCGTGTAAATGTCAACATACATGGGAATGGCCTAGACGAAGTAGTTCAATTAGAGGTCTAGCAGTAAAATAAATCATGTGAAGACAGCGCACCTCAATGGCAAACCAGTTCTTCATGAAACCACGCACAGGCGACATTATGATAGTTTGTGTGGATAGAAAGCGAAAGTAAGAGTGATAGCACGGGGACAAGGCGCCAGAGCGGGCACTTGTCTGACCCAATCCGGTTATTCCCGAAGGTAAGGCGCGGACTCGTCGGATGTCCACGGCGCATTGCTTTACACCACACTCGACATGGTCTCCTTTCACCGCTACATCCGTACGTTTCTGCCTTATTTCCTGTATCGTGCTACTCACTCACAGATGTCTGGCTGCTTCAGGTAATATACGGAGGACAGGAATCAAGGAATGGTGGCGCGCGATGCAGTACATCGGTGACGCCAAATCGGGTCGGCTCGCTGGCACAGACCAGTACGCTGCAAGTTATTTATCGAGAGATGCATTGGGCTGAACAGGTGGACACCTCTTAGGCTTGGCAACCGCTACTTTGAAAACTTGAACGCTGAGGAGGAAGTGCCTGGTGAGCTTCGTAATTGCATATACAATCTTTACAGGCAGTCTGACGTCTGTATTCACGTAGGCCGTCACCGATGGGTTGACTATGCTCAGGTATGCCCATATGCTACCATTCATGTATACGTACAGGCTTTTATTCATGTTTAATAGCACGACTTCAACGGCTCTCAAATTCCGTCCGAATGGCACTCATGGATCACGCACATCCGCAAAGACCCTCCGCCGCAGGATCCGGTGATGGTCAAGTCTACCCCTCCGTGGAAAGCCGTACGTTTTAGTCCGGCGTATTACCAACAGCTGTTACCTAATACTATCATTATCTGGACAGCCCTACATCGAGAACCTCACGGGGACGAGGGGATCTTACCGGTCGTACAACACCGCAGGGGTAAAGATCAAGGCTTGGGAACCCACTGTTACCCCTCGAGCATAGAAACACACCATCTTGTTTTGTAATTACATCGCTCTATTCAACATTTTCGATCAAATTACAGAGACTACTGCTCAAGACGCTCCCTCAAACATAGATACGACTTTCTCGGCTATAGCCAAGTTCGAAGTTAATCCTGGAGATTCAATCCCTAGCAAGCTAATCATCAGCCCGCCCTTGTCCACTTCCCTGCTAGCTGACCCCAGATATTGTCCGGAGTAGTCCCTGCGGAAGACGAAATCCTGGAAGCCTCCCCATGGTGGTACCAGCTTTGGTCGGATTCCAACATAATCCGGCCTGAATTTCGATGCTTCGATATTAGGCAAATACGTCTTCACAGCTTCATACATCGCAGCTAACTGCGAATCATCGGGCACTAAATGTTGCTTCCAGAAGTCGATGTCCTTCTCATCATATAAGAAAACTTCCCCGTCCTCCCTGCTATGCTGAACAGGTGTCGGCTCCGCCTCGGAATCCGAAGTTCGCGTTGGCGAGATCCATTGAATGTCAGGTCCAAATCTCACGTTACCGGACATGTCAAGCGTAAGGTGCGTGCCCAGCGATTGGAATGCATGACTACTCGTCTTGCCAGTGTCTGGGCACGGGTAAAGCAGCCGAGAGACGCGTCCGATGCCTGGCCCGTTGTACGCTGCGTATGATCCCCGTGCATAGTACATCGGGATGCGTAAGTCACGCGGGACAAGGGAATTGAGGATCAAGTGTCCAGAGAGCCCAGAAGCATTGATGAGTGTGCGAGCAAGGAGCGCGTCGCTCTCGCCGGTGCTTACACCCTCAGCTCCGCGGGTGACAGTCTGCACGACCCACCCATCCTCCTTTGCATGTACATCCGGTACGCCTGATGCGAGTCTGGAACGATCGTAAGGATCAACTCGAACGACGGCTGTCGAATACACGAGCTCCCCGTTTTCAGATTCGATGATATCCCGTTCGAGGCTCTCCATGTACGTATGAGAATCAATGATGCCTGTCTCGGGGCTGAAGAGAGCTGCAGCGATCTCTGGGGAGAGATCGGGCTCTAATTCGCGCGCTTTGGAACCGGATATCAATTCTGTGGGGAGTGCAGGCCCTACTGGTTGGCGGTCTTCCGCATATACGGACAGTGGGGGAACGGGCCATTTTAGACTCACTGCCTTCTTGTGTAGTGACTCGATGTAGGCTCTTTGGTGCTCATGCGCGACTACAAGTTTTCCTGTCTTGCGGTAGGGCACTGACGACGCGTCGCAGTATTGATAGAGAAGGTGTCGACCACGGACGCAGAACATTTCTTTGAGCGAGTTCGGCGGGTAATAGAGGCCTGCGTAGAATGTGATTCATACCACGGATGTTGATAATGAATCTTGCCAACGCCTACCAGCATGGATAACCTCTGAACCCCGTGAACTAGTGCGACTAATGAGAAATATACGAGATGTATGCAAGCAACCTCACCTGGTCTCTTCGCCTGCGGAGCCATTTCTCTCAACGAGATAGGTTGTCTTGTCCGGATATCGTAACGCAAAAGCTCTGGCAACGGCCAGTCCGACGACGCCTGATAGTATGTGAGAAAACGACTTGGAGGTTAACGAACGAATCTGACCTCCGCCCACGATTAAATGATCAACGACCGAGTCTGGTGCCTAAGAGATTGGCCATATGATCAGCATTGAGTCTGACATACATAATAATAGCACGAAAGAACGTGAATCACTTTATATCTATAGCGACCATACCCATTCAAAGCTGCCTTGAGCCCGTGGATATGCATATTCCGCCACACCTACGAACACGTCTTGCGAGAACAAGCTAATCGCAGAGCAAGGATTTTGCAAGGTGAGACAGGATCCGCGCGAAGAGACAACCTAATACACGGTAAGCTCAGTCGATCGCGCGGCGGTGCGAACGTCTGTCATAGTAAACTAACCTAATACACGGTAAGCTAGTTTAATAGTCTAATAAGCAAAAGTATAATAGAAGATGTATAATAACGAGTGCTCACCTCAGTCGATCGCGCGGCGGTGCGAACGTCTGAGGTGGGCGAAAGAATAAAGTGTCTTTTTATGCTACTGCTTTGCGGGCCTTTGGATAAGCCGTTTTACTCTACGAAAGAAAGGGGACACGATAAAAGGAGATAAATGATAAGTAAATAACAGTCCTATTGGTTAACGATAAACGGGGGTATGGGGGACGATCGGGAGTGGTGCGCGGACGACGGTTCATCCGCGCGCCGACCAATCGTGGTGCAGCGAGCCTCGTGCTCGCAGAGCCGAGACGCTGCGCTCGCGGCAGCACGTCCGAGCACGCAACCGGTGCGCGCGGGACGGGGCTCCGCCGGCTTGCGCTCCAACACTCCCCCTCAAGCCGAGAGGAGTCCGAGTGCAGCGGCGAAATGCTTGACCTTGAAGGACGGTAACGGCTTCGTGAGCGCGTCGGCAACCATGTCGGCGGTCGGGCAGTAGATTAGCTTGATGGTGCCGTTTTCGCAGACCCAGCGAAGGAAATGGTAGCGTATGTCGATATGTTTTGTGCGCGCGTGGTACTGGTGGTCCTTCGTAAGTGCAATGGCGGATTGGTTGTCGGAGAAGAGAACTGTCGGTCCCGCGAACGGCGCGAAAACTTGCGCAATGAGTTGGCGAAGCCAAATTGCTTCTTTCGCCGCGTGCGTGGCCGCGACGTATTCGCTCTCAGTCGTCGAGAGCGAAACGATCTCCTGTTGTTTGGAATACCAAGAAACGGCGCCGCCGTCGATGAGAAATGCGTTACCTGAGATAGCGCGTCTATCCTCCTGCGTGCTTCCGTCTGCGTCCGTATACCCCATCATTCCACCACTTTCGGCACTCCCAGTCCCTCCGTATGTGAGCCGAAGCTCGCGGGTGCCCTTCAGGTACCGGAAGATGCGCTTGACAGCATCCCAGTGCGCGGGGCCGGGGTTCGTTGAGAAACGCGACAGGAGCGTTACGGCGAATGCGGTGTCGGGTCGAGTGGCCATGGCCGCGTACATGATCGAGCCGAGGGCCTCGCGATACGGTGTGTCGCGCATCAGTGCACGGTCTTGCGTGGTTTGCGGCCCCTGCTGGCTGTGTAGGTGGATGTTCGGATCCATCGGCGAGGAAGCGGCCTTCAGGTCTTGGAAGTTGAACCGACGGAGTATGGCCTCGATATAGGCCGACTGCGAGAGCGACAAGGTTCTTGCGTCGCGGTTCCGGCGGATTTCGATTCCGAGTAGCCAGTGTAGTGGCCCGAGGTCAGTGACTTCAACATAGCGAGCGAGACCAGCTTTTAGCGCAGACACCAGAGAGGTGGAGGACGCAGCAATGGTGCAGTCGTCGACGTGCACGACGACGACAGTCACGTCACGTCCCACGTGACGGAAAAACACTGCCTGGTCCACGTCACAACGTGTCAGTCCGAGCTCGTCGACGAAAATCCACGTTAGTTTCTGATACCACCGTCTCCCACTCTGCTTCAGTCCATACAAAGTCTTCCGCAACCTCAAAACCTTTGTGCCCGCGCCGCGCGGCACATATCCAGGTGGGTGTCTCATATAAATAACCTCACCGGCCTCCAACTCACCGTTGAGATAGGCCCCTTTTATGTCCACCTGCTCCAACTCAAGGTCAAGCCGTGCCGCCATCGCAAGAGTGGCACGGATGGATGCCAACTTCGCAACGGGCGCGAAGGTGTCGAAATAGTCGACCCCCGGGACCTGGCTGAAGCCTTGCGCAACAAGACGGGCTTTCCGCCGGACAATATTTCCGGCGGCGTCCTTCTTTATCTTGAAGACCCACTTGGATCCGACGATATTGGCACCGGCGGGCGGCTCCTCCAACACCCACGTACCGGCCGCGCGCAGCGTTGACAACTCGTCGTCGATGGCGCGCTCCCACTCGGACCACTCAGGTAAGCGTTTCGCTTCCGCGAGCGACCGCGGCTCGAGTCCTTCTGCCTCTTCCATTGCCGCGCAAAACTCGTACTCATCGTCATAATCGTCCTCTTCAACTAGCTCGGCCGCATCGTCGCTCTGGTCGACGAACTCGCGCATCGTGCGCATACCCCGCGGAACGGCACCATCACGACGCCAATGCGTGTGCGTGCCCTCTCCGGCATCAAGACGACGTTGGTAGGCCGATGGGAAACGAATTCGGCGCTCGCGCTGCGGCGGGGGATCGGCCGCGACTGGTCTGGACTGCCCGCGCTGCTGCGGCGGATCCTGTGGAGGATCTTCGCGCTGCTGCGGGCGATCAGCCGCTGCGGGTTCAACAGGTGTGGGTGGCGGCGGGTCGGCCGACAAATCTGTTGGCGGGTTATCGGGCAGATTAGCGGATGTCGGCGGTGAGTTCTTCGGGGTCGGCTCGTCTCCCCCTCCATCCAATTCCTCCCCCTCGAGACGACTCGAAGTCTCTCCGGGGTCAAAATAAACATTCCGCTCGACGCTAATACTTTTCTTTTCAGGCCAAAAAATCCGCTGTCCATTCGACGTCGCGTCGAATCCCATCCAACGGCCTTCGCGCGCGCGCGGTTCGAGCTTCGAGCTCGAACTGTCGTGTACCCAGCACCTCGCTCCCCAGGTGCGCAGCCCACGAAGGTCCGGCTTCGTGCCTGTCATCGCCTCGTGCGGTGTAACGTCCTTCAGCGCGCGCGTCGGGGTGCGATTCTTCAACCAAACGGCGTGGCGCGCGGCCTCGGCCCACAAGAACTTCGGCAGCCCGCTCGCGTGCAACATAGCACGCACCTTCTCGAGGATCGTTCGGTTCAAACGCTCGGCAACTCCGTTATGCTCCGGCATGTCGTGTACGGTGAGTTTCTGTTTCGTACCCTTGCTTTTCAGGTGCATAACGAACTCTTTACCAGTATACTCGCCGCCCCGATCGGAGTGAAGTACGCGAATCTTCGCATTCATCTGGGTGTCGGCCCATGACTCGTACTGACGGTAAGAGCGAAAAACGTCACTCTTTTTCTTCAACAGGTACAATTTCGTTACCCGCGTCGCGTCGTCCGTAAACGAGACGTAGTAGTGTCGGCCGCCGAGCGAGCGCGTCGGCGCCGGCCCCCAAACGTCGGTGTGGACTTCGGCTCCGAATTCCGTCGCGCGGTCGCCGCCTCGCTCGCGCGCGATAGGTTTGCGCTGCGCTTTGCCATAGACGCAAGACTCACAAAACGTCGGCGCCTCGCCGGATGTATCCAGACGAAGACCGGTCACAAACCCCTTACGCACGAGCTTTTCGGCCGTCGCGGGCGCGATGTGGCCCATGCGAGCATGCAGCTCCATGAGGCTCATCGTGTCCTCGGCGACATTAACTGCGTCTTGCAGTGTCGGATCAACGGACGCGTGCGCAAAACGGTACAGGCCTTTCCCGGATCGAGGGATCGCTCCAACGCGCAAACCGGCCGCATCGCGCAGCACGCATTTGCCTCCAGCGAAGGTAGCCGAATACTCCGCGCGGTCAAGCGCGCCAACGGAGATCAAGGTATAGCCAACCTCGGGGGAATACAGGACTTCAGTGAGTGTCATCCTCGTTGTGTCTGTGCCGTTCGGGAGCTCGATAACTAATTCTCCCTCACCCGTGGCGTGGAATGGCTGCTTGTTCGCGGCGCGAAGGCTTTTTGGCGGCGTCTCAGCGAACGAAGAAAAATCGGCGCGGTATGGCGAGATGTGGCGGGTAGAACCAGAGTCGAGGATCGCGCGACGTGCATCGTCGGCCTTGCGAGCATGCGCAACGTACGCGCTCGTTTCCTCCTCACTGCCCTCCTCCTCGCTATCGGAGCCCGAGCTCGATAGCTCGCCGTCGTCCTCATCATCGGTCCAGGCGTCCTCGGGCTCGCTATCCGACATGTCAACAAGCCCGGGCATCGAGTCCGTCTCGTCCTCGTCGTCGGACCACTCCCATGCCGCGTTGGCACAGTCCCAGACACCGTCCGAGTCCGAGTCCGAGTCGACAGCGTGCGCGCTGTCCTTGGACTTGTCCTTGGACGCGTCTTTCTTTGGCTTCGGGCACTTCGCGCGAAGGTGCCCGGTCTCGCCGCAGTTCCAACAGGCGCCGCGCGGCTTCGCGTTGCCTTTGGGCTTCGACTTCGCGGACGAGCTCACATGGAGAGCCTCGTCTTTGTCTTTCGAGTTCCTAGCCAGCTCCTTGCGCTTCGACTGGCGCTCTCGCTTCTGCCGATCCGCCTCGTCCGAGATTATGTGGATCAAGACCTCAGGATCGACCTCGAAAACGCGGTGTTCATCGTCATCGGCCAGGGTAGCGGACATGCGTGCCGCTATCTCCGCTGCTGTTAACTGCGAAGATGCAAAATTCGCTAGTCGGTTCGGAATCGAATTGATGATGGTCGAGCGAAAATCCTTGTCGGAAATCTCGACACCGGACTGGGCGAGCGTCTCGCGCCTCGTGCGCAGCTCGCTCAGGTACTCGCGTACATCAGCATCCCCCGGGCAACGTGCCTCGAGGAATTCAGTGCGAAGGGAGGTCTGCGCAAACGCAGACTTCTGCGTGAACTCGCGTACAACTGCGCTCCATCGCGCGGCGCAGTTCGGTAGGTTTCCGACTTGGATCAACGTCGAGTCGGCAAGACGCTGCGACAGCAAGTAC
The DNA here is from genome assembly GCA_021029095.1 of Phellopilus nigrolimitatus. NCBI lineage: Eukaryota > Fungi > Basidiomycota > Agaricomycetes > Hymenochaetales > Hymenochaetaceae > Phellopilus > Phellopilus nigrolimitatus. The sequence continues at coordinate 553,253 of JAJOHG010000003.1, read as the reverse complement.
ATCGCGACGTCCTCGGACCTATCCCATGCCTCAACGGCATCGTTCGGGTTCGGATCTCCATCCGCCAACGCTAGCGCAACAGCAGCGTCGCCAACCGGCTCCGGGCGCGTCGACGTCCCGTCGAAGTGGCCCCACTTCCCCTTCGCCTTCACGGCGGCTTGGAAGCGCATGCGGTATATGACCCAGTTCGCTCCGCTCGTCGCGAGCTTCGGAACACTGGCCGGGAGGGTGTCGTGCGAGTTTGACATTACGGCAATTTGGTACGTTAAAACGATTAGATTCGGCTTGCTCAGTGGTCAGCAAGGCTCATAACCTTTTGCAAGGTGAGACAGGATCCGCGCGAAGAGACAACCTAATACACGGTAAGCTCAGTCGATCGCGCGGCGGTGCGAACGTCTGTCATAGTAAACTAACCTAATACACGGTAAGCTAGTTTAATAGTCTAATAAGCAAAAGTATAATAGAAGATGTATAATAACGAGTGCTCACCTCAGTCGATCGCGCGGCGGTGCGAACGTCTGAGGTGGGCGAAAGAATAAAGTGTCTTTTTATGCTACTGCTTTGCGGGCCTTTGGATAAGCCGTTTTACTCTACGAAAGAAAGGGGACACGATAAAAGGAGATAAATGATAAGTAAATAACAGTCCTATTGGTTAACGATAAACGGGGGTATGGGGGACGATCGGGAGTGGTGCGCGGACGACGGTTCATCCGCGCGCCGACCAATCGTGGTGCAGCGAGCCTCGTGCTCGCAGAGCCGAGACGCTGCGCTCGCGGCAGCACGTCCGAGCACGCAACCGGTGCGCGCGGGACGGGGCTCCGCCGGCTTGCGCTCCAACAAAGGACGCGGTTGTGTTTTCGGAGTCGCGTTCTGAAATGACGCACAGGTAACTAAAAATAGAAGTAGGTGATGCTCGCCCGTTTGGGTGTCCATTGACCGCAGTTGTGGCTGCTCTCAATCTCCAACAACAACTTTCATGTGTCTTTATTGAAGCTCTAGTCTAACGCGATGACGACCCCGAAGACTAGCCGTCTTGCAACCCCATCCCACAGGGATCGCTCGGGAATGGACGATTCCGCGCTGAACGGCGAGTTCAACACCCCAGCCTATGCGGAGGACGCGACCCCGACGCGTCCGCGAAAGTCATTCGCCAGCCGCTTCCGTGCACAGAGCAGGAGTTCTTTCTGGAGGAATGTTGCCGATGAAGAGATAGGCTCCCCGACTGTCTCGGAGAGGCCGCCAATTCCTAGCGCGCTTCCTCCGTCCGGAGAGACGTTCAGCGCCCCTTTACCGATCTTGCCCATGGTTGTTTTGTCTATAGTAAGCTCGCTCGAAAAACCCAGAAAATACAAAGCGTTCTAAGTACGCTTGAAGATTATGCTCGGGGAATTCTTGTCTGCCAACGTTTCAACGCCATTTTTGTTGTTTATGGTCGAAGGTGCGCTCCTGAGAGCTGTCAGCCTCAACTGCAATGTACTAATGCCTCACAGGATTTGGAGTATTTCATGACGAAGCGGATGTTGGATACTGGACAGGGATACTTGGTGTGTGAATAACGCTTATATGGATGTCGGTGCTTGACGATCATTATTAGTTTCGTGCTTCTTCATAACCCAGTTCTTGACGTCCTTACTTTGGGCAACCGCAGCAGAGAAACACGGAGCCCGCGCAGTGCTCTTCGTTTCCCTGCTTGGTAGCTCATTGACGTGTATAGCCTTTGGTACGACAACGTCCCTTCAACAAGCTATGTGTACTCGCCTCCTGCAAGGTGTATTCGCGGGTGCCATTGGTAATCTTAAATTTTCTTTCCAATATCAAATATCTTCTTTGAATATTGACTCCCTCTTCAATCTAGGCGTTGGGCGTGGTAACATTGCGTCCATAACCGATCCCAGTAACGAAGGGCGTGCTTATGCCATCCTCGGGTTAGTACATCAAATATTGCGTATGAGACAACAGAACTGATTGCGTATTAGGTTCTGTTGGGGGTTCGGAGGTGTGGCTGGTGCTATAATTGGCGGCAGCTGTTTGTCTTTTTAAAGTTGTTTTCCGTGGATTCTCGGGCTGATCGCTTGCTCGCAGTTGAGAGCCCGGCGCAGAAATGGCCCAGCGTTTTTGCGAAAGTTCCATTGTTTGTTAAATATCCTTATTTACTTCCTACAATCATCGCTGGATCGATAACATTCATTGGTATGTACTCTAATACTTTGGAAGGCACGATTCTCAAGAGCTCGTTAGGCGCGATTCTCGCTCTTTTTTTGGCTCCTGACGGAGGACCTCGTGAAGGTGCTATCCGTCTTCCTCTTGAAAAAGTGACATCAGACGAAATTATCCCGGAGGAGCCTGTCACACCAGTTGAAGAGCATTCGGGTTTAATGAACTCGCTGAAGCGACAGATGTCAAAGAAGCTGTCAGGATACTTTGCCAGACGTGTGCACGACGCACATGACAACACCTCGCCGTCTAGGCATCCTGGAACACCTGTTCCTCTTTCTACGACTACGACACTGAGGCAGAACAGTAACAACCGGTTCCGCACTCTTTCACGTACATCACGAACAGATGGGTCTGCATATGGTTATGGCAGTGGATATAGGAAGAGGCTGTCGAGCAACTTGAGCCTAAATTTAGCAGGTCGTCGAGGCAGTTTAGCAAGCACTATCGCGCGTAGACGCGTAAGCAATAGGCACAACTCAGGTGCTGTCGATTCCGCGGGTACAGTCCAGGGCTCTGAAGGAGGAGAACTCAACTTCGCACAGCGCTTGCTGATGGCGAATGAGTTCGCGGTCACGAACATTGCGGATCTCTGGGTTGCCGCTGCAATCAATGCTGACAATGAGGATCCTTTCCTTTCCGACTCTGAGTTTGGAGACGAGGATGAGGATGACGACCCGTTTCAGGACGATGAGGACGATGAAGATACACAATCTCCGACACGTGTCGGACGTTCCGCCTTGCCCTCTCGCATGCTAGGCATTCCTCCCTTGGATCGAGTGGGACGAGCGTCGACTTCAACGGCTCACCGTCCCTCTGGCGCAGGCGTGCCCCCGCAGCTTGGGTCACCGCTTCGTCCGCTTCATAGACCGTCTATTGGTCAACCTGCTGGTGCTTCTCTGGATCTGCAGAGACGTGTCTCATCTTCTGTCCCGGCGATTTTCTCTCATACAGGTGTGCGCACGCCATCCATGCATGAGCCAGCAGCGCCTGCACAGCCTTTACTTCCCCGCGAGTCAGGGGATATTGAGACAGAACATAATGATGGGTTGGCGCCGATTCTAGAAAGCCGTCGCCAGTCGGGGCACACGCCACAGTGGCAACAGTCCTCAGATGAAGCTGTGATCGAAAATGCGACGGAGAAACAGCCATCCATGCTTTCACAGTTGCCTATCTTGATCATCATCCAATATGGACTCCTCGCTCTCCATAATACTACGCATGATCAAGTTTTTCTGTCTTACTTGGTGTCGTGAGTACTCTGAGGCCTCATATATGACACGCTTTCTGAGCTGATATTGTGCCGGTAGCAAATACCAAAGCGGTGGACTTAATCTCAATGCTGGTCACTTCGCCCAACTCAGTAAGCTTTTCATTTGAGTACTTTGTGATTATGCTCACTTTGCTTTCACTAGTTGCTCTAATGAGTCTTGCTTCGATTGCCTATCAATTCTACCTCTATCCTAACATGGGGCCACCACGTGGAAGATTTTCACATTTAGCAATGTTTAGAATTGGGTCGCTTTGTTTCATTCCTGCTTATTTGACTGTAATTCTATATCGACCACTGGCAAGTGCGGACGACGATGGGAACTTCATGCTCATGACTGGTCAGTGCTTCTCTGATCTGCTTCAAAGTGGCTGCACTGATATACAACATCCTTATCTCAGCTTTGGTGTTCAGCACGTGCGTAATACGGGTAACTTATATCGTACACAAATCTAACCGTATATGAAATCAGCGCCTTGCGTTATGCTGGAAGCACATTCACATATACCTCCGTAGCAATTTTGCTTAATTACAGTAAGTATCATTTCCTCGGAAGTCAGAACTATATTGTAATTAACGGTCTACCTTTAGTGTCTCCGCCGCATCTTCTCGGATACGCAAATGGTATTGCTCAAAGTATCGTCAGTTTCGCGCGCTTTGTCGGCCCAGTTCTTGGCGGATATGTGGGTCCCTGCTCCCTCTTGTATTTTATTCAAGCCTCATCGACCATCTCTAGCTATGGTCCGCGAGTGTCGACGGCAACCCTTCCGGCTACCCACTCGGCTTCCTCGTTTGCGCTGGAGTGACTGTACTCGCCATCTCGCATAGCTTTTTCATTCGTTAAATTCGGAAATTCGAATATAGCATCAAGGACAGTGAACATCTATTCTTCCACACACGTATCTCCGCATTACCATCTTGGCACCTTACTCATTTGACTCAACAATGTATATATACATATCACTCCCTGCATTGCCCCTCATTTAGAGTGGGCGCCTTTTTTCCTTATGCAGTATATTTTTTGCTTTTTCGCGATTTCTTGCTTGCAATATATTTGATTTGCTCGCATAACGGTGATTTGCTTACATAATACAGGGCATAAAGTCAGCTTCCATAAACAAAAATTCCAGCATTTATGTAAGTGCCTTGAGCATACGACGATCATCTGCGTTACTTTCTGAATTTTACTGAAAAACATCTGGCTTAGTGCGTGCTGACAATGGCTCTGCCTCAACCAGCATCAAACATTGAGAAGCTGAAGGAGTTCGACTCCGTTCCGCTTTTCATGCGCTCACTGCCCAATCCCGACGAGCATGTCGATGATACGGCCATCAATGCGCTGCAGAGTCTAGTGCATGACGGAACTCCGGACGGTGGGTAAGAATGACTTGGTGCATCTGTCTTCCGATCTCCCACTGACAGCATCGCAGAGATCGCACATAATTTTAAGGAGCAAGGCAATGGTTACTTCAAAGGAAAACGATATCGAGAGGCAGTAGGGTTTTATACTCAGGCCATCGACGCGAAGCCGGAAGACGCAAGCCTAGTGGAGGCTTTGTTGTGCAACAGAGCCGCGTGCAATCTCGAGCTTCGTGAGCGGATACACACATTGCATATCACAATTATCTGACAGCTTGCCACCCCGCAGAAAACTATGGCTCCGTGCTTCGCGATTGCTCAAAAGCGATCACGCAAAATCCGGAGTGCTCGAAAGCTTACTACCGTTCGGCCCACGCTTTATTGTCCTTGGAGCGACCAGAAGACGCCCTCGATGCATGCGTTCGGTGCTTGAACTTCGACCCTGACAACGCGGGTGTGAAGGCGCTGCGAAACCGGGTATTAGTCGCCAAGAAGTCTAAGGAAGAGAAAGAGAAAACCCGGCTGGAACGAATGAGCAGGGAGGAGACGGAAAAGAGACGCTTGCGTGTGGCTTTCAAGGTACTTTGCGCCACCTTCAATACTCTTTAAAAAGGTCTAATATCATCGTGCAACTCAGGAACGAGGACTGATCGACTTGCGCCAGTCTTCTGTATCGCCTGGAAACGACTCTAAACCTCATTTTGATGAAGATAGCAACGCCACAAGACCCTCGCTCGTTCTCCCAACCTTTTTCCTCTACCCTCAATATTCCCAGTCCGACGTAGTGCCGAATTTCCACGAGGATACAACGTTTAGCGACCAGTTGTCAAATATGTTCCCGCCCAACGCACCTGCGCCGGATTGGGACATGAGGCGCGAATACGCCATAGGCAAGCTTGCCGTGTACGCTATCACTCATTCGAAAAGGCTCTTGAAAGTGGGCATGAAAATGACTCTGCGTGATCTATGTAACACGGCAAAATTAAAAGACGGAAAGCCAGATGGGCTGGATTTACGCGATGGATATGCTAGTTTTGTCGTCGTACCGAAGGGCAAGGCAGAACAGGAGTGGGTGAACGAGTTCAAAAGTAGCCGAGACCGCGATAGCTAAGCTGGCTTTTCGAATGGAGTCGAGTGCGTGTATTCAATTAGTAACCAAGTCTACAAACGATCGGATTCGGAATTTGTAATTCGATTCTTTCAGATCAAAGACTTTGTTTCAGAAGCTTTCTCCCGCAAAGGCAATCGATCGAAGATATGTGAGTCCCGGAGAAACCATCCTGTGAATGTGAAGGAGCGGACACGATCATATTCAGACTACGATCGTCACCAACGTATCAAGTAGCAGCTGATTGCTCCTTGCTGATAATGAAAACCGCTCACATGGCTGGTTGATCCTAGTCCCTTCCTTTGTCTCCATCCCTTCGTGTTTTCTGACTATATCGTCGATCTTTTGTTTTCTCAATTGCGTTGGCTCTTTCGCGCGGGTGCTGGACCCCCATTGCTTTCTTTTCATTTGCTTGTATTTTGTTCGTAAAAAAGCTGCTTTCTCGTCATGCCGGGAATAGGGGAGCTGGACTCGACAAGCCTCGCTATAGGTGACGTGCATTGATCAAGCATTTTTTTAAGGCTAAAATCTGACTCGTCGCAGGAAACAAGACGGTAGAAGCCGGGGCGCAGCAAGTTGTCGAAGCAAACCAAGCAGCACGCATTGCCTGGCTCGTCTTGAACATATGGCCATCACACCTCGGCCTCCCTCTACTGATTGCTACGATACTCCTAACGAGGAATATCAGACGCCATGCAACTTTCATCAATATGTGCATCACATGGATGATAGTCGGTTTCTCATCCACCTTATTGTGCGTAAATGCTTCGGTACACAAACCGTGCTAATATCTACCCCCTTGCGTTTTCCATAGGTTATACGCTGGATTTCAGACAGGACCGGAGCCACCGAGGCTGCTTTGTCTCATCCAATCCTCTCTGCTTTACGGCCAACCTGGCATGTACGTGCTTACATCTCTGCTCCGGTATGGAACCCGTTTTAATCTTCTAGCAGGACGTCAATGTCTGCTTTCGCACTTGTGTTCCAAGTTTTCTATGTTGTGCGAGCAGCATCTCGTGAAAAAGATCCGGAATACCATCAAACACGACGAAAATGGGTTGTATGTCGAGGTTTAAGCTGCCAATATATAATGCTTACTATCTGCTCTATAGCTTCTAATAATTCCTTACATTGCTTTCATAACGTTCGTAGGCTTAACAGCTTATGTATGTATTTATGCTACTATTACTTTTCTATTTTGTATTGATCATTAACTGTGCAGGTGGGAGCCACAAATCCAGGCCTTGTCTCTCGCAAACGGCGGTTTTTTTACTGTTCTGTGCACCACACTCTGCTGTACGTGCAAATTCGAACTTCTTGTGTTACAGGTGCTTACATTGAGATTGATCAGTACGAATTCAATTACAATTTTCTCATTCTCCGTCCTATTGATCACCATAGGTCTCGAGCGTAAGTTCCGTCATATGTTATCAGAAGTTAAACACCTTGATACTCCTATGTAGTGTGGATAGCATATACGATATACAAGCATTGGCGCGTAATGCGTGCTAATGATCTGCATGCAGGGACAGACTTGAATCTTATCATCCGAACCGCAGCTTTCGGAATTTTGGTTTTCTTAGGAATAAGGTACGTCCGGACGTCTATAAAAATAAACATGGCTATTTCAACTTCCTCGTCGAACCTTCCTTTTCCTTTCCTTTAAAGCTTGAGTGCCCTGTCGTTCAAAGCTCCGCACAGTGCTGTACCAGATATGGCTTTGGCGACAAGTAAGCAGTTTTACTCTCCGCCGCTTGGCAACCCTATGTTCATATCCTCCCTTCTACAGCGGGGAGTGCTGTAGTGCTTATATTTGGCACACAACGCGACGTCTTGCACGCCTGGATGTTTTGGCGTCGAAATGACGGCGATTTTCAGAAGGTTCAGCGCCCTGACGTATCATCTGGAGATAGCCTCAAGCCTTCTACATCAACACTCACAGCTGTGATGACGGTCTCTTCGTCTCCGTCTTGGAAGGAGAAAATCGAATTATCACGGCCCCTTGAGCCTCAGAGAGCTTATAATTTCGTCCGCAGAACGAAGACCACGTCGGCAACTCGGCGGGATATTTCCGATCCTGTGCTGCGCGATGACTCGAGTCTTCCCATGGCAGTATAACCACAATGAGGGAAAAGAACCGAAGGTAGTTTAGGACGTCGCGTACGGTACGGTATTGTTGGCGGGAGATAAGTTACTGCAAGTTTGCTCTCGGGCGAATCTTCTTGGTCAGGCATTTCAAAGCATACTGCGGCCATCCTCTTTATTCCTTTTTTATTTATTTTGAATGTCTTTTTGGTATGATCAATGTCAGCTCTTCACATGCGCGATGCCCGGTAGGTTTTATACATGTATATTTTTCGTAAGATACTTTCTGTTGCTTCCTGTTTTGAAATATTGCACGCCAGAGGTCCGTTCTGGGAAATCGGAGCGGCTTGGTATATATAGGAGTTTTCTGGGGCTTAAGCCTCCAGCTCCTATGTAAGAAGTTAAAATCATGTACTACTTTTTGCGAGTGGCTGTTGATCAAAAACAATAATATGCCAAAACTATATTATTGCCGGATTTGGTATTACGTATATACATATTATATAACTATTCTGGATTGGGTACTTACGAATTTTCAGCTCGAAGGCTGCCAGTTACACTCATCTGAGCGCAATGGCAGTGAGCACGTCTGGTACCGATGACCAACGAAGTTATTAAACTGATGAGTCACTCGCTCTACAGACTCGTTCAGCAGCAGCGCTCCGTGCACTCTCGAGGAGAAGGACATCGCCCTTGTACGTTTTCGTCCGCATCTACTCCTACTTACTATTCAAAGCGTCATGTAGCGTCCCTTCATGTTTCAGCACCGGCCGGACACTTGCCGCCGCCGCTGTCACGCACACGGAGAGTTCTTCCACGCCCCCGCCTTTACCGTCGACCCCCTCGGACCCCAAGATCTCGAGCATTGTAGATGACATCTCTGGACTCACGCTTCTGCAGGCGGCAGACCTTGTAACACTATTAAAGGTGCGTACTGCTCCCGCCATTTCTAGCGAAGGATGGTTATAGCAAACGGAGACTGATTAATTAACGTATGTCCTGTTGCATTCCTAGTCGAGACTCAACATACAGGAGATCGCCATGCCCTCAGCTTCAGCTGGCCCCGTAGCGGTAGCTGCACCCATAGATGATGCCCCTGTAGAGGTGAGTTCCATATGTCACCATGTTTGCCCACCGATGTTCAATCCCATATGTACTTCAGGAGAAACCGAAGGAAAAGACCATCTTCAACGTGAAACTGGAGTCCTTCGACGCTACTGCTAAGCCAAAATTAATTCGCGAAGTGAAGGCAATGAACCCGACGTTCACGCTCGTCGCCGTGCGTATCTTCTTTTATTTGTATTGCGCTTGAGACACCTTGTTTGCTGAACTATATTGCTATAATCTTTTTGCGTTTGTTTCTTCAGGCGAAGAACTTTGTCGAGTCATTACCAAAAGTCCTGAAAGAGAATTTGCCAAAGGAGGACGCAGAGAAAATGAAAAAGGCATTCGAGGCTCTCGGGGGAGTTGTGACACTGGAGTAGTTATGCTGGAGTAGTTATGTTAGGTTTATTCACTTCACTACAATAATCGTATCGCACTTTCTTGCTTTTTAACACACAAATTTAATATGAGTGACAAGTAGCGGAGGATAGTCCGCGCCAAAAGGAAGGGAAGTTAATTCATACAGTAAGCTGAAAAGACACACGTGGCTGAATAATTAATGCTGCGAAGAGTCCCTAGCGGCTCTGCTCTGTTGCTATGTGCTGAGTGGTCATGCTCAATCCTCTGACAAATATCTGTACTCAAATCGGAAATCACTCTTCTTCCGTTGACACCACGAGCCTTCCCAGTCGAAATACACGTAGACGCCTTGTTCGTACTCGTCAGTAATCGCTTGAGGCTCGGAATGCCGCTGGAACCATGTCAAATATTTGACATGGAATCGCCATGATTGGCGTTTAAGCTCCTTAGCAGCGAGATATCTAGAAAACGCTTAGAGATCAACTCATGCCGAAAACTTGCGAAAAACCTCACTGCTGATATGTCCCGGGCAAATAATAGAAGACATAAAATAACGTCTCGATGTCAAGATTCGCAAATAGGGTTGGCGAACTGAGCACAGGATGTACGGATTGGGGATAATATGGCGGGGTATGATAGGGATTTTTTGGCACATAGTACTTAGGCCTTAATGAAGGTCAGAATGGCTGTATCAAGCAATGAACTAAAGCGTACTTTTCGGTGTCTTGAGGTTGAGGCATGCTCTGATAACCACCATCGAGAAGCTTGTGTACTTGGTCAAGGTTGGTCATTCGATGCGGTGCTAAAAGTCAAGGCGCAAGTCGGTCTTAAGTACAAAGTCTTATACGCAAGCACTTAATTGAGCGCACCTTTTTGCTTGACGTTCTCAAAGGATGCCACGAGATCAGATAGCGACCCAGGGAACGACGCAGTGCTCGGGGGAGCGCGAGGTTGTGGTATTTGCGACCCAAAAGCCTGCTGCTGTTGAACTGATGGCGAAACCGATGCTATTCGTTGCGGTAGAGTTTGCATGCCCTGTGCAGACAAGCTCTGCCCTTGCTGTTCAACTCCCTGCGGGATTTTAACTCCTGGAGGGAATGCCGGTTGTTGAGCAGAAGGCGGCAGCGGCGATGACCCAGATCCGGATGAAGACGCCTTATTCGACTGCTGTAACTGCTGTGGTAACGGCGAGGATGGAAGCACTTGCTGTTGACTTGGAAGAGCAAGTGACTGCTGTTCTGACGGAGCACTTGGCAGGATCGCACTTGTAGGTAGAGGCTCATTGGACGAGCCGCCCTGCTGATGTTAGCTCGTAAGAAGATGACATCATAATTATTATACGTAAATGCACAAACACTTGCTGATGTAGACGCAGCAACAACCGGTGAAGGGATTGACACTGCAAACATGATAAATTAGCTATGGAGAGATTCTTTAACTAATAAATGAAACATGGTCTATCATTACCTGCCACTGGCCCTATTCGCTGTGGCGACGAAGTCGCTTGCGGTGCACCTACGGATGATGGCACGGCCTCCGACATAGCTGGGGACTGTATTTGCGATTGCGACGAGCCATCCGCCATCAGCCCCGACGTAGATGCAGAAGACAGCATGGGACTGGGCCCTGACACTGACGCCTGAGTCAAACTCGGTGAAGTCGTGGCCTGATCCTGTGCTGTATGCATCGAGGAAGTTGTTGATGCGGGTGGTTGCGTCCCATTGCTCGTTGCAGTTGCAGGTATTATAGAAGCTGACTGCGAAGTGCTATTCGCCGCTGACGAAGTTGCTGGCGATGAGGAACTACCAACTGCTGCTGCTGCAGCAGTCGCATAGCGTACAGGCAAAGCTGCTGGTGGTCGAGACTGTAAACCATTCTTGACGATGCTCGACATAGGCTGTGAAGAGGTGTTCGCTATTGGCGGGGGTGGTTTTGTGGCTAATTTTTGGGTTTTAATACAGAGAAATGGCACGTCTCGTCATTGCTCACCTTCAACAATAGACGATTCTAGTTGTGTTTTGCGATTTAAACAAACGAATTTGTGGTCCGGACAAAGAGAACTTACTTCGCAAAGTTAACGAGATCCCTGTCTTTCTTAGAATGGGACTGTGCTCTTCTCGTTTGTGATTAGTTGGAGTGTCGTCCTCTGCCTTCTTAGACGGTGTCCGTGGAGGGATGTCTGGCAATATATCCAAGGATGTCTAGAGATAATTTCAGCACGGAAGATAGCACTCATACCTTCACTTTCATCCTCCGAATCACCGTCACTTTCCATGTCTTCTCCGGCTAGACCAAACTTCTCTTCTTCCTCGTCTAAGTTGAGCTCGTCATATATTCCCTCGTCCTCGTCGAAGTCATCCTCCTATTCCGTGAAATTAGACGCCGAAAGCGTATGATCAAAGAGATTCTAGTTAGACGGACCGTATTGCTTTCTACGAAGTACGAGACGTCATCCTTGAGCGAATGCACCTTCTCGACAGGTAAAGAACCGTTATCCAGCAATCGTAGCACAATTTCCAGTCGACTGATATGCCATTTCCGTCGTTCATTGAGATGCTCCAAATCTTCTAAACGACTATTGGCCGCGCCCGATTTCTTCTTCTTCGCACCACCTTGCAAAGTCTCAATTTCCGCTTCGGCCTGCTCGACTTGCAGCAGCAATTCCTCCACTTTCGTTTGTAGCCACTGCGTTGTCTGTAGCTTCTCCTGAGCCTTCGGATCGAGCTTCGACGCTTGAATGAGGCCCTCCTTTGAAAACGCCTTCGTCTTCATTTCCTTCTCGCAAGCCTTGAACCTCTCCATTTGCTGGAAGTATGCGTCAGTAGGTGCTCGAGGTAGGACGCGTATAAACGCAAAGAAACGCGTATGAGTGGTTTGAAGGTACGTACGGTCTCAATAAGCTTTCTGTTCTCGAGCAATTGCGACTTGTCCTTAATGTCATTGCTAGCGACCCAAGTCTTAATTTGATCCCTAAGACGCTGGAGCTTCTTGATTTGAGTTTTAAGGTCGGTCTCCAGCTTCTCTTTCTGCGTCATGTTCGTAGAGGCTTGCATTTTTGAGTAAGTATTGTCAAAGGCCTCTACACCTTCGGTAACCCTCTTGAGCACTCGCTCGATTTCAGCTGCAGACAGAACACGTCCTGTCAATTCGTAGAAACTAGATACAAATGCATGGCAGACTTGCTTTGAAGTTTCCTCGCCGCCATGGCGGTCGCAGCTGGAGAAAATCGTCGACAATAACGGTCAGAGACGTCGAGACCGTTGAGAATAGCCTGTCTGTCTGTCTTGCTCTGTTTGGAGGTGCAGTGGCCCGGTGACTGTGACACATGCTGACTAATTGTAACAGTGGCTGCAACTGTCACGTTGCGGCTGCTTTCCGGGACTGCGTATCGGTGCATACAACTCTTCGGATACACTCCTTCTCTTGACGACCTCTATTAACGATTTCTCTGTCTCTGTCTCCCTCTTTCTCTTACATTTTCAATGGACTTTCTTCGCAGATCTATACACAGCGGCAGGGACAACCACCTCCCCCAAATATCCACACCAATCCCTTCAGTTTCTAGACCAACCCCGGCCATCCAACCCCCTAAAAAGGTCATCCGCGCCCTCGACGACCACAGGCCTCAGGCTCCGCATGAACTCGGATTCACAAAGGGTGATTTTTTTCACGTCATAAATGAAATTGACCAAGGGGCGGCGGGATGGTATGAGGCGAACAACCCGATGACTGGTGCGCGTGGGTTAGTCCCCAGATCTAAATTCGAGGTTTTTAACAAGTCAAATGCCGCGTGAGTCTCTCCCTCTGTTGCATTCTACTTCCTTTCTTGTCGTCATTTTTCGAACATCCTTCACTTGCTTCTCCGCCTGAGAAACGGTGAAACAATGATTATCACTCTGTTCGTCGGGTGGCAGGGTCGGGTAACGTTCGTGCAAACGTGATCTAGCTGCCGAATGACTTCATATCCCTTGAATCCACTCTCTTTTGGTCACGTTAGACCATATCTAATCGTGCTTTGTCTCTATTTTTCTCTGTAGTGTGCGCGTGTCACAGGCTGCTGCTAGGACCTTGCCAAAATCACCTGGAATGAAATCGCCCCCTCCCACCTCCCCGCGCCAGCCTGTCTTTTATGCCATCGTGCAGCATGACTTTGTCGCTGAACGCGCCGATGAACTTGATGCGAAGGCCGGGGATCATATATCCGTTGTTGCTCAGTCGAATTTTGAATGGTTCGTTGCGAAACCAATCAGCAGGCTTGGGAGACCGGGTCTTATACCTGTCTCCTTTGTTGCTATTCACGATCCAAGTACGGGCAGAGCGATGCCAGAGGAGGACATCAGAACTCTTATGGAGCGCGGTGAAGTTCCGGGTGTGGAGGAATGGAAAAAATCTATTCTCGAATACAAAGCTGCCAGTATTTCACTGGGTGTTATCGATGACGACAGCAACTCCCGTAATTCTGTCTCCAATAGTCCCTTTATGCTACCACCATCCTCTCAAGAAAGGCCGAGAATGGATACCATTGCAGAACCACAATCAGAACCAGAACCCCCGAGAATGAAGACGCCACTGCCCTCGCTTCCTCCGGGACTCGTTTTGTCGGCTGATATCGTCTCCTGGCACTTCGAGATGGAGGAATACTGGTTCCGTATCCATGCACTCTTCCAGGCAGACGACTCGACTGGCTCTGGTAGTCTTCCTCCGGCAAAGCAACTCGTCCTGTTTAGAGTGTATAATGACTTCTACGATTTACAAGTGAGCCTGCTCAGCACATTTCCAGTTGAAGCTGGCCGGGAGTCCACAGGCGATAATAAAAAATCGGAACGAATTTTGCCGTACATGCCTGGTCCTTCGCAGAACGTCGACGATAGCGTCACTCAACTGCGAAGGGACGAGCTTGATCAGTATCTTGCGCACCTCTGCGCCCTTTGGGAGCACAGTGCCGACCATATTATACGTCACAAGCTTATTCGGGATTTTTTCACGCCGAAAACAGGTGATCTAGAGGAAGACGTTGAACCGGCGTACAGAATCCTGGAGGAACGTCGTGCTGCAATGCAATATGCTGCAGCTCGTGATACCGAACAGATCCGAGAACCTCTTTCGAAAATGAAAGTTCAGGATTCTTATAACAGATACAGCGATGGTTCGAACTACGAGGAGGAGCGCAGTTACGCAGGCTCGTCCAAAGGTGCAAACGGGAATACAAGTGGCTACAAGCGAGATGTGATTTCTCCCGCATCTACAATGCAGTCCCAATACCGCGATTACGATCAGCAGGAACCTGCCTATCCTCGTTCCCGTTCGCCACTCTCAGCAGCGTCGCGAGCTCAATCCCCAATGTATCATCAACGCTCTGAATCCACTACGTCAGGACGTAAATATTCAGCTGAATCTGCGCTGTCCCGATCACTATCAAATCGTAATGATAACGAGCAGACTGTAACCTATCCTACTCGGCTCCAAGCCGACGATGACAGTCCCCGATCTTACACTTCGAGTCATACCCAACCGCTCAGTGCGACGACCAGCGTCGGGTCTGGGAAGACTCGAAACCGCTCAGCTTCCAACGTGAACAGTCCGCCTATATCAGCGAGCAATCCGAACACGGCGTTCGTGAAAATCAAGATTTTCGATCGCCTGACACAGGACCTTATTGCAATTCGCGTCAATCCGCGTGTCACGCACATACAACTTATGGACAAAGTCCGTGCTCGGCTAGGCGACGATGTCCAGCATCTCGCTTATCGGAACAGTATCAGTAATACGTTTTTGGGCCTTGATGATGACCAGGCGCTGAGAGAATGGCTGGAATCGACAGACAAACATGTTCTGTATGCGGATTGATGGAAGTTTCTGTTTACGCCCATTTTATTGTGGACTGTATTGCAACGGCATTTTTTTTGTTGTATGTTGGAGGGCCTCTTCTGAGGAAGCTCCGTTTTCCCTTACTTTATTCGTTATCATACTACAATTGTATCCGTTTAGGGAGGTTTTTCTGTTAGCTTGCTTGGATGTCTCCTATGATGTATGTAATTGATTAAGCTAGTCGAAACAATTTGGTTCGCGCTTGGTTTAGACTTCGTTCTCGTTTCTTTTCGAGGATCCTTGACTCAACATAATATCTGTCGCGTTATGCAGGGATCGTAAGCCCGTCGAGAAGGTGAAAAGCTTCCTGCCAATTGTTGCTCGTCGTTCGCGAGATGTAGCTCGTCCGCCCAAATTTGCTCGACCTAAACGTTTTTCAGCGAAGCTGTCCTTCGATAGATCATCCAGAACATCAGAGATGTCGGATTATGGCGAAAACAGAAACGTTATGGCCTGTTTGCTGTCTCCGGCGAAAAATCGTTGAGTTGAGATAGCAATGGCATGTATCCGCGCGTCTCTTCATGATGGCAGAGAAATCTTAAGCTGTCGATCAATCCAAGTACAGTGAGCATAAACATAAAAAATAAAACAAAGAGGTCAGTGCCTCTAACCAGTGGGACGATTGATGGGCAAACGGTGACGACGAGGAAATTGCGAGCGCCAGATTTTGTGTAAAATTGATGAAGGACATCAGTGATTACCTCCATGACATTCACCAAGTCATCTTCGTCAATACATCGTAAGAATCAATGCTTCTAGAGCGACTGTGCGAGAGCATCGGAGTCACCGTATAAACACTCGTTGATTTCTAATTAGGACAGCTGTCCGAGACAAAAAACAGACTGTAAAGTATTGAAGAAAGGATAGACGCTACTGGATCATACCGTATACTGTTCCTCGTAGATCCAGGGCGGGGTTCTGTCTCGTATGTTGGCTTTTTTTAAGGAATCGAATCGATTGATACATAGCATCAGTTTCAGTGGACTTTCCTGACACGAAAAAGGTATGCATGAGTACGCGGACTGATTTACAGTAGATTCAAGCTCGGAAGTTCTCCTTTCAAGGACAGAACGATCAACCTGCTCAGTCACAGCAGGTCAAATTTGGACTATGAGGCATAGCAGCAAAATCTGGCCGCCTACATTGATTTCCCCAAGAATGAGCCGTTTGAACGCGCTGACCAGGAGCCTAAGACATTGTCGGATTACTGTGTAAGCAAGGATAGCAAGGAAGACGCGCCCGAGTCTCTCTTTCAGGTTGAACAACATTTGCCCTTCTTGCACTGAGCGGGTTGGAAGCATCTTCATTATTAGATGCACGTTTCTGATTATTGTGTACCATCGATGCAATAGCGTTTCAAGAAAGAATGGACGACAGCAAAAAGCAACTCCAATAATATAAACTTATAGCATGCTATGCTTGGAGTAAGGCCAGGAAGATTGACAACCACAGGCACATTATGTTCAATAGTGTACATATTCCATAAAGACTGCAATCCATTACACTATGTCCAAGAGCAAAATGACATAGCGATATCCACAGAAAGCGGGAAAACGCAGTCTCCCGTTAAGTCCAACCGAACAACGAGACCTGGAGCAAGCGGTAATAACAATACAACTGTTTTGATTTCGACGAAGAAAATATGACCTCAAGACGCTCGAGGCAAATGTACCGGTTGTCTTCAGAAGGTGAAGGGACAGACATCATCAAGCCCAGAAGAATAAGCGTTTGAGTTTCCCCTGATCCCTTGATTGCCCCGAACTATCGAACACTAGCGTGGGTGGCATTGGTGTCGAGTACATATCACCTTCATCTTCAGGAGGTGGTCCTAAACGTTCCTGTTGCATCTGCGAACACGAAAACCCTGTTATGATACATCAAGTGATAGGAAAAATAATAATACTTACATCGTAATCCATGACAGGCACATCAAAAAGTTGAGCAATTTGCGGGTTCTCAGAAAAGTTATAGCCATTCTGTCCGCGACATTGTGCCTGAAGCTGTGTCGTTGTACCTACAAACTTGCCGATCATATTGAATTTTGCCCAGTGGAGTTGCGAGGGATCGTCAGCTTTGTGATCAGGGTTGCCTTCGTGAGCTCGACGGAGATCAGACGTATGCACTTCCCTGGATTAGCATTTGTTAGAAAACGTATTAGCTAATAGAGAAACGAAACGAAACATACAGACAAGGGATACATGGGCCCTTAGTGTTTCGCAGAGCCAAACGGTATGACTGGTGCGCTCCAGCGGTCCGCATGAGTATATCAGAACTGAGGTACTTCTTGTGCAAATCGGTCTTCGTCTTGAAAATTTCCATCACTTCATCGTTGGGGTATGTTGCCTGAGTGATCGCTGTGATGATAGCCCGTAAACCTGAATAGTTGTTCATATTGCGTAGCTTTACAGCAACGTCAGCGAGCTTTTCTACGACGCGCGCTCGTGGTTTGGCTTTGTCGTGACAGAGAATCATAGAAGCAGCCCTTAGAATCGCAGTTGAAATGTTAACTCGTTAGATCAGGAAAGCTAGTAAAGACACTCACCAGGCATGTAGCTCGTTATAGGAGCTGTTGAATCGTGCTATTCTGTCATGGTTCGGATCCTTCTTCCCAGACACCAAAGTATGTCTAAGCCAGTCCCGGGGCTCGATCTTCATGTACAGGTCCAATTCTTCTCTAGTGATCTCCTTTGCGATGTCTTCCGAATCAAAATGGAGAAAAGCATTCGAGGCTCTCGAGAGCCTGACGATGGAATCTCTTGCAGGAGAAGAAGAGCCAGGCGGTCCGGGAGCACGCGCACTGGTCGGTAAAGATCCTTGCAAGAAGGTCTTTGCTGACAATGGAATACTCGATTTCCTTTCTCGCGTAGCCGGACGTGAGGTCCCCGTCATTGCATCTAACGAGTTACGGGGCTGTGACGAAACCGGGGGCACCTCGACTTCCGTGTTTTCTATCTCACCCCCGTAGTTGGAGTCCGATTCATCACTTTCAGCAATGGACGTCTCGGCTTTCACAGCCCAGGCACTATCGAGATCATGTAACGTAGGGAGCATTTCGACGAATGGCAAGAAGTCGGAGCCGTAATACAGGGTATGCGTTTGCCGAAGAACTTGTTTAATGAGCGCATTAAGAGCCCCTGCTGTTCCGGGGACAGCAAAATCAGATGGATAATCATGCACCCATTGCTCGAGAAGATTGCAAATGCTAATGAAGAAATTAACACGCTGCTTTGGGCACAATGACACGTATGTATCTACGTACCGCAGTTGAGCGAACGCTGATAGTTGGCAATCGGCGTACGGCTGATTTAATTGAATCATACGCTTTTGCATCGCTAACAGAATGCGACGCGGTGTTGTAAACCGGCGGTATGTCAAGAAAAAGTGGGCAATGAAGGACGGATCTGGAAGATTCGTTTTAGGCGATTATACGGTATTTAAATAGACGACGTACCATCTCCGCTGACAGCTAAGAAAAACAACTTCTCAAGCAGCTCTTCGACGGTCGACCAAGGCGCCGGAGGTCTTAATTAAATTGAGTTGAGTCAGTCAGTCCTCGCCTACCACCCACACTGTATATGCAACTTACTGTTGCCTCGGATCCCTCCTCAAAGGTATCACAGGTTCCGGAATTGGAGTTGGGCTTGCACACGCGGACTTGAAGCTTTCTGCGCTCTTGCTAGATGTCTTCGCCAAGTCGACTATGCTCTTCGAGCGAGTCATTTCCGAATCGAAATCATGCGGTTGCTTGGCCGCAGCCTGAACTGATTCCCGATGTTCTGCAATAATGTCGCTCATTGAGCGGGCTCGTGTGGGAGAGGTAGGCGCTGAAGGGGATCGAGGCAAGTTCGAATTACCAGCGTGGGCTGATGTGGCAGGAGGCGCATTCGCAGGAAGAGGTGGAGGGGTCATAGGCAGTGATGTTGCAGCAGGCGGGCCGGAGGGGTTCAGGGAATAAGGTGGTGGCGGAAGTTGTATATGAGGTGGACGAGATTGGCGAGGCAAGTCGGTAGACTGCATATTCGGGGCAAGGTTTGTTGAGCTAATGGGTGTGTTGAGACTGACGCTAGTTGCAGTGCTATCCGCCGTGAGTGGTGAAGGCGTCATCTCCCACGGAGCAGGGACGTTGTAGAGAACAGGGGAACACGGGTTGAGGTGTGGCTCGACCTCTCCGTCTGGCGAAAATCACATCAAAAAAGGTTCGCTGGTTCAATTTAAAGGGAAATAAATAAACGCACATCTTCGTCTCCTGACTCCACGCATGAGCACCCCGACGCAACGCTTTGCCTTCTCTTTGCCAACGTCATTATTAGAGATTTCGACGATCCCCCCATCGTATTTGTATATCACATTGGCAGCATCGGCTGGCGCTATACGATGGGGGAGGTCAGACTTGCAGGCGAGAACTATGTATGGAAGCCTGAAGTTATAATATCCACCTTGAGAAATATTTAACATCAGCATACATTGAATGAAACAATTTCTCCGAAGTGATCTTACGAATGAGGTCTTCGACATGACGAAAGGAAGAGCGGTCCGATGCATCGTATAGAACATACACGCCATCGATCTTCGGTAATGAACTTGGCCACACAACGTCACATAATCCACCATCTGCCTGCTCCAAATCTTGTGTGCCAATCTCAATCAGGGTTAGGAAATAATCCCTGCCTTCATGGGCTTGCATATAAGCTCTACGAATGATATCTAAATGAAGATAAGAAAAGTGAGACGACCAATCGAACGATATTGAAGAAGCAAATCATACAATGAATGACTCTAGTTCCGTCACTGCCCTTTGCAGGCACTACGAGACGTTCGGCATCCGTGAGACGAGAATACTTCCAAGCCCTACGAATGAAGGAAGATTTTCCGCAGCCCTGCGAGCCTATGATAGCTAGCGTCATCAAGATCGCATCCTTCTGCGACGTGTTAGAATCAAGTATGTAATAGAGAAAAATTAACGTACCGGAGGATTTATTGGAGAAATTTCTGTGTCAATGTGTAACAGAGATGAAGGCTTCGCTTTTTTGATAGTAGAGTCATCGGAATGTGTGCTAATGCTCTGTGACCGTCCCCTAGTTGTATCCAACGGCGTGGGCGCCGATGCCTTAGTACGAAGCGTCGGAGACTTCTCGGGAGCAACCTGTGCTCGGGGAGCATTATGAGCGGTGTTGATATTCGCGAGGCTCGCAGCAGGACTGACTCCGGGAACCTTCCTAGTAGGCTGAGTAGGGATAACTAGTTGAGGCGGCATTTTAGACATGGGCATTGATCCGGAGCGCTTGGGAGTCGCCAGCCGCTTCCGCATTTCCCCTGCTCGACCAACGACCTTGCCTCCCGAGTGCCCCTGCTCAAACTCCGAGTCCTCGTACGCAGAACTCTCTGGTTCATCCTCCGCAGTGCTGTACCCTGGCACACGACTATACTGGCGAACGCCGTTTGACTCTCTGCGCAAGCGTACGCAGACCGGGCGCGACCGGAAGCCTTGGCGGCAGCGGAGGCGCATTATCGGCGGTACAGTTTCTCAGGCGACTCTTCGGTGAGGCGACGACCCATTCTGGGATCAACAGACGAGAGGCGGTTGTGCGTTTTGGAAGGGCCTGCCGAGCGCAACGTCTCAACGGGAGATGCACCAGCAGAGTCGCGTCGCTGCTGCTGCTCCCTGACAAAGGAATCGACCGAGAGCGACTTGGGAATACTGCGCAGAGATGGCGGGGTGTGCATGGACTGCGTTGCGTTGAGCACCTCGGCGGTGAAGGAGTCGGCAGAGTTCACAGCGAGAGGCGATGTGTAAGCGGTTGTAAACGACTCCTCTGAGCGCCTGCCGGAGAGTGCTTGATTATCGTCAGATTCAGGGACGCGCAGAGAGGAGCTGTCGCCAAGTGCATTATGTGGCGGATGGAGATTAGTCCGAGGAATCTCAATGGGAGGTAGGGATGGAATAGTTGGAAGGCGGTGGTTGCCTGACAAACCGGATGGTGACGGAGACGGACGTTCGTTCATCGCGAGACATGTACCTGAGGGCAGATAAGAAATAGAAAATCCCTCGAACAGAGAAGAAAGATGACAAAAGCAAAGAATATAAAATGAGGGTATCTCGAGACTCGCAGGTGTTGGTATGAGGAAGAGAACGCTAGGGCGGAACAGCCGGTCTGGCAAACACCGGCTGTGGATACTACTTGCTGCGTATACAAACATCGCTAAGTCGACTTATAATTACATCTCACTTTCTATCTCCCTCTCACAGACAGCTTAAAAATAATAGGCTCTATTAAATCTATACTGGTCTGGGCCCAAGATACGAGGAACCGGAAAGTATGTACGGACTGCTCTGTGGCGTAAATATCTGAATTTGCTTCCGAGTAAGTTGCACTTGCGAGCTGCTAAAAACCATCTCTTCTCGACGCTATGTCCCTATTGTGTCTTTCTCCGTGCTCAATTCTGTTGCATGCTTCGTAGCTCCTCGTCCGCCCAGAATCAGTAGGTGCCGAACCGAGCTCACTTCCCCCTCGTTCTTTGATCAAGCATCGCCTTCTCGCCATCGGCTCAGCCATCATGCTCCTGTCGCGCCCGAAAGACCCTCCAGACACCGTTCGCGATGAGCTGATCTACGCCATCAAACCTAGCTACGTTCCCTTCATTTCGCGCTCTAGTCGCATTTGCGTGCCCTGGTGATCGAGTTCTCCCTGCGCGTGCCGCGAGCGCACCCGGGATCAAATGCTGGCCTCGCGCTATATGTATACGCAGCGGTGGCGCCGTCTTCGTGCCGCCAGCAGGCTAAATAAAGAGCACGCGACTCCGAAAATACATCCAATTTATATTGATCCAGCATTGAAATCGACCTCTCACCCGAAACAAACGAAAATCCGGCGGTATATGTACTGGAACTGTGTCCAGCCTGTACGTAGACTAGAGTACATCCAGATATTTTATGACTATTGGTTGCATGACCCACTTTTCGTGATACAGATGTCGAAGAGGATGTAGATGTACGAGGAATGGGGATAGCGAGGTAGATGGAAATCGGATGGCGTGATAGATCATTACGTGCCGATAGTGAAAAACCAACCAGAACCATGATAGATGAGGAGAAAGGAAGGAATACATCCCGGAATGAAGGCAATAAGTGAATACAAACCATTTAGAGAGCCATAGTGAAAGGAAGATCAAAACTTTTTGCAAGAAGTGAATGAAAAAAATGCACTGAAAATATGGACGTCCTCGTCATAAGGTAGTCGTTTAGTCAACGTTTTCACCCATTCATTTTGCAACGACTGGAATGATCGTATGGCGAATCCGGCCGCCAGTATGGTGCTCAGCAAGATCGAAGGAGGGACTGCGCGCGCACAGCGTTCGCCTTGTCAACCTAAGTATCGCATATGTTCAGTCAAGCGTATGCTACGGAAATAGCAAAACTACTGACAAGAAGATTTGCTGTCTTATAAGTCGAGCTGTACATGTGGTTGATCCCGTTTTCCTCAAGAACCCGCGAGAAACGGTTCACTAACCCGTGCTTCTCTGTATTCAAAGTAGAAAATGTCTGAATAAAATATAGATCGCAAAACAACTTGGAACACACCAAGTCCAAACTTCTGCAAGTCGATCTGCAAGCACTTCATCGTCCCCGGCGCGCTTTCATCCTCCTCTTCCATCTCAAACAGATCATCCTCGCTTTCGAGATCAAAGATTGGCTGCGCCCTGCGCCCACCAGAATACACTTCGTCTGCGGCACGCTCGTTGAGCTCGTCACCGGCGTCGAGCAACGACCCAGAGCAAATGACCATGTGCCGTTCGTCGTGCGCAAACAGCGCAGCAAGGACGCCCAGATCAGTCGTGAGTGACGAACCCTCCGAGGTGCGCGTGAACGAGAAAAAGGGCACGCGCTGGGTTGCTCGGTTTTCTGACATCCCTATGCTTCCTCTCCGCGTTCCCACCGCATGGCTGAGCTCTGGTTGGTAATTGTCGACAGACAACCGTCGTGGTAGGCGGGTAGGCGTCGCGGAAGACGTCATATGGTTCAGCATTGGCCGTGCTGGCATGCGATGCAAGTCCAGCTGCACCGGAAGAGAGCGCGCGGAGGATGTCGTGCTCACGAGGGATGGTGTTGATCCCACACGTTCCCTGGATCGAATGTACAGCGAGGACGATGAAAAGTATTCCTCCTCATCGCTGCTTGAACAAGATGAAAGGCTTGTGAGGGATGATGAGTCTTGCAAGGAAGGGTCGTCGGAATATTGACCAGGGGCGGAGAAGGGTTTTGACCAGACAGGCTCTTCAGGCGCGTCGTCAAAATCAGCATCCGGCGTGAGTCGGCCCGACTCTGGACTAGCATGGCGGACGCGTGGATGGAACCCGAAAAGAGAGCCTGCCAGCGAGTTACGGCGTTCTTCGTACGGAGTGAATGACGACGATGGAGTCGAAGTAGCCGAAGAGGAAGGGATGAGCTCGGGATATCCAACGAGAGTGAGAATTTTGAGTGTCCAAAAGTCTGCGGCACTTTCATTAAGTCCGATACATGCCAAATCTGGAGTAAGAACTTCAACCGGGGCAGCCGTTGGGCTCAATGATTTTTTCGGAGTTCGTGCAACCAGGGAAGTCGCAGACGAATTCGGCGTAGATTCCGATAGTTTCGACTTATGCATCGTCATTACGGGAGTAGACAAGTCTGCATAAGAACCTCCTCTTGACATCGCATACGAGAGGGCGGCGAGAGATGCCATAGAAGGGCTTCGCGTACGTGAGAGGACAGCCGGCGACATCGACCCGGGGGAGCCAGGCAAGCTCCTTCCACATCCATTGGCATCGTCCTGCAGCTGTGCAAAGCTTTTGTCGTTACAACCGTCAGGAAAAGGGGATGAAGCCGTGTCGAGTGGATCTGGGTTATCCAGGCTAAATCCCGCGGCGTCAAGCAATTGCATAACTTCTGCTAGACGTGAGGCCTTCACGAAAATAAAGTCGCTCAAATATGAAGATTGATATAAAATCGAAATGCCTGCCGCCGCAAGCGGTGCAGAAAGCTCCCGAACTCGACTGCCCGAGTTGCCTGCACAGCAGAAAAAAAAAAAGATGTGAGCAGGATCGTCATGAAAGGATATCACCGAAATGCGATGCAAACTATGGCGCGCTCATGTAAAATTAGAAACGAGAGAGTACATACTGAGACTATCCTCGTGGGAGTCGATTTGCAGCACTCTCCATTTCTCAAAAGAAATCTCGACAGACTGAGAAGAGTCGTTTGGGCGAGACAAGCGTTTGCGCCTCGACCACGAAGATTTGGAGTCCGACTTATCGCGGAGCCTCTGCTTCTGCCTATCCTTGCGGGCGATGGGCTCGAAGTCATCCAGCTCCGCATCCTCGGCAAAGATGCTGAGCTCAATTTCATTAGCAGTGAGGTTGAGAAATTTTGGGCTCTTGCGAAGGAGCTGCTTGAGGATAGGTCGGGAGAGCTCGGTGAGGCGAGAACGGGGTATATGCACGAGAGACAGAGAGACGTCGAGGATAGTTACAGTGACATGAGGGGGCGTTGACGATGAGTCCATGGACATCAACGACGAAGAGGTCGTCGAGGGACGAAGTCGGGGTCGTGGCACGGGCTGGTGCAGGGACGAAGTAGCGAGTAGTCGCAGAGTAAAATTGAGCGGAGGGGTATTTGAGGCCGGAAGCCGGCGGAATAGACGGGATACGCGCTCGGAAGTCAGAAACCTTACTCGGAAAACTCAATTCGGCACTCGGGCCGGCCCGGTTCCATCCAGGTCGAACGTGACAGCCTCTGAGTCTGAGCCTCACTGGGTCTCTCAGCACTATCGGCTTGTCCAGCAACGTCCTCCAATTAATTCTTCACCGTTGCTCTCTGCTTCAGACCTCTGTCCAGCGCTTTACTTGGCGTGTGATGTTGCCAGCTCTGCTCTCGCCGCGGTTTCAAAAACAGCCCGACTGTCGTCATAACCCTGCTTCCCTTGCTTCTCTCCTGCTCGTTGACCGTTCCTACTCAATTGCAAACCCTCTTCCATGCACGTTCTATATTCCCTCCCTTCCTTTTCAGCTTTGTCGTTCCCTTTCCGCTTGAATAGCTCATTCAGTACCTCCGCAGTCAGCACTCGCGGACGATATGTCCGATGACGGCCGCACGACCTAGGTCCTTGTCTCACGTCCTCGAGTAAACGCACCCCACAAGCGCGAGAAAAGACAAATATAAAAAGGATCGCCCTCGGATAAAACTTTCTAGCTCCCTAGGTCCCACAGAGGAAACTCTCATTGGTCAGGCAGGACGTGCAAATTTCCCAGGGAAAAGAAAAGAAAATAGAAATTATAGTAGGGAGTATTCCACTCTCGCTTGCCTCATGACTCACGTTATCCTTCGCCAGGTAAAGCTAATTTTGATACACGCATTGATTCTCCCCCTTCTTTCATGCGATGCCCCCTCATGCGTCCCACGTTCCTAACTGAGGCTTCTGGCGGGTCGTCAATGAGCAAATACAGACTAACTTCTGATTAAAAAGTCCTTCTGTTTGCTCATTCTCTAATAGAATGAGCAAATGTGTAGTTGCCGGTCTCGGACAACTTTATCGTGGCTTGCTTGTTTACTCGTGTTGATCTGCTTTATCCGGTAGATATAAACGCATCTCAGTCAAGCACCCTTCCATTCTGCGCGCTGCTCTTGCTCGCCGGCCACGGTGATTCTGTGAAGTCTAAAATACAACCCTCGGCTGCCCGCCCTCGTGCTTGCCCGCTGCATGTCGCTCGACTAGTGCGGAGATAGTAGACTGCATTCTGTCCCGGCCCTCAATTGGATTTCTCGAGCTCCATGTCTAAGTTCAAATGGCACTAGCGTTGCGTTCTACTTGCAAAGAAATACAAGCTTCCCTCGGCGCGCGGTCTCCTCGCACGGCCTTTTTCGTTCGGAGACATACCACGCGGACCGTCCTCCGGCATTCAAGCTGACCTCTGAGTTGGTAATTTGTACATGCAGTCGAAGGGCGTCCAGGGGAACCGGGATACTCCGAAGATCTATTCCGACGCCGCTGACGTAGTCGAGTCAATTCTGCGTGTAGCCGCACGCAAAACGAAACAAATTTATCGAAACTCGTATTTCTTATCTGGTGGGGCGAAACTTTACCCGTTCAGTTATTTTAAGTAACACCGTTGGAGACCTTTGAAAAGAATGAAGGCAGTTGACGCCCTTCTTGAAATAGTCGAGCAGGTACGTAATACCCGTGCCTGGCATTGCGATTAACCTTTACTTCCGCTTTGTCAGAATCAGTCTGGTATCTGGATCCCGGGCGGGCTGTCGTACAGTGTAATTATGGTGAATGATGCTCTTCGTTCTACGTTGGAGCGCCCACACGTGCTCACGTCATTAGCATTTGTATGTATGCATGTATAGGCATGCGAATTTCTCAAAGAAAAAAAATAAGAGCAATTCGAATACTGTTTTTGGAGAACATAGTTGCCAAGTCGTCTTTACAGATAAGTAAGAATGGAACACGCATCGATAGCGATTGGGTTGGATTCATGATGGTCGTCCGGAACAATGAGCAAGGAGGCCAAAATGGCGCATAGATGTCTAGTGGTAGGAGGATGGGATTCGTATGCATATACATTTGCTTGTTCTGTGAAGGAGATTTACTAGTCCCATAATCATAAAAGCAACTGGGCAGTATATCAGAAGACTGCTTTGAGGCTCTGCAGATTACATGCCAGTCCTCTTCAAATTATACTCAGATCTTTGGCCAATAAATTCAACTCGTCTCTCAAAACAGAAGGCCTGTCAAATTTCTCTGGACAAAAAACGCATTGAAACTCGGGCGAAGAAGGCCGACCAGAAAAGGAAGTGATTACATCACGCGTGACGTCGCGGCGCGTCTTCTCCATTCAGTCCAGCATGAACTTAGCCCATCCAGCAGTGGAGGCGAAATTCTGCACCTTGATCTCCTACCACATCCACTGTTACAGGAAGTTTGTGTGCTATCCGTCACGTATCTCTATCGGCGTCCCGTACTAGCATCTTCCTCGTTCCTTCTTGAGACTACTGCATACCACGTCCCGCTGCTCTTGCTGAACGGCGTCGAGTTCGAATATGGGCAACACCAGCGCCTCGACTTTCGACACCAAGCCCGCGTTAGATCGCGATCCGTGGCTCGAGCCGTTCTTGCCCGCCATCGCCCACCGTCATGGGCGCTTTCAGCAGTGGAAGGACACCATCGCGCAGTACGAAGGCGGCTATGACGCGTTCTCGAAGGGATACTCCCGCTTTGGGCTGAACGTCGATGACAACGGCGAGATCACCTACCGCGAGTGGGCTCCGAACGCCAAAGAGGCCACGCTAATTGGCGATTTCAGTAAGCACTTACTCCCATTATCTCTCTCGAGACCGTATATTTCGTGGAGAAAAGACATCGCCACACGCATATATCTAGAGTAGTGTTGACACTTTCCCAGATGCCTGGGACAGGTCTTCTCACCAAATGCAAAAGGATGCGTTTGGTGTTTGGGAGATTAAAATTCCTCCCAAATCTCCTGGCGAACCTGCCATACCGCATGACTCCAAGATCAAGGCAAGTGTCAATTTATCATGACGCGTCTTCTTGGGAGTGGCAAATCTGTCTCTGCAAGTTTAGAGGCAGTGTCTTGTCAGCGCTTGCTATGGCACTCGAACAGAGCTGTTCATCGTTCTGAGATCTACCAACGGAGGTTCACAATGAATTAACACTCAAAAGTAGATTTCCATGGTCCTTCCTTCTGGCGAGCGTATCGAACGTCTTCCTGCTTGGATCAAGCGTGTTACGCAGGATCTCACTGTCTCTCCGGTCTATGATGCTCGATTCTGGAACCCTCCGGCTTCGGAAAAATATGTCTTCAAAAATCCACGACCGCCAAAGCCGGCAAGCGTAAAGATTTATGAAGCACATGTCGGTATATCAACCTCTGAAGGGAGAGTTGGAACATACAAGGAATTCACGAAAAACATTTTGGGGCGCATCAAAAATTTGGGATATAATACTATCCAGTTAATGGCAGCCATGGAACATGCATACTATGCTTGTGCGTCAAATTCATTATGAAAATTTTATATAAACGTTTTTATTTATTTATTTTTGTGGATAGCTTTTGGTTATCAAGTCACAAGCTTCTTCGCGGTTAGCTCTCGCTATGGAACGCCGGAAGAGCTCATGGAGCTCATTGATGTGGCCCATGGGATGGGTCTCACTGTCCTCCTGGACGTTATCCACTCGCACGCGTGCAAAAATGTTCTTGACGGCATCAATCTTTTTGATGGCACGGACCACTTATACTTCCACGAAGGAGCAAAGGGACGTCATGAACTGTGGGATAGCCGCCTTTTCAATTACGGCAGCCACGAAGTCCTGCGCTTCCTACTTAGCAATTTGCGCTTTTACATGGAGGAATATCATTTCGATGGCTTCAGGTTCGATGGTGTGACGAGTATGATGTACCTTCACCACGGTATTGGCACCGGCTTTTCCGGTGGCTACCATGAATACTTCGGAGACCAAGTTGATGAAGAAGGCGTTGTCTACCTGATGCTGGTTTGTTCGTTTATTCTTCTCATTGAACCACGAGAGTAATGTTTTCGGTCTACTCTTCAACAGGCGAACGACATGCTCCATACCATCTACCCTGACACCATTACTATTGCAGAAGACGTATCCGGTATGCCGCTTCTGTGCGCCCCCACGGAGGAAGGTGGTGTCGGATTTGACTACCGACTCTCTATGGCAATTCCCGATATGTGGATCAAGTTACTTAAACATAAGCAGGATCATGAATGGGACATGGCTGCTATTGTGCATACTCTGATAAATAGACGGCACGGGGAGAAGAGCATCGCCTATGCAGAGAGCCACGACCAGGCTCTTGTGGGCGACAAAACGATTGCTTTCTGGCTGATGGATAAGGAGATGTGTAGGTTCTTCTGGTTGTGTGCCTCATCGAATAAGTCTAACATTCGCGTTCTTTCTGTAAATCTCAGACACGAACATGTCCGATTTGACAGAGCTCACTCCAGTTATCGATCGAGGCCTTGCTTTGCACAAGATGATTCGGTATGTTCTTTCGATGATGAGACTGTTTGCAGCCACTAAAAGAAACGCTTCATCCAGTCTTCTCGTGCACTCGCTAGGTGGTGAAGGCTATCTGAACTTCGAGGGCAACGAGTTTGGACACCCTGAGGTTATTTTCCTCTAATATCTGTGTAATCCAAGCGGCTGAAAAACTTCCAGTGGCTTGATTTCCCTAGAGCTGGAAACAACAACTCCTTCCACTACGCTCGCAGGCAATGGAATGTTGTCGACGACCAAATTCTTCGTTACAGATATTTGAACAATTTTGACGCCGCCATGAATTATGTTGAATCAAAATACAATTGGCTTGCTGCCCCTCAGGTATGATTTGATTTCTATTCATAGAGAACACTATTGACTCGATCAATATGCTGGCAGGCGTACGTCTCATTGAAGCATGAGGGTGACAAGGTTATCGTATTTGAGCGAGCGGGTTTACTGTTCATTTTCAACTTCCATCCTACAAACTCCTTCACGGACTACCGTGTTGGTGTGGAGGAGCCCGGCGAGTACTCCGTCGTACTGTCGAGCGATGAGAAACGCTTCGGCGGACACGACCGCGTCGACACCAGTATTAAGCATTTCACGACGCCCCTGGCTTGGAACAACAGGAAGAACTGGCTCCAGGTTGGGTTCCCGCATATTTCTTTCATGACGTATACTTACTGGATTTGCTGCAGGTATACATTCCGACCAGGACCTGCCTTGTCCTAGCAAATCATTAAGGGTCGCATCGCACAATAGGGGGATGAGATGTATGATTAAAGATAGGTTCCGACTACAGCGAAGTGAACATGTACGATGTTCGAGGAGTTCCACTAATTTATTTAGCACTGTACAACTTAGGACTGTTTCTTTCTTCGTGGCAAAATCAACTGCCTTGTGGTATCACTCCTTTCTAAAGACGGGATAAGGACGAAGGGTGCACGAGTTTCTTTGAATATGCCACCAAATACATATTTTATGGACACTGCAAATGCGGTACAGACATAAACAACGCAATGATGGGAAATCTGTATGATGTCTGGAAAAATGACGTGCACAGAGGAATAAAATATTGGCGTACAGGTGAACTGCGAAATCAGGAGGAAAGAAACGCGTGATTAGTGTTATAATGTGGCAGGACGTTGAACAGTGATTGGTATGAGTGCTGCTGGTCAAAGAACATGCAGAGGGATGGCGCAAAGGAGAGAAGGAGATGAACGCAATAAGAAAGGAGAAAAGTGATATCTATACAAGTTGTAGAATAAGTCTACGCACTCTATGGACTAGCCATGTGTCTATCCGCATCGACCGACACAGACGAGCTGCTATTCCAGTGCCGATGTGGCGGACGTTGGCGCCTTGCCGCTTGATGTTCATCGTCCATTGCGCCTTTATCCCCATAATCGTCATCGCCATCGTCTGCTTCCTCGCTCGCGTCGTTGCTGAAGAGGCTCTGCGTATCTGACGATGCACACGAATGCGTCGGCCGGATCGTCGGCTCGTCATCTGTCTCAGCATCCGTGTCGGTCTCGGAATACACGCTGCTCTCCTGATCGCCGTCCTCGGGCTCGTCGGAAGGAGTCGCCGCAACGGTCTGTCCAGCAGAACGCCTGGGAGTTGTGTTGCGTGGTGCCTGAGCGTTGGTGTAAGGATTGTGGTCGCCGGTGATATTGCCACCGAAAGCGTCAAATGCACCCATACTCTGCAGAGGCCGTGACGATGCAGCTGCGGACGACTCCGTTGCAAATGATGGATTTGACCATGGCTGAACGTCGGATACCCCTGCCTGCCCTTGAGAGAACAATATAAGTTGCTCCGCGTAGCGCTGCATCTCGCCGGTCGGAATGGTAAGATGAAAATCGTTTAGAAGCAGAAATTGCAGCTCGAGTTGGTTCAATTCTGCCTGAGGAAGTCCGCCAACCTTGAAAACGAAAACGTACGTCAGTATGCTGCAAGTTCACGATATATTGCTCATCGAAAAGAATAGTAAGATTCCTTCCTGTCTCTGTCACCATAGGACTTCTTCTCAGGCTAGTTTTTAGCGAACAGAAGCACGGAAATATGGAAGTTCGAACAACGTGAAAAGCCTCAAGGCATTTCCCCATCACAGCAAAACAGGACTGAAATGAAAACTCACTTTTGCGTATCGAGAATTTGTGTAAAACACATCACTGAAGAACTTACTAGCCACAGTCACTCCGACAATCACCAGTCGGTGCACGTTGTAAGAGTCAATCACGAATCGACTACCCGTAGCCTCCTTTGCTAACTTTGACATTCTGTCAAAATAGACTAGAAGCGAAAGGAAAACCTCGTTTGTGGTAGGACAGTAACGGAGGATACGAAGCAAATATGCCTCAAGCGAGATAGACGGTATATTTCGCGCATGAAATGTTAAGGGCGACGTAGGTGTGGAAAGGGAGCTGCGCGAAGCAGTAAACAGAGTCTGCCATATTAGTGGATGGTCCGCAGTGGGCGACGGATGCGCGCTTGGCGTGCTCAGGCTAGGCGAGTTCGGAGACGATAGTACGTCGTTCGCCGTCGCAATCTGATTAAGCAAAGACGCCAGCAGACGTAGAAGGTCAGGAGTAGGGTACGAGTGTATGTCGATGGCTGAATTAGGGCTCGTCAACACCGAGGACATTGGCGACAAAGCGCGGGCAGGTCGCTGCGTTGCCTGCGACTCGACCAGCCTTGAAGCGGAAGAATCGGAGGGAGAAGCAGATTCGTGTCTCGGGACAAGCGATGATTCTGGTCGGGATAGCGAAGATGACACGCCTGAGCGAGAGATGCTCGACGGAACAATGGTGCTAGTCGACGAAGCAGAAGACGATGAGGACGACGACGAGGACGACGATGAAGAAGACGGGCAGAATGTAGAGTTCAGGGCGGACGAAGACGGAGCGCGGCGAGCAACAGGTTTGTTGCGAGCTGTCGGTGTCTTGCTCGTAGGAACAGGAGCACTGTGGGTGGACGGGTGGTCATGTAGCGGCGGAGCCAAAGCGAGCATTGTGGTCGTTGTTTGCGTCTGGTACTATGCGTCCAATGTGTTTCTGGGTGTTTGAGAAGGTGGTGGCCGGCGTTGACGTCGACGACGATGTTGTGAGTGGAAAAAGAGCTGTTGATCCACGGGAAAACGCAAAATGGTCGATTATGTAAATTGCTTGTTTGGACATCCGCCACCCATTTCTATTATGCACCGACATCTTTTCCCACGCAAAGCGGGACTATCTCCACAACTAACCTTTACTCGTATGCATTCTGAAACACCTTGAACTGACTTCCCGATTTTGACAGCCTGCCGACCCTCAAGAATTCGTCGAAAAAACAGAGGTCAGATGATACCAACGTTCGCGATACTCGAAGCAAGAATTTTCATCTCCACATATTCTCGCAATGATCCATAAACAACAGTGCAAAGTAGCCCAAACCCGAAATCATTGTGTATCCATTTCCTCCTCACTCTGTCTTTGCACGTCCATTGCAATCCTCCTGCTGTCCGAGATCAAGCCGGCCTTCCTCAGGCCTCCGGCCGGAAATCTTGATGAAGCCTTCCATGGCGTAATCTGCTCCCGACATCTTACGTCCACGATCCATCTCGTCAATGAACTTTGCAGCTGCAAACTTGCGGGAAAGAGTGCTCACCCATTGAAACAGATCGCGGATATAGCTGGGCAACACGGTCACCCATCTGACGAAATGCGTGTAGAAGGGCAGGAAGATTGTTCGAGACTCTTGTTCATCGATTGCGGCAATGACGGCCTTGGCGATGGTATATGGAGGTATTGAAGGCGTAAAAAATTTGTGGAACCATGAGGTAGATAGACTCATCCTTGAAAACATAGGCGTCATCGTATGTCCGGCAAGAACAAGTGTCGTCCTAATTCCCGGTGTCTTGTATCTAATGGAGGGCAATTATTTTAGGCCACGCCCTTTTCATAACAAATAGAACGCGCACCGCTTATCCAACTCATATCGCAGCGACTCAGATAAGTTAACGAGGGCGGCTTTAGATGCAGAATAGTCGGCTATCGAAGAAACGATTGTATCAGGGGTCGAGTTTGAATGTGGTGTGTCGTGTTTGTGAACGAACTCATTTGAGCAACACCGACCAAGCCAAGTACGGATGATAATGTAATCTGACAAGTAATTGACATGAAAGGACTGAAAAAACAGAGCGAAAATCATAGAACCCACAATGTGACCCGTCTTCTGCTTGATCATTTCTGGCAGAAATGCCTTGAGCGTCCAAAATTGTGCCAGAACATTGACATCGAATGTCCTGTACAACAAGGTCAACGGGAAGCTTCCAGTGCTATGGCAGATTAAACGTACTGTTTGACATCTTCTGGACTCAGATCAAGCAGAAGCTTGCCTTGAACAACGCCTGCATTGTTGATTAGGACGGTAGGATGCCCGATCTGCGCATATTTAGTATATCTTTCACTATTTATCATTGACACTTACCTCTTCAACGATCTTCTTTGATACCTCTTCTACTTCTTCCCATTTGGATACATCACATTTATAATAGGTGATATTGTCTATAAAAGAATATGTAGCACAGAACTAACACGGAGACAAGCGAACTCACAGTTTTCCGTGACAATGGGCTTGACATCGAGAACGATGGTTGTAACGTTGCGAACGGCCAGCGTGTTTGCAATAAGCTCCCCAATCCCTGATGCACCTAATTCTTGACTGTTAGGGATATGAATTACTGCAGTCTAAACACACGCACCTCCAGTTATAACTACCGTTTGTTCACCCCAATCCAAGCGCTTCGGCGCGAACAGAAGGCTCCCACCATTCCTGTACAGACGGGAGAGCCATTTAAGGAGCCCTGGAAAAAAATTCAAAAAACAATTGGGTCAAGTGACACTGGGCATTTTCTGTCTTTCTCGGCAAGACTCACAAAAAACCGAGACCAGAGAGAAATAGATAGCAGAATAAATGAAGACAGGTGAGTCAAGCGTGAAGCCTTGAAACCTATAAAAGATCGGAATGAAAAATATGAAGAAGGGACCTGCGTTCCTGGTGGTCAGTGGAGGCGATGACAAGAGAAACGGAGAATGCCCAACTGAAGACGGTCTGGGCAAGTACTTTGGCAAAAAGGTCGATGTCGAGATTGTCAAAGACTTGCGTCGATTCACCCTGATCAACAGAGTCCATTTCGAACGTAGTAGTGCAAGAAAGATGAAAGGTCTATCAGCGACACGAAACGCCGTTTCGACCTGATGCAAGACGTGGAAGGAAGATAAGATATTCCCATAAAGGAAATGACCATAACCACCATTGGCACAGCCACAAACAGACCAGACAGTGAAGGCGTTGCTCACAAAATAGCCAGCACACCACTTTTATATTAGAGAGCATCGAATACAGTAAGGATAATAGTAAGTTCTCCAAGGAATGGGCAGGTCGAATGACGCAGTTAAATTAAGCACAAACACCAGACAAAAAATGGAGAGAATGTGCGGTACACCTTCCTATAGACAAGAAAAATAATCGTGAAGGAGAGCATTCAGACTAAGCAAGAGTATACTCGACTGATAAAAGAACTAAAGTTATTTTTCAACAAAGAGACGCCCGTCTATGAGCTCCGTGTCGCCCGAACAAAAGGGCCGAGAACTCGCAATTGGCGGAGTTTATCGAACCTATAAGTCCGGTAATTAGTGCCTAAAAAGACGTGCTATAGCATACCCCAAGTAAGGTGTAGGATTAATTTGCCACTTGTCCTCTATTAGTTACTTAACAGCATGACGCCGAGCCCTATACTGTAGTCTCACTGTGCTCTCTGCACAAACCCTCGGGGTTCAAAGATTTGGGTCATAGAATAAAATAAATCATGACAATAACGACACTCAATGGTACCGCTCCCAAACCATCCGCATAACTTGAAGCGGTCCGAGCGCCCTCATACACAACCAGCGTATCAGTGATAGAGACAAATTATCACCTAAAGTGATATGTAAGCTATGTGGCTTGCAGGTGCTCGAGAACCTTCAATAAGACGTTCATGATTAGACGGGACGGCATACGGATGAATTTCAATGACATCAGGAAAAGGCTTGATGTTGGCTGGATGCAGCTCGGCAATATTGCAAAAGGAGCTTGCGTGAAATGACGCGACGGATCACGTGATCGCAATTCTGTCTTTACTTCCAACGTCTCCCTTGAGACCTTAGGCAAAAGATACATAACTTCAGCGTGGTTCAATATATCCATTACAAACCCTATCTTTTTCTAGCAAAGCTGCTGCACAAAAAAATCGAGATTTGACCCAGTTCTTGTCGAGTTATCGCGCTTAGTCACATGTATGACTAAGCAGTCACATACTGTTACTTTGTTGCCTCTCGACCTTCCCGTTTACAATCCACATCTCACACGGTTTCGTACCACTATCGACCCGCTCATACCATGGACGCGTCACATATAGACGTGTTACACGTCGAGGACGCGACATCCGAGCCTGTCACCAGAGTGAAGAGGACGTACGGGAGGAAGAAGGAGACAGCGGACGCGACTCTGGACGTAGGGTCAGTGGCCGCCTCTACTTCACGGGCGCGTTCAGACCCTGCGAGCAGTAGCAGCGTGTTAGAAGATATGCGACCGTCTACATCAACGCTTGAAGACGCGTCGTCTGGTGCCTTCGGGTGGAGGAAGAAGCTCGCAGCGATCGACGAGCAGTTCAAAGACGACGATGACGCTCGGGTGTCGAGCAGCATCGACACGAAACGCACACATGACCACAGTCTCAAGGATAGCAGCTCTGCAAAGTCAGTGTCTACAGAAGGCGATTCTTTCAGCGGCCTCGATGACTCGCTTCTTGTGGGCTCGCTCCTGCCACTCACTTCCTCCCAATCCGACCCTCCATCCCCAGCTCCTGTCGAAGCAAAGCAGTCTAGGAAGAAGACCACTTTCATTGACTCAGACCTATCTGATGGCGAATGTGTGATTGATGCGAAGGAGTCGAGTCCGATGTCGCCTGAATTTCCGCATTCTATCAACACGCCTAAAACGCGGTCCTCCACATCTCCTGCGAGCTCGGATGGCGAGAACGAACGACGACCATCCTCGAAGATATTGCCTATCGCTGCTGGATCTGGCTCCGATGAACGAAGTGGGTCTGAAGACGTAGCGAAGCGGACTAGTGTCGGATCGAAGAACAGGCGAAAAAGCGGCACGGGTAAAGCAAAAGAAAAGGCGGATAAAATTAAGGTAATGGATTAAAACTCCCAGGTTCATTTTTATTAGCTCATATGATATTTTTATAAGAAATTGAGCAAAAAAGAGGAAAAGGAGTCGAAGAAGGCGCATGCTCGAATAATGGCAGACCAGAAGATTTCTGTCACCAAGAGAGCCGAGCAATTCACAATTAACGATCTTCTTGGAAAAATCCAGTGCGCCTACCTGCCAATTCTAAATGCTCCCTGTTTATACTAATATCTCACTGTGCCATAGGCACACTCAGATTCCGCGTACGAAGGCTCAACTTCATGCAGCTGTGGTGTCGTCCGACCCGATCCAAGAGTTCACTTCCTCGCCTATGCTAAACCCAGCAGATGTTCCTCTTGAGCACCGCCCTGCGGCAGGACCGTCTACCCTGCGGGGATCTTCGGACGAGGAAATGCCAAATGCACGCGAGCTCCTCAAGAGGCTGGCAGAGAAGAAGCAGAAAGGGGAGGCCGATGCTCAACGCAGAAAAAGCCTGGCCGTAGCGAAGCGCCGTGCGCTTGAAGTAAAGGCACAGAAAGGCGTGCAAACTGACAGTGATGACGACGATTTAGAAGTTGTCGAGGAATCCATTCATGTCGAGAAGCATCCCAAACAACTGAAAGTGACGACAGATTACGAGAAAAGATTGGCGAATGTTGCTGGATTTCGCGTTAAGAGGCATTCTTTACCAGGAAACCTCGAAGGCACTCAGGGCGAGAAGGTCATGAAACTCGCTGCCAAGTCTGCTTTCAGTGATCACCATGAACGACGTGTTGGCACCGCTGTGGACCACCGCAGTTTACAGAGTGCAATGCTCAATAAAGCCTCGAAACAGAGCATGCAGCTTACAAGGGAGAAAGAAGAAGAATGGCAACGGCGTGGAGGAAGGCTAACAAGTAAGCAACGCGCCGCACTCACTAGCGAGCCTTTCTCGATCAAACGTCTTGCTGGGGAGCTAGCTGTGAGGAGGCCACATGTAGGGCATGATGGTGAGGATGGCCCTGCTGATACTGGCTCCGCATCAGATGCCAGTAGAGATGGAGACTGGATACCTGAACTTCGTGGGTCGACGAGTCCACAGGGTGACCGAAGCTCAAAGGGGTCTGGCGAAGAAGAGGAACTCGAAGGCAATGAGGCTAACGCAAGTGACGTTGAATTTCACAACGAAAATGTCCGGGTCGTGCAGCAACTAGTCGATACCGAGGATGAAGAGGAACCTGCACGGAAGCGTCAATCAAGACGTACGGTCCAACGTGCGGTTATCTCAGATTCGGAGAATGAGGGTGGTAGCACGCGTCGTTCTGGAGGCAGAGTCCTTATTCCAGACACCTCTATGGTCATTGACGATTTGGGACACAGGGGCTCCATTTCTTCCGCAGGCGAAAGTGCACCTGACGAAGAAAACAAAGAAAACGATACGCGTCTCATGTTCGATAATGGCGATGACAAGGAGAATATCGTCGTGCCTCGTCACAGTCTTCCCGGGAGACCACGAGAGCTTGGAGGGCGTCAGTCCAGTAATGTTTTCGATCTCGAAGAAGGAGCTGCGCGACTGTCCATGTCACCGAGCGCCAACGCTGAAAATACAGAAGCGCGTAGAGAGCGTAGGCCTCTGCAATCGAAAAAGGTGGATGAAATTGATGATCCGTTTACCTCTCGCTCTCCATCTGTCATCGCACCTTATGAGTCTCCGAAATCCTTCCGTATTTCGTCCACTTCTACTAGCCCCAAAATGCTCCGACCTGCTTTCGGTGGAGGCGTGGGAGGCTTTTCACAATTCTTTAACGACGATGAAGGCGTTATACCTGCTGATGGGAGTACCTCTCCAGGAGGATTTCTTCAGCCAGCGTTCGGAGCTCAGACGAGTCAGAAAGGAAATCATTTCGTTCATCCCTCTTTTGAACCGAAGCCCATGGAGCTTGGCGACTTTTCAGATATGTTCTCGCCTGAGGCCGAGGTGCGTAACTCGTTGATTCACGATAGTCTTCACTAACATCTCGCAAATACCGAAGAAGCCACGCATAATGAATCGCATGCAACTCCTATCAAATGCCGGAGAGTTTTCTCTCACGCTTGACACCAAACTGCAACCTGCTCTTGAAGTCACAACGCAAGTTCGACGTAAAGCAGATGCCATTTTTGAGAAAGAGCAGGACTTCGTCCTTGAAGAAGCTAACAACGATCGCCCTCAATCAAAGCGAGAGCTTTATATCACTGAGAATGGGTGCGCTCATATTATCGCGTTATTAGAGACAACTAATAATTGTTCCCTTAGGCTTCTTACCCAAACAAAACCTGAGGGATCTACCCCGCTCGTGTATCGCTCATGGACGCCGTCGCAGAAATCAGCAATGCCTGGCTCTCAGGGAACGGCTCCACCCACGACAACCCAGCGGTTACCCCTGAGCACACTGTCTTTCACTTCAGATACCACTAGTCCTTCTCAGCATCGCCTTTCTCGCTTAGTCAAAGGGAAGAAACGCTCTCACTCGCCACAGAGTGAAAGTCCACCGGAAGATTTATTCATATCTAGACCTGCTCTTGGTCACCGTACAAATGCGCTTATCGAGTTGCTGAAGGGTGCGAAGCAACAGACTCGGAAAAAGAAGATACTTGGAAGATCAGAGTTTGTTGAAGGAGAAGCGCTAGAGTCAGATGAGGATGAATTGTTCGGTTTCGGTGGAGCAAAGAAGAACGACGAAGACGATGAGAGTGGCGATGACGATCCAGATGCAGTTGTAGAGGGTCTCGTCGATGATGCTGTGATGGATCCCGAACAAATTGCGCGAGAAAAAGTAATTGAGAAAGTCAAGTAAGCCTACTTTCTTGATTCCGGAAATCGCAAGGCGCTTACTCTCAGTATGATATAGTGAGCAGCTCGATCAAGATGACGCAGCTCTGCAGAAATACCATCAAGCTGCCATTGAGGGAAAATTCCGCGGTAAGCGCCGCGGGGGCGGCATTGCTTTAGATGATAGCGACTCCGATGAGGAGGACGAGGACGCGCGCAGGCTCCGGCTCCGTATGCATAAAAAACGCAGGATTGAGGGCGATACGCTAGAGGACTTGAGTACGTGAAGATTTCCTTATTATTTCAGCTGCCAGCTATAAGAATTGACAATACTTGTCCTTCTTTTAGGCAAAGATGTGAAATCTCGTGTTTACTATGAGGCCTACCAAAAGGATGTCCAAGAAGACGACAACGATGACTTCGCGCATTTAGCCGAAGACGACATGGATGCTGCAGATGAAGACGACGAGAATGAACCGCCCGTAACAGTTTCGACGTCAGAAATTCAAGCCAAGCTCCGTGAAGCAGCTCGTCTGCACAAAGGAAAAGAAAAGGTACATTTTCTTTGGTTACTTTCAAATCAAGAGGATGCAAACTGATTCGACCACATCAAACCTAATCAGGAATACCACGTTTTTGACCCTGAAGACGTCGATTGGGCACAACCAGTAGTTACGAGTGATGATGAATTTGAGGTGAAGGAAGTCGAAGATCGACCAAAGAAGCCAGTGCCACGACGGCCTGTCTTCGGGCAAATGGATACCATGGACTTGGATGATTCGGTACGTTTATATGGCTCGTGTCAAACTCGGTGGTCGAAAATCTAACAAGGTCCTTCTTATAGCTTCCTAGACAATCGAACAAATGGGACGATGCTCAAACTGCACAGCTCGCTGCATGGAAAAAAGAACAAAGCGGGCGCAATTTAGGGACAGGCGGAGCGCGTGGGGCGGTCACAGCTACTGGACACGGCTCCAAGGGCGGTCGCGGAGGCGTGCCTATGTCGAGAACGTCTCAATATGCTGCTGGCGGTGATCAACCCGAGCGTCGCAAAGTCATGAAGGACTGCAAGCATACTGGCATCAGTATCAGACAGACAGAGTCGATTTGGACTATGATTTCAAACTTCAGCTACCACTATGGACACCGTCTGTCGATACTTCTTTTGCACATCATCTAAACGCTCATTTGCTGAATTTCAAACCTGTATTTACTGTACATTACCATGCTGCAGTGTTATATTATCATTTGTCGTTCATTTCAGTGAATTATTACTTCTGGGTTTTCTACTTG
The DNA here is from genome assembly GCA_021029095.1 of Phellopilus nigrolimitatus. Classification (NCBI taxonomy): domain Eukaryota; kingdom Fungi; phylum Basidiomycota; class Agaricomycetes; order Hymenochaetales; family Hymenochaetaceae; genus Phellopilus; species Phellopilus nigrolimitatus. The sequence goes on along the minus strand of JAJOHG010000003.1, from coordinate 512,517 downwards.
CTTCTGATAAAGATATGACAACACCATCGCACCCTATATTCCAACAGATATGAGACCGTTAATACACTGCGAGCGCTGCCAAGATGCGGGTATAAAGTAAACAGAATAATGCTAATGTGCATGCTTTCCAAATTTCATCCACGCGAACGCTCGAGGTCGCTGGGGCAGAAGGACGTTTGCGGTGCGCGATAGAGAACGGCTATGTCGGACATGGCCCGTCCTGCGTTTCTTCTGGCCGCTTTGGTTTATCTATCCGAGATGCTCAGCTCGCGTTTTGCGCGTGAAGAAGGCGCAGGGAGCGCACCTTGTGGCGAAGCATAATCAATTTGGCCATGCATACTGGAGGGCCTGATTCACGAACGGGGTTTCCTGCGAATTAAATAAATGAAAAACGCGTCAGCCGCGAGCGTTGACAAGGACATGCGCCCAGCGTCCGCGTAAACAGCGCGCGTGCGAGCTGGGCAGACTTGGCACAGACACGCACTGATCGCGACGAGGTTCATGTCGTGCATGCCATAATCATTAGTGTCATCTCCAACATTGAACGCCCCCCAGACTTGCTCGGGCATGAGGGCGCATGGCAGGACGAGGAGGGCGAGGAGGAAGGCGAGAAGCATGACAACCATAGTCCTGAACGGTGAACGGGCCCGCCGCGGCGGGGCGCTGGGAGACCAACGTGGAGGGGGGCCGACGGACGGTGACAGGGAGGAGAACGGGGAGGACAGGAGTAAAGAGCGGGCTGGTTAAACGAGCGGATTTGAGCTAGACTTTTCTAAGGCTTGGAAGCGGGAATTGTGAGAATAGTTGCCGTGGACTCGCTTCAAGAGGCGGGCAACCATAAAGTGGCTGACAAATGTTCTCCGCGGAAACGGCTCATCAATATCAATTTCTCAAGCGAGCGCTACTTTATTTGCATGTATTTTACAGCAAACTCTTTAGCACTTCAACAATTCTGTTACCGATTTCGTTCGTAGAGCTCTCCCCGCCCAAGTCTTTAGAACGCAATCCGAGGCCCCCATTCGCCTTTGCGTCCAACACTTTACACACGGCTGCCTCAACAGCTTGGGCATACCTCTCTAGTCCTAGCGAATAGCGTAGAAGCATAGCCGCACTAAGAATGGTGCCGATCGGATTTGCGATCCCCTGACCAGCAATGTCTGGCGCTGAGCCATGAATAGGTTCGTACAACCCAGAGGGCGGCCTTACGCCGAGCGCAAGGTCAGTCTTGGGGGCGCCGGCGAGAGACGCAGAAGGGAGAAGTCCAAGCGAACCTACGAGCACGCTCGTCTCATCGGAAAGGCTATATAAGACAGTTAGAACTGACGTTCTCAAGTCGAAGGCGGCGCTCACATATCACCGAACATGTTCTCTGTAAGAATGACGCCATTCAATTTTTTCGGGTTCGCGACGATGATCATAGCTGCCGAGTCAACGAGCTGGTGCTCTAGCTTCAACTGTGGGAATTCTTCCTTCAGCGTCTCCGTCACCACTCTCCTCCACAGCCGGGAGCTCGCGAGCACGTTTGCCTTGTCGACCGATGTGATTTTATGCGGCGGGTTCGCTGCCAGTGCTATCTTAGCGGCGACACGCGTAATGCGCTTGACCTCCTCGACGCTGTAGATCATCGTGTCCCATGCCGAATCTGGCTTGGGCTCCGCACCCTGTTCTTTGCGCTCGCCGAAGTACAATCCGCCGATGAGCTCCCGGACAACAGTAATGTTCGTCCCCGACGCGATTTCGGGCTTCAGGGGGGAGCATTCCACGAGGGAGCTGGACGCGAAAGAGGCAGGGCGGATGTTGGCATAAAGGCCTAGGCTTTTGCGGAGCGTGAGCAGGCCTTGCTCAGGCCGCACTTTCCCCGACCATTTAGGTCCGCCGACAGATCCTGGTGAATTCGAATGGGCTAGAGCACTATCAATACAATGGAAAACAAGTCGTACCCATGAGGATGGCATCTGCTTCTTGGCACGCCTTCAGCGTCGAGTCTGGGAGAGGTTGGCCTGTCGAATCAATGGCGCATCCACCAAAGTCGTGTGAAGAGAGCTTGAGATCGATATCTTGCGACGACTCGCTGATTGTATTGAGCACGCGCACAGCCTGCTCTACTACCTCAGGACCTAGAAAGAGAAGGTGCTGTTAAACATCGAAAGATATTGCTGAATAAAACTACACATACCAATACCATCTCCCGGCAGCACCGTCACATTGAAGCTTTATAAATGTCCCTTCAATTGCTTCATTCGCGAAATGAATCGTTTCTGTGCACGCACGTAATCTTCGCCATTTAACAACGCAGATTGAATGTCTGAGAAGGGACGGGGGAAGGAGGAGAGCGTGTCGACTGGGCTGTCTATATGCATTGATCTTTCGGCCGACGCTGCACGGCCTCCCGACTTGCTACGATTGTTATTTAGTTCCCACGGGTGCTACATACAGTTGTGATTTCGATGATTTTTGTCAAATTTTTGTCGACTACGAGCTGCAGCTCCTCGTCGTGATTATGGACTCAAAACCTGCATGCAAGAGTCTCGTTCTCGATGCCGGGCCGCTGCTTTCCTTATCCCCTCTGCGCGGGCTCGCCGAACATTTCCTCACGGTTCCGCAAGTTCTCTCCGAGCTCAAGGACAAAAACGCTCGACAGCACTTCGAGAGGCTCGGTCTCTCTGCTGATGTGAGGATCGAAGTGCGCGAGGCTGATCCAGCGTCGCTTTCACGAGGTTTTTTTTCCTCCAGGATCATAAAACAATGTCTACTGACGATACAAGTTATGTAGTGATTCAGTTTGCGAAGAAGACGGGAGACTACTCAGTCCTGTCGCACGCAGATCTATGCGTCCTCGCGCTGACGCTGGCTTTGGACACACAAGAGAAAGCAGAGAAGGCGACACAAGATGCGGAAACGGCTCTCAAGGAAAATGGCGCGGAAGGGGCAGCTAGCTCGTTAGAGGCGTCGAGAATGCAGAGATCTACTGCCGAAGACAGCCAGCAAGGAAATGCGGTCGAGTCTACACCTTCAGCTGAGGTCAACGCCGATGGTTCTAATGGTACTGAAGACCCTGAAGAAAACGCACTTGTGGAGAGCTCATCGGAAGACGGGATGGAGCTCGAAGGTGGCGAAATAGATCAGGGTCAGCATGTTACAGTGGATGAGGACGAGGATGTCGGAGCCGACGTCGAGCAGGAACCTCTTGGCGTTACCATCGAGCCCGTAGTAGACACCCCGTCTCCATCTCAGCAGGCGTCTTCAAGGTCTCAAGACAACGCAGCACCCGCCGATTCGCTAGGGCCGCCGAGCCAATCTGTGCGGAATGTGCCCGTCTTCGAAGATCCTTCCGACGAAGACGACGGAGAAGGCGAGTGGATCACTCCAGCGAACGTTGACATGTACAAGTCCCGTGCTCTCGAACTCTTTCCATCTGCCGATACGACAGACCCTTTCACGACCGTTTCAAGTAAAAAAGGGAAAGGGAAAGGGAGGAGGAAGGTTCAGAATGGATCGGGTACACCCGATGTAGGGCCGAAAGAGCAGATCGCTGTGGGGTGCATGACGGCGGATTTCGCGATGCAGAATGTGTTATTGCAATTGGGGCTAAGCTTGGTAGGGGTTGAGGGCAAGAGGATTGAGAAGGTTAAGACATGGGTGTTGAGATGTCATGCTTGTTTCAAGTATGCTGAGAATTTTCTAACCGAGTTCTTTGAATGTATGCTGATCTCTCTCTCTCTCTCTCTCTTTTCACTTCAGAATATGCAAGGACGCGACGAAGAAATTTTGTCCTTCTTGTGGTAACCCTACTCTCCTTCGAACATCTGTTACCGCCAAAGCGCCCACAGCAGATGACTCCGCTCCCACACTGCAGGTACACCTCAAAAAGAATTTTGTTTACCGTACGCGCGGAACAATTTTCTCTATTCCCGCGCCAAAATCTGGCTCCTCGAAGAAAGGCTCCGGCGAGGGTCTCATCCTCCGCGAGGACCAGTCAGAATATATGCGCGCGAAAATGCGCGAGGATGGGCGTCGGGAACGCGAAGATAAAAAGATCTTGCAGCGGTCGCTTGAGGCCGCTCGCAAAGGGGAGACAACAGGCGTGAGGCTCGGAGGCTGGATGGACCCAGATTGGATGCCCGAAATGCTTAGCGTAGGAACTGGAGGGAAGGGGAGGCGTGCGCCAGATGGTAGGACGCCTCTCGGGCCCGATGGAATGCCTGTTGTTGGACACGGGAGGAAGAATCCTAATGAGAGGAGGCGAAAGAACTGATGGATGCCTTAGGGAGTTGTGATCAGCTTGATTTACTTGATGTCTGTGCTTTAGATCGTATTGTATCTTTGATTTGCTGTATGCATGATGTTTGTGTTGTATCTCATTACAATAATTTCAAATGCAATCTCAATAAAAGTGTAAGAACACAAGTTGTTCCTCATGCTAAGCTCCTGTTCATAAATCTTCTCTTTTGGAATGACATCCACCATTTGCTAGGTTTGCCCGTTCCGTCCGCGTACAGTCGTTCAATCAATCTTGCTGCGAGCTCCTGTCTTAACTGCACGAGGTATCCACGGAGGTGATCTAGGAAAATCGGATGTACATCGTTAGACACCCAACGGAATTCAAGCGTATCATGATTTTAATACACGTACCAGCGTCCGCCCTGCTCGCGGGCGCAGCGTAATGCGAGTTGAGGGGAAAGCTCGCATCACCGGGAATTGCGAAGCTGTCGACGGCGAGCGTGTTGAGGGTCTTGGATGCCTCTATCTGGGCCGGCACAGTGCGCGCGGAACCGATCTTGGCGAGGCAGTCGGAGACAAAAAGAATGAGGACGATGAGGACGCGGTCAGCGGGTCCCTTGATCTCGAAGTTGCGGAAGAGCGAGTTGGCTCGGAAGAGGTCGAGTGTCTCGTCAAGGACGTCGGCCTCGCTGGCATCCGCTGATAATCTCGCGTCGGTAATATCTGTGCAAGTAACATGTAGAGACGCACCTATTGGTGCGGGTCCGCGAATCTTCGTCCTGATGGGGAGAATGGACATGTTGCCGACCTGGCGGACGTCGGGGAGCTCATTGAAGGATGAGTGGTACGCCTGCACGCTGTGTTAGACGGCCACGACGTTCTCCGTTAGATTTGCTCACCGGCATGCCTTTGGTGCGTTGTTTGAGTGAGCCACTGGCAGCGTACCGCAGCTAGCGATATAATCCAATCACGTGATCAGAGTATTTCGACCAGAGCTTCGCCACAGCCGCCACAGCCATTTTATAGCTCGCCTCTAAAAATGACGACAACAATGGACACTGCAGTCGCAGACGGGGCCGATGAAAACGCGTCTCTTCTTTCCTGCAAGTCTCTGCACGCATCTCCAGACACGCTCACAAGTAAGTAGTACTCGAAGCTCACCGTATCGCGTTTTCGGCACTGCTCATCGTTTGGTGCATACACAGAGCTCGTCAAACGTTTGCGCGCGTTAACTTTGAAGCTTCTGCCTGTTCAAGTAGATCCTCTGAAGGATCTCGTGGACCCTACGAGCCGCATTATTTCGCCACATGTCATTAAGACGTTCGAGCTGGCTGGCGGCGATTTCCAAGAAGCTGTGTGTTTCGCCTGCGACTTTGTCAAGAATTCCATTTTTATTAACCTTATGTGTTTTGTAGCTCCCATATTGTCTGCTCCAAGCTCGCCAGTCATTTATGTGGGATGCGAATCACAATGCCGCCGATTATGACGAGTATTATTGCCGAGGTCCGTTGCTGCTGCTTTCTCTTCTCAATGTCTTTCAAGATATTATTTCGTAACACAATTATCAGCTATTGCCTGTGAGGTCCTTGCACGACGCATCGTGCACAGAGCACCACCGGATAGGTTAACTTCTATAATGTCGACTCGCTACCGTCTCCTGGGATGGGATGGAGACAAAAGTGACCTCTCGAGCGCTCTTGAGCTCGCCATTGATACACATTGGTGAGCATTGTCATCAATACTTAAGATTGTCTTTCAATAATCGATACGGTCATACAGTACAGTCTTCTTGTCCTCCAGTGAGGCACAGCATGGTGAGTCATTACAGAATTACTCCTTTTTGCGAAGGCCAGTTTCATACCTTTCGCAGTTGTAAATTGCCTCTGGAGAGGAGATTGGATACAGAAGGATAATGAACATCACGACATTGATTGTGCGCAACCTTCACTAGAAAACCACTTTGCAAAGTACCTAACAGGAAGAAAAATGACAGATGTACCATTTGACGAAACACGAGAAACGAACTTTCGAGATCATCTCGACCCGTCACGGCTATCTGTACCACGGTAGAGAAACGCATACGCGAGAATTTAAGTACTTGCTCATTTCTCCTTACAGGTACCAAAACTTCTTCCGCGTTTCAATCTGGCTCATATTTCTAGTCATTTACTCGCAGGCTGGCACGTATTTTCCTTACAATTATACGATAAAAGCTTTCTTATTACTGCTCCTCCTTTCCAGTAAAACAGCCGTTAGAACGTTTGAATAGCAGTCACCAGATTTTGGATGGATGGGAAATCGTACTCTATGTTATTTCCTTGTCGTTTACTATGGAAGGTTGGAAGCTCTTTTAATCTTTATACTAATGTATTAAGTCGCTGGCTTGTTACAGATATGAGCAAAGTAAGTCCAGTTTTCATTTGATAGCTTATTCGTATTGATTTTCCTGCTAGCTGTACAAAATCCTTCGATTTGTAACCTGGCGCGCCTTCGGTTTCTGGACGGTGGGTCCTTCAAGTACATGGCTTGTTTCTACTGATTCAAACTGACTACTTAACAGGCTGTCTCTCTAGTCACAGATGCACTTCTTGTCACTGCATTTATTCTTCGAGTCATTGGGATATATCTTCCGGCGGACGACTCCGATTCTGACAAGTTCCACTATCAGTCTTTTCAAGTCCTTAGCCATGTGTCACCCTTAATTTGGTGAGCGGATAGCAAATGTCTTCGACTCCCATCATTCCTTATTATCTATTCATACACGGCACTTCTGGATTTAGGATGAGTGAGTGCTGGGTGGTTCGGTCATTCGTCTTTCTGACCAAAACATCTAGAGTTGATAACTGTCGTAGACGGCTATAAGTCAGAATTTACATGTCAAGAGTTTGAATTTGTTTCTAATCTTTTTACAGATGGGTTGGAACGATGCAAATCTGCGTAGCTCGGATGCTCCAAGAGTCTGGCATTTTCTTTGCGGTACTTTTATCTTTCGTATTCCTATTTTCTCAGCTCTTAACATATTTTCCAGCTATTATCGATCCTAGGCATTGGTTTCGCCCAAGGATTGTACGCTCTCGACGCCGCTGATGGCGAAACAGAGCACGGAGCGCTTGTCATCAACGCGTTAATCCAAGCTTTGCTGCAGTAAGTGTCAAGTCGAACGGAGATAGAATGACATTGAGCTTTACTCAATCAGAGCACCGGATTTTGAGAAAGCGGTCACAAAGTGAGGCCTGGGGTTTGCTCTCTGAGGGGCTCTTACTGACCTGCATCAGCGGCGCGAGTCTGATCCTTTTTTACATGTGAGCAAGCCCTAATACTTCAATGAGTACATACTTATGATGTTTGAAGGTGGAACGTCGTCACATCCGTTATCTTGTTAAACGTGTTGATTTCACTCTTCTCATCTGCCTACCAGGATGTAAGTATATATATTTATTGGATATGTAAATACACAGAATGCGAACTTTGTCGTTACAGGTTGTCGACGATGCAGAGGCCCAATACCTCGCCTTCTTTGCTGGTAAAACGATTGGAATGATCAGAGCACCGGACTCCTACGTCTTCCCCGCGCCGTTCAACTTAATTGAAATCTTCCTCATCGTACCTCTTGAGTATGCCGAGCTCTTTTCCTCCTCCACAGTCGGTTCACGCGCTCTTTTAGGCCCTTTGTAAGCTCAAATACGTACTCCAAGATCAACCGGCGTATTATGTCGGTGCTCTTCTGCGTGCCGTTGCTGGCCATTGCGTTCTGGGAGACGACTCTCAACACGAACACGAACAAGTTCATGAAGAGCTGGTTCAGCCCTGCGGATGAGGGCGAAGAGGACGACCCAGCGAACCAGAATCCAGATGTCAACGAGCCAGATGGAACGCGGATCTGTAGGGTACCGTTTGAGGAGTTGGTGAAGGCATTCCCGGATACGCGAGTGGTGAGTTCCACTCTCCTCTTTTCGCTCTCAAGGTGTCTCGCCCAGCTCTGCTTACTAAAAATTTATGGAACAGAGCGCCGATACGAATATCCTGAGTGAAGTACAAGCTTTGCGCAAGCAACTTGAGTTCTTAACGGAAAAGTTGGACAGAAAGAATGAATGAATCGACTACTCGTCTTTGTGCGCTTTCGTCGACCGAATCAGGAACTCTCACTATTGAACTATTTCGTTTCCCTAGTCAGCGTCCTCCTCACAAGGAGGATCATCGTAACTTATAGGCTGATGTCTTGCGTGATTTATCCAATAAAAGTATGTCATTTGCGGGTCATGACTGCATATATATTGCATGTTATAGTCTGTTTCGTGTACACATGCGTCGAATTTCTCGTCTGAGTCATCAGACAATACTTACACGCGCCTCCCTATCCAAGTCATATAGAAAGAACTCAAGAGCCCTGGTGGTACAAAAATGAAATAAATTTATACAGGAGGTATTTTTTTACGACTACGAATACTCTTCGGCATTCTCAGGTTCGTCCATCAATCCCGGGTCGGCGACATTAAGCTGTATCATTGCCCCCATTGCCTGAGAGAAAAAGGGCCGTACTTCGTTAATTTCCATGGCACACACGCCCTGCATCTGTGAATCCCCTAATCAGCACAAAAAAAGGGATACGCTTCACATTTGGCTAGGTGCCGACATACAGACAAGCTCCTGTGATTGAGATGCACGAGTTTGTCTCTAATTTTGGATTGTCGCGTCTCACGCAGATCTTTGAGCAATGTACGAATCTTATCGGGCTGGTCAAGATCGTCCGATGCGCTAGTTGCAGTAATATGAAGATAGAAGTAAGTCACAGCAAGGGGCGACGGATCGAAGGATGCAGCACTTACACGTCCAAGAGGACTTTCGCCATCTCAGCGAAATGCATCGGTAATTTCACAAACTGGTCTGACTTGAGCTCGGTCTCTACCGCCAGCTTATCCTGCAAAACCTCTACATCATAAGTCAATTTCGACTTCGAGCACATAGTGTTCGGCACGCTCTTCCGCTACGCACCCACGTTAAGCCACTCCGGCGGGTCGATATTGCATTTCTTCTTCAGTTTCAAATTGACTGCGATCCACAACGGCACTTTCGTGAGCCGTCCGCCAACAAACGGGCCGTATAATCCCTGTGGATAGCACAAGATAAGAAAAGGTGTGAGCACTATGTGAGAAGCAACATACTGAGATAAAACGGATCTTCTCCATCTTTACTGTCGGCCTGATCGACACGAGCTCCTCTGACGCGATGAACTCGAGTTCGGTGGGCAGCATCGAGTTCCGTAAAGCGAGCGGGAGAGCCATCTTTGCTCTTTATACAGGGCGTGACGGTTGCGGATCCGGTACCTAAACAATGATTCGGTCGTGCTGCGAAAAAAGGTAAAGGACAAGGAGTGAAACTGAGTGACTGAAAACAATCAGCTTGAACGCGAGCTGTCACGCCTCGTCTGAACGTTACTCGACGCGATTTGCCTTTGTCAGCGAACCGATTTCGATCCGAAAAAAAAAAAACGATAATAATAATATGCGTGTGCTAAGAGTACAGATCCAGAATGCAAATGGAGGCGTGTCATATAATCCATCTTTTCTCTTTTCCAATCCGCAAGACGTCCGCAGCACTCCTCAACTCACGCACTACATTCCTCATTTCATCCCCAACCAACCCTTTTGTGCTTTTTGACCGTTTCCTCGCCTTCGCACCAACACTACGCGCTATCGGCGCGACAGCGAGCCCGAGCATCTTCTCAACTTCAACAAGACAGTCATAAGCGCGCTTGTCCGTTTCCTGGAGGGCCGCGCTCCCTGCGTCGGAACGAGAAAGTTTCCGGCTTGGTCGAGCAGAAACACGAGATTTAGGTGGACGTATCTGTTTGTGGTTGACGAGCTTGTCGGCGAGGTAATGCAGCCACTGGAATCATCGTTAGATATCTCCCAAGTCAAAGGTGTGGAGAAAAATCTCACCATCACGTTAGTGAGCGGCATAAAGGACTGCCATTCATCCTTGTTATGTTTTCGCATCATGCGATACACGTCATATTGGTAGTCACCTTCGCCCTCAAAATTCTCTTCTGTGAAGGGAGTCCAGTATGGGTCTTTGTGTCCACTATCAATTCGAGATAGTCCAAGGTCAATGATAGTTGACTGGACACCATGAGATGGGTCGTCCATATACACCGAGCTTTGAGTGTTAATCGCACGGAGATGCAACGAAGTCGGAATGCGGCGGACGAGAATTTGACCCCAGTGAAGATCGCGGTGCTTAAATCCCGTTAATACTTTGACCTGACAGCAAATAGTCCCGCAAACAACGAACCTCGAAATGTACAAGTTCCTCAGCTCGCCCTAGGCTTCGCGTCACCTGCCAGAATACGCTGCAAGCCTGCCGCCATCCCATGGCGCCATCTGTAACAGGAGAGGCGAATGAGAACGACTCAAGATCGGGACCGCCATTGGGAAGAATTATAATGGCATATGCTTGCTTTTCACTGAAGAAGTCTAAAAAGGCCACATAAGTTATTCGTAAACACATGCAAGCTAATGAGAACCACCTGGCCGTATACTTTCGGATCCTTTCGTTTCATTGTATACATCCCAAAGAGTGAGGAGCGACGGGGGATAGGGGCCTTGTACGATGTGAGCCTTAAGCAGTTTGATGAAGCCTTTGCAAATCTCGCCCATGGCTCTGGTAACGAGAATTTCCTTCAGTACGTCCTTCGCCTCGCTGACGGGTGGTGAGTCCCAGTCCGCCGTCCATGTCATAGATGTTTCATTGCCCTCGTCGAATAAGGGAACAATTTTCAAGACTACATTTCCGATACCAAAGACTTCAGAGTAGGATGCCTCGCCCACTTTCTGAAAGGATGAAAGATATTTCTCGTTATGAAGACTATCAGAAAATCCGATATGCTCAGAGAATGGGAATGTCTCGATGAAAGTGGAAAAGTCGAAAGGCGAAATCTGGCCACATTCAGAAAGGAGCGGGCGCAGGTAAGACGGAATATGTGATTTACACGTATTTGACTGGGAGCTTGATGAAACCTTTCCTGTCTGCTGCGATGTAGACGCGAACGAGTTGTCCCTAAAGGATAGCTCAGAAACAGGCTTGGCATGCGCATGCATAGACTCAGACAACTCGAGATCTGCAACCTTCAGGGCTAACTCGAGCTCCTCGTCCATGGAGACAGAATCATCGTCGTCGTCGTCAGAGATCGTGTGGGTCTGTGAAAGACCAGACTTCTTCGCTTTTTGCTGAAGAAATGCTGGCATTGAGCGTGTGGGTCGGATTGGTGTGAGCTGGCGAGGCGGAGGAGCGCTAGATAAATCTACATTAGATGCATGTTCTGGAGAGGATGGTATCGCATGGATGGTAGGTATATGTTGTGGAGCTGCATATGTTTTGACCTGTACAGCATCATGCTTCTTCGCGGTAGTTGCATGCGTAGCGGTTGAAGATACTGAGGGGATTCGAGGAGGTAAAGGAATGACCACTTCAACTTGATGCCTAAGGACAGGCTTCAATGGCTTGAGATTATTTTCTCCCAATGGTGTTACGATCTCGTGGCCCCTGTTATTTCTAGAGTGCGCGGTAGATTTCCTTTTGGCCCTTGAATCAGGTTGTAACTTGGGTGGAGGGCCCGATTCATGATCCGACTCCGAGTCTGATATTACAATTGCACGTTTCGCTCTCTTCAACGCCTGTGCTCTGCGAAACGAGTGCGAGTCGCTATCCAAGGAATCGCGGCCAGCGAGGGTAGAACGGTCGGAAGGTCGCGAGATTCTCGAAGGTTGGACCAACCGAGCATCTGTCGACGGGACCTTCGAGGGTACCTTCGAACTCCTCCTACCCTTCGCTATTTTGGCCGTTGGGATATACTCATCATCGTCGTCGTCTTCCGATGTAGACGAGTCTGGTATTCTTAAAATCGTAGGCTCCGCTGCTCGGTCGGTCGGCCGCACGGATAACCTTTTGGTTTTCGGCACGCCGACGCCCGCCTCGTGCACCGGCGCGTTCGTTTTTGTCACTCTTCTTTCCTGGCTAAAGCGGCGCCCCGAATTATCGATTACGATAATATCGACATCGACGTACGGCGAAATAGCAGACACCTTCCGCAGCGTTGAAGGGGTGTTTTTGCCGACAGCGGAACGTGTCCTGAGATTCTTCGGTGGCATAGCTGGCGAGTTGGGCACGTTCGCCTGGTAAACGCCAAGAGGACGACGGTCCGGCGTTCCCTTCACACCTAGCTTCTTTGCAAAGGGTTTGTGAGGACTGGTTGAGGTTTTGGCGCGTTGTGGCTTATCACGGCGACTGGCCGCTGAGGACTTCTGTACGGATGGAAGCACATAGACATCCGCCTGCTCGTCGGTATTCTTCGAGTCATCCGAGAGCTCTTCTGCAAGCTCTGACCTCTTTGTGTTAGGCGAGAATGAACTGCCGCCGAAACGACGATCGTCAGGGATGAAGCGTTGAGCGCGTCGGCCATAGGATACTACCTTCTTTGTCCTTGTTCCGTACATGACGACAGACGACAGGGCGACGACGGTGAGGCCTATGGCAACGTCTTCACGAGAGGCGAGCTAGTCCGTGGTGTTGTGTACGAGCGTTCGTCAAGTCGCAAGCACGGCTCCGAAGATCAACCAAACGCGTGGCACGTGACATAACTTTACTCTCCCGAAAAAGCGTACATGTACAGTAATCGTGGGAACATTTCATGCGCGGAAATCCTCGATCTCGGCAGTCATCCCAAGCGTAGTCAAAATACTTTTGCCATGGCTTCACTGGATTCCGAGGTCATTGACCTCACTGAATCTGCACCACAATCCCCGATAGTTGTGGCAAAACCCTTGCTTTCTGGCACTCCCGAGGCGAAATCCAAACGAAAACCGAGACGCAAACGCTCCCGTACGGAAACAGCTTCAACGAACAATACGCTCATAGTAATCTCTGATAAAGAGGAGGAACTATCTCTTGCTCCCCAAACGAGCTCTTCAAAGCAGCGCAGCTTGAGGCGGAGGAAAAAGAAGAAGATGCTTCGGATGTTAGAAGAAGGAGAGGTGGCAGACGATGTACAGGGTGAAGGCAATTCGGCGGCGCAGGACAGGGGCGGCAGCTCTCGGAACCAAGAAAGGCTACTGGAGGACGAACGGACTTCGGTTCGTCATAGTGGGAGACGACGTAGCCCTTCACCCATGTCCTTATTCTATATCGACGATAAACCGGACGCCTACATTGAAAGACCTGCAGACTCCGAGAACATGAAGGTATCTGGGATTAAGGATACAGACACGCTTCTGCTTCCTGATCATGTCATGATCGACATCGCATCTACGGGGAGAGTGCCCGTTGTCAATGAAGCTTCAACGATGGTTGAGTCGGATGACGAGGAGTTTATACATTATGCGGACATGTATGAGTCGCGAAACGTATGCGTGCTCTCTCTTTTACACACTATTCTGACTCACCTTTATTCAAGTTTGGTGCGCGTTATTATGACGAACCTGACAAGGTCGATCGACGAGCGCACTACGTTTGTGGACATTGCGGCGCCGAAGGCGATCATAGAACTATGGATTGTCCAGTTGTAATTGTAAGTAGCTACAAATTTATTGCCTTTTTGCACTTTTTAACTCAGTTGCTCGATATTTAAGTGTCTTACTTGTGGGGCTCACGATGAGCATACCACGAGAGGATGTCCAATCATCAAAACATGTTTTACATGTGGATTAAAAGGGCATGTCAACAAGGTAAGTCTTGGCAAATTGCGCTGGCAATTCCTGGACAGTTCGGTAGCTTATCTTTTTCAGGACTGTCCAAACCGTTTCACGTCTCGTCGCTTGATGGATCGAGACTATTATGATGACTGTGGACGATGTGGTTCCCACCTTCACAGTGTAAAAGTGAGTTGATTGTGATTTTCTTCTCATTCGCTGCTGAGGCTTCATCAGGAGTGTCCTACTTTATGGCGGATGTATGAATATGTCGCCGATGCGGAACGTGAAGCAATTCTGCTTTCTCGAAAAGAGAAGGAAAATCTTGCGATCGGCCAGGGAGGAGAAGCGTATGTCGGTGAGGATTTATGGTGCTATAATTGTGGCAATGATGGGCACCTCGGCGATGTAAGTGTTTAAAAATGCAAGAATAGCTATTACTAATACGTGTTTTAAGGATTGTGAAGTAGTTCCACGTCCTGCAGACCATTCAAAAGAGCCATCCGCTTTCGGCTCCTATAACACCATGTCTGGACCATTCGCGGATTACCACTACGACTCTTCTCGTCGTCGGAGTTTCCAACGTGAGTGGGAGATCGGCGGAGCATTCGACGATGGACATGGCTTTTCTGGACCGAGTGATGTCGGGAAGCGAGGGCGCGATAAAGAGCGCGAGCGTATGCGACAACGTGAGAAGGAAATTGACCAATTCGACGATGAAGAAGAAGACTGGTTTGGCAGTCGGATGAAGCCAGCTACGAAAACGCGCCCGCCGTCGGGTCCAAGGTACAAGAAGTCCAATGAGAAACTAGTGTTCAACTTTCAGGAGAACTTGAAGACCGACAGCTCCAAGCGGAGGCCTGCTGATAGATTGTTGGATCGAATCTCTTCTGGTCCAGCCGAGGAAGACTGGGTGAAAGGTGGACGTAAGGGTCGTGACAAGGACCGGGAAGGGGATCGTGACCGTCAGAAAGGAGAACGCCACCGCAACCATGGGAGGTCTAACAGTGGATCGAAGCGAGATAGGGAACAGGAACGCCGTCACGATCGAGAACGGGACACCGGTCGTTCGAGAAGGGATGACGGTCGTCGTGACGAGAGGGCAGGACGACAGTACTACGGAGGTTATGGCAGATGAGCATTATTTCTGTATGGAGATGTCGAGCTTGTGTCTTTATTTCTGCGGTGCGGCGCGATGTGCTTTCTAACCACATGCGTTTTTTTTTTTTAAAACCAAGTCAGACTGGTGGGTCCTTGACAGGTCTCGGTTAGGCAACTCGGTGGCAACGAATGACAGGCAGCGATATATACGTCACTTGTTCGATCATTGTCAACCATTTCAGATTACACGAGATATGAAAGATGACGCTCTATGCCACAGCGCATATTCCTCCTTGCATCGCCCCTTACCTCCGCTCTTTTAGTCTCTTGTGCTCCAGCTACACGCGCTCCTTTCGAAGATGGCTTTTGTACGAACTGGCTTTCTACTCGCCGTCCTCGCCCCTTCTGTATTTTCGTCGCTTCTTCCTTTGTCCGTCCCTCTACTCGACCCCATTTCGGGTTTACTCCCCGGGTCCTCGTTGGACCTGCCACCCGAACTGCCCGCGCCGGATTCGCTTCTCGGTTTCACTCTCCAGGCCAACATCGTCGGCAAAGATTTCTTTACGCACTTTCACTGGGAAACTCTCGATGATCCTACGCATGGCAGAGTTAATTATGTCGACCAGGGGGTGGCTTTATCTCGAAACTTGACGTCAGGTACTAGCTGTTTCTTGTGCTAAAGCGAGATCCCCGAGCACTGATCCCTATTTAGCCACTGGAAGCTCCTTTATCATGCGCGCAGATTACACGACTGTCGTCCCCAAAAACGCGCGAGGCCGAGACAGCAACCGCATTTCATCCTACAGTACTTATTCTGATTCTGTGCTTGTCCTTGATGTTAAACATGTTCCATGGGGCTGCGCTACCTGGCCCGCGTTCTGGACCGTCACCAAGTCTACATGGCCACGTGGTGGTGAAATAGATGTGATCGAGTCAGTCTGAGTTTCAGAAGTCTTGTCTTCGTCAGTTCCTCAGAATATGCTGACGAAACGTCTTAGAGGAATTAATAATAACGGGGCGAATAGAGCGACCCTTCATACATCGCCCGGGTGTCAGATGCAGAGTCACCGCGGCCAATCCGGGCGAGTAAGCCCGATAGGATAGCTCCAAACATGTGCTTACGCATATCTATAGATCCACTGTCTCGACTGACTGCAATGCGTTTGCCAACAACAATCAGGGATGCGGGACGTCGTTCCGGAAGACCGGTTCATACGGCTCTGCTCTAAATGCAATGGGTGGTGGCTGGTTCGTAATGAAGAGGATGCAAACCGAAGGCGTTTACATCTGGTTTTGGGGCCGAAACGATCCTTCTGTTCCGTCTGAGATTAAGCAAAACGTTCTCGGTATCGACCTCAGTGTCAGCCCCGATAAAAGCTGGGGCACCCCAGACGCTCACTTTCCTTCGACGACCTCATGCGATTTCGCTACACATTTCGATGCGCATCAGATAGTATTTGATCTCACTTTTTGCGTAAGTAGGGCAATTTACTTCTGGAGATACCTCGCTGACGGTCATGGATCACTAAGGGTGACTGGGCCGGCAGCAGCTTTCCAACATCAGGCTGTAGTCAGAGTTCGTGTGAGGACTGTGAGTACGCTATGTTCTCAATGAAACATTGATGCTGACCTGCTCTTTTACCCTCTGAAGACGTCAATGACAATCCCCATGCATTTAAAGTAGGTAGATTTTGAGCCGCTTTCGTTTCTTTTACAGCGATCTAATTATGGGCAACTTCTGATTAGGATGCTTACTGGGAGATCAACTCACTACGAGTCTACACACCCTCCTCCCTTTTGTAAACAATACAGCCTCTTGTTTGTACTTTTTCTCTCTGCTCCGCAAGAGGTCTGTTCCTTCTAGTTAGAAACGTAGACCATGAAGATCATTGTAATCAACGTGTATGGCAGTGCTGCGACTTCACATGATCGACGTGTTATTAGTGCATGTGTGTTCATATTTGCAAAGCCAAATAGTTGGATTTCGGCTATTCGAACTCTTCAACGCGACGTGCTTTTCTCGTGACGTGCATCTTCCTCAGTGTCGTGTCTGCTGTGTTCACTCAAGCGACATTGCCATTTGGACGGACCCACGCTCCTCGACTTGTCACCAAGAGACAAGTTGATAACGTACTTCACAGACTCATTTGACGACTCAATACGATTTAGACGATATGATTCCTCTTATTCCGACCCTTGCTCTTGCTTTTTTGTCATTTTTCTCTTCAGTCTTCGTTATCCTTCATGCAGTTATCCCTATTCTTCCTCCACACCCTTTGAAAGGCCGCATAGCTCTTGTAGGATGAATAAACTGCTCTCACATCGACGCAATGCTAACTCTAACTTGGCTTCAACCAGAAACGGACCGGACCTTCGAAATCCAGAACTCTCTCGCCTGCTGACAAGGTACACGTCTGGCTCGCACTTTGCGATCTGCTTGCATTGGTGTTCTTCTCGTGGGAGGTGGTCGAGGAGTCTTTAGGAGGGCCGTCGGATCGGAGCGTTGCTAGTGACCCTGCTTCTTCGGTGAGACTTTGGGTTTCATTGACTGTGAGGCAGACCTGCCTACTCGTCGTGGCTGCTGCCACCCTCATCTATGTTCGTAAGGGCAAGCCTATTTCGTTCGGCGCCAAGCAATGGACCATTTGGGTGCCGACACTGGTCATCGCTGTCACCTCAGCTGCTCTCGCCGGGGTCATGGCTGAAGCTGGCGAGAAGAGCCTGTTCTTCGGTGTTGTGGGATTCTCCGTTGCCGTTGCCGTCCTGAGCACGGCTGCTTTCACTAGCCTCGTCGCAACTCTCCTTGCTATCCGCCGAAACCTCGCATCGCCAAGCGAGTCTACCGGGGTCCTGCATCCGGCGGTGGAAGAGAAACTACATGGTCCGTACGCTGCAAGTGACGGTATAAAAGCACTCAAAGATGGTAGCTCGTGGATCACCTCGAACGCTAGCTCGCGCCGCAACTCCATCTCTTCCTTTTCCTTTTCTACGACGCATAGCGCGCTCACACACGATACGGCTCGAGCTCCAAATCCAAATTCGGCATTATGTCTTTCTACTCCTGACAAACTGCCGTGCATGCCATCTTCGTGCATCTCGGCGCACGACGCCGAAGAGTCGGAAAAGACTCATCCCTCTGCTCAGATCTCGCGTATGAGTTCCAAGAGCTCTTGGTTGACTGAGCCCGATGTATCATACCCTACTATGACTGCATGGTCTTTTCCCACTACCTGCGTGGGCAGTCCCATGCCCGCCAGCTCAACAGCGCTCGCCCATGGACAGCTGCCAGACAGTCAGGAAGGCTCTTGTCCCATTACTCCGGCGATGTCAAGCACTCAGGTGCTTGGCGAGTCTCGTTTTCTCTCGACAACTGCTAGCCTAAGCAATGCGGAAAAGGGTATCAATGGATTGTCTTGGCCATATGCAAAGTGTCTTGATGTGTCCGTATGGCGTGTTATTGCGTGGTTAGCTCTTATTTGGATACCTTTAGTGAGCTCTATGCTTATGTATATAATTTTCGAAGACGCTGACGGCTTTCCCTAGGGCTTCTCCGTTCCCTACCTAATAATCATATCCTTAAATGAACATTTCACGAACATCGCGGCGACTATCTTTCTTATCCTTTCTGTTACTCTCTCTGCACCGTTATTGGCGGTGAACGTCCTTTTCTCGCCAATTCCCATTCCATCCGGTCTGTTTGAGACGCGCTCGGAGTCGTCCATAATTGTGCCACCGTCTGGCAATCTTCCGTCTCCGCGCGAGCTCGGAAGTCGTTATACGCGTAGCGGAAGTGTCACTGTTGTTGAAAGTCGACGCAGTGGTGATGTCTGGCTCAGTAAGGGCGATGCCATCGACGGAAAGAACAAACTGCGTCGCGCTATGACTATGGTCTCGCCTGCACCCAAACTTTCTGTTCTTCCTTCCTGCTCAGATAGTACTACGGTCCGCGACTACTACTCCCCAGCTCTCTCAGCACGACGCTTCTTTACCGCCGACCATCAAGGCTCTTCAGTCGGGAAATTGCGCCGAAATGGAACGCAGGCCGATCGAGAGAGATAACACGTACGCTTCTACTACTGCCGATAGCCTTGCTGCCACGATACACATCATGACAGCAAAACGCCAATATCCTGCACTCGCAGAGACAATGTTCGACCCGCCAGTGCCCGACGGATATGACACCACTTCTGCGCAAAGCTCGCACGACAGAGAAAGCGATGATGAGGTTCCATCAGCAGCTGAGGATTTGACGCCTAGACCTATCGCTCGTACGAGCACGCATCACCGTTCTTGTTCTGCACCTACGCTTGACGATCCGGTCGTTAATAGATCCGGTTCGTATATTCGTCCGCCGCTTGCTTCGCGTCCGCCCCTTACGCCACCGAGGGAACTGCTCGATGAAGGCCATAGATACCAGGAAACAGCATTTCCAGGCCCCTCCTCCAACGTCTATAGCTCCGTCAACGGAATCGACAGCCTTTCAGCAAAGGTTCTCCCACTGCTGCTTCCCGGTCTTACGATAGGGCCAGACACTAAAGTTGAAGATTCGCCTACGAGAATGCCGAGTTTCACGTCGTCTGTGTCGCTATCATCTCCAGAACAGGCGTCTACCCCTGTCAGGGCTCCCCAAAAAAGGCCTTTTGCATTTAGGAGGCATCACGGGAGCCTGCCGCCGAGGTGAGTGTTCATAGCAACTCCCTGTTCGCTGCTTATTTACCCAAGTAAATCCCAGTCTCGGATTAAAGAACGACATTCACTCTTCAGACAGCTGCGACGAGGATCTCGCGAGGGACCTTGTTGGTACAGGAGCGCAATCTGATCACGAGGATCTTACAATAAGAGGCGAGATCTCTTTGCCCAGTGCTTCATTAGATGTGAAGTCATCAGAAGAATCCCGGCTGCTCACCCCTACCTATATGACGCGCAGTGGGACTATCCCCTCCTCTAATAACAGACCCCGAGCCTCTGCACACCCTTATAGACGACCCTCTGGCCTTCCGGTACGAACTGCCAACAGAGCATGTTCGTCAATGACCACTCTCATTGCGACCCAGGAGCCTTCCCATCCAGCCTCATCGCAATTGTCTCTTATGACTGCTGTTGATGGGTTTCATTCTATGTCTCGACACACGGACATCCCGCGGGCTTTGACAAGCGGGAACGATACTATTTATGAGCAGGGCTTTGAGAAGATTGCTTCGGACGTTGTGTTGAAAGCCACGGATACTACCGGCTCCACGAACTTGCCCAAGTTTATGGGTGAACATACGGGATTGTCTACACAGCACAAGGTTTTCCAGCAGCGGGACAGTAACATCCCACGCTGGGGTGGAAAGAACTCAACACAGGATCCAAAAAAATGGCATGGGCAGAACGAGAACGTGTTTGAGACGATGAGGTGTGAGCTTGCTCGATCAACGTCTGGCAAGGCGCAAAAGCTCCTTCGACAGGACAATCCCTCCGTAGAAGATACCAGTGGTATTCATGCCTTCCGCTGAGATCACCATCCGTTGCCTTCGACACTTTCTTGTTGACCGGTTTGTAATCTAACGAATCTTTGTTTTTGTTTCCTTATGCCTTATATTGCTCAGCACCAACCGTTCCAAAGAATCAATCCGCTTCAACCACTTTGCCCATTGCTATGTCATTTACTATTTGCTTTTCCCTTTGCACATCCCTTCCTGCTGTCCTATTTCGTAGTCGATGTCTTGATACGCTTTTCTAGCTTTCCTCCTCGCTTGCCACGACGTTTTGACGACACTATTTACGAATTTGTTATTTATTTGTGAAGATGCTCTGAATGAAGTTCTTGCTTTTGTACCTACTGATACCACATCTACATGAAGTTGACGTTTTCATCAGAAGCAAAAAAGGTCCACTGACGATAGTTCACGAACTCACGAAGTCAGCCAGCCGAATTAATATTGCTTAAACTAGCGATACAGTGATGAAAAGTAATGTTACATGCCAGGCCCGAACAGACTCAAAAATGCTACCTGAGGAGCGCCTTCGCGGTTCTGCTGGCCACAATGTGCAAAGACATATTTGGACGGATGCCAGGTGACAGCTGGTGCGGGACCTATGGTGGGTACGCGATGGATCGGTAGCCCTGTCTCAACGGCGCACTGTCAAGTAAGACGCATGGTCATTGGGTACTCTACAGTCAGGTAGCAATCCCACTTACAATGCTAATATACGATCCTTGATTGGCAATGGCCATGTATTCGCCGTCATGCGAGAAACTCAGCGCATTGATAGAATGACTGTTCAAAAGCAAAATTCAGAAGGTCGTTCTGTCGTTCTTATGCGTTAAATATCGACTTCGTACTCGCAAGCTGTGATAGTGTTGATGCAGATCCACTCAGACATGTCGAAAATGTTTACGATGGAGTCGTTTCCTCCAGATGCGAGATACCTGTGTGATTAAATTGTAAATAGTTACTAACGTGCACGGACGTGAATGCCTACCGTCCACGAGGGTCGAGCGCAACCTGCCAAACATCCTCCAACATGGGCAGCAGGCTGCTCGCTGATCGACAGAGATGGGTAGTCCAAGATCATGAGCGTGTTTGAGCGGATGTAGCTTAGGGCCAGTCCGTCGCCGGTATGGTTAAACATGGCCGTTGAAGCCGTAACCTGAGTTCACGTCAATTTTCAAGTAGCTCAAGCATACAGGAAAGAAATATTCTTACTGGTTCACGCTTCATGGGATTCCATTGCGGCTTCGCCTCGCCTTCGGCTTTCCCATACTCCATGAAATAGAGCTGATTGCTCGTAGTCACAAAACATATTGTTTTTCCATCCGGCGCGTAGTTAATTTGTGAAGGTGGGTGGTGGTGCGTATATGACTGTACTGCGCGGCTTTCTGCATGCATAAAACACTGGCACGTCAGATCAGAGAAAGAACTGAGCGAGAGTAAAACAGTAAACGTACGCCGTGCATCCCAGAAAATGATTTTTCTGTCTCTCTGACTTGAGGAACAGAATAGTTCAGGATGTGTCGGATTCCAAACCACGTAGTCTACCGTAGCATCGTAATCGTGTCCACCGACATTGTACTGAACCGCACTACGGGGTTCAAGCTGGATTCACGAGTGTTCAGTGTGTTCTAAAGTGGTGAGAATCAACTGTCTTGTACTCACACTTTTCTCCGGTACCCATACCCTCACCGACTTGTCGATACCGACGGAAGCTAACCTCCGACCATCACAACTCCAGGCGACATGCGCAACGGGATGCGAAGAGGTGAACCGCAGATCTCGCGGTTGGAATGACGCGAATGATGGGACCTAAGTGTGATCACGGTGAGCTTCAGCAATCTCGCGAAGAAATTGGTTTAATACGAACGTGGACACCGCGGGCAGCAGGTGTGGTGTGTGGCGGAGGTGAAGGGACTCGGGGCGTTTCTATAAGGTCTTCGAGTTCGTCGGGCTTCTTCGCGCTTGCTCTACTCGTCATTTGTAAGGAGGTAACAAGCCTGGCGCATTGTGAGCACATAAAACAGCTCGCAACTGCACATATCGCCTACTTTTAATGCTTTCAATGATCGAGCTCAGAAACAAGGGAGGATTGTAAGTACGAGGGGCTAGCGAGTTCGGGATCTTCATGCAGATCATCACGTGATGCACCTGGGAAAGGACTTCTCGACAACTCTGCTCACATCTCCGCTAATTGCAGTGGAGAAAAACCAAGAGAAATGAGTGCACGAAATATTGCTTTCCGCCTCTCGCACGCAGTGCAGGATACTGCAAGTCCGCCGTGAGTCACCACCTCCTCAAGATCGGCATGATATTATCTTGCTCGTTGTTATCAGCTACCTTACCAATTCATTCTTAAAAGGATCCCCCAAGCGTATAGATGGGCAGCATCCTATCTTCCAACGAAAAGCAAGCCACTCCTTGGATATGTCTCAAGGTGCACCTGGAATTTCCCCTCCTGCGAAACTCCTCGATGCGCTGGGGAAATGCGCTGGGGACCCTAAATCTTGTGGATATTGCCCAATGACCGGAGAACCTTTACTAAGGACTGCTCTTGCACAAGAGATGAGCTTTATCTATGGTGAAGGTAAGACATAAACGCGTGCAGTCATAAAAATAAAATAAGAAAAAGTAGGGGCAGGTAGCGACATAGTCCCCGAAGATGTTGCACTAACCGCAGGGTGTAATATGGCATTCACCACTGCTGTCATGGCCGTAGCTGCTGCGGGTGATGAAGTCATCTTGCCTATTCCTTGGTGAGTCGCTATGCTCTGATCAAGACAGAAGATGCATCTATATTGATATCTATGGATCCTTAGGTATTTTAATCACGAGTCAGTTTTTCCTTCACTACAATGTTCTTGCAAGTTGTTTTGCTAATTAAAATGTTAAGTATAGAATGACTCTTCATATGTTGGGAATATCAGCAATACCTCTGCAGACTGCTTCGCAAGAAGGTTTTCTACCATCTTCGAAGAGATGTGCGGAGCTCATCACTCCAAAGACTAAAGCAATAGTTTTGGTGTCACCCAATAACCCAGTGTGTCATTTCTTTTCTTCAAAGTTACTCGGCGAGCACTTATACTGCTCGCTCGTTAAGACTGGCGCTATCTACCCTCCATCGCTAATCTCGTCCTTCGCCCTTCTTGCAAGACAGCACGACATTGCTCTTATAATGGATGAAACATACCGTGACTTTATCACTAATGGTGTACCGCACCATCTTTTTATTCCCGGCTCGCTTCAGTTGATACCGGATCTACCGACAGACTGGACATGGAGAAGACATTTCATCCATCTCTTCTCTTTCTCCAAGAGCTACTGCATCCCTGGACACCGCCTTGGCGCAATTGTTGCCCCTGTCGAGGTTTTAGAACAAGTGAAAACCGTTCTGGATTGCATACAGATATGTGCGCCGAGGCACGTCCAGCTGGCGCTGTACCCTCTCCTGCCGGAGCTCCGCTGTTTCATCAGTGAAACTGCGCAGTCGTTAGTCCACCGGCATGACCTGTTCAAGTCCCTTCTTCCCCGTGCATGGAAGCTCGGATCCCAGGGCGGGTACTACGCTTTTGTAAAACACCCATTCAAAGGAGTCTCTGCGACAGACGTCAGCCGCAGGCTGGCCATCGAATCTGGTATCGTAACGCTTCCTACAAGCTTCTTCATGCCGAAGGGAACTCAGTTCCAGGAGAATTCTGGAGACGTTGACAAGTGGATACGATTTTCCGTAGCAAACGTCGACGATGACAAAGTCAGAAGGGTATGCGAAAGACTTCACGAGTCGGAGTCAGAGTTTGGATGGGACATGGAACAAGGGGAGTAACTAAGTTATTCTAAGCGTAAATGCACCAAGAATTAAGACGCTAATGTTATGAAACCTCCAATGCGGGTAGGTTTCATCATTCAGCAAAATATGGGAAATAATCACTTGTGCGCTTTCCATTACCAGTGTTTCCAATGTACGCCGACTTTTGCACTCGGCGTCTTGCTCTCCTCGCTGCTCAAACAAGCAAGTTTTCATCTTAAATTGCATTCCTAGCGAACCACCTCCACTTGTTCTGTATTCTTCCATGCAAGGACATACGAATGAGGTTTGCTGCTGCGAATCCGGCGATGGCCGTTATCGCTCCAACATGACCGGGGTGGCCCACAATACGGCGTGGTTACTTTGTGGACGGACCGGAGACTCAAACCAGAACTATACATGAAACATAAAGCCTAGACTGCGCGAAATCATGAGCCAAAGCTTCACACCATCGCAGGCTAAAACAACCCTAGCATAAAAGGCAGGTCTTGTTCTCGTTGCGAGGTCGTGAATATGTTCCATTGTTGCGGTGCCACCTTGCGCTCGAAGATTACCTTCTCGGGACGTGCGCAATGACCTTCTTTCTGTTCCGCCGA
This sequence comes from Phellopilus nigrolimitatus, assembly GCA_021029095.1. Lineage (NCBI taxonomy): Eukaryota > Fungi > Basidiomycota > Agaricomycetes > Hymenochaetales > Hymenochaetaceae > Phellopilus > Phellopilus nigrolimitatus. The sequence continues at coordinate 487,634 of JAJOHG010000003.1, read as the reverse complement.
CGCTACGAACCAAACGAGGCGGGTTCGCTTCAATAAATAAATCTTACCTTGTTTAATAACGCCAACGGCCATTCGAAACGAGTAAACAGGGATGTCAGCCACAAGTTCTCATGAGCGACGCCCACCGAAAAATGCCAGAACTATATGCGGCAACACTCAATAACAATACGAGTGCTTTCTAGTTTCTCCATGAATGATCGCGCCGTTGGACAGGAGCAAGGTACGACCACTGCAGGCCTGAGGCCTTCGGATGTTTGTGGCATGAAGCACGTGGGTGTCCAAGAGCTCAGCCACAAGCGCATTTTCGAACCCCGATTTCGCTTAGGCTAACTTAGCTCCTATTGTCCTCTGCTTCGCTTATGTCTGCCGGCCACAGTCAACGTCTAAGCTGAACCACACGATTTGTATTAAACCCCCTCTATCTCCACCTCTTCCCCTCAAGATCTCAAGATCCCTCTTACCGCTCCGTCCGCCGCAAGTTCAAGCGAACACCGTCAAGCCACTCTCCTCTTAAGACTCTGAAGGAATTCAGAAGTGACTGCAATGGCTGTTTTCAGGTGTCCCTCTGGGTCGTTCTCTTCTGATGAGTCTGAGCACAGTCAAGCAAGTTCTTCTGCACATGTCCGTGTCTTTCTTCTTAGCTGCGTCATGGTGTACTTACTCATGTGCAGGAGAAGAAGTCCAAGGGTAAGGGAAAGGCTAAAGCCACGGACCTTCATTATTCTTCAACAGCGACAGTGCGTCCCTCGGATGCGGACCTTACGATGAAGAAGGCCCGCCGCGAGCGCATTGTCCAGGTGCGTGGCAAAAAGTTGTCATACGTTTTTGTGGGAAACGTAAGTCCATCTATAGCTCTATCGAGTCCATCTTCGCCGATTGTCGTTTGTGTGAGACAGATTTCTAGGGCGACAACGGAATGGGCTCTCGCAGATATGTTTTCTATCTGCGGACGCATCGACCATGTCAGTATTCGCTGCAGCGCGGATCCCACTAATGCATGTAAGAGAGGCGAGGGTCCCAATTACGCTGTTGTAGTCTTCCGCGACCCTTTAGCATCAGTTCGTGCCTTGAAAAAGCATGGTACGCAGCTCAACGGCTGCTCTCTCGTTGTAAGTTTAGAGTCATGTGCAAGTGGAAGAAATGATCGCCAAATTTTTGCTAGGTTTGTCCCACTGTGGATGATTTGCCTGATATAACCAGATTAGCGGAGAAACGTGCCGCGCAGAACAAGTAAGAAATTCACTGCGGAGAAACGCTAAACTTATACTTACCTTCTTTATCATCATGTAGACGTCAGCTCCGAGGTGTGCCGACTCTTGTCTCCAATAGCCTCGACGAGCTCGGTGGTTAGCCCTTAGACGAACAATTTACGTCTACTTGAACTATATGCTTGAGTTTTTTTTTCGCCCTTTTATACACTGAATGTCCAGGATTTAAGCACTCTTTTTGGAGCTCTGAAAACACTGTATAATTACTGTTTACCTGTTGGAATTTTCAATTTGGGCGTTTTTTTTTTTCTTTTCTTATTTCTCTATTTTTTTCTTCCTCCCTCTTTTCTTTCACAATTCATCATATGCATGCCGCTATGCGCTATAGAGCTACGATGAACACAGTAAAATAAAATAAAAACATCATGATCTGCTGGGTGGCTGAGATTTGAAGCGGTATGAGCGGTATTGCCGCCGGTTTGGTAGCGGTGTTTACTGTCAGGAGAGCATCTTGAGTCTTGACGCTTCAGTCGAGCTCGTTAGCTATCGCTTTCCCTGCCCATCGTCCCGCATGACGACGAACGAGTAGCTCTGTTTTTACAACCGCTAGAGGTGAGAATTTTGCCGCGATCTTACAAATATTGGCCCTTCTGCTCTGGCCGCTGGCAGGGGCTACAGGTCTTGTCACCAGGACACTGATAAAACCTGACGCTGACGTTTTCTGTTTCGTATTCTTCAGCCCTCTCTCTCTGCGAGGTGACCTTCATATAAAAGGACAAGCGCCTTAACCATGATGGCCAGCAGGAGCCCGGCATTGAATCCTGCTTCTGTGCCCTTCTTCCCTTCAACGTTGGGCGCGGACGGAGCGGAGCGACCAAGCGTAAGTGCGGGTCTGGGGTTCAGGATGCCAACCGGCGCGCGCGATTTCGAGCCGTCGCGTGCATCGTCCATTTCGTTCTCCCACTCTGACTTCCGTTCAGCCAATTCTTCCCCTACCGGCTCCGTCCCTACAACAGACAGCGGCGATGGAATCACACGAACGGGTTCGGGGACGAGTTCTCCCCACTCGTCAATTCCTGGGCCCCAGTCTGACGAGAAGGAGAAGAGGTCGACACATCCCATGTCGCAGTCTTTCCAGCCTCTTCGAGAAGGCGAGGTCGTCGTTGCGCGCAATAACGGAATTCTTGATGGTGAGGAAACCCCCGGACCTCGGGCCATCCATCAGTGGGTCATGCGGGCGCAGGGACCGACAACATCCGGACAAGACATGGTTGACTTCTCCACCTCTGTGAGCAACGCTTTTCAAGACCAACAGCCAGTACCGCCATCGATGCCTGTCCCGAACAGGACGTCAACGAATTCTACGACGCACTCGTTCAATTTGCCATTCAAGTCATCGTCGCCAGTCTCATCCATTGGCTCTGCTAGTATCAATACATCTAGCATTGACTATTCATCAATAAGTTTCGAGGCGCAGATCAAGGCCTCCCCGACGATTCGTGATCTGTTAGAACGCCTCGCTCGATGCGAGTATTCCAACAGGGAAATACAGAGGGAGCTCGCTGAAGTTCATGGCAAAGTCAATTTACTCGTTGAACGGTCCTTGGGCCCTATGAATTCAGAGCCAGAGTTCAGGAACCCTTTCGCACCCCCTTCCTCTGTATCGCGTAGTCTAACGCCTTCTGGAGGCCTTGGTCCCTTGCAGATGTCTCCCCCTCATGCAACTCCGCCCGTGAAATCGGATGATATTTCGCAATTGTCCAGCCGAATCAACACGCTGACTTCATCTGTTGGGCAGCTTTTGGCCCTGCAGACACAGCAACACATGAATAGTGTGCATCAGGCACTCTCACAGCCTACAGGACATGGACCATCGCAAATTGGCATCGACGTTGCGTCAAACCAAGCGGTTCCCCCGCCTAATGCGAGCCAGCCGACTTTGCACGGGCACGGACTTCCCAATAGGCCAGATTTGCGCTCGTCTCCGCGGGTGCCAAATCCTCCCATGCGCACCTGGTCCGCAGGTACACTTGAGCTTCCGATGCGACCCGCAGACGGCAATGCCAACCTCGGTAGACCTGACATGCTGCGCGACAAGCGCAGATCGGTGGTTGGGTTGATGAGACGTGATTCGGCTGGTGTACGCATCTTATTTGCCGAGTATTCAATGACTATGCTCACTCTCCTCTAAGATTCCCGACTCCCCAAGCGATCACTGGTCGGGAAACAACTCACCCCGTGAGCCCGGCCCTGTTGCATCGAAATGGGAACATCTCCCTCTTGCTCCTGAACTACTTCGTTCACTCAACAAGTTCGGGTAAGCATAGCCTTCGTGAGAAATAAACATCTCCTAAGTCTTTCGTAGTGTTGGACCTCCCAACAAGATTCAGCAAAGGGCTTTGCCTTTTCTTTTGAGGGGCTCCGATATCATCGCTCAGGCTCCCCCCACGCAAGAACGTATCGCTGCATATGTTATTCCTGCGATACATGTTGCAGTCACGCATATGAACCAAAGGCCCATAACTCGCGGACCGATTGTTGTTATGATCTCTACCACTGTTGATCAGGCTACTCAAGCACAGCGCATGATAAGGGACCTGGGTGGCGCCATCGGCGTCAGATCGGCTCTTGGTGTGGGTTCAACCGGACCTAGCAGCGATATTTCGCAGGAGTTGCGTTTATTGCAACAAAATACTCCTCATATCATTTGTGGAACACCGCAGAAGCTCCACGCTTTGTTTACTTCACCTGGCGGACTTTCTGGTTCTGAAGTTCGTTTCCTTGTCCTGGATGAAGTGGATCAATTGATAGCTAGGAATTTGCATGACTTCGTCTTCAGTATTGTCAAATTGCTTCCACCGCCGCGGTCTCGTGGAACTACCGCAGGGACACCAGGACCCAGTCCTGCAACTTCGTCACAATCGCAGTTCAGCCCGCTGGATTCTGCGGTTAGTGGTTTGGGCGGTTCCTCATTCCCTCAGAACAATGGTCGCCGTTTTTCAGCAGTCAGCACCACAAGCGCCTCTTCTGGCGAGCCTGCTAATCCTACTGTATCATCTCTTTCTCAGCAGATTGAGCGCCAGACAGCCCTGTTTTCCAATACTGTTCCACAGGACGTATTGAATCTGGCAAACGCAATTCAATTGCGTGAGCCTGTGCGTGTCCTCGTTCGGCGCGACGGAAATGTCACCCATGCGGATACAAGTCAGGGTACAAAGGGTCTTCGTCAATTCTATTTGTATCTTGCTTTCACTGCGTCTGGGGCGCGTTCTGATCCATCGACTATGAATACTGGTGGTGGTCATGGCATTATCGGATCGGGACGAGGCGCCACGTCCAGCGCTGAGACTACTCAAGCTAGAGAGTGGAAGCTTGATGCACTAGCAGATCTCCTTGACGATCTCGAAGTTCCGCAGATTATCGTCCACGTCGGCGGATTGACGGCTCTTGATGCCGTTGTCTTCAAGCTCGCTGGCAGGGGCCTTGAAGCTGTCCCTTTGGTTGGTTTGCAGACAATACACCTTATTGGCTATACTAATTTCTCTCATAGCACAGCGATATGAACGCGGGAACTAAATTGGCAGCTTTGAACAAGTTTAGGGGATCCACTGGAACAATGATCAGGCAACCCGCCGCAAAAGTGCTAGTCGTCTATGATGTCCAAGTCAAAGCCCCAGATGTCTTCCAAGTACCTCTAGTCATTAACTACGGTAAGACTGCAACCTATTACTCACACCTTTACCTGCTCACGTCTTATTCAGATCTGCCTCAAGCGGTTGAAGAATACGCGCATCGGTACGTCACCATTATGAAGCAAGGATGTATATCTCTCTGACCGCGGTTGATTAGCGTTGCACCTGCCATAGCAAACAATTATTCCAAAGCTGGAGTAGTGGTCAATTTCGTTACGGCGACTGGAGGTGACGTCGAAATGTTGCGCTCTATTGAATGTTTCTATAAGTAAGCACTGGGTTTTTCATCAATTTGGTACCATCTAATAACAAACCCCTCCTTAGGATAAAATGCGTAAGCTCATGTTTCTCATCGAATCTGTCTTGTGAGGGTGTGAGCTGATTTCTCACTTTCTTGTAGCCTGAAGTTCCTTTGAGTCTCCGTGATCTACTTTAATTCTCCATGAACCGACTTGTCTGTATCAGTACTTGCACAATATCCGCCGCTGTCTTTCATTTGTTAACTCTTATCTGCCCACTATATCGGACGAGCTCCCCAATATCTGTTTCATACCCCTAACACGGCCTCGGCCCCCCAATGTGTCATTACTTGATAGCTTTCTGTGGATTACTTACTTCTTACACTCATGTACACCTGATAGTTTTCCTCTCATTTTTTTTGCCAGCAATTCGGAATAATTTTTCTCCCATTAAATCGCACTAGTCGCTATTTATAGCCGGACATGTAAGATTCGAAGCGTGCCGTCCTCACTGCATGTTGCCAATTGAGAATCCTTTGTGTTTTCAAGGTTGGGTTTCTGCGGTCGCCAATCTATACGATGGATCTGGTCCACATGCGCAATACTGGTTGAAAGAGAACGTTATGACAGAAGTTAAATCTGAAAAGGAAGACAAGCAAACCTTTTATCCAAATAAATCTGGTCGATCCATTTCTCGGGCATATCTATCGAACTCGAATAAATAAGAATATTACCGTTCTCCATTCCGACAGCTAGCAATCGTCTAGTACACGGAGAAGACAAACGTGAGCTATGGAATCAATCTATTACAAGAAACGGATTACCGCCTGCTTCCTGATGCCGGACTGAAAGCAACTGCAGTCGCTGCCTCTTTCGTTTTTATAGTGACTAAAGGCGTCTTTTTCTTTGCTGTTAGATCGCGCAGATTCCAGATCTTGACCTAAGATTGTCAATGTCAGAAGAGGCGGGCGACAAAGAAGGACTTTCAACGAAAACATTACCGTTCTGTCTCTCGAAGCTGTGGCAAAGACGTCATTTTCGTGGGCCCAAGCACAATCCCATACGATGCGAGTATGTGATTTATCAGCCGTAATAGCGACATACCCATCTAGTGATGGTGAAGTCACCTCGAATCTTAAAAAAAGCCTAAAAACTGACCATCCTCAGCCTGATAAATTATCCACGTCCTATCACGAGAGACGGAAAGGATGTAGCGATCATCTCGACTGAACGCTATTCTTGTCACCGTCAACTGATGCCCTTGAAGTGTTTGGCCATACGGCTGCCAAGTCCTCGTATCATAGACCTTTATCCCTGCATGTTCTGGAGAAGACGCTCTGCATGATGTTGCAACATATTTCCCGGAATGTGACACCGCGATAGCATGTAGCTTCGTATATAATCAGCATAAATATAATATTGAGACTAGTAATATTCTTACCTCGTAGCCGTGCCCGAAGACTTTCTCCGCCTCCGGCCAAAGAGTCGAAACAGCAAGCTCTCCCTCGAAAGGCCGGCGCTGTGTCATGGAAGCGCTTGGCAAAGGAAAATGAGGCTCCGTGGAATCGACTATAGCCTAGTAAGCAGGCGCCCACCAGCATGTGAGGAAATGTTTACCTCCGGATAATGCCTTGTTAGAGAGCCCGAGAGGTGGTACCGATGCTGCCATAGGTCTCTGCATACTCAAAGTCATTGTCGGCGTTCAGTCTTTCGTGACAGTGTAAGCAGAGCACACCTTGCTTTTATCCTCGATATCAGGAAGAATGCTCAGGTTTTGGCACAACGACACGAAGCTCTGTGGTGCTTCAAACACTCGAGCAACCTTTTCATCCGCAATGCTGGTGAAGCGCGTGGGGCCGAGAAATACGGCGTCGATGAGATCGTAACCATGCACTTGCGGACGACAGATCTCGTGCCATGATTCCGGCGCATTAGGTGACCTTGCGTTTACGCTCCCGTGGATGCGAGTTGTCTGATCTGGACTGAATCGGGAGACGAAGTCTGAGTCTGAGCATCGACGGCCAGGCTCTGCGAACATACCCTGTGGATATCAAATATTCCCCTCCAGGACTCCAAGATATTCCTCGCACCGAGCCCCTATGACCACTAATGGCACTCACTTCCTTCCAGAGCTCAGCATTGGAGTCACTGTCGGCTTGAGAACTCCACCGCCTCCATCCTCCGTTCCAGCCCCAGGCAAGAACATCTGCCCCGTCGCGCGTCCATACGGCGCCTACAAATCCGCCCAGTCTCTGCCCGCCTATATCACCAAATCGCTGCTGATTGATCCATAAAGATGTAGACTCGCCCCCTGCTGAAGCTGTGATCGACGATGGTGCCCATAAAATGAGCGAGGAGTCCGTCGATGTGGACAAGAGCATCGGACATGGCGTGCACTCCAGCGGCGAGGGCCTCCAGGTGAGTGATGTAATCCCGGCTTCATGTCCTATCAGGAGGGCGTCGAAAGTGATCGAATATTGCAATAAACTGTGTCTTATAAGTTAGAGGTGAAATGGCATGATCCAAGAATAGCTTGTTACGAACCTCCCACTTTTATTCCTGATGGTCATAACATGACGCTTCATAGAAATCTGTCTACCACCCTCTTCACCTTCTGCAATGTCACCAAGTGCGGCTTCGAACGAGTCAAGCAAGTCATCGCTCAGAGGATCAGCAATCTGATCTGAAGATTCTTTTTTCTCTTTTACGAGTTTCTCGATGTTCCACAGCCGAATCGTCCCATCTCGGGATCCGGAGGCTAGAGTAAGCACCGCTGGGCCTGCGACTCCCTGCTGGAATGCCAGACTTTTGATCCAGTCCTCATGGCCTGGTAGAGAGGCTGCACGGACGAACTATTAACTCATTATGAGCTATCAGAAAGACTCAACGACTGAAATGTGTTTCACTTGCTCCTCGCTTCGAGTAAATATAGATATATTTCTTTCCGTCGCGGAAACAGCCATAATCACGTCTTTATTAATCATATTGAGGACTTTCTGGCACATGTGAATGAGCAAGAACTTACTGTCTGATTCCGGAAGAGTTGCGATTTGGATATCGAGTGGGTACCTACCCTTTAAATCTATCCGTTGTACCTCCTGAAGTTCATCTGTCATTCGGGCTTTCAGCGTTGTACTGTAATTCCAAAGATTAATTGGCAGAAGCTACCTTTCATGTTTTCTGTCGAAGGGATATGCCTCCATACAGTAATTGTTGCATCGGACGAACCAGTCGCAACACAGTCCCCAAAAACACATAGAGCCGAAATAGCCTTTTTATGAGCGTGCAAGACACCCGTGGAAACCCACTGAAGCAAGTTATATTATTCAAGATGTAGGACATGGTACTGACGAAGAACACCCGTGCCTTGTTATTCTCCAGTCTCCAACATCTCAAATAGCCCTTGTCATCAGCACTTAGAAAGCACCCCTCCCCTAGTTTAAAACGAACACAAGTAACCAGTCCATCGTGCCCTGGAAGAGTCTGGTGTATGCCTGAATTTTGGTCCTCCTGAAGGCTTGTTTAGCCAAAAAAGCTCATGCGGAAATTCAACTCGAGCCATAGCATACCGAAGCAGACCACAGTGCCACGAATTTTGAGGACCCAAAGGCGACCAATGAACCGGATGAGTCCGAGGCACAGGAATGGCGGTTAGCAGATGCAGAGATATAATCAGTAGACACTGAGAGCGGAGAGCTAAACAGGCACTCTCAGTTCGCGTTCACGACCGCTTTCAATAAAAAAGACATTCAGCTCACCTGTCGCTTGAGTGATTCATAGCCACGGCAATTTTTTTTTTCGACAGCGAAATCTCCCGTTCCACCTTACTTGAAGGAAACGCTTCTTTAGAAACAGTCCCAGAACTTTACAGGGTGCAGGGTAGTAAGCAAGTGGTGGTTGTATGCAGGGAAGCGACCGTTTTGGAAAGTACGATAGACGTTCTTGCTACCGCCGATCATAATCATCCCATACATAATTACTCTCCGCGAAACGTGCACCACTGCACCCGATGATTGTGTCCAGCTTTCTCAAATGACGATACTCGGACTCGGTGTTGACATCGTCCATCTTCCTCGAATCGCGGCTCTAATTACGCGTCGAGGTTCAGAACGCTTCGCAAACCGTGTTCTCAGTCACGAAGAGATACGTGACTGGAAACGAGAAAGTGAGGGTTCTCTCAGATACTTGGCTGTCCGGTGAGTTCTGCTTCGCGGAATATGCGAGATGATGGTCAAGCTGAAGGCTCCTTAGGTTCAGCGTAAAGGAAGCCGCGTACAAGGCTCTATATCCGATAACTCGACCTTCATGGAAAGAACTCACGTTCAAAAGCTTTGGCGGATACTTCCCTGGGTCCAAGCCAGTTCTGCTATATGAGCCAACCATGCTCCGCGAACGCGAAAGGCTTGGTCAAATACACGTCTCTGTTAGCCATGACGGTGATTTCGTCTTCTCAACCGTCATTGTCGAGACACCGTGACTTTATAGTTCATCTCACTGTTCGCTACGCGACGTGGCAAACAGGTGTTCTCGTTATAATGTACATTCAGGATATGTTAATGACAGTTCGTAAGCTTACGATTCGCTGGCCTGGACTGGCCACCATTCTGGCCACCAGTGCGATACATTCCATATGGTCTTCTCAGACTCAGGCTCAGTCTCGCCTGACTCTATCTGGAATTTCATAAGACCCTTTTCAACCAGATCGACATGTTCGAGCCTCATCAGTGCCAGTCCTACGCCTTGTGTCGTGCTCAAAAGCTTTCCAGTTCCTCGTATTCTGGGTCTTGGACTGGTCGAGGCCTCGCTGAAGACCGCTCGCACATCGCTATGAACAAGAGCTGAAGACTCCGGTATAGGTGCCTCGGCTGTGCTACTTCTGAACATTAGCCAGTTTAAAATATTCAACTAATTTTTTGAAAGATATTTACCTTGTTATATGTACGGGAAGAATGCGTTTCCTCAGTACTCCAGTATGATATGTGCGAACTGTCAGCTCCTGGCCAATGTAGCATCCCTTTCTGAAATCCACTAATGCACGTTTAACATTTATGCAAATAAAGTTCGGCGTAAGAATACTTACATCCACCCATAACGTCGAGATTTGACTCCATTGGGAATGCTTGCATGGGAGATATGTCGATAATGCCTTCAGGCACACCATGAAGAATTCTGTGAAGGGTGTACGCGTCGCTGTCGGTAAGCTCGTGCGTGGACGCTTCGCCAGCTGTCAATTTATAGTTGAACCTTCAGTCAAATATTTAACAAGTTTGAGAAAGTACACACGTTTGTCGCCCTTGGGTACTAACGCTCTCTTCCCCATCCCTACCGCCCTCCTATCGCGCAGGGTAACGCGTTCTTCGTCACCATCGCTCCAGGGCCAATGTTCCGATGAGTCCCACTGAGGTTCAATAACCCCGCTTCGGGTCCGAGTCCACTTGCGCGAACTCTCCCATTCGCGCACTTGTTCTGAGCCCCAAATAGACCATACATCATACTGGCTTGAAACATCTTCAACCTTGACCTTGGCTCGTAGGATGAAACGCTTCAAAGCGGTAAGAAGCGGCGGCGCCTCAGATGGGCGGGAGTCATATTCGATGAAGTAGCCGTCATGCCCTCTGGCGTTCTTCTTCGTATATACAAGAACATCGTGGAGAACTCTTCCCTTTTCCAAGTAGCGTAAAGGTTGGGTTCAGCAGGAGTTCGGTTTGATCTCGCACCTGTGCGTGAAGAAATGCAGAAAGAAATGGGCCGCGCGGAGGATTCGGGACCGAAGACGCGAGGACGCCGTTCAAGAACTCGGTCGCTTGAGAACCCGATAAGTAAAGCAAGGCTCTATGCGGCACTGGCGCGACTGTAGGCGTAGTCCGGAGAAGGTGGCGAAGTGCAGCTGGTGGCATGAGCTCAAGACGCGTACTAGTGAGTAAGCGCTAGCATACTTGGAGCGTTAGACGCGTCTCGGCTAAACGCGGCTTGAGCGGTGACCACTATGTCCTCGTCGTGCCATGAGCTCATCGACCTGTTGAAAGACTGTCTCATGCGCTCAGACTGTGTTGTCAAGCAGGGCCATCTACCTTCAGAATGTTTACGCAATCACATGGACGAGCTTCCCGAGGAATGCAAGTCTATTCGTACGGCAGTTTTCAACTGTAAACGCGGAATGGTACGCCGCGAATGTTCGCCATGCGCGTAGGGACTGAAGCAAACTACATGGTGTTTTACTTTAAGCTCGATATGAGGAAACGTTTTAGAGGGAATAACCCTGGCTATGTACCACCGCTGCCGCCGTCAACGCAATCTTCAACGCAAAGTACTGCTGCACCGTCTTGACAGTGACTTTGGGTGTTTTCTGGTTTATCTGTGAGTTTGAAGTCCAGCGCCTCGGAGCGATCGAGTCTTCTACTAAACTACTCCGGGATTCGTTTGAATTAGGATGGAGGACTTCTATTATGTTTCCATTTCAATTCACACATACATCTGTACAACAAATTCTATTTTTATTGCATCCTCTCATAAGTTTTCGTTCACTATCCCACTGATTGAACAAGAAACGATACGAAAGAGAGGCATATGAGATTCATAAGAGTTCATGTCGGTCAAATGCAAAAAGTTATTTTGTTCAGTGGCTGGCTGACCAAGAGTCGGACTTTTCCGACAAGTCCTCGTCTTCGTCACACTGCTGGAGAAGTCTGAAGTCGAGTTTACTCGAATTTATACTGCTTGCTACTCTCCAGCAAGAATGCGTTATGCAGTCCTTGTAACAGGCCCTGCCGGTGCAGGGAAATCGACATTCTGCCGCTCTTTCCTCTCCCATCTTCAAAGCGCTCGTCGCACAGGGCATCTCGTCAACCTCGACCCCGCAGCAGACCCAGGGTCGTTTGAACACGAACCGAGCATCGACATACGCGATCTCGTCAGCTTGGAGGATGTGATGGGCGAGCTGGGATATGGCCCGAATGGTGGTCTGCTCTATTGCTTCGAGTGAGTGAGTGTGGTAATAGGTTTGTACGCACGCCATATGAGTTCCTTACACTGGACGGGCGAAATAGGTACTTGCTGAGCAACATGGACTGGCTTGAGGAGGAAATTGGGGAATTCGAAAACGACTACCTGATTTTTGACTGTCCTGGTGCGTGCGTCTGACACCCTACTCATGGTAAGGAAACTAACGAGGGTACTCGCATATACATAGGTCAAATCGAACTTTACACACACCACCGCTTTTTCCCGACCTTGGTCTCAAACTTAAACCGGCTCGGTCTTCGGACATGCGCAGTCTATCTTCTCGAATCGCAATTCATGGAAGACAAGTACAAGTTCTTTAGGTGGGGAGCTTTTTTAAGAGCGAGAAGGTGGCACTCATTCCCATTTAGCGGTGTTATGTCTGCAATGTCTTCCATGGTGAATCTCGAGGTGCCCTGGATTAATCTTATGACCAAAATGGACCTCGTTTCTGGAAAGGCAGACGATCCAGCTGCTGGGCGGAATGGCATCCGCAAACGAAGAAATATAGCGAGGTTCGCAATGCACACTTTCGTGCTGGGAGGATTTAGTTTGATGCTAAATTGGTCGTATGGCGTTTATAGATACCTGGATCCCGATCCGTTGCTTCTGGTATCAAATCCGGGGGAATCAGAAAGCAGTAATCCGCGGTTTCATTCTTTGAATCAGGCGATTGTACAACTGGTGCGTTCTTTGTATATCAGTTCAAGCTTATGGTTTCGATAACTTATATATCGACCAGATTGAGGATCATCCTCTCGTATCGTTCCTTCCTCTGGATTTGACGTCGACGGAGTCCTTAGAGAATATTGTTTCTCACGTCGATTATGTCATGCAATACGGCGAGGATGAGGAGCCCAAAGAGGTTTGCATCTTCATTTCTTAAACTAGGACGAAAACACCAAACTAACAGCAAACGCCGCAGCCCAATGATATGGACGATGGAGACTTTGCGGACATGGAATAACATGCTTCATGGTTTTTTTGTAAATAAGACTTAGACTGACCCGTGTACGCTAACGAGATGAATCATAACTAAATGCCTTTCCGGGGAGAAAGTATGCAGGTGTATGCAACGGTGTACATGTATTAATCGTTCTGGTTATCGATCTCGATAAGATTCTGTTGACGTGGGGTGGATTCAGAATCTAGCGTCTACTGCAGAAACATTTGCCTGATTGGCTTGCAAGGTCTACCCGTTTTTATGCTAGACATGCTCATGTCTCTCCTACTTCCGCGATCGGCGGCATAACTATGAGGGTGTTGGATAAAGTTCGACAACGCTCTTCGCCCCTTTTGGCGCACAGCACTGTTTGCAGCTTCGCACTGGATTCATCTTCAGACTTCCGGTCAATTGTACCTGAAAAAGAATGCACCACATTCTAGAAGAGGCAATGCTGCTCGCGTAGACCGCTCCACGCGCCCTGTGATTGCGCGCTCGCGGTAATTCCCTGGCTCCTGTACACTTCGCAACACTCGCGCTGTAAGCGCTGCGTTCTACACCGCGTAAGAAAATGGACGGACTACGAAAGAGAAACGGAAAATTCGGAAATTGTGAGGAGTGACTTCTAAGTTCCGGCACCCTGTTCGGGCCAGAACTCCAAATGTCAGGACCCACATATGACGCACCCGAATGTGGATTGTACTAAGGCTCGGAGTTACATAAAAACGGCTCATCCCATCGCTAGTCTTCCCCCAAATCCTGCTGTAACACGCCTCCATCGCCACGATGCCAACGTATACTTATCCCTCATCTTCGCATACCCATCACTCGTCGCGACATTCAAATCCTTCGTACTCGAATCACACTCCATCGTACCATGGCTCGCATCACCATTCAGGATACTCCGGGAGCGGATACGGTGGACACGGCGGACACGGTGGACGTGAAGGATATTATGGTGGACATCATGGACGTAGCACGCACGGATATGGCGCATACGATAATGGACTACGAAGACATCATACGGCGGGTCATGGCTCGGGAGGATATTACTATTACCCACATTCCTCCCATTCACATTCCCAACATCCGCGATACACGTACGCCCCCAGCCAGGGACATGGTTACCGGGATCAAGGCTACAGAGATCAAGGCTACAGAGATCAAGGCTACAGAGATCATGGTCACAGTGGAAGTGGAAATCAGTCTTACTATACTGTGAGCAGCTCGAGACACCACGGGGGATCGTCTGGCAACCGTGGATCGCCGGGCAATCATGGATCGTCTCACACTGTAAGTCAACGATGTCTATATGCGCAAACGAATAATTGCTCACTAGTGTTTCAGCACCCGACGCTTGGGGATCGTATAAAATGGTTATTCGGCATGGGTCACCAGCACTACCACGACAGTGGCAAACACACGAGGAGTCGCAGCGTTAACGACTCGGGCACGAGACACGACCGCTCTGGCAGGCATATTTATACTGTATGAGTCTTGCGGACACGATTATCAGAATAGTATCTTCATATGCTTTTTCATGCTTACCGCTACCTATATCTTGCCGCCCTACCGGCTTTCCGGCTCTCGTCCTTCACGTGTACAAATGTATAATTGTATCATCAATCGAATATTTTTTTGGTCGAGTATTACTTGTCAGAGTAATTAGCCTCCGCGACATCATCTGATATCGACACACGAGACTCTGCTGTGCTCTGGTCGTGTCAACGGACTTAGCAGACCTAGCAGACCGAGAAAGACGCCAAGTGTGAAGGCAAATCTAAAGAAAACAGCATGAACGATCGAATAAGAATCGAGTTGCGTAGCTCAGGTGGCTGTGTCGAACACCTCCTTTGGAAACGGGATCAAGCCAAACCATCACCTTTGCCATTCTCCAACACCATTTCTCGCGTTTCTTCGCGTCAAACACTCTCGGAGCTGCTTTTAACAATGTCAAAGCCCGCTATTGTACCTGATCTGTCCGTTTCGGGGATTGCAGTCGATCCAAAGACGCTTGAAAGAGTCATCCCCGAGTCGCGTCGTCCAGACGGATCGTACGTCCTCAATCCTCAACTTGTGGCGCGAAATATCTCTCACATCTGGTATCTCTCTGCGCTGGCAGTGTTCGGAAGCAACTCAAAGTCAGACCGGGGTTCACGCCCCAGGAAGATGTCTCGCGTTTTCGCGGATCGCGGCAGCAGCAGCAGGACCGGAATGCGCTGCCCAAAGGACATATCTTGGGCTGGGTCGCGCCTTCTTCAGATAAGAAGGGTGGCACAGCAGGAAAGGCCGCGGGCTCCGCTGCTGCTGTTGATACGGCGGGGCTGTCGAAGAGCGCGGCAAAAAACGCGAAGCGAAAGGCGAAGAAACAGGTAGAGAAGGAGAAGGTCATCCAGGCGAACTGGGAGGACTCGGACGAGGAGAAGGCGGTAAAGGCGAACGGTGCGGAGACACAGGGATTAGCGGAGAAAGTCAGCGACTTACCGGAGAGTCGAGCAAACACCACAGACGGGAAGTCAAAGGACCAATCGAAAGCTGTCGATGAGCTCGCAGAGGAGCTTGAGGGGAAGCTTGATGTACGGTGAGATGCACTGTACGAAGCGGTAGGCAAGATATGTATGATCATGATTAACATGCGGCTCACAAGCTACTAAGGTGTCTATATGTATGTTATATGTTAGTCAGTGATCGTCCTGGTGTACAATTACAATTGTTGTTATTTTTCCTCAAGTCCCATCAATCCAATGGTATATGTTGTCGGGCATTATTAAAGGAGCGGGTAAAATGGATGTACTAAGTCATCTGTTGCTCCAGGCCATCAAACAAACCGGTTTGCTTAGTCTCTCCTTGTAAAGGAGCACCCGGCTTAGGGGTAGATGCGTGGCTGAACTCGAAGACGATAACTATGCTGACTGCAAACGCGCCTAAAGCCACTGTATCATGAAGACTGAATCAGCTAAAAGAAAGATTGGAAGTTAGAATAGCGCTTACAAACTGCTCTCCGCATGTTCTCCCATTTCATCTCTTCTGTCGTTGCTCGCATGTCCCCTATTGACACGATGGCTTTATTCAAGACTTCCTACAAATCAAATCATGGTGAGACGTTTGATGACAAACAGACAGGCTGCTTACCTCGATAGCGATGTCCATTTGTTTGAGGTCCGTCTTAGATTCCGTCTTGCGGTTGTCAACATCGAACTGCAACCTGAAGAAGATGACACGAATGAGTAACTGGTAGCGGTTTGTCTGGGGTCGTCTCACTCGTGCTTCAAGTTCGTAATGTCTGACTTCATTTTGATGTCCAAAGCATCGATTTCTCTTCGAAGAGCTGCCAATCCTGTGCGTAAAGTAGCAGAATCGTGGCGTTGTCGCAGGGTAATTTCATTTCTCGCCTCTGACAACGCAGCACGGAAGAGGTAGGCTTGCTAGAATCGTAGGAGAGCGTACGAAGGCATATATTCTTATTTGTCAACTACAATAATTTTGAAAGGTCAATGCATACACACGTTTTCAAGGTCCTTCGTAGTCAATGCATCCCTCCGTACTTTCCCTATCCGATTCACCAGTAGCGCACGCGTTGCGCGCATTAGACTCCGCGCAGTTGGAGTGGGAAATGTCTTCTCGAGCTCGGCGAAGAAGTGATGTGTGTCAAAGGGAGGCGTCGCATAGGTATGCAGAGGTGAAGTTTCAGAAGGCCTGACGTCTGGAAGAGCGGGGAGATTTGACTGGGCAGCAGAAGCCTTCGCTTGCCCTTGGTTCCCTGCATAGTCCTTCGCTCCCGCGTAAGGATGCGCATTGGATTCGCTCGGAGGTGGAGATGGAGGGGAAGCAGAGACGACCGGTGCTAGCTGGGAGCTAGCATCCTGCTCAGTTTGAAAGTGGTTGATAAACGAGGGTTGATCTGTGTTTGCAGTAGTATGCTGAGGATCGACGACAGGATGGGAACCGGATGCTGCAGGGAATTGAATATTTGTCGACATAAACCTGTAAGCTTTCGATAGCGCTGAGCCCCGATTTACTTTTCCAAGTGCTGCCAGCATTGTTGAGTTGATATGATTCAAATAGTCGAGTAGAGTCAGAGACGTGAAGAGAGGAAGGCCAGGATTGTTAAGTGACATGACGCTGCGGTGGCGGTGCTATTTTTTTGAAGTTCGTGCGTCCGTGAAGCCAAGTTCTGCTTAACAAGTCGACAACGGACTACAATCCCTCCTACCAATCGAACCATCTCTTCCCTGCAGAAAGATGTCTAAAGCCCCCCAAAACCCAGACCATGCTGCTTTATATGCTGCGTTACAGACACATGGGCAAGACTTCCTGTCCTCCTTCAGCTCGACGCCTGAGACAACTACTCAGTCGAAAAGAAAGCGAAGAAAAATCGAACGCGAACATGAACTAGAGAAGTCTGTCCACAAGGAAGGAAGTGATGATGAGGCTGGTGAAGATGAATGGCACGGTTTTGCCCTGTCATCTAGCTCATCTTCCAACGGGAACAGCTCAGGAGACGACCGTTTCGACGAGATGGACTCGGACAGTGGTAACGAAGAAGTCAGTAAGTGCTCTTGGTCAAATTATGTTGTTACTACATCGATCAGCTGAAGCTTTCTGCTAGTTGACGATGACGATTTCCGAAGCGACTATCCACCCAGAAAGCAGCCTGAAGTAGTTGTTTTCTCTGCAGTATCAAATCCTGCGCGTCCACAGATGTCAAAAGTTCAAGCTAAATTGTTTATGGTGAGACCTATGTAATACTTGACAAAAAAACTACTGAACATGTCTAGTCTTCAAAAGTGTCCAAATTAAAGGAAGACGTAGCTGTTACAGGGGACTCGAAAGGAGTGTCCGATGAAGATGACACCTATGAGGAAGAGAGGTATAGGACGTCCATAGCTGTTGCAGATTTGATGGTTCTAACTTAAAGGAATCATCAGGACGAATCTTCAGAACGATGCGCTTCTTCACAAACTTGTCCATACACAACTTCTCTCTGGATCCCTTAACTCCGATCTCGATATGACACCAGCACAACGAAGAAAGGCACTAGAGGGCCGTGTGCTTGAGCTTGCCGCTGGCGCAAAACTCGGAAAAGGCGAGTCGTCCGTGCGCCAAGAGGAGCGCAAGAAAGCGAGCAAGAATGTCAGAATGGGGCTGGAGCGGAAGGTCGAGGAGAAGAAAGGCAAGGCGCTGGAGGAGGTATGTCAAGCAGTAGAGATTTTCTTCGGAACGTACTGACTTTAGCGATAGGCGAAGAATCTGGGCAACTATCACCACAGCATCAAACATATCTTCGAAGCATCGTCGGACGGACAGCCAGATCGAAGGAAGAGAGAGCGAGGTCTAAAGCCGGGAATAGGCAAATTCTCTGGTGGCATATTGAAACTCGGTAGGGATGATATCGCCAAGATACAAGAAGGGGAAAGCTTTGGAAGAAAGGCAGGTCGAGCTACGAAGAGAAGGAAATAATACGACACTACGAATCACTCCGTATACCAGCTATAATTGCGATAAATCGGTCAACGATCCGCATCATATTGAAAGTACATAGTATGTGTGTCCAGGTATATAAATAATTGCGATGATAGAACATAGAGCCTACATAAGCGAAAATGAATGCAAAGAAAAAGAATCGCCGGTCAGAAACTCTATGATGGGACTGTGGGTATTCAGGCATAAATTATCTGGGATCGTCGGGGCAAGTGCTCGTAAGAGTCGTCGGTGCTTCCGCTGGACGAAGCACTTCGAACGATTCTGGGATAGTCTGTCTCTCTGGAGAAGGGGACAGCTTGTTAGATGAGGATTATTAAGACCTTTCATTTAGGACGTACTTGTCGACAGGTCGCCCAAACTCATCGACGAATGCGTAGTTAGGGCGATCAGCATGGTCATGGTTTCTCAATTTTGAAGCGAATCGAGAACGCGGGAGAGAAGGGTGGTATTTTTTGCCCAGGTCCCTAGAGCTATGTATGGAACAGGATACGCAGGAGATTGAATATGAATATGCTGATACGACAGATTTGCTTGCAACGACTCACTCATAGATTCGCTGCCCGTCCTCATCCACCACAAGAATGTCAGGAGCAGAAGAACTTGAAGACACAGTTCGCCCTCCGTCAGACGATGTCCTCGAGGATAAATCCGTATAACGAGACCTTGCACTTCGATTATATTTGGGCCGAGAAGAAACACTACAATGGCATTGATACAGAACAACAGGTTAGGGTTTAATGTTATATGCAACAGACGCTCAACGCAGCCTGTTCTGAGCTTGCCTTCCGTTATCGGGATTGAGGTATATCACTCGAGGTGGTTTAGATCGTGAAGAATGGGAGCCGGAGCCAGAAGAACCGCCAGAAGGGCTTGACAGAAAATCGTTACGAGTACGGTCCCCGAAATTCCCAATCCTATTTGCTCGAGCGGATAATGAGCCAAGCTCGACATACGAAGTACGATAGATAAACGCACCTGTATAGCTCATTACCAAATTCATCTTGGATTATATATTTGCGGCGACGCAAAGTCGGTGTGTTGTATTTCTGAGCGTCAATCCTTCAACACCCAAAGCTTATAAGCATTCGAGTTACTCCGCCTTCAAATGCAACATACCTATAAAGTTCTCGTCCATCCTCGTCATGAAAAATGACAGGCGTGTTCCCAGGGATGATGAAGTACATGCTTTCCTTAGGTACACGTAAATGTGAAGTAGAGAGGTACTCCTCATAAGGCATGAAGCCATCAACTTCGTTCCCAATCTATTTGAATTTTAATTAGTCGTGTGCTGACCCATATGAGTCAGACGAACTTCAAGTCCCTCTCCAAAATCGGCAAAAATCATGTATGGAAGCTGCAGCTCATAGCGGGGTGAGCGGGACGCTGACTCCTGATGTGCATGAGCACGGCCACGTCTTCCAGACACTGACTATAAAAATCACAGAGAAAGAGATAACAATGAGAATCGTAAGGAAGTCTCCTCCAAAAGCAAGAACAGAGATAGCTCACTGAAGAGGAGTACGGCGGACGCAAACGACCACTGGAGCCGAAGTCAAGTAAGCTGTCGCTAGGTCTTCCATGGAAAGTTGCACTTCGATTGAGGCGATCGCCGGAACCAAATTCTCGCGCGCTCGTACTGGGTGTCCTGAGAAGAGACCCGCCTACGCGGTCATGCGAATGTCCGTCAGAGCCTAAATCTTGCAAACTCGGGCTGCGTCTTCTGCGAAGAGACGGGCTTCCATGTTCTGGATGTCTCAGGTCGCCGATAAATGTCACCCTTTGACCTCTGCCACTCGAATGAGAGTGATCAGAAGCCGCGATCCTCACAGGTTCGCGTCTAGCGTGCTCTGAATGAGCACTGGCTAACTCGTAGTTATAATCTTCCGGATTATGATCACCGTGGTGTAGAATCGGCTCGGGATAATGATGGATAGGTGTATGTTCGAGCTCGTCATCATCGTCGTGTCGGACAACCAAAGGCACCGGTAGCGGGGTCGCGTGTCTTCCGTCATCCGAAGCGGGAAATGTCTCATACAACCGGCTGTGAGGCTCGTCGAGCTCATCAGGATCGTATCCAAATTGCTCGTCATGATCATGGAAGTGCTGAGGAGGAGGAACAGGTCGTGGCGCTTCGCTCGCGAGTGAAAAAGAGCGCTCTGAGACGGGGCTTAGCGGTTGCCTGTACACAGGCATTCCCCCGCCATCATCGCGGACTGAGCCTGAAGTTATGGAACTTGAAGCCACAGAATCCGATACAGATGGTCGCTTGCGATTGGAATTCTTCCGGGAAAACTGTTCAATGACCATCAACCGATCGAAAATATCTTAATGCAAAGCGAGCGCGACACGTACAAACTTAGGAACCTGATCAAAGAACAAGATTGATTCCTGCTACATTGTAGAGCTGAAAAACGACGCACTTTTCCCGAGAGCATAGTTACTTTACTCCGAACTTCAGATTGCAGGATCAGTCCAGCTGAAAGATTTGAGGAATATTCTCAAGGGTAGAGTTTAAAGAAACCAGTCTTTGCTTAACGCAGAGAAAGAAGATGCGGGGAGGATCGATAAATGAGACAAGGGAAGATGAGGTTTTCCTAGAGACCTCACTCATGGTTGATGCGAGGTCTTATATGAAGAACTGACGGAAAGCATGTTTTCCTTTCGAAGAAAACGTGCGAGGAAACGTGGACTGCGCGCCCGTGAAATGTGCTGACGTTTCCTGTCCGGAAGTGATTAACATTCAATTGAGAAGCATCACGGCAAATGCCTGCAGAAGCTACAGAAGCTAGTACTAAAACAAAACTCAATTGATCGACTTCGAAAACCGTAAAGATTGATGAGCAAAGCAACGCTCATTTCCTCCAACTCCCTCATATTCTAGATATAGACACTATTAGAGTAAAGACCTGTTTAGAGTCCAATGGAAAGCACGCCTCGTATTCGCTAGGTTTGTTCCAGTCTATCGCCACGCAGCTTCTCGACTTGAGCGAGGGTTTGAAGAATTTTGCCGATAGCATCAGCTGTGTGTGCTATTGCACCCGGATCGATTGCAGTAAGGGAGCTTGATAGAGACGTCAACCTTTGGGACAGAGAATGCAGAGCAAGTTCCAGTGCTGTGGTGGTTGCTCTTAGAGCCTGTACATACTGAGTTAGTTTATCATTCGGCATTCTAATGATTAATCTTACGCTTGCACGCGACTATTAGTAGATGGTTAGATCTACTTAACACCGGACAGAAGTGACATAGCTTACAGAGTTTCCACCGTCCTTATGCGTAGGTTCTGAAGCCATCATGACAGATTCGACGCCCATCTATCAGCCAAGTCAGTTGATCCTACAATCTATTGCGGCGAGAGACATACAGAACTAGATTTAACAGCTTTTGCCTTTCCCTTTGCTTGTGAGGAGGACGGATAAGCATCAAGTGGGTCGACAATCGGAACCTCAGCATTATTATGTCCAGCGCCTGCGGGAGAGACAAGAGGTTCTGGTGGACCGACGGCCACTAGACGCTCCCACCCCCTGACGTCCTTTTCGTCTATGTAGACCGTACCACAAGCCACGCATTCCTTTGAAATACTTAAATAGGTATTTGATAAAAAATCAATCAAGCCGGCACACACCTTCCTAGGATCCTTCCCGCCAACAAGTGGAGGCCTAACTAAAGGCACGCCATAGCAACGTACATTAGGGCATTCGTCTGCAAGCATAGCCCAGCCTCTTAAGAGACGCCTCCCAATTTCGGCCGAGGCAGCATCGGACTGCTGGCGTCGACGGATGGTTTCAGCGGTGTCAACAGGGAGTGCGAACGTCGGCGAGCTCAGTACACTTGAGATATCAGTCGGTGGCGTGGATGATCTAGAGTGAGTGCTGGAACTTTGCGTGATGCTCGGAGAAGGATGTCGCAGCAGCGCGGGACGAGAGCCTGAAGAAATGGCGTGCTTGTCTGGCATCGATGTCAAGAGTGAAACTGTCGGGATAAACACCTAGGACTTACTTTGGGGATCCCCATCGCAGTTGGCGCAGAACATGCAGGATGGAGTATAACTCTTCGGCGACCGCATTAGAGGAACAGGACAGCCTTCATTTGGGCAGATTTCGTCGGTCAAGACCTTAGTATCGTCACCAGTCAGTATGCAACGTCCGGGTGAAATCAGAGCGGCATAAAGCAAGCACCCAGCCCTTAAGCATGTATTCCCCAAGTTTGCTTGACACGTCTATTGCGGACATTGCTGACTGAATAGAGTGCTACTGTTGCTTGAAAAAATGCACTCAGAAGAGAGAGGAGGTACAGCTTACCGAATGCATCGCGTGCGGTGGCTGTTGCAGCGATCGGCGCCGTGTCAGCTTCCACGTCGCGTCTCCCTCAGCCTCTGACTTGCTCTCCTCCACCGTCCTCCTATGCGCTGGCAACGGGCATGGCGTCAAGCTGCTCTCGCCATTGTGCTTATAGGGTTCGACACTAGCTGGCTTCCCTCATCAAACACGGTCATCTATGCACACGCGAAGAGCTGGCCCTCTCGACGGAAACTGGATGCCAGGGAGAAGACAAGGGATCTCTGGAATCATGGTTTCGACAGCTACATGAAACATGGTGTGTTGGCGTGCATTTTGTTTATAGGTGGCCTATTACTCATAACAATGTTTATAGCATTCCCCTTGGATGAGCTAATGCCCTTGTCGTGCACCGGAAGGGGACCAGACTGGATTAATCCGTACGCCATAGTGTCCTCTTATAAACATTGTTCTAAACGATTATCCAGCCACAACTTCGCAAATAATGATGTGTCTGGCAATTTCTCGCTCACGTTAATTGATGTTCTGGACACGTTTGTCGTTCTCGAAGACAGAGCGGGTTTCGAACGTGCTGTTAGGAATGTAATTGACTGGGTTTCATTCGATGTCAACACGAAACCTCAAGTATTCGAGACAACTATACGCGTTTTGGGTGGACTCTTGTCTGCACATATTTTTTCTTCAGATTCAAGCACTCAATTCTATTTGGTGAGAAGACTCCCACTCGCTACAGACGTGTGATTTATATGCTCAACATTCTCTCCACTCAGCCATGGTATCGAGGAGAACTATTGACGATGGCGCATGATTTGGGCAAGAGGCTGTTGCCGGCTTTTGGGACGCCAAGTGGGATTCCGTATGCAAGGGTGATTGATTTTCAAGTTTGTACCTTAGGACAATCTTTGACGAATAAATTGCCCAGCTTAACCTTAAACACGGAGTACCTCACGGAGAGTCTCGTGATACCTGTTTGTCAGCGCAGCTCGAGTTATGTTAATCTTCTGACTGTCTAATTAGGTACCGCTGGAGCTGGTTCTCTCATCCTTGAATTTGGAACCCTTAGCAGACTCACTGGGGACGATCGCTTTGAGAAAGCCGCATATAAAGCTTTTTTCGCGTTATGGAACCGGAAGTCAGATATCGGACTTGTCGGAAATACGATTAACACTTGGACTGGGGCATGTTAATCGCGCTTTTGTCGCCACCTTATACTGACGATTTTGATGACAGAAATGGCTTATGCCAGAAGTGACTGGTATTGGAGGTACGCCGTCACTGTACCAATACGTTTCAGTCTGTTGTTAACGTATTGTATATATTTTATTCTCATGACTTAAATTTCTACATGTTCAGCGGGTATTGACTCGTTCTATGAATATTCGATAAAGTGGTTCATCATGAGTGGCGAAGTAGAGTTTCTAGACGTGTGGCATGAGGCCTATGCGGCGATTATGCGGTACTCGAGGGGAGCAGATGGTTTCTGGGTTTGGTTCTATTTATCTCAACGAATTATGCGTATATCTGACCGCACACTCAGTAGTTCAGGCCAGTCAATATTCATTCAGGCGCTGCCGTTTATAATACGATCGACTCCTTGTCTGCCTTCTGGCCCGGACTGCAAGTACTAGCAGGTGACGTGGAAAATGCCATCAAGTCACATTTGATATGTAGGAATGCCTTTACTTGAGGCTCCGCGATGCTTATACCACTACAAGTTTGGAATCTTTGGAAACGGAACTCCGGATTACCTGAAGTATGGGACATCAATTATATGCAAGCGGTTGCAGCGCAGTACCCCTTGAGACCAGGTTGGTTGTTTTTTCCCTTCGTCGTGGCATTGTCGTGGCTTAAACGGAATCTTAGAGTTTGTGGAATCGACGTACTACTTGTACAGGGTGAGTTGTGACATCGGAGCTTTCCTGTTTATTAACGTGAGGATTCAAGGCAACTCGGGACTCATTCTATCTCGACGTTGGCGAGCGTATATTGTACGACTTGATTCTGCGCGCAAAGGTCGAGTGCGGTCTGACAGGAATATCCGATTTGAAAACGAATAAACGAGATGATAGGATGGAGTCCTTCGTACTTTCAGAGACATTGAAGGTATGTTATTTTTACCCTTTGAATATGAGACTCCCAATGACACGTTTTGTCAGTACCTGTACCTTCTTTTCGACGAGTCAAATCCGCTACACAAGGACGATTCAAATTTTGTTTTCACGACGGAGGGTCATATATTGACGCTCGGATCCAAGCACTTGAAGCCTCTGTCTCCTGTACGCAGGAAGTTACGGCGCGTAGAAAATCTGCAATGTCCAATATATCAACCGATACGCGTAGGCGTCGATGAGTACGACGATGAAAATGTTGGACTCGTCACTGGCATCCGCTATCGTCCAGATATCGACTACGCAAGGGCATTGGTTGGAGCCGCTTCGACCGACGCAGACGAGAGCTGGTGGTCGCCAAACGGTTACTGCGATATCCCTACCGCAGATCTTTACGTACGTGCCCGCCAATATCGGTTTGTGTTGAAAAAGTTTCAATAGTAATGCGTTACATGAGTAGTCATACGACTTTATTTTGTCGGCGAACGGCAAACCTGCTCTCGAGGACCTCAGTCCTAGTCTTCACAAATTATATGAAGTCGGCGACGGTTTCGTGCTCCAGAATGTCAGCGGTATTAGGACTCATATAGTCAGCCGATTGGACGGAAAGGGGTATGATATTGTTAAATGTGAGTGAGCTCCTTCGTTCAAGTCTCAACGTGCGATATATAATGGATACCCCCAAAGTGGCTCAGTACCCCGTCCGACGAGGCCAGACAGTATATATCAATGACTCTGAGTTATTCCTCGTTTCTGTGAAAAACGACAGCCCTACTGAAGTTTCCGAGGATGGCTTCCCACTGTCCCGAGCCCGCGACGTCCCGCTGCGCTTTTCTATATCCCATGCCGACCTTGTCTTGCAGGTCCACCCCGGCGAGACCAACGCTGAGTTATCTACTATAGCATTTTCGGCATCTTTTGGTGGCGACGCATCCGTGGAAACGCCGTTCGCGTCGGGGGAGGGTAGGGGCATGGGAAGCCGACTCGTCCGCGACTCGAACAACCAGCTAGGGTGTGCCCCATACGATTTGAGTGCGGACTCCTTGATGTTAGTCGACGCGGTCGTACTCGTACGCCGTGGCGCTTGCACGTTTCTAGAAAAGCTCTCGCATGCGGCACGTGCGGGGGCAGCAGGCGTTGTGGTCATAAGCGACACCGACACACCACTAAACCCGTCAGCCGACGCGGCCGAGATGGAAGAGTTTGCTGGCGATACCTTGGAGCACGCTGTGCTAGTTGTCGTTACACGAACGGCTGGTGAAGAAGTGGAGAAACTCATGGACGCAGCAACGGCACGCGGTTCAGCGGATGTTCTGGTCTCTGTCGAGCCAGAGGGGCAGGCTGGAAAGACAGAAGCACATTCTTCTGAAGAGAGTGTGCGAAAGGAGATCGAGAAACGTGCTCGCAGTACTGGGGAACACCGGGGCAAAATTCTATATCTTAATGGACATCCCCTATTGAATACAAGGATCCTGGTTTAGTGTCTAATGTCATCCGTTCCCGACAGAGCTCTTCCCGCGTCGCCGGGCATATTCGTAAGTTATGTCAACTGCACTTAGTGCATGCACAGAACAAAACAAGCAAAACATAGCATATAATCGGGCATGGATGCATCCACAGGCTTCTAGCCTTTAGCGCTTCGCGAACGTGCGAACTTAAATATAGATTAAGTAGAATCGGAGGGCGCGGCCCCGTCTATCTGGTCATCAGCCTGGATGATGGAATAGGCTGGCGCGTCGAGTTTTTCGTGGCCTTTGAGAAAAGGGAGTCCGACAACGAAGACGTATCCGACCGTTTTGCCGCCCTGCTTTGCAACGATATCGCCGGCTGCCTTGGCCGAGCCGCCTGTTTAAAGAACGAGATATGCATCAGTGCGCACTGCTTTCAAATCGGCGCATAGAGCGTACCGGTAGCAATAAGGTCGTCTACGACCAACACAACTTGTCCAGGCTGAATACTTCCCGCTTGCATCTCAAACACGTCCTGCAAATTTGATGAGCATCACCCTGACGACTTTGCAATGAGACATGACATCACCTCTCCGTATTCTTTAGCATAAACCGCTTGTACGCACTCTCCAGGAAGCTTTCCGCTCTTGCGGACAGGGACGAAGGCAGCCCCGAGACGGAGGGCAAGGGGCGGGCCGATAAGGAAGCCGCGCGCGTCAAGACCGACAATAACATCGATCTTCTTGCTCGGGGCATCGTCAGGTATACGAGGGATAACGACGGTGGTGATGTGGTGGAGGAAATGAGTGAGGAGGGTCTCGAAGGCGAGCGGAGAGCGGAGGATGGGGAGGAAGTCCTGGAAGACGATGCCCTGCGATAAACGGGGTCAGCCTGGATCTAGTCTCCGAGTAAATATGCGCCAAGCACTTTCTTAGGGAAATCAACGTGAACGCCCATGTGGCTTTTCAGGAGCTCGACGTCGGCCATGGTGAATCGGTCAAGAAAAGTTTACAGCTGCGCTGCTTAAGTAGCACCGGAGATCTGCGGCTGTCAGTAAAGTCTAATTACTATGTAATCACCGACTGTCAGAAATCGGTCAATACTTACATCGCATACGCAAGATGGTTAGTGCCGAATCTGTCATGATACTCGTGCATTTCACTACATGCGCAACTTTGTCACTCGTGAAAATAGAATCAGAAAAAGGGAGACATAGCGCTCATGTATTCATGAAAAACCCTGCAACATAATAGGGAAAGTGCATGTAGACGCAAGCAGAACAACACAATACAAGCAACACAAGCGTTTATACAGTCTCCAGAATCTCCGGCTCTTTGAAGTCTTTCACGACCCGCGTGCCAGTCTCCTAAAAAGAGAACGGGATATTATGTCAATTGCATGCCAGATACAAACGCAAATGAAAACGCACATCCGTCGACTCGCCGTGAAGCTCCATCAGCTTCGACACATCGAATTTTGGTGCTTTGATGATCTTTGCCTTGCGGACGTAAACATTCTGGAGGGGGTAGATCGACCGTGTTGCCTTCTCAATCTCGCGACCAATCGCCTCGGGGATGAATTTCTGCACGAGCTCTTTGAGGTCGCACGACGATGCCTCACGGGTCATAATCTCAAACATCTTCTTGCGGATCTCGCGAACCTGGGAAGACTGAGCATAGGTGGTTTTCTTCACCTGCGTCGGCCGCCGTTTGGTGAAGGCGATGGCGAACAGACGGAGGAGGTAACCGTCAGTCGTTTTCACGTCAACGTGGGCTTCGATGAGCGTTTGCCACTTGCGCACAAGTGAGCGAAGCTTGTCGGAGGTGAAGTCCATGCCGTGGAAGTTGGTGAGGCAGTTCCTGCCCTGCACCTCATCGATACGCAGCTTTATCTTGCGGAAAGCTTGCTCCTCATCCTTGTTGAGGTCGGCGAGGGAGACCTCCACAATACGACCCTTTAACGAGTCATTCGCGTTTTCTGCCGTCGTGATTGAGAAAAAAGACTGAGATACAGCAGTTGGCGCAACTCACTGAGGCCCTGAGAGCGGTTGGCAAGTGTCTTGCCGACGTTTCGCACATCAAAGATGGAAGGTGCTTTAATGTCATACCAGTCTAAAGCACAAATTTGAATAAAAGTCCAAGCCACAATCCAGCACATGCAGCTCACCCTTGCGAGAAAAGGGGTCGACGACCTTCTTCTTGATACCCTTCTTGCCCTTTGACAGGCGCTTGTTCTGTCCGCAGGTCAGCAACACATTGACAACACCGAAGTACACCGAAGTAAAAGCACAACACACCTTGCCAACAGCCATGTTGTTTTAGGTGCGGTATAGAATGGACCGCGGGCGGGCGATGGTCTTGCTGACTTGGCGATACAGACAGACGCGAGTCGCAAAAGTCGTACATTCGTGCTGTGCGTGACCTGTCACATTTAGTCAGAACTGTACAGTAGATGCTATCACGTGCTGTCACTTTCATAATTCAACCACAGTAATATTTCCGTTTCCTCGATTTTAGGTTTCTGCATACATGTACATGTACGTATGTTATACGGGTGTATCTGAAGGCGAATTATGTATTGTTAAGTGAGAGCCTGAGAATAGCAGTTTTGGACTAATCCCAAAAATTAGACGCGAGCCATTCAATCCGCCGTCCCGAAGTAACTTCTGCATGATCACCCACGACAACTTCGAGCGTGCTTGCAAAAGTTTCATCGACAAAAATGCATATTCAGATGACTCCATATTTGGAGGCTGGCGGTGGAATGAGCATCCTGTGTGTGCTTTAGATTTGACTTATTGTCTTTAGTATTGAAGCCGACCAGAACTATCCGGGCCTTGGATATCTAGCCCGCGAGACGATAGCCCGCTCTACTCTGACTGCACCCCTAAACATCGATGCGGAATTTGGAGTAGTCAATGAAGAAGGAGATTACGCGGTAGCCAGTAGCCCGAGAGACTCGTGCGACCTTCTCGAGGTTTGGCAGTATATCGTGTACTCAGCCACATTTCAGGTGCCCACGTTCTACTTCTCTGTGCATACAACAAGTGCGCCTTGTGATTTTTCGGTCTTCGAATATGATACTCAATGTCGCTCAGGCGGCTCTCCTCTCTCCCTGGACGACATAATGAAGTCATCGTTTTTTCGAAAGGATGCCTTTCCTGACGTAAAAAAGACGAGTTTCGCGCTCCAAGCACCCGACCACCCCTTTCCCTTGCTATCACAGGGTGAGCACCCGGTTCTCGGCACACCTTGCTGGTTTTTCCATCCGTGCGAGACGCGCCAAGCACTCCTTGAGCTTGTGCAAGCAGATGGGCTGAAAGAACCGGCGACGGGACGACATCTGGAGCTGTGGCTGTTGCTGGTGGGGAACGTCGTGGATTTGCGGGGTTAGTGGTCCCAACGATGTTTTGTAAGAATTTCGTAACAGTTTGTATGGGATGTTGTCACGATGCGGGAGTCGGTGTATGTGTCGCCGATGTCCGTCATATCGGGCGGGACTCAACTGGCATTCACATGCTCACATGTGCAGCGCTAAATAGTCATCATCCTCCTTCACCGGATTTCATCCCCTAACCCGTTGACTCAGTTGGCAGTTCTCGTTTGTCGTGCCAGTTAAACGCTTGCATTTCGAACCAACAAGACCAATTGTCTGAGACCTGCCGAACTGATCGTACGATAACAAGAGCAACCTAAAACACGCCATAATCCCCTGGCTGCACGGACCAGTATTTATTACATGTTCGCCGTTCGCTCTCTCTCTTCCTCCATTCCTTCCACCGCTCTCCCCCGTACCCGTCTTATCTTCAATCACGTACGCGCCATGGTATGACTATCTTATTCTGTTGCATTCGTGTTCAAAACTGAATGCTCTCAAAGTCTTCTGCTCCTCACGAAGTCGTGATCGTCGCTGCCTCGCGCACACCTGTCGGCTCTTTGAACGGCGCGCTTAAAACTCTCACCGCGCCTCAGCTCGGCGTCGTTGCTCTCAAACATGCGCTCGAGACAAGTGGTGTGCCTCCATCGGCCGTCGAGGAGGTCTTCTTTGGCAACGTCGTGCAGGCCGGTGTCGGTCAGTCACCTGCGCGGCAGGTCGCCCTTGGCGCGGGCCTGAGCGAGACTAGTGACGCGACAACCATCAACAAGGTCTGTGCCAGCGGTATGAAGTCGATCATCATTGCCGCGCAGAGCATCTCGTCCGGGTACAAGAGCGTCGTAGCTGCCGGTGGTATGGAGAGTATGAGCAACGCACCGTATGTTCTCTTATGCAGTCTCTAGCATTTTCAAATGCTTACAATTTCACCAGCTTCCTCCTCCCTCGACAGAACCCTCTCTTCGGCAAGATTGAGGCGAAGGACTCAGTTGAAATCGATGGGCTCTTCGACGTATACAATAAATTTGCGATGGGAAACTGTGGCGAGGCGACTGCAGCGAAGCATGGGATCTCGCGTGAGTCACAAGATAGCCATGCTATTGAGTCGTATAAACGCGCTGCACGTGCTTGGTCTGAGGGCAAGTTCACTGCGGAGGTTGCGCCTGTGACAATTAAGGGTAAGAAGGGCGATACGATTGTGAAGGAGGACGAGGAGTACAAGAAGGTCATGTTCGAGAAAATTCCGTCGCTCTCGCCGAGCTTCAAGAAAGACGGTGGTACCATCACTCCAGCTAACTCTTCCAACCTGAATGACGGTGCTTCTGCGCTCATTTTGATGTCGGCGGAAAAGGCGAAGGAGCTGGGAGTGAAGCCGCTTGCAAAGATTATCTGTGAGTGACTCATCAGTATGTATTGCGAGCAGATCGTGCTTAAATTTCATCCAGCGTACGCCGATGCTGGTCTCGCGCCCATCGACTTCCCGCTTGCACCGACCGTTGCGCTGCCCAAGGCTCTCGCGTCGGCAAACTTGACAATTAAAGACATTGCCCTCTTCGAAATTAACGAGGCGTTCTCTGTCGTTGTACGTGCTGCTGAGAAGATCCTCGGCATTGACTCGGACAAGATTAATGTGAACGGGTACGTGCTTTCCTGTTTCGTACTCATTTGATTCGCATGTTCTAATTACCCACCCGCCATCAGAGGTGCCGTTGCTCTTGGACATGCCATTGGTAACTCCGGCTCGCGTATCGTCGTCTCGCTCGTCCACTCGCTCAAGTCCGGCGAGTACGGCGCGGCAGGTATATGCAATGGGGTAAGTACTACGTGTTGACCGCCATGTATGTCGCTGACCATTTTTGACAACTAGGGTGGTGCGGCGTCGGCATTGGTTATCCAGAAATTGTAAACTACTTGTATAGGTGGAGTGGACTTGGAGAACTTCAGGTCGCTTGTTTAGACTTGCATTCCAATTACTTTCAACTTGTTTTCGGCATCGCTGCATCGTATCTTCTTATCGCATGCCAAGGCGGCGTGTCATGAGTTGGTCGGAAACCACACGTGCGATTGTGATATGATATGTTCCTTTTCTTCTCATTCGGACACAACTTGCAACTGCTCTATTAATATCCAGAATGCCATGGCGAGCCGGTGCCTACTCTGCCGACTTTGTGACAAGATAGCTGAAGACACCAGTTTCTGTGTCGTTTCCCTGAAAGCTTTGAAGTTTAAATGTCAGGAACACGCTCATCAGAGTTGCCTATCTTATCGTGAGGACATGCTAGTCACGGAAAGTAGCAAGATATCGGCATGCAGTACGGCGCTTTTTTATAAACTCGAAATATGCGATAGCACTTTCGCTATCCCCACGTCCTGCAACACTGACTTCGGATTCCCACCTCCATCTCGGTTAGTCCAGCTTTCGGTACGCAGCTGACCGCGATGTCTTTTTTTGGAACGAAGGACGAAAAGATGGGTGTTGACGTAGACGCGGAGGTCCGTTCGGGCTCTGGCTTGGACGACGAGAAGGAGAAGAGCGGCGATTACGCAGAATCGACAGTGCTCGATGCGCGCCGAGGCGACAAGGCGCTCGAGCTTGTGGGCGAGGAGAGAACCCACGAGTTCAGCGAGGAGTATAACTTAAAACTAAGGCGAAAACTTGTAAGCTCGGTTTATTCCTCCGACCGTAGTAATATTTTCAGAATTATGCGAAACTGATATAATGTATTTTAGGACTTGCTTATCCCGCCTATTTGTGCGGCTGTTTACTTCACCCAGTTCCTGTAAGTGCGTTGCGTCTCGAAATATCGAACCACCGTTCTGATACGTTTTCTCTGCTCGATAGTGACAAGACCGCTCTTAACTATGCGAGTGTCATGGGATTCCCTATTGGAGGTTCGCAATACAACTTGGTCTCTATGGCGTTCTATCTAGGTTTGCAGAACTCCTGACTTTCCAATTCTTTGGTGATGACGTACAATCAACTAGGTTATCTCGCCTGGGAGTTTCCAACTGTGTATATTGCCCAGAAGATGAAGTTGGCCAAGTACCTGGGTGAGTAACTGTGGTAAAAACGCCGAGTACAAACAGAGCTCTTATGGCGGCGCAGGGTTCAATATTATTGTCTGGGGAGCTATCCTTATGTGCCATGCTGCGACAGACAGCTTTGGTGCATTCTTCGCACTTCGATTTTTGCTTGGTACGTCTCTCTTCGGTTGCCGCCGAACTCAATGGCCTAAATCATCTGTAATCAGGAATGTTCGAGAGCTGCGTTTCACCTATCCTGATTCTGATCATTACTATGTTCTACAAGAAGGAGGAGCAGGTGGCTTTTTCTTTTTCATTGCATTTGTAAATTCTGGAAAACTCAAGCTTTCGGGATATATAGGCTCAGAGGATATCATGGTTCTACGTCATGGTGAGCTTTTCATCATTTGCAACATCAAGAAAAACCTGTCTGATGCTCTCTTTTTAATCAATCAGAACGGTTTGACTCAGATCTTCGGTGGATTTATTGCGTACGGTAAGTCCTTTCTTTTTTCTATTATATTCTGCTGGTTAAGGTCGAGCCTCTAGGTATCTCGTTCGATGATGGAAAGTCATTGGCGCCTTACAAGATCATCTACATTCTCCTCGGCGGACTCGCGCTCGTTGTCGGGGTTGCCGTACTCATTTGGCTTCCGGACTCGCCTGTGCATGCTCGCATGCTGACAAAGGAGGAGCGTATCGCTGCTTTGGAGCGTGTTCGCGACGACCAAGTGGGAATAGAGAACAAAACCTTCAAGAAAGAACAGGTCTACTGAGGCGCTGACCGACTTTCGGACGTGGCTTGTAATCCTTACAGTAATGATGAGTAGGTCCCACTAAGACAAGACCATATTGTATCTGGTTGAGGAACTGATTTTATCGCAGCGAGCATTCCAAATGGAGGTCTAAGCAATTGTGCGTGCTTCAAATCATTAACGTTTTCTGAGGCTGTTTGCTTACGATCTTCATAGTCAGCAACAAGATTATCAAGGGTTTTGGCTATACGTGAGTTAAACCGTATTACACAATTGATCCAATTTCTTAGTTCGTCAGCAGTTCCAAGCAGACGCTGATCTTATCGACGCCGGGTGGCTTCATCGCCTCCGTTACGACTATGTTTTGTGGCTGGTATTCTGATAAGAAGGTAGATTCTGAAAGCATTTTACTCCGCGTGCATCTGCTTATCGAAAGTATAGAAAGAGCGGATGATTCCGATTGTGTTTGCCTTGATTCCTACGATTGTGGGCACTGCAATCCTTATCGGAGTGAACAGCTCCGGCGACAAGGGCGCCCTTCTCTTCGGTATTTCTTTCACTGATCAAAGTTTATTTATCTTACTCATGCGAGCTCCAGGAATCTATATCACCGGAACCTTTGGTAGCGCTTTGTCTACTGTGTATGCGTACAATGCCAGCAACACGAGCGGCCACACTAAAAAAGTGACAATTAATGCAATAACCATGGTGGCGTTCAGCGTCGGCAATATTGTAGGTACGGAAATTTTCCAGGAAAAGGACGCACCGGTCAGCGCTTCAAGTTGGATCATGATTTAGCCCCTTCTCTAATATGTTTCATAGGCCTACATTCCAGGAAAAATTGCAATTATGGTTCTCCTTATCGCGCAGCTCTTTGTTTCTGTCCTTTTGCGCTTCATCAACATTCGCCTGAACAAGAAGAGGGTGGTAGCGTTGCAGGCTGAAAAGGAGAGGAGAGGCTGGGACGACGCGGACGTGGAGAGAGAGCGCCAACGACATGCTTTCATGGATCTTACGGATAGACAGTGAGTGTTACGTCTTGCTCCTCATCCATGATGTCCATCAACCTCTTTTGATTTTCAGAAACATTTTCTTTGTATACACTGCTTAAGATCTTTCAGTAGACGATGTGCATACAAGTTAGTGAAGTTGTCCGTTGGATTACATTATTATGTCTTACGATTCGGAACATTTTGTAAAGTTCATATAACCTACTACTATGCACTACTATACCTCTATACTCCGAGTAGTACACATCATTGGTATATGTTTGATGACGTAGGAATAAAAGATGTAAAATTGTCAATATACGTATCTCTTACAAGGTTCATTAAGTAGCATATTCATGTATTTGACCTGGATTTGCGTGAGTTCACGTTCGGAGTTGGGCGGCTATAGTCGCCAGCCACAGCCGGCGTTTAAGGCCGCGTTCGGTAACTATCCTCCAGCTCCGGTTTGCCTTACATGTAACTGGCAATCTTGGCTTTTTGCCGAACACTACTTACAGTCAGCCGGAAACGCCTTCAATGGTTTGCTTCCTGTTCATGTGCAGCAATACCTTTATCGCGCTTAAATTTAGCCTAATTTCCCACCCAACTGAAGGATAAAGCAGCAAGCTCGTATATATTCTAGTGCTATCTGACAGAGCGAAGATGTGTCTCTGATCTCTACCACTACGATAATATGGCGAGGGCCCCTGCTCAACTAAACGAAGTCCGTCTAAATGATGAATCTCCGAGCCCAACGTCAGAAGAAAAGACACGTTCCCCAGTCGATGAAAAGCATCCGGAGACGGCTTACGTCAGACCAGTAGACTCGAAGGATGGCGACGAAGCTCTGGAGCTAGTAGGCACGCATCGTACTGTTCATTTCAGCGAAGAGTTTAACAACAAAGTTAGACGGAAGCTCGTACGTCCCTTTATTCCGGTCTTTTTACACGCTCTCAGCTATTTTTCATCACATAGGATTGGACTATCCCTCCGCTCTGTGCGGCTGTCTACTTCACTCAGTTCTTGTGAGACAACACACAGTTTTTTGAAATAAATTGATGTGACCCTTTGATATTAGGGACAAGACGTCCCTGAATTATGCAAGGTGAGCAAATTGAAACTTTGTCCTCCAGGCCGCATTAAAGAAAACAATCAAAAGCATTATGGGTTTCCCGATCACTGGACAGGTAAAAAAGCTGCCGTTTTTTCCCCCTTGGGATATCTCGTCAATAACGTATGGAAATCCAAGGACTATAATCTTGTCGCTTTGGCGTTCTACGTAGGCGAGTACAAAAAACATGCAGTACAAAAAACTTGGACTCATCTGTTGTCACGGTTCAACCCGACAGGCTTTTTCTTATGGGAGTTTCCAACAGTCTACATATCGCAGAGATTAAGGCTCGCCAAATATCTCGGTGCGAGTATACAATACATGTCATAACGTATGTCACGAACTGACTTCTTCTGCAAAGGTGTGAACGTGTGCTTGTGGGGAATCGTTCTTATGTGTCATGCGATACCAAGCACATTTGCGCCCTTCTTCGTCCTTCGGTTTCTCCTAGGTGAAATTTCAGCCGCATGTAGGGAAATAGCTTTTTCTGAGACATGGTTTATGACTTAGGCATGCTTGAGAGCTGCGTTGCTCCAATACTCATACTTATAATATCAATGTTCTACAAGAAAAATGAACAAGTATGATTTGAAAATATCAATCAGTATGTCCCAATGGCAGGCGCTCACTCTATTCTTCGCAGACCCAGAGGATATCATGGTTCTATGTCATGGTAACTCACTCATACGTTGGTCGCCAGCGATGATCTGACCTATAGCAGAATGGACTGACTGCGATTTTCGGAGGATTTGTTGCATACGTATGAATTTTGGTCCCTCGTTGCCATTATTTGTCAAAACAACCTGACAGTTATACCCAGGGAATCTCATTTGACCCGAATCAGCATTTTGCCCCATACAAGATTCTTGTGCTCATGCTTGGAGGGCTTGCCATTGCCGTCGGCTTGGCTGTTCTAATTTGGATGCCCGACTCTCCCGTTCACGCGCATATGTTAACACGCGAAGAAAGGGTTGCTGCAATCGAGCGAGTTCGCGATGATCAAGGCGGCACCGAGAACAAGAAACTAAAGAAGGCCCAGGTCATCGAAGCCCTACTAGATATAAGAACTTGGTTGATAGTGATCTCAACCCTCGTTAGTGCGTAATGCCTTGGATTAAATTTAGTAAAACGTGACAAATTCGCCTTTCAGCAAGCATTCCTAATGGAGGACTGAGCAACTGTAAGTCATTATAAGGCATGGCAAGATATCGGAAAAGTAATCAGACTTCTATAGTTGGCTCTATCATCGTCAGGGCAAGTTTCTGATTCCATTCGTATCATCAAAGTCATTATGCTGAATGCTATGGCATACAGAACTTCGGATATACGTGGGTTTCGTAACGTATACCATCGTATATAGTCTAAAATAGAATACAGGTCCAAGCAAACGTTAATACTAGGAACGCCTGGTGGTCTCATTGGAGCGTTTGCTACGCTGTCGTTAGGGTGGTATGCTGATAAAAAGGTTCGGTTTCTTCTAGGTTCTTTCTTTGTTGTTGTCCGAAACTTGAAGGTGCTCATAAATCCTTAGAACGAAAGGATGATGCCTATAGTTATTTCAATCATTCCAACCCTCGTCGGGACCGCTATGTTGGTTGGCCTCAATGATTCTGGACAAAAAGGTGCATTGCTATTCGGTGAGTCATGAAATACCTCCCGCTTCCCGCTAAAATGGTGACAGGTCATGCTACGTATCTAATATAGCTACCTGGATAATTGGCTTCTACGGTTGCTCGCTTGCCATTATCTATGCATATAATGCAAGCAATACGAGTGGACACACTAAGAAAGTGACCGTCAACGCAATGACGCTTTCAGCTTTCAGCCTGGGAAATGTTGTGGGTACGGAAACATTCCTGCCAAAGGATGCTCCGGACTACCTTCCAGGTCGGAAGCAAATTTTGACACACGCATTTCTTTTGACCGACATTTTTCTAAACCAGGAAAAATCTCAATACTGGTTCTACTAGCGTCACAACTTTTTATCTGCTTCCTCCTGCGCTGGATAAACCTTCGTCTCAATAAACAGAAACGTGCGCTTATAGCGGAGTTAAAAGGGAGAAACGGTTGGACGGATGAAGATGTCCAGCGAGAGCGCGAGAGACACGCCTTCCTGGACCTCACCGATAAGCAGTAAGAAATATTTGTTTTTTCACCTTGAAGGAAAGCGCTGATTTTTTTCTTCAGAAATCCTTATTTCGTTTACACTGCATGAGAAAAGGCTAAACAGGACGAATGGGTACTTATAATGATACTAGCTTCTTGTACGTACGGAGGAGTCCTGTCTGTATGTCTACGGTATTTGCCGGGTCCACACGCAATCAGAAATTCAGAATAGGAAGGTATGACTCATATGTATGGATCTTCCCATTTCGTTTTGCCACCCATTGTTTCTTCGTTCCACTTCTATGGACCATTTTCAAGATTGGATCTTATTGCGGCATCGATGAATATTTCCCGATAGACCACCTGTCTTTTACCAATGGAAAAGGCAGAGCACACTCAAACTTTGTCTTACGAGGCACTGCTTAAAAAGTCTATGGGCGATCGTTCCGATAAGTCGTCGTTGGTTAAGGCGTTCATTTGGTCACAGAAGCAATACGCCTCAATCTACGCCTCGGAGGGGAAAAAAGAGAGTTTGCAATGGCTTGAAAAGTCTGACTCTGAAGTTTATGGCGGTCTTTTGCAAGGCAGTGTTCCTCAAACGAAGACGCCGGGAGGTGGCTTCTCTAGCCCTATTCTAAAACCTCGGAATGCCGTAGCTCACTTCATCGCGAAGTCTCCTTCTTGTATTTCCGTCTCATCGACTTCTATAACCACGAAACGTAAGGCTTGCGCAGAAGTATACCAGGGTGTAATGCGTCCAGGCTCAACCCGCCGAAAAGCCACCCAAACCGTGAAGAACCCGACGAAAAAGCCGAAGTCTGCTCATATGGCCTCAAATTCTACAAATATTCCGGTCGAAATCTCAAAAAAAGAAATTCGAAACAAGCGCAGACGCTCGGACAGCGATGAAGAAAAAGAAGAACGTACGTTAAAATGCTGTCTTGGTGGTTAAATGTGACATAACGTGCTACAGGTCTTGTGCAACGTCGTGCTCGAAGGCAGAGAAAAAAATCAATAATGTCTCCAAAAGAAAACTCAAAGGAGTCGGTAGCTGCATCAGAAGAGGATAACGAGGATGTGCCTATTTCGAATAACGAGCGAAAAAGTAACACAAGTAAAGGTGGCAAGAGGAAGCTACCCGCCGGTCTTGCTCTTATGCACGGGTTTAGCGCGAAAAATATTGGAAAACATCGTCTCACGGTCGGTTTATGTGCATCGTGTTGCGAATGTTGTCTGACTATTTGCCAGGCCGGGCTAGGATCAATGCTGGGAGTATTTAACAAAGGTCGAGCCTCTGCTAAGACGACGGCGGAGAAGAAGTCAAAAGCGAACAGTGAGTTTTTGGTGTTCGAGTCTTCGAGTCCGAGATGATTTTTCTCAGAGCTTAATAGTTCCAATCGTCTTCAACGAAACTGTTTTCCTCAACAAAACTCTCATTCCGTCAAAGCACGCCCGCGATGTAAAGGATTCCAGGACACGTACTGAGACAACGAAGACGCACTCATCCACCATGACATCCATAGGAGGCCAGCGATCACTTATTCAGCAGAAGCCTGATGCAGTCGATGACTATACTGCGAAGATCTCGACAAAACCAGTCACTATCTCGACAGCTTCGGCTTCATTGTCTCCGTCGCAGAAATTGAACGAGCATTCTGAACATGACAGTAAGTCAAGTTATGAATCCGAGGTCTGGGAGATAGAACGAGAATTTCTCCAGGATCCAGATCCTCAGTCGAGAAAGGTGGTTGCGTCACCTTCCAAACCGAAGAGTATAGTGATGGACAGCAGGGCTTGCAATTGGAGCCTGCCCCAGATTGTGCATAGTGCTTCCGATTCACGACAACCGTCGATTCTTCAAATCGGCCATTCATTACCCACTGGGAAGAAACGTAGCTCAACATTCAACGGTGACAACAACTCGTCCTTGGCTCCTTCTGAGTCTGCGTCTCAGATACCAGCAAAAATCCATACTATTGTGTCAACTGGCTCCCCTCGTCTCAAATCTAAGTTCTTCGCGTCTTTAGTCTCCAAGTCTGTTGATTGCAACCAGGAGAAGGAAACGCAAAGTCTTCCAGAGACGCCTCCATTTTGTCCAGAACGAAGATCCTCCAGAGTGATGGGTGATACACCCCAGACGCAACCAATGACTGATTTCCCAGGATGCGATATCAAAGATACCACCGTCTTGTCTGCCCTTGAAGATGAGGTTCGAAAGCTCGTATTTGATGAACAATGGCCGCTTTCTTTTCCTGGCGACTTCTCAGTAAACGCTGGTCCTTTGTCTGTCGCTACTGCGGACTATACCTTTCACGAGCGCACGCCATATGACGATGTCCGCACCTCGCAGTCTATCTTACTTGCAGCATTGGAAGAAAATCACGATAATTATAATCAGCATGATCCTGCTTCCTTTGATGACTACTATTCTTGCGCACACGTTTCTGGGCTGGCATCTCCATCTTTAGAGATGGTTGATTCTCGTGATGGGGGGCGTTCCGAAGACTTCATGCAGAATTACGTTGTTGATGTGGACGAGGAGTACAATATCAGCCAGTTCCCCGAGAATATGGAATTAGAAGACACTGGGTATGGCTACGAAGCTGGGCAAAGTAGAGACGACAACAACGCAGGGTTCCCATTTCGAATCGGCATTGACACCGAGTTCTCTCATGCTAAGGATGAAAACGCCTTCCAATTACTGTGTAATAGCGTCATAAGTTATGGAAGCGAGAATCACAGTCTCGAGGAGTGGGAATCAGACAGTTTCGTCGTCTCGGAAGATGGCGTTTCCGAGTCCTGCAACAAAGGGGTATCCTACCAGCTCGTTGATTCTTTCGACTCAGAGCAAAACAGATTTACGGAGACGAGGATGTCTGCTGCCTCTTTTCTCCAAGGACGCGCATTGTTGCTTGGAATGGAAAGCGCGCAAAGTATGGAGAAGAACGGGCTCGAAAACCGCTCATGCTATGATTTTGGTTCGATAGAGGATGCAGAGAGTGTAGTTGCCAGAGAAATCCAGAGGCATTGGTACCCGGTCAAGTTGTAGTGTTCCCCCTTGTATGGTTCCCTGCTCAAGACTTCTTACATCTGCATTGTGAAATTCCTTCAGGCTTACTTTTAAAAGAAAAAGCTGGAAATGTGCCCAAATAACAATGTCACTTGCATGCAAAATTTGAACTGAATCAGGGTGTTCGGTTTTTGCTTAGGATACGAACATTAATGTAGTGTCCACCAGTGTGGCTGGCTTGTTCCATTCCCATTCTATTTTGTTTTTGTTTTGTATTCTATTCATGGATGAAGCATCGCATCAAGCCTTGTGCTCTACTCCTACGAGTCAGATTGGGTGATTTCAGGACTATGTCTGTACTCGACTCGATTTGAGCAGCCTTGTGCGGACCGGCGGTACCGAAGTTAGGGTGACGTGACTGACGCGTGAGTCACTCTTTTATACGATTTAGCCACCGCTTAGGTACCGTGTCGACGAGTATTGCCGCGTCGTCTTCCTCCCTTCTCCTTTCCCGTCTCCCTCCACTCCAGCAAGCAAAAGTACTGCAACAAGCAACAATATCCTAGTTTCCAGTCGTGTTCTAAGTCTCCTTACGAGCAAAAAGGAGAACTCGGTAAAAACTTATGTGTTTCCCTCCAGTGGATATCGCGTCGCTGACGCGGTCTAAAGGAGCTCAACATGGGTAGTACTTATATCAAACCGGAACCTACGGAGCATAGCCTCCGTCCCTTCTCGAACGCGGCAGGGAGAGAGAATGCCGACTCAGGAGCAGCATCGATGATTACTGTGAAGTCCGAGCCCTGTGACGCCAATGCACCAGTAGGTTGTTACCGCCTTTGACCGAATGTTTGTGGCTTACGCTTTTATGCAGCTTCCCAAGGTTGAGGTCAAGAAGGATGAATCTGATACGGATGTTTTAAGTCAAAATTTAGTGTCGCCTTCGATCCCAATGGACTATGCGAAATATGAATCAGCGGACCAAATCCGCTACACACCCGAGAATTGTCTCAAGGAAGGTGTCAACATGGTCAAGAATATCAAGGCACACATCAAACATCTCGAACTAGGAAGCAAGCTGCGCAAAGACGTGTGGTTGCGTGAGATAGCTAGGTCTGCATTTTGTTTTAGACCCTGGAAAACATAAGCTTACTTGTTTTTGCGCGGAAGTCTGGAAAGTCAAGGCACTCCGAGCACTATGATTGCCGTATGCGGAGGTGAGGGCGCATGAACCAATCGCTGTCACTTCTTCATAACAAATCTATTTTAGCAACCGGCGCTGGCAAATCCTCAATTCTAAATGCTATTCTTGACGGTATATTTTATAGTGCATATTATTAACAATCGTTACTAAGCTCGTATCTTTTCGATTCAATCAGACAACGTTGTCCCGACTTCCGGCATGCGAGGTAAGTGTTAATCCGGCTTTTCGTCCTGCTACATGTTAACTGTCTTGTGCAGCCTGTACCGCTGTCGTGACCGAAATTGCCTACCACAAAGAACAGAACATTGCAGCAGACGTGTCTTTCCTATCCGAAAAGGAATGGAGGGATGAACTCAAGGTTCTCTTGGACGATTTGATTGATGAGGATGGACAGATACGGCGGGCAACGGATCTCAGGAGCGAAGCTGGCGTCGCTTGGCATAAGGTCATTGCAAGCCACTTTGCCTTCACAAATATGCTGATACATTGTGAAGGTCCATGCGGTCTATCCTATGTTGACGCAAGATCATCTCCCAGGCATGACGGTTGATCGGATCCTCAGCCTCGATTCTAGTATGATTTTTCACTCTACTTTTCTGACATGTGACTGATATTCCGATTTCATTCTTTTTCGAAAAGAGATTTTGGAACTTCTGGGCTCTGTCAAGAAAATCACTGCTAAAGATTCAAGGGAGTTCGCGAAGGAAATTGCTAAGTATATCGACTCCAAAGACCAAAAGCGGGGCAACAAGAAGGATAGAGAGAACGACAAGAAGGACAAGAAAAAGGACGACAACGGAGCGGCCCTGTGGCCGCTCATCCGCCAGGTCAACGTCCGGTGCTCCTCCGAGGCTCTGTCTACCGGTGCCGTCCTTGTGGACCTCCCGGGTGTGGCTGATGCAAATGCTGCACGTAGCAGCATCGCTCGAGACTACATGAAAAAGTGTGACTGCATATGGATCCTGGCTCCTATTACAAGAGCTGTAGATGATAAAACTGCAAAAGGCGAGTCTGTCTCAAGCGTCAGATCACTTTTTTGCGAACCCTTTCCTTTCACACAGATCTTCTTGGCGATGCCTTCAAGTCTCAGCTGATGAGTGAGTTTTTCAATCTTTCTGTTTGGTCTCATAAGTCTGACATGCATCTATCCGACAGTGGGTAAGTTTTGCTTGAACTGGGGTTTTCTAGTCTAAATACTGTCCTTTGCGATCGCCTTTGCAGATGGAGGGTACGTCTTATTCAAATCTTGGACTCTTTCATGTAGGCCGAATGGCTCTACTTTTCTAGTTTCTCTGACGTCGAAAGTACCATCACGTTCATCGCTACGAAATGCGATGATATTTCTTGCTCTGAAGTCATTCGTGCTTTGGCGCTTGAGGACGACCCA
Source organism: Phellopilus nigrolimitatus (assembly GCA_021029095.1). Lineage (NCBI taxonomy): Eukaryota > Fungi > Basidiomycota > Agaricomycetes > Hymenochaetales > Hymenochaetaceae > Phellopilus > Phellopilus nigrolimitatus. The sequence continues at coordinate 444,262 of JAJOHG010000003.1, read as the reverse complement.
ATCCTAGAAAAGATTGAAGAACATCTCGAGCAGATTCGCGATGAGTCGAAGGTATGGAAGGAGAAGAAAACAGATGCCGAGACGATCTCGAAGGGTATGGATTTAATATCTTTTGTGAAGCTCGTTCGACCTGACGGCTTTGGTAGACGTTACTGAAGAGATGAGGGCCATCCGTGCTAAGATTACGGAGCACCAGGAGCATCTCAATGCTCTTGAAGAGGGTGTACCCTTTACTTCTAATCATTCAGAAAAGGATGGAGAAAAGAAAAATGGCAAGAAAAGGAAGTCTACTCACAGTGGAAGGGGCGGCTCTTCCAAGCGCAAGAAGAATGATTTCGACTCGGAGGAAGAAGCAGAGTGCGCGCTCGACCCTGACGCCGACGACGATGAAATGGATCTTGACGATTTCATCGATAATGACTCTATCAAGAGTTCAGGGTCAAATGAAGAAGGCGACAGAAACGATAGCGACAAGTCAGACAGTGATGACTCAGACAATGCCGACTCCGAGGCTGAAGAAGCACCCGTCACCATAGACGACGTCAAAACCAAGATCGCAGAGGGGAAAGCGGGTATCAAAAGTGCCAGGGAGAGACTTTCGGAGGCAAGGAAGCAAAGGAAGGAAGCAGTTGATATGCTTTCGACGTTGGAGAAAAAGAAAACGAAAGCACAAAGGGACAAGAACGCATTTTGCTCTCTTAAGCGATCAGAAGTAAGTGTCCAACAGCGTGCGCTAGAAGAACTATCTGACCATTGAGCCTTATTAGTTTTCGCGTGATGTCCTTAAGGAGGACTTCCGAGCCGGACTTAAGGAACTTGACGGTGAATTTGTTCAAGACTGTCAATGGCGATGACTGATCAATAAATTTACTAGATGCTGCAGCGGAAAATCGCGATCCCGGGACGTTCGATCCTACTGTCAACTTGCGCGGTCAGTTTTACGTGTTTTAGTTTACTAGGATGTGACCGCTGATCTAGGGACTTGCAGATTATGCTAGCATCGACTTGCCCGTGTTCACCGTATCTTCGCGGGACTATATTCGCATTAAAAGTGAGCAACGACTCCTCTTAATTCATGTTCGTTCTAACTGTGGGTGGTACCTATAGAACAAGTTAAAGGTGATGGCGATGCAGCGTGCTTCTCCAACGTCGAAGAGACAGGCGTTCCTGAGCTGCAGAAATGGTGTCACACACTCACTGTCAAATCTCGTGATCGTGCTGCGAAAAGTTTCCGCAACCATCTACGCGTATTTTCAACATCTGTCAAGAGTTATGTCGACAGCTTTGGAACGGTCAGTGAAGCCGATAGAGAGTCTCTAAGGGAGAAATGGGAGACGGCGCCGGAGCCAGAACTCTTGACGATGGACGTTGAGGACGATGAGGACGAAGACCGAGACAGCGACGACGACGACGACGACGACGACGACGACGGGTTTGACTGGGTGTATCAACGTGGGAGGCTGGTACCTGTTGCGCGGCAGAACCGTAAAAGTTCGCCTGTCGCAAATCTTGCACGTGGCTCGAACAAGGATAAGGATGAGAATATGAATGGAATTTCCAATAAGCTAACAAAGGTGCGATGATTGTTGGATGTCATTATTTCTGATTCTCAACTTTTCCATTACTAGGAATTTTGTCGTGTTGTCGCCGAGAGCGTAAAAGAGATGCAGACGCTTTTCAAGGATGGTCTCGAAGATAAATGTTCAACTGGAGCTCAGGCCGTACGTGAATATCTGGTTCTTAGCAGAAGTTGTGCTGATTCTCTTTGTAGGCGTCGGAGTCTGCAGTTGAGACATCCGATGCTATAGCAGCTTCGATGCACTGGGCTACATATCGTGCGAGTGGGTCACTTCTTCTATAGAAGATTAAGCTTCGCTGTTGACAAATCCTTAAAATAAAGCACTGCGTCGTGAAGGCGTCTGGCGCAGAAATATCAATGAGGAGCTAGTTACACCTATGACACGTCATATTGCGTCGTCTTGGGCAAAAGTGTTCGAGACTAACCTCTTTTCTTCTTTTGAAACCAAAGTCGTTGAGGTGATCTCTAATATCCTCAAAGAGATTGAAGAGTCTTGCCCGGTCGTGCTTCGTGACCGAGCTCATCATCAAGGTCAACTTTGCATTGAAGAAGTTAAAGTCGCCCTGAAAAAGACTATCGATGTCGTTCATAACGAATTAAGTACGAACCAGAAGGACGTTTCGCGTTGCCTCGAACCTCATGTGCGTGAGCAGCTTTCGGATGGCTACTCTCGAGCGATGGAGGAGCGAGGAACTGGAAGTGTTGCAAGACAAAAGGTTCGGTTCATTGTCTGACCCTCATTTTTGGCGACAGACGCTGAATTCCGCCTCATCAGAATGTTTTCCGCACCTTTGTCCATAATAACAAGGATGATCTCTTTGAGGGCGGAGCAGAAGAAATTCTTGAGCGCCTTGACAAAGTTGCTGTCGATGTGGGTCGGGTTCTGGAGCTGTCGTTGGACAATCTTGCCGAGAAGGTAATTGACACTTTTTCTCTATTTTGACTAATTATTCACTCCATTTTATAAATAGGTCGAGGTAAATCTTGCCGTTCTTTGGGAAGGGCCCAGCGACAGCAAGCATCTTGTTCACGAGCGCTCTGAGGCTATTGAAAGCATTGAGACCATTCTTGAACAGTTGGCTTTGTGGGAGAGCGCCGACAACATGCGAAACTAAACGCGCAAGGCTTTAAAGATCCTAGTTCATCATGAGCGAGCTTCGTTCAGCAATTCTAACTTATACCCTTTTTAATTTCTTACTTTAAACGTACCATAGTTTACACTAACGTCTTTCTGTTGCATTCGAATTGTGTACTCCTTGCTTTGTGTACGTCTACATGACGATTTTTTTTTTCGCGCTAGCTAACGTTATGTAATACTTTTTATTTCCTTGCACAATAAATTTGATGTGAACTTTGTTTGTTACCGTTGACTTGTCGATCATCATTTATGGTGGTTGGCCGCGACACGACTTGTCAAGACACGCAAGCACGCGTTTGACACCATGGTTAAGCAGCGCAAACAGAAGGCTTCTTCAAAAGCCGTACAGCCGGAGACTGAAGGCGTCTCCGAAAGCGAGCAATGGCGGATCATCGAACAGTCTGGTGTACTGAAAAACATACCTCGGGACACTCGTTCTGCTCCACTTCCACCCGCTGGGTCTAAAGCTGAAGAAGAATCGGATGACGAGCCATGTTCTCCTCTGTGCAGTGAGATCTTCAATGCGATACTATTCATCATCCCTTTTTCTTCTCTTTACATTATGATGGATATGTATGCACGTTCAGTGTCCTCGTTTACTGGTTAGTTCTGACCGACACCGCGGAAGGCAGCCTCGCGCATCGTCAATATGCACATGCATTCACAACAGCACAGCTCATAGAAAAAGTTGTCTACGGGATACCTCGTTAGTTTTATACGATCCATTTTATTCATCTTAGCCATTCTTACTTTGCACCACTTTATCCGTAGTCCTGTCTCTATTTATTTTCTATAGTGAGTTCAATTGCTTTTTGAACGGGTCTTTCACATCTAATGCCTCGAAAAGCGACGCGTCACAAAGCGGAGCGACGAATGCAGGCTCTATTGTTTCTCCTGTCAGTAGGTTGCGGCTCAAGGTTGATTTACGTAGTCAACTGGGCGAATTGGCAAATTGTCATGCGACAGGTACCTCAGCATTGCTCATCTATGGCGTTGCATCTAATGACTTTCCTCAAGTGTCCGCCATTAGGAACGATATGGATTTATACGGTTGCGCAGCTCGACCTTGCCCCTGCAGTAGCAGCGCTGGGCACTGTCGCTGCTTTTGTCAAGTGGAAGGATTTAAATATCATATTTTAATATGCGTATACACGTTACAATGCTCGTACAAATGGACTTTTAATAATTTACACACATGTAATATTTCCCTTCATTCCCCACTCTACGCTCAAAATGAACTCTGGTCGGTCCAGTCAACGATTGTTCATTATTTGAACTGCTGGTTTGAGCCGTTTCTCGTACAAGACGATAGTCCTTGGGATTTTTATTATTCGCTCGATGATACGCCACAGCACGGGTTGGAAGCTCAGACCCGGATGGCACCTAATACGAGCGTGAAGAGAGAAAAATGACCGGCACAGCTTCATAGCCAAGCATCGCGATGGGAACAGCACGTCAACACCTACCGTGTAGGGTTAGAAGCTAGACTTTATTTCTAAACACCTGGCCCTTCATCCAGTTCTTCTGCTAATAATTCAATTTTACTCTTGACAAAGGGTCAGCATCGCACAAACGAGGAAAGAATTGGACTTACTCTGTAGGTAGTCGTCCTCCCTTCGAGGGCCTTTCCGAGGACTCTCATTTGCCATCTCAGACGTTTACTCGTCCCAGCAATATCAGTTCGGTGTCGATATACCCGTTCCTGGAAAGCCTTGAAGACCCTATCATCTCGCGCAAAATAATACGTCTAAAGAACAAAGTTAGTTTGTGTGAAAATGCAGACTGACAAACGCACCGGGATCGGATCACCTTGTACAGAGTCTAGGACACATGACCATGCAGCAAGAAGTAATAGGTCCGCAGTCGCGTTCGAAACACTAAATTGCTTCTTAGCGATGAGGTATATATTGTCAGGATAAGACCATACTAGTCTTCCAGTGCTGCAATTAAGTCGGCCTTTCCCAGCTCCTTGGTTGCAAAGCTTCGGACGGCAGTTTCAGCCGTATGCACAGGTTTACCCTCCGTACCGGCACGGAGAGCGAGAGCGATATTATGAGCTTGGTTTGTTACCCATCTATCACCCTCGCTCATAATCAGTGTCTGCATGAAAGACGCTATAAGGTCTGATTGAGAGCGCTGTAAGCCATAGTCAATGGCGAGCTTGAGGTTTGTGCCTTCAAAAAAGTATCCGAATTGAATATGTAGTCATTGAATTGAACGAGGTGAAAACTTACGAAGGGCTTTCAATAGTGGCTTCGTCCTCTTGTCGGCCATATCGCTGTCTTCAAGGTGATTGACCCATTTTGACATAGCGCCCAATAGAATAATGGATATATCACGATGCGACTCGCCAATTCTCATAGCATGAACAAGTGGAGTTGCATCGCCTGTCTTCTTGAGCAAAAGCTAGCATTCTCCAAATGGTCAGCAACGTTAAAGAGTAGAAAAGAATCTGAGCAGCATTTACATGGAAAGCGCGATCTCGAACCTCCATAAGGAACATTATATCCTTCCTCTCGATAGCACGGAAGATCTCATACGACTACGATTGTTATTTTGACTTGCCCCTCTGTCTGCTCATAGGTGTAAGTCTCACCTGAGGCTCTTTCCAAGGTCCAGTCGCACTTTTTGCTGCCTTGGGAGAAAACCAAGCTTTTCGACTGCTACTCCCTTCCGATGCAATTGAACTAGACGTGCTCGCACGCCGTTCACGACCATGAGACACTTCCTCTTCTACATGAGGCGACGACGGCGGTGATGGACTGCGTCGCAGCTGTCTCAGTATTTCCCTCGGTCCGCTACGCTCTCCCTCGCGTTGAATAAAGCCTGATCGGACCAGAATCATAAGTAGACGTCGCACACGCCACATATCCAAGAGCTCACTTGAAGAAGGTAGCCTGGACAAAAGACACGGGTCGGAGCATAGATTTCTCCGTGGCTGCGATTTCCTGGACCCCGTCGAGAGTCCCTCTAGCTGTATAGCCAGGTCATGAGTTTGATATGAGTTGTTGAACATGTCCTACTCGTTGATGAGATGTATGGCTTTTTCATATGACTGCGACTGGCTCACGTCCAATCATCCCAACCCACATATTACGCGAGCCGACTTGATGCTACAGCGGTTGCGATGCGACTCTGATATCTTGAGGTCGATATGAGGACTCGACTAGAGTACACTCATGAGAAGTAGCAGCCTGAGCGCAGTGGCCATGGGAAATGGTGTACATGTACGTACCCCGAATGAGAACCTCCATAAGGATTGAGTAATCCTGACGATTGACGGAACATCTAAAATAGAACACGTCCGGGTCTACGTCGTCTGCGGATTATATCAAGACTGAGCTCAAGTGAAGTTCATTTGGAGACTAGTTATTTCTTTGAGTTACGAAAGATAATTATTTATCATCTATTGAGCTGAGAACACAGACATGATGTAAATTGCATTCTCCACGAATGATAAAATTTGACATAACATTGGCTCAGACTTTTAGCAGACTTTGGCTTACAACGTATGGTCAAAATATTAGCTATCACCCAGACGCGACTCCCGAGCACTGTAAAGACGGAATCAAAAAATCCTGCTTATAAGACATATAACGGCAAACTGTTCATAACAAATTTGATCGAAAATATCCCAATATCAATTCCTCTTCTTGTGTTTTGACGGCGCTTTTCTATCGTCCTGCGCGTCCAGGAATCCACCCAAGTCTAACGCGTCGCGAGCAGCCCTATTGATGTGCTTGAATCGGTCGGGACCCAGAAGGGATCCTCCCCAGTATCTAGTCACCACCACAAGTACGTCTTCAAGATCCTAGATTTCATATTCGGTCAGGACACTAAAATAATTCAAGGGTACGCAACCCACAAGAATCTGCAAAAGGTGCGCTATCCGACCTCCAGCTGCTGACTCTCCATCGTCGTCATTGTCTAAAGAGGAGATTTATGGAGCCGACAGCACACATTTTGGCGTCTTTGCTTACCTTGATGTAACCTGCCATTAACTTTACATCGCCATGCATTTATAATGGGGTGTGCCGCACGCGCTATCCGCTTATTGGACATAAGATGTGATAAAATGATTGGAACCTGGCGGGAAATACATTCAAAAAAGGCTCCGGTTCATAAAGAATTCATACAAACCTGGGATGGGTGGGATAATTTACATGCCCTACCAATAAAAACACTTTTTCGATCGACTATGGGCTCCGCCACAACGATATTGATATCCTCCGGAAGAAATGCTTGGGGCTCGACGGTGTCTTCTTCATCTGACCCTGAATGATAATCTTTCGAATGCGATCTTTCATTCGACCCTTCCTTCTCATCCTCACGAAGCAAGTCGTGCGCTTTTTCCTCAGTGAGACGCTCGGAGTACCAGTTCGCACAAAGTTCTCTGACATTCTCTAGTCCGTCGAATACGCATATGGTATCTGCTAGCCACTCAACACCGCTTGAGGAGATATATGTGCGAAGTATAGAACCGAAGAGAGCGGAGTCGACGCGAAATGAACCAATGTAACGCGAAAGAAGTTGAAGTTGGGGCGGAGTGGATGATGGGTAAGTCGGAGGAAGGGAAACGAGAATTTTCAATTGCGTTTCTACACTGTCATGGGGAGGGGGCAGACTGTAATGCCTTTCAGCCACATTGAGTGCAAGTCAAATGTAAAACCGACATACTCCAAATGGACCTCGTATCGCACTGTCTTGTCGCTCGCACCACCGCTTTTCGATTCGCTACCGGATATTTTCCATATCCTTATAGAATCTTCGCCGTAGATGGACTGGAGAACTGCAGGTCCACAAGGGGGTTGGCAAGGGAAGGATATGACGGGAACGCGGCTAGAAGCTGGGCGCACCCCCGATTTCCGAAACGATCTGTTCGCTTTCCGGATCCAGAGAAAGATTTGAAAGGAGGTCCTCGAGTTCCTTAGCATAGTTCCGAGGCTTTTCGTCCTCTGGATAAACGGCGTACATATTGTCGTCTGTGATAGAGAAGATAGGCGTCTATGATCGACGCGCGACGAACGGTTACATCCGGGCGTCCGTGAGCTCATCGCGCATTCCGTTCAAGTCGGTTCATTTTCAACTCCCAATCTCTACACATATTGAAGCTTAAAGCACTAAGAATGGTATAGAGAAGTTCTACAGCAGGACAAAATGGCGCATACAACGCAATCCCCGCCCGTCCGCGTTATCATTCGTCTGCCATACAACCGCCCGCAGGAAGGGGCTGAGAATCCTCCGCGAGTAAGCTCTTTCACCTTCTCGTCCACTTCTATCCCCTTCATCTTACAAGGTCTAGATAGAATGGAATGCTGAAAAGGAAAGCATCCTCTGGGAAGTCATCGCACGCTCAAGGGCGTCTGACAGTGGGGGAACGGACTGTAAGTCCATGAGCTTGGCTGTGTGGACATCTACCGACTCAATCTCTAAACTCTTCAAACTAAAGGGCAAGGACTGGCAGCTCATCTAGGCGTTCCCCTACCATATCTTCTTTTTAGAGCGCAAACGCGATATGAAGAGGACCTTAGAGGCTTACAGGATCTTCGAGGTGCTTTAGGACCTACCGCAACCCAGCCGACAGGGAAACCATCCGAAGAAGACGCAAAAGCTCAGGATCGTCCAGAGCCGATTAGGAGAATATCAGGACGTACAATGGAAAACGCCAGACAATCCTATGCTCACATGAATTCTCCGCTTGGTGTACGAACCCGACTAAATTCATTGGGCTATGACTCTGGTCCCCGCCATTCGAAGACATCTTCATCTTCCATACTCACACTTCAAGGCGCGCGAAACATGAACTTGCCGTCACCGATAAAGTCTTCGTCCTTTTCTCCATCCCAGTCAGAGTCTGATTCCGACGGGGCCGACGAGACCGAAGAAGCTGAGCAACGTCTGGAAGAGCAAGAGGCTTTAGATGCGAAACTCAAGCGTCTACAGACCGTCATGACTAGCGACGCACTTGGTCTAGTGCGTAGTGCGCGATTTCAGGTGAAGGGGAAGCAGCCTCAGAGAGGGCGCGACATTAAACCGTCCATATCCCCATCCTCTTCACCATCGCGTCAAACCTTCCGGCAGAGAGATTTGAGTTCTAGTGATTTCAATTCCAGCTCAAGCTCTCCGCAGGGATCGATCCCTTCAATCCCATCTCCTCCGCCTGAGCCGCAAATACAGTCGCCTATGACAAGACATATGCCCCATGCAAAGAAGTCTTCAAGTCCACCAGCATTATCCTCTGGTCAGGCTCGGGGTCAAGCACATATGCAGTACAGACCCATGGCAGTAGGAATGGCTCATACTAGTGACAGAGGCAGCAACCAGGGCTCCAGCACCTCGAGTTTCAGTGACATTAGTGGTGTGCACGCAATTTCAATGCATCTATCTTCTTCTGTATCCAACTCGTATTTTTCTCAGAATCGACCAGTTTATCTGCATCGGCGTTGGAGAGCGCACTTCTGTCGAATATACGTGGTACAGGGTCGCGTTTGTGAGCGGGTTATATTCAACGCCCAAGATATTGAAACGTTAACTGAAGACCTTCCAGCTCGGCCTTTGCACGCAGTCAGTTCGGTAGGCGGACCTCAGGGGCCCCGCATCAGTAGTGTACAGGGTTGCATGATTTGTCGTTTGGTTTGCTAGTATTACAATTGCGATGCGCGTCAAACCTCTTACAAAGACGTCCACCTTTCTTCATGACGCGTATAACCCCAGACTGTTCTGGCAGATTCTCCGCCACCACATTTGAGCCCATATATCTTCGTGCAAGTCCGTTTGAGGAGCAACAGACACCTCACGGTCGATCGGTCGCCTGCGAGCGTTGTTTGGATTGACCGAAAGGGAGTCTATTAGCTTTGTCCGGCAACACGACACACAGCATATAACCCGCGTTCGCTACTGTCACAATCAACAACATCCTTTGTTTACAACCACAGTTCTTAACTGCTTCGTCAAGATGCGTCTTACTTTCATCAACGACATGGGCCAATCCTTTGTGGTTGAGATAGATCCACAAATGAGTCTGGAGGATATCATGGCCCTGCTCGAAGCAGAGGTGTGTTTGAGCGCTGTTACAGGGGGCAGGGCATCTGAACAACCTTGTGCTTCGGTAGTCAGGGATTCCAACAAATGAACAAAGCATATCGTTCCAAGGACGCGATCTGAATAGTCCAAAATTCACCATGGCTGAGCTGGGTGTAACGGAAGATGCTATGCTGCTCTTGCGGCGGATGGTGACTGTGGCAGGCAGGTGCGTAGTGCAAGCTAGTTGCATTTCACAATGCAACTCATCTTGGCTTGGTATGGCAGGTCTGCTGAACAGGATTCTGAGATGATGCGCTTGCAAGTGCTTGGTGACCCAGAGCTCATGCGCCAGCTGCGGGAGGTATATCTTTCCTTTCCTTTGTACATAATTCACTGCTAATGACGACTTGTGGCTCTAATCAGTCTCAGCCCGAAGTTGCGAATGCTGCACAGAACGACCCGGCGCGCTTTGCAGAGCTGCTGCGCCAGACGCGCCAGCGACAGTCAGAAGCGGAATTCAGCCAACAACGCGAGGTCGAGCGGCTGAACGCGGATCCGTTTGACGTGGAGGCGCAGCACCGGATAGAGGAAGCTATTCGCCAGCAGGCGGTTATGGAGAACATGGCGCATGCGCTGGAGTATGCTCCTGAAAGTTTTGGGCGCGTAACGATGCTCTAGTGAGATTTAGTTCGTGACATCGTGGCGATCGCAAATCTGACTATTACTCTCTTGCAAAGTATCCCGGTGGAAGTCAATGGAACCCCGTTAAAAGCTTTTGTGGATAGCGGGGCACAGCAGACTATCAGTATGCCTACTTGGTCATTTCTTCCCTTTACTTCTATAGCTGATTTTTTCCCGTTTTAAGTGAGCCCAGAATGCGCAGAAAAATGCGGAATCATGCGCCTGCTCGATCGGCGCTTCGCCGGCGTCGCTCGCGGTGTTGGGACGGCACAGATTCTCGGGCGTGTGCACTCGGCACAACTGAAGCTCACAGATCTGCACCTTGCTTGTGCGTTCACGATCATGGAGGGCCGTGACGTAGACCTGCTTTTCGGACTCGACATGCTCAAGGCGCACCAAGCGTGCATCGACCTCGACAAGAACGTGCTTCGCATTGGCGGACGCGAGGTACGCTTCCTTGCAGAGCACGAGCTTCCGGACAATGCGCGGGTCTTCGAGAACCTGGAGGGCGACGCTCCCGGTGCAGGAGCGAGTGCCGGCCCATCGACCTTGGCGAGACCCCCTACTAGGCCGCCTCAGGAGCATTTCCCTGGCTCCGGAAACACTATCGGCAGCGCTCCTCAACCGAGTCTATCGTCTCAAACGCCAGGGAGAAGCAGGCATCCAGAGAAGAGCATTCAGACTCTAGTGGACCTCGGAAACACGCGCGAAAGTGCAATTCAGGCGTTAGATGCCACGGATGGCAATGTGGCACTCGCTGGATCGATGTTGTTTAATTTCTGACTGCTGTATCTGCATTCATGTACGACATTTGACGACACTTTGTTAAGCATGTTTACTACATATATATCATGGACAATACAAGTACAGAACGCGTTATGACTACAAAGAAATTCCATGAAGAGATGCACAGAGCGAAGCAAAGCAATTGAAAGCGAAAGAAAAAAAGACCCGTCCAATGTCATCAAATAAGACTGACACCCGTTCGTGCGAGCCCTCCGCGCCAGTTTCGCATTCCTGCAGACCGATGGTGCGCCCAATCGTTTTGCATCCTGGAAAAAGCATCTAGAATATGCTCTCGCATCAACGCGGTCCTTGCCTCGGGAGGAGGTAAGAACAACGACGACACGGGCAGCGGAGCATCATCTCTGTCTTCCTCTTCCTCCCTTCTCCTTTTGCCGCTCCCACTTTCTAAGGTACCACCTGCTTTGCGTTTGCCGAGCACGGGTGAAGTATGATCATCAAGGACTTGAGCCTCCTCAAGCGACTTCTTGACCTCAAGTCCTCCTATCGTGAGAGCACGGACCATTTCGAAAGCAAGAAACCCGACGATATCTACTGTATCATCGGCATTTTTAAGATCCAGATGGGGAGGGAGATTCAAATATTCACGGAAGCGTTTGGCTTTGGAAGACGGACGTTGAGACTGAGTTACCCGAGAGTTAAACAACCAACTTACATTTGCGGTATGTGAACGATGCCTGTCGACAATCTGAGTAGTGCTGATATTCTTCACGAGTCATTTGTCGCGTGGCATCATCCGCCTCCTTCAAACGCTGAATAGAAGCTTCGTGAGCTTCAATGTCATCCTCATCTTCTTCATCATCAGATTGGTGTCCAGCTTGTTTCAACACCTCTGAGTACATTGCCGTGATTTCCCAAGGTAATTTCACGGTAATCTTCTGCGCTTTTGATGCGAGTTTGTCTGTCGCCATACATGTAAGCCTCCGCCTTTCCGAGAGGTTAAGGAGAATAAGAGTCCAAGTACGAACCGTCAGGCCCATCCTCGATATTTTCCACATCTGCTGCGCCTCCAACGTCGCCATTTGATTCTTTAGCGTGTTTGCGGACGTCCTTCCAAGAGAGGTAGGTACGAAGACGATTGACCTTCCCGCGGTCGTGGCGGATAAGGAAGATGAGGTCCTCTGCTGAAACGAGTCGAAGATTACGACGGTTGGATAAAGCGCGAGCTTGAACAACCTGCAAGACGCAGTCAGTCCTGGGGATAACGGACGCATATTGACACTAAACGGGACATACTAGTTCAATGATCTGGCTGCGAACTATGTCCTCAACGAGATTCACGGTTTCTGGATTTGGATCCTGCACTTCGCCAAAGACAAACATCTACTCCAGGGAAAATGCATGAACTCTCACACCTTATCCACAGAATTATATGACTACGCACCATTTGCGAGATCTCTTGTGTGTACTTGAAGTCTTTCATCCCGCGCTCCTCTGGACCAGACGAGGCTACTTTCTTGACTGCTGCTGGCCCTGTCATATAGAGTCCCTGATGGTGCTGACTAGGTTGTGCCGCAGTACTGGCGTGTAAGCCAAATATTCGGTTAGATCTCAACAAGGTGGCGTCAAAGTAACATTGTGGCAGTGACTAGGGCCCTTATTGGTTGACAATGCTGCTGCTGAGCAAATCCGGATTATTTTCCCAGGATCTCTCAGCCTCAGCCAATTGGTCAGATCGCTGTCTTGTCGCACAAATGGCGTGCTCGACGCGCTCATATAATACTCGGTATTTTGCTCGCGATGACTTCAAGCTATCACTCGACGTGTCTAACGGTTCTGGCGCCATATCTTCGAGTAATCAGTAAATCGGCTTTCATTGAAAAATGTCGGCGCTCAGCGAACCGGTCTTCTCCAAGCCTCTCCAGCACCCTGTAGACCAGCAGCTCCTTGAAAATATCAACTCGTACCTTCACACTCTCTCGCCGCAGGAGGTCCTTAGATGGGGTCTCGAAAATCTCCCGAATCTTCACCAGACCACCGCTTTTGGCCTTACGGGTCTTGCCCAACTTGACATGCTGAGCACGATCACATCCTGTCCCCCTCCACTCATCTTCATCGATACACTCTACCATTTTAATGAAACACTCGAATTGGTAGAGCAGGTGAAGCGGAGATACGGACGCGACGTGCACTCTTATAGGCCGGAAGGTTGTGAAACAACGGCGGACTTCGAAAAAATGCACGGCGAGCGATTATGGGAGAGGAATGAGGCAGCTTACGACTATCTGGTCAAAGTAAGTTAGTAGTCCGCACTGCGAACTGAATTGAAATATCGACTGTTGATCTATTAGGTCGAACCTGCACGTCGAGCATATGCGGAGCTAGATGTCCGGTCTGTTATCACTGGTCGACGAGCATCTCAGGGTGCATCACGGAAATCTCTACAGCCTCTAGAAGTGGATTCCACAGGGCTGTTCAAGCTCAATCCGCTCTTCTCCTGGAATTTCTCGGCTGTGCAGACTTATATTAAGGAACACGATGTTCCTCGAAACGCTCTTCTAGATCAGGGTTACAAGAGCGTTGGCGACTGGCACAGCACGCAAAAATCCGGAGAAGGCGACGATGGTGAGCGTGCCGGACGGTGGGCGGGCCGCACAGAAAAGACGGAATGTGGCCTACACGAGGACTACTTCACATTAAGACTTCAAATGCTCAAGAATAAGGTGCGCACGCAATTGCTTCTTATATATTGTATACTGATCCCAACTATTTTGGTAGCGCGAGGCGGAACTGCGCGAGAAAGATGAAGCCCGAGGAGATGGGGCGAAGCACGGGCTCACTGGAACTGCTGCGCGGGAAGTTATTGTATGAGGATCGTATTTGGTGATAGGGGTTACGAAATGATGTATTAGTTTTCTTTGTGGGTGTAAGATGGGGTTGTGTAATTCCTAAAACGAATTCTACACCCAGTCTGAAGGTGATTGTCATCACGTAGATCTTGCTGGATGGGACCCATCTGAGGAGATCGGGGGGCGTTAGTCGGTGTGGCTAAACCTTCTGACCGGTTTGAGACGCACCCAAAGGACCCTAACCTACACTGCTTGACTCTTCCGCATGTTGGTAGCGTGAACCCAAGGATCTTCTGCACGTTTGTAGTTATAAAGGACTTTGACTCCCCAGTTGACTCCTTGTTCTCAAGCTCGCCTTTCTCGGCACCAATTCACAGACTTCCTCTATCTCGAAGCCCCATGAAATCTCAGATCCGGTCTAATGTCGTCCCGCACATGCCCAGTTCACGCCTACGTATACCGCGTCAAAATATCGTTCCCTCTGTGGCTATCGCTCGCAGAGGAAGTCTGAAACTCTGGCGGAGTTTGTCGGAGAGTTTCAAGGGAAGCTTCGTCGTCAACCAGCATCAAATTCAGAGTACACAGCGTCGCCTCTGTTCTTCTGCTTCCTCCTCTGACTTCCGAGATCAGTCCTCCGAGTCACTGATTTTCTCATTTGAAGACCTAAACTCGGACATGTTCGTGCTCAAGTATGTTTTTAAGACCTGTTCCTATTTTCTTTTTTCTCTTATCTCCGAGTCCTTGTTGACTGTGGCTTTTTTATTATTCGCACTTCTGCTGACTTGTAGGCCGGATTTGGGAGCGGGCGGACTCCCACCGCTGCCTGCTATCAAGAGCAGTGATCTGTGTCTGCAGATATTCACCCACCGCTCTTATTTCGCACGTCCAAGACATGATTTTGAAGACGCTCCCAACGACCCTTCTCCAGGACAACGAAGTGTAAGTACAAGTTGCCACGCTCCGTTTCGAATTTCTTTCAAAAAGCTGATGATGGCCAATGACCCCGACTCTTCGTCTATTGTGTTTTTTAAACGCCATCTAACGAATTAACGCGGAAATATCAGGCTTGAGCACCTCGGCGACGCTGTCTTAGGCCTCATTGTCACAGGCCTCATCCGCGAGTGCTACCGCCTTATCCGCGTCGGTCCCGCGACCGTAAGCCTAGCTGTCTGAACGCACACTAACCGATATCTAATTTGAGATGCTCCGTAATCCAATCCCTCAAATTTACATTTCCCTCTTTTTTTCCGGTCTTTGAACAACGACCCCATTGTAGAAAATGAGAGCGCTAGTAATCGGAAATGCAACGCTTGCAGACATGTGAGCTGTCTTTCTTCCTTTTCCATTTTTTTAAATGAATGAAGAACGAACAAACATAAGTTCGATCAAATATGGACTGCCAGAACGCCTTCGTCTCCACCGCGCTCAGGCCATGACTCTCAGGACCTCTGTGCATGTCCAAGGTGAGCGGGAACGGTTCTCTGCTCACAATCAAGGTGGTCTGATACTTCCAATGATGCATACAGCCGATGCACTTGAAGTAAGAATTTTTCTAGCTCTTATGGCACATTCCGAAGCTTTTTTCTTACTTCTTCTCGAGGCGTATATTGGTGGTGTCTACTCAGATCAAGGTATCGAGGCCACTAGCGATTGGGTTAAACTTCTTTTCCGGCCCTACGTCAAGGAGGCTTATCGTATTGTACGCGAACAATATGGCTTGCTACCGGATCCCGAGTCTCCCCTCTCCCCACCGCCGTCCCCTGCGCGCACGGATACTGAAGGTACATACTATGGCACCAGGGGAAATCGTCCCTCATACTCTTTCTCAGGCTTGAATCACGACTTGGCCTCGACTGGAATGGCATGCGAACTCCACCGGCCACTTATCACTCTTCAATCAATACGTGCAGCAGAGGCAGATCATCGTAGATTGGGTGTATGAGACGGAAAGGGACAATGCAATGAAGGCGACTCCAATGTGGATAGTGCGAGCAAACATCGACGGTCGTCAGATTGCAGTTGGGCGGGGCACCACGAAGAAATCTGCACAGAATGATGCGGCAATGAAAAGTCTTGCAAATTTAAACGCCTCCGGTACCCGTGAGTAGTTACCTCTTCCTTTCTTGTCTTACCTAGGTTGGTTTTAGTACACTGACAAGACGACATACGTACGGCAGGGTGAATCCATACCTCAGGCAGAATCATTCCAGATCTGTGCTGGATGTGTGTGCGTTTCGGATGAGCCGGCACATGTGTGAAGGAATTTGCATGAAGTTGTATATCCTTCTCGCTCTCTTGCTATATCCCCCATGCTATAACTGGCATTTATTGCGGAATTGCGTATCTTTCTCCGGAACCTATTGTCTTACTGTTTTTTGCCAATAGCTTTGGTTGCTGTGTCATTTGCTTTCATTGAATACTTTTGTTTTACTTACTGTGACTCGGGAAAATGGATTGTTCGATTTTTGATTACCATCACATTGGACAAGCGACTTCCTCTACTTTTCTTGCATTGCATTAAGTACTATATATTATATTACACGAGAAAGATCTCGCTTCACTGCGTTTTGTTCCAGGCGAAGCTGCTTGAACATAGTGCAAAAAATTGCTATAATTGCCTATCATCCTTATCTCCCAGCCGCCCTATCCTATCCACAGGAGGAGCTCCCCATATGATGGTCCGCGAAGCCGGGTCTAAGGCTCTCGGGAAGTATCGGCCAAGTTGAGACGCCAGAATCCCTCGCGGTCTCGCGGCATTCGTAGAACTAGACAGTGTCGACGCGCCCGCAGCTGAAGACAGCTCTCCCTTCTCCAGGGCAGCAGATGATAAACGTGTCTCTGTCGAGGGTGTGGAAGTCGGAGCGGCGGCAGCGGCCTTGACCTTCTCATCGGCCATCCGCGCGTCGAGGAAAGCCTTCGCCTCCTCGTCTAGGTCTTCCAATGTGTCCTGCTTCACCGCACGGATCGAGTATGCCCACACGCCGACGGCGAAGGTGCCGATGAGCAAACCGGTTATAGCATTTCGGACGCGGTAAGGCGCGCGCGCGCGCTGGAGGCCAGGTGAGAGACCCTGTATATATCAAATATTTTCGAAAGTGAAGATTCATGGTCAGAGGAAAGCTAGCACAGAGACATAGAGACGACTGACATAGCCTTTTGGACGGTACTGCTGATCAATCTCTTTACGCGGCACATATGGATTATGGACCAGACATGGTGGTCAGAAGGCGAGTCGAGGACGGGTCTCAGCTACTCAGATCTGAGTCGCAAATAAACCATTATCATTCAATTAATAGTTAGATTCTACATAAATAACGCAATAACAGTTCGAAGTGTCGACGCGAGAAAGGGAAGAGATAGATACTCGTAAACGTCGTCAAAAATCACATAAATCTGAACGTCGACGTTAGATATGACCAACATATCGCCCTTTGCTTTTGAACTCAGAACCGCAATAACGCGGTGGAAGATTGAAATGTATTGGTGTCTATTGAATTGGTGTTAATGTGATGAACACTGTATAGGAGACATCCATTGTGCAACTGCTATTCGCGCCAAGCTCATGTAGGCTTGCCCTGACAAACGAGGCATACATTAGATTAGCTCGGAAGGTAGACTGGCCTGTTCGTTAACATACCTTGACCAATTGAACAGCACCATAGCCCACACCAACAAGTCCAACGGCCAATCCCGTAAACCAAGTGTCTGAAGTCAAAACTGTTTCGATAACCTCATAACAAATCAATTGACTTCGGACGTACTTAGGTAGAGACGGGAGCGAGGTGGACGCCAGTAGAGAGGCCTCGTGTCATTCTGAGAAATAATATACACGTTGAGTACAGAGCAGAATTTGGTGAATGCTGTTGTATTGTTCGCACCTGGTAGTATCTCTGCTTCTCCTGGACGTTGTTCTTGACTGCACAATAGCATAGTATAGTCAGCGCTTGGCAAGATACTCTAAGAGAATTAAACAGACTCTTCACGAGGTAATCCATGGCGACAACAGCGACGGTGGTGGTAGGATGTGAAGCGGCCTTGAAGTGGCGATACAAACTCTTCCGGGTCAGCCCGGTACGCGACGCGCCCTCTTCCTGCAGTCGCCGCGACCATTGTCATGTCTAACGAGCGCGTCCGGGTAAGAGTAAGTCATGTAATACAGCTCCTGCATACCTCTGCTGTTAATTGACAATATATATAGGGCTTGAGCATACACAGACCTATTATCTATGGAAACTCTGCGGTTGTTTTGACCCCCGAGGAGCGTGCTAGCTCCCAGCATCCGGACCATACCCACAGATGGACTGTCGCCGTGCGCAGTGCTGCCTCTTCACCAGACTCAGACAAGGTTGGCGGAGCAGATGACATCAACTACTTCATCAAGCGCGTAACATTCAAGCTCCATGATACGTATGCAAATCAGACGAGAAGTAGGACAATGCGCCTATTTTTCTGCATGTATGCTGAGCCGTTGCAATCTCAACAGACGTCGATAAACCCCCCTTCGAGGTGACGGAGACAGGGTATGCCAACCTATAGCTGCCTGAGCTCACACAGTGCTCATTCTCTTGCAGATGGGGAGAATTTGAGATACAAATCCGAATCAATTTCATTCAGGAGTCGGGCGAGAAACAGTACATGCTCTATCACCACCTGAAACTACATCCTTGGACGGTCATTGGGAGCGGTGAACCTGAGATCCCCCCGCCAGAAGTTGCCGCCAAGGCCGGGCCCGTGCACTCCTGGCAGTACGACGAAGTAGTCTTTAACGATCCGTTCCAATCCTTCCTCAACATCTTGATGGCAAATCCACCAACGCCTCTGCCAAAATCGAAGAGACGGCCTGTTCCCTTTCATACGGCAAACTCTGAGTCTATTGCGGACACAAAGCTAGGAGGGACGCCTGAGTTCACCCAAGCGATGGTTCAAGAGGAGGCGGAGCGCCTAGAAAAAGCCCGAAAACAAGTCATAGCAGAACAGGACAAGTGGAGAACGACTCTCATTGAGAAGGAGAACTTGCTGGAGAAGCTGAAAAAAGAATTGGAGGGCTGATATGACGAAGGCTTTAGGCTCCGACTGTATTATATGATGTATGTATAAGATTGTAAGAATGCGCAGTTACATGCACTGCGAGAAGAAAAAAATACAGGGCGAGATATAACGATACAGAAAGGTACATTGTACAAGTCGATTTCATTTTTCAATGCCAAGGTGCCCAGCCGGGGTACATTTTGGACTTCAAAAAAAATACCCAGCTTAGACAAGTGCGCCTGATCAGAGGTAGTCCACACTCACCAAATTACGCAGATCCGTGGCCTCCTCGATCAGCATCTGAACAAGATTGCTCGTCGAGATTTCCTTGTCTCTTTTGTCATTACGGTTACTGTCCTTAGCGTACAGACCTCTCAACTTCCTGTCGATGGGGATGAGCGCAGTCTTCGCGAGTTTCCGCAGGTCGACTGATTCTTTAACTGCGTTTATATCTCCAGCTCTTCTTGCTTGTCGCTCCTAAATGATGCAAGTGCAAATTGATGGTCAGACTTGAAAACTTTCAATTAATAATATAGGATAGCCAACCATTTTGCGCTTTTCATCCTCCCATTCAACGAGCGGATCGTGAATGAAAGCGTCCAGCACACTCATGAGGACGTCCTTGTTATCACGGAGGAGCTGCAATGTGATTTCAGAAGCATTGCGGAACACGCCCTCGACGCCAGTCACACCAAGGGCATCAACCATGTTGTTCGTTAGTCTGAACGGCACTCGTTCTGGAGTTTCAAGTGTTTTTCCCTATACGAAAACTAAATTAATTGCCTGAGGCAGAAGTCAGCCTGGCCTACCTTTTCAAATAGACAATTGAAATCCACATGGACGGCGTCTCCAGAGTTGACGTCTAGCAAGATGTTTTCAAGGTGCCGATCCCCCAGCCTAACAGACACTTTAATCTCACTTTCTAGAAAGACCAGCCATTTCAAACATACCCAAGAATGAAGCCAACCATGGACATCACCGCTGCTGTTCTTCCGTAAGCAAGTCTACTCGATAGCCATGCTGTTGGTTCTGGGAAGGTGTCCAAGAACCATTCATGAAAAATGGGAGGATATCTAATTGGCTAATTTCAGTATATCGCATAGAACAAGAACTGGCAGACTTCTTACAGGCTAAGGACTTTTTCTTCGAATATCCGACTGGCTTCTTTCTCGGTTGCCTCCTTGATCTTTTGGAAGTTGACTGACATGTCGCGACCCTGCCAACCTATTAGTCAAATAAATTAAGGAATGAAGGAAAGTAATCACATACCCAAGCATCGATCCCCCTTGCGGAATAATACTTCAATAGAATAGGACGGATGGGCGTGGTATTCGGAACCCATTGTATGAACCCGCACTCCTCATTTAAAGTGACGACACTGTAAGTCCGAATGCCTGTATAGGTAAACAAATTTCGGTATCACGAATGATTAAGACGTTAGGGCACACTCACGAAGCTGTCGCCTACGGGATTCGGAATTTGTTCTGAGCAGCTTATTGATAATGGAGTTGAAATCCATGAGACGCGCGTCCTTCCGAAGGTCATCTTTAGGCTTTCCCAGAAACATATAAATCTTTCCATCGCTCCCTGTTATGGTGATTTTTCTAGGCTTTGCCAGTGATTTCATAATATCCACCTCATCATAGAAAGCTGAGTAAACGGGTATAGTTTAGACTCTGTCCTGTCCTAATTTCGGTTCAGTCTAACGTACCCGCGATCGTAGGAGCATCCGGTGGAAACGGTTGATGGACACTTTTCGAGCTCGAAGTAGATGGGAGGCTCACTGTCATGGACTCTTGCAAAGGAATGATTAGGGGGGACGGTGTTAGCCTAGTCAACGCTGGAAAATCCCTCAACATGCTGAGGGTCTTCGTGGCATCATCTTTGATAGGATGGTCGCAGAGTCGCAGCAATTCTGTTGTCATAGACATTGCATGGGTCACGAGGGTCGGAACTATAGTCTTGGCATTTTTGGGGTTGTTCTGCAGTTTCGTAGGTTAGTATCGTCTTCATTTGAAAAAAGAGAGCGTACCCTTATTTGCTCAAGTATACCTCTTCCTCTCGTCTCTCTGGTCGCCTTTGTTGATTTTACGACGGACATGAAAAGCCATAGGCCTTGTTGAGGATATTCCTCCAATACAGCTACAATCAGGAGAGAAAGGGTCGAAAAGACTTGCTTATTTCTATGATCGACTCGGGAAACAATTTGAGGAAGGCCGTTAACCACTATTAATGAAATCAGGTCAGCAGAGGCCTACAAAGTACGTTAACAGAGTCTCAACTTTAAAGACAGGGGTGTGCGCGATAGCTTTGGGTATTTCGGCATTGATAGCGACAAAGGAATCGGAACCAGCCTGTTTCCATCTTCACCCATATCTAGCCAGAGAGTGAGAAGCCGAGGTATAGTCTGGTATGCATATTTTGAGCCCAGCCGTATCGCTGTGGCGTACGATCGCACAGTGAATAAGTTCATCCTAGGACCCCTACTAAAAGGTTCAACAAGGCTTGAGGCGCGGAAAGGCAAGGAAGGCCAGAGAACGCGCGAACCTGCTCTTTTTTTCAGCACTGCTTAATGCCTTGTAGCACTCGTCTTGAAAATGTCCCGCATGAAAGTGGGCGCTTTCGAATCTTTGAAACATTAAAACGCAGAACGGGAATAAAAGTTGTGTTTTTCTCTTACTCAGACAGGTTCCTCGCCAGATCAGTAAGCTCTTTAGCAACGACACTGACATCGAAGCGTTCAGAGTCCTGCATCCACCGTGCTCGGAGAAGCTTCGCCTGATCGCAGATGATTTGATAAATAGAAGATAATTGATCATAATGCTGTGTTGTTTTACCTTGGCCTCGACTCTTTTACGCTCGTCATCATCAACTTGGATATCTTCCGTAAGATCGATTATGCCTTGCGAAATTTGAAGTTGTTGGCGCTCTTCTGCCGTTTTCAATGCACTGTCGAGCTCATACAAAGCCCGCAGAGGCTCTCCGGATGCTTTCACAAGTTTGGCGCTCTGAAAGAAAGTCAAAGGGGCTTGGCACTCCTGGGCCTGTAAAACCGCGCTATACGCCGTTTGCCAGTGTCCGGCTTTCCTTGCAATTTTTGCGCTGTCAAGCCAAGCCCTTCCTACCGCTCTTTTAAACAATGTAGTTGCAACTCGGCTATACAATCGAAATCAGTGAGAACAACGCCTTGCGTATATTCGTCACCCACCTTAGAGAAAATGCAGTCCTGTGAACGCTGAGGATAGGTTCGCGAGTCCGGAAAGTGGGCAATGTAGAATCGAGACGGTGCGATAGCTCTGAAAATAACTCGGGTAAGATCTGTCCCTTTGCTCCACCTTCGTGCAAGTGCAAAACGGATTTGCGAATAGTTTCTATATCGCGGACCAGATGTAGCTTGAGAACAGCATCATATGCCCGACGATATCCCCTTTCCCCTGCCGCTGTAATAGGCGTTCCCAACTGCAGACGCGTCATAGAAATTGCATTTGCGAATCCCGATTCGTCCGACGACCTCAAAGCGAGCAGAAGACGAGCGATAGCCAGTTCCCAAGTATCCTCTTGGCATCTCTCAACCATACCTTGCACGATACCCCAGTCTCCGCTCATCCAAGCGCCTTCAACGCGGAAGCCAGCCAAAGCTCTTTCCCATTTTGGATTACGCACAAGAACACCCTGTATATGTGTTCGGAGACTGTCTATGTTGACTTGTTAGCAAGAACTAACGAAACACGAATTGTAAACTGCTTAACGAACCATAATGTCCTAGATTTCGGAGACACCTCAATAGACCTAGATGATAGTCAAGCTTGTCAGGAGACTGCTGTAGGCGCAGTTCCCAACAGCTTTGAGCTGAGGTCCATCTTCCCGTGCTTTCGTGCTGTCGAATTTGATGCTCGATCGAAGGCAGCGATATGAAGGCTGAAATCCCCTCCATTCCATCGGGTTCGTCAAGATGCGAATAAATTTCATGAAGCCGATCATAATAAACCTGAAGATCGTCTCGAGATGTACCTCTGCTCCTCAGAGACACAATCTGTTTTTCAAAGTTCATCAAAGAACGAGCGTACGATTTGCATTCGAATGCTGCCTTTGCAACCAAGACCTGATCAATGCTTGCCAGAATGGAATCTACGCGAGTGACCTGAAGTTCCGCCTCGTTCAAAATATAATTATGGCGCGACCTCTTGCTTTCACTTCGTTTCATGCTTATTTCTTGACGCACGATACGAATCCATTTGTTGAGATGATCCATCAGCATAAATATAGCCTGTATATATATTAGCGGATGGTGGCATTATAAAGACGAAAGGCACACCTGAGCACTAAGTAACCGCTTATCGGAAGATGATGTGCTTGCACTGTCAAGCTGATCTTCCAACACTGCTACAATCTCAGAACGAATCTTCTGGGTATCGTCTTCGTTACCAGATATCAGAATGTTGAGGATCAGGTGGGGTAGCAGCTGATGAGCAACACCAACATCTTTATTTCGAACGGCAAGCCGAAAGGCATCAAAAATAGTCTTTGCTAGCTTTCCACTAGCCCGCGTGATAAGAAAAGCAGTCCATAGCTGAATCCATTCTCTGTAGGTCGTCTGGCCCAGATATATAGGATGTTGAGTGTTGATAGAAACATTCGTGCTATTCACAGCGAAACGTGCTTCGAGAAGCGGTGTCACTGTTTCAAGTACGTGCTTCGGCAATGAATTCCATCGAGCGCGAACCTTCAGCGGAATAGGAGCTCCTGGTATAACAAGTTCAGGTGTGAATTTGCAGAATTTAAGGAGTTCCTGGATGGCAAAAGCGAGGTGACTTTGATATTTTATATCACTGGTAGACCGGAATGCGCCGACGAGAGCATTTTGAACAAGATGCAGAGCAAAGTGCATTGCTTCATTCTCATCAGTGTAGTTACTGAGGACGATCATGCCAGTGTCTTGGAAAAGAATGTCGAATCTGTCGGGATCAGCAGCACCCAAGATGCCCATACATTCGAAGGCTAGAAGCCGAAGAGTTTCGATATTCTCCCCATCGCGGCAAACGACTGTAAGCAGAGCCTTGGTGATATGTCCAACCAAAGGATCGAAGACGTCCCCTGATGCTAGGCCTCGGACAAAACCCCGCGCTTGTGTCAGCATGAATGATTTCAATTCTTCAAGAGCTTGCGCGACGACAGTGTTATTGTCAGAAAGGGTACGTTCCAGGATGCGTTCCAAGCGATCCTTATTTGAGATACCATTTCTAAGTGCTCCAATTTTCTCGGCGCTGTCTGCAAGCTCCGGTATACAGGAGAAGTCGACAATGTCGTCTATATGTTCGCCGAGATCGTTGAAGGCATCGTTAAGGACGTAATTGATAGACTGTTTAGCGAGGCTTCGCCCTTCCGGTTTGAGAGATGGCCAGACATTGATTAATGCCGCTGTCGTGGGACCTACATGCGGACCGAGGTCCTTGAAAGACAATGTAGTCAGGAAAGAATACCAAGTTTGCAGAGCGGCAATAGAAAGAGGGGTCAAGCAGACTGTCGTCTGTAATGTTGCCATGATCTGTCAAGGAATGAGTTATGCATTTTCTCAGATCATGACGGAAAGTGTTACTTGGGGAGCGACTGCGCTGATTGAGGATCCAACTTCTCTGACAAGGGCGTTAAGCCCAAATAACACCTTGCGCTTCATATCATCAGTCTTGCGACCTTGAACATCTTGCAGAACATCATTGAGTATCGCAATGATTCCCAGCATGTATCCCTTGAGAAAATTTCCTAAATGCTGCTTTGACCCTGAACTCCCACTCGTGGAGGATTCTAAAGCTTTTTCGACTTTTCGGATGGCTTGTATAGCCTTGAAATCATGAGTCAGTGATAAATTTACTTGTAGGAAAAAGAAGCCTACGTCTTCTGCAACTTCACGATTTTCATCGCCCATAGTGATGACGAGCTTTCCCAGGAGAGGTATGATACAGCTCTTGACTATGTTTGATAAACCGATTTTGGTATTGTTCGCCGCTTCGCTTAAGGTTTGCAGGATGAACATAAGTGCCTGATCAGTTTCTTCAACCCTTTTGAGAAGAAATACATGCGCAAGAACATCTGCAGATGCGTTCAGAAACAGGCTAGACACGGATTTGCCCAGTTCCTTGTGAATACTTTCCAGCGATGACGAGTTGCAGGTAGCAAATAATTGGGGCAGTGTGTGTGGTAGAGTTACGGACAGAAAATCATTCGGAGATAGTGAGAGGAAACGACACGTTTCGAGTAGAGCGTTTGGTTGACGCGGCATGACAGACACCACATAGGTAGAAATCTGTTCCATATACGGCGCGACGAGCAAATATGGCGTTTTTTGGTGATGTTTTGCTAGTGCAAGAAGCTAAGGCTAGTCTTAAATGCCCGTTAAGTTGCAATCATGTTCCGAGAACTCACCTGCATATATGTGACTACCCTTGAGGAGAATACTGTTCCGATCCAACTGTGTAAAAAGGCAGAAGAGAGCACGGCTTAAAACCTCCGGATCGGATGTCTTTCCAACAGCACCCAGAGAAATCAGCGTCGTTTCTTTCACAGCGTCTTTACTGTGTTGCAATAGTGTGGATATGATTTCGAATACGTGATTCAAGCGCTTGGCTACACCGCGGCTAAATCCGATTCTTTGGTAAAGACGAACAAGTCCTACCAGAGCTCGTCTACTAGTTATCAGTGATCGTCAAATTGCTATTAGAAACTGAATTAAACGAACCCCGATGCTAGCCTTGTTCCACGATCTTGACTTTGTAGACCAATCCGGATAAGTTCGCGTACTGTGTCCAGCTTCTCCTCGCTGAATCCCTGTGTGTGGTGCTTGAGGCATGCAGCTAACGCATCTTGTGTGATTCTCGTAACCGCTGAGGTGACTTCGTTCTTCGGACCATCCTGTAGATGCATTAAGCACGCTAGATAAGTCGGGATGAGCGGTAGGATTGGAAGATTAGCCGAAGAGTTTATTTCTGGACAATGAGATTGATCGGGATGTGCCATTGCGCAAGCAAGCTTTTTCAGCGCAAGGATGCCTCTCGTTCGAGCTTGAGTTGAAGAAGTGGCAGAAGGTCTGGGAAAAAGAAATATTATTTTAGCTGAGGTTTAATTAGCAATGAAAACGCACGCACTGCATTAACCTTGTCCTGACAGCATCCAGAAGGTTTGCAATCCAAGAAGCGTCGCTAATATCGTCCTTAGCAACCCAAGCCTCATCCTCCTCGAATACATCTGGTCGAAGAATCTGTACGATTTGATTTTTCCATGCGTCTTCTTCCCTTTTCCGCTTTCCTAGAACATTCACTTCGGACTGCTTTTGGACAGAGGCAAGCATTGAGGTAATTGCCTTTCGTAAGGCTCCAAAGGAGGCAGATCTCTCCTTCTCATCTAGCATTTCGCGTGTGGACTGCAGAGTTTGAGGATCCAGCTCTTTCAGTGTCGCTAGGATAGCAGCGCATGAAGAATCCTAAAAAGACCATTAAAACTGTAGCGCTGATGAAACGAGCAGTCACTAACGATTAAAATCAGCCCATCTATACCCCATTCTTTTCGGAGGGCCATTTCGAGCACCAACGAGCTCAAATTCCGCGGCTCCAAGGGAAAAGTGCCGGAACTATACAAGTCGTGCAAAGCTTTGTCAACGGACCGCCAATCTTCTTTCGGGCCATCTTTCAGACGAAAAACCAGCAAAGTAGTCGGAACAGAAGCTAGTATATTACGCCCGACGTCATTTGGAAAGCGAAGGCTGTTGACACTTTGAACTATGGAGGCCAAACCATCAACGCGTTGCGAAACCAGCAGTGGAGTGTCAGAAGACAACAGAAAGTTTAAGGAGCGTCTCGCCACGAGAGCGACTTCCCTGTTGAATCTTGATATGAAATCGGGATTTGGTAGATTTGCCTTGAAACAAATGACTGTGACGCGGAACAGATCCATCATTACCAAGGAAAAGTGATATGTCGTTTCGATTTCGAGTTTCAAGTCGAGATCATTGTCGCTCTGCAGAAAACCTGTTGGTGGGTATATAGATTACAGTGTGAAATGAAACGTACAGCTTCGGTTAAACTTGAGAAATCTAGAAAACTTAATCTCAGAGGCCAGCCAGCAGCGGAGTAGACGTTGAGCATTTCTTGAAGCATATCAGATCTTCATGAGCTAAATGAGAGTACAATGGGGTCTTACCATTTATTGTGGCCAACGATCTTTCCAAAAGTTTCTCGCAAATTGCTGATTCTCCCTGCGACTTACTTGTAAAGGCTCCAACGGCAGCTCCAACCGCTTCAATAGCCTTCTTGCGCAGCTCACCAGGACTGTCAACCTTATTGCACTGACTGACAGCCGGGGTAGTCCATGATTCCAGTGTCAACAAAAATCCAAGTAGTCGACCCAAGATGACGATAGAACGTCCATCCGAGTCCACGAACAGTTCATCCACGCGTATTGCAGCGCGCTCTATCACGACGAGACTTTCACTGCAGAGCTTTATTTTTTCATGCAGCGTACTCCATAGGGTAGAGCCAGTGTTTGGGAAGGTTGCGAGGAAGTGTTCAGACAACCCTTCGACCAGGGTAGTCCAATCTTCCTTGGAAGATACTGGTATACGACTTGAACCAAGACCCTTTGAGAGGAGAGTCTGAAGGAAAGCGAGGAAATTTGCAGGGGTTGTCTCCCCTTCTTGATCGAGTTGAAACGAAGTAATCGGAAAGGGGCTTGGAGGAAGAGTCGTTGCCATCCACTCGCTTGAGAGGTTAATGAAACGTAGTCTTAAATGACGCGAAGCTAACGTAGACACGCCGATCCATACACGAGATAGCCGGCCCTGAAGTTGATTGTGGTTCCTATTGCCGCCTTAATAAAAGTCATTGACTTTCGCCCCCTGTTAACGTTTCTCAGAAGAACGATGGCGTGTGGATAAATTCCTTCCATTTAGATCGAGGAAAATCAATCCAAGAACGAAAAGCTCTAACAGTTTTTCTAAGCCTGCAATTCCAAATGCCATATATCGATAATAATAAAATCGCATCTCGGAACCCGCCCGATTATACAAATCTGCAACTTCGTAAATTAGGGAAAGGAGGAAAGGGAATTCAAAAGATAAGGTAAGCGATTGGATGCTTAGACGGTATGAGTATATCCACAGTCGAGGAAAGGCAGCGTCGTGTTAGTATGAGCTGATACGATTACAAGAAACAACGCATATCAGAAAATGTACTCGCTCAGTATAAGCTGTTGTACTGTATAGGAATAGTAGAACATGTCATTCGCGAGGAAGGTGGCATCACTTTCTCCCCGACCGCTTTTTCTCTCTAATTTTCTCTTTATCCATTTTCTTCTGTTCCGCCCTCTCGCTTTCCAAGGTCGAAAAGACTTTATTCATGCTGTTTGCATACGAGCGGTCCTTCTCCTGCTGCTCCTTTTGCTTCACAGCAGACAAGAAGCGCGTATCTTTCCGGAGTTCGCGTATGGCTCCCTTGCGTTCCTGCTTGTACTGATATCGCAATTTTGACGCTGCGGCCCGCTCGTGATCGGGATCATTCTTCCGCATGTAGCTTGACGAGGTGCTTTCAAATTTGGGGATGTATGTTGCAATAGGAATGGGCTTATGGGCTTGAAGAGCTAGGGGGCGCCTCGACTGACGAGCGAATTTCAGTAATCGACTTAGCATGTCCTGCGCATTCATAAGCTTTGTCTGGAAAAGGTACCAGCCAGATAAGTGGAGTGAGAGAGTTGGCGAGAAAATGTCCACAGACCTTCAATGACTCTGAAGCCCATTCATGATCAAGGACATCTAATACAGCGCCTGCAGGTTGGAAGAGTTCTATAAACCCATCCAAGCTTTTGTACATGTCTGCAAATCGACCCAAGAGATCCAGCGATGTCGCGAGAAGGTCAACCTTGTCCTGTTCAACATTTGTAGTTTCATCCGTCAGGATATTCACAAGATTCGGTAACCCTGGGATCAATGTCTTCGCAGTTTTCTTGCCTAGTCGCAAGGGCCGACAAATAGCACTATTTAAGTCAGGGCAAGGGAAGGCACCTGGGAGAGACTTCGCATCTTTGTAGCGGTGGGGAGCCAAGAGAAGGATCGCGTTCAAAAGAAAGGTTACGACTTCGGGGACAAGACGCTTTGAATACTCTTCGAAACGGAGAAAAAGCGTGCACAGGAACAGACCACTCGAGATATCCGAAGCGATCTAATGCGACCAAGTCCGAGGTAAGAACCCATCAGTAGACGTGTCGGAGAGATGACAGGATGATTCATGTCACTAGTCGGCCATATGTGACTTATCGTCCAAAGTAATGCTAGCTCAGAAGTGCCTGGCCACGTTTTTGCAATGGACGAAGTCGCCCCTTTCAATAGGCCACGCATGAGATTCTTTTGCATGAGCTTAAGTTTTGAGATGAAATGACCCGCGGATTCGACGGGATATGAACTGGTCAGGGCATGAAGATGGGGAATGAAAGAGGGGAGGAGGCCAATCATTGGCGAAGGAGGTGAGGTAATGTGCAGGATGTAGTCGATAAGTACGCCAGTCAATGCCTGTGATAGGAATGTTAATATCTGCAAAATGATAGAATCTGACAACCAACCTGGAGTTTAAATTTATTGTCCTGTCCGAGGCTCGGGTGGTATAGTGCACGGATCCGCTGAACAACGGTAGGGACGTCTTCGTCATCGATATCCTCGACAATGGTCAGAAACTCGTCATGCGATTCTGGGCAAGGGAAAGTGAACGGAAGCTCTTTTCCGATAGCCTTGCCTTTTGTCTTTAAATGTTTTGTTTTCGACACTCGAGATCCGGCCGATTCATCGTCCGAGTCGGTAGAACCATCCTCCCCATCGCTGCTATCATCATCGTCATCCTCTTCGGGCATTTCTTCGTCCGCTTCGCTGCCCGACTCTGTTTCGCCTGAACTTTCTGCAGCCTCATCTTCTTTAAGCCCTGTCCCAAGCTCATCCAGTCGTACATCATCGTCGCCTAAGAAATCATCCTCAAGATCGTCTGCGCCCGTGTTTCTTATAGCTTTCTTCTTGCTTGTTCGCTTTTCGTCATCACTGCTCTCGTCATCTTCGCCCATCATGCGTCTTTGCCTTTTCCTCTCCGCGCTCTCCAGTGATTCCTTCGTCTCTAATGCGAGTTCTTCTTCCGTCTTCGTCCGGTCTTTCGGTCTCGCTCGTTTATCAAGTGCGAGTTCGCGGACATGCTGATCGTAATCTTGGTCCTCGTGCTTATTTTGATTTGCAAGCTTCGTCGAGACTCCGTCAGCGTCAGTCCCGGCGAAAAGCAAGCCACGAATGTCGTCTAGTTCCTGATCGAGTTGGTGGCGAGTATCGGCATCTTCTTGCTTTTGGGATTGTCTCTCGTACTGAAAGGAGATAATAGATGATACACGTATTCTTTATGTGAGCGGGGGAGTAAATAGGTTACTCCAGAGACAATACTAACCTTGTGTTGTTTGCTTTTCGCAATGACTTCCGCCATGACCTCTGCTTTAGATTTCTTCCTTGGTGGCTAGGACGTAAACTATCATTAGCGTTCTGCTGCATAAAACCATTAATCAACGTACCTGCCCCTCTTCGTCCTCTTCCTCATCGTCATCGTCGAATCCTCCAAAGTGAACATTCTTCACGGTTTGTCTATCGATTTTCCCTGCGATTCATCCATGTAAAAGAAAATGAAATAGTAAAAATAAGATGAGACAGACCGTCTGATTCGTCGGCATCGTCATCCGCGTCCAAACCCAAACCCGCGTCGTCAAAGTCATCCAGCCTGGACAAGCTTTGCCCATAATGTGTGAGGTCATCTTCATCCTCCAGATTAAATACAGCACCCTTGGAAGTTCGCTGGCGTTCCTTCGTGAAACGTTCTAACATGCGCTCCTCCGGATTCATGCTCGGGTCGTTTTCACCGAAACGTCGGTCAATAACAGCCTCCTGCATGGTTCTTCATCTCATACTCCTTGAGGAGTGTTTTCTTGCGCTATGTTAATTTGCGTCAGTCACAGCACTAGGTTGCGGTGAATACTCAGCATACCTGCTCAATGCCAGCTTGCTTGCTCTCCTGCGGCCGACCGGTAACGCCCTTCAACTTCCTTCCTCCTACATCATGCTTGAGTTTCGTGACCTTGACATCGAACGGATTCAGCTTCTGCTGTATCTCTTGCAATTTCTTAGCTTTCTTGTCATTGTCCGTTTCTCGAGAAGATGCATGCTTGCGCTTCTTTCCCAGCGGCGGTTGGCGATTAAGACCAGCTTGAGAGAGCGCAGATTGGAGCTGGGATAGTTGGGAGCCCTTTGCCATATTATCGCTGGTAGAGCGCCGGAAGACGAAAGTAGCCAGAGGTGCACAAGTGACCTGACATCGTCGAACAAATTTCGAGTTTCGTTGGAGAATTTCCTTTTATGTGGGATCTGCACAAAAGTGCTTGAATCCGCACTTGTCCGGACTCCGGGCAGTGGGCACAGTCGTCGTCCGACTCAGAGCATATTGCATCTTGCTCTGAACCGTCACTGTCGACGACGACCACAGCAAAGACCTCGAGGTCGCGAAACGGACAACAATGTCGTTGCTAACGTCTCTCTTCAAGCCTCTCGCTTACCTTTCACTCCCTGTGTTCCTCCTGCACACTGCGTCCAATGCATCCCCGCTTGCGCGTTACTACGTCCGACTCGGACTTTTTCTCTCGACGATGGGTGTATGTTCGGTTTGGGGCGTTTTTGCATCGATCGGGATGACTCTCATCGGGAGGCGCTTCGACATCAACTGGATAGTTGCCCGCAGTTTCTACGCCCTTGCGAGCAGACTGCTGGGGATATATATCGAGGTCGAGGGAGAGGAGCACTTGGCAGTTAAGCCAGCTGTTATGATTGGAAACCATCAGAGCATGCTAGATATACTCTTCGTCGGACGGTGCGCACTACCATGACCTCTGAGTGCGTCTTCAAAAGCCTGACCGTTAAGTCCGACTATGCTTGCTTTGGAAAATCACATATCGTACTCCATTCGGCATCTACAGTATATTTCCCACCCAGTCATCCATGACATCGAAGAAGGAGCTTAAATGGATGCCGCTTTTGGGTCAATTCATGACACTGTCCGGCGCCGTATTTATCGATCGCAAGAGTAATGCCCGAGCGGTGCAGTCGGTCACGGAGGCGGGGAAGGCGATGAAAGATCGCAAGACTTCTCTGTGGGTTTTCCCCGAAGGCACGCGCACCCTCAGCGAGAAGCCGAGTTTGCTTCCGTTCAAGAAAGGTGCTTTCCATCTTGCTGTTCAGTCGGGTGTGCCGATTACACCTGTCGTTTGCGAGCATTATTACCGATTGTACCGCAAAGGTGTTTTCGAAAGCGGCAAGCTGAAAATCAAAGGTACAAATTACGTTTTGTGTCTTTTCTGGGTTTCCTTTCATCGTTTATTTTTTTAGTTCTGCCGCCGGTGCCAACTGTCGGCCTAACGGCATCCGACGTCGGAGAGCTGGCAGTGAAAGTCCGCGAGCAAATGCTCGAAGCCCTGTACGAGATATCTGGCGGTCGCCCCGAGGTCCCTCAAACTATAGGCGAGGAGAAATCTTCCATTATAACCCCCATTCCTGCCCAGCAAGCTCCTGAGCCAAGCCGGCCCGACACACCTCCTACAGAGGTCCATGAAGCTGCTGATGAAGATACGTCCGCATCTGCGCCACTGGCCGTCGATACGTCACCCTCTCTGCTACCAAGACGAAATGGGAGCGATCGAGGCACGGAAACGGAGGAGGACGAAGGAATGGTACTTGTTGATAGGCCAGATACCCCGTCGGACTCCCCTGGGAGTTCGTAATGTCGATTCTGCAGACGCTGCGTCGATGTTGTGCGTGTCTGAAGCTATGTACATTGTCAGCGTCGAATGGATACGCTTGCTTTTAGCCGCTCTCGTAGGGTGTTGTGAAATACCTGGTTCATAAACGCCTTGTTTCCCATTGTTTGAGCATGGGTATTTACGAGGAGCTTATGCATTCAGAAATATAACTACGGGCTTTCCTTATAACTCGGCCTTTCTGACGTAACTCTTGGTCATTCTCTCTGTACATATCGTCTATTTTCAAGTTTTTCTGGTGTTGTTCATGCTAAAAATTGTAGAATAGGGGATAGAATTCATTTTGGAAGCCTACCTGCACTGGGTAACATTTAGTTGGATCTCATATGATCTCTGAGCAAATTTGAATTATCTTTGGACTTTGTTGATTCTTGATGCGCCTTTCTATGATTTGCGTTATCTTCAATTTATATATTTCGGCCGAGGACGGCTACATTTGAGCGCTTGAACATGGGCGCCTCGAGCGGGCGATACTCACGACTCAACTGCGCTTCTTCCACAAGAACCCACGAGCGCAGCGCAGCACCGCGGTTCTGTCGATGCCGTCGGTAGAATGGACAGATTTCCCCACAGCGACAACGACTATGACCAATTATAGATTCGGAGGCAAAGCCGAACGTATGGAAGCGCATGGTGCACAGATCCCAGTCGTGACCACGTTCACAAAGCTTGGCTTGAGACACACTGTAGATGCTCCAACATAGTCAGCGCTGCGCGCGGTCTGCGTGCTTCTGGAGAAGACCCAGCGGTTTTTCCCTGACCACCATCATCTGCCTAGGCCGAGTTGTACCTAGCCTCGAAGACGAGAATGTCGACGGCGAGCTTGCCATCCTACCACTATGAGCTGCCGGACACTGAGCAGTTGCTTGCCCAAAGACCGCGCGCTCGACGGCCTCAGGGCAACTTTGTCAAGAACTCGCGATCTGGCGGCGTTGTACTACGATTAGTTGGCCAAAATGACGATGTTACTCTTCCTGAATATGGCCGCGGTGGACTTGTCGAGGGCACAGTGGAGCTCAAGAACGTCGATTCAGTTCTCAGCGTCGATGTCAAGGTATGTTTGGTTTTTTTATTTTATTTGCATAGTATTTTATTATATTACGAATTACTTAACTTTATACTATGTTTAGATTGAAGGTGCCCTACGCCTAAGGGAAATCGCTGAGGGGGGCACGAACACTTCTTTGCTATGTCTTGACACGAAAACGCTTTGGACTCGCGAATTCTCTCCGGGACCCTGTCCTTCGTCTCTGTCTTTCGCACTTACTCTTCCGATGACATTCAGCGACGGGAAGGCGACCTATCCCTTACCACCAACTTTTGAGGAGCATCTTTCCGGGGTACCTGGGTTTTCTGCTAATATTGACTACACTGTATCTGCGACTGTTGTTAGACGCAAAGTCAGTCTATTTGGCCTCGCAAATACGTATGTTGTTTCATCATCCGCGTGGAAGTGCATATAACTAATTTGTAGATTTTCGCATATAGCACTGTGTCAACCCCTTTCAATTTTCGCCCGCGCTCGCGTCCTGCTTTCCCTCTTCCAGGCTCTTTAACGACGAATTTTACGCATCCATCTGCAATATATAACGAGGATTGGGCTTTGCACCGGGAAGTCATTAAGGCGAAACTCCCCCGTGGTGACGATATCAATATTAATGTCCGTTTTAATTTCTATTTTCACTTGTTGCTTCAGCTTAGTGCCCAACTCCTAGTTATATCTTCCGAACACGCATGTATACTGTATGAACGACGTCATACCTTTCCATCTTTTTCTCATATCATCTGCCTTTTCCCTCGCCTCATACCTTCCTTATGCTCCCGCGGTATTTCGCTCTTCTTCCGGCCCTTATGACTACAATAATCCTGGTGACCTCGCCTTCTCGAAGCCAGGGATGACTCGCATACAACTCCTTCGCCAGACGAGCGTCGATGTAAGGAGTATTTCGAAGCGCGCGACGCCCCCACGCGGTAACAACACGGACATTTGGAAGACTGTACAGATCGGCGAAGGCGTATTCAGGGGTTACGGTACCGACGCTAGAAGAGAAGATGGAGCGAACCTTGGAGGTGGCCGTGACTGGGTTGCATGGTACGGGGAACTCAAAGTGGACCGGAGCGTGAAGATCGCAGGTTTCAAAGCAAGTGGCCTGCACGTAAAGGTGGCTTTTGTATTTCAGTTGTTTTTCGTCAGAAGTTCTAACGCCGCCTGAAGGACTTCATCGTTCTCTCGATGCACCCTGAAGATCCTGGAAAATCGCCATTCTCAGACGCCCGGCTTGTCATTCCGATTAAGCTCACCACAGATGCTTGGTCCACTGATGAATTTGGCCATGAAGTTGGCGTAGCGGCATACTCTGACCAGAGCGATCCCACACTCGACGAGCACCCAGCACCGGAGCTAACTTACGACGGATATTAGCAAGAGGTGGTGTACGTTATGTAACCCGAATTCTGTTAGAAATATGTGGGCGAGAACGTGCATGTTGTAGTTCCGGATATACATGACAGTTCGGTTTCCGACGTTGGTAAAATTTATCCGCTTTTACTGTCAACTTCTGTACGTCAGCCGGAGCTCAGACAAGGTTTTACGGTAGATAAAAAGCAAATGACCGAGTCCCGTGTACGGCAGTATCACCGCTTGACGTGTCTGGGCGCTTCCTACCGCGGATACGAAGCGAAATGAACCAATCGGATTCCCCGGGTGGCGCACAGTGGGGAATGAAAACGTGCAGCAAAGTCTAAGGGCTATTCGGTCTTCTTGAGCACGTTCCTTTCTATTCTCGTTTTCCATCTGAAAGGAGAAAAAAGTTAATGGGGCACGGCTAACCGTAACGGACGACCCTGGACGGACGATCCATTAAATAAGCGGCAAATTTACTACATAATGTTGCCATTCTCGGCAACCATGTCTGGCGTTCGAAGTCTCGCTTCAGCTCGAGGGTACTTAAACGTCTCGAACCCTCGGCGGCTCGTATCGTACCACCACCACCACCACGATTCCATCCTTCGTCTCCTCAGTCTTCCGATTTGCCCGGCTTGTCTCAGCTCCCCTACGAGAGACAGCACGGTTGGCTTACTTTTCAATCTCCCTTTGTCGCAGTTGGCTCTGGACCCGACCCCCTCAATTTCTAAGCCTCTACAAAGCTGACATGTCGCAGTTTTCTACCAAGTCAGCTTCTGAGGGCGAGCGTAGACTGCCTGGTCCGTTTCTTTCTTTTCTTCATATGGAGTGTCGTTACTGACAACAGCCATTTCGTGACTATAGATTGCTGGGGACATCGAGGTGTATGTATTCGTCATCATGCTCTACGTATTAGAACGCCACTGATGCTTCCCAATTGCCTATCTTGCCTGACCATCTGTCCACCTGACGCTGCTGTGCCGTAATTCTCCTTCTCATATTGCGTGTCACCCAAATCCGGTCACCCAAACCCGGAAAACCCGGTCCGAAATACAATTTCGAATCATCAAGGCCTCTGCTGCTTATCCGGAGAACAGCCTGGCGAGTTTTGAGAAAGCGATGCGGGATGGCAGCGAGGGCATTGAGAGCGGTAACGTTTCCAAGTCGCATGCGCCCGGTGCGCCCCGTGACATACGCTCCCAGACGTCCATGTGTCGCTCGACAACGTGGTAATGATGTTCCACGACCAAAGTCAGTTCTTTAGCAGATTTATTTATGCGGCTTTGACAATGATTCAAAAATATTTATTATAGGTTTAGATCGTACGACAGACATGGAAGGTATACTTTTTGATATTTTTACTTTTTCGATTTGCTCATTTTATTGTGTTAGGCTTGATAAGGGAGAAAAACTGGTATGGTCCTGACGGAATGGAGCATGCTAGGACGAAGAAGGAGCCGAAGCAGGCAATTCCTACGTTCGCGGAAACTGTTGCGCTTCTTATGAAGGTATGTATGTTCTTTCGAGGCTACCACTTTAGTATTCACCATGTTTCTCATCTAGGAGGAGAATCGCCATGTTCTTATCAATGTCGATGTGAAGGTCTTCAATGATCCAACGCGTCTCTTTCCGCTCATGCACACCATCATTTCATCCTACGACAACTGGGAGACACTCCTTGCGCCGCGCATTATTCTCGGCCTTTGGCATCCCAAGTTCATTGAGCCGGCGAAGACGCTAATCCCTTATTGCTGTCGGGCCCATATTGGGCTGAGCCCATATGTTGCACGCGAGTACTTCTGGCAGGGTTGTGATGCGTTCTCAATGGGATTTGCTGCATTGCAGACATGGGAAGGAGAAAGGTAAACAAGATCACCATATTAGGCCATCCGCATTCCTTTTTTTCTGACGTTTGAGCAGGTTCAGGAAAGAGTGCAAGGCCGCGGGGAAGAAACTTATGGTTTGGACGGTAAACGATCCAAGACAAATGATGGAGGTAGATCTCAGCTCGAATTTTATTTCTTCTTTCAAATTAACTATTAACTCAAACATGCGTAGTGCATTCGTTGGGAAGTTGACGCCATTATCACGGACGTGACGAAGTCTTATCTTAGTATGCGGTCTTCTGTCGAAGGTAAGCTCTTTTCGAGCTCTACTAACTCTCACGTTGATCTGACACGTCACCTTTCTTATCTGCAGTGGATTATGCGAAGGTGGATTCCGAGTATGGACGACTCTTCCTGTGGACGAACATGCACTACTACACGCCCCTCCAGCTCGTCACGTGGAGAAAGCTTACATTGGCCATGGAGAAGTTTGGAGGTCCTTTTACGTCCTTGAACTCTCCGGTGTCCTCTTTACCTGCTGCTTCTACCGCCGTGACTGCATGAGTTGTTTTTTCTCTTTCTTCAGATGCCACGATTTCTACGAACACTGCGTTATTATTCTCATAGACTCCAGTGCCGACAGTCAGATAAACAGACTGTTTCTTGGCTCGTTACTAGCAATGATGTTAGGAATACAAAAATCTCCCATTTGGCAGAACTGCAAACGTTCACTGCCCCATTCCTTCCCCTTGGCTGACGGGCTTGCAGCGTTGAGCGAACGAAGCTGCAAAGTAGAGCAGCGACATTTGGTGGTAATATGAGAATATCAAATCCAGACAGGGCGATTTTGATTGAGAATGGTTAATTTGGGTGTGCGGCACGTAAGTTGTCGACTCTTGTTCAACGCAGGCAAAATATACTTGGTATCGACACAACCGAAGCGCCTATGCGATCTGCCATGTAGTTGCTTTATCGCGGCTTCGCACGACGGCAGCGCGACGCCGTCCACTCAGAGTTTCTGGGCTCACGCACCCAGACCCGGGATCGTGTCGGCATTCAGGTTGGTTTGTCGAGCGAGCCTCTCGCCAACGGAGTCGTGCCTATCCGATACTTGTCCATCGCGCTGTCGCCAGCCAAGTCGAAGTCGTTCAGCACGCCGCAGTACAGGTCCCCAGAGCGCGTTGCGGACGGCGGGTGCTTGGGCAAGGGGAGGAGCGGCGGGTCGTCATCCGCGCCTTCTACCTCCGTCGCTGCCGGGTCTTGGACGGTGCTTTGAGTTGCCGCTTGTTCGAGCAAGGCATGTTCTCTCGCGGGCGCCGGTTTCAATTTTCGCGGGAAGGGCTGGGTCTTCGTGTTGTAGCACAGGATGTTCGCGGGGCTGATGTCCCCGTGCGCGATGCCCAGGCCTCGGAGGGCG
Organism: Phellopilus nigrolimitatus; assembly: GCA_021029095.1. NCBI lineage: Eukaryota > Fungi > Basidiomycota > Agaricomycetes > Hymenochaetales > Hymenochaetaceae > Phellopilus > Phellopilus nigrolimitatus. Next base: position 405,710 of record JAJOHG010000003.1, on the reverse strand, counting down.
TGGAGCGCTGTGCAGGGACGACGCGAAGTCAATAAAGAAGACCGTGGCCACTGACCGTTGTGGTAGCAACCGGGCGCCGGGGAGGCTCACCAGCGAATATCGCCCTAAAGCATGCCTTGAAGAATTCGATTTCCGTGACTTTTGTGATGGGCTCGAGGATGGGGCAAAGCGGCGCTCGGATGGTACGGTCTTCGATTGCAGGTGGCTCAGACTCGGACATGGAGTGCGAAATGAGCGTCGATCACGCGCTTCCTGAACGCGTGTATAGCGCGTTATTTATGTGTATTGATTGCATGGACTCATTCTTCTTCTCATCAAATGGCAAAACCTCTTTAAAAATTTCTCATTATTTAGCACCCTGAACTGTATTATCGGTACAAACTCACATACTATGGAGTCACTACAACACTATGCGTTTTCGGTAATTATCATCTAATCGTAAATTATCGTTCGCGATGTGTCCGGAACCTCGTCAAAAAGTAAGTGAAGCGAGAAGTGTTCTCAATGATGAGTCTAAGGAAAGAAGTTGTACTTTACGTGGAAACTCGCGGCAAAATCGTTGCAGCGGGTGGTGAAGGCCGCAGTAAAGGAGATATGCGCAGATGCTCGGCGATAGAAATGACCTCGTATGTTCGGATGATGGCATCTTGAAAAAAGTGCTTTTCTTGATACGCCGGAGCCAAACTTCCGAATGACAAGTGAGCCAAGCGGGAAATACAGTTCCGACGTAGAGAACGACATAGACCAGTACCCGGTTGTGATTGGAGAAAGCGGTCAACAAATTTACGGAGTTGGAATATGCCAGGCCGACTCTGTCTTCCCGAGTCAACATATACGTGCTTTTAGAGAGTTTCGTGGAACACGACTCAAAAAAATGCGACCGAAGATTTCCAAGTTCGGCAGGCATTTGAGACGGTAAAGTTAGCTGGTCCGCAGAGCCTCGCGATGGGAAGTAGGAGCGAATCGCATTGGGCCGGTGAAACTGGGAGCTCTCCGAACGGCCATCTGGATCCCGCATCGATGCAGAAGTCATTGAATGGGTGAGACAAGTGCAGCATGGTATCTTTCCAAAGAACATGTACATATGGGATTCGGATCATTAATCTGAGCTAGTCTTCTCTTCTTCTCGCTGTACCTACTACCGCTGTTGCTGGAAGACAAAAATTTACTGCTTTTCCGACACTCCCAGCGTCGCTGCACGTCGCGCGCGCGGCCTTCCTCGGCACCCTCGCCGCGTGCGGGACAGACTTTCGGGCAGGCGTTCGAGCGCGCCTGGGTACGCTTTACACACTTCCAGCGTGCAGGGAACTCGTTGGCCATTTCATGTGCGATACTCTATTTTCGCAATCGGCTGTTCGCCGTCGGTGTACAATGTAGTAGATAACAAAAATGTATACACGACATTACCGTTGTCTCGCCATATCTTGCAAGAACATTCGCGGCAAACATTGACTTCGTCTCGATTTATAAGAATGATAGTATGGCAGTAAGTTACAGAAAGGAGAGAAACAAGATAATTTTGACAAGGAGTAGTAGTTACAGAAAAGTAGATCAGGTTACATGTAGCGAGGTTGCGTTGTTGAAAGCAATGGCGGCGGTGGTACGAACACGTCGAGATGCGCTGTATACACGACGCGGCAGCCTAATTAGGGCAGGGGTTTACGGGGTCTCAGGGGCCAAACTTCATTCGTTTCATTCGAAACTGTCATTATATATGAAAAGCACAGTAACATCAATCTGCCGAACTTGACAGAGCGGGCCGGCGTACCGCGATAGAGTAAGCAGCTAAGTAGTCGGATGTGTTCAAGACTCGAAAACGACAAATGCGAGTTCTGGTTAGCTTCCCTGTTTCATGTACTTAGGATTAACATTCTTTCTGTTGTCGTCGTGGTCGTGATCGCTGTCGAGAATAAGAGCAATTCAAAGATTAATGACTGCTTACCTAATCGTGTAAGCAATGATAAACAAGATGAGGTATGAACCTGAGTCTTGTGGAGAACTGCTTAAACTTATACTCACGCGTACACGGAGCCGTTCTTGAGCGCTGTTCGCGAATCCTGCTCTGACTCGTCTCCTCCCTTCCAGGCAGCATGGCCGCCCTATCCACCGCGCCTTTATCCTCTTCTCGCCCTTATAGACACAGGAAGCGTCTCTCCGTCTCCAGAGGCTCGTCAGACACTACAGCTTCTCTTCCTCCCTACAAACCCTCGCTTTTATCCGTAGAACCTTTTGAACAGCCTCCAGATTACCCGGATAGTGCAGAGGAAGCTGACGAGGAGTCCGACGTCCAGTCCATCCTCCTTTCACCACCTATCTCCCCCAGAAGGCGCAGGTTCTTCAGGTCTGGGTCTGTATCACAGTCTAGGAACTACGTCAACCCGGCATCTCAGTCAGACACTTTTCTCGACGTGAGCTACCATTCTTTCATTGTTTTAATTTCTGTTGTTTTGATATTTCTTTTTGAATTATTCAGAAAATCCTTGAGCGTTCCGTCGCTGCTCTGGAACTTTCAAATTCCCTCCTCCAAACTTCTATGTCGACGAATTCCAGCGTTTCCAATGTCCTTGCGTCAGATCCGGCGGCGTCAGACCGCATGCTCGACACGCAGGCTCGCGTGCTCACAAACCGCATACGCGATAACCACGGTGTGCATGAACGGTGGATGGATGATCTGGACGATCTTTCGCGAGACGTCAAAGCGCTTTACGACGACGACGAGCCAGGTCCCAGTGTCCCGACGTCTAAATGTGCCAGCGAAGCAGTTATCGACTGGGACGCCTGACATTTCTGTCAGCAGGAGCCTTCCTTCGTCTGGTCTGCACAGAAAACAGCCCGTTTCCTCGCCAAACTTGCAGAGGCGCCGTAGCTCTATCACTGATTCAGGCCGCCTTCGTTTATCCCCGTCTGAACAGCATCGTCTGCAGGCGCTACCGCCCAGAGCCTTAACGCAGTACGTTAGCGTGGGTGCTGACTTCGAGTCCACCTCAGACGCCTCCCCCATCTTTCTTCCATCGACTCTTGGCCTCCGCGCGGCTGCTCACTTGTCCGACTTCAATCTATCTTCACCCTCTCCTTCCACTTCGACGTTATCTCCACCCTCTCCTTCATTTGGTCCTTCTGCATATTCTTCGCTTGCTCGCCACGCGAGTTCTCCGTCTCCGTCGAAATCTCCGTACGTCTCTCATATACGTAAATTAGTATATAATCTGACGTATAGGTGTGCATGTGCGCTATTTACGTTTATAGAAGAACTTCGCGATCGTCGAGCCGAACGCCCACTTATCGCCAGAGGTCGCGTTCACGGTCTTCCAACCAACCAGCGTCCCCGCAATTGGTACCTCGCCTCATTCCCTCTCCCATTGAAGAACTGCCCTCTCAGTCCGATTCCTCGACGTCTGAGAGCATCCACCCCTACCGTACCGTTGAATCGCTCCGCAAAATTCTGGACGAACAGCCCATGTCTCCAGACCCGAAGGCCAAGCAGCCCGAAAGCAGATCGCCAGCATTCACACCTCGGACGCCTCCGGTTACCCCAGTGACAAGCACGTCGACGACGACCACTAGCATTTCCCGCCTCTTTACGAAGGGTGCACATTCAACGTCTACGCGGGCGCCCTCGCCGCCAAGACATTCGTCGCTTAAACAGCGCTCATCCGCACCCCCTTCGATACAGACAGACACATTTTCGCCAAATCTGAATATCTCAGAGCTTACGGGTCCCGCATCAGCGAGCGCGAGCGGGGCGTCCTCCGGCCGCTCGACGCCGCGCACCGTCGCGTTCGGGCCACTCCCGGAGTCGTATGCGGGCAGCAAGCCCGGCGGTGCACCGACCAAGTTCCAGGAGCAGAAGGAGGCGAAGGCAAAAGCGAAGGCGCGCTCCAAGTCCAAAGCAGGGGGCGGGAAAGGCCGGAAGGACGGCGAGAACAGCTGGTGGACGACGTGGCTGACAGGCGGGAGCGTACTCAGCATGAGCGCGACTCGGCAAGAGGAGCACGCGGATGACCGTTTTGCGCGGTCGTGGGGCCGTCCGGGACTCGGGTTCGACGATTGGGCGGTATAAGGCCGGGCGCCTTCGTCCCGCGTGTATGTTATTTCTACTTCTACGGAAGGTAACGACGTGTTTTACGATGCGACACGTACTTTTTATTCCTCACATCTACCTTCGTCTCTTATTCATTCATTGCTTTGGCACAATCTTTCATTTTCTCTTTTCTTTGTGCACTCGACGCAAGTTCTTTTTCTTTTCTACCCCTTCCTCTCTCGTCGCATTACATCTTGCAGATGTTGTAGTGAAGCAATCGCAGACTTTCTTGTGAGGGTTTTTATCCCCCGAACCTGCCGTGTATCATTGTACCCCGCATCTTCTCCCATTTTTATTCGATACCGGAATTTTGAACCTTGATACCACAATCTGTGTGGACCCTCGAAAATGACAAGTAGTTTGGAGAGCATATTTATTTGTCGCATAGGCATAGGCATAGAAGGCGGATTATAACTATAGCACAATATGGACTGATAGAAGTGTACAAACGAGCCGCTGAAGGAAATCAAAGAAAAATAAAACAAAATGATAAAACGACGATAATGTCAATGAGATAAAATACACCACAATAGATCAAAGCCAGATGAGAGCACAGACTGCAACGGCGGCACTGAGCGGCCCGACGAGCAACGCCACGGTGAGCTGCTGGCAGCACACATCGCGCTTATTCCGGGCCTCGGCGTGCGCACGCTCCTTGCGGTCGTTCCTGATCTCCTCGGCGAGCAAGGCGTTCACGTCGGTGACGGGGACGTGTTCGCGCGCGGGCTGGACGTCACCGCGAGGGGGAGAGCTGTGCGGGAGGGCGGCTGTAAGGGACCGCCGCGGCGGGCGAGGGCCGTCGCCGCGCTCGGGCGAACGGTTGACGAGGTGGCGCACGGCGTCCCTGTCGCGTCCCAGCACCAGGAACGCATTCCCCGGCTCGCGCGTGGGGTGCGTCGCGCGCGCGGCGGGCAGGACGCCGGCGTGCAGCCCCTCGCGCCGCGCGCGCTGGCGCATGAAGGGCACGTACTTCCCCGCGACCTCGTATATGCCGACGAGCGGCGCGGCGTTGCTCGCGCGCAGGAGCGCGCTGAAGGACGCGCTGGCGCTGGACTCGAAGGTGTGTGCGGAGGAGCCCGCGTCGGACGAGGCGTAGAAGGACTCGGGAGGAGAGGTGGGCCCGTGCCCGTGCCGCCGCCCGCGGAAGCCGATAGTTGAGACGTCGGAGCGGTACGTCCCGTCATCGTCGTCATCGTCCTCCTCTCCGACATCGTCTACCGTGTAATCAGGCTCGGTGTCGTATCCATCATAAGACGAGCCGATGCTGGACGCATGGTCGTACGACGGAGTGATACTCGGCGTATGGTGCAAGCGGAGCCGCTCCGCGAGCGTCGCGGGCCCCGGAGACTCGCTCCCGAGGCGCTCGCGTCGGATAAAGCGCTGGGAGACGCTGTGCTCCGGGAGGATAAGGCTATTCGACACGCCGATCATCGTCGGGGCGCCCTGCAAGGGCGCGGATGCGCGGCGGCGCTGCGTCCCCGGTGCGCCCGCGTCGTACACGAAGGCATGGCCTGATCCATGGCTAGGCGCGGAGGCTGCACGGTCGCCCGGTTGGTGGAGCGCGGCGCCGTCGCCGTCGTCGTCCGGCTCGATCTTGGGGCCTAGGCGGTCGAGGAGGGAGCGCGACGCGGGCGGAACGGAGGCCTCGCTGGGGCAGTCGTTGTAATCAAATGTGCCGGGCATGATGGGGCGGGGCGCGTCGCCCAGGAGGAGGGAGCGGAAAAGCGGGGGCGGGGGCGAGGAAGCGGGTGCTGGAGACGAGGAGTCGGGGGGCAGGGAGACGGGAGGCGAGGATCGTGGCTTGCAGATTCCCCGGGAGTGGCCTTTCATGGGTTCGTTGCATGTACGGCAGCGGCGCTCCTTGCGCGTATTTGTGGGAGAAGAGCTTGGGGAGTCCGAGGGAGAGGAGGAGGCCATCATTTTCGGTTGAGGGACGCGATCTGGCCTGGATTTTGGGTTTATGAGGGTCGATTACAGTTGGATTACAGCCCAGGCGGTGGCTGCCAGCGTATAGAATATGTTCGCGGCAGCGTCGACGATGCAGAGCGCAACGTCGTCAAGACGGAAGACGGAAGAGGGCGTGGTCGTCGTGGTTAGTTGAAGTTGCCCTGAGGGAAGATAGGAAGCCCTACAAGCCTGACCGACCCGCCCAGAGTGGCAAAATCAGTACAATCATAACCGAGACGCGTCGAGCTAGAAGTTATCAAAGTCTCGACTACAAAAAAATGAACTTTGTACAATGTTCATTATTTTTTTATCATTTCACGAAAAGGCCAAGTACATCCACGCTGCAATCGCACAAACAGCTCCCCCGCCCACCGCAGTGGACACCGACCGTTTGCTACCCTTCACGTCCTTCTCCACCTCTCTAAACAACTCTTCAACTGAACTACTGTCTTTCCCGATAACAAGCCATCCGTCTCCAGTCGTTCCGTCTGCATATTTCGGAGCGATCACCCGCGCATGGAACTTCAGCCGCTTCGCATTCTCTTCTAGTTCTCGTATATCGCTCATATCAACCGTGAACACGCTCGCTATTGGTTTCTTCGACTTCTCAGAGAGCGATGCGAAAAAGTCGTCTCGCTCAGCGACGCTCGACGTCCGTCCGAGTGGCTTGGCCGTCCTTGCGGACGATCGCTTCCGGCTCGTTTCCTTGTTGGACGGAGCTTCCAGGAGCAGGTCAAACACGCTCTGTGCTGACGAAGGCGTGACCGGTGGGCGCGACAGGCGCTTGTGGCTCCGGCGCGAAGGAGAAACTGAGCGTGGGACGTTCTCCAGCCACCTCTCGATATTGGCGCGCGTTGCTTTCTCGTCCACCTCGACGACTGTGTTCGTCATCATCCCCGGCTGTCCCAACACCTCCAAAGCGGCCTTGTCTCCTGAGGCTAGTGAAACGAGCGTCTCCGCTGCTTTGGGAGGGACTACCGACGACCGCCTCTTCGTCCTTCGTTGTTTATCTTCCTCCTTCTCTTCTTCCGAGTCGTAGACGTTGTCGATGCATAGGCTCTTGAGCTGCGCGGAGAGATCGCTCGGCTCGTCATTCGAAACAACGACAGCCAGCTCGGTCGGCGTGCACTGTCCGCGCCGGTGACCAAGCATAGGCATACCACACTTTGAGCAATGCGGCTTCTTGCGCTGAGTGGGCGTCTGTGGGGTCTCGTCGACTGCAGAGCTCTGTTTGGCGGGACGAGGTGTAGAGAGCATCGTTGCAAAGTCCTCGAGGGTGTCGCAACAGAGAAAGTGAGCTGCCTTGAAGCCTTATAAGAGAACAAGCCTGCCGGACAAAGAATCCCAGTTCACGCTTGGGCCACGAGGTGGAGTGAGTAAACTATTACAGTACATGGTCGGGAGTAACGAACAACCAGTGCTACCAGCCGACACTTCTGAATCGGAGGAACTCGATGACAAAGCAGTATGATTCACGTGACATGATCTGCACCGAAATTTTGAAAAAGCTTGAGCAACTAGAGATCAGTCTGGCGACCATGAGCGCGACGCTGGGCGATCCTTACTTGCTTGCCACTTACGCGCTTCCGTCAAAGTCAGCGAAAGCGAAAGGAAAATCAGTCGCGGCGGACGAGCATCCCTACGTCTTCGCCAGTCACTCTGCTGTGCCGAAGCGCGATGATGGCCAGGTCACCTTAGCCATCCAGGGCGATGGGATTCACGTATACGATGTATGTCTACCTGGTTGTTCTTTGGTATCGATATGCAGCTAAGCCGACTCTAGCTCGCAGACCTTCATCCCATTTCTTCTCACACACTCGGCCCCTCCACGAGCTTTGCGTCCGCTCCCGCCACCGTGGTCGCTGTAGAGGACGAGAAGAGCTTCCGGAGAACGTATGTCACCATACAATGTTCCCAGGAAGCAAAAGCCGAGGATGCGGGGAAGATTATCTGGTCGTGGAAGGAGGAGATATCTAGAGACATCGGGTCCTCGCAGGACAAGAGGTCTACCACGGTGAGCCCTCCTCAAATCATGGACTCCTATGCTTTCTGATGCCTTTTAAGCTCCCGCATGAGGCAGCCTATGTCCTCGCCCCACAAAACTTGGACTCCGTTTTGGTAGTTGCGAGAAACGGACGTTTGACGCAGACAGACCCGGACCTTAATGTGCTAAATAGCTGGGCACCACAGGACGCCTTGCAAACAGTTGTCAAGTTATTCGCTTTCGCACGACGAGACTGTCAGTTCATTTCGGGAGGGGTTCCTCCAAATGGCGTTGTATTGCTTATGTTCGTGACGCGCGGGGAAGACTTGTTTGTCCAGATAATTGCTTTCGGGCACGAGAGGGAGATGGTTGTTCTGGAGCCTCTGATAATTCCCATTGAAAGCGTCGATGACATTGTCGACGTTTCCTGCGATGCGTCTGGTCATGCGAGTATTCTTGGTGAGACCTAACTGCTCTGTTTCTTATATTCCTGCTTACAATGATTTTTCAGAATCGAATGGGTTATGGTCTCCTTACAGAATCGACACCAGAAATGGAAAAATGAGCGTCACGGCTACTCCGAGCTGTTTGCATCTCAAAGGACTCGACTTTATCTCCAAAAAGAAATTAAAAACGCGCAGTCAAGTGTCCCTGCTCAGCCTCGGCTCAGCATATGTCCTCCTTGCTGGTATCACTGCCGCTCCGGAGATCGCATTATTACTCTGGGATATACAGTACGGAGTGCTTCTTCACTCGCACATGCTCCCTGTTCCCTCGACACTCGAGAAGAATCCGTCGGCGATAGCAGTTTCTCTTGTACAAGGCAGCTCGACACAGGCACTTGTAGTCCTTTCACCAGCAAATATCAAAGCGGGCTCGAGCCAGCTCAGGTCAAGCGTCCTTGTCGTACCGTTCGCTGTACCTCGGATTTCGACCATTGCCGGGGCGATGGGCCGCGCAGCGCAAGGCGCGCCGTGGCTGGAGCCAGAACACCGCGCAGCACCTAGTCAAGACGCCGGTGCCTCGCCGTACGACTCGGGAAAGGAGACGCTGCTGGAGAAATTGCAGGACGCAGTCGAGGAAGAGAGGATTGCGGACGCCGACAAGCTCTTCTTCGAGTGGGCGAAGCGCAAGGATGACAGGTGGAAGGGGAAGGCTGTTGCGTCCGCGCCGGCGGGTGACGGAGATGCTGACGGCCCCCAGGATGCCGATATGGAGGAAGGCGATCCTTCGAAGCCGCAAGGGGAGACAAAGACCGTTCGTATCTTTTCTATGATACCCAGTAGTTCGTGTTCGCTTACGAGTTTACCTTCCAGAAACCTATCCGTAGCGCATTCGACCATGCCTTCGTCAAGCGCGTCCTCCAGATCGTCCTTCAGCCAGAGGATCCAGCTGGCAAGCCCTACTCACCAAAAATATGTCGTTATCTCTTGACGCGGCATCTCGCCAGCAACAATATGATCGACGGCGGGCTCTTATCCGTTTTGCTTCAGCATAATGACTGGGTGAGAAGACTTATTGTGTGTCTCACCTTCGCTGCTAATCTATATTTCTCGTGCAGGAATCGATACGCGAATGCCTCTTCAAAGTGATTGACATACCAGAATCCGACTTGATACGGACGTTGCACATCGTGGTGCAACAGAATCGCGCGCGGTCTTCGCTCGAGGAGGACGATGCCATGGCCGTCGACCAACCGAAAATACCTGCGACGAACTCGTTCCTCGCGTATATCCTCGAGTACCCTGCGTCACCGCTTGCATGGCGTAAAGCGCTCCGCGAGCATTTCGCGGACGCCGAGGACCTGGTGTGCCTACTGAATGTGCTCGATGAGTGGGTAGCCATCCATACGGCGAAAGACCTGCCGCTTGGTCTCAGCGAGGTTACGGTGAATGAGCATGGCATTCCGGTGGTAGCGAGCGCGGTGAACAGAAAGCTAATGCGCACGAAGGGCATCCTGCTGCCCACCATGGAAAACGTGCGTAAAATCGCTCGAGTCATTCTTTCAAAAGTGTCATTTTACTTATCGCTTCCCCATGTCCACAGATACTAGGCTTCCTCCAGGCGATCCTCGACTCGTCCTTCCTGAGGCTCCTGCAGAGCCCGTCCTCACATGCGCTTATCCAGCGCCTGTCGGAGAATATCACGCCGCACGTCACGCTGAGCGCGGACCTCGAGTCCCTGCGCGGACCGCTCGCGCCCTTCGCCAAGGCGCAGATGAAGGCCCTCGCGGAAGCGGGGAGCGGGCGGACGAAAGAGAGCGTTGACTGGCGGAAGCGGCGGAGGCAGGCGCAGGAGCAGAGCGCGATCAACCTGGGGCCGTACCAGGTCGAGGAGCTTGTTTTCTAGGCGCATATATTTTTTGTACTTGAAGGCTGTTTGTGAAATTTTGCTTTGTTGTTCTTTTACAAGCATTGTTCTCTGTGTCATCTTTTGCTCGAATGCGTTGAAGATTGGACTCTAAGTTTACCTCCTGAGGATTTTCGTTGATTTTCGCGACGATCAAATGCTGTGCAGACTATTTTCGGCGCCTATTGTCAGCTTCCATCTTGCATATACGTTGCCCGTCTAAAGCCGTCCCTTTCACGTCGCGTTTACCATGGCCTTCTGTGTCGCGGTCCTGACTGGTAATGCATATGCTTTGTGTGAGCGGGCCTGATCGCTGAAGTGATCTGTATAGTCAGCGATACCGCGTCCAAGGATGCATCGGGAGACAAGTCTGGCCCACTCATCGCACAACTCGTCGCCGAGAAGGATTTCGCAGTCGCCGAGACGCGCATCGTCCCAGATGACGAGGAGCTCATCAGGGAAAGTGTGAAAGCTTGGAGTGCGACGGGCGATATTGATTGGATCATCACGACTGGCGGGACGGGCTTCGGGATCAGAGATAGGACGCCGGAGGTGAGTTTCGAAGGCGAAGATTTTTGACAGTAATTTAACTGAACGGAAAGGCGATTAGACCCATCCTAGAGCGCGACGCACCGGGGATCGTGCACCTTCTCCTCTCCGCTTCGCTCGCGCATACGCCCCTCGCGGCGTTGTCACGGCCAGTCGCGGGCACCGTGCGCGGCAGCCACACGCTCGTTGTCACCCTCCCGGGCAGCGCGAAGGCTGTGCGCGAAAACCTCACTGCTCTCCTAAATGCTGGTGTCGTAAGCCATGCTCTGGATCTGCTGAGGGGCGGTACGGGGAAGGAGGTGCATTCTGCGCTGGCGGAAGGCCGGGATCCTGGTTTGGCAGGTAATAGGCACGGACACGAGCACGGACATCACGAGCATCACCACCATGATCACCACCACAATTCTCATAAACACGCATCTCATGACGGGAACTTCCCAGGTGAGTCTTCTGGTTTTCGTACTTAGCTGCTTTGATTTACCGAATACCGGACGAAAGCGGCCTCAAGACATAGGATTTCTCCGTATGCCCTAATCTCGTATGAGATGGCTCTCGAGACTATTTACCGTCTAGTTCCCAATACCGAGGTGGAAAGAACACCTGTCAGTTTTCTTCCCCTTAATTGGAACCAAATTCATCGACCGTTTTGCCTCAAAATACTATCCAGGTAACTCCGGCATTGAAAGGCTCCCTCCTCGCCGAGGATGTTTACGCACCGCATGATGTGCCTGCCTCTACGACGACGAACATGGACGGGTACGCAGTGCGGTGTATGCAGCACTCATGAATTTTGCGTACCATTCGCTCATTCTGATTTTTCCAAACAATTCTCAGCAAGCAATGCGCCTGGACTATATCGCGTTCTAACCCCACAGGTACACGCTCTCGCGACGCCTTTACCTGAGGGATCCATCTACCGCATCAATACCGGAGCCCCCCTGCCCGCAGGCACGGACAGCGTCGTCATAGTCGAAGAGACCCAGCTAGTCACTTCCACACCCGACGAGGAGGAGTCGGAAGTGCGCACGCTCGTGCAGACGTCTCCGGGCGAGAATGTACGCGCTCCGGGATCAGATGTGGAAAAGGGCGATCTTGTGCTGCAGAAAGGCGAGCTTCTGACCGGGACCGGAGGCGAGATCGGCACACTTGCGTTCGTCGGGCGCAAAGAGGTTTGTTTCTATACTGGCGATCATTGGCGACGACACTTAAATACTGAGCATTTTTAGGTCGCGGTATACAGAAGACCGGTGGTCGCGATCATGAGCACGGGAAACGAGCTCGTGGATCTGCAGGGCTCATCGCTCAAAGGAAGTGCAATAGATCAAAAGTCCGGCGAAAAATGGACTGGCATCTGGGACACGAACCGGCCATCGTTACAAGCTGCACTCGAAACGATGGGATACGAAGTAATCGACCTGGGCATTGTGAAAGACAAGTTGCGTGCCTTCCCTTCTGAATTTCTAGAGGGCGCCTCATAGTACAAGCAATCCAGTATTCAAGCGCATGTCGATACACTTAAGGATGGCCTATCCCGCGCCGACCTCGTGCTGACAACAGGCGGTACATCGATGGGTGCATCGGATTTGCTGAAACCGGTCATCGAGAAGCACCTCGAAGGCACGGTCCATTTCGGACGCGTCACCATAAAGCCCGGGAAACCTACGACTTTCGCGACCATCCCCGTAGATGTGAATGGCCACAAGACAACGAAGGCGATTTTCGCGCTCCCTGGGAATCCTGCGTCGGCCTTGGTGTGCTTCTACATCTTTGTGGTCCCTGCTCTGAGGAAGATGGGTGGGTGGGCAGAAGCAAAATGCCAGCTGCCGCGCGTGCGCGTCCAGGTGAGTGTGTTCTGCCCATGATTTAGGAAATAGAGCGCTGATGTTTTCAAAGGTTATGGATTCTATGCGTCTTGACCCTCGTACCGAGTTTCATCGAGTTATCATCAGCGCTGGGCCTGACGGACTCAGGGCAAAGACCACAGGCGGACAGCGCTCTAGCCGCGTAGCTAGTCTGAGCGGGGCGAACGGACTGGTCGTATTACCTCAAAAGCAAGAAGGAGGGCCGACAGAGTTGAAATCCGGGGAGATGGCTGATGCAGTTCTCATCGGTGAAATTCGGATGGAGTAAGTTCCCACTATTCTCAAAGCACGATTAGTATGTGCATGTATATCACTTTACAGTTTGTCTTTTTGTTTTTGTTTTGTTGTTGTAAAATATGAGAGTCTGTAGGCATAAAAATAGATTGGTTTTCAATACGTCCGTTCGGCGTAAGATATGTATTGCAGGATGAAGACAATACGGATACAACAGATTAAATCATAAGCTTTTCAATAGCATCCTTGATAGCTCGGATCTGGACGTTAAGCTCGTTCGTTTCATTCGAGGTTACGCTCGCAGCGATGACAGGCCTCGTCACGTTGCAAGCCCGGCCCAGAGCTGCCTTACTCGGTACGAAAATGTACGGGACATTCCATAGAGGCATACTCTCAGACTACAAGCAGCTTTCGAATTGCGACTGCATACCTTGTCCTCGCACAGAAGAGGGAGGTGAAGAAGAATCTCGATGGGCTCGGTGTCAGCGGTGAGGATAATGAACTCTGCGATGCCACGGTTCAACGTCTTTGTAGCTATAGCGGATTAAGTCAGTACAAGTTGGAGTATTTATAAAGCACGACTCTGACCTTCATTGGCACCCTTCTTGAGCTGCTTGTAAGAAGAAGCCTGCTGGACGAGGTCCAAGATCTTTGAAAGAAAAAGCAAAGGCAAGTCAGGAGAGTAAGTATGCACGAAACTATTCGCAGACGAACTTGGTTAGTCAGAGTGGCGTCTGAGAGAGGCCAAGCCTTCTCTTTCTGCGCATCAGCCATTTTTTGTAGCAACCTCACGAAATTTATGATCCTTGGTCGACGTTTGAAGATGGAGTCGAAAAAATAAACGCGTGCTTCGGAAGACGGGTGTCGATCATTACTGCCAAATATGGAAGGTTATCCCACGAACACGGTGCCTGATTAGAAAGTCCGTAGCTCTGACGAAACCGCAGCTCTACGTTACTTTGCTGCACACTGCACATCCTGAGCTCGACTGAGCTGCGATATACCCTCAAGCCGAAGGACTGATACCAATGTACTGTTAGTGCTAAGAAATCAAAACCATGCACACCCTCAAAAACTCGAGCCCCGTGGTCATCGAGAGCCCCGAGAGCCCGGGCTCGGGCTCAGCGCTCCCGTTCCCCATCCTCCTTCTGTCGGGCCTCTGTACTGCATTCGCAGTATTTGTCTCGGCCATGTCCATCTTCCTACACCTCAAGAATTATAGAAAGCCCATGCTTCAGCGGTGAGTGCTCTTAATTTGACGCGACGAGCGGACGGAGGCAGAGTTTGGGTTTGGGCTCTTTGGAGACCGGAGTAACTGTGTTCGACCAATTGCTCTGGTGAGTCTGTCATCCCCAGACGCTGACGTACCATTTTTTCTCTCCTGTAGAATGGTTATTCGTATCATGTTGATGGTCCCTTTCTATGCCGTGGCCTCCCTCATCTCGCTGTTCTCTCTCAACGCAGCCTTTGTTATTGACGCGATCCGTGACATATACGAGGTACATCTTATAATTTTTCGAGTCAGATTTGACGTCTTGCTGACTATGCAACCACTCTAGGCTTTCGTAATTTATTGCTTCTTTAATCTCCTATTGGGTTATTTAGGAGGAGAACGCTCTCTTCTTATTCTCCTGCACGGGCGTGAACCAAAACACTCTGTTTTCCCAATAAGCTTATTCAAGAGAGAGATCGACGTTAGCGATCCATACGTGTTCCTCTTTTTAAAGAGGGGTATTATTCGTATGTTCCTTTCTGTTCTTTTAAATTTCTTATTGTTAGATGCTGAGCTAAACTTCAGAGTATGTCGAAGTCAAGCCGATACTTGCAGTTGCTACTCTCATACTGAAGGCTATTGGCAAGTACAACGAGGGTGACCTTGGAGCAAAATCGGGCTACCTGTATATCAGTGTTGTATACAACGTCAGTATCTGTCTAAGTCTTTACTGTCTCGCTACGTTTTGGATGTGCGTAAACGAAGATCTCAAACCTTTCCGGTTCGTTTTATCTTTGTTCTTGACGAGTCCATGTTACTTACATATATGTTCAGACCTATGCCTAAATTCCTTTGTGTCAAGGGCATTTTGTTCTTCTCTTTCTGGCAATCAATTGGGATCTCTATTCTTGTTGCTGCAGGAGCAATAAAGCAGCTCGGACCATATACAGATAGCGAGCACATTTCCCTAGGGCTCATAGACACGCTCATCTGCTTCGAAATGCCCTTGTTCGCGATCGCGCATATGTATGCATTCTCGCACACGGACTACATCGATCGCAAGTCCGTGTACGCGGCACGTATGCCAATGTACTATGCCTTCCGAGATGCATTTGGGTTGAAAGACGTTGTGGAGGACTCGAAAGCCATCCTTCGTGGTGAGGGCATGGATTATAGGGAATTTGAACCCGCGGAAGGATTCATCCACCAGGGCAGTGGCCGCGACAGGCGGATCAAAGCAGGTCTACGCTATGCGAAGGGTGGTCAGAAAAAATATTGGCTTCCTATGCCGGCGGATGTGACAGAACGAGATGGAACTTCCAACAGAGCCGCCCACAATGTTGGAATCAACGACGACGAGGAAGATGTTTATGCACCTCTTCTGGAGGATCAGGCGGCGGCTGTTATACACGATGGCTACGATGTCCGTGATTCTGCTCATGAGAAGGCTATGATTGAGCGGAGAGGCTTCGAGCTTCCCTTTGGCGACCTAGACGAGGAAGAAGAGGTGCTCTACCACCACAGCCGCAACTATCTCTTTGGCGATTATCTGTATCCTTGCATCGATGCGAGCTCCGAGTTCGCTCGTCGGACGATGTGGGAGGAAGAAGAGCGTATCTTACGGGACGAGCGGGGAGCATACTTCTCTCCGGTTCGTAGTCCGCATGCTCTGCTTGCTGGCGAGAAGCGAGGTGGGGGTTATGGCGCCGTACAAAATCTATCGCATACCATGAGTCGACATTCATCTGCTAGTGACTCAAGTGGATCTGGCTCGGCAAAAGGCAAAGGCAGGGCGCACGGAAGGCATGTCCGCGAAGCGGACAAGGCTTGGAACAACGTCGGCCCAGTAATAGATAAGGCAGACAATGACACGCCAGTGTCAGAGGACGGTGTGCGACTCAGGTGGACGAAGGACCCGCGGCGCACCGCCAGTCCCAAAATACCTCGATCTCCGGCTCTGTCCGGGTCTCATTTGTTCCGGGAGACGCATACGTCCGCGCCGTCTTCATCGCCAGATCGCTCTGCGCCAGCGTCACCCGCTAAGGCCAAGCGCGCACGAAGGCTACCACTGCCGACGGATGCAGTCGATCTCGTTGTGGAGAACTCCGCTGCGGTGGAGGCGGGGGCGAGCCACGAGCACCGGCAAGGAGAGCCGGCGATGCGCGGCACGGGCTGGCGAACGGCGTTCACGCAAGGGCATCTCGTTCCAAACGAGAAGGTTGAGCAGGAGGGCCTGGAGGACGTTGGGGGTGTCGAACCGACGAGCGAGGCGACTAAGCACCCGGAGTCGTGGCGGGACGACACGATCGTGGAAGTAGCTGACTTGGGGGTTGCGCGCGCAGCGACTCCCCCTCCCCATGCGCGGGTTGAGGCGCCCGAAAGCAGTTTGCTCCCGCCGCACGAAGAGAATCCTTGGGCTTGATTGACGATGTATACATTCATTACTGTCCTCTTCTCATTTGTAGCAACAGTTCAAACATGGGTCAAATAAATTATTGCGCACTTTTTGCATCCTGATGATCTGAATGTTATAGAATGAGAATACATATGTTGATATCAAATACACAATGCTATAGAGACGAGGAGGAATCGAAGTCCAACTTTTTATGAAGATACATCATAGCCCATTGTCTAGCAAGGCAAAGGTTAGCTGAAGTGAAGAATATCTGAAGATATATGGAGTTACGCACTAATGTGTCTAGCTCATCCTGGAGAGCCTGCAGTTCTCTTTCAAGATCCTGTCGCTGTCCTGTGAGTATCCGCAGCCTCCTTGCCTCCATCCTACTCTCAACTCCTCGATGTGCCGTTGCTTTCGTGACATGAGCGTGGTCGGCCTAGATCGAGTTCACTGGCTGCATCTGGATAAGCTGAAGGGGAAGACACACCTTCGTCTTTAAGGAATGGTGCTTTCTTTCGAGCGCTTTCAAGCCCTTCTTCGCACGCTCAACAAGTTCAAGGATCTCTGGCTCAATCTCTTCCGTGAGGTCTTCCTTGTACTTCTTCACTATCGACTCGTTGACAAAAACGAATACCTGCATTTAAAACCATAAGTTGAAGTGTTTACAGAGTCATGAATTAAGACACTCACGCGTTGACTATCGAGCACACGGCTCATACGCGGGAGGTCAAAGGTACCGTTGCGGAGGAGCTGCTGCGCGTCGTGCGTTTCGGCACAAACATCGGAGAGATTATTAACACAGTCGAATACACTCGGGCTGCACGACGCAGAGCTATCCGCCCTGAGATGTGAGCCGCCAGTAAAGATGGACTCGCGCGGGACGCGACTGAGATGCGACATGAGCGAGGGAAACCCGGCGGGCGTATCGCAAGGACGCGCATGCCCAAACGGGCGCAAGCACGCGGCAAACACCGAGGCGCCTATATAACGCAAAATTTTGCGGCTTCCTCTCTTTCTTCATGGTGTCTCGCCGACCGCACCGAAGCTCCAGCCCCTCTCGCGGGCGCAGCGCGCGTATGTGTCGCTCGTGGTGTTATTGCATTCTGGTTGGCAGAGCGAGGCGTCCCTCTTTTCCGTTCATCGGTGAGGAGGTTGATGCTCACCAGATTCATGGTCCTCCGGCCGCGGCCTCTGTACTCGTCTGCATCCTGCGCGTGGCTGAGTCTGCCTTCTGGGTATTGATTCGTCGCAAACGGGAGAGAGTGTGGGGGCTACGGGCGGGGCGCTGGGCGTCATATTCCTGTACCTTCTGTATCAAGCTACTATGTGGCATTGACGGTCTGGTCAAACCATGACGCATACATATCTTCTCGCTTCCTTTTCTTTTCTCATTTTTTGTCTTCCTGATTATATATTGCAATAAATCTCATGACAGAACTCCCAGATGTCAAAGATAATAAATAGTGAAATCTGTCAAGTTCTGGTGTTTACTTCCGCCGGTCATCTCGATCCCGATACTCGCCCTCATCGTCACTGCCTTCGCCAACATCGAAAATTGCGTCGTTTTCTTGCACTCGTCCTTTTCCCTTGAAGTTTCCATTCCCATCGTCATCGTCAAGTTCCTGTCCTCCGATGCTCTGGCTCAATGGGATTGCTTCCTCCGTAGATCCGATTGACAGATTATTCGTCCGTCGCCGACGGCGACAGAGCAAGATAAGACCAATCGCTAGCGCGATTAGAACAAGAACGAGCGCTGCAGAGCCCGCGTTGTAGTACGCTTCAAACAGCATAATTTAGCATTTAGCGGGAGCGGCTTGGGCTGATACGCACCTTCCCACATTGCTTTATCTTGCTCGGGAGTCTTGCCCGGGGGCACTGGGATAAATGCAGTGTCGTCTTCTCCCTGTAGGACTGGCATTGGCTTCTCATCCGCTCCGAGCTTACTCGGGATGCGTGCCGACCCATCTGTGATGGCAGAGAAGTTGACACCCATGAAACGCAGGATCATGTCGTGGGCGACGGACGGGACGTCAAACGGCACCATGTGCGACGAGTTAAAAATCTTGACGTAGGTAAGGTTGCGAGACTCGACCCAGGTTCCGGCTGGCACATTGTCGACGGACCATGTTTGCGTTTCTACTGTCTGCAGGAACGAAGCAGTCAGGCTCTGTCCTTTGAAAAAGTTCAGACATGTAGCTCACCCCAAGACCCTTCTCGCCGCTCCACTCCATGTCTCTTATCAGGCTCTCAATGCCCATGTAATTGCAGATGAAATCCTGGTCGCCTGCAAAGAGCATAACTGGCAACTTCTCTATCAGTTTTGACAGGATGGTGATCGAAGACGGGGAATTGCGATTCCGCAGTTCGCGGCCAACACGCCCGTCGCATTCTACCCAGGACTCTGACTTCGCGTCGGCGTGAAAGGCCCGTACAACGTCTTTTCGCTGCAGACAACAATACACTCAGCGAAAGCAGTTATTTCAAGTAAATAGCTCTTACGTCAAGGTACTTCGTCACATCAGGTAAGTCAGGTGGCCAGTTCATGCCACAAGCAGGTGCTTTGTCGTACAATCGCACGTCATACACATTCATACACATTTCCTCTCCGTCAACACTTCAGCTCGAGTCAGTGATTGTTTCGTGTTAGTTGTATCAGGGACTCACACTGTTGAGTGAGCAGTTGCAATGGAGGTGACTAGGCCCTCGCATTTAGAAATCTGAATAGGTACAGGCCCTGTCACACGATCATATTCAACGAGACAGTCGTCCGTTTCCTTCTTGATTTGTTTCCACGTCTGAGAAGCACAGCTTCAGTTTAA
Organism: Phellopilus nigrolimitatus; assembly: GCA_021029095.1. Taxonomy (NCBI): domain Eukaryota; kingdom Fungi; phylum Basidiomycota; class Agaricomycetes; order Hymenochaetales; family Hymenochaetaceae; genus Phellopilus; species Phellopilus nigrolimitatus. The sequence goes on along the minus strand of JAJOHG010000003.1, from coordinate 386,274 downwards.
TATGGTCTGTGACTAGTGAGGAGGCATAGCGGTATAGGAAAGGCGCACATCGGAGTTTTCTTCAATAAGACCGTGCTTGACGGAATAATCGAGGTATGCGGGGTATTGGTGCCTTGCATCGATCCATCCGTTGCCGATTGCCAGACCTTTCAGTTGAGTGCCCAGGTTTGAAGAGAGGATGGCATCACCTGAAAACAAAACTATCGTCAACAATTGAAATGAAATCTACATACTGAAGCTGCCATACCGATGTATGGGATGTATTGGCCCGCGTAACTCTCGCCGCTAATATATGTCTATAGCATACTCGGCATGTCAGTTTGATACATTCTTTTTTTATTTATTTTAATTTACGCACATCCATATGCGCGTAATCGGGGAAAATTTGGTAGAAATTACGCATGAACTCCACCACTTGTCCTGCAGCCTGTTAATTCGCCTATAAATCAGAAAGTGCTTATGGATGTAATTCCAGAATACCTACGTCAGATAGCTCGTGCACAAATCTGTCTGTGCTCGTATACGAATAGCCAGTGCCGGCCGGTTGGTCGACTTGTAACCAACTAAATCAATGCAGACAGAAGGATATCTTTTAAGATACTCACTATATACTATGTTTGTATATTCCTCCCACCCGCCTTCTCTCGTTTTAAGACCTCCCTTTCCGTCTACGCGGAACGGTCCAATCTCCATCATCAAACCGTCAAACGACGAGCATCCCGGACCACCCTGGCCAACACACTATCAGCTACAGACGTGAAGGATTCGGAATGACAGACGCACATTAAACCAAAAAATTATGCGTTCCTTGTCTGCCGTGCGCCGTGCTTTTATGAGTACGAAGAATAGGTGCGCGGACACAGTAGTCGGCGGGAGACGTGAGGCCTCTGGATCTGACGAGATATGTCCCGAATAGATGTGCAAAGGGTGCGCAGAGTCCTGATGCGAGTCTGGGAGCGAGGGGACGTAAAACGACGCAGCAGACGGTTCTATAGAAACCCATGAGCTGGATACGTATGGACAAAAGTCGACGAACGCACGGTCTGTAGGTGCTGAGCGCACAGGCTGCAACGACCAGGGCGTTAGAAGCCCAAAGGTAGAGAGCAGTACTCCGAGGGGCAGATTGCGAGCGCCACGCATTGTCGCGCGTTCCAAACGTGTCGTTGTCTGCTGGACTATTCTACACTCTTTATCACTTTGCACAGTAGACTGTTGGGGAGTCGCAGCGAGTGGCGTAGACTGGACCAGGAACTCCAGGTTCCTACAATCTATGACACACACGGGCACACGACGCGCAGCTGTAATGTACTGTCCGTGTCGTGCCAAGCCAAGCCCAACGTCGGGAAGCCTGAAGGTGAGAGACTACGGTGCAAGTAGACGGTAAGACACGACATACAATGATCGTAACGGTAGTCTATTTTTAGTTCACCAAATATACTTCCGCTGGACTCAATAGACGATAGCGTTTATTCAAAAACAGCAAAAGTATACATAAATATCGTCCATTACAATAAAAAATGCAGGTATTACAGATCGTATCCTACCGATAGCCATTACAAGCCCACCTTATCCAAAGGGAAATATCATATCTATCTTTTGCCCCCTTTCCGTTTACTCCCGCCGCTCTTCGCACCACTCTTTGTAGGAGTGTTCACTGCTGGCTTAGGAGGCGGAGGAGACGCTTCAAATTCCGATGCCTTGACAGCCGGCTTCAGCGCCGGAGTAGCTTTTGACGAGCCGAACAGGGACTTCGAATTGTGAAGAAGATTGACTATGAAAGATGCCAGCGTGCCTGTAACGACGAGCAAGAGCCAGCGCGGAACCATGACGGTGATGTCGTACATCTTGGTCAATATGATAGCGAAGTAGTCCATGATAAACTCTCTGGAAATCATGTCAGAAATTTAGGGAGATGGTAGTTGGTCAAAGCGGGAGTTCCTACCTGCTACCTCCTGGAGCGAATGCCGACCGCCATGGCTGAGTCTGCTCCCATGCGTCCTGCTTCAAGAACTCTCGAAGAATCTCGGGCTGCAAACGAATTTGACCGGGACGATAGAAACGCAGCGTCTGTCCCCTGTCTTTCAGGACGACAAGGAACGGTGCTCTGAAAACGAACATTATATTCAAAATGGAGATGAAGTAAAAGCAGTCAAAGCTCTGACCTCCAAACACCCCATTTCGTCGTAATTGCCGTAACGTTCATGTAATCGATTCGGCCCCAGCGCACATGAGGAAGGTCACCAGCATCTTCTGTCAGGTCGAAGGCCTTGTCGAACTGCTCGTCGACGAATCTCGATATGCCTTCACGTTGAGCAGCCGAAACTGAGCTATAAAATTTAAACAAAGAAAAGAAACGCTATCAGACAAAAGCTTGCAACAAAGTGAAAGTAGCTTGAACGCACATCACTATAAACCATAGTCTGTCCCTCTCTTCTTCCAGAGTCTCGAACTTCTCTTCGACAACAAGGTGCTCGAAGTTATCGTCTATTATGAGCGGGACGCGCTCGTCCCAGATCTTCGCCTGCTCGCGTGCCGTCTCGAGCTTCTCGGTAATATTCACGCCCGCACGACTGAACAGTGCCTTAACCGGTGCGGATTCAAGGTACGAAGAGAGATCGAACAACGACTTCTTCGCTGCAGGTGCAGCCGGTTTAAGTTCGCCAGCAGCGCTATCTGACTGTGAAGACGCAGCAGCCGTTGGGGAGGGCTGGTGGGAGTAACCGGTGACGCCCTTCGCAACTGGCTGCCCGGGCTTCCAGCCCTCGGAGAAGTATTGTGCGGATGCATTGCTGGTGACCGCGAGCATCGCGAGTACTAAGGAGACGACCTTCATCGCCGTCGTTCGAGGTCGTGGAAGGGGGAGAGCAAACACTGCAAGGTACGCGTTTATGGACTCGGATCGGAGCACATGGCCCTATCTAAAGAATAGGCTAACCACCCGATCTGGCAACCAAATGCATACTAGGGTCATTCAAAGTTGGAGCGGAACGACGTTCCACTCCTGTCGGCTGCCCAAAAAGGAAGGGATTATTCAGCACAGTACAAGCGGCGTTACATCACTTACCTGCCTCTGCAAAATTCAGACTCTTCAACAGCCCGGCCTCAATCCCTCGCTTTAGTTCTGAGAAGTTCTTAATATAATCTTGAGATGTAATATGTGTATAATGATTCCCTAAAATCATAAAAAAAATGGCTACATTGCAATGAGGCCAAATCAAATATGATGGTTGTTTGTCTTGAAAATTGGTGTCTTGTCCCTTGCTCATTTATCACAGCAGAGACTATGCTGGATGGTAGTCATCTGCAAGTTTTCAGCTTAATTTTTGTCTAGAGAATTTTGTCTGAAGATTTGGCAGGGCTTTTCTTTTTGTTGTAAAACCTCAAGGTTATCTTTTGACTGGTTACTATAAGCACAATGAAGGCAGAATCAGGTCAATGATAGCTTTATAGAGAGGTTATTTAGGGTGTCATATGTATCTTTGAGAAAAAAAAATCCTTGGAAAGGGAAAATCTATTCTGCAAGAGGAGGTCACTTGAAAATTGACAGACAATATATTTCAAAGGTCAGAAGTCCCCTAGATGTGAAGATGCTGGAAATATTTTCAGAATCATGCCGAAGAGAGTCGAAAAGCAGAACATATGCAGCATACAGGTGGGTGTAGAAATTGACGAACCGCGTAAGTGATTGGCGCTGCCAAAAAAGGAAGATAACAGGCTTTTCTTCCTTATTTGGCGCCGGTATATGCGTGATCGACGCCGCCAGAGCGCGGGAAGCAGGTGCGTGACGGTCTGTGACTCAGAGATATAAGCTGACGTAATTTTTACCTTGCTGGGCAGCCGACAGGAGTGGAACGTCGTTCCGTTCCAACTTTGAATGACCCTACTCCTCAAGTTTGTCTTTAGCTTCCATGGCTACTTACGCATCGGCCAAACGTGCTCGACAAGACCAATTCTCGGCGAGCTCATCTAGATCGCCTTCGCCGACGACGATGCCGACATCGAAGGCGCAGCGCGTCGCGAACCGCGCCAGTCGCGACGGCGCACCCCTATTATGCACGCTCCCGCCGACGTGCCACCCGCCGCACAACGCGCCGACCGCGCTTGCGAACTCGCAGGAGCTAGAGGCACACTACGCAAAGTATCATGCGCATGTATGCGAAGAAAGAGGATGTGCAGCGGTGTTCCCGAATGCTAGGTTACTCGAGTTGGTGTGTACTGCTTCACTCTCGTGCATAGTTCTTTACGGTCGAGTCAAAGGTCTCTACTAACTGTTTTATGCATATAGCATCAAGCGGAATGCCATGACCCTCTGGCACTTGTAAGAAAAGAACGAGGAGAGAAAATTGTGGGTATTACGCTTTATTCTTCTAGACCTCTCGGAATGACGAACCGATCTGCTCACATAACGCCAGTTTGCTTGCCATCTGGAGACTTGTCCACGTCTTTTTCTAAACCCGAAGAAACGAAGACTACATCTGATACAGGCTCATGGCTTTCCGAAAGAGTATTTCTTTGCGGTCACAAATAAGGGCGTAGGTGGTTTGTTGAAGAAGTGGGGCGAGGGCGCTAGCTTGATCAGAGGTTCATGGAAGGCACGAAGCGAACAAGTAGATGAGAAGTCTGCGGAAGGCATGGAAGTTGAAGATGAGGAGGACAGTGATGATGATACCGACGAAAGCAAGGACGAAGAAAAAAATCGGCAGGGACTATCAAGGATATGGTGTTGTCCTCTACTAATTCGCGTAAACCTGAAAGACCATCCACGAAAACAAGCCTATACGATCGAACAGACAGGTAAACCGTTACCTGCGGAGTCGACAGCTATACAGAAAGACACTTTCGACGCGCTGGCAAACTCTATGAATTCGCTTTCACTTGTTCCAACAAGTATTCGGTTTGGACGGGGCGGAAAGAGCGGTCAAGTGGTACGCCAGGCACAGGATAGGGATGGAAGTAGTAAACGTGCTAAGTAAACATTTTTACGTATGCAATCTCCTGCACCCCGCCCTAACCCTCCCTCACAGTCACGTCGATGACCAGGCTGCGGAGTCGTCAATGGATGCTGAAGCGACTATGCATTCTTCTGACGAGGACATAAGCATAAACATTGATGCTGCTCTCGAAGCACTCAAAGTCGAGGCATCTGCGACTTCTGCTGTGAAACAGAGTGGCCGGCGAGTGCTTCAAAACGGCGACATCGGTTCCAAAAGCACACCGGTGCTCGGCGGAGGCAGAGGCAGAGGCAGAGGTGGAAGAGGGAGCGGAAGAGGAAGAGGAAGAGGGCAATCCCGAAATAGAGGATGTTCTTCAGTAGCCTGAGCTGAAAAATCTGCTCGATTTACAGGGATGAGCTGGAAGTTATCTGTCGTCCTTCAGTTTTTTTTTTTTTTTTTTTTTTGCATCTCTAGTTACTAACTTGCTATGTCTGGATTCAGCTCTTTCCTGACGAAGTCAACATCTTGCTGAATATCTAGAGTTACAATGAGTAGCTCAAGAGTGTATTGTTTTTATCTTTGCTTGATATTTGCTATCCCATGTTGCGTTTTCTTTTGTTTTATATAACATAGTTGTTTGTCATTAGTGCAACCGACCACATGTCTCTCAGGTTGGGAGTAGTCACGACAATCAACTACTTCCATACGCTCGGTCTTGACGAGTGATAAGAAAGATGATTGGACTGAAGAACTAATCTGGAGAAGTCCATCCGACCAATTCACTACAATGATATGCTAACAAATACGATTAGCACTGTAGCAGTGTACACTGATGTTCATGTCGTCATGCCACGATATCTTCAGAACACGCAAGCGATCCTGACTTCAAACTACTCTTTCCAAGGATATTCGAATTTCGGCTGGTCCTTGCGCCTATATAGCTTTTTCCTGAAAGCAATGGTGAGTTACAGTTACGCAAGAAGGGAATATCAATACATACTTCATCTTTGTCGTTGCATGCTCCGCGAAAACCGTTTGGCAGTGTTTGGCCTTGAATTCACGAATGAAGCGAGGATCCCTGAAGCCAATGATGGTCATGAAGCTGACCAGGATAGATGCTAAGAGATGCTAAGAACTTACCATAGCTCACTGGCCACGCCTAAGTCTTTACAGCACCTCATTAGGGCGTTACTCTTGCACGCTTCTGTCGCTGTCGGAATACCGGATGGGTCAAAGTATTCTTGCTCTCCCCGAGCGACGGCGACCAACCTAATTCAGAGTCGATGAATTTACATTTACAAAAAAAGAAAGCGTTTACCCTCACCGCCCTAAACAGACCAGAGCGTATTCTCTGCTGACAACCTTCGCACCAACATTGGTCTCACTCCTAGGAGCCAGCCCCCATCCTCCTGGTCCAAAGGCTTTGTTCAGGATTCGGCGGTACTTTATTTCGGGCAAATAGATGAGACCATCTATATTTGACGTAACTTAGAACGCATTTCTGGGATTCAAAGAATACAATGTACCAGGCTTGATTTCGACGTCAAAAGGGTCCAAGGGAGCCTGGAGGACATCGGAAGCTTCTTTTGCGAACGGCTCAACCGATAGACCAGAATAGCTCCTCGACCAGTCGATCCTGGTTCCGTCGCCGGAGTAATTCCTGGGCGTTTCTCCAACAGATGCTTCAGCCGAAGAGGGCTCAGCTTCGCCTGTTTTGCGCGCTATTTCCTCCTTGACGTTAACCTCCTTCGCGGTACTGGGGACGGTGTTGGAGGCAGATGCATTTCCTGTAGTGCTGGCAAAACGAAAGGGAATGGGTACGGCGTTCTTCCTATACGACGCGCGATACGACTCCGCTGCACAGCCTTTAAACAAAGAAAATGATCTCGAGAGCGTCCTAGATGCCATGTTCGACAGTTCCAGAATTGAGGAAGGTAGCAAGAAGAAGTCTCAGACGCGTTGAAGTACTGAAGTATTCGTAAGTACGTAATTTGCAAACGCGACGCGCTTCGTGGCTAGCACGCGTCTTCGACGACGCATGCTTCTGCCTTTGGCGGCGATGATCAGACCCAGCTCAAATTTGCCTCAACAACCACCATCAGGCATATCCCGTCCTCCGTCGAGCTTGTCGAGGCCGTCATCTGCAGCATCCCATCGAACTGCGTCGCGCATCTCCCACCGCCCGGTCTCGCGAATTTCGCAACGTCCATTAACGCGACAGTCCACGCGCATAGCACCACTATGTCAGGCATTGGTCACACAACTTACTGGGCTGACGCCCGACAAAGATGACGACTATGACTTTGCTCTGGACCAAGTCATCAGGCGTGTAGACAATGTGACTAAGCAAGCCGCCGCACCCGACATGCAGACAGTCCAGAAACAGTTGAGAAGGTGAGTAAAACCAATAATGCTGGGTTGGGATATACGGACCGAATAGTTTCATTCGCTATAGTTTCGCGAGAAAGGCCCGTATACAGTCGCACAATAACCTCGCAGAGGCGTTTGACATATCTGCCGAACGCCTTCGTGCAGAAACTAAGAAACCGTCTGATCTCGACAATGAGATTAAGGTGTCCAAGCTACCAGAGCACCTTCAATTACTTGTATGTACCGGCTTTCTTTGTACGTGCTTGTGAAGGTGACCACTCAGTTTAAAGATTCTTCTATCCTTGCCTCCGTCGCACTCGACATTAGATCATGCCGACAATATAGTTGAACGCACGCATAATCCTCCGCCTGCACCGTCAGGTCTTACTTGGAAGGATATCCTCGCTGAAGAACCATTCGAAGGACAGCACTGGCAAGGTGTATACGGACTGGCTCCAGGAAGCGTAGCCGACCAATGGGACCATGAAGGAAGCTCAGAATCGAGTCCTCCTTTGTCCCCAATAAGTGATTCGGACTTGGATGATCGCGACGAAGTATTCTCCATCTTCGACTCTGGAGAATCTCCAGATTTGTCTGAACGAGCTATCACCCCGCCACTGTCGCGAATGAGAACAGGGCAATTTGCATCGCAAGAGGAGCGCGTTGTTGAATCACTCAAACTTCGCGAAGAGCTCGAGACGCTTCAAAAACGGCAATACTGGAGAAACACATGGCGAACTGATGCTAGGACCGACCGCGATTTCGATCTGGGGGAGCCTTCCACTCTCGGTAAGTAGGAAGTTTCTTGTATTAAAGCCTTCAAAAAGCTTATAAGAACAAGCTCCTGCATTTCAGAGAACGACAAGTGCTTTCGGCGGTGTCCACTTGTCCAAACCGGAAAACGAGGTATGTACTTCACCTATAACGCCTCTTTCTTTTCTTGTTATTAACATCGCCATAGAGATACATCAATGAGCACGACGCCGTCCGCGAGATTCTCATGGGGCTACAGGGCCGCAGAAATGTGATATTCGAGCTGGAAAACGACGAGATATCTCCCATTGTTTCCGTGTGTGTTTCAATGATCTCTGACGGGCATTCTGTGTTCATTATATATCATGAAGGTGTCTCCGAATGCACCGAAGCTGCTCCATTTGACGCCCTCTGCTCAACAGTCTATTGTCTCTAACTTTGCTCAACTTGCGTCGTCTCTTGCTAGACTCAGGAGATTCTTAAAATCCGTGATCTCTTGTACATCGGATTACAATATCAATACTCAAACCACACCATCGCGGACTGTGGAGGCATTCGCTGAGGCTGTGGAATTACAGATTATCGACTTCGAGACATGGCTTGCACAGAGGGAAGAAATGATACTTCGAGCCCACCTACAGAAGGGTAGAAGCACTGTTGTCAGTTTGCTTAGTCTCGAGAAGGCTATACGAGACGATTTTTCCAATACATTTAACGCCTTACTCAAGATCCTGTGCATTTGTCTCCCAAACTCGTCTTGGCTCAGCAAAGAGAAACTGCTTGCCCACATCAAGTCATCTCCATCCTCTTTCTCTTCTCGGCTACTTGATACTCTTTTTGATGCGATACAGTCGAACCACTCGTTCGGGGACGCTGTTACCGCTTCAGCTTTGTTGCGTACTTTCATGTGCACAGCCGAGCCTGTCTGGCGAATGCTCGGTCGATGGCTCAAAGATGGGATATTCATGCCAGAGGGAAGCAACACAGCTTCTGATCGTGTTGCATTACCTCAGGAGTTTTTTATCGAATCCAATTCACTGGATCTTCAGGATCCGGACTTCTGGACTGACGGATACGAGCTTCGTTCGCGTACGCTTGACGAGAGCACGTCAGTTCGTCACTCCGGCGTCCCTGTATTTCTAAGGACTCTTGCTGAGAGCCTTTTGGGCGCCGGGAAGTCCATTGGCCTACTCCGCATCCTTGGACACAGTGGGAAATTCGACCTTGGCAATGGCCCACTATCGGGAGCAACTTGGCCATCATTTGAAGAATTCATGCTGGAGCTCTTGAACATAGCTGCTGTTGGTAGGCCGAAAGACACGGCGGAGCATCTCGACGCGCAAGAAAGCAAGGTCCCGAAAATTGTCTTGTCTACTGAAGACCTATCTTTACTGCTCTCAGACCATCTCTTACCGATCTGCATGAATGCAGGGAAAGCACTCCAAGAAGTGCTTTATGCAGATTGCGACCTTCTATATCATTTCCAGGCCATCGAAAATCTGTTTCTGCTGCGAAAGGGTGATGTCATGTCCGGTTTCAGCGATGTTCTATTTAGTGCGGTGGGTCCATACTGTGATAAAGTTGAGGTAGAGACGATTTGCTTATATTTCTTATAGATGGACGCACAAAAAGTGTGGACCGATTATCACTTTCTTAACACCGCATTTCGTGATTGTGCAGATTCTTTGAGAACACGCTGGATAGATTCGCCTCTTGTGCGATTCTCGTATAAGCACAACCGACGCTCGCCATCCCAACGCTCAGTCAAGTCCTTCGACGGCTTGATTATCGAATACGCAGCCCCATTCCCGCTCAATTTCATCTTCGACAACCGTGCTTCGCAGGTCTACAACGCGATTTTTGTACTTCTCCTGCAGATCAGACGTGCGAAGACTGCGCTTGATAACATCCTTGTTCGAGGTTCGGCAGCCAACTCCGTCCGTTCTCAGGACGAAATGAAAGTTTTCTATGCCACCAGAAATAAGCTATCTTGGTTTGTTAAGTGAGTGTGCACGACTCTTCATTATGATAACGGAGAGTGGGACTGATCTTGTAAACAAACAGCACATACCTGAATTTCATCTGCTCACATGTGAGACAGATTTTTCTATCTTTTTTTAAATTTGGGATTGACTCTTGCGTAGATCTTGCATGTTGAAATTGAACGCTTTCACAAGTCTTTGCACTCGGCTAGCTCCTTGGACGACATTCTTCGCCTTCATCAGAACTAGTAAGCTAATTAGCTCAAGACCCTAACACAAGCCTCTAACATATCGCTCGGAAAGTCTCACTAGCCTGGAAAGACTCTGTCTGCTGCACGAGAAGGTGAGCTATTCGTGAACAAATCCTGAATTATCATTAAAGAGTGAACAGACAACGGCGCTTCATCGCGCTGTGTTGTCGATTCTCGACATGAGCATCATATTCAGCGACTGCTTCGTGACATTTGCCGGTGACACGACTTTGAACATCTCTCGGACCTCTGCTTCGCGTTCGCGACGTCATAGGAGTCGTCGGCTAAGGCGAGAAAGCCGCAATGTTGTGTCTTTTGAGCATGTGTCATCGTTTCGAGACGAAGAATCCGACAGCTCTTCCGATTCGGATGTCGATGAGTCGCTTATCACGCAAGACCTTTCGCAGGACGCCGACCTTTCTTCGATGAACACATTTGCACTCGAATTGTTCGGAGAGGAAGATTTCTTTAGCCAAAACGAAAAGATGACCAAAGACCTTGGCACACTCGTCCGATACATTCGCCGGGAAGTCGAGCGCCTAACATTAACCACAGAAGGCTCGCAATCTTTCGGTGTCCTTGCGTTTTCTTTGCAGGATTGGGATCTTTGACCGTATTATATATCAATGTATGTATCACAACATGTAGTACAACAATAAGGTATGTGTAGCTATTAGTATTGTCACAGCAGGCAAGAGCAACTGTGAGATTTAATTTACGAACGCCGAGAGCATAGCAAGTCGTTAAGACCAGGACAAAAACTGATCAGATGTTAAATACAAGGGCGAATAGACTCATGGCAAAACACTCCGTGCGCCCTTCTTGTCGACACGACGATTGATTCCTCCTAAAAGAATCTTGATTAGCATCTCAGAATCTAGAGTCTGACCACTAATGTATGGTGTTGAGTCAACCATATCCTACATCCATAAGACACCCTTGAGTATAAGAAATTGTTACAGAACGCTAAGCTCGCTTACTCTGATTCCGTATTCTTGTGACAACTCGTCATCTAGTTCACGCAATGCCTCGGTTGCGCGAGGGTCATTGCCGACCTGAACGAATTGTATTCCGACCTAGAATTTAAATCGTGTTGAGTACAAGCACGAAAGATGGACGTGTGAGATTCACCTGGGAGACAGGGAAATTACCATTGTCCAAGCGACGAGCAGCTTGGACGATAACAGTTTCGGGATCATCAGCTAGATTAGAGATTAAAATGGAGTTTATAAGTTTTTTTTCTCATCCAGTACGCTCGAATACAACACATACTCGGAACACCATCCGTAATGATGATATAGTTCACAGGCTTCACGCGTTGCAAAGCGCGCAAATCACCTCGATTTATGTCTTGCTTGGCAGCGTCAAGCTCAGACAAGTACTCATGTAGCAACTCCTCGAGCTTTTGCGCAATGAGCGAAATTCCCTGAGGCTGGACACTGTCAAACTGTCGCTTGACTGATGTCGCACTCTAGAAGAAAACGTCGTGTCAATGGCAGACTTCGGAAAGAAAGCGGGCTATGCACCTACGCGCATGTTCTGAGCTGATCTATTCGCGTTTAAAAAGTATGCGTCAATGCCATCGGTATCATATTTAGCTGCAGTATCCGCAAGAGATGCTAGGGCTTCTCTTGTCTAAAGAATAGCAAGGTCATCAACGGGCGCAAAATAAATAAGTCATGCAGCCAGTTCGCACCTCCGCCCATCTTTCTCCTGCCATTGACGCAGAGTCGTCGATGATGAATATTGTCTTGTAGCGCTTCAGAAGTTCCAAAGGATCCTCTACGTTGTTTTCGATAGGACTTTGAAGCGTACTTGTTGGACTGGTCACAAGCTCAGTTGGTGTTTGTTCAGAGTGTTGCAGCCGCGACGAAGTCGACGTGGTTGGGGGCATCATGACCATATGAGCATGCTTAGAGCCTATCCCACTCCCAACGCCATAACCAAATTCCTCTGGTACGGATCTCAAGTGAGGATTTGGTGGCGCAGATCGGCTCGCTGTTATACTATTACTGCGTACTTGAAGTGTTGTATGCGCTCCTGGATCTCTTCGACTTCCAGGCGTCACTGCACTAGCAGACACAGCTCTTTTATGGCCCTTCGTTCGGTGAATACCATCCGAAACAGCTAGATGACCGTCACGAGTCTCTGAATTTACAAGATGAAGATTCGACGACGAAGCATCTGCCTGAGCGTAGGGCGGCGGTGGACCTAAAAGCACACTGGCTCTATCATCCCTGTTTGGCCCAGACACATTCGCTGACCTCGTCCTCCGTACATCCGCAGCTTCGGCTGATAGCAGACTTGTTTCTGACGCACTGAATGTTGCTCTCCGGGAGGCTTGAGAGGCATGGAAGGAGGCCTGGCTGTGGTTCGGGCTCTGGTTCGGATATGGGGAAATGAGAAGTTCGGGACCCAACGGCTGCGTTGAGCTTGAAGAACTAAGCAGCCCCAGTGCTCGAGGTCTCGAAATCAAAGACTTATCTCTTCTCAGCTTGGACGGCGACGACGACGACGTGTTACCCATAGATCGTTATAGAACAAGAGAGAATTGTGATGAAAGGATCGCATACAGTCAGAGTTCCGAAGAGGCCCATTACGGAGTGTAGTTGGACTGCCTGAAGCACATGTCCAGTTTGACTTACGTAAGCTGCGTTGTCCTCGATGGTCACGATATTTGGTTCAGCGTATACGGTATTCGGCCCAGCGACGAAACATTATAAGAAGGCCCATTTCCGATGGGCCATAAGTATTATGAATAACATGATGACAGCGACTTTATCCGAGTTGTCGGTTTTTGACAAAGCATAAGTTAAGATATGTAGGGATTTTTTCGATCAGCAAGTCTCGGAAACGCACTGCTGGTAGCGAGGACCACCATCTGTTTCTCATGCGAGATATAACCCCGAATCAAGCCCTTGTAAATCATGTTGGCCACAAAGCATTCGATTTCCTCGACTTCAACTCTCATCCCAACGACTCGTATGGCGCAATGGAACATATGTATTGGTATTCGCGTGTTCTTGTCAAGTAAAATCCATCTGCAAATTAATTTATTCTCGTCAAAAAATGTAAAGCGCATGGAAATTATGAAGAACCTTACACTTTTCGAAATAATCCTCGCATCACGAGCTCACGAGCTCGTTCGAAGATCAACCAGGCGTTGAGCTCCAACAGCTTTTTCTCCCACTTGAACAAAGCAACGTCATATGCTTTTATGTCTGCCTTTCGAATAGCCGTGATAAACGGGGAATAAACCTCTGATAGTAAAGGGAACCGTCCAAGAAGCTCATCGGACGGCAGATGGCCTCGAAGAATACGTAGAGGAATCAGATAAGAAAGTATTCGTCTGATATCAAACGTTAGCGGAGTAGAGATTGGAAGCGGAGACACATACTGTTGATTCATCTGTGAATCAACCTGGCAGTTATAAAAGGAAAGGGTCAGCTCTTGTTCAGCCTAAAACATAATTGTTAAATCGCGCTGTACGGACACAGAATGAATTATTTGCCTTTTCAAACTCTTCGTTGAGAAATGCTATAACCCCTATGTAATACCTGTAGGTGACCTACACATTAAACCACGATTAAAACTGAGCACTGTATATAGAATTTCTATACGTACTTGATGCGCTCTTGGGTATGACGACAATGGCGGTATATCTTTGTTTGCTTCCAGGGCGCGGAGGATGTTTCGAGAAAGAGCAATTCGTTTGACCTGAGATCTTCGTCAGAGGAAATGTTCTAAGTTTCCGTCGACAGACTCACTCGAAAATAACATTTCATCACTAGGCCCACAACATAATAAACACCCCATTTGCGCGACTCAGCGGCTGGTGATGCCCTTGTTATGTAATCCAGCTAAAACCAGTTTGCAAGAGTATTGGTTAGCTACATACCGGTCCACTACGCAGTGCGTGAATGCTTTTGTGATAATACGAGCTGCCTCCTCCATGCAATCGGTCTTATGGGTAGCAATGTCTGCCTGGTTTATTCATTGAGGGACCGATATATACTCAGTGCAGGCTTCGACTCACATCATAGGCAATATCCCGGAGATCCCTCAAGATAGCAAATAATGCGGAAAGTGTCCATCCAGTGTTGTTCGTAAAAAAACGATAGAATGAACTGTCAACGAAACAATTCAGTGTCAGAATTATTCACAGGCCACGCCTATCAAGAAGAAACTGCACACGAGACAAGTTGTGACTGTTCTTTGAACGCGTCAGCTGAGCGATCTTTCGCGACGAAGTTCACGACCAGAACATAAGAAATTGCAATTTCGTCCCAAGGAGAGATCAAGGAGCCCTCATAAACCGAAAGTGTTTGACGCTGCCAGACGTCAACGTGTTGGTTTAGCTACGTGACACAATACTGCCACATCGCCGACAGACGTACTGTTGGATTTCGGAACTCTTTTATCAAATCTTTCGCGTGTGGACTTGTCGGCCGGAGTAAATAGGCAAGGTGAGGGCCCTGCTGTTGGGATAGAGCTGTCCCGAGCATAGCCAGGTACTCCGAGAATGTTATCGCCATAATGCGTGTCCTGCGTGATCCAAAGCGAACAACACCTCGTTTACGAGTGGATTTAACAACGTGCGTGTTATGTGTCAAGAATTGCGCAAGACGTCGAAGTCGATGGAAGAGCAGCTATAAATGAACCTCAACGCGCGTTGTACCGCCGCCAAAGTCTCTACCGAGTGCATCCAAGTTATAAAATCAATATGGCCCTCCAACCGTCTCTGAGTCCATTGTTGATTGCGGGGAAGCCTGGTGCTCCCCATACTCTTGATATCTTTGGTTCGCTCCTAGTTTTGCAAAGGCGTTATATAGACCTACTGATCATACACTTACAGTGGACTATGTCTGTCCCTTCAGGTACTTGAAATGCTATCATAGGGCTTTTTCATACGATACAATAATTCAATCAGCGCGAAGCTGGTGTTCACTATCGACAAGGTACTGAAGCCTCTCCTCGATGCTGGGGGGAAATACGATGGCAAGGTCAAGGCCATAATTCGGCTCCAAGTTCAGCCCTGGCACAGTTCGTCCACATTAGTGCACGAGTCGGCATTGGCTGTAAGACCATTTTCTATAAACACACTGCACCTGACTTGAGCTATGCGATTGAACAAGGTCGCTCGAGTTGCACCAGAGAAATTCTGGCCTTATTCGATTGAGGTGTGTTTCTTCCGCACTATATGCACGGTACAGTAGTGAAGAGCACTGCGTATAGCTTTTCAGAAACCAAAACGACTTCTTCGATATCCCGACATCGAACCTGACGCCCACCCAAATCCGTGAAAAACTCATTGCACTTGCCCTCCCCGTTGTGGGATCCGACAAGAAAGGCGCTCTCGTCGATCTTCTCACTTTCAAGGGCACTCCAAATGGTGGAATAGCAGTCACGGACTGACCTCAAGTACACCAGTATGTTTGACTTACTTTCTTAATTGATAATTAACTCCTGACGAACGCCTTCTCCTACGCAACTTAGTCAAGTTCTCGAGGCAGAACAGTATTCATGTTACTCCTACTGTTTTGTTGGATGGACTAGGTCGTCGGAGAAGTCTCTAGCTCATGGGGTGAACAAGAGTGGAACGACTTCTTGAAAGCGAAGGTCACTGTCTGAAACCAGCAATGTCTATTGAGAGGTTTAGAGAAGCGGGAGGTAGCGTGACTCCATGTATTAATCAGATTTTGTGTACAATTCAATCTTCCTTATTCATAATAATATTCTTCAGGCGGATATGCACAGCTTGTGCATCCGCGCGACCCTTGCTCATCTTCATCACGAACCCCACCAGTTTATTCAAGACCTTGATGTTACCTCCGCGGACAACCTTGGCCTCCTCCGGCAGTTCTTCTATTGCCTTGAGACAGTACTCGTCCATGATTTCGTTGAAAGATTCCTCGCTAGAATTGAGAGCCAACAAGGAAAGTTCTTGAGCAAGGACTATAGGGGATCTATCTGTCCGTTGTTCCACAATATATTTAAGCAGCTGTTTTCCAGACGTGCCTAAACCAAAACTCAGCAATGTTCTTCCTTTAAGTCCATGGGACCTAGATAAAACTGCTTACTGGTTATATTTTTACTTTCTACGAGACCGATGAGTTCTCGCAGTTGAACAACAGAGACAGGATTATCCTTAAATGTTTCCTTTCTCGCAATAAGCAGCCCATAGAGGTCATGTGTTATCCTACCAATGTCTTGTCATAAATGATTCATCCCGCCAGCGAGAGAACAATTAACAAACCAATTAATAGCCACTTTCGGATCCTTGTCTTCTGCGACGTCTTCAAAAAAGGAGACAAAACCTTGACCAAGTCTACCATCAAACCCCACTTCGCGACCTGCGTCGATAGACATAAGAAAATTAACATCTCTCGTACTCAGCCTTTTCGCGATAAGACGAGCGCGGGTTTCTTCAGGTAACTCAGGCACAGAAGTTCGGACAGATTCTACGTAACCCTGAAGAAAAATGCCTCAATGGAAGTCAGGACAGAAAATATCGAACACCAACATCTTCAAGAATAAGAGGAGGCAGATTCGGGTCAGGCATGTAGCGATAGTCCGGGGTGTCTTCCTTGCTTCGCATGGGAAACGTTTCGGCTCTGTGCTCGTCGAACCCACGGGTTTCTTGAGTTACAATACCCCCCGCTTCCAGTAGTGAGATATGTCGGAGAGCCTCTGAAACTTAGCGGAAGTCAGCTTCAGTTAATTATCAGGAAAGAAAATCAACCGTCCTCACCAATGGCGACCATCATAAACTTGACGCTGTTGAGGTTTTTGATTTCACATCTAGTTCCTCTAGGCTCTCCAAATTTATTTACTGAGACGTTCACATCACATCGCAACGAGCCCTTCGTAAGCAAGAAGGAAAGTCAGCCTACTGGATGCGCTAAGTATGCATGTGTCACCCCACTTCTTCCATATTGCCATCGCTAGAGCCCACTGTGCGGAGCAATGCCTGCAACGTTTTCACGTATTCACCAGCTTGTTCGGGTGTTCTGGAGTATAGACGATGAGCGACTATCATCGTCTCATCCACTTAACATACTTCATATCGGGTTCAGAGATAATCTCCATGAGAGCGGTACCAGCTCGGTTCAAGTCGATGACGGAATTCTGTTCTTTGGGGTCGAAGGTAGACTTCGCAGTGTCCTTGTAGGTCATGAATGAATATTTTTTGGGGTAGAACTGCATGTTAGAACTGCATGTTAATCACTTGCTCTAATTGGATCTGCTTGATATTGACGCAGATCCCATTCTGACTGAGTCTGAGCTGACCTCCTTTAGCAAAGGGAGCTAATTTACTCTTGCACATGACTATTAGTGTTGCATACTAGATGCTGGTAGACTCACAGTAATATTGAGTGATTTGGTAACCAGATGGGATGTCAGAGTAAAAGTAATGTTTCCTATCAAAGGAAGAGTGATACTGAATTTGACTGTTCAAAGCGACTGCTGTTCGAAGAGCAAGATCCACGCATGTAGAATTCAATTTCTGGAAGCAGTCAGCTAGATATGTACATTTCAATTGAAATGTCACTGCAAACGATACTTACAGGGAGTGTGCCGGGAAAGGACGCATCGAAAATATCCACATGGGTGTTGGCCTGCTCATCATATGTGGAAGTCCATGCATCTGAGGTGGTTCAATCACTTTCGCGTTGTGGTTCTAAGAGGAGAAGGAGACGGACGAGAGAACAATTTTGCTCGAGATTTAATTTGAGCATGCACCTCGAGACCTACGACGAGCTCCCAGCCAGGCCATTTGCTTTCGCTTTTGAACGATGCTTTAGTAGATAGATTTGAGCGCAGAAAAAAGCCCTCAGTGTCTTGAAATGTTCTGAAACATCGTCTAAACATGAAGACGGCCGGCAGCTCGAACTTGAAGCGCTGCTGCGCTGGTGGTACATGTAATGTCAGCCATAAGCGTGAGAGAGTTGCTGAACACGACCACGTGAGTGGCGGAGACGCGTTTAAGCAGTCATTCTCTTTCCGAGCTACTCACCCATACTCGCCACCTCTCTTCTCCCCGCCACCAGCACAGTCTACGAACGCCCTTTCTCAAGATAGCAACGCTCATTTACACTTGTACCATATATCACGATGCGCAGTCTTTCCTTCATCTCAGCACTCGTCTTGGCTCTCATATCTCTCTCGTCCGTTTCTGCCACTTCTATTGCCCGCCACTCCAAAAGCGATATCAAGAAATATTATACACGAACTCATTCGCGAGGAGAGAACTATCAGTTTGATCCCAGGGAATGGCATAGTGTTAACGCGACAGACCTCGGATACAAGTATGACTATTCCGCACCGGAGAAGCGCAGCCAAAAAGCATCGTCACAGACGTCCCTAGGTGGCACCATTGTACATCTTATCAACGATATATGGAATGGACTCCAAGGTACCGGAAACGCCGAGCCGGTTAAAATCACCTGGTGAGCACTGCATACGTCCCCACCTTTCGTCGATCTGATCCCCGCCTTCAACAGGTACACGGGTCACGACCTTCTTAATCCTAGCTGTTGGTCTAAAACTGATTGGGCGCCTACCGTAAATATACTTTGCGCTGTCCTATCTTCTTTAGTTGACAAGAATTAACAGGACAACTCCTTTGCGTGTGCTTTAACCTTGCAAGGTTGGGCTTCACAACCGAAGTGCTTCAAATTCCTCGAACGTATGTTGTATTTCATGTATCGAGAGTAATTAGTCTTGTTAAACTCTTTTGACATATCCAGTTTGCAATGGGCCAAAGAAATGCGTTTTTGTCCGCGTCGTTGATTCGTGTGCGGGTTGCGCGCCAGGGTCTAAACACGTTGACCTCACGAAGGCAGCGTTCTCGGGGCTCGCAAACATAAACGAGGGGGTTCTGAACGTACAGATGAGACAGGCCACGGAACCTGACGACTGGTTTGAAGACCTTTGGGGTCCAAAGGTCTAGATTGGTTTCATTTTTCTTTATTTTTCCTTTTACACCCATTGGACACCTACTCCGCACATTTGTAGCTATAGCACAGATTGACCCCGCAGTCTATCTCACACAATGTAACTATCATATCAGGCTGGCCGCCTCACACGAACAGCCATGTACGCGTTACTTTTCCTTGTCCATGTACGATAAACAGATTACGTTGACAGATGCTAGGCATGTATCGTGACTCTTTTTCTCTTCTTGACATCGGCCCCTGCGGCGTTGTCTCTAAGCTCCCTAATTGTATCCTCATCCCTCACATGCTCTTCGAGGAAAGATGCAGTTTTCGATGCGTCTTCTTGCCTTTTTATGTAGCGTAAGGCAGCAAGGTTGTACCCAACTATTTCCTTCTGCTTCACGAGCGCATCCCGTAGATGTTTGCGCAACGGGATTAACGATGAGCGTAACGCACGATGTGTAACAATTTGATGATGATGGGTTTTCAGAAGGAAAACCACAATGCGGGATACTAGCGCGATATTTTGAGCCTGCGCGTACGTTAGTTTAGCCTACGCTCAATGGCTGATGGTTTTAGAACCTACCTTTTTGGCCCACTCGTTAAGATAGATCATCAGGCTCAGTACTTTGCCAAAGGGTAGCACGAGCAATGCGTCCATCAAGGCAGTACCATGGATCTTTTCGATGACGCTGAGCACATATTGATCAGGCTTCATATCATACGCAGCGAGTATCGCGTTTCTCGATGGAGGCTGCAGCCTCTCCGCCTCGCTCGCAGGAAGCTTGGCTTTTGCATCCTGATACTCGGTGAAAGCAACGCGTTCTGCATCGGCTAGATCGAGCGCCTCCATGACGCGCTCACCGGCCATGAGAGTCTCGGAAGTCTGTTTAGATACTGATGTCGCTTCTGCGGACGGCTGTGCGCCATCCTCGTTGTCAGGCGCTCTGGAGCCGATCGCCTCATCCGAGCGATTCATCGTTTCGACGAGCCCGCTTTCGTATAGTTGCTCAAGCTTCTCGCTCGTGTTCCTCCTCCAAAAAGAGCTGCATTGAAATTTGTCAATAATAAAAGTATTAATGGCGCAACCTGATCTTGTACACACAGGTTCGTCAAGTTTTTCCCATACACGTATCGACTTGTCATGCGAGCCCGTAACCACAAACTTGCCGCGATGACTGACAGCCAGTGCCCAAATTTCTCCGTGGTGACCTTCCAGCTTTTGAATATTCTCGAACTACGTAGCAATGTTACTCCCTGCAGGACGCACACGACTTAAGTCCTTACCTTATCACCATCCCAGTATTTGAGAAGTTTGTCTTTGCTGACGGTCCAGAAGTAATGTGAGTTCGACCCCTTCTCAAATGCAACCTGCATAATGCTCTCGTCGTGGGCAAATATAGATTTATGACAGTCACCGAAGTCGAGTCCCCAGATCTTAACATTCTTGTCCGCGGAGCAGGTGACAATCAGTTTCGAATCGTCTGATATGTCCATAGACAGAACCGGAAGCTAAGAAAAATAACGACGGTCAGCTAGTACGTTATATGACAATAGTATTTCAACCTTATGTCCATAAAGCGATAAGAAAAACTTCAGAGAATCCTGATAGAAAATTTTGACGGTCGAATCCAACAGTGATACTGCAAGTATCTTGCCGTTCGGACTATACCGTACGCTTAAAATGTCGTCTGTCATCTTTAGCGTTTTTACATGCACCAAAGACTGTATGGAGCCTAGCGTGTATGCTGAGCCTGTTTCTTCTCGCTCGAACTCCCAAAACTTGACGTCCTTGTCAGCGCTACCAGTAACGAGCGCCTGCCCATCGGGCCGCGTATGCATGGACCAAACGGTCGAGGAATGAGCTTTGATCGTCTCTTTTAATGAGGATGATGCAAGATCAAAAAGCAGGATTTCCCCAGTTTTAGTCCCAACGGCAATCTGTAATACTTAAATTGTGAGCCTATGCACAAAGGAAGGACTGTGATATTGACTTACTTGCCGGTCCCCAGGCAGGAACGTGCTGCAGATAGCATACGAACAATCAAGCGTTCGGATGCAAGCTGTTGTCTTCATGTTCCAGATTTTGAGTGATCCTTTTAAATGGTATCGATTTGAGTATTGGCAGGATACGTTAGAGACAGGCACTTACCATTCGATGCTGAAGCCAGAAGCTGATCGTCGGAGCTCAAACACAATGTCCGCACATCAGTGCGATGTCCAGGCAAGTCGAGCGAGTAAAGACGAGACGCTTCTGGCAGTTCCTCTTTGCTCTTTGTAGGAGCTGGAATGTTGTATACCTCCAGCGTATTGGTTGCCAGAGCAGCTAAAAGCTGAGTTATCCGTGAGATAGTCAATCAGCACATTGTACCACAAGAAGAAAAAACTAAACGCACATGAGTTCCTCCCTTCATGTCTATCTCTTCGTCAGAGAAGGAGAATGACCTTATTTTTCCACTCGCTCGAACGACAAGGTATGGAGTGAATAAATCAGTCAAACCAATCTGTTCGTTATCGAAAGCCATATCATCATCAGCCTCTGCAGTTTCTTTTCCTTTTCCTTTGCTAGATTTATCGTCTCCTTTCGCTTTTGCCTTCTCCCTTTCGCGTTTTCTCCTTCGGGCTTGTTTTTTCCGGATTTCTTCCTCCGTGCGAATCCGAAACACATCGATTGTTTTGTCGTGGGATTGGACAGCAAGCAAATCTCGGGATGGGTGAAAGAGAAGCTGAGAGACTCGGTGCCTCGTAGAAAGGGGAAGAGCCGTTACGAAGTGTATCATTTTGGAAAGCTGCGAAGACGGAGTAAGCAAACAATGTACGTTCTGTACAGACGTACGCACAGCTCCTGTTTCATTTTCCTTTATTCCCTCGCGAAGCGCATTGTGGTCCACTCTCCAAGCCTTTAGCTCTCCTTCCCCACCCCCGGTGAAAATCAACTCCTGTTCTGGATTGATGTCTAGCGTCCATATCTCAGAAGGATGAGCGACGATCGTTTGCACACAGTGTTGCGTAGATAGGTCCCAAAGTTTTATGAGCGTATCCTTGGATATTGTGAGAAGGAAATCTACAAAAGGGACAGCTGAGGACGTCGAGGCCGAATGTGTTGGCGTGGTGAGAAAACGTATTCCGGTGATCTGATCACGATGACCACGTAGTCTGCCAGTACTGTCTTTAAAAAGAGTGAGGAGTTAGAGAATCTGACATACCTGAAAAGACCTGCTTCGCCAACGACATCCCACAAAATGAGGTCTGTGTCCTGTGAACCAGAGGCGAGTCTCACACCAGCAAGATCGAAGCAGAGTGCGGTAACAGCCTTTTTATGTCCATTGAATGTAGCTACGACGGATTTTGTTTGTGAGTTCCACAGTCGGATCGAGCCGTCTGCATATCCTACAGCGAAGACATCCTTGCGCGGGGACTGCTCAATGCATGTAACTTCTGCGCGGTGGCCAGTTTCGTGCCATAAAGCGAACTGCAAGAAGCCATAAACACATGGATGACAGAACAGCTTTACGACACTCACCATCTGCGCCCTTTTGACGTCCCAGACGAGTACATCTTCGAGGGCCGGAACGTACGCATACTTTCCATCCCAGATAGAATTGGAGCTCAGGCTACATATGAGTCCGAAAGCCTGTCAAATTCTGTCAGAATGTATCAGAAGTAAGGCTTATATCATGTCTAACCTCTGTTGGCCCATGTCGCAAGTAGCTCTTGACCATGGCGGTCAAGAAATGGACCAGCTCAAGGAAGTGCGTCTAAAAAGATTTTTGGTACACTCGACGCGAAAATGACCTAAGGACCCCCAGACAGTCTGATCGGGAGTCTTCCCACCAGTTATTATATTTGGCTTTTGGCACGTTCCCAGCTGAGGTATATCTACATGCGTCCACCTCTCTTCACTGTAACACGACGTTTCCTATCTACAGGCATGACTGCAACGGATGCACCTAAGGGTCTTGAAGCTGCCAACAGGTTTCTGTCCTTCGTCAACGCGTCGCCGACTCCCTTCCATGCTGTTCAGAACGCATCGTTGAGACTCGACAAGGCTGGCTTCGTCAAGGTATGGCATTTCGAATTGTAGTTAAATTATGCTCGTCTTTTTAACACTAGTCGGTTGAAGATTCGAGAAGAAGACGAATGGGAACCCAAGGCTGGTGGAAAATACTATTTTACCAGGTGCGTCCCATGCAATAGGCCATGTTGTTTCATGGCAACTCATGCCAGGCAATCGCGCAGAAATCAAGCTTCTCTGTTGGCTTTCACACTTCCTCAGAAATGGAAACACGGCACTGGCCTCTCTATTGTTGCAACACACATAGACAGTCCTAATCTGCGCATCAGGCCGATCTCCAAGCGCTCGAATGCAGGATATCTTCAGGTCGGCGTGGAAACGTATGCGCGTCTTTTCGGTTATGAAGCAAGCTTATTTTCTCATTCCATGTAGATATGGTGGTGGGATCTGGCATTCCTGGCTGGATCGCGACCTGTCCATAGCAGGGCGCGTCATCGTGTCAGATCAAGATGGCAATTACAACTCGAAGCTAGTCAAGATTGACCGTCCAATAATCCGCATCCCTACACTGGCTATACATCGTTCGCGTGTTCGCTTTTTTAGCCTTTTTACTTATTAAATCTGCTAACAGTGGATCGCAATGTCAACGACTCTTTCAAGTTTAATCAAGAAACTGAAATGGTTCCAATCTTGGGCTTGGTTTCAACGCAGCTTAATGATCCATTGAAGGAAAAGACTAACGACCCAAAGGCAGCTTCAGCCATACAGACCGATCATCATCCCGCTCTTCTTTCCTTGCTCGCCGAAGAACTTTCTGTCAAATCTGAGCGAATTCACGATTTTGAACTGTATGTTCTATTTGAGTCAGATTGTTCTAATTCTATCTCACATAATCGAGTACAGGCATCTTTATGATACTCAGCTCTCCGCCCTCGGAGGCTTAGCGAGTGAATTCGTGTTTAGTCCAAGATTGGATAACCTAGTGTCATCGTTAGTCACTTCGTTTGACTGAGTGTACCCGTCTGATTGATGCTCGAAGTTTCTGTGCCGTTGAAGCCATTGCTCAAAATGTCTCTTCTGAGTCATTCCCGGTCCTCGAAGGGAATGTGAATGTCATTGCGCTATTCAATCACGAAGAAGTCGGATCGGTCTCATCAACTGGAGCGGAGTCTTCGATCATACCGTCTCTACTCAGCCGTCTCTCGCCGTCAGCTGAGACCCTCAACCAATCCATCGCCCGTTCATTCCTCATTTCAGCGGACATGGGTCATGCCGTTCATCCTAACTATACGAATAAGCATGAGGAAAACCATAAGCCAGTGATGAACGGTGGGGTCATTCTCAAGGTCAATGCGAAACAGAAATACACCACGGATGCAGTTGGATCCTTCCTGATTAAAAAGCTAGTTGAAAAGAAAGGCGGTAAGGTTCAGGCTTATGAGGTTCGCAATGATATGTATGTGATCCTTTACTTACGGCGGGTTGGGTCACTCACTCACGCTGAACGGTTTCTATCCTCAAAAAGGGCATGCGGATCAACTGTTGGACGTGAGTATTTCACTTAACCCTTTTACGTTTTCGATGCAGTGCCTTATTGTGTTCTCTTCAGCCATGCTTTCGAAGATCGGCATAAGAACGGTCGACGTTGGTAAGCTTATCTAGTCTCCAAAGCACATGGGCACCTATAAACGTGATTTAGGTAATCCAATGTTATCCATGCACTCCATCCGAGAAACTGCTGGATCGCATGATATTCAGAGTGCAATCGACTTGTTCAGCTCTTTCTTCGAAGGCTTTGCGACTCTCGACAAGACTCTTTCACTGGAATAGTAGCACTCTTAGCTGTAATAGCAAAACAGTTTAGTTAATGTAAACAAGGGGAAAACAAGACATATTATTCTGTGCCCTGTGTGAGATATCAATGCATCGTTCGGGAGGCTTCGAACTGTCTAGAACCTGAGCTGATGACAAAGACATGTACCGCTTTGCGCGCGTTACGCTTCTAAATCGAATGGAATACTCTTCGGATGATCGACAGCGTGAACCTATTTGACACGTCATCAATGCTCGACGCCGCTGTATAAATACTGATCACCTCCATACAGTTTCGCTACTCAGCTAGTGAGGTGTCGCTGTAATCATAATGCGGTTATTCCGCTCCCTCCTTCTGACACTTACCCTTCTTTCAACCTATGGGTATGCACAAGATGCAGACGCGGCAGCAGATGTGCCCAATCAGAAACACGAATACCAAGTACGACGACCGCTCTACATTTGCGAAAACCACGACTGACTAGCAACAGAGCGATGTCGCCCGGCTTCGCAAAATCGTAATCAACAGGTGGGCCTGAAGCTCTTCAACCTAACAAGCTCTTGGACTTATTTGGTTGCATAGTCTCTATTCTCATCGGTATGACCCGAATTCTGACATCGTTGCTTCGAAACTTACAACCGAGCAAAGCGATGTTTTCCTGCGCGAGCTTTTGTCCAATGCGAATGATGCACTTGAGAAACTCCGTCTGACCAGCTTGACAGACAGGCAGGTGTGGGACGGGTCCGAGCCGCTGAACATCACCATCAAGGCAGTCAAGAATGAGGACGGTCCTGGAGGGCGCGTAATTATCTCAGGTACGAGATCCCGTTGCCTGTATTATCCTTGCCACTTCTGAGCTGACTGGAAATTTATGTAATCTTATCAGATACTGGCATTGGAATGACTCCTGAGGAATTGACTGCTAACCTGGTATGATTGCTTTTACACATTGATCATCAATTCCCAGCTTTATTGAACGTATTTTTTTCAACTCTCTCAAGGGCACTCTTGCAAAATCCTGGCACGACTGAATTTTTGCAGAAGGCTGAAGGCACCGACGGAACAAACACAGGGAATCTCATCGGCGCTTTTGGTTTGGGCTTTTATTCTTCTTTCCTTGTGGCAGACCGTGTCTACGTAGCGAGTCTGGCACCAAGAACATCGCAGAATATCAATCCTACTCAACATGTCTTCAGCTCATCATCGGATGAGAGCGCGTTCGAGGTTTACCCCGACCCGCGTGGAAACACGCTGGGACGAGGGACGGAGATCACACTGGTTCTAAATGAGGATGCATACGAATTTTTGGATACACATAGACTCCAGGAGCTTGTGTGAGTTATAGTCTTTATGCACCAATCGGAGCAGATTTTCTGACGACTTAAATTTTGCAATGCTTCAGTAACAAACATTCCGCATTTTCCAGCGCCTTCCCCATCTATCTGTTCCATCAGTATGAGGATGAAGTGCCCGTTGAGGATGATGAAACGTCGACTAAGGGCGACGTCTCGCCCTCGGAGAACAAAGTCAGCGACGCTGATGAGGATGAGGCTGTTATCGAAGAGGTCGCCGATGACGAGCCTGAGGTAGAGAAAGAAGTGAAGACGAAAAAGGTGACCGTCGATGAATGGATGCATCTGAACCCGATGCTGCCCGTCTGGCTCAGGTGAATTTGAGACCTTCTGCTGTGCTCCTGTAGAGTGTATTGAAACCAAGTGCTTAGGGATCCGAAGGATGTCACAGACGAAGAATACTCGCTCTTTTACCAGGCGACTTTCCGTGACTTCTCACAACCTCTTGCTTGGCAACACTTCTCAGGTGACATTGGCTCTGGTGTATCTTTTAAAGCAATCATTTTCCTTCCTTCGCGTCTGTAAGCTGCTACGTTCTTCATGTTCCGTAAGGACATCCGACTTATCCGTTTTACAATATAGCGATGACAAATTCTGGACAGAAGCTCTCACAGTGACGAAGGACATACGTTTGATGGTAAAACACGTCTTTATCACGAACGATCTTGGGAACGAAGAGCCTTTGCCAAAGTGGGCTAGCTGGGTCAAGGTCATCGTAGACGGTTTGTGCACATTGATAAAACCACGTCTCTTATCTGATTCTCATTTATCATAAATTATGCAGCGGATGATCTTCCGCTGAACGTCTCTCGCGAGACCTTGCAGCAGACGAAATTTCTCAGACAAATCAAGCAGATCATCGTTAAACGGCTAATCCAGCTCCTGACCAAGCTTGCGAAAGAGGATCCAGAGAAGTTCGCTAAGATCCAGGAAGTCTATGGCTCCGTAATCAAGCTTGGCGCAATCGAGAGCGCACCGAGCAGAGACAAGTTGACCGCCCTCGCGAGGTTCAGTACGACTCAAAGGAACGCGACGTCCTTGGACAACGTGAGAAACTGTCGTTAGATGCATATGAGAAGGTACTGAACATGAATACCTTAGTACCTCGAGAACCGCAAAAAGGGGCAAAAGCAAATCTTTTACCTTGCTGATGTCGGCAAGCCCATCGACGTTTTGAAAAAGAGCGTCTTCGCCGAAAAGCTCGAAGCTAGAGTGAGTAAATGTGCATTTGTCGGGAAAGTCTTGCTGACTACTTGGACTCAGGGTTATGAAGTCCTTTTACTGAATGAGCCCTTGGACGAAGTCCTTTTCCAGAATCTTCAAAGATGGAAGTATGTAGAATTTGCAGTTGAATTCTACTGTTTCACTTGACGGATCATGCCTAGAAAAATACCTTTTCAGGATGTTGCAAAAGCTGGCTTGAAGTTTGGTGACGAAGGTATGGGTTTGTCATCATGTTCAAGAATATTTTCTCCATTGTCTTTCAAGATCTCGACCCCGAAGAGGAAAAAGAAAGCCAGAAGGAACTTGCTGAGAAGTTCGAGCCTCTTTTGAAATGGCTAAAGGCTCAGGCTGGAAATATAGTCCGGGACGGTGCGCCGTTTCTTAGCGCGGAATGTGAATTGCAAACATACTGACCGTTGTTTCAGTTGTTATTTCAAACAGACTCGTGACAAGTCCATGTGCTATTGTCGCTGATGAGTTCGGTATGACTGCAAACGTGCAGAAACTCATGAGTGAGTTTTCTCGACTTCCTAATTCGTAATTCACTGGCTAACACTTCACTTATTGTCAAGATGCTGCGAATAAGAGGCAAAATCATGGCAAAGACTTCATGCAGGAGTATGCAAAAAAGCAGAAGCTCTTAGAGGTCAATCCGAAGTCTCCTCTTATTGAAGGCTTACTTCGCCGTGTCGAGCTCCTCCCTGGCGAGGATGAAGAGAAAGACTTCGAAGCGGAAGCTGAACTAACCGAAGTCGCGACGATCCTGATCGACGGTGCTTTGGTACGCTCTGGTTTTGATGTCCCCGACTCCGACGAGTACGTCTTTCACCATTATACTCAATTCCTGCGTCGATTTTGATTTTACATCTTGCAGATTTTTCGCGCGCGTGGATCGGGTTCTGCGACGTTCTTTGGGAGTGTCCGAATCCGCAAAAGCAGAGGCTATTGTCAAACCTGCGCCGCCTGTTGATCACGAACTCTTTGAAACCGATGAACCCGAGTTCGACAATCGACCGACCGAACCTGCAGCTGCATCCGGCGCCAATGGGAATGGCATACCGCAATTTGTACTGCCTGATGATTTGAAGGATCATTTACAAATCGAATTGGAGGAAGTGCTGGAGGATGAACCACAAGCAATGCATGACGAGCTCTGAATTGCGATCCCCCTACCTGTCTTACAGTCTGGAGATCCGGAGTAGTTTATATAAT
The DNA here is from genome assembly GCA_021029095.1 of Phellopilus nigrolimitatus. NCBI lineage: Eukaryota > Fungi > Basidiomycota > Agaricomycetes > Hymenochaetales > Hymenochaetaceae > Phellopilus > Phellopilus nigrolimitatus. Next base: position 357,429 of record JAJOHG010000003.1, on the reverse strand, counting down.
CAATCTTTGCTTGACTGCATGTATGACATTACGGAGTAAGATCAGTGTGTTTGGATACTGGTTGTGATTTGCGAACCTCCGTTTATTATTGGGGCTGTGCACGTGTGCACAGTCTATCCCAAGCCGCCACGCTGGGCACTTTATACGTTGCATCTTGCTTAGCCTGTTAATGTCCCTGCACACTCTTTTCTTTCTCAACGCTCCTACTCTGTCTGCCTATTGCTAGCGCACGCGATCTCGAAGTTCGCATCAATAATGGCATCTTTCTCTCGCTTGCAACTTGCAGCAGCGTTACTGGGTACGTATACGCCTCACCAGCTATCTGTGTTTCTCTGATGCCTAGATTATCTGACCTACAGAGTACGACAATGACCCGGAAGATCGAGATGCGCCACGAAAGTCTGCATACGACAGCGCTATATTCGCGCATCTGCGTAGAGCTAATGGAAATATCCACGCTGCAAAGGAGGCGGGTCCACGCCCCGATTTCTTAGGCGTCGCCTTACCTAGCGATACTGGAGTGCCAACTGAAGTCGACAAGGAGATGACAAGGAGGTCAAAGGCATCCATAGACATGCTGCACAATCCATTCGGAGGAGACGAGGAAGAGGAACCTGAGGAGGAATTGGAAGTGGACCTTGCTTCGTGGGGGCTCGACTCGCTCATCAATAAGGAGAAGGCCAACAAGCCTTCAAAGGGTGCTAAGGGAAAGGCCAAGTCGGAGTTGCCTCCTAACAATCGCCGAGCATCAATGAGTGGAATTGGCGCGAGGTCCGAAGCTGGACCAATGGCTCACTCTCGTACCATGAGTATGCCGCTAGCGGAATTTGGTGAGGGCGGCGCTTTCCTAGACGCGAATCCGAATGGCAGACGCAACACCTTCTCCAGTCCTACTGACTTTGCTGAGGCCGGTGTTCTCGAGAAACCTATGGGACGGCAAAGATTCTCATCTCATCCATTAATCGAGAATTTGCCCGTCCGTCCTCCGCTGCACTCTCTATCGTCATCATTCGGGGACAAACGGGACACAGTACCATTCCCTTCTTCCCCACCATTTGTCGAACCTAGTGATGCGGACGGACCTAGTAACGCTCGTGTGAATGCGTTATTAGAAGGACAGGGGCCTCCCGACGAATCAAATATTTTTACTGTTCCGCCACCACCTGCATCGCGGGCGTCGCGGTTCGATCCAAAGTCTGTTGCCCATTCGCGAACGTTGTCGAATGCAACCAGACTCTCTGCAGGACCTCAACTGGCTTACGATGACGAGAAGGAGAATTATCTTGCTCCTCGTGCGCCATCGAGAGCTTCCGCCTTGAACGTCAAAACTGCGCGCGAAAGACGCCTGTCTACTGCATCTTTCGGCACTCGCGACATGCTTGATGATGACTACCAATCTGCTTATGGGGAGCAGGAGTACGCAGCCCGCGAAAGGCGTTATTCTCGTCTAGACCTAATGCGGCCCAAAGTTCTCGTCATGCCTAGCCCTCTGCAAAATACTTCCGCGGCCCCTACTTCTAAGCCTACTCGCGAGGGATTCTTAGACTCCACAGATGGAAGACCGTTACCTCCAGGTGCTCGCGCGTCGCGCATGTCCATGCTGGGGCTATCACCGGCTGAAAATGTTCCTGTTGCATCCAATTCTTTTACACCAAATCCCCGTCTCAGTCTTTCTACCTCTCAGCTTCTCTTCCGCAATAATCTGATGGTAGACGGCCAGAGGGACGTAACCTATAACGATATTGACGGAGATCTTCAGCGGGCTGCGAAGGAGGGTGAGCAGGTGAAGTTAGAATTCCCGGATGAACCAGAGAAACCAGTCCCTGCACTCGCCCCTCCCTTGCCCACCGAAGAGGCAAAGGCGTCTCGGCCTCCTGGCAAACTATTCGGACGAAGTCTGATCGATGATCTCGAGGCCAGAAAGGCGGAGATGCGCGGAAAGCAAAGGTGATTGCCGATAATTGATTTAACATAATGTTCTCACTAAATAGCCCAAACAGAGTCTTCAGAGGAGACGAGCGGCCGTCTATGATGGACAGAGGTGCAAATAAGAGATCGAGCACTTTCATTGACCCCGCTTCTCTTCAACGGAGATTATCCGGAAACCCCATGAATTTGTCACCTACAGATACGAGTCTTAGCAAGCGTAACTCACGCTCGGGCCAACCTTTGCTGACAATTGACGATGCTGGTCAGCTTGGGGTTCGCAACTCTAGAACGCTAAATACAAGATCCGTTTTTGGTGTTGATACCCTGTGGGAAAGGGAGATGGAAAAGTTAAAGAAGATAGAAGCCCAGGAAGAGGTCTACGCGGAAGAGAGCAAGAGGCAGGAGGAAGAGCAAGAGGCGAAAATGATGAAGAAAAAGAAGAGAAAAAGCAGGGGCAAGGGTAAGGAACTCGAGACTAAGCAAGACAGAAGTATCGAGCTTTCTCCTTCACCTGTCTCACCGAATACTTCTATCTCTCCTCAGCAAATGGTTACTTCTACCTCTTTATCTCTACCCAATATCCCGACGGTCACTTCAAGAAGACGCATAGTACCTGTGCCTGGTGACGATGACTCGGACTTTGAAAGTAGTGCCAGTGAGGCAGCTCCGAGGCCATCAGCTAGCTTTTCCCCACTCGATGAAGCTGCGGATAAGTGGGTTTCTGATGATGAAAAGAAACCTGTCCGGGTATCTGGAGTTGGACTTGGGATTCCACCCAAGCACTTAGCCGCCCCTGCAGACGACAGCGATGAGGATGTACCCTTGTCTGTGACTCTTCAACGGGCATCGCAGAAGCTGGCGGTTCCCAGGGCTGGTCCCGATGACTCGGACGAGGACAGACCGTTATCGACGCTCCTAGACAAGTCGAGGCTTAGCATTCCTGCGATCGACTTCGACAACCTCGCCTCACCCCGCCCTGACCCGCTTTCAAGAAATGTCGAGGATGAGGACGAAGATAACGTACCCCTTGGTATTAGAGCTTCGCAACTCCCGGCTGGGGCCTCACAGTTGTCCAGACTCTCCAGTCTTTCACTAGAGGGGAGAAATGCCGACGATGACGATCGTCCTTTGAGCATGCACCCGGGACAGGTGCGGAAGTCGCAGTTCCAGATGTTCGCCCAAGTACAGCAGCAGCAGCTTTTCCAGGTACAGATGGCGAATTCCATGGCATTCGCCCCTCCGCCATCGATGATGCTCATGATGCCGCCGCCTGTACCGTTCTCCACCCAGCCTCAGCCTCAACCTCCACTGCAGATGCAAGAACCTAATAAGTTCAGTTCGGTTGACAGGTGGAGACATGATGTTGCTGTTGAAGGACAAGTGTAAATGTCTTTCCATGTCTTTCCTTACTCACGTTTCTTGTCTTTGCTTATTCATCATTCCCCTGGTGCTCTTCTATCTTTTGGCGTTATTTAACCTCTAATTGGACATTTATTCGATCTCGTATGTCTCCCTTCTGACGCATCACTCTATACCTCTTATCATATATCTTGTTACAAATATACGGCATCTTGCCAGTTTTGCATCTTCAACAATCATAATGCTTTTAGCTGCTATGTCCATCACCAGCGTAAGTGGCCGTATTTATTGAAAGTACGATAAACAACACTGAAGATCGGAAGGATAAAGTGACAAATGAAAGGCAGTAAGTAAAACAGCTAGTTAGTCCGCTGGTATGTAACTACGATGACGATTGCAAACAATGTGCGTTAGGGAATACTACTACTACTAAATGATGATACAAAATGACGAACTAAGGGAGCGACTCCAGGATATTGACAAATGTAAGGATTACGAAGGATTGGTTATCCAGAGCTTCCGCTTAGGTACAGTAACGATCGACACATCGCGACGATCCATTTCCTGCTCTATCCTCCTCTGTTGTGTCTCATCCTCTTCATCATCCTCATCATCGGGACGCTGTCCTCCGTGGCCACTCGAGGACAAACGTTCGTCTTCATGTGCGGACAGTGCGCGACGAAAGAGAGGCTGGTGGAAGGTATAGGGGCTACGAGACTCACTAGGAAACGCGTACTGCTCAGAAGCGACGGTTGATAGACGACGCGATGAATGGGGATCTCCTTGCGCCAAACCGCCATGAAACGTGAGACTGGAAAAGAGCAGGGTAGGAATCGACGCTTTTGGCATTTCTCGCCATGCGAGAAGGTAAAGAACACAATAGAATGCGACTGTCCATATAAGAAATACGGCGAATGTGGCTTTCGGCGCACGTTGCCAGAGTTGCACGAGCACTACCACGCATATACCAAGAATGGCTGCATGGAGGAGGACATGTAACAGTGAAAGGGTCTTTGACGGAAGAAGCGGCCGGAACTCTGGGCTTGGATTTGATAGAAATAGAGGTCCCGTACTTCGAGCATCTCCAACAGGTGTGGGGCTTTGAGTGTGATTTATTTGGGTGAGAGCGTAGTCTAGTTCACCCTGTGAAAGACATTAGTTTCTGGGTCTAGCAAGCACAAGAGAAACTTACAAATGCAGCAACGTTCTGTCGCCTGTCAAGCCAATTAAGATCGTTGATGTTACGCAAGCCAGGTTGCTGAGCGTGGCCTGTTTCACTCGAGTAACCATTCAACCCGTTTGCACTGAGCCTGCGCGCACGGCCTCCTCTGTTAAGAACCTCGAAACTACGCGATGGCCCCGCGCTACTACCTTCGGATTCGTGTCCTGCGCTTTCGTACGATGGGCGGCCAGGCCGCTCTTTTGAACGATAGCTCGACCAGAGATGCCCGCTGAGGAGCGAACGAGCTCTAGATCGAGAACCGCTCACAGGTGATTCCAGAGGTATTGACTGCGTTGTCACATCCGGCGAAGAGTTCGCTGCGCGGTGTCTGCTTCCAGCCTTCTCTCTGTTATTGTTCGAAAGAGCAGTAAACCCTGTTTCGGTGGATTCCTTTCGCGCTACCTCTTCGGGGTGCTCGAGCTCTGTTTTAACCACCTTGGCTCCGCCTCCCCGCAGGAGATAAGACAATCCGAAGAAAAGCGGTAGCAAACCGTATAAGGCAATGAGAAAAGCCAGAGCAGCCTTTCCGTGACTCGTCTTCAGGAAAAGGCTCGACGATGCCGACCTCCTTCGCAAAGAATTATCCGATGTTAAGGAGATGGACGTAAAAGCTATAACCACACCGGCCACTCCCGTGGCATACTGCTGCCAAGGCTAATAAACCTGCAATCCAAACAAATCCGCTATGATGGCTAGAAGGCACTTCCGCGATCGTCGAAGACAACGACAAGCGATAAGACACGAGAGCCGCTAGAAGGAGAGCAACGGACACGGGGGAAAGAACCTTATGGCTGACGTGAGTATTGAATGGACGAAGGGTTGCCGACTCGGTGCTTCCCGGCGGCGAAGACGTGGAGGTAGGGGAAGTTGGGCTTGTCGCTGTCGCCGTCGCGCCGCTAGATTTTGCGCTTGCACACGATGACAAATACTGGATGGTCACACCTGCTCCCGCGGCATTGACACCAGTATCCAGGGTTCCATCTCCGGAGCCCGACCAGGACGCATTTGTTGTCGTGAGTGAAGCTGAGTACGTTCTGAGAAGCCATACATCGTTCAAGTAGTTTCCAGACGAATCTTGACCTCCGAAAACGATGATATCTGCCCCAACAGATGGATTGGCACCAACAAGAGAATGAGCTGACGATATTCCGACTGCTCCTTCGCGGGGTACGGGGAACTTCGGGGGATTAGCAGCAGGGTCTCCAGATGGAAGGACTCGAGACCAAGTGCCCGTTTCAATATCGAGTACATCCTTCAGTAATTATAAGTAGTAACCTCTCAGGAGTCAAATAAAAGACGCACAACTTCTCCTTGACTTAACCCATTTCCATCATCCCACAATGTACTGTTAAATGTCCCAAGCAACATGAACACTTGTGAGGCGAAGCTCTCGGAAAACGCGTTGTAATTGGGTACCATAACTAAACTTCAAATCAGCTAAAAGTCAACATAAATCGCGTAAAGTAACCACGAACCTGGTCCTACTCTGGGAGCTGGACAGCCGCCAGGTGATATATCAGTCGATGTATTTATATTCAATACATGTGAGTCCTGCTGTGCACAGAGATTGTCACTCGACTCGGTTGAATTGCATCCATCAGCTGCTATGACCCTCGCAGACGGCATGACTGTGCCACCCTGTCGAACCCTGGTGGGTAAGTCGTCTGGGAAGTCTATTTTCGTCCAGCTCCCGAATGTATTATTGGCAGCCAAATTTGGAGACAGAACACCAGCGACTTCGAACTTCCACACGTCAGAAAGCGGCGAAACAGTCTGGCCATCATAGCCCCCAGCAAGATAAAAGGTGTTATTGGGTCCGGGTACAGTCACATCTGACACAGGAGACGATGTGGCGTCTATGCCGCCAGACGCACTATAACGTGCACCAGGCCCTCCAGGAGATATCGTAAGTTCGGTCCAGAATTGATTAACATAATCATATTCCTGCGGAAGCATTTCAATGAAAATAGGGCCGAAGGACTAGAACGTCACGCACCCATGCATCCGAGAGTGCAGTTCCACCAAGGCCTTTTCCACCGATAACAAGATGGCCGTGGCGACTATCATTAACATGGTTAGATTAGAGGCACATCAAGATGTGCATAATAATGGACGAAATGACACACTTGCTCGCTGCGAAATCACCCCCGCTTATGGCTGCACTCCTAGCTGGAGGCTTGACGCTGGCTTGAGCTACTGGTGGATTAGGAGAGGACCAAGTGAGCGAAGAGACGTTAAGCCTGTGTCGGGTGTGAGAGTGACGTGACGTAGAGTAGACTTGATTGAACAAACAGGTAAGTTTGCTGAAGGGGAAACCCGTTGGACTCGCCACCAAAGATGATGAGAGTCTGAGAAGTACTATCGTAACCAATCGAGGCATATTTGAGACCAGGGGGGGAAGAGCCAGAAAGCAAATCGGTGAGTTCAATCCATTGAAGAGGTGGAACGGGGGTATTTGTAGACGGTGCTACGGTGAGGACAAGTGAGAAGAAAGAGGAGAGAGTAAGTATCCGAGAGATCCGTTGACTGAGACGCGAAGCCATATCATGAAGTAAACGTGAGCAGAGTAGACAGCGTAGAGGTTGAGGACGACCACAAAGGCGGCGGGAGAGCCCGCGAGCGGGTGAAGTTGGCCGACATACGTTTGTCCCACTCGATGTGGTATGGCTGCGTTCTATATTCCCACGGACACATCGGCAAACGTCGGCAGACCTCTTCTAACAGCTGGGTAGCATGCGGTCTCGTCATCGTGTGTGACGCCCACGCTGCAGCAAAGCAGCATAACGCGTATATCGCGCCGCGAACGCCATAAAAACCGACAGATTGACACTGTTGATGGTCGTATACGTGAAAGCGAATACGCGCAAGAACAAAGATTCAGAATACACAGTGTAATCAGCGCCACCCGTCACGAGCGTCAGTCACGACGCATACCGGCACAGGATAGCCTCGTCTCATTAAGTACTTCCTTGTTGCCGCCATCCTTCGAGAGCTGCATTACGACCTCGCAGCGACGACTGTCATGTCCGACTATCTTGTTCAGCCCGAACAAGACGACGTAGGTGGGGACGGTCTTCCAACTTACGAAGACCTCGCAGCTCAGAAAGGTCCAAATTCAAGGCAAGTCCTCAAACTCGTTTGAAGTCCCCACCCGACAAGTCTGACCGCATTTAGATTCGGGAGATGGAAAGGTTGGGTGGAAAAACGGTGAGATTGTTTTGTTGTGGTCGGATGAATCTTGGTTTCCTTAGCCCATATTCACAGAGCTGCAGAGCGTTACCTCGACATTACTCCGGAAGAACGCGCACGGCGACGTGAGCGTGGTTGGGGAGATGATGTATGCGACGATAGTCGATATTCTTTACGAGATGCTTATCTGCACTTGCGCTTTAGTCTTATGAAGTTGCAGGAAGCAATTCACAAGAGCAACCTGCTCCTTCCATACATCCATACAATTCAAACACTCGAATACCATCTGCGTCGTCCACCCACTCACATTGGTCAGGAAATACTGTTCAAATCCCCACTTTCGAACCTCCTTCATATTTTCCGAGTGAGCTAGAGCCAGAGCCAGAGCCAGAGACACCCATCCCTGCTATAGGCGAATTTCTTCATCCTGCGCATCTGAAACTCCATAACTTTGGGTCGAGGTTTCTACCTCACGCAGCGTGGCCTATAAATGCTCTTCTACCCCTTATGGGCAATCGATTGTTACTTATAGGACATGACAATGGTCTCTCAGTCCTGGACATGTTTCCAAGCGGTGACCCGGAAACATCAAGTCCAGCTGATGCGCAAGCCCGAGTTATATGGGAAGGAGAAGGGTGCGTCATGTATCACGGATCATATTCCGATGAGGTGTTTATCAGTGTCTGCAGCGTCTATCAGCTTGAACTATTGGAATTTCAGGACACTGGCGACGCAACGCCTCATGGTGTTGTCCTTGCCTTGATTGGCTCTGAGGTTGACTCGCTCAATTCCAAAGAGCGCGATGTCATACGCTCTATCCGAATGTATAGTTTATCGAGCCTTACCAGTTTGGCTCGTTGGGCTGTTACTCAGAAGGTCTGTTTCTCTTAAAGTGCTGTTGACATAAAAAACTCAAGTACGTGATGACATTCATCACATATCTAGGACACCAAACCAGTCGACCTACGCCGACCATCTAATTGGAGTCCTCAGCAGGCAACGGTCAAAAAGCACAAGCACAATTCTAGTATGGTCAAGCTCAAACTGCTCATATCAGATGCACAGAATGGAGGAGAACCCAATTGCTCCTATCCCTCACCGTCCACAAAGCGTTCGAGTGTCGCGCTCAATCGGGAAGTATCCACATCGTCTTCAGAGTCGACATGGGACATGGTTGATGAATTGCCTTTGCGTTGGGCGACTGATTATATTCCATTGGCATCGGCGGGCTCGCGGCTACTGAACTCGAACGTGCTATTTTTCGAGTTAAGAAGAAACGAGATAGATGGTATTCGGGGCTCTTCTGTTTTGGCCGTGGCATGCAAGTCCAGTATCTTGTTGTATGAGACCCCGAAAGGCGAACGTGCCTTTCGTTTTGTCAAGGCTTGTATTTCAATTGATTACTTGCCGTTGTTGAATCTAATTTAGGTTCTAGGAATTTTACACACCTTTACAACCGCGGAGCTTGAGTTTTGTCCATCAGCGTGCACAAGAGACGGTTGTGCGAAGTCCATCTAGTTCTTCGCAGCGATCGATCGACGAAAGCCCTAGTCGGCGATTCTCATTCAGGCCATCTCTCGACGTTACTCGTGAAAGGGCGACGTCACTAACTCCGGAAAGGGCGACGTCACTAACTCCGGACTATGGCGCTCAACTGTCTCTTTTTGTGGTCTTCGACAAAAAGGCTGGGCTGATTCGTCTAGCGGACTCATGTGTTGGCGAAGTCGAGCTTTACGACGACAGCCCCAGAGATCTATACTCACCTGTGGGGAACTCACCGCGGAGATCATTCGTTCGCGAACACAAGGGGTATTGGCTACCCCCCACTTTCGAGCAGCTACCGGTGGTCTCGCTTAATCAAGTGAAAAACAAGCCCGTGTATTTTCTGACAAGGGGAAAACAGACACACGTAATCCCACATCCCATACCCACACCTTTATTCAGCTGTCCTCCGTTGAGCGTTTTAACATGGCATAATCCGCCAAACCAAGTCTGCCATCGCGTGTGTTCGCCTCCGGACGAGCCCGATTTTCTCCAAGTAATAGGTTTCGGCGATTTTGGCGTGGAGGTGCAAGAACTGCCGCTGTCCGTATTCTCCAAGGGAAAAGGCAAGGCGCGAGGTGAGGAGCCTGTTCGGGCGCAAATGGACGTTGGAGGTGATATTGGCTTTTTGTGTCGCGGCGGCCAATGGGATAAATCCCATCGCTATTTGTCCCGCGCCGACTCGTTCATGTCGTATAGCACGGCAAGCACTGTGCAACCGGATAAGAAGGCTGCCGAAAGCGGATTCTACGCGTGGTGTAGGAAGGATCTTGAGGATTGGCGCATCTTTTGGGTTGGAGGAATGCAGAAAGACAATGTTGAGCATTCGGACATATAAGTTTCTTTTTTTTTTTAATCGCCCACTTTATGGACTTCATAACCTCATTATTTCCCTCTGATCTTGGATATCTCGTTACTAATCATCTGCTTGTACTTATGGGTCTCAACACAGCTGGATTTTATTGCATGTAAAATTAACTGGTACACAAAGTTAGTCCATAAACTGAGGAATGTTCGTAAAAAAGTACATTTAGGCATGAGATAACCGACGAGCAGATCTAACAGGGGCTGAAGAACCCTCTGACGCATCACTGTCTCTCATTACAGCAAAAGACCGGCGTCCTCCTTCATCAACGGCCGAGTCAGGTTGTGGGACGCCTGAAGCAGAAGGTGCCGAAGGCCGCTTGTCCCTCAGCACCGTGAACGAACGACCGCCGCCTTCGCTGGGCTGCTCTACAGGGTAACTCCCTTCGCTCATTCGGCGATTTTTGCCAGCGCGGAAGTTATACCAATGAGTGCGCCTGGGTTCCGTCACATCCGAAGACGAATCATCAGTGTCGACAGCAATTCGAGGAGGAGAAAGGGGATCATCGCGCCCCCCAGATTTCGCGGCTTGAGCCACGGTGGAGCTTCCAGATTTGAACAACACGGAAGCATCTTCGATGACCGCGGTCTGCGACTTCGTTCGCATATGGACTGCAGGGCGTGCTGGAGACATCGCTCCAGGCGGAAGACTGCTGAACACGGCGTGATTTACTGTGACTGTCGATCTATTTGGCGGAGTCTCCCCGACTTTCGGTGGCGGGGTGGGATTAGATTGTATCCGCTCCACGGAAGGAAATTCATGTTTTGACATTGTTGGTACAGAACCTCCATCGATCGCATATGGCGACTCGTAACGAGCTCGTCCCCCGCCGACACGCGAGAACCCAGACTTTGAAGGCGGTGGAGTTTGCACCGCTGGTGATGGCGGGCGATCGTCAACTAGCCCGTACCCAGGTTGAGGGAAAGGCTGCCAGGACCCCATAATGAATCCACTCTCGTCATCGCTATCTTCCCGATAAGGACGTAAAGCATGTTCTGGACGCAGAACAGACGGTGGGCCATGAGTACTACTTGGTGGAGTTGACGTTTTGTTTCCAACGACAAATTGTTGCTGGGAACCGAGATTAGATGAGCGCGCATCGGTGATGGAAGAGCGACGGCTGCGTCGACGCCTTCTTCTCCTCGGCCTGCAGCAACCCAGCAGACCTAAGACTCCGAGGAGACCACTGTCTAGAGTGTATTTACTTCGGTCGAAAGAGATTCGACCAAAAATACGGATCAACGCCTCAACAGCTTTGACCGCTAATATGATCAGGAACCCGAGATAAATCAAGCCAAGGATGAAGAGAATTGCCGTTGCGACCCAACTACCTGCAGCATCACCAACAGATACCTGGGAACGAAAACAAAGTCAATTGCCAATCATCGTACGAACAGTCGCTACTCACAGTGGGCGTGAGTATGACTAGGAGAACAGCAATCGTAATACGTGCAACGCAAAGGAAGAAGCTGATCAGGCCCATGGTCGCACCCCGTCCCCAAGGTAACCAGATACTTGTGCTCAAAGATGCTCCGACTTCCGTCACTAAGATGATGATGGCCTGGGCAGTTCCGCTCTTTTGTCCGCATCCAATCGTGATACCGTAGATCAGATTATTTGCAAAGAATATGCATGCGAATAACTGAGAGCCATGCCCATAATGGTTGTATAATGGCCCTAGCATCATGAGCGTCCTCATCTCATCATACAACTTGTTGGTGGCGGTGGTGTAAAGGCGGGCGATCAGGAAAACGGGGATGCCGACGGAGAAGACTGCAAAAGAAAAGCAAGCGAGAACAACTGACGCCAATGACGATTGCGAGTGGGCATTCGCGAACTGATAGGACGCGAAGATCGTAACGGGTAGATGAAAAAGTATGAGTATACGAACGAGATTGCCGTGAAGGATAGTCCCATGGAAAGAATTCGGCTTTATGTGAAGATTCCACCAGTTCCTACCCAATGCACTCGAAAGAGGGATCGACGTCGATCGGAACAAGAAGTGGCCCATTGCAGAAGTCCCGTCATCATCCGTCGAAGTAAGTCCACTTTTATCAGCGTCTTTCGTCGGTGCCACGTATGCTGGGCTCCGCGTGCCAAAAGGCAAGCCTTTCTCTCCCGTACCAAGCAAGAGGATACCCAATTTGTCCAATCCCCAGATGCTAAGGCTGATAGCAATTGCGGCGGCGATGATAGCCAGGAACAGCACTAAGCAGACGCCGAATAAATCCTGTGGTCGGAGTCCGACAGCAGCCGCGAAGGATGCAATACCTGGGCCCGTATCTGCCGGAAACATCAGCAAGGCATTTGGCGCGCTGGTGTTAACGAATATTGTAGATGTCGGATCATTCAACTGATCTGAAAAGTCCGTTGGCGGACTGTAATCTTGTACTGTCAAGGGATTCCAATGCAATGCTGTCGTATTCCCGTCTGTGACAGTGATGTCTAATTGAAAATGAGTGAAAGGTCTGGCAATCTAAGACAAATAAACACATACTGTAGATGAGAGTTGACCAAGCTGTTTGAGCTAGCATTGGATCTAAACCGAAAGTCAGGGGAAATACGATGAAGTTGGTGTAGTATACGGACATGCAAAGACCGGCCATTGTACAGCAACCATCCCCAAGATAGCGCAGAACTGCGTATGGAAAATAACGTCGCGCATGGATGGCGTGGCTAAGACAAATTAGCAACTTTCAATTAACAAGCTTCCGTTATGAAAGCTCACCGAACCGCATGAGTGCTGGAGTGGATGCAAACCGTTCCCCGCTTATCGCACTTGCTAGGATATAACCCGCACCCTCCACACGAGACCATATACTTCTGCTCGAGCCCGTCCCGCCTCTCCCCCAGGCACCAACTATTCTGGCCAATCCTACCACAATCCAGTATGCCACGGTAATCGCCACGCTAAACCAGAGAATTATTCCCGCCTTGCCGTAGATCGAGCCTGCTACGCCATGACCGTCGAGAGGGGTTGCGGAAATATCTACACAAGCGAGTTCAATGGCGGGCAAGGACGTGTCGACAATACGAAGTCGTGTGTTAATGGTCATCAATTCATATTGGCGGTCGCCAAGCGGTACCGCTGCTGAAAAGGCCACTGGTCCAGCACTTACTGGACAATAGCCATACGTCGAATTTTCCGCTGGTAAAGGAGAGGGAGGGCGCAAGGTTGAGCAGAAGAACGTGCTATTTTGCCATATGTTGAATGACAGAATGGAGCTTGTGGTGAAGAGGGTTGCTAGAAGGAAATGCTTCAGCGTCCAACCGTCAAAATTATGACTTCAGCTACTTACACAGTAGTCCGGTGTCATTGGAGATAGGAATAATTTCTTGGCCTGTATTCCCAATTACGGTCAAGTTCAGATGCCTTCCCAGATTCTCTCCCGTTACGATTTGACCGTAGACGGTCGAGACGTTGATTTTCTGGGCTGGAGCAATGGCATTTCCAGACGTGCAGTCGGTGAAGGAGAGCGTTGCAGGCTGAGCTAGAGCGGAAAGAGTAAAGAATGTAAACAAGACAAGACCCGGAATAAATGTAGAATAGGGACGAAGATTGGCCCTATGCCTCATCGCAAAAACATAAGGAGCAAGAGAGTGAGTGCTCGTCGTTGTCGTTGGAGTGCGTGCCGTGGGCTCACAACAGACTCGGACGACTTACCCCGTGTGTGCCGCGCCGGCTGTCTCTACTAGGTTACCAAATCCAGTGATTATGTAGGCCATCCCTTCCTGCCTGTTCTCATCATCCCCAACCGACTTCGCCAACCGCAATCTTCAGGACTTCACTTCGTTGTTCCAGGGTATACACGCGTGCCTCTGCGTTCGGGTCCCTTGCAAGACTAACCTTGTGTTCGGGCAGTGAAGCCTCTCGCGCATGGAGCTTCTCAGCTTTGAACTCCCACTAGGACTGACTTGGACAATCGTAACTCGTTTCATAGGAGCGTAGCGCAGCCTTCGTGCCGATATACTTGCTCCTCCCTCGGACAAAAGCGAAAGGTCCTTGATTTACTTCAGAATTGATACGGTGATTAGCTTCCGAGCGAACAGACGAATACAAGACAACTGGTGCGGCCTCGTCTCAGCTCGCCGAGCGACCGTGCTCTAAATGTGCAACATCCAGCGCCATCGCAATTTACATTGTTTGCAACGCTCAATATCCTATACTTTTGTCAGGTGCGATCTAATGTCTCATGTACACGAGTCGCGAATCCTGATCCCGTCAAGACTCATTGACTCGAATTTGAATACCGTCAAGATGTAATCTATTACCGAGATGTAACATCTGAATATGACCTCTGCGAGCGGTGAGACCCGCCTAGGCACGAAAGACATGCAATTATCCTTGCTCGAACTCAAGTCGGCGCTTGTCGGCCTGCAGTCCAAACTCTGCTCTCCCGAGCCGAGTGACCCTCAGGTCCCAGGACGAGGCCGCAAAGTATTACCGAGGTTCGATTGGGCCACAATTGCTCTTCTCCCCGCTGCCGCCCCCTTGACCTTAACTAACTTCCGTCTTCTGGTTCTCAAGCATAGTTCCAGTTCCCGGCTTAATCGCCCCGTTCCTTATTCAGCTAAATTTTAACTTCTGTTTTACTGATCATGCGTTCCCATCGGTTCACAGTCAGACGACCGTTCTCACTCCTTGTCATCAAAGAAGCCTCTGTCTGTGCCAATAGACTCTCATTTTAAGGCCTTTCATCGGTCGTGCCTGACCGGTGGTGATGTAAACCAGCAATGGCATGCTTCAATAAGAGGTATTGGGCGCTGAGGTTATTGCACGTCTCGCAATGGACGAGCACATTCGGTGTACATCGTTTAGGTATTACGCTAAGGTTTACGGATTTTGTAATTCTTATGTGTCTAAATATACTGGAGCTGATTTTTTGGTCTGAATGAGGATGTTATCTTTGTTTTGAGTAGAGTTTCCTCTCCAGTCAGCATTCACACTTGTTTCAGAGCTTGGCCAGCGGGGTTAACTTAGAATGCCCCTTTCTCCCAGCTTATTCTCGTCTGAACCTTCGCTCGCAGCTCGATCGCTTCCGCATGATGCACTCCGCAGAAGGAAGCTATTGCTACGTACCCGGAAGGGGGCGCGATGCAGAAGAAGTCTTCCCGTGCGGAACCTTCTTACATCGCCCACCAGGATTTGGTTTGGCAGCTTTCCTCCGCCCATCCAAGTACGACCACGCTGCGCTGTAGGACCACCATCATGCGCACAGCTCTGGAGAAATAAGGGTCGTCAGATTGGCGCTGAGGTGCGTGGCTCGAGGAGCAAAACGATCGTCGTCTCAAGTGGTGATGGACCGCGATCGTGTTCAATCTTGCACGATGGTCTGAAATCACACATCGTGGGGTGATCGCACGAAGATAAGCAAAATTAAATATCTAAATTACCTTTTGGTCTAGGGCTTGGGCTCTTCGATTCCGGCACAGCTTTCCTGTCTCCGTCGCTTGAAGCGGGCGGAGCATGGGATTACACGAAACTCTGACAACCATTTTAAAATCTGACTGTTGACAGGATCCGACACTTGTACAAGGTTCACCAGGGGAAGCTGTCTCGTACGGTTATTTCGTTCGTTGCTTTTACTAGTACACGACATCACCAAGCTCAAATTCTAAAATAGCACTTTGGATGATGAAAGTATGTGTCTGGTCTCCGGCATCGCCTGACGCTCGTTCACGGTTGTGGACAGTGCGGCGGCGCTCGTCACTGACCGTGGCTGGCTCCACCGATTGGATCCGCATATAGGCGCATACTCACAGCTTTTCGCGGCCCATCTGAACGCTCACCGTCGGCGGCGAATGCTGGGAATCAGCGTTAATCATTGAGAAGAGGTATCTACATGTTCTTTTTTGCCGAAACAAGATACCAGCGCGATGTAGAAGACGCCTTGAACGGAAGTAACTATTCTAATGCACAGGCGGGCAATCCTTTTGCCAGTGCTCAGCTCTGGACGGGTTCTGCTGCGTCGCTCGATCGATGCTCGCGTACGAACGTGTCAGCAATGGACTCGAAACACGTCTATTCCTGGACATTCATGTAAGAATGCTGTAGTGGAGAAGAATTGCCTGGACCTCATATCGCTGGAGAACCCTGGAGAACTGCCCTGTAATTGTACTCGTCTCTTCCAGCCCCATTAGTCGATTTGTGGGCACTGGGTGCAGAATTTTGACGCGCAGCAGCAGGCGACTGACTGCCGTGAAATTTAGAATGCACTTACTTGAAGGAGATATACGAGGATATACGCGCTTGTTGTCCGTGGCTCGCTCCGCGACCAGTTATGTATTCTCCGAAAGAAGCTTAGAAAAAGGTTCTTATCTTTGTACCGGCTAAGTCCTTCTTAAGCCGAAACCTACACGCTTGGATATAGTTTGGAGAAAAGGAGGTTGGATATCGAGATTTTGGTTGTCGCTTTTCTGTGGATCTGCTCGCTAAAATTCAGAGTCTTCTCAAGAGCCGTATGTGCATGTATTCCCACTTACTTTCCCTCAGTGGAGCGCCCTGCCATATTTTGTGCACGTGAGATTGCGTACGGCACAGCCACAGCCATGTCTAGCCGCAGTGTCGCCCCGAGCACTTCAGACAAGTAAACGTCACCGAGAACCCCGAACTACCGTCGACTTTCACGGCTGAGCCACTGTAGAGCTTCACTTGGCAGAGGACGTTTGAGTACCGCAAACCCACGAGCCTCTCTCACAGCTCGTGATCTCGTCAAAGACGGTATCCAGGTTTAGTCACCAATCAACAAACGCATCTTGGTCTCACTCCATCACAGCCTTGGCCTGTTGATCTTATCCAACATGAACGGCGTAGCAGCTGCGAATCTTGAGGAAGCCGCTGCCGTAGCTGCAGAGTTCTTGTCCAGTCAGTTTCCTTCCTTTTTTTTTCTTTGACTTGTTCGATCTCTTTTCACTATTTTGATTCCCACGGATTGCGGAAGCGAGGCTGCTCGATTCGTGAGTCCACCGGTTTCGCCGGTTCCTGCGGCCTTTCATTTCTCGTCGGCGCCGTGCTATCCACGGCGCCGCGCGTCTATATTGGTCTATTTTGGACCGCTGCTCCGGCGTGTACATTAGCGCCGGCATATTCGTACTATTTTCCTCGCCGCCCCCTGTTTGTGACTGCGATACTTTTGCTTCCGCTCTTCCGAGCTTCCCTCGACTGCGACTGCGCCACCCCGCCGTCGTGTTCGCACTCCGCGCTTGTTTCTGCTCGTTTCGCCGGTTTGACTCACGCTAACCCCGTTTTCGCCTGGGCGCGTAGGTCTTGATAATTTGCCGAACGAAGTTCAGCACCTCCTCGCCGAGATAAGGCACAAAGAGGCTCGAGCACAAGGCGAGTACTCCTATTTCGTTTTTGACTCCCGCTCCCTGCGTATTCGGGTGGCGCTGTGTTTGCCATACACGTTGCATATGCTATGTGGACGCTTATAGCTCTTTCGTACAAGAGCCGTAAGCAGAGTATGCTGGGGAGCGCGCGGTCATAAGACCTTTGAGTTGACGCATGCTAACAATATAATTGTCTCCGGACTCCGCCGGTTCTTTTTATCTTCTCTTTTTCAATACAATCTAGAGATCCAACAGGAAATACAAAGGGACACGACGCGGTATATTCGACATGGTGTGAAGAGCAGCACTCTAAAGGAGGGCAAAGAGAATGGAAAAGAAAAAGACAAGGACTCGAAGGACGCTCTAATACCGGCCCGTGTTGCCACTGCATATGCGGAGCTGGATCAAATTGCGGATGAAAAAATAAGACTTGCGGCGCGTCTCGTCGATGCTTTGACACGTGTCAACGCCAGACTTGATCACGATTTGGGCAAGGTCGTTGCGTTGTCGGGCGAGCAGCCACAAGAGCAGTACGAAGTGCGCGGTGGCTATGTCGTGGGCACACTCCCAGGCGCCACAGGCGCTCCAATTACGCTCAGCGCAAATACGAGTGCTTCAATACCCGCGACTCGCTCGGTTAGGGAAGTTCAGGAAAGCATCCGTGGGTCGCTAGCAAACGACCTAGCGACAAGCACTCCTATTCCGAGTGCGGTGCAGGGGTCTCAGAAGCGTATGTCCTTTTCTGTTATCATGACTCGCCTCAGCTTACAATGGCATTCGCCTTTTCTGAAAGGCCGCCGATTAAATACCGGCGCATCAATGAGTAGCATAAATGTTACTGGCTCTCGCGGGGGCACGCCGCAAGCACGCTCGCGTCTTGCGCAGGCGGTGCATCCTTCGCCACCGCCGGCGGCGCCGCTGCGCAACAGACGAGCACCGTCATCGGTCGGCGATGATGACGCGGACGCTGATAATGATGCCGACGCCGACGGAGATGTCGACGATCCAGAAGAGTCAGGTGATCCTGAGGATAAAGAGCTCTATTGCTATTGCCAGAAGATGTCATATGGAGAGGTACGTTCTTGCTTCCGTGCTTCTTTTGCTGTCTGGCCTCGACTGTGCTCAGGGCGGCCTGCGGCCTGCGAGCGGGTATTGCGCGGCCTTCTTGTTTTCCATTTCTTTTCATTCTGCACGAAGCCGCTCTTTTTCAGTTTTGGCCAGCTGCCGTTCAGCGCTAGGCCTGTATATAGATGGCTTTTATTTAAAATCTCTAAGCGAGGGGCGAGCGCACTCGAGGCCCATGTATGCGAAGAAGTTTGGCATTGTGACTGACTTTTCTTTTGTTTGCGCAGATGATAGGATGCGATAACGACAATTGCGCACACCAATGGGTGAGTGGACAATCTTATTTAAAATATGTATGGATTGGGGGAGAGGGCTCTGGGCCAAAGCTTCGCGACGCCGGTGCCCTTGTGCCAAGCGGCTTGCTAAATTTGAGATAATGTGACTGACTGTGACCGGATGCTTTGCAGTTCCACCTAGGGTGTGTGGGGCTGAAAGCGCCGCTGCCAGAGCACTGGTACTGCGACGAGTGCTTGAAGAGCTTGGGCGCGGCGGGGGCGGTGCGCGGAAGGGGCGGCGAAAGGCGCAGTGAAGGGGGTTGCTGTCAAATAAGCGAAAGTAGCTATTGTCTGGAAAGAATGTATTGTATGTCTCTACAGACTGTGCGCACTATATCTACATCGGAGAGGAACAGAAGAGGAGAAGACAGAAGGCTTCAGAAGAAGGCGCAGGCTGGATACGCAGGTGGTAGGATCGCGTGGGCAGAGTTCAAGAGGTGAGACGAAGGCTCGTTGCTTACTAATTAAGGACGTGAGGGGTACCAGATCAGTGGGTCGGCATAAGCGTGGGTGCAAGCGGCAAGAGGCGAGTTTTTCGGGTGCTTCTTCGAATCTTCGATCTGGTGTTGTGGGTTTGTTTCCTCTATTTGGTCGCTTAGTCTAGATTAGGGAACGATTTGGCAGCACAGCTCAAGACCCTGCACGCTACCGCTCCTCAAAAGTGCCCCGTCCATGTCCGCGTATAAACCCGTTCCTTAACACCAGCCGTCCCCACTTACTCTTCTAAGTCGTCGTCCACGACGTCCGCGACGCGTCCACCACTGCTCGAGGCTTCCACGACTTCTTTCTCCTCACGACCCCCGCTACTAGGACACGACCTCCCGCTAATGGAATCGACTCTTTTCGACGCTGTAACCGTGTCCTCCGACTCCTCCCTGCCCCAAACTCCTTCTCCCCGCAGCTCCGTCATCCTCGACCACCCCTTCGACAACCTCAAGCCTCCCGTCGACTTCGAGCCCCTCGAGTCCCACTCCATCTTCGCCGACGCGTACAACAACTACCCGGACAGCGAGCCAATCACCCACTCGATGGAGAACCCCGCCATGTGGAACGGTCCACATGCCGGCCCTTTTTTCGCGTCCCAGCGTCAAGGGAACCACGGCGGCTCTCTGCTGCAGGAGCTGCACGGCCAGGACTACATGGACCACCTCGACGCGTACTCGCCTCCGCCCTTGACTTCTGGCTCGGAATGGAACGGCACGCCTGCACCACTTCCTCATCCGGCACTTCCCCCCCATATGCAGCACGAGCACAGCATGAGCCGCCGTGCTTCCTTCCCGTCCGTTCGCCATGACCGTGACGAGAGCATGCACCATGTCCTCCCTCACTACATGCAGGATGAGCCAGGAGGACACTACGGCGCGTATGCCTCGAGGGACGCATTCTATGCCGAGCCGCTTTCCATGGACTCCGGCTCGCCTCAGCCTGCGCTCTCCGCGGAGCCCTCTGCCCTCCACGGCCATATGCACCTAGGCTCGCCGCCGCACCTTGAGGAGTCATACTTGTGTGGTTCAGTGTCTCCGCATCCGTCTTATCGCGAGATGGAGGAGGGGATTAAGCTCGAGGACGCCGCGCCTGTCATTGTTCCGTCCCAGCACATCTTCTACCCGCGTCCGCCTTCGCAAGCGGGTCAACTACCGCCCATGCCGCTTTATATGGCACCGCACGCTGCTATTCCGATCCAACACACTGACGATGCTGCGTCAAAGGAGACCCAGTATCTCCGTCGGCGCTGCTTCAACTGCCATACGACCGAGCCGCCGTCTTGGCGCCGTTCCACGCTCAACCCGGGCAAAATTGTCTGTAACAAGTGCGGCTTGTACGAGCGAACGCACCTGCGGCCGCGTCCTCAGCGCTTTGATGAGCTTCGCGCGGGCAACAAGTCTCGCAAGCACTCGAGCGCGAAGATCCTTTCCGGGTCGACGAGCCCGAAGGAGCAGCAGCAGCAGCAGGGATCTGTGGTGAAGAAAGAGCAAGGCGAATATGAATTCGATGCGCCATCGCGGCGCGGATCTGTATCCTCTTCGTCGGTTCACTCCGCATCGAGTGATTTCGATGACAATGGTATGTTTTCTTTTATCACTTAAAGGCTAGGAGATCTAATGTTTGTCTAAAGTTTCTATTTATTCGTCGGTAGGATCTACGTCGGGCATGGAATCTTACAACAACTCGCCTCTTATTTCTTCATTCTCGATCCCTCGCATTTCACCATCATCGTCGCCTCAGATGAATGGTTCGGAGGTTGGTGGCATCCGACTCCCCAACGCGCCTTTCAATGACATCGCTTCCGTCCAGTCTATCTCTCATTCCCCGCGAAAAGCTGCGACAGTGCCGTATTTTAACTCGAATGGTCGCCCAATTTCCCCTGCCTCGTCGGTCAGCGGGTCGGACTACATGAACATGCGCCGCGGGTCCATGCCCGTTGACTCTTCCCACAATGCGTCGCCCCTGATGAATGGTGGGAGTGCGCTCGGCTTGCCTGAAGTGACCGGCTGGCAACCCGTTCCTCTGGGAGACCTCGACTCAAAGTCTGCGCGTAGCCGCAGCTCGTCGCGCAAGCCATTGGCAACGTAAATCTACGACGATAAATCGTAGGCTCGTGTGCCGTCCACTCTCTTGGTTTTCCTCACTACGCTTTGTGCGACTCGACAACCGATAATTTGCATGCAGCCATGCGTGGCCCACCTTAACTTATTGAATCGCGTCAAGTTATCCACCCACCTCCAGTCTCACGTCCGCATCAAAAAGCGCACTCTCTGTATTGATTCGTTTTCCTTTCTACATTGTGGCTACGTGGGCCTTGGTTCTCGTGAACCCACTGGATGGGGACGCGGGTCGCTGACCGCCCCCCCAGTCCATTGCTTGTATCATCACTCGTGACGCGCAACTCCCACTGCAAGTAAAGTATTATTTTTTTGCATTCTTGGCCCTGCATTATTTGTCCTTTGCTGTCCTGACTTTCCTTTACCGTCTTCCCCTCTCTATATCCTGCCTGATTTCCTTTTTTTGACTTACTTATTTCTTTTTCCCCCCTCTCTTCTTGTTTGATAATTATTTGTCGTATTGCAAGGGACTTTTTTTTCCTTCTTTTTTCCTGATTCTTCCGATCCGTTTTCTCACTTCACTATTGCTATATATGATACAAGAGGAGCGGTGTACTAGTATGTAGCTATTGCGCACTGGCGGCCTGTAGAGGACGGCAGTGGAAGGAAACCAGGAATAAAAAAAATAGTACTGGATGGAAATGGAAATAGGCGTGTTGTTGTTGTTATCTGTCGGGCGTGCGATTGTGCGCGGGAAGGGGGGAGGCAGAGGGTTGGCACGTGTCAGGCCGGGGGCCGGTGCAAGGTGAAACACTTACAGTTATCGAAGGTGGGGTGTTCTTCGCGAAGCCGGGGCTTGACCCAAACCCGTCTTGGACGCAGTTTTTTAGGTTCTTGCCTGTCCTTGTCTGTTCTTGCGTAAATTGCGCGAAGCCACCGGGCGCGAGGCACAAGGCACGCCCGCGCG
This sequence comes from Phellopilus nigrolimitatus, assembly GCA_021029095.1. Classification (NCBI taxonomy): domain Eukaryota; kingdom Fungi; phylum Basidiomycota; class Agaricomycetes; order Hymenochaetales; family Hymenochaetaceae; genus Phellopilus; species Phellopilus nigrolimitatus. The sequence continues at coordinate 335,084 of JAJOHG010000003.1, read as the reverse complement.
TCAGACGCCGTGCCTGCGCGAGCACCCTCTTCTCGTCCCGTTTGCGACTTCAGTCCGCGGACGTCGCGCTTGGCGCCGGCCACCGCACATGACAGCCCCGACGGCGGCGGACGGACTGACGGACTGACGGACGGACTGACGGACGGACAGGTGCACGTCATCGTCCATGCGCCGCAGCACGCTGCGCGCAGGCAGACAAAGACAGCGCGGGCGCGTGCGCAGGCTCGCTCGCCCCGGCGCGCATGGCGGTGCGTGACTGGCTGGCTGCGTGCGTGTGGGGGCATTAGGCCGGGCCCACAAATAATAGGGTTTAGGATTTGGAATTAGCGCGTCCGCTTGCGCGCGAGCTTGCGAGTCACTCGACTCGCGCCGCCAATATTCAAAAGGGCAAGGCAAGGCAAGGCAAGACAAGACAAGGGATATGTATAAATGAGAAATCGGGGGTCGGAAGAAAATAAAATGCAGGCATTTACGAGAGCGCGCGCGCTAAAGGAGCGGACGGGACGTTCTGGGGCCCGTCGGTAAAGGGGCCACCGGGGCTTCGCAGTTCATATACACGCATTTTGGCGCTACGGGGCCTTCTAAGCAATTTGTAGTGCAGCGGGGCCTCAACTGAGGCTTCTCTTCGCAGTACGGTTTCCCGCTAGCGAAGCTCCCCAAGTCTCCACGCGCGCGTTGCTCACCGCGCGATGGGCCGGCAGCGTGCGCCTCTCGCCCCTCCCCGCCCGCCGTGCGCCATCGATAGAACTTGAAGCCATTGTGCACGCATATGGATGAAACAATCGATATCGCAGGTACTTGCTGCTTTCAGAGGGCGAAGATCGGACGGATAAATAAACAATTCGGCATAAAGTTACAAGGTTACCGCCGCGTGCTCCTTCCGTCCTTGGCAGCCGCCAAATGCCGTCCCTCGCTTCCCCACCCACGCGGCCCGCAGCTCCCGCTGCGTCCCGTCGTCGCGATTCACATCGGGCCCAGCTGCGCAGCGGATAGGACTGCTGCCCCACTCCCGCGCTGCCCGAGCCTGCTCTAGCTGTAATCTATACTGCCTCCTCGAGATGCAGCCCCAGCGCATTGAATCCGTGCTCTGTTCCTGCACGCACGTCCCCTCTCGAAGACGACGCCGACACGACCGTCGATTCGAAGCCACTCGCAGGTATCTTGGGCCTGATCCCCGGCTGTCCGCGCTCGACATCGTTATCGTCTGCCTCGCTCCCGCTCTTCCGCCCGAACATCCGTGCGGCTAAATGCACTGCCCACGATAAGCCGTGCGCCGTCGCCCGCGTGCCGATCCACTGCGCGACCTGCATGCCCGGAACCAGCCCGAGCACATCCCGCACGTCCCACACGTCGCGGTGACGAGTGATGCGGCCCTGCTCGTTGAACGAGAGGCGTGTCAGCACGCGTAGCTTCAGGTGCAACGGGCTCGGTAGCGATAATCCCCGCAGGCCCGGCAGACTTAGCGACGGCTGGGGATGCGGTCTTGCAACTGGAATAGAAGCTACTGAAAAAGAATCTGCGTCCGGATAGAGCTGCTCCGTTTCTTGCTCATCAGAGTGCAATCCAGGCAGTAGAAGAATGTTCAATGTGTGCTCGACGATGCTCAGATGCTGTCCATCTACGTGTCAAGAATGAGTCGAGACCGAAGCAGTCAACGAAGAGAAGAGGCGAAAACTTCAAGGCGTTCAAGTACAAAAATTCCGACAAGTCTTCCCTTCTTTGCCAGAGGCACTGCTAGAAGGTAGGTGCTTCTACTCACCAAAACTCTCACTGTCGCAGATATCCTCGATATCGCTCCATATTCGCAGAGCCTGGAACCACGGCTCTCTTGTCTCCCCGCTCGAGTGCGGGCGGAAAAGTGTCTTGAACATTGCTAATGGGCGCGGCACATCTAGTTCGCGCAGTTGCCGCGACAGCGAGTTGATGTCTCCGATAATCTGCCGGGACGATGCAGTGATTAATGGATTATCATACCTGTACCCGGGCAACAGACGCTGTCCAATCAGCACATGGTGAAGTACTACAAGAGCGGGACTGCAACGCACACTGCATCAATATGTTCGTCGAACGTCCGGTGTCCGAGTCGACCATCAGCTTCTTCCGGTGCGAACAGCACCGTGACACGCACCGGCGTTGGCCTCGTACAGCCGCTCTACCGTCTCCACCGGCGCTGCTCCGGGTGCGTCGCCATACACGAGATCAAACACCTCGAGCGTCGTCACGCGGTTCGGGAGGGAGATGCGGGAGGAGAACGACAGCGTCGAGAGGTTGTTGCGGTGCCGGACGAGGCCCTGCGATGATGCGTGCCCTCCTCCTGGACCCGCACCGGCGTACTGCATGAGCGAGTGGTGCGAGTCCATGCGCGGGAAGTGGAAGAGCGAGTCCGTGTCCGCCGAGTTCATCGTTGTCGTGTGCGAGTACCGGGTGTCTCGCGAGTCTTGCGGCATTGGCGTGGACGCGAGGTGAAGTATCAGGAACTGATGATACTTCGCGACAGGAATACAAGATCTAGACGACGACAGCTAGCACTTGAAGAGACCGCGACAAAACAGGCGTAGACTCGGGGATGAGAGGGCGCGGCGGCTTGAGAGTGGATGCAGCGAGCTCTCCTTGAGAAGTGTCATGTGTTTTCCCTTACTGCTTTCGGAAATCCCCGTGATTTACATTAGGAAGTACTTTCGTAATAATGAGCCGCGAAACGAGTGTATTCGCAATTATTCCAGATCGTATGAACTCGATGGTACAGCAAATCTAAGGGCCAGCGTAACAGCGTAACATGAGTGATCGTATCAATGGAGATCTCAATATTTCTCATATAACGTCGATCGCCCCGTTGACATTAGAAAATAGGCGCAGCCGACAGCAATCTTAGACGATCAAAAAACGTTCACGGTCTTCCCTCTCCTCGATATGTGGTGCAAAGCTACTGCCACAGCGCGTATGCGACACTCTAGACTGTCAAAGCGTGTACTACACCTCTTCCATATGCTGATATTTGACAGGGCGTAAAACTAGTGTGCGTTAAAGCGGTATCCTCGAAGGAGATTCTATTCTCCGGTCAGCCATTTCGCGGCTCCATTGTAGCATGGGAGGCTCACTATATCGAGAACGCGTCGACGACAGATTTACATGCGTCCTGATGTTGGAGGATCTGCACATTATTCTGCCATCCTGATTGCCGATGGAAAGCAGTTTCACATAGGCTTTTGATGGCGCAAGCTGGATCTAGGGTCTTCGCAGCAGAGTGTCATGGCATCCAGTGCAGGCCGGTACAATGAAAAAAAAATGAATGGCGAGGACGTGATCGGAACGTAGGATATGAGGTAAAGCCGAACGATCCTATCTCCTCGATCCTGGACGTTCGGAGTGTAGCAAACCTACGTGGAGCAAGCAAAACAATGCTTGGGCGCGCGGATTTTGCAGCAATTATCGGAGGGTGGGTATTGCGGGGATTACAAAAGTTGAACCTGGGAACGTATGTGCTGCTCTTCCGTGGTGCTAGCCAGCGCCATATTATTATTAACGAATTTAATTCCGCCGTGGTCGTCGTTCAGAAACGGCGGTCCGCGTTGGGTTCGATTGTTGCACACTCTTTGAACGTCGGAGACTGGGATTAGGCTTAGCTTGGAGAAATGTTCCAGACGTCTTTGTTTCTGTTTCATAATCCGGTCGGAGAGTGAACATTACTTACCTGCGCCCTTTTTCGAGGTTCGCATCACTCGATTCATTCCCGGTTTATAGAGTTTGCAAAAAATATTCCAATCAGCGCATAGCATCCTGCATCTTGTCGGGAATTTCGAACGGATGCTTTGCCCCGGAGATTGCTATACGGGGAATGCGGAGATTATTGTCATGAGACTGTCCAGACTGTTATACAATGCTGAAACAGCTAAAAACTTCCGGAATATCGAGATCCAAGTTCACGGAAAACGCAGGGATGCAAAGGCCTGTGAGAGAAACTGTTGCAGCAAAGCCAAGGTTTGCATTCAGTGTGAGTCCCTATCAGATCACGTGATACCTGGTGACGAAAGCGCGTCGCGCACACGCGAGTCGCCGTGAACAAGTTCCCGCTAAGCAGTCCGCCCGGCAGTTTCGTTATAATGTCATTCCACCATGCTGCTGTTTCCAAAGGTAATATCAACAAGCTTATTGCTATTAAGGACTGTAGTGAATGTTGTTTTGATTTATACAGGGCTCATGATTGGCTGTGCTGCCGCATCCATCGTAACCAGTATCTTCGACATCAAGCACTACCTTCACTTGCAGGTACATACTGAATACATGTCTATTTGCTCCATAGCGCCTAATGCTGCTTCAAATTTCTGGTATGACCTGTTGCTTGATTAGCTAGTCCCTCACCTCTCGCGACACCATCAGGCCGGTTTTTCTTTCATCTCCATTCCATATGTGCAGCTCTATTGACGCCACCACTTTTCTAAACATATAGTACTGGCGGCTGTTCATTCACCATATTGCATTTTCGAACTCTAGCGAGCTCCTTCTAGCAGAGATTTTACTCTACAACATATCTATTCCGATTGAGCGGCTATTTGGATCGGCGAAATTTGCTGTGAGTGCCCCGCAGGCCCATACCGATCAACTGTTTGACTTCCTCGTTTCTTCTGCTGTCAACATCTAGTCTTTCTCCTTAGCTTCTGTCTTGACCTCAACCATATTGGAGCTCGGAGCTCTCCTGTTTTTCAACCGACTCGGACTTAACGTGCTGCCTTCCGGACCCATCACTTTAGTCTTCAGCATATTGCATCAATTTTCGAGGCTTGTCCCTCATGCGTACACATTCCGCATCTTTGGCGTAACAGTGACGAATAAAGTATTCATGTATATTATCGCTCTGCAGGTAAGCGTTTGATTTTGCGACATTCTCACGATGTGTTCTTCTAAGCTGATTTAACGCTGTTAGCTGGCACTGAGCCAACCACCAGGATCGATAGCAGCTGCTGTCATAGGCATTTTATCTGGACAGCTTTACCGCTCCGATGTACTAGGTCTCAAGGCATTCCGCCTGCCTCACTCAGTGCAACGACTGTCCTCTCGATTCCTTCTTCCCCTCATCGGATCTACGAAACCCCCGCGACGGACGAACCGCGCCTTTCCGGAGGAAGGCCAAAGTCTGCGCCGGCCTTCAACGCAAACGTCGCAGGAGAATACAGAGGTGGTGACAACTGCGCCGACGGCGCCTACGCACCCGGCGGGCAGTACCCAGCTGTCTGGTGCAGCGAGCGCTGCAGGGTTGCCTGGTCCGTCTGTGATGCGCGAGTGGGTCGACGAGCTGACGGGTAGGACCGAGCGTGCTGCTTCTGGGCTACGCGTGCCGAGTGAGGCGGAAATCAGCCAGCTCACGAGTATGTTTCCTGATTTGCGGAGAGAAGACCTCGTCGGGGCGCTTCAGCGAAGGTGAGGGTTATCCAAGATGTCAAGAATTACCGAGCTGAGGTTCATCAAACTTATCTAGCCCGAACATCGAAGCTGCTGTAGACACCTTGTTGAGTTCGCAAAACTAGAGTTGGCTTATTTTGTGGACTTGACAGGTTGACTAACGTACGATGTGGTCGCAAACCTACATCGCTGTTACTTGCACATACAATTATGGGAAGTTACATCAAACATCAAACAAGCAATTACCGGCTTCATTCATTTTCTTCTATATCTTCTTCTAACTCTTCGTCGTCTTCGCCTGTAAAGGCACTCATTGGTACAGAGTACAGGCGGATGACAGGCTATGTGGATCAAAGCCCGTCAGTAAAGTGTAAGGAAGTAGAAGTAACATAAAACCCACCCTGTTGGGATCCTTCACGAGAACATATTTGCCTTCCGGCATTTTCATGCAAAGATCCGTGACAGTGCGAACGATACCCCACCCGTTTGCAAGAGAAACGTTGAGCTGGCCAGCGAAATCCATGGGCCGCAACGAAGCTGTGGACAAAATTACATGGCGCGTGTTGTCGCGGGGACTAACACGCGAGACATAACTAAGAAAGACATATGAACATCTGGAGCAAATCAATTGTGATAAGGCACCCACCCTATCTTTAGGGCCTCGGCTCCAGCGAGGATGCTCTGTACAGTCCACTTCGCGAGTTTGCAGCTATTGTTCTTCATCTCAGTTGCAACGACTGCACCGCGCTGTGAATCAAGCTTCAAACGCCAATCAGCAGCACCACCTGCTCCTTGCGAGCGCGAATCAAACTCGTTCAAGGCGCGGATTGTGGCTAATCCCTGTCCACTCTGAGGGTTGCCCTGCCCCGGAATATACGCATCAACCTCCGTCCGGACACAAATTTTCATGTTCTCCTCCTCCGCGACGCTCATGTCAAAAACTCGGTAACGGTAACCACATGACGCTAAGGGTTCTGTCTCGTCTGAGCCATAGAATGGGTTCGGTTTGTCAAATTCTATCGCAGGCGGAGGAGGGTTCTCAATGACAGACTGGAAACCAAAGTTCTGGTTGATATACGTGGCTTCAAGGGAGAGAGACATAGCCGTATTGATCGATGATGTCTCGACCTGTGCGACTTTCTCGTTAGGATTGTTCGGGTTAGCGGACACCGTGGGGTCTTGCGGAGGATCTGACGCATTTTCGTTGACCGTTACGGTGTCAAAAGGGCCACCGTCACGCTTGTCAAAGAAAATTTTGTTTCCTTCGCGGACAATGACGATGTCCCAAGGATAGATGGAGCGCGGCGCGCACATAAGGACGCTCAGGATCACATCTGTCGTGTAGACAGTGGCCACGTCTTTTGAAGCAAGCTGAATGAACAGCATTTTCTTCAGACAAACAAATAGGAGGCTGACATGAGTTCCAATCTTACCTGCTGGATAACGGGATCGTCCGATGTGGTTGTATTATACTTAATCCTGTCGACAAGCTGAAGAGATCGCTCGGTTTTTGTAGTGATACGATCGTAAGTTTTGTCGTAGGGGAAGAGCCTTCCGCATGATTCCCTGAGTGGTAATTGACTTCAATCTTAGTACTCTGGAATCAAGTTAAGATCTCTCACAAATCCTCCGGTTCTTCGACATCCAAACGCAGTTTCGCCAGGCGATGGAACTCAATTTCTTCCAACATTCCCCATTGCGGAGAAATAGTGACAGACGACTCGCGCGTACGTGTATTCTTGGATTTTTGTTAGAGAAATTTTCAATGACTTAAACCAATTTTTTTATACGCACCTTTTCCCAATCTCTCCAACCGCGCCTTCCGCCACGCTGCGCGCCACCACGACCTGGTGTAAACCCGCCTCGACCTCCTCGCTGCTGGCCTCCACGCGCAGCAAATCCACCGCCTCTTCCCCCACCTCTTCCCCTTCCAAATGTTCCGGGTCCGCCTCGTCTCGGTCCACCAGTTTTATTGTCGACAAGCGAAAAGCTTGCTTCGTCCTCAGCATGGAAATATGCGAAGGCATTTGCGACACCACTACCGAATGTTTGTGGACCTTCCCTCCTCCTGCCTCCGGGTCCGGTAGGTCTCGCGTTTGCGGCTGCGCCAGAAGCTGTTTGACGATTATCACTGGTCAGGTCATTCCAATCCGCAAAACGGCCAAGCTTGTCGGCTTTTGAGAAAGGCGCATAGGGGATGTCCTTGAATTTGAAATCTTGAGGGAAGTTCGAAGGGGAAGGTCCCCAACCGCCATCTGGGTTGTCTTGAATAGGAGGGAGCTCGAAGGAGGCCATTCCGCAGACACTGTAGGTATAGAGGATGCAAGTTTCGAAAATTGTTGACGACCTCGTGAGAACTTCTATAAACGGTCGATCGCGTTGAACAGACAGAACAGCCGCCGTTCAGTTCGACATTCTGCCATGAAGTGAGTTTGCCTCGATTCAACTTCTTTGCTCGTACTTACTCGCTGTTTCTAGCGTTGTACGAGAAATCAGTAAAATAAATGACCGAGAATTAGAACTTGGTACTAGTTCTGCCTCTTGGCACGACGAGTACAAAGGTGAGCTCCAGAGAAACACCATCATTGTCTGGACAGAACTGAATTCATATCAACCGAAGATTCTGCTTATGTTTACGTCGGGGGTCTCAATTTCGATTTGACGGAAGGAGATGTTATCACTATTTTTTCGCAGTACGTGCATCAGCATCTTAGGCAATCGTATACAGTATGCTAATAAAAATGGATTAGGTATGGCGAGGTGATGGATGTGAACCTCCCTAGGGACAAAGAAACAGGGAAGACAAAGGGCTTCGGCTTCCTCATGTATGAAGACCAGCGCTCGACGGTGCTCGCTGTCGACAACATGAATGGAGCGAAAGTGCTGGATAGGACACTACGCGTCGATCATGTGCGACATTACAAGCAGCCAAGAGTCAAAGGCGAGGACGGCGAATGGGTTGACCAAGATGAACAGAGCCTCAATGCTAAGCCAAAAATGATCACGAGCAAGTTGTTTTTCTGCTTCATTGTTAAGTTACAAACACTGATAACTATTCGGCGCTACAGATGATATTCCATCCGAGTCAGAAGTATCATCGGGACCGGAAATAGATCCCGAAGATCCCATGGCTGCTTACTTGTTGGAAAGGCGGCGGGAAGAAAAAGCGACGAAGAAAGCCAAAAAGGCGATATCTAAAGGAAAGCACAAAAATGAAACACCCGAAGAACGAAGGGCAAGGAAAGAACGCCGAAAGCGCGAGAAGGCAGCTCTTAAGGCCTCAAACTCAAAGAAGTCAACCGGGCTGAAGGGGGTTGAGGAATTGTTGCAGACTTGGAAGCCCGACCATTCAGGACACATCAAAGGACGAAGAAGCCGTAGTAGCTCACCGCACCACAAGGACAGCCGAACTGCCCGTACTTCATACCATCGGGAGGACGCTCAGCGGGTCAAGGCTGTGTCTCGCTCTCGTTCTCGTTCTCTCACGCCTACGGACTTAGGTAGCCACGATCGCAAGCGCGAATCTTCTCAGGAGCAAAGTCAGAAGCGATATGATGATGAGAGATATAATCGTTATAGGCAGACAGATCGCGACCAGGGAAGAATGAACGAGGATCGTTTTCCACGACGAGATAGTGTCTCGCAAACTGCTCGTCGACGGTTTGACTAATACGGGTTTTTTTTTCGCCTTTGCAATGCATATTTAATTGTTTAACAGTAAGCGCAGTGCTAGCTTAATCTCATGTTGTTTGGAATTGAAATCAAATTCCTCAGAAGACAATGTCTTCAAGGTTATGGCTGATGACACTCACAAGGCCCTTCTGGCATTCATCATGATGGTTGTGATGCGTGAAACCGATGGAAGCAACACCGGCGAGCGTTCTTCTATCATAGAGACGTTGATTCAGGGAAAACATGGTATTATTTGCACCACTTTTACAGAAACGCTGCTGATGATTCGCTGTGTATATTGATTGCATCATAGCCTTCTTATCAAATATTTTAGAAATGGGTCAAAGTTATGTGAGGCCACTCAAGTGCCGCATAGCAATTGTGCTACCGTCAGCCTTGTTATTTATGATCCAGCTTCCAACACCGATCAGCGAATACTGCACATTGTCACGAAAATTCGGGAGATTGAGCAAACTCTGCTCGTTTGATTGTTTGAGAGAGAAATCTTGATCCTGATCGCTGTCTATTTGAAATACCCCGCCCTCGAGTTTCGCACCGGTATTGTGAAGGAACAAGGCTCGTGAGTCGGCGCTACTATGTGAGATGCTCACTTGTTTACTCACTGGTAGCGATCACTCTAGATGTGAATCTGAGAGACTGTGAATGGTATCATGAAACTCATACACAGAAACTAAAGCTAAACGGTGTCATTTTTCTAGACAGGTGCACAAGACATTCTACTGGTATTACGTATGTGCAATTAAAACCGTCTCTTTGAGGCAACTTCACTCTGGAATGTATATGAAATGAAAGGCTTTGTGGATCTAGCGGCTGTGAGTTGTGTCCAGACCTCAGACCTCTTGAAGCTGATCCGGAGCGTCTTTGCCTATTCTTGTTTGCATAGTCGGCTGGGCTTTCCAGAGACCGTCAGGCATCTCACGTTTACGACGATTTGATGTGTTTTACTATGGGTGAGGATATTTGAGTAGCCAACCTGAAGGTGGTATATTAATTGCGACAGTAATACTCTTCTTCAGTACTCATTGATGACTACAGCAACAAAAAACGCAGGCGACCGTTCGGACATTGGAGCTGTCTCGCCAGTGTATTCAATGATGACAAGCAGCCAAGCCATTAGCTCTGGTACTCCTCAGGAGGATGAAGGCAAGTATGCAAATAGGGCAGAAATATGGAAGTTGACATCCGGTCCGAATCTTCAGCAGAGATATCAAAGCTGCGCCACGTCGACCGTTGGCAAGTGGCAGGGATCATTAATGGTCACTGTCGACTGTTCTACCATTGACGTGTCTCCGGTCTGCCAAGTCAGTTGAATTCTTTAATGTCTTGGAGCTGTATCAGATGGCTCCTGACCTTCTTCATGGGATCTTTTTACTGAGAACGCACTCCCCTAAGCTGGCGAACCCCAGTCTAACACGGACTGGGGCTACCAATACTTCTATTTAACGTATGTTTGGTATATAGTTAAATTCGCTGGCGCTACGCTTGATCTACGCAAGACACTTTGTGCACTCTTTTGAGGGCAAATGTACTTCTCACCATTCTTTTTTACTTTAAATATTCATGCATGTCAAGTTGCCAGCCTTTCTTGGCATTGCGGAAAAGCAATACAGCCTTGCATATCTCCGTCAACTTTGCCACCCTTCCTTGGCATTGCGGAAAAGTTATACAGCCTTACATATCTCCGACAACTCCTAGCTGATTTTAATTGCCTGTTGGGGTTAGTTTGTAAACTACTGTATTCGCTCAGAAGTACGCGAGAGTACATGTATCCAGGGAGTTGCCGAACTTTGACGAGTCGTCCGCGATTCTGCGTCGATCACACCATAAATGTAACGCCGATCTGACATCGTGACGGCCAAAATCGAAACTACGCCTATTTTCGTGTACAGTAAATATACACATAAACATCGTAACGTCTTGTGCTACAGAAACACACAACACTTCGCCCGAGGCGCTTATTCCGAGCCCAACGCATGCTTTGATATGTTTGATAAGACAGAAGTGACGTGGGTGTGTGGTGGCTCTTTAGTCGCTTGGTCGGTCGCCGCATTGGGATAACGCGCTACATAGCCCTACATAACCTCCTCGTTTCCCATCAACGTCGTTTGTCTCGTCTCCACCCTTCCTCCTGCCCTTGTTCTACTGGGCCACTGGAAACGACGGGCACACCATGCACCTATCCCCTCTCCCCTTAGCAATTCCGCTCATTTTGTCCCTCTTTTCCTATGGCAAGATGTATCATGTCGCACGCTCTCCGACCGGTACAGAGTACGTGCCGTCACTTCTTACCGTTGTGGTTTCCTGTCCTTATCGGCGATTTTCTAGTTCTGTACTGCCTAGAGATAACAATTGCGTCAATCCAAACCCGCAGAACACCCTCACGGATCGAATGAATCTCGCACTCAACTCGTCCGGCAATGGATACATTCTATCACTCTGTCCAAGCACCGAGTATATCATCGAGGCGCCCATCATGTTTGCGTTTCCCAACCAGGAGATAAGTACGCAGGGCTATCCTACCACCAGCGAACGTGCAACGCTGGTCGTAAACGGTCCTGTCGTAAACGGTACAGGTCACACAACGGCGGTTGATGGAACTTGTAGCACTTGCGGTGGTGTCAAGCTGAGGAACATCCAGGTTGGTCCTTGACGTTCATTCACCTCCTTGAAATAAGTGCATTACAGTGCACCTCAGATTAATGGGACACGAAATGGCTCTAGTGTCAACGGCGGAGCAAACATAGAAATGGGCGGCGCCAATTCTGGCCAAATCATAGAGTATGTACGCTCTTATACTCCGCGCGGCTGGTCGTGTCTTCATATTGCGGAAGGTGGATTAAAGGTATGCATCCATATTGTGCACAAGCATACTTGGCTTGCGATCATCTGACGCGTTTCGATATACAGTGTAATAATGCTACTGTCCAAAACAATGATATCGGTCCATGTGGGTCCGATGACTTCCAACAATGGGCGGATGGCATCAGTTTTGCTTGTGCCAATGGCTTGGTTCGAAACAACATGGTCAATAACCCGACAGACGGAGGAATTGTCTTGTTCGGCGCTCCGGGGACTCTTGTAGAGAACAATACAATTTGGATAGAAGAGGTGTATATCCTTCTGTCTTTATCAAACCAGCTAAACAAATTTTCGGCTTTTTTTTTCTTCAGCAAACCCTGCTCGGCGGAATCAATATGGTCGACTACAATCCGTGGTCTGGGAACTACACAGGCGTCGTCGTCCAAAATAACAATATATATGGTGGTTTTGCGACTACCAAAGGAAATGCGACCTTGGGTGATGACAAGTTCGATGCTATTATAAAGTATGACACTTCCTCTTCTCTATCAGCTTCGCCTAAGTAATCTCTTGGTCTCTGCGTGATCTTTTACAGGATTGGTGTGTCACCTCCCCTCCTTTAGCTGAAGGATTTCTTGATCGCTGATCCATACCCGACACGAAGGTATCGCAATCGGCCCCAGAGTTTGGTTTGGTAATAGATACGGCCAGAACAGAAGTTTCTCTGCCACTGTCGTTAACAACCGGTTGACTGGCGCATTTGGATACGGGATCGCCATTTCATCAGCGAGGAATTTCACTGTGCAGAACAACGGGTTTTTCGGCGGCACGAGCTTCATTGGCTCTCGAGGCCCAAATTGCAGTTCAGTCGATACTACCCCGACTTCCAACGAATTTGTCTATCAAAAGAATACCACGGAATCGCTCAGTATACAGAGTGGGTTCGAGTCTATTACTGACGGAAGCAGTCTCACTTGCATTGTACCGCCCGCCGGCGGTGACTTCTGGCCATACGGTGGAAATCCTGGAAACTCTCAACCAGTGTCGTCGGGTGGTCCCTCGAAGGGAACGAAGGTGGGAATGGCTTTGGGTATTGTTTTCGGCGTTGCCCTTGTCGCAGTGCTGGCTTGGTTCATCCGCAAGTGGGCTATTGCGCGTCGATCCCGGGTACCGACTGGTCGAGGGAGATTCGTTCGAGGAAAGTTTTGATGGCTTTCATGATTTTGTCTTCGCGGTGATTTGTTGCGACATTTTTGTACTGCTTTTTCATGTCGTTTCTCGTCTCTTGCACAGACTTTCGCTATACTTCTCATGATCTTTTTGATCGACTATCTATGCAGATGCTGAACTCATTAGATTTTTTATTCGCTTACACGTCTTTCTAACATATTTTGTGTATCATCACCAGTATTCATACCGCGACATCTGGAATCTATAGTATGGATGGGCCCAAAATATAAATAGGCGTGATGCATGACGATGGAATTCCCACGAATACTGTACGGTACGAATACTGAGTAGACCGCGCTCAACGAAGTTGAACGAACACTCATGTTGCGCGTAGCTCTCAGTCACAGATCACTCACAAATTGAAGCTGAACTCTACACCCAGCACTGGCTACAAATATCACGTCATCTGCAACTGCAGGCCGATGCCAGTGGCTGCACTACCACCTGAGCTATGGATAAAAATCCTTGATGTCGCTGTTCAGGATGACCCCATCCTCGAGCCGATGCTCATCGGTCCGTTCGCAGAAAGTTCTTGGTATGAGATGGTTTTTGGCGATTGGTGGTTGCGGCAACCGCACGAGGCCCTACAACTACGACAACGTCAGACTTATGCCATGAAAAAGGTCCGCAACTATATTCGTCACATTATCAGCTAGCTATATTAACCCACTGGGCAGGCCTTCACTCAGACATGTAAACTCTTTGCACAAATTGGTGCAGAATACATGTACCGTTCGATACTTGTCAGCGACCCAAAGCGTCTTCGCAAGCTATGTTCGGTTTTTGATGGAAACACAAAGCTCGGCTGGTGGACGAGGGCAATCTACATTTACTCCGATGACCGGCTCGGAGTACGCGATCTGAGTGTGCTAGACATGGATGACTGCGTCGTCTCTCTTGTACGACATTGTCCAAACTTGCAGGTCTTTATAGCGGATCCGCAGATAGGATCGGGGTCTTTCTCTGCCATCGCGGACGCCTTACGCACATACTGCTCGACATCTCTAAGGTCAATCCAATGGAAAATCGCATTCGCGAGCCAGACGAAGGTCGTTCCTGCTATACTGAGCATGCGAAACCTCGTTGCGTTTCAGATTGACCTCAATTACCCTGCTGCAGAATCTACTGGCACACTTCCTGGAATCAGGCAGATTATGGATGTCTCATTTCCCTGTCTTAAGCAGCTCAGTCTTCGCGGAGCGATCCAAGACTTCGTGGAGCAGATATCGATGTGGACTATGCCAGAATTATCTAGCTTAAAGCTAGACTTCAAAGCATGTCTCCATGACTTTCCGGATGTCATAGAGGTTCTCGCTATCCATGGACCCCAGCTTGAAGTTCTTGATATCAACTCCATTCCAACTCTTGATGTACCATCCATCCTTTCTATCTGTCCGAATCTCACAACCTTCTGTTTCAGTCTTGACTGGCAGCTGGAGGGTAACTTGATACAAAATGCTCACAAAAAGCTTCGAAATATCGGCCTTTATGGGCTGCGACACGCTTTTGGGGTCGGATATGCTAGGGAGACTGCACAGGTCAACCCATTCGAGACAGTTATCATGCGCAGGCGGAACGACATAAATTTTGCGTCGTTCGTCAAAAGTAACTTCCCGAGTTTGTGCCTCATTAGAGTCCTCGAGCCAGGCCTATTGAACGATCTGAACAAGAACAATGGGCCTGCAGAGGGGATATGTTACGACCGGTGGGAGAGGTGGTGGGAACAGTGTGCAAGTCAGCGTATCAGACTCGAAGATTGCACGGGAAATTTGCTTGGAACATTGCCGCAGAAGGAGGAGGAATTTGAGGACGATGAGTCTGATGCTACTGGCAGTGTGGTCGAGTAAGCTTGGTCAGACAATATGGTCGGATAACACTTGACGTTTGCCTTGCGCTCACTTGTTTTGCTTTGCTTTCTATTGCGACTGTTGTGGATTCATGTATCGATTATTATCAGGGTTTTTTTTTTTCTTTCTTCTCATTTCGCGTATTATCGTATCCATTTTTACTTAATATTGACTCCCTGACCGAGTCTACAGATAAATCAAATCTGTCGGCCTGACCTATCATGCGATGTGTCCTCTTCGAACAGCAAAGTAATTGAGTACATGTTTTGACAGAACAACGAGCCAGGCCAGCAGGCCTCGATGATATCTCAACCTAAATTATTTTCAATCCATCAACCTGGTGCCTGGACTTTTTGAGCTGAAGACCAATCGTACTTGTTCTAAATACTGCGTTTTCTTCCTCCCTTCGCCTAAGTTTCGACGAGAAGGGCACGTGACGAAGCATACTATTAGTCACTATAGACGGCCACTATGCAAATGGGCTGTTCATGCAAAGCCCGTTGTGGGCACCCATTAGGAGCCAGTACAGAACCGATTCGATTGCTAAGTGTCCGTCATTCCTGTTGGATTGTTCGCGCACAGTGGTTCAGGACCGATCGCCGCCAGCCATCGTCACGTGTGAGGATCTCTTGTTCAGTGGCGTGGACAGTGTTTGTCAACCCCCTTTACAAGTTTCCATTCGACTTCCCCTCCACGCCAGCTCAATCATTGACGGCTACCTGTGCCAGACGCCCGACACTTACACACACATATTTGACTTGTGGATCGTTATTCAGAACCGCATGTCCTCACTGAACGGGTAATGAAACAGATTTCAGTTATACCATCGCTCTAACTAATCACCGCCCGCTGCTCTTAGACAACAATGGGGAGTAACTCAACCCATCTCATCCAGCGAGTCTAGTGAGGGAGAGAAAAAGGTGACTGTGGCCATGATGGAGGAGCTGCGTAGACAGAATGCCTTTGAGACCGAAGAGGAATCGCGAACAAGGTCAGCTGCTCTCTCCGTTCAACGCATCGTCTATCAGCTTGGTAGACTCGATTCCCTCGTCATCTGGTGAAGCGGACCGCCTCCCCATACATCCATCGACCCGCTTGGTGGTTTTTGTAGCATCCAAGTTGGCGTGATTTGGGTTGGCGCGTCTTCGATACGGCCAGGCTTTGGGCAAGGACCAATCGTGTATACTGACTTTTTTCCTCCAGAGAACTCGTACTAGGCCGTGTTGCAACCCTCGTCAAGAAGTTTGTGCATGACGTGTCGATTTCCCGAGGCCTTTCAGAAGCAGCAGCTTTAGCTGCAGGGGGCAAAATATTTACGTTCGGCTCATACCGCCTTGGCGTCCATGGTCCAGGGTCAGATATTGACACGCTTTGCGTCGTCCCCAAACATGTGTCGAGGGAAGACTTTTTTGACGTTTTTGAGACCATGTTGAGAGATTTTGAAGGTGTTTCTGAGGTGTCGGTGAGCGGTTCAGGTTCATTGTGTTCTTTTAGGCTTGTATCAATGTCTGCTTCCAGGGCGTCCCTGAAGCGTATGTTCCTATCGTCAAGACAAAGATACAAGGGATTGCCATCGACTTCCTAATGGCACGCCTGGCTTTACCAACGATTCCCGATGATTTGTCTCTCCAGGATGACAATTTACTGAAGAATCTCGATGAGCGCTGTATACGGAGTCTTAATGGTTCGTTACAAGCGATGCTGCTTTGGGTTTCGCTCACTCATCTGGAACTTAGGATCTCGCGTTACCGATGAAATCCTTCGACTTGTACCAAACGTGGCCGTATTTCGAGATGCATTAAGGTGTATTAAGTTATGGGCACAACGTCTGTTTATCTGTTGCCTCGTAGACCGCAGCATTCAACCGAATTGATCCATTTCAATTCATTCAGGAAGAGCAATCTATTCAAATGTGAATGGCTTTCTCGGAGGGGTTGCGTGGGCAATGTTAGTAGCTCGAATATGTCAGCTTTATCCAAATGCTGTCGCGGGCGCGATCGTTAGCCGATTTTTCATTATTATGTATCAGTGGTACGTTTGGAAATATTTCTTACTTAAAGTCTAGACTATATATATATTCAGGTCGTGGCCGCAACCCGTACTTTTAAAGCAGATCGAAGAAGGTCCTCTACAAGTGCGGGTATGGAACCCGAAGGTCAGTTAGTTGTGCTCAACTACTGTAATTACTTAGCGACAAGATTTCGGTCAGCTGTACCCAGGAGACCGATCACATCGCATGCCGATTATCACACCCGCTTACCCTGCCATGTGCGCTACTCACAATGTTACTGAGTCAACGCAGATGATTATGACCGAAGAGTTCAAGCGAGGTGAGTTACTGTCCAGATTGTGTTTCTCATTATAATGGTTGAGTCGGTGATCAGGCGCAGACATTGTCGACAAAATTGTGTTCGGATCGATGCAGTGGTTAGAGCTGTTTACAAAGCACGACTTTTTCCACAAGTATCGCTATTATCTCCAGATTACCGCTTCCACAGGCAATCAAGACTTACAGATTAAATGGTCAAAGACTGTTGAAACGTGAATGCAATCTTGTTTGCTGACATCTATCCGTTCTGTTTTAGGTCAGGAACTGTGGAATCGCGGATACGACAATTGGTCATGAAACTGGAATATGTTGATGCGCTTACTTTGGCTCACCCTTTTATCAAGGGTTTCGATCAGACTCTTCATTGTTTGAATGAGGAAGAGGTCAGAGCCTGTGCCTCGGGCGAAGTTCCCGATGTTGTTGTAAGGCGGAAAAAAGAAGATGCCGAGGGTAAAGAAGGTGCAAGTATCGTGTATACGACATCATTCTACATTGGTCTTGCGATCGAGCCCAAACAGCGTGCGTTCAGCTATTCTTATAGGGCTTACTTCTGCCATTATGCGAGTTACAACTTACCTATAAATATGGCTTCAAGCGGGCGCCACGGGTCCGCGAAGATTAGATATATCATATCCTACGACCGAGTTTCAGAAACTTGTGAAGATGTGGGAGAAATATGATGATTCGTCAATGGGGATCGTGGTTCGGCATATCAAAAGGTGCGCAGCACAGTGTATAATTTACGGACGATCTGGCGACCTCTTTTTGTACGTGAGCTTAACAAACCGAGACCTAACACTGAATCGTTAGTTCCTCTCTACCTGACTATGTCTTTGACGGGACCGAGCGCCAACCCAAGCCAACACTTAAGCGTTCAAAAACCAACAAAGTACGTCGATGCTGGAGGAGACTTATGACCTTTTTTGCGCTGATCAAGTGATGTTTCTATTTCTCAAGGGCTCTGGAAAGTCTGGTAACAACTGTCCTGATCTTCCAAACAAGAAACAGAAGAAGTACGGTTCCTTCGACTTGTTAGTAGGTTTATTGACGTGTTTTGCCTCGCTTTACCAGGTCTCCTCTTAGTCCGACCGACATCCAGAGTCTTACGTCACCCAAGGCTGAGCATCCTTTATCATCTCTTGCCCCCATTCAACCCCCAACTGTGGTTGAAGCTCCCCCACCCGGTGCGAGTGTCTACACAACAGCAGTCAAAGATCCTGCAGATATCAAATCTCCTCATCTTCCATTAGGAGAGTCAGCGGCGGTCGTAGGAACCGCACAATGAATGGCACTTTGCTACAAGTTCGTGAAGACTTGCATCAACAGCACAGCAATCCAAATTCTGGGTTTTGGGCTCGGTTCTAGGCTTAATCGCGGGTCTCCGCCCTTTGTTTCTCCAGCATTTCTCTTTTTATTTTTACCTTTCATTCATAGGCGTCGAAAAGCACGCCTCAATATCGGATTGGATCCAACGGTATTTGTTTTCTCGGGAGAGAACAGTGTATTCAAGTCTTATGCCTTATGCCTTATGCCTTAAGTCCTGTATTTTACATCACCCGTAGCACTAGAATAACATCTTGCCTGAAAATCCGAATTGTTGCCGCGTGTCTGCAGCTCGGCCTTTGGACGAAGCCAGGATGGCGTTATCGGCATGGAGAGTTAGTCATATAGTGGGAATTCTACTACAGTACAGTGATTCTCGGTCAACGCTTTCAACTACCCAACCGCTCCGCCATGTCCTCAAAAGCTGACTCTACGACGCTGAAGGGGACGGAACTCATACACGGGGATGCATCCTACAGCAAGACCCCAGAAGTTGCTCCCTCAATCTCGGTGACCACCAGTAAAGTCACAGTTTGTTCGTCTGGGGAAGGTGACTCACTGATTTCATACATAGCATTTAGAACGCCACAACAGGCGTCTCGCCTCGACGCTTTCGATCCGTACAATCCTGAGCGTAATGTATACTCTAGATATTCGCAAGATGTCAATATTAGAGCGGAGAAGATCTTGTCCAAAATAAATGTAAGTTTTTTTTTTTTTTGAAAGTCATATACCATTTTTGCGTTTGTGAAGAGTGTATTGATTTAAGGCCGTTATAACAAGGGAGGCCATGCTATTACTTATGCATCCGGCCTTGCAGCTTCATATGCGGTTTGTACTATAGTGTCGGCTTGGAGATTTGGAGAGATACCCAATCCTCATGAACATCGGCTGCTTGTAGGCTCTCATCCACTACCAACCGAAGTGCATAGCAGTTTCGGGCGGTTATCACGGCTTCCATGCCACTATCGAAGTCTACAAGAAATCTAAGAACGTCAAGATTATCAGTTTAGATGAAGATTTCGAGGAGGGAACACTATGCTGGGTTGAGACTCCTTTGAATCCCACAGGAGAATCGAGGTAAGTACTTTGAACTTATGTGCATTGTTAATCTTTCATATCTGAGGTCATAGAAATATTCAATTCTATGCGAATAAGGTAGTCCACGAGTTACTTACAGAATGTCTTCAGAAGATTGGCAGTTCCGAATTGACTATTTACCCAGGTACACGCTGTGAGGGGCCATTTACTCGTCGATTCTACTTTTGCCCCGCCGCCTCTGCAATACCCTTTCAAATGGGGTGCAGATTGTGTCATGCACAGTGGTACGTATTATGCTACCTCTTCAGCGTGATTTTTAAAATATATTGTGGGCGTATGTATTAGGTACGAAATACTTTGGAGGCCACTCTGATCTGCTTTGCGGCGTACTCGTTGTAAAGACAGTGGATGAGTGGAAGCAGGTGACGACACATAACTATTATTTAAGATTCAGGATTAATTTTAACACACACGCATTCCTCAAGCTTTGGGAGAACAGGACGTTTATGGGCAACATGATGGTATCCTGGTCAACTTCTGCTTGTCGTCAAACTTTAAAGTATTGTCTTCCCAGGGATCACTTGAAGCCTGGCTCCTTCTGCGCTCATTACGCACCTTACACCTTCGCGTGCCCCGGCAGTCTCAAACCGCAACCGGCCTTGCTCAGTGGCTGGACCGCCTCGCACAGATTCCTGCTGGTGAAAAGTGGGACGGTGTGCAGGGCGGACTCGTCAAGCAGGTCTTTCACTCGAGCCTGCAAGCGAAGGATGCCGGTTGGGACGTGGCGAAGCAGATGGAGGGTGGCTGGAACGCGACGTTCAGCTTCGTTGTGAGTCGCTACGCTCGAAATCACGTCTCAAACGTGGTGGTGTAATGAGCTAACGAATGGTTTTCGTTTACTCACCCACTCCGATGGCTTGAAATCAGTTGACGAACAAGGAGCATGCAGCGCTACTGCCACATCTCGTCAAATTCCTTGTTGTACGTTCTCTTCTTGGCCTACTATAGGCTATGAGTTTATCTATGATTTTCGCGGCTCCCAGCCCGCCACAAGTCTGGGAGGAGTAGAAAGCTTGATAGAACAGCGGGTCACAGCGGACCCGGGTACCGACCCCCGTCTCATCCGCGTCAGCGTTGGAGTTGAAGATTTAGAGGTAAGTCTCTTCTAATATTCTCCTCCAATTGCAGACTCGCCGACTATGATCGCTCTCGTAGGACTTGAAAGCCGACTTCAGACAGGCGCTTAAGAAAGTAGTGCAGGAGAAAGCAAAGTTGTGAGGGGGAGAAATTTTCATAGAGTAGGGCTTTGTTTTTAGAGATGAAGCCCTCCAAATCTATCTTGAAAATATGTCTTTTATAAGCCGACGAGGATGGTACCTTCTTTCAGCTTTTCCCTCGATAAAAATCTAAAAACATGGCCTTATCTTCCCATCCCATGCCCGTCCTCTTCACCCGGCCTATTTCGGATATCAGCGTTGCGCAAACTTCAGACAGTACGTCTTCTCCGAAAGTGCTTCCGGACAAGACTTCATTTAGCAGGAATGTGCCTGAACTAGGAGACTCAGAGGGGGCGAGGAGACGGATAGAAAGCGCATGTGGTAGAATCGAGGACGAAATAGAAAGTATGTGAGGAATGGGGTTGATAGATGGGTGCGAAGAGGGAATAGGAAGAGAGAGGGTGGGTAAGAGGGCTGTTGGCGGATCAATCCTAGTCCACGGTAGAGCAATTTAGAAACTGTTTCAGTCGCAAAATGGCAGCAAAAATCATACCTAGAACACATCAGAAAGACATTAAAGTCTTTTACGGGTGCTGGGACGCCCTTGAACATGTTCGCGAAGCGAAGAAGGCCACGAGCATTGCTTGTCGTGCACTCTGGGAACAAGACAATGGGACGCCGCGCCTTCTTCGCGCACTCAAGCACATCCTCAAAGGAGCGCAGGGCACTGCTTGTACCTGATCCGTATGGAGGGACATGTCCACACACGGAGATTATTCGCAATAAGGAAACCTCTGTGAAGCCCAATACATCCGCGCGCTTAGTTTGTGCGCGGTTTTGTAAGGGTGGACTGATCGCAGCAGAGCCTGTGCCGGTCTTCCTTCCCGGGGTGATACGTGAAGATGAAGGTGTCTGCGAGGCAGTGATCTCGATAGGAGCAGTGACGGGGAGGACGAAGGTCGGATTGAACCTGTAGTTGGTTTAGTAAGAACAGGGTCATTGAATGTGAAGGGTGGAGAGAAAAATACCTAAAGGCTAGCCATGCAATTTCAAGCCAGGAAATCCAATTTGAGACAATGACGTCTCCGGGTTTAGGGGACCAACTCTCTTTGACAGAGGTGCGTCTGCAATCGAGCTAACGTAAGATTATTTTTGCTCATTGTACTTGCAAGCGATTGTGCTCACCCCTTTTTCCTTCTGACGACTTCCACAGGGACCCAGTAGATACCAACAGCGAGAAGAGACAGACGAGCGATCACAGCTGTCAATACATCTGTTACCGGCTTGTACACGAAGGGCAGCGGAGACTGCTCATGTCAGACCTGAAGTACTTTCCATACATTGTACTACTCACCAGCAGAAAACAAACAGTTTGCACGACGATGAAGTACACAAGGCCAAGTAAAAGCACGAGAATACAACGGATTGTGCCAAGAAGATATAAACCGGGCCTGAGGATAGTCGCGAGAGATTCGGAGCCTTGAGGAGGGACCGGGGACAGGAAGGGCTGCTGAAATTAAGAGCTACTGGCGGTTGCAAAGACAATAGGCTGACCTGGATGCCAGTACCGGGATCCTTGCAATGAAAGTCAGATGCAAGGCGATCATGATTGGATACGTTTCCCTCACTCTATACGCCGAATATTTCTCCATTTTGAACGAACAACGTCCAAGCCTCCAACCGTCCAACGGTACTCGCTGGAACGTCCACTTACATAAGTAGACGACGTGCACAGCCGCCCGTATAAGTGTCGATCATATTAGTTTATTTTGAACACCCGCTTTGCCACGGCGATACGACTCCCAACTTAGTTCTTCTCTCTTGACTATGTCTGGCTTTGCTTCCCCAGGTCTCCCCTTCTTCGTGGGCTTCCCAGCTAGAAACGTGCTCACGCTTCTCCTCTCAAGCAGAAATGGCATCCCAAAAGCGCGACGGTGCGCGTACCTTATAAGATGTCGAACAACTCAAGAAGAGCCGAAACAACGCTGACGTTGACGTCATTTCTACCTGGTCGGTACGAGGGGGATGGATGTATACTACGAAATTTTCACCTCCCGCCCTGGGTCTCTTGTTCTTATACTTTCAAAGCAGCGAGCATATGCGCCTTTATTCTACCTTTTTTTTTATCAGCTCAATTCTTTTTGACATGAAGTCTGTGGAAGAAAGTGAACGACACGTCAACATGGACAAGTCCTTACGTGCAATTTGAATTATACCAGAGCTGGGCGAGCCCAATGCTGGGCGCAAGAGATCGGGAAACTGTACATACTTTGTAGTCTTTGCTTTTAAACTTCGCTTTGAAGAGTTACTGATCAAACTTCAATGTAGACAAGTCATCATTGTGGACTATTGACGAGCGCATCGCGGGTGCATGATCTGCCCTTACAGACACATAGTAATTTGTACTATTGCCAAGGCTCACAACGGGCTCACAGTTCTCGCTCGCAGCATCATTAATTGCACCACCTAATTTGAAATTTCTGAGACTTCGTTTTGTAGTGGATCTGTACTGCCCTTAGACTCCGTCCTCATTGCCAATGCAACTGCTTGAAATATTTATAGACGCACTCACTCAGCTGGTCTCGTTCGATTTCTCGTCCCAATTTCTCGTCCGATTCTTTGAATCTCCAAAACGTAGTTCACACTGAATCACACAGGCGGCGTAAATCTGCGTCGGCTTTCGCGGTCACGTGATCGGTCCGTGTTTAAATAAATGAGCTGCAACGCCCTTCGCCACGCCTCCTAACGCCTCCTCGTCATGAGTCGGCCTGTTGTATCTGTCGTCCCAGATGAGCTTTATAATGTCATTGCAGGTGCGGCCAGCCAGGACCCTGCTCAAGTCTCCGCCTGTGCGGCGAGGCTGAAGCAAATGCTCGACATGCATAGTACCTTCGATTGCCTAAACGCAATCGCTACTCAGAGAAACGTGCCTCTTGTCATTCGCCAACAAAGTATCATTCAATTTAAAAACTACGGGCTTACTCATTGGAAGGCAAAGAGGTATCTCGTTCGTTCGCAGGCTTATTTCGTCTTACCTTACCAAGGCGTCTTGTTTTATTACAGGCTCATCTCAGACGAGCAAAGGGTCAATATACGTGCTCGAAGTCTTTCCTTACTGGAGGAGAGTGATGATGTGGTATGTTCTTGCTCTGATGCTCTGATCTGAACTAAGTTTCCGCTCTTAGATCGCGGACTGCAACAAGCAGATCATCGCGAGGATTGCTCGTTACGATTTCCCGGGCTCCTGGTTCGTCTCTGTTGATCATCTTTGTGGTGTCATCTCATGAAATCTTCAGGTACGGATCTGATCACTATCTTGCTATCTTCTATCGACGAAGCTCTCAAGTCCTTTGTCGGTTCTGGAGGCAATGATCCAAGGGCAACTTTAGTCTTGCGTCGTTCTTTCGAAGTGCTGAATGCCATTCTCAAAGAGTTCGCCTCAATTAGAATGCCTAATGGAGTGAACGTCATGAAGAAGGCAAGCCTTTCTTCATTTCTTCGAAGTTGATTCTCATCGTTCATGTCCAGCTCGTTGAGAATTTGCACCCGACACTTCAAGGATATTACTCTACACTGTCTAATAACTTCGCTACGTTGATTGATCCTTCATCTATATCCTCACATCCGACCGCGGACGCGATTTTCTTGGCGCACCTGGCTTACAAGTGTATGAGTAAAATGGCAGTTTGGACATGGAATCGTTTAGGATTAAATAGCTGTAAGGAACTACGGCCATGGGTGAGTACTTGCTCTTCATTAAATTGTCCGAAAATACTGACGAATTCCTCGATTAAATAGGTCGAGGACTTCTTCGAAAGCTCTGCTGTACAACTGAAAACACTATCTGAGTTGCGCATAAACATATTTCTGGCGCTCGGCCCTTCACAAAACCAACGTCCTTCAGACCAAATTGCAGCGCGTTCATTGGACTATCTCACGCGGCACACCCGCCAATTCGGCAAACTCTTTCGACGGATGCAGCAGCTGTATTGCTCAAAATTCGTTGCGCTCAACAAGTGCAGCGACCTTGTTCTGTATTACTGGAGCAAAGTCGTGCAGGCGACGAACGGGCCCTCAGAAATCATAGCTGGTAAGACAGGCACATTCCGGGAGAGGGAAATTTGGACTGGAGTTGATGACGATTTTTGGTTTCATTTTGACCATCAGACTCACAATGGGCAGTATTCCCTGTGCGCTTTATAGTTCAGGCTATGGTGATTTTCAAAGAAAGCCTTGGTCAGTGGAGTCTGACGAAACAGGGCCCAGACGGGAGTGCAAGTCAGTGAGAAATAATTGTCACTTCATATATTTTGCTCTTCTAAATCTAAAGGACGTGTTTTATCTTACTTTTCAGCCTTCTCGAAAGAGTTCGTCGAAGAGGCTGTCAAATTGCTTGTTACGCGCTTCATCCCGCTTAACCCGAAGGATCTCGATTCGTGGCTTGCGGATCCAGAAGAGTGGGTCAATATCGAGGATAAGGAGAATGAGCAATGGGAATACGAATTGCGGGTCAGTCTCTTTTCTCTTGGTGGTTTCGGTTTTTAGTGACACGAAGTTCTCCAAGCCTTGCGGAGAACGAGTTCTTATGGCACTTGCAAATCAATATGAGGGATACGTCGTACCCCTTCTGCAAGCAACATTTAATCAAATAATCGGTAAGTCCAAATGCTAATTGTCTTGTAATTTCTTCGGTGAATATGATCGGTCTTGATTGCGCTAATGGCCACTGTTATTCCCTCGTCTTCTCCACCTTTATTGAATACTAAGGAACATCCACTGTGGATCTCGACAGTATTGTCCAGAAGGAGGCTCTTTATTGCGCAATCGGACGGTGTGCGATACGCCTCAGGAATGTGATCCCCTTCCAACAGTGGGTTGCTCAGAATCTTGCTGCAGAAGCGCGAGACTCAAATCCGAAGTACGGTCTTTTGAATTTAATCGGAAGAGCTTAAGAACTTATGGATTGACTCTGAAAATAGCTTTCCGATTATCAAGCGCCGGATTGCCTGGGTACTAGGGAAATGGGTCTCTGACGAATGTGCGCCACCAAATGAAGATATCTGGAACATCCTGATACACTTGTTACGCGACCGCGGGCCCGGGACAGATCCGGTCGTGCGGTTCACAGCTGCCGGGGCGCTGCGAGAATGTGTTGACGTAAGTAACATTAGAACGCGACTAGAAGCTACATTTCTCTCACCCCTACATTTCTACTTTTTTTGGCTTACCAAGTGCCTTCAATTTGATGAGGATGTGTTCGCTCCGCACTTGCCTGCGGCAATTTCTCAGCTCATGGACCTATCGGCTGAGGCGGACACATCGGAAGCAAAGACGCGGGTCACAGAGAGTCTGAACGTCGTGATCGAAAGAATGGGACAACGGGTGAGTATCTTGCATAGAAAGAAGTCCGTGTCGCTAATTCGTTTCTCTTCAAGATTGTGCCATTCATGGAAATTGTCTCGAAGCCCCTTCCTCAATTATGTACGAGTACCCTAACCAGTATTCGACATCTTTATTATTATTGATATTTGAATATTTTAAATATAGGGACGGCTGCTGATTTCATGTACAAGCTGGCATTGCTAGGTAAATAGTTTATTCATAAAGCTTAATTAGCTTTGCTGATCACATCGTTAGACTACTATAACTAAGCTTGCCGAAGTTTGTTCATTCCGTAAATTTCGCTACTTCTTCTAATGCATGTCTTGTCAGTCTTCCAAGCAGCATTCTACGTCAGTTAAATCCTATAGTCGTGCCTGTCTTACAAGAAGCTTCTCAGATGGTGTAAGTTGTCTATCTCCGACTTCGGAGAATGTTATTTTCATTTGCTGTTCCTTGTGCAGTCACGGGCTCAGCTAGATGAAGCTGGGCTAAAGCTATGGAAAACCGTTCTGCAGAATGCTGCAACACTCGAAAGTGTAAATGGCATGCCATCATTGTTAGATCTCTTCCCCAGTTGCCATTGCCCTGCTCTCAGAAAACCTCGATTTACTGGGCTCTGTCACGGCAGTTGTTCATTCATACTTTGTTCTGGATGCTGTGACGGTCCTCCAGGTATTGCTTTCATACTTGTTTCAGGCAATAATTATTCTCACATTATTAAGGCGTATGGAATGCCTCTCCTCAGCGCCTTCACTAGAGCAATCGGTCAAGCCGTGCAGACGAATCAGAAAGATATGGTTCTGGCACTCCAGTTGCTTGTCCAACTGGCACCCGCCCAGCTGTGGGCCGAACCCATGCATGCTTCGGGTCTTTTCGCAGTTCTCATGAAAACGATTCTGGATGACGACGCTATAACAACCCTCCTAACGGAACATGTTTGTTTATTTGCGCGCATGGCACTTAACGACGCAGTCGTTTTGTCGCAGCTTGTTTCAGCTGCCGCACCTACCGTAAACAAGCTGGAGTCAGAACTTTGGAATGAATTGCTCAACCAGTGGTGGCGGAGAGTGAGTACAGTCAAATAGAATGTTGCATTTTGCGGTTTATTTTAACAACGGATGATTCAAAAAAAGTTCGACAACATGTCCGAGCCGCGCTATCGCAAGCTCACAGCCATGGGTATCGCGTGTCTTGTCGCAACAGGTAGAGCAGAGGTCCTGGAACGTCTTACCGGAGAAATATTCAATTTGTGGCTGGATGTCTTCGGGGAGATGAAAGAAGCCCTCGTAGAGATTTCTGGGGAAGAATCACAGTAATATTGTGCTATTTCTAAACTACGTTTTCCTATGCTAACCGCCCGTCTTAAGATCTACTTTATCTCCGTTGGTTACTTTTTGGAGGGACAATGGCTCCGTGCTGCCGGGCTCGTTGGATCACCTCGAGGGCACACCTGAATATGAGCGATGGAGAGAGGTCAGTCAATGATACAGCATATTCACTTATTGCTGACTTGTCTATCAGATCTACGGGCATGACCCTGTCGAGACCGAGAAGCTCACGACCTTTGTAGCACAAAGGCTCCAGCGGGCGCACGAGATTTACGGTCCGACACTCGAGGAAAGGTATTTGCGGGACGCGGACCCAGGAGTCCTGAAGCAGCTCAACGAAGAGTTGATATCCTAGACACTATATAATCAACTCATCATTCTATACTAATTGGATAGTATACAAACTAATCTACCTCAATTGACATGAAATCGAGAAAGGTGTCAAAATCACAAATTCTTCGTCGTTTAGTTCTTTGTCGCTTAGTTTCCGTAGGAAAAGAAAATCGGCATTACCAAGAATTAACCAGTCATTTTGAATATACGGGTCACTCCGACTCGCCGTCCAAAGAACTAGACGTGTCACTCTCAAACGATGCTAAGTCGTCCACTTCGCTCGCCCATCCATCACTCGTGTGCACCGAATCATCGTCGCGCAGTGCGTGAACACGCTCGCAACCTCGCACAACCTCGCAACACCGAAGGCATTCCCAGCCGTCCTCGCCATCGTCGACCGCACGAATGAGTCGCTCAGAGAGACAGAAGAAACAGTAGACGTGTCCGCACGATGCAACGTAAGGGGTCGTGATAGGGTGCGGTGGGGGCTCGTCTGCTTCGGAGGCTGGACCTGGGTCATCTGCATCTGCCTCGATGCGCCGCGAGGTCCCACCCGATGGGAAGGCAGAGACAGCGGAGTCGAGATAAGCGCTGAAGCTGCCAGCTTCGATGCCACCATCGCCGGTAAGTGAGGAGAGGTTGAACGACGCGTTCTCGGCGCAAACGGCACATTGGTCTAAGGGAAGGTTGAAGTATCGGCCACGTTGTGTAGTCTTCAGTGAAGGCTTTCCGGAAGACGATGCGGAGCTTGAGGGCATGATTGACGACCACTGGAAGTTGCGCACGCGCGAGTTTATCTGGTAGCATACCCTCCGGAATGCTCGCGAACTGAACAAGGGAAGAATCAACAGAAGAAATTCCTGACAAAAAGTGGCAGTCAGAAAAACCATCGGGACTCAGTCATAAGGACACGACGCACTGTAAATGCATGCCAGACCATCTGGCGATTCATGAATTCGTAGCTCACTTGTCGGTTTGTGAGTCGTCGTGAGGGCACCAAACGCATTGACAGCAACCTGTCAGCTAGGGTGCGATATCTAAGCCAATAACTATCAGAAAACCATGAGTGTGCTCAGCGAGTCCATGCCCACCTTCCGTTCCACAGGAAGACAACGAAACTCAGTAGAGCCGAAACGGAATGCAGCGACTCCAGTCTGCTCAAAAGATTCCACGTCTTCCGCCTTCGGTCGGAGGATGGAGTGTCTGGCCAAGCATTCGATAGAGCATGGCCCCGAAAACGAGCGTGGAAATAAGGAACTACTACAGTCAGGAATGCATGAAAGGCCAGAGTTCTCTTCGGCAAGCCAGACGCTGGAAAGGACGCTTGAAGGTCAAGAACAAGCTCTATGTGAGTCGAGAGGCGATGTAAGACTGACGCGCCAAGGTTCGTCCAGAGATATTCGCACAGGAATATCGCAGGTCCTGGAGTTTCGCGCCATAGGTCGCGCCTAAATTCCAAACAGAGAACTTGTAAAGGGTCAGCCTGATGATTAAGGCTAGCTCTGGCTCGAGCTTTGTTCGGAATGCTGTCTAGCGAGGTCAGTCTGTCCGCAAATCCCAGGTCAACACAAGTAGTCCGCATACGTTTATGACGCTGAACGCTTTCGCGAGAGGCTCCTGTAACGTCTGGACAAGCTCTTCGTCCAACAGTTCAGCATCCAGCTGACCAACGCGAAGCACCCGAGGATGAGGAGTTGGTGAGCTTTGAGAGTCTTCCCAAGCTCGAAGACGTGGTTCAGCTTCCTCCCATGCTCGCTGCCAAAGTGAAAAGGCCATCGCAGATTGCAGACTGCAGCAAACGAGTCGTCGTTTAGGTGGAATGTTCGAAGTTATTAGCACGTGTAATTTCGGACCGCACAAGCGCAGTAGGACCCAGGACACCCCAACTATACTTGTTATCGAGTCTATGAGTCAGTTTCGTTATTGATCGACATTCGGACGAGTGTCCATAATTTTGCATGCTATGCTTCAGAGCTCATCTCCGTACATCACTCATCTCGAGCGCGGCACGTACAATCATGACCAGGTCATACAGGGATGCAATCGACTGTTTAAACAGCCTCCAGTCTAACCAAGCCACTATCGAAGCCTCGCGTGCCTCCGGAGGACGTCTTGAGCAGTTTGCGATGCATGAAACCGAAGAATATTTGAGCAGGATTGGGTATTCGGTACCTCGCTCATATATAAGATAAACCAGCCTCTTAACGCCCTTCTTAAGCCTTATGACTTGAACAAACTCAATGTTCTGCATATCACCGGTACCAAAGGAAAAGGCTCAACTTGCGCGTTTGTGGACTCGTTGCTCCGTCAATCGATGCCCCAATGGACGATTGGTACGCTTCAGGCTATTCGCGTAATCAGAGCTAATATGCGTCTATAAGGTCTCTATACTTCACCGCATCTCGTAGCTGTACGCGAACGTATACGGATCAATGGCAAGCCAATTTCGGAGGAAGATTTCGCTAAATATTTCTTCGAAGTCTGGGATAGACTTGAAAAAAATGATAAGGTTCGTCACAAATACTATAATTGTATATTATAACCCTGTGATGCCGTACAGAGAAAATACGAGAGCACCGGGTCGAAACCTATGTACTTCAGAATGGCCACGCTAGTCGCATTCCACGCATTCACGGAATTGAAGGTAGACGCGGAAACTTATGTTTTTCTTCGGAAGCTTATGACCACAAGGTCGATGCTACAGTACTCGAAGTCGGTGTCGGTGGAATGTATGACTGCACGAACATTGTTCCGAAGCCGGTAGTCACAGGCGTAACTGCCCTTGGAATCGACCATGTTGTTGTCCTCGGAAAAACACTGCGAGAAATTGCATGGCAGAAGGGCGGTATTTACAAAGTGAGAAACGACTACTGAATCCAGCACGGGGTTAAATGCGACT
Source organism: Phellopilus nigrolimitatus (assembly GCA_021029095.1). Lineage (NCBI taxonomy): Eukaryota > Fungi > Basidiomycota > Agaricomycetes > Hymenochaetales > Hymenochaetaceae > Phellopilus > Phellopilus nigrolimitatus. The sequence goes on along the minus strand of JAJOHG010000003.1, from coordinate 304,266 downwards.
GTCATCAGGAAGGAGTTCCGGCCTTTACGGTGAACCAGCCAGAAGACGGTCTACAAGTCCTCGAGAAGCAGGCCACGGAACGGAAGGCATCAAGCTTTACTGTAGTCCCATTGACTCCTGGCCTTTCAGATATCAAACTTGGTAAACCACATGTTAATTCTATTCGTTTTTGAGCCCATTTTGATGAAATCCTCAGGACTCGCTGGCCTTCACCAGTATCAGAACGCCAACATTGCTGTCCATCTTACACAAGAGTTCCTACGCCAGAAGGCCCCTTTGCTTTCGACGCCTTCGATGTCCGCTGCTTTCATAGAAGGGCTGAAGAAGGCACGCTTGCCCGGTCGTTGTCAGACTGTGCCGGACCCCTCGCACGAGGGAACGACGTGGTTCCTCGATGGTGCACACACAATCGATAGTCTTGAGTGCTGTATGCAGTGGTTTTTCAGTCCCAGTGCTGGACTGAGAAGGGACTCGTAATTCTTGCTCTCCTAGTATGCCTTGGCATTGATAACGCTAACATTTATTTATTCATCGCTTAGACATAAGCCTTCACGCGTTCTTATTTTCAACTGCACGAATGAACGAAAAGGGTCATCGTTCCTCTCGACGATGCTTACGAAAGCGAAAGCACAACTGCAGCTGCACGGAGAGAGCAACGTGGATCCAAAATTCTTCTTCGACCACGTCATCTTCTGCTCCAATGTGACATACGCAGATGGAGCATTTAAAGGCGGTTAGTTTTACCACTGACCCTCCATTCTTTCAAACTAATTTATTTCTTTTGTGGGGGCAGATTTGACGAGTCGCGTTGTGGCTGAGGCAACGGTCGATCCGCTCAAGGTGCAGCGTGAGCTCGCAGACGCTTGGTCTTCGCTCCTGCCCGACTATCCGAAGGAGAATATCCATGTGAAGCCGTCCATCCAGCACGCTGTGCAATACGTTCGGGAGCTGGAGGGTGGACCTATTCAGAACGGAGAGGGCTCTATCAAGAATTACAGCCCTGTCGACGTTCTGGTCGCCGGTAGCTTGCATCTTGTCGGGGGGATTATAGAGGTTGCTGGGCTGTCGGATGTTGCCCTGTAACTGTGAGAACATTCGTTTGTCCTGGTTATCATTACCTTTTTTATTTCCATGTGTCTCGCTTCTTCTGCGTAAGCCTTTTCATAGATATTCAGTATAAGAATACATTAGATAGAATTAACTCCGAATAATAGCCACAACATATCAAATCACAACGTTATGCTTCGAGCTTTCTCTTGGTCCGACTGCCTCCAGCTTCGCCGTAGTGTTGAATCGCCTTTCGAAACCATCACGGTCAACTTCTAGCACCCTCATTTGAAAAACCATTTAAATCACCTGACTGTCAAAAAACTCCCGCACTCTTACATTGAGAGCAGGCATGCGGATATTTTGGTCCTTCACCATAGCTATGAAAATACCGAGGTGGATCGGCTAATTGAAGCGCGGTTAGATTCCCCTTCCTGGAGACACTTAAATGAACTTGGCTTGCCTCGTAACGTAATATTCTCAGATACAACATGTCATCCGTGATGATTATTGCCTTCAACTTGTTGAATAAATCTTCGTCGCTTATTTTCCTCTTCTGTCCCTCATTATCCGAAGATACATATTCGTCCTTGGCCTTTTCGGCTTTTCTCTTTCTCGGCGCTCTTGTACGGTTTTTCTTCGGCGAACGAGCCTTTTCGATAACGTGGGATCCTTCCTCTTCTAAGTGGCTTTCAGGAGTTTCGAAAAGGCGTGATTTGGCGCATATGTGACTTTTCGTAGCCTTTTCGACATGTGCATCGGGTTCAAACACCAACACAGCATCATCATTAGGAAACCCATTATCCGCAAATTCAAAATCCATCGGTGATTGATCCTCCAAATTGTCCAATATATTTGGCCTAGCTGTGCTTTCCCCGGTATCATTTGAGAATTTCATAGGATGTGCTGTTTGAGCCAAGGAAGTCAACATCGAACCCAGCGATTTATAGACGACTAGACGTACTAGTACGAAGACTCACCGTATCCATATCGAGGGAGGAAGGACCATCATGATACTTAGATGCTACCTTTGAAGCAGCAAAATTCTCCGTCGCGGTGGGCAGCACCTCGGACGCCAAATCAATGTCTCCAGCAGATCCGGATGCCTTAAAGGCGGAAGACGGCCTTGTGAAAGAGCTTACAAGGGTGCTCTTCGAAAACCCTTGGGTAGCAGGCGGTTCGGTGTCCCCCTCTCCGGGAGATGTAAATCGAGCGATGCGTGATCCTACTTTACTTTGGCCGAAGGTTTGTGTCGCAACGGGCGGTCGTACAAATGTATCCTCAGTTTCGTCCAGCATGCAACGGCTCGTTGAAGGCCGATCGAGAAGCGATTTAGCCCGATCGAGTATATTGCCACGCGTCTCCGCAACACTTTTGACGGTGTTAAGGATATGCTGGCCACGTTTGCTCAAGCGCTGGCTTTCGGATTCCAAAACTACATCTGACATGAGCGTTTTCGGGGGTAACTCCTGTGCATAAATGCTAGTTTCCTGCTTCTTTTTTGTTTTGGCACCTTTGACGGGTTCTGGGGACTGGGAAACCGACTCCAACTCGCGAGAAACGAGGATTTGTAATGTCTCTTCGGTGAAGCGGGTTCTCTTTGCACACAATCGTATATGGGCTATTTTATGTGCCACAGATTTGCGCGTTGTCCATTTTGTATCGCAGCTTACACATTTTCGAAGATGTGCCAGCTGACGTTCGGAAAAACCAAGATATTGCGTACTGGTTTCTTCAGTCTTTGTTCGTGCGGACATGGTCTTTGGTGCAGTTATGGCGTCAGCGCTGACTGGTATGGACGGCGTGCGGGAAGCACAGCTTGCCATGGAAGATTGTCGTGAAAGCCCGTTAAATACAAATTGACCAAGCTTATTGCGCATATTGCTCGTTCGTTCATCGGTCTCGTCGTCGTCGCTCCCTTCGTGCGTGATGTCAAGGACATCTGGTGCCTGCTCGTGCACGACGACATATGGCGCATTCAGCTGAGCATTGACATTCCTGGCCGCTGCATCCGCAATCAGCTTTGAGGAAGCGATATTTGAAAGTGTTGAGCTTGAAGAGCTCGAGGCCGCAAGTTTTGGGGGAGAGGAAGGTTGGGTCTTTTTCAACGATGCTGGATATGGGTTTTCGACTAAGGGATGAGAAAGGATTCGAGCACACCATCAATGAGCATTATGTTACGCACCAATATTAGCGATTGCTGGTGCGGTGCTCCTCAGAGGAACTGAGCCATTCGAATCACTGTCAGTGAGTTCGATAACTTTCAGATTCTCCACCTTTTTCTGTTTCTTCCGTCTCCTTTTCTCCTCCTTGAGGCGCTTCCGGACCTCCTGCCTCTCTGGCTCAGAGTCCTCTATTACTGCATCACAATCCTTTTGAATAAGCTGCCTTTTCAGCATGAATACTGTGGGTGGAGATGGGATGTCTCGCATTCCCGAACCAGTGGCAGGAGCAAGCAGGAAGGGTTTCACAAGATGACTTTGTCTTCTAAGGATCTGCTCAAAAGGCCTGAGATGTAGTCTCCGCATGCAGGAAGAAATAAAATCGTCAAAGCTAACAAGGAAGAGTTGGATCGAGAGGACGCGAACGCGAACCTGAAAAAAACGCGTCGCGTTCATCACGTGATTCAATCCATAAATAGACCAAGTGGCGTGCTGGTCGACTTCATACGCTGCGCATTGCGCAAATCGAGCTCGTGTGCCGATGACCACATAAGCACTGTCCACTCTGTTTTGTACCATCCAACTAGTAAACCATTCGGTTTATTTACTCCTCTCTGAGACATGCCTTTTCCTCTCGCCTCCCATCACGTCCAACTCGTCGCCGCATGCTATCCACCGTCCGCTGCTCTCCTCACCTCCGGCCCCGATTACAAGCCCAATTCACAGGAACTTTCGCGTCTCACCTACTATGCATCTAATCGTCCAGGAAAAGTGGCCAAGCTTAGCAGCGAGCTCGAGAAAAGGGTTCTTACAGATGCTCGCAAGGCGAAATCTGGTAACGCCAAAACGCGCGCGTAAGTCTCGCCTTTCGTCCTGAACTTACATGCATACAAAAAATCTCTTACTCATTATCCCAAGATCTCTGCTGATCACATTAAATATCTTCAAGGCACTGACGACCGAATGCCGACGCGATTTGTCCCTCCTTTCGACTTCTTTAATGTCCGCGTTGGATTCGACCTTGGCGGCTCTGTCCACTGACCTAGAGGTTGCCGCTAAAGTCGCAAGTGTGGTCAGAAAGGCTCTTCTATACATTCAGTGGGATCTGCCACTCTTACACGATCATTTAGTTCACCGCCTGGACGACGTATACGAACGGACAGTTGCTTGGCGTAGACCAAACCCTTACTCGTGACTACGTGTCTACGATGCGGCGATTCTCTGCCATGTGTTTAGTTGAGGCGAAAAATAACGACTACGAGGATCGCAACAGGTGTGTAATCAAAGATATTTACTTCAAACTAAATACTCACGAAGTGCAGGACACGTCTTGTAGGCCTTGGAGCTTTAACAGGCGCAGTGGCTTCCGAGGCTCTTTATAACTCTTCTTCTCAGTTTAAATCTCAAGTATTCACAATCATTCCTGCTCTCCTTCTCAACATTTTGCAAACGGACATTGCAGTTCTCGACCATGAGTTCGCACATCTTACTCTCCTTTTAATACTGTTCTGGCTTTAAAAGGAATTCTTTTGTAGATCCGAGAGCAGCAAAGATTACCCTCTTCCTTTAACACCCTATCTTTCCGACTTCCGCTCGCGTCCACTTCTGGAACGTCGTGCGGCCTCGATTCACGTGCACATCGACGGTGATGAAGGACCTTCGATGGGTGACGTTGCGAACGTCGCACTCAAAGCCTTTGCTTGCCTTTTGAGCCAGTCGAATGGAACGCAAGTTGGGCACGTTTTGCAGGCTGTACTCAACGGTTTGGATGTGCATGACGGCTGGAAGGACGTTTCACATTGTTGCTGGCTTGCTCAAAAGGCGGTAGAATGGACTCCATATCAGTACCGTTTCGCCATACCGACGCGTCTTGTTGAAAGGCTCTTGGAAGCCCAGGACGACCCTTTCCCATCGGATCTACACAAGGCATTGACGGCGATGATCAAGACGGTTTTCACAGCACCTATCCCACTGATCAATCTCTCCACCTCTGATATCTGCTCAAACTTAACCGCCTTAATCCTGCGCAAAGTTGCAATCAACCCGCGCGACAATCTTCTTCCCGAACTCGTAGAGTGTGTAGGCTCCTTAGGGACGCATATGTACTACGCAGACCAGATTCACGACCTTGCATGCGAAATTATTGGGCGCCTTATCAACATCGAGAGCAACGGGATAGGTGGTAAAGGTCGCTCATATGGAAGAAATGATGAAGAAAGGGCCATGGGTCTACGTTGCCTCGTTGCGGCTCTAGGACAGCTTATACGGACAAGTACTGAGCCAGCGCATTCTCCTTCTTCCGTCGACGGACACGATAATGAATCACTTCGCAAGATCGGTGCGACGCCTGCCGTTCAGACTGAGTTACCCCGACCGACGAGTCCAAAGTCCTTCGATGATACTACTTCTGTCAAGGCGACACTCCCGCAACGTTCAAAAATCCCCCCGGATGTGTGGCAGGAGACCCTCACACTGCTTTGCGACGAGAATGCTGCAGTTCGCAACGATTACGTCAGAACACTTGTTCTGTACTTAAAGACAGAGATCCGTCGAGAAAGCGGTTTGAACGCCAACGGAGATGAAGGGATGCGAGCATTGATAGACGGACCCTTTCAGCGTGCTCGCAGCCTGAAGTCCGTCGCGATGGGAGATAGCAGCACCAGCCGTTTCCTGCATGCATTGCATGCATCATTGTACATACTTGCAACATCTCCAAGGCTCGGTCTCCCACCGTCGTCTCCACCATCACCTACCCATTCTGCGGATGCCGAACCAGATGAGCGTGAGCCAGTCCACGTAAACATAATACCCTCGACACCACTGCATAATGAAACGTTCTCAACCGCGCAGGATGAACACGGGCCCGATGTATCTCAAGCTTCTCAGGCCTCGCAGTCTTCGCGACGGAAGTCAGCGACGTTATCCTCGCAGACGCGGAAGCTTCACAAAATTCGCCGGCTGCTGGATGCGGCTACCCACCAACTTTCTTTATCTCAGGCTGAATCAGAGGCATCCTCCGCATGTCTTTCTGACTACCTGCATATCTTAAGTGTCCTTGACGCGGTTCACGAGCAGTCGCGATCCAGGGCACTCATGACAGGGCTGCCCATGTTGTTGGCTTTACGTTCATGGTGTGAAACCGAGTGCCGTTCACAGCACCGACGAGTTGCCATTCGGCAAGTACTGGTACACCAATGGCAAAGCATCGCTCGTGTCTGGGATAGCGCAGAATTGCGAGATTTGGTCAAAAATGTAAGCAGAGGTTGCCTCTAGTGTCGCGCGACATACTGACTTTCAAACGTCAGGCTGAAACGGCACACACTCCATCCTTCCCACACCCACCTCCGAGCTCGGATTTCCCTTCGACGGAAGACACTCTGCCTTTGTCAGCTGTCGTTATAGAAGACAACGAGCAAATTCCACAGTATGATGGAGAGGCAATCATTGCTGTGCTCGCATCGAATGTAAACGTTCAAATTGCAACTGGGCTCGACGAGTCTGGTTTGAAAAAGCGATTGGGAGTAGCTTGGACACCCGAAAGCGCCATGCGAGATTGTGCGTCCTCTGTTTTTTGAGCTCATGAAAGAAATTAACCCCAGAAATAACTTGATGTCGTGTAGCTATCGAACATCTAGCGGGCGGGGATGCTTCTCGCTCAGAACATAACAATCCCGTTCTCAAGATCTCTCCAGCCCTTATGCACATATCAAATCTATCTCTTCAGAGCCTCACGCGGTCGAATCGCGGGGTTGGTGTCAACGACCTTCGTGAGACGCTAGAGGGTCGCGGCGGTGGGTCTAGCCTCGCACTTTCGCAGGGGCGAGCACCTTCTATTGCGAGCCTTGGCCCTACACACTCAGGGGCCTCTGGTGAGAGTGGAGGGACTTTTTCGAATGCTCTGGGAGCAAGCAGCTCGAGGGCGCGCATGCTCAGCGGGGAAAACACTAAGGATGTGCGTGACGTACTGGATAAGCTTGGCATTGGAATGAAAGGAGGAGCGAACCTACATAAGGCGCCTTTGTCCGCTCGCCAACCGTCAAATACGAGGTATGTTCTAGACCCGTTGCCATTTCCCCAGCTTTTGGCTGAAGTTTCGAAACGTAGATCCGTGTTGATACCCCCGTATGCAAGCTAGGCCAACACTTTCGTAGCTTCATTTGCATTCTCAGGTTGGTTCATCAGGAGCATCAGTGTTTATTTACCAGGTTTTTTGGGATAGGTATGCATTTCAACTGCAACATACATCTTCATACATTCCATCCAGTCATTATTGCGAATCGCGAATTAATAGTATTAAAGTACATGCACCCGAAGCTTTACCTGCGTTCATTTATCGCCCCTGTCGCGTCGTAGATGATATCCGCCTGCGTGACTCTTCCTCCCTTTCCCGCCAGTATGCAAGCTCAGCCTGTGCTTTCGGGTGAGTCATTGAATATTGGTTTTTCTGTATCCCAAAAACAAATTGAATATCTATGGGCTTCCTGATGAAGTGATGCTCACACTCATGGCTTGCAATAACGTCTCGAACAAGGTGGACTGAAACGTAGCGCTCTTGAGTGGATCTGTGATACGTTTCGACTGATTTATAATCAGCATCGTGAGCTCCTGGCGCAAACGAGTAAGGCTGTAAAGATATAAAATCAAGAAAGGATCAGTACTCGATCTGTAGATAAACAACGTAACGTACTTGGAGAAGATCATCGTCTCTTCCTCAGTCTCCGTAAGTATAACGAATGACCAAAATATAGATATGTAACGGTTGGCAACCTGGCAATTTTTTTGAGAAACAGTAGTGAGGACAGAGAAATTTCCATACAGCCTGAACTACTGTGTCGCTTGGGCCAACTGCCCTGCGGAAGTATCCACCTGTTGTAGACTCGGACAACTTACTCAAGCTCGCAACGTGCTCCGACATCTGTTTCTGGAACACCGGCCAAAACTGCATGCGTAGGCCGAACAGCCAGGTCTCGAGCGGTGCGCAGCCGCGAGTCTGCACTTCTGCGAGGGTATTCTCCATCATGCGGATCATCGTGAGCAGTGGCACTACGGGCGGAGGTGATTCAAGTACGGTCGTAGCGAAAGTCTGAGGAGCCGTTTCAAGTCAGTGTTGCGGGGCTTAAATAAGTGAGCATGTGACAAAAAAACCTGGCAGTAGATCAACGTTGGTTCCATTATCTGCTTCCAAATTCCTGTCAAAACGGATAGCTCCTCCTTCGACATGTTACGGGGCTCGAGAGCAGCACTGGCTAACTGAGGCTCATTCGATATTGAACGCGCAAGGCTTTCTCTTCGACGCATCGGAGGACTACCGATAGTCTCTGTTCCTAAACTAGGTCTGCGAGCATCGAATCCACCTGAGTCTCGTGAAGGCGAAAAGACAGACCCGGAAGATTCCGGTGCCAGGATGTCCAGAGTTTGTGATGGAGGCGTAAAAAAGGCAGTAACGAAGGTGTATTCAGCCGTGGCATTGTCCATAAGGACAAGCAGCATAGAGCGGAAGAGAGCCTCCAACGGTTCTTTCTGTCGTGGGAGTCGCGATCAATGGATAATAATCTTACGAGAAAAACAACGCCAGACATACATGAGCTTTATCCTCAGCTAGATAAGCTTGGACGACTGGAGGGCCGTCTATTCTCGCATAAGCAAGTCTACTCTCATCCGTGGAATATTCCAACTGAACATCTGTGTTTGCGATATAATCCGATTTCTCGATGGTTCGTGCCTAAAACGAGGCCATTATAGAATGCTCTCTACGGCTCCCGGTCAGCACGTACCTTGATCCATCCCAGAGTACGTGTGTATCTCCTAAACCCCGTTTCAAAGTAGACACGCGCAGCGGCAATATACGAGCGCTGAATTTCCTTCGCGACGTCCTCTGCCTGGTTTTGCAGAAATTCGTACAATGGCCGATACTTAATCAGGACAGACGTTTGCAGCACTTGCATATTTGTCGTCATGCTAATCCGTACAGGCTGAATCAGTGAAAGGAAGAAGGCTCGAATCTTCGTGGCTGCCTGTGATATAACCATGAGCCCAACTGGGTACAAAATCATAGAGGGAGGCGGTGGAAGCGACGTACCACAATACGCAGACCTTCCGTCACTTCAGACAGATCGCGAGCGGCTTTGACACGTTTCCGTGCATTTAGAGTAGTCAGCCGTCGCTCAAAGTCTGGCACAACTGTCAACCATGTCTCGTCCACATCGGAGTCCAATATGGTTGTTGCGAGTGACGGTGCGATGCTCAGGTCAGAAAGGAGGCTTGACAAGGGCTTCTCTATTTTCTGAGGAAGAGAGAACATTTAGTATCCCGTGATACTGATGATTGAACATGATAAGTCTGACCTTCCGCGCCTTCAGCCTATTCTCTATGTCCTTACTTCGGTCCTGAAGGTTTGAGATTTGACCCGAGACTGCAACTAAGTCTGTCTGGAATGTCGATAAAAAGCTCTCGAGCGAGTCAAGGAGACCTATGCTCGTCTGTTAAACAAACACCACTGCGTGAAGCTCGGGCTGCTGCTTCGCATTTGCAGGAGTCAGACGCACATCAACTTGATCATGCAAGTCCACATATTGTTTCGCGTGTTTTGTATCTAATGAGACAGTAAGCGTTGCCTCGCCTCGAAAACGTACTTGCGATGTACTGACAGAGGAATTCGTCGGTCTTAATGCCAGTATCCACAGACTGCGGGTCTTGCAATAACCTGAGTGTTCACTTCTGAAATAGCAGCGTACGGTAGCTCACTTTCATTTTCATCAGACATATTTTGTTGCAGATGATCTGAATCTGCCTCTTGAAGCGCGATGACGAAACGTCGAGGGCGCAACGCCAAACGGTGTACTGTACCGACCAAATTAGACTTTTGATCAGCACTGCCACGTAAGTTCCCAAATACAGACCATCTTGGAAAAAGATAACATTAGCTATTGTCTTACATACTACTAATATAATGACGGCTATGAGTACACTAGGTCCTTGGTAAGTTGGAGTGAAAGAAATGAGACCCCATACGAGAAAGAGGTTATCGATACTCGTCGATCCTGAACGGCGTGATGAACTCGTACGTGTCCGCGTTCCCCCCTCTCTGTCCCTGATTATTCTTCTCGGTCCTCCCGAGTGCGCGCCTAAAGAAACCGCCCACGCCTCTTCGATCCGGTCCAACAGCTTCTGGACCCAGTCCCTCCATATCGATATTAGTCGCAGGATAGAAACTATCCACCATCTTCGCGAGTCGTCGGAGCCCACCTGACGTGTCATGTGCGGCACGGCGCGAGTCTTCGAGCACTGCATGCAAATACATGGCAAAATCAGGAAGTGCCATCGGTAGGGTCGGGTACGGCATGCTGTTCGTCGCGGGGATCGTGAAGCATTTGGAGAGATCCGAATCGCCAGCGCCTGCCCGCAGAAGTGCAGGTAACTGGCGAGGAAGCGTAGGAGTAAGGAAATGTGTTGACGTCGCCGTTAGTGTATTTGAAAGCATTAGGAATTTGTGGGGGTACAGGGGCGTCTATTGACAAGTAGACAATTGTACGCCAATCACTGGCGGAATGATGAAGCTTGAAACACAAGCTTGCTTCAATACTTCTAATCATCCAACAAGTAGTCGTCAAAACGAAAATCACCTTCATAAACTGAACGACAGTCCTCAGCCTCAGCTCCATCTTCGTCCCCGCCAGCGCCTCCACTGTTGGCTCAATTCTGCTTTCGCTCAGCCGAGTAAGAAGTTTGAGCAATTGCTTCCAGTTCGGTGCCTGGATGTGTAAAGGTGGGGATTTTCCGTAGGGAAGGGATAGGATATTCGGAATTGGTCCCTGCATAGGCAAATGTGTAGGCGACATGGAAGGAGCATTAAATCCGATGGCTATAGGCGCAAACACAACAAACAAGAAGTCAGAAATCCGTTTCTAGCAAATCTCGGAGAAGCAAGCTACGTACAGACACCCATTAGCAGCTCCTCTTCAACGAAAGATGACGATATTAGTTGAGAAGTAGGACAACAGTCTTCCTTCGTCCTGGTTTTTACCCACACTCGAGATCGGTGACAGGTCATTTTCGAGATCTCCATCCTCTTCCGTTGTCTCATCAATAGGCTGACCAGTCCTTATCACCGTTCCAGAAGCAAGTGCTCGCGATAATGCATTTAATCCTAACTTCGGTTTGCCCATCGGCGTGGAAGGACTATGGCCCGGCGACTCATCATGTATATTTTGCACAGGTATCACAGTATTCGGCCGTGTATTAGCTGGCGCCACTGGAGATCGGTTTGGAAGATTGTGTGTGAGAGAAGGATTGATATCCCTTTCTGTGGCCGATGGGAACGCCGCCTGAGCCGACACGCTTCTGCCGAGCCTGTCCGGAGACGCTGGAACTCCAGCTCCCACACCTACACTCCCGTACGCGCGACCTAATGTTGAGCTACCCTTTGGTGGCAATCCAATATTCATCGAAGAGGATGTCGAAAGAGCAGTGTGTGCGGCTGGATTGTCAGAGTTCAGTGCACTTTCGTAGAGTGGGGGATGACAGTACCCGCTGGGAGGAGTAGGGACTTGGAGAGCGACGGCACCATGACTTGATTGTGGCGAGGACGAGGAAATTGACAGACACGCAGGAGATACGGGTGGATCTGAAACTTCGTCGCGCGCAATAGTCCGAGCAAACTCCTCATCCATTTCAAGTTGTTTGAGCTGCGCTTCCTGCTCCTGTCTGTCTAATTCGTCCAGATTAATTTCCTCCGATAGACGCCGCTCTTTACCCTTAATGAAGTAACCGTCCTCGAACGAATGCGGGAAGCGCGACGTTGCTGCTGTCAGTCCAGTCGACGCCGACGACGTTGATGAGGGAGAGGAAGAAGACGCTGGCAAAGGTTCAGAAACCCTTCCTGTCGTTAGAAGTTGCGAGGAAGATGCACCTGAGCCTCGCGTTCGTGCTGCAATGACAGGCGTCATTGATTCCTTCATCACACGAGCCAGTATTGCTTCTTCTAGTTCGCGCTGCCCTGTAGATCCGGTGTCCTGCAAGGACAATTCCAGAATACGTGCAACTAGCTCGTCGTGGTCTTCAGGAGAGGTAGGGTCTTTCGAAGGCATCAATGGTGCGGGTATCTCGATAGGTGCGACAAAGTTTTTGGGAGGGACCTTCGGCGGTAATGCTACTTGCTCAGGAAAAGGTCCATTTGATGAGTTCCTCCTTAGTTGCGGCTTAGGGGGTAGGGGTGGTTTGCGAGAAGAGTATGGATCCTGAGCATACGGATGTGCGCTCTTTTTTATGGGAGCGATGGAAGGAGACGGCAGAGGCGGTGTACTAGTCTGAAAGAAAAGCGAGCTTTCGACCGAGCCAAAGAGATCACTACGCGCACGGGCGCCTGATCCAGGCATTAGACTTGGAGGCAAAGATGAAGGTCCTCCCGCTCCAGGTCGGCCGGGCGGTAAAGGCGGCGGTAAGCTTGAGGCGTGATGTGCGAGGTGTGACGGGTAGAATGAGGTTGGAGACGTATTGGCACGACGCTGAACGGGTGCAGCGCCCACGCTACCGTACGCGCCTCCTGCATTGACATGCATTCCATAGAGCGGATTCGTTGTCGCATCGTTCGAGTACGCTTTTGCCTGGTAAGGGGTAACAGCTAACAGTAAATGAAAAGGAAGGATATCAGTCCGAGTCATGCATTCTACGTCTCTGCCCTCCACCTCTCATCCGACTACGACGAGAATCGCGTTTGTGCAGCATACAGTCAGGGATGGCTAGCTCGCGGGCGTCCGGCGAAGACAGAATACAAACAATGGGAGAGACTTACGAGGACGAGTGGGATTCATGGGCAACGACGACAAGAGATGGTGACATGTGGTCAAGAGCGAAGGCTCGCACGGGCGTAGCGCTGGGCGGGAGACAGCGAGTCGGACGGACGCGCGGGGATTGACGCTCGCCGTGCTTCTAGTTACTGCATTCGATCACATTTGCCTTCAGGGTCTGCACACAGCCACATGCCTACTGGTCAAAGTCGTCGAAAATCAGCTATGTTAACGCGAATCAAGGCATTATTTCTACTATACACAATGCACATAAATCACAGTTGCGGAGCGGGCGTGGTCGGGACGTGATCGAGGTGAGCTGTGGCGAGGAACCAACTTCAATGAAACGAAACGAAATGAACGAATTAGAAGTTGGGCCATTGGTAAAAGACGAACGAAAAAAAGGAAAATGCTTGCTGGATACAGGAATGGTGGTGGATTGCGTGAGGACCAAAAATGAGGAGTTAAAAAAGACAAGAGGAAACAAAGAAATGCATATGTAAGTTGCGTGAATTGAAAGACCGAGTGATAGCATAAATTGTGTGGTTATCGGAAAGTAATTGAGATGGATGGAGTATAGGAAAGGGAAAGGAAGGAGCGAAAAGGAGAGAAGAGAAAATCATCAACACCGAGTGACGACCCGAGTCGACGGTCCTCCACCGTCTTGCTGCGTCGAGGTCTTGAACCCAAGCTGCCGCATCACCGCCAACAAATCAGCCTTCTGAACAGGCTTGGCGAGTGCTGCGGCAAAAAGTGTGCTAGCGGCGCTGTCCGAGCCGCAGTACGCGCTCACAGCGATGATAGGGACGCTGCTGTTCTTATTCGTTGTGCTCTTAATATGACGCGCAGCACTTTCACCGTCAACTGAAAATAAATCGCATCAGCACACGGTTCAGCTATTTATAATGAAACGTGGTCACTCACCGACAGGCATGTGCAGATCCATCAATATGCAATCAAATTCTGCGAGCCAAATTGGTCAGAGAGGAGATCGTTTGAAACCGTAAAACAGAATAAAACATACTAATATCACCATGAGCAACACTTATCGCCTCTGACCCATCAGAAACGACGACCTACACGACATCCCGAGACGAATGAGCAGCGTCTCGATAATTTTCGCCGTGATCGGGTTATCCTCCGCGAGCAGGCATGTTACTGCCCTATCATTCGGATCCGCGCGACGCAGATCTAGTGATCCGGAAGTGGACGATGGAGGTGTATTCTCAAGATGCCCGGGGATGTGCGAAACAGATGCTGGCCAATGGTCAGACATTGAACCCTCGCCACTCGTCGAAACTGACGATGTTCGAAGACGACTTGGCATTGAGTTTCGTCGAGAGACATCGCTCTCAAGATAGTTCTGTTTGAAACGCTCGACCGCCCCAAATTCAGACTGGCTTGCGCGAATGGATTGTGCACAGCGTGGCCACTCGTACTTGTGCTGCCCGGCGTCGAGGGTGGCATGCTGGCGCGGGACGGAGAAGAAGCGACAGAAGAAACCGATGTCGCAGGGGAAGGCGGATTTGTGCCCGAGTGCTTGTTTCCATCCATCTGGGTTACGACGCTCGGTGGCTTCTTTATTCGCTGAGAGACACTACGCCTATGAGGTCTGTGAATTTGCGCAGGCTCGCTTAGTGCATGCACCATAGGAGTCATTTGATCTGTTTTCAACTTGCGAATCACATCGTCGTTGGCCTGCTTCAAGACGGGCAAATTCTTGAAACTGAACGATCCGAAGTCGTCCGATGACGGCGATCCAGAATGATCACGACCAACAATTGGAAGGGGCAAAACAGTAGAAGAACTAAACGAAGTGAGACCCGGCGTCGCAGCAGAATGACCGACGGGGATAAACTCGTCATCATGGAAGAGCTGTGGCGTCGCACCGCGCAGGTCAAAGTAATCTGTCGATTCAGGATCAGTGACTTGAGGAATGAACGCTGCTTCGCTTGTCGTGACTTTGTCCCATTCGACGCCGCTCAGGAAAGGGTGTGCCTTGACTTCTTCTGCGCCATCTGCGCCTAGGCGCTTCGATGTGTCTACCGTCAGCAAGCGCTTCATGAAGTCGAGCGCCTCAAGCGAAAAGTCGATGAAGTCTTCGTGCCAATCAATATGTCCGGAAAGAATATTCTCAAAGACCTTCTCGGGTGTCTCTGCGTGGAAGGGTGGAATGCCATACAGGAACTCGTACGTGATAACACCAAGGGCCCACTAATATATTAACATTAGTTGCAAATAAAAGAAACTATAAGAAAGAAACATTTACCCAATCAACAGCTGCATCATCACCACTAATGCCAAGGATACTTTCCGGAGCAAGATAGTCTGGTGTGCCGACAAACTTCTGCTCACCCGGAGGAGTTCCTAAGCCAGACGGAGCCGCATACGATCGCAAGTCATTCGTGAGTTCGGACGCGAATGACTGCAGCGGGCTCTCGTTCTGTTTGCCCGTGCGGCGGAGGAAGAACCCAGAGAGGTCTGAGCCGCTCGACTCGCTTATATCATCTGTGGGGGTGCCAGTAGAAAGGTGAGGAGACGGTGCTAGAGGAGGTGCAGAGCCATTGCCCATCCGTTGTGAGAAGTACGAACCTCCCAAGATGTCGGCGGATAATAACAGAGGAGAGGACAGGTAAGCCGAGTCCATCGATGGTGGACGGGACCCCGGACTGTGCTTCGCACGAGGACGCAGTCGGTCAACGTTCAGATCGCGTGTTTGACGACCTAATAAACCAATTCTGCTCAGTCCGAAGTCCGTAAGCTTGAGATGACCGTGCAAGTCAATCAGTAGATTGTCCGGCTTCAAATCTCTGTATGAGCTTGTCAGGAAAAGAAGTCCAAATACCCCGTAAAGTAAATTATCGTACCTGTGGACAATACCACGTTCATGCAAATATTCTAAACCCAAAACAACCTCTGCGATGTACTGTCGAGTCCACTCCTCGGGAAGACAACCGAGGGACTTGATGAGCGCCGCACAGTCACCACCATTGAGATATTCCATTACGAGATAAAGATTCTCCTTGCTCTGAAACGTGAAATAGAGCTTGGCGACAAAAGGCGATTCGGCCTGGTTCATCAGTATCATGCGCTCCGCCTTAACATTAGTGATCTGATTTTTCGCAATCATATCAGCCTTTTTGAGGACCTTGATCGCATAATAGTCGCCAGTGACCCGCTTCCTTGCCAGAAAGACGGACCCGAAGGCGCCCTTAGAGATAGGCTTGATTATTTCAAAATCTTTAATAGTGGTGGGTGAGCTTCTGGACGAAGGCACTACGGAGGTATCCTAGGTGAAAGTGGGCCACCGCCGGGACTCGTGACTGAATTTGTATTTACAGTAGAAAGTCGGCGTGTACGTGAATTACCGCTGCCAGTACTGTCTCGAGGAGCAATGTACGGAGAGATGGGAGGGGTGACGGTAACTCTCGGCTCCAAGTTTTGAGATCTTTTGCGCACAATCGTGTTGCTCTTGTCTTCTTCCATGCTTGTCGACGGCGAAGAGCCATCCGTCTCGAAAGACGCAACAATGGGGGCAGCAAGGGCTAAGGGAGAAGTGATAGACGACGGGGTGGAAGACCGAGTAAATAAAGTGTGACCTGGGGCCTGATACGCACCAGGCAGCCCCGGGAGCAGGAGAACGAACACTACTACTGCGAGAAGACGGTGTTGAAGAAGCTAGCCGAAGAGGCTACAGGCGTTGGCTCTGAAGACAATGTCAAGGAGTTGGTTCAGAAGTACGAACGTCCCCGCCGAACGCATACTCAGCTGTCGTGCTGGCGTGATCGTCCTCAGTCACAACCTCGTCGTCTTCCTGCTCGTCACCTAGATCCAACCTCCTCATCCCCATACTCGTCTTCCTCCTGCAGAGCTAGTTGCTCCATCTTTTCTTCCCATTCTTGCCTAACCTTTTCGGAGTACCTGATCGTGTTCTGCATGCGCACGACGTTGTCCATCTTGGTTCGCATCAGCCGCTCTGCGTCGCTGATGAGCCTCGACAATGCTGTGTCCTCTGTCGTCGGTTTTGACCAATTCCTGATTTGAGTCATCTTGCGATCAGAAGTAGGGGAGAGAAGGCGCTGCCGCTCAATCGGTTCCTTGGCCTCATCGTCTTTCATCGAAGGAAGCGAAACTTCAAACGCAACCTGAAGGATATCGTCGAGCTGTTCAAGAAGACGCCGCTGCATTCTCTTCAAGCTCATCCTTTGCATTTTAGAAACGAGAGGCGGCCGGAACAATTGCAATGCACCTGATGAGCTAGGAGGCGTCGCAGGTACTAAGATGGGCATGCCACGGTACTCGGGAATAGAGGAAGGCGATGATCGATCAACGGCAAGACGGAGCTCGCGAATACTATTCCGCAGCTCAGCAATAGACTCGTTGCACTCGCCGATGTCCGCCTCAAATCTGTGCACATCATTGCACGTCTCGTTGTGCTTTTCGAAAAACCACTCCGGAATGTTGTTCTCACAAATGCGGCACAGAATGACAGCAGAGCTTAGGGGCCTAGAAAACGGGAAAGGGCCCTCTTCCCGGTCACCGACGTCCTCTTCGGTACCTTCAGCAGACGCTGCCTCTTCACGGGTTGCCGCGCCAGCCTGTTCCAGGATGATATGCGATTGATCGTAGGCCGGAGGACCGACTGGCTTGACAACCCACATAGTATGGGAGGGCTGTCCATCAACTTGGTCAATCATAAGCATACCTTTCCCTTCCATCTCTCGATAGAGAATACCGCGATTCGGTACGTCAGGTCCAGTTTCGATCTGCTAGCCTAAACCGTACTTCGATCGTATGGGAGTCGTCCGAGAGAAGTTGCTGTAGTAGCATCGCGGAACACGCTCCAATCCGTAGGCGCCAATAGTCGTGATATTTTCGTGCCAGCCACCTCCTGTGGGTCCGATCTTAACGAAACGTTAGAGAAAATGCATAAATACTAAGCTTTGATCGTTATAACATACCCAACTACCAACGCCCACGCATAATTGATCCATTGTAGATGATCCCCATCGAGACTGAGTTCAATTACTATATTCTGATTCTGGGCTTGCTCCGCCTGAAGACGGAGGCGTTCAGTAGCCAGCACACGCGCCGATTCAGCCGTATCAAGAGGCTTCACGGGTTGTCGAGCGAGATCTGCATCCTTGGGAACAGTCGTAGAGGTCCTGCGCATCTCTTCTCGAGTGTGGCCAGGCTGACTAGTATTCCGAGATAACCGAAGCCGACTTTCATCATCCGGAGACAGAGTCAGCTGCTTAATACCATCGGTTTCACGGCTATATGTCGTTGTAGGCGTCGGTGCAGTCTCGTCAGCAGGCTTGAGCAAGAATGCAAACGGCTCCGCCTGCTCTTCGTCCTCATCGTCGTCAAAATTCCAAAATTGCTTCTCCGCTTCCCACCATTCGACTACGCGGCTAAGGCTGGCCACTGCCAACAATACCTGGACGTACCAATTGCGACCATGCCAGTCTGGGTGTTCGTCCCAGGCCTTTCCAATATGTTGCACTCTTTGAACGAGCTGCGTGCATATTTTAGGCTGAGCAGTCAACTGAGAAATGGACATATCGGTGATGTCCGTGGCTACGCCAATGATTTCATAAAGGGTCGTCATGATGGGGTCCACGGGGTCATCCACTAAGATGCGAGACGAACGCCGATTGGGGCTTGTCGAAGCAGCGTGCTCAGAATACCCGCCGTGATGGGAAGAACCGGGTAAAGGAGAACGCGAGCGCGAAGTTGACCGCGAGCTCTGACCAGAACGTGATGCCCGCACGGGGATGTGTATCGTGCGCGAAAGGCGGCGAGACACCCTGCTCTGCTGAGCCCAAGGAGTAGGTACGGTATTCACCGGAACCTTACGCGGACTCGAGTCGACCGGAGTAAGTGCAGACGTCGACGCGCTGGCCTGACCAGAAGGCTTGTCCCTGGGGAGCGTGCTCTGACGTTGCATAGAGGCGGGGCTTGAAGATAGCGACGCTGCAAGAAGACCAGGGGAAGAAGCCCAGCGAGTCAGCCCAATTGCCAGAGGATCTTCTAGGGACGCACGTTGACGACTGTGTCGGCTGCCTTCGAGTTCAGCGTCGTACCCGCCATCAGAACTGGTATCGTCCGTGTGGAGGGAACGATGGTCACCAATGTTGTAAGGGATGGTCATGCTATCACGGGTCGGTTCACGGGTCGGCTCGACATCGGACTCTGCATTGTAGAATGCGTTAGACGAAGTGAGAAAAAGGTGGGACGAAGAGAACGCACGATCGACGTCGCCCTCTCTGAGACGTTCTTCGAAGAAAGCAGTGATGGCGTTAGTAACGCGCTGCAGATCCTTGTCGCACTCTTGCTTGGCGGATTTGAGGCGACGGGTGACGTGCCGCTTGATGAAGGGCATAGAGACAGTATTGGAGCCCGAGCCATGGTTGTTGTTCGAGTTGGCTTTGGTCGCGATAGGCGGGAGTACGGTGTCTAGGGAGAAGACAAGCGGACTCGGGGGCTGGCGGCGGGGGGCCGAGGAGTCTGACATGGGGACGTCGAGGATAGGCGGTGGGAGCGAGGATGGGCGGACCTCAGCTGCGAGAGACGGGGGAAAGGAAGGAGAGGCCTCGAAGAAGGAGAAGTCGGTGGATCAGCAGCCACGGACACGGAGGACAAAAAAAAAGAAAGGCCGTGGAGGAAGCTGACGAGGCAAACTTCCAAAGCGGATGCACTGTTAGACGAGGGACATTGCCAGCTGGAGTGAGACGTGGAGGACAACGGGCGACTGGCGAGCGGGCTGTCGTCGACGGTGCTGAGGGCGTGAAGGAGATGGCGACGAGCTCGATCGGCTGCCGGTAGTGGGAGCAACTCAAGAGTCAAACCTAGTACACTTTTTGTACACTTTCAACTTTCTTACTTCCGCTTACTAGAAATTTCTCTTCCCACGGTTTTCTCTTACACTTCCCCTTTGCACGGCCCACCTGAGTCCCCATGGCCTCCTCCCTCGGATCTCCCTTCCGCCGTTTCGTCCACGCAACGTCATGTTCGCGTCTCGCAGCTTCGGCAATCCGTCCCCCGCCGCTGCCGCCAACTGCACCGCCAACTGAAAATGTTGAAGGTGCTAGGCGTGGAGCTAGTCTTGACGTCTTACTAAACACACTCGCTAGAGAGCATGAATACGGTGCGCGTCCTTATATTTCAGTCCTCTCTGAGCGTCCGTATTGATTCATATGGACATAGTAAAACCCATGGCCGATAATGATTCAGAGGCGTCAGATGCATCAGCTCCCCATGAGGTCTCGTTCACAAGCCAGAGCGTCCGTCCTCTTCATTTTCTCTCGTATGTATGATGTGCCAACTTCCAGCCCGCATTTTGCAGTTCGTCCGACCCATCGACCTGCACCGCGACTTCAACAAGAAGTTTACTTCGGGGCGCCGCGGCCTGGTCGGCCCTGGCCGCGAGGCGCGTTACAACGACATCTTCCTCCAGCTCAACATCGACCCGCGTTTTGAGGTGGAAAACGTGACCCTCCTTAGTGATTATACTACCCGCCTCGGCCGCATCCAAACTCGCCCGATTACCCGCCTCACCCAGCGCAGTCAGCGCATCCTCGGCAAAGCCATCAAACGTGCTAAAATGATGGGCATTATCCCCATCTTCAGCAACGGAAACGACCGCGACTCCTTCGCTAAGGGCGCCCAGACGAATTATCCTTCGTATGAGCGGAGAGAACGCGCTTCTACGCGTTGATTGCTTCACGCTTTTTTTGTAAACTTTATTCAATTCGATTGCGTTTTTCGCCTGTTATTTGGTATTTGCGGGGTGAACAGCGGAAGACTGCAAATAACTGACGAAGGTTTCATTCATTCAAAAGGACAAGCCGCGGATCCACGTAGAATCGTCCAAGGGGGTTTCTCTTCCTTTTCTTTCGCGGGAACAGACGATTTTAGAGCACTCTAAGCTTGTCTATGGCTTCTCTTCGTCGTCTGCGATGGTCTCAGAGGGTTCGCGTTTCCACGTTCGCAGGCAATTCCCGCAACACAAGGCAACTCAATGTCCACGAGTGCTGATTGGAGCCCACCGGTATCGGAAAACTGTCGGACAGCTTTAGTCTCATTACAACCGACATAGTCTGCGAGTATATACATCATACATCATACACATGACGACTACGCGAGAGGTTAAACTGCATCCAGTCGATCTCAGAGTTCGGCCAACAGCATGGTCCCCAGATTCTGCACCACCTGATCTCCCATGGCTTTCTCGACGGCTTCTTCCAGGTGTCGTTTCGGATCCTGCTTCCCGACATGGCGGGTCTTGAGCTGCTCAGGAGTCAGCGTGGACTCCTCTTGCACCGATTTGTTGTACGCTTCTGACAGTGACAGCATTGACTATAAAAGAAAAGGGGTGAAAGGAGCGTGTCAGATCCTCAGATCCCATTTAACGGCGCACGGGGTTAGAGATACGCTCTCAGGCGTCGCGCCACACACCTTGATCGCCTTCTCGTTGCTCTCCTTATGCAGCGTGAAGTCTCGTAGCTTGAGGCCCTCTGTCCAGTTGCGCTTGTGCAAGTTCATGAGCATCGCCTGCTCGAGCTCCGTCTTGCGATAGTTCACGGCGATGGAATAGTAGTACCGATTGAGGCCGTGGATAAGGGCCTGAATAGAGGGCTTGTTAATGTGCCCGATATTCGAGGTCGTCTGCCGCGGTTCGTAGCCTTCTACGAGAAGCTTCGAATCAATGAGGCGGAAGGCGTCGATGACAACCTTGCCCTTCACCGACTGAATGGGGTCCACGACGACGGCGACAGAACGAGGGTCGAGCGACTCAAACGACTGTACGACGCAAGAAGTTCGTCGGATAACGTTGGAGCCTCGAAGCGGGAGAAACATACCTGTTGCGTATTGATGTCCACGCTCGACAACCAGCATCCGAAACCAGGATGTGAGTGGTACCACCCCACAACGGCTTCTGGCCTTCAAATAATACGGATTCAGTTGAGGCGACGCGAAGGGAAGGCACTTGAAGCACTCACCGGCCGGTCTGCTTGAGAGCCTCCATCATTTTCGTTTGGAACACGTGGTCGACGGACTCGACGGTGACAGTTGTCCCTGACTGTGGCATGGCGAAGACATCTATGACTTGTACCGTGTATTCGTCCACGAATTCTCCCAGCATAAGACCCATGACCTCCATTGGCACACCAGCCCGACCATGCTTTAACATCTGCAAGCGACAAATGTATAGCCTCAGAAAAGCACGCAATGCAGAAAGGCGGTCATTCAGACCTTGAGAAGCGCGAGCGAGGAGATATGGATAACTTCTCCGCTGGATAGACCCGTGACTATGAGCGCCGCATTTTGAGAGCATAAGAATGAATGTCAGACGTACGTGTCCGCAATGTTATCAGGTGGGCCCCCGCGCAAGCCCATTCCAGTGCCTGCAAGCATTTGTCGAATTTGTGCGTCCATGTTCGCGTCGGGTGTTTGAAAGGAGGTGGGGGGATGGTAGACGGTCGCGAGAGGTGTTGCTTGAGCGCTTTGGACACAGACGCGTAAGTTAAAGTAAAGACTGACGCGTCTCGCCTGAGAAATGCTTAGTCATTGAGACCGTATCCGGATTCCGCAAACGGGATCGCCTGTACGCAGATGTCGGCAAGTGTCTGATGTCTCCCAGCTGCAGCTCTGAGCACATGCCTCAGAGCCAGCCCCAGTGAGCTCAGCGCATATATTCACGGGCATGCCTGGCTCTAGTGAGCTCTCGGACGCACTCAACCCTAATTTCTACGATCAGAGGCAGTTGTCATCCCAAGTCAACTACTCGCCCAACTATGATCAACACACCGCAGCGAGCAACTGCGTACCGCTCGCCGTCACAAATGATGCAATCCAGCAGCAGCAGCAGCAGCTCGCGGCGCAGTCTTATACACCCCACAGAAGCGAACTCGCAGATGCTATCAACCCGGCTGCTGTTTCCCCCTCGTCCGCGTCGCGTCTAATTACACCCAGACCGTAAGTCTTCTCACATACACCGCATATTTGAAGCTGGATCGGACTTCCAGACCTCGCCAGCCGCCGTCAGACCCCGTGCAGCTTTTAAAAGGACTCATTCAGTCGGTCGCAACATACAAGGGCGCCGTAGCAAATGAGAAGAAAAGAAGGCTGGCTTGGGAGCAAGACCAGGAAGTGAAGCTCCTCGAGCGCCAGGCGGAACTCGAGGGCCGCGTCGCGGCGATGCAACAGGAAATTGACTCGCTCAAGTCTGCTCTTAGTGCAGCCCAAACAGCACAAATTTCGCCATCTCCCTCCTCCCAGTCCACGCTCGTTCCCTCCAGTTCAGGCTCCACACAAATTGAGGTACTTGTGGGAGTGCACCAGGATCAACCCGAATTTGTCCAGGGCTCGTCGAGCTCGGCGTCCCCGCCCAACTCGCGCAAGCGTGCTCGCTCGGGGACACCCCCTAGCACGCACGAGCACGAGCCGATGAAGTTGCGCACGCATCGGGACAGCCGCCCGCAGACCATACAGGTGAGTTTATTACATATGAATTAGAGCGATTCTCAATTTTATTCTAGGCAGCTATGCGGAACCACATCTTGCGATGCATGAACCTAGAACACGACAAAATCCTGCCTCCCTCGCATATCGAAGGTGCCGCACTTTTGCCTTCGGACCCTATACGCTTCGTATGGGACCAGACAACGAAGAAGTCACCGCACAATTTTGCAATGAAGGCTCGTGTGGTGTCAGATATGCTGGCTAGCAAGGATCTGTACCCGCTTGTGCCTGCACAAGAGTTTATGAAGACGAAGCTGGATGGTGTCTTTGAGCAAGCATTCACGACACTGCGACAGAAGCACGTTAGCCAGAAAGGAAATGGGGACGCCGCTAGTCGTGCGCGTGAAAGAGTAGAACACAAAGCGAGGAGAGCTCGCCGGATAAGCCGGAAGAAAACTGTGAGCGCTTAATTAAAGTTTTCAGCACAATTTTATCTGAATTAATTAACAGAAACTGGCTAACCGTCTATCCATGCGCAAGAAACTCACGGAGTATTCCCTCACTATGTTCGATGCCGCTTTTCACATGGACTGCATGTCCTCCGAGGAATCCAGCGAGGAAGAGGAGGACGAGTCCGACGAGGCTTCATCAGATGACGAGCGGCCGCCCGCACATAAGTTTCTGCGAATCCGGTATCTCGCCTGGCGTTCGTCGCGTCTGCACCAGCTTTTCCAGACCATCGACGCGCGCGACGAGCAGGCTCGGAACGCAAAGCCGAAGCGCGGAATCGGGCGCAAGGACCGGCGCGTTGGCCTCCCGAAGGACGGCAATCCGCTGCCCCCGAAGGGCGTTTCGCGGTGGATGGTCAGCAAGAAGTGGCTGCAGGAGGCGAACGCGGTCAACCCGGGGCTTGGCGAGCTTCTGCAGGAGATTGTGAAAGAGGAAGGGGAGGAAGAGGGGGAGGACGCCGGCAAGCAGGCGCTGGCTACACTTGGCCCGGAGAGCGACGACGAGCAGCAACGACGCGCGGAGGCTCGGCAGGAGGAGTACCCGCATACACATGCGCAGGGTCAGATGCCGTTGCCACCGGCGATGCCGCTGCCTGGGTCGGATATGACGCCGGACCAATATGTGCAGCAGTACTTCCTAGCTGCGCAGCAAGCTCAATGGACGGATAACATGGAGACCCCGGCTGGATACATCGACGTGCCTGACTACTCGCCCTACTCTGCCGGACTGCCTGGGTCGTCCTAGCCCAGCGAATACTTATGAAGAGCTGAACGAATCGAATCGTACGAACAGTGTATTTTTTGACATCGCGGTCGTAATTGATGATTGTAGAATTGTAGAATTGACGAAATGAAGGCATGTACGGGCGGGACCGAGAAGGGGCAGTGTGGAAAGTCCGATACGGAGACCAATCTAATCAGATATCTTACACATGCACCGCCGAGCGAGTGATCGGCGGTGCATCATGCCTTATGGCTTGCGTAACCCTGGCCGCCACCGTCTCCAAGACGCTGCTTAAATGAACGCTCTCCCAGCCTCTCTCCCCACATCCCTCCGCCTTTCCTTCCTACGTGTTCTCTGGCCTTTCGCCGCAAGCACCGTGCCCGCTGTGGACGCGGAGAGTCTCGCAAAATGGTGCTGCACTTCGCCCGCCAGCTCGCCGCGACCGTGCTCGGCCAGGACGCCTCCGACCCCGGCGCGCTGCAGGAGCTCGAGGCGGCGGGCGTGCCCGTGACGGCCGCCGACTGCCGCTCCTGCGCGGACCCGTGCGACGAAGGTGCGTGCAGTGGCAATGCCTACCTGAGATGATGTAGAAGGAGCATATTTAACCAGTGTCCCCGGCAGGCCACGAAGACTACGCGAAGCGCTTCGACGTGGACATGGAGAGCGAGATGCGCGGCTCCGTCAAGCCGTACCGCCGCCAGGCACGCACACCCCACCCCCTATCTCTCCCTTCCTGCCCGTATTCACAAGCAATCTTCTCCGCTCTCCAGATCCTCATCTCGACGGGAAAGGCAGACTGGGCACACGACATCGCCAGCGAGAGCAACTCGCTCGCCAGCTTCCTCTCGGACGCAGACGACAAGCCCTCCCGGAAGAAGAAGCCCAAGGCGGCGCCCGCAGACTCCCCCGAGCCCACCGACGCGCCCGACAAGCCCAGCGGAGGAGCCCAGGCGCAAAGACAAGAAAGGACAAGGGCGAGAAACGCAAATCGAAAGACAGCGGAGTCGGCAGCGGCGCAGGCAGGGTCGCCGGCGTCTTCGCCGCGCCGCCCGCGGGGCGCCTCTCCGTGCTCAACGGCTCGCACACCTCGCGCGCGGACGACCCCGACGCCGCGGACACCGTGCTCGTGCTCCCGGACTACGTCGCCGTCGCGAACGTCCCGCGCAGCGCGGCCGGCGCGGCGGCGCTCTGGCGGCACGCGCTCGACCCCGCCGTCCCCCGCGCGGGCACCGTCCTCGCCGACGCGGCGCAGGAGCTCCGCACCTGGACGCTCCCGTACGACTGCCTCATCATGCTCTGTGCGTTGTCTTTGGAGATTATATTTCGTTTTTTATTTTTTTGCTGAATGTTACTGGGTCAGGCTCGCATAAGAAGCGCGACGCGCGCTGCCACATCGCCTCTCAAGCGGCTCGAAACAGGTCAGCCCTCGCCCCCTCCCCACCGTTGCCCATCCCGACTCTGATCCACTCTGCCCAACTCGCACCGCAGATTTCACGCACGTCCTCGAAGCTGCGGGCTGGCACGTCGACACGGACCTCGAGGACCTCGCAAGCGGCGGGCCGCCGCTCGAAGAAGCCGGCAGCGTCCGACGCCGCGCGCAGGCGCCGCCGCGCTCGAGCAGCTGCAGGCGCTCGGCGCGGGCGCGGGCGCGAAGAAGGCGCTCGTGCTCAAGAACTCGCACATCGGGGGCCACAAGTTCGCAGGGAACGTCATCGTGCGCCCCTTCCTTCCTTCCTCTTTATACCGAGGCCGCGATATCTTGCTGACGCGCGCGTGCAGATCTACTTCCCGCAGGGCCTCAGCGTCTGGTACGGCCGCGTGACGCCGCACGAGGTCGCGTCGATCGTGCAGCACACCATCATCGAGGGCAAGGTCCTCGCGCCGCTCCTCCGCGGCGGGCTCAACATCTCCAGGCCAGGGCGCACCAGCCTCCTCGACTGGTGACGCGAGATGTTACCAGCCATAGAGTTAGAAAGGCCAGTTCTGGAGAGGGGTCTCCACGCAGAACACGGCTCTTTATATTGTAACATCTACTATACACCTGCTTTCTTTTGTAATTACATGGGACATAAGACATTATACCTGCCCGCCGACCAAAACGCAACGGCACGACGCCGTGACCAGACGTGCGCGTGCGAAAAGATAGGAGGGGAGTGGAGGAGAGGCGCGCCGACCGCTACGTTTATATCCCAAGACCCGCTAGCTAGCCATTGGAGAAAAAGAAAAAGAAAAAAAGAAAAGAAAAGAAAAGAAAAGCGAAAATGAATTATTGATTTATAAGGGCACGTGCGGAGGTCCGAAGTGATGATTGCGTGTCAGGCGAGAAAGGAAGAGAAAAAAAAAAGGTCTGGAAATGGCGTGCATGCGATCCTAAGGCGCAGGTTGGTCCGGATGTCTCCTCGTCCGTCCTTCGGTTCCGTCGAGAGCTTGGCGAGAGGCTGAACACGGAGAAACAGTATCATGCATCCACGAACGACTCTCTCCGCTTAGCCGTCCGCCCCGCGGGCCGGTGGTCGTCCTCATACTCGTCCTCCGTCGTGGGGTCCACGATCTCCTCCTCGTCCACCGCAGTCTCGGCCTCCTCGTCGGCCTCCGCGAGCCGCCCCGCCGCCATCCCCGTCACGCTCTCCCCGGAGAACGAGAACCCGCGGAAGTTCTCCTGCACCGAGTTGCTGATCGGGCTCCCCTGCGGCTCGCCGCGCCGCTTCTTCCCGCCGCCCCCAATCGAGATCCCCCCGCGCGGCGGCGGCGCGGTCGCCGTCGTCGCCGCCTGCGGAAGCCGCGGCGACGTCTGCACGGAGGGCGCAGCGGACGGTGTCTGCGAGGGCGTCTGCGAGGGCGTCTGCTGCTCGCGCAGGTCGCTCCCAAGTGGCCCGTTCGGCGCGTGCATCATGTACGAGCCCGAGAGCGACTGCGAGACCCAATCCTCGGACGGGTCGTCGTCGTCAAAGTGGTTGACACCCGCGTCGCTGAGATCCGCGGAGGTGAACTCCGGGTCAAAGTTCGCGGTCGATTCGTCAGATTCCACGACGGGAATGAACGGCGGTGTGATCTGCTTCGCAATAAGCGCCTTCCAATCGATCGCCTTGAAGAACGCATGCTCCTTCAGCTCTGCCGCATCGCGTTGTGCACCCAACCGGTGTTTCGGGTTTCGATTGAGTAGCTAAAATGAAATTAAAAATTAATAAAGATCAAAGAAAACTCTAAACGCCAATAAAACTCACTCCTTTCACGAACTGCTTCCCGTCTTCCCCGATAACGTTCTTCGGGAACCTAATTTTGCCAAAGCAAATGTTCTTGTACATCTGCTGTGTGTCCTCTGCGTAGAACGGACTCCAGCCACAGCACATCTCGAACAGGAGCACGCCAAGCGACCAAAAGTCGACGAGCTTCGAGTACCCGTGGTCGTCGAGAAGTACCTCGGGCGCGAGGTACTCTGTCGTGCCACAAAATGTGTTCGTGAGCTGATCCGACTTCAAGTCGGGCTTGGAGAGCCCAAAGTCACACAACGCGATGTGGCCCGTCGCGTCGAGCAAAATGTTTTCCGGTTTGAGGTCACTGCAAGTAGACAGCGTGGCATCAACAACCCGAGCTCTTTCTTTTTAGCTTGAAGAGCAGCAGCGCACCGATACACGATATCGTATTTATGAAGATGCTCTAACGCCAGCACGAGCTCTGCAATGTAAAAGCGCGCTCTTTCCTCGCTGAACTTGGTCTCTTTCTGCAGGTGCCAGAAGAGCTCGCCGCCGCTCTTGAAGTCTGTCACCAAATACAAGTCCGAATCGGTTTGGAAACTGAACTTGAGCCCCACGAGGAAGGGCGAGTTTAGACTCTGCTGGAGGATCTTACGCTCGCCGATCGTGTGTGCGATTTCCTTCTTGGCGATAATTTCCTTCTTTGAAAGGACCTTCATCGCGTAAATCCGCCGCGTATCCTTCTTGCGGACCTGGAAGACACGTCCGAACGTCCCGCGGCCGATAAGCTTTAGAAACTCGAAGTCGCGTGGGGTTAACGCGCGTTTTGTCTATGCGGGGAAGAGCCGACCGCGCGCGTTTTCAAATCAGGGTCACATGTCAAAAGAGGGAAAAAAACAAACACGTAAGGAGGACGGACCTTGAACTGCTCGTATGTGGTCTGAATGCGCATCTCGCCCGTGATGACCTCGTTCTCAAGCGGAAGAAGCCTGAGGAACACACATGTGGTCAGATAAGGGGTCGATGTTCCCATGAAGTTATAAGGGAGGTTTTTATTTCGTAGAGGTTTTGTAGAGACCTCGGGGCTCGACGAGACCGGGCAACGAGAGTGGAGTAAAGGAGGAATCAGCGATTACTCACTTGTACCAGTGGTCCACCGCATGATCATGTTTGAGGACCGGTTTGATTTCCACCATGCCCAAAAACGTCTGCTCCTCCTCGGCGCGGTCGTAGACGTTGAAGGTGATGAGCGTCGGGTCGGCCGGTGACATCGCTGCAGTAAGATAAAAAGATCAGCGCGACGGTCAGAGAAACGTTGAAAAAAAGAAGCAGCAGCAGCAGCAGAGAAGACACTGACAATGAGACCTCGTGTTTCCAGACGGGATTGTGGGCAGAGGTCTGGCCGAAGAGGCCAGCTGACGTGGAGGGCGAGTGGTCGCCGCCGTTAAGGTAGGCGGGCTTGGCGATCTGCCGGACGATACGCTCGATTGGGGGGAGCTGCCTGCGCTGCCCGCGGAGCGTTTTGCGGCCTCGATGACCCTGGAGTTGATCGCGCCGAGAGCGCTGAGGGCGGTGGAGGAGGAGTTGCGGGAGAGGTTTGTCGCGACGCCCTTGGCCTCCTTCTCTGCCTCTGGGATGGACTCGCGGCTGACGAACTCGTTCTGCTCGAACTGGACGACGACGTAGGGGCGGGCGTGGACGGAGTGGACGTTGAGGCCGCGGGCCTGGATGAGCTTGACGTGGAGCTGGCCGCGGGAGACGGCGAGGAGGTGGAGGAAGAGGAGGTGGAGGAGACGGAGGAGGAGAGGGGGGAGGGCGCTAGAGGGAGCGGGGCGGTCTGTGACGATGGGGCTGGGGCATTATCTGTCGCGTGCAGAGTGCGACGCGGGGGCGGAGAGGGCGACATTTTGTTGTCGGGCACATGAAGTGAGAGGTTGAGCTGGGTTGTGGGAATAGCCGCGGCGAAGGACGGGCCCTGGCCGGAAGTGATGACGGGTGGCGCGACACCGGGGCCCAAAGGGGTGAGATCGTGGTCGCGATCACGGTCGCGGTCGCGGTCAGTGGAGGAGGAGGAGGAGCGGGAGCGGGCGCGGCGGGAGTCGAGGAGATGGTGTGTCTGGAAGGAGAAGACGGTCGGGGAGCGCGAGGAGAGAGTGGAGGGCGGGGAGGAGGAGGAGGAGGAGGTAGTGTTGTTGTTGTTGGTGTTGGTGTTGGTGGTGGTGGTGAGGGGAGAAGAAGAAGGAGAAGGAGAAGACGAAGGAGGAGCAAGTGGTCGAAGGGGTTGCGCTCGCGGCCGTCGGGGGCGGCCTTTGGGGTAAGCTGGTCAGCTGGGGTGGAGGGCCAGAACTTGAGCATCTGTGCAGACTTGAGGACGGCAGATTGGATAGAGGAGGTGAAGGAGGAGCGGCGGGACTGGGAGAGTGATGGTGTATTTGAAGGGCAGCTCATAACTGAATATAACTGAATTGAAATGGGGAAACAGGAAACAAGGAAACAAGTAGAGATGCAGAGTGTTGCCGAGTTTCTGCTGTGGAGCTACTGACGTTACATCCTATTACTCTTCCTTCTTCTCCTCCCCAGAACCAGTCACTCTTCTCGCCAGCCCCGCCTGCCCGTACCGCAGCAAGCTCATCACGCTCCCGCTCACCGCCCCGAGCACAACCACCCGCCGCGCACTGTAAAACGGCAGCCGGTCTGCCTTCCCCATCAACATCCATCCGTAATCCACTCCTGACAAATCAATCACTCACACAGCGCACACACCAGCCCCGCCGTCCCCAGGCCCGCCCCGGCCTCCCGCGCCGCCCCCGCCCCCGCGCGCTCCATCCCGTCCTCCAGCGCCGCCCACGCCGCGCCCGCCGCCCCCAGCCGCACCGCGTCCCGCCCGCCCGCCCGCAGCCCGCCCCACATCATCCGGTAGTTCTTCGTCTTCTTGTACAGGTACCACCCCGCCACCGTCGTCGGCGCCCGGTGCGCGTTCTCCGCCAGGAACCGCCACCCCGCCTCCCGCGCCCCCCGCATCAGCCCCAGCGACAGCCCCGTCGCCCCGCCCGTCGCGCCCAGCACCAGGTACCGCCGCGGCACGTACACCCTGATCGCCTCCCGCCCGCCTTCCGTAGTCTCGGCCATGTCGCGGTGCGTGTGTGTATGTAGAGTCCCTTTCGTTAGATGCTCGGCATCGAATACGGTTGTCTGCGTCCGAGAGTGCTGGCGAGAGTTCAGTCAGCAGAACCGCCCGCGCACAGAGTTCGCGGCTCGCGGTTCGCTTCGCACAGTCGATCACGGATAACGTAAATCAATTGAAGCCTACACGCGAGCACCTTCTTCCAAAATGTCTGCCCGCGCAGAGGCCAGGCTCACTCCATTTCGTGCCCCTCAACCAAGCAAACAAAAAGCCGGCCGTCAGCCAACAGCCAGGCTCAGCTCTAGGCTGCACAGGCGCAGTGTCCAGATTTCTTCTACCACCGACGCACGCCGACCCCCCGGACTCAGTTTCGAACGGCCCAGCTGCATCTTCTCTCCCGCACGAACCTCGCAATCCCGGCTCGGATCTAATCCCTCCTTTATTGCCTCCCATCCAATGGCAATTTTTACTTACTCCTCCCAAGCGCGCAATACTGCCCGCGAGCACATTCCGGGCTTAGCAACCCATGTTTCAAAACATTCACAGCGCGACGACAAGGTCCGCATGTCCGGCCGCGGGACAAGAACCACCGAAGCGCGGAGCCTCCAGAAGGAATTCGGCCTGCCATAAAGCACTCGCAGAAGGCAATCTACCTTCCAAGGCAAAGAACAATTCATGGTTCAAAACGAAGAAGACGGTGAAGCCCTTGCTATCGCGGAACTGCAATCGGCAGAACCACGCGTGAGCTGTAGAGGACACGTAAGAAAAGGGGCCGTCCCTCTTCGACCTTTGTCTTGAGAACGTCCAGTAAAGTAAACCAGTTATCAATATATCTTTGCATCCACACCGGAGGGACATCCCGCTCAATCGTATCTACACCCAAAACGCGTACATCTTCACCCTGTCGTACATTTACTCTACAAAATGCCTGTTTCTCTCCCATGCACATAAGTAAGATAGCCAAGACGACAGACAACGCACTCAACCTCACCGGTAGTGATTACAATCGCAAAAGCCGCCCGTATACAGATCAGATATCGTCCATGTCAAAGCTAATCTCCACCTTCTCGCCGGGCTTGAACGCAGGCAGCCCTACAGCGCCCGATATCAGCAACGCAACGCACCAGCGCTCAAGAGCGAAAAAAAAAGAAAAACACATACCGAGATAAGGACACCCCGAGCACCGGAACGCGTCGCCCAGATAGCAGCTCCCACAGCTGCTCGTCGCCTTCGGCGCCGCCGCCGCCGCTGCGCGCAGCCGCTCGCGCTCCGCCGCGTCCACCGCCCGCGCGCCGCCCGCGCCGCCCTCCGCGCCGTCGACGAGCACGACCGGCGCGCCGCGCGCCTCCTCCGCCTCGAGCTCCGCGAGCCCGCACGAGCAGCCCTTGCACGCCTTCTTCCGCCGCGGCCCCGCCCCGCGCGCGGGCGCGCACCCCGCCGCGTCCGGCCGCGCGCGGTCCGCCGCCGTCAGCAGCGCCTCCGCGTCCACCGCCCCCGCCGCCGCCCCCGGCGCGGCGAGCGTCCACAGCGCCTTCTTCGCCGCCTTCTTCGCGCCGTCGGGTGCGGGCCGCCGGAGCAGCGAGACGGAGGCCGCGGCCGGTGTCGGTGTCGGTGCGGGTGCGGGTGCGGACGCAGGTGTGGATGTCTTGCGCTTCAATAATATAGACGAACTGGACGAGTGTGCGGGCCGCTGCGCGATGAGCGCGCCCTCCTCGTCTCGCTCCGTGAGGACGACGAAGCCCGCGAGCACGAGCTCGGACCGGAGGCCGGCGAGCACAGGCGCGGCGTGCGCAACGTGCAGCGTGCCGTGGTGCGCCAGGCCCGCCAGGAGCTGTGGCAGAAGGGCGGGCAGCGCCGCCTGCATCGCCTCCAGGTCTGCCTGGCCGAGCGCAACGTAGATCGCCCCGTAGGCCGCGGGCGCGAGGGTCGCCGCTGCAAGCCGTCACACGGAATGAGCGCGCGCCCGGTCTCACATCAAACTCGGCACTCACCGCCCTCCACGAGCCGGTCCACCATCAGCCTTTCGACGCTCCGCGTCAGCTCGAGGTCTGATATGAGCTTTTGGTACGATCCATCCTGTGCGCTCGAAGGGGAGCCGACGACCAGAGCGGGCGCCTTGAGCGTCGGCGCGGGGCTCGCGGCGGTTGTGAATACCGACATGGGGCTTGTCTCAGTTGCAACGGGCGCCATGGTAGTTACTTTTGAGGTCAGGACGACTGGGAGAGATGGTGAAGGGCTTGATAAGAGGAACACGAGAGGAGATGGCTGAGCTGTCACCGAATTGCTGACTCCCACATACGATTACTCAGGAAGGCAAAGGGGTGGCGCATATTTTTTTGTTACGACCGATCGAGCTGATCGGCTTTTCGGAGTCAGCCAATCAGATACCTCACTCTCTCCAAGACCAATCGCAACCTCTAAATTGGATCAAAAATCGTGCAATAAATAGCAGTACAAAAACTGAACACAGAATGCAAGAGGCAGAAACTACAGCACAGCGATTAATTAGCAGCAATACCCATAGTCATGTAGCGGCCAGGGTCAGAACTCCTATTCGTACAACACTCCGAGACGCCCACACTGGAACGGAAGGCCTCTCAAATCGCGTCCATTACTGCGAGCTCGGTTCATGTCCATCGGGAGTCGGTACTGCTCCTGCAGCCGCATTCGCTGCAATCTGGAGCACCCCGTTCATGTCGATCGGTGCCATCATCGCTGTCCTCACACGGAACAGCATCTCTCTGTACCACTCTGGTTCTGCTTGCAGCTTGTCCTGCTCGGCCGTGATCGCCTGCAGCTTCGTCAGTTCGTTCAACCAAGCCGTCCGCCAGTTTACATTTCCATTCTCATCGACTTCAGGAGCATTCGGTCTGCTGTCTTGATTAGCTTCTCGCACCACGTGTATTTTACGTCTCACTCACTGAGCAAGCATAGGGGTATAGACGAACTGAGGATTCTGAACAACTGGATCCGGATGCATCGGCGGAGCATGGTCGTAAGCTGACCCGTCAAATCCTGCAGATGTTGCGGCAATGGTAGCGTCGTCGGTCGGATAGTCTAAATCCGGGTCTTCGCTGAGGTGGTGCGTATTCTTTGACTTGTGGTTTCTCTTTTTGCGGACGCGGTGCACACCCGTTCGAGGATCCACATTGTCGTTCACAGTCCAATAAGAACCCTTCCCCCTGTCGGTCAAAGGTCGCGGGATCTTTTCGAAACAAGGGTTGAGCGAAAGATTATGCCTGACAGAGTTCTATACAGGAGGTCAAGCGAGCTGTGTCGAACCGAAATACATGTTGTTTACCTTCCATCCAGACGGCGCTGTGCGGAAATAAGGGAACTGCGAAGCCCACGTCAATGCCGCACTTCGATGAGTCAGTTAGAGTATAAGACATACTCGACTCTCAATCGCATAGTAGATATCCTCCAATAACAGCTTCTGGTTGGGCGATCCCTTAATAGCATACCTGTCAAATATAGATCAGACATAAACAAAGATGAACCACCGTCCAACAGCGACGCGAAGGCGACGGACGGCAAATGTGGAGCGTGTATTTACCGAATGAGCGTTGAATAGGGATAAAAAGGCTTTGTCCCTGGCGGCCCGTCGCGAAGAGAATCGAGGGATATGGGCATACCACCGGACAGGTCGGTGGGTGGATCAGGATAATAGGAGGGCGCCGGTATATCAGTTTGGGCCATCTGCATCGCACCAGGGATCATAGTTTGCGGTTGTTGGGCCATGGTTGTAATGCGATGGTGAGTGAAGCGCGGCGCAGCAGACGCGGATGTGCGCAGACGCGGTCACGTCCGAAAAGATGATGGTGGTGGTTCGAGGGCAAGTGCGTTCAACCGTGAGAATCTATTACTCCCGACGTTGTTATGTCCGGCACCGATCAAAGCACGATGAGCTCGTTGCGCGTTCATTGTCGACGACGGCGGGCGTGTCTCGATGTCGAGCGGGCGAAGGTCAGCGGAAGCTGAGTTGGCCAATGATAGTTTGTGCATTGTTATGGACATCAACGACGTCCAACAACTGAAAGCAGGAGAAAATAGCAGAAAATACACCCCAACAGCGTGCAAAACAAAGCCCTGATCTATAACTCTCGTCCCTACTTATTGCTTTCATTCGCCCCGAACAAATTTCTCATTATCATATCGCGTTTCGCTCATCCCGCCGTCGGGAGGCGCGCCTAGTCTTGCCGCCATTGTGGGCGCTTTTGGTTTCCTTGGCATTTTCCCGCCAACCTCCGTATATGCATCCCGACTCGTTTTCCTCCGACCATCACCAAGTAGCAGTGTCTCCTCAGATTGACTTTTTAATTCGCTACAAGTCTATCTACACTCCCTCCTTCTCTTTGTAATTTTTGGTGTTGCAACAACCCGCGCGAAAGAAAGTGGATGCTAGTATATAATTTAACGCACGAGAACTTCATTTACATGTACTCGCATCATGCTTCTCAATTGCCATGCAACCTTTTCATAAGTCATAAGTTGAAAACTGGTCTTTCTTTCTATCGACGCCGACAAAGAATTTCTGGCAACGTCGTGAAAATGGTTGCACAAATAGGTTTATTTTTGAAGGCATTCTCTAAATATAGCTCGGTGCGTGTAATGTCTCATTAGAATTTAGATTTGCTCCTGCCTACCTACTACCTGAACACTTTCGCAAACCGACTCATGTCTCTGGTTGTCACCGGAGCTGAAGACATCGCCGGTCCCAGTACTTCCCGCGCCCCTCCTCTCTGCGCGCTCTGCAATGCCCAACCTTCTATATACACCTGCCCACGCTGCCTGACAAAGTCCTGCTCTCTTCCATGCTCGCGCGCACACAAGGCCGCGACAGGTTGCTCCGGCGAGCGCAACCGCGTTGCGTTCGTGCCCATGAACCAGTACGGGTACGGCACGCTCGTCGACGACTATGTTTTCCTTGAGGAAGTCGGACGCAAAGTGGAGACGTGGGGCCGCGAGATCGTGAAGGGCGGAATCGCGACGCAGCGCGAGAATGGCGCTGCGACGCGGGGAACGAGCATGCGAGGCGGGAGGGGACGGGGCAGGGGAAAGGGGAGAACCTTTGGGCATGGTCAAGATAAGAGGAATTTCCTCGCTATGCAATTGGGTTTCAGAGACATCGACATGGATGTCCTCCCGCCTGGCATGGAGAGAGCGAAACGAAATCAGTCGAGCTGGGATTCCAAGTGAGCATAGGACTTCGGTCTAGTTTATTATACTTGTTTACGATATGGCGTATACAGGAAAAAGAGCGCGCTCCTCACTATTGAATTTGTCTTTCAGCCTCCTCCAAATCCCCTCACCCGACAAGAATCGAAGCCCGTATCCCTCGTCGCTCATAAGAATGACTGGGAGCGCTCAGTCCGACAAGCAATTCGCGCAAACGTCAAAAATATGCAAAGGGTGAAAAAGGATGACCCGCTCTTCCAATGGCTAGGCTTAGACGAGGAGGACGAAACAATCCCGTCCAGCGTACTCTGTGTGATGAAAAGGCCTAAGATACTCGACGATTCGCCGAACCTGAACGCAGGGCGCCATTCTTATTACAAGCTCGACTGGAATTCGAAACTCTCGTCAGCGCTGCGTTGGAAACATTTTGTCGAGTTCCCGACTATTTTGCTGGTCGACGAGAGCTCGTTTGAAGGTGTAATTGTCGATGATGACGGTACAACGGAGGATATGCGGGAGAGACGACCAAAACGTCGGAAGCTGGACCCTACGGTTGCAAAAAAGACAATCACAGGTCTTCTTGGTGATTACGGGAGCGACGACGAGGACGATGGGCCAAACATCCTGGATACGTTGGATGATTATCTGGGCAGCGATGATGACAGTAGGGAGCCCGGTGCGGATGAACATGACGCGGAGGATGGCGTAGAAGCTGGGGCGGAAGATCAAACTGAAGAGCTCCGTGATGTTTTGGATACAGCGGGTGACGATGGACCAGGGAAGGGCGCGGTTATAGAAGATGAGGAGGAGGAAGATCTGGATTGGGGAGATGATGAAATTGCAGAAGACGAAGCGAAAATTGCGAGCCTGTCTGCTGCTGTTCCTCAGCGGCATTCATCATAGTTCCCATATGCTTTTAAGTTTTTGTATGACTGTAGGTCAGACATCCTTCCTCCGCAGGTCTAACAAGCCTTTCATAAGGAGTTGCACTTCTAGCACGGCCTCGATTGTCTGACTCAGTGGAGTCTCTTGTGTATTGCGCACAGGGTTGGCAGTTTTGACCTCTACTTCCCAAAGTGTGTCTACATGTGCAGGAATTGGCTTCTGCGTGCGCGAATCAACCTGGACCAATCCGCCGATAAATAGAGTAAACGAAAACAGAAGATAAATAGACTTGCCTGTTCTTGCTGGAACATGTGGATGACGAGCTGACCTCGTCGAAAGGCGTAGCCTTTCCTATATAGTTGTGTTTTTTGTCTGAAGTTGGGGTTGGGGGAATAAACAACGCATTGGTTCATTTTCCATCCACAGACACGTACATGTAACCCAGCGCAGATGCAAAGCTAAGTGCATCTTCCGCAACATGGCACGTTGCCCACGGCCTTACTGTAGCCTCCGGGTGCTGGCGCACGGACTCGGGCTTCAGATACGAGTACATCACCCTGGACAACCACGTTCAATTCGTTCAAGTCTATACTAGAGCAGTGAGTGACTTACCAGCCTGTCCTGGGCTGTGTCAGGTCCTTCTTACACCGCAGGAAAACTGGCTCGCTGCCCTGGTCACGCTGCATCTGCGCGTCCAGCGGCTCAAACACGACTTCACGAGAATGCATCTGGATAGCTTGAGATTTCCCCCGCACATCCCTGAGTAAGGAGATACTGACGGCTGTGACGTGGTTGATGCGTACATACCAGACTCGCTGTGAAGCGTCAGGCGGTTCAGGATTGGCTTGAGGTCATGCGCGAAGAATTCGCCATACAGCGCGACTTCGTAGAGATGCGACATGTCGACTTTACACGTTCTCTGGAAATCGTCTTCTACGGGATCAACATAAGCTGTCGACTATTGACGCGAATTTTCGATCGAGCGACGTCGAAGAAACGCGTCGATCATCGCGTCTTGCCGAGCCACGTGCCTCTAGCTATCGCATACAGCCCTCATAAAAACCCCAGGAACGCGAGCAATCTCAGACAATTCAAAGCACATAATATTTCTCGGTGTCTTACATCCTGCCGACTGATCTACGAGGATACGCGGTTGAAGATCAACTATCCTTGCGTTTAAACTTAGACTCCCGAGTCCCGACAACTGGCATGCCTCCTCCTGACCCTTCTGTGTACATCCGTCGTGTTCAGAAAGAAGACGCGTCTGCACTATCGCGTATCTGTCTTCTCACAGCAAATGCTGGAACCTCAGCCGAGGCGCTGCACGCCCTCGGCGAGCTCCCCGGGCTCGTGTACGCGCTCCCGTACGTGCACGTCCCCCACACCGCTGGCTTTGTTCTCGCGCGCAGGGATCCTGGAAAAGTCTCGGAATCGGAGGCAGTTCCTGGACAAGACTGAGGCTAATGATGCGAAGGGAAACTGAGACCGAGGTGGTGGTTGGATACCTCCTCCTTGCACTTGACACACGTGCCTTTGAGACTGCCGCCGAGCGCGATTGGTATCCGCCTCTGCGCGCTAGATATCCAAAGCCTGGCACAGAAGAAGCGGACTCGGCTTACAAGTTGCTACTCAAAGACGCAGATAAAGCAATATATATCCATTCTGCACGCGCCGGCGCCGGCGCACGACGCGTGCGTTGCGTTCTCCCCTGTGCATCTGGTAATATCGAGTCTACCTTATCGACAGCACGCAGCGCGCCAGTCTAATGTTTCTAAATTTTGTTTTGCAGCATATCGACATCCTCCCCGAGTACCAGCGCCAAGGCTGGGGCCGTCGACTCATCGATACTACCGTAAGCTTCCTGCGCGATGAGAAGGGGCTTGAAGGGCTATGGCTAGGCATGGACACACGGAATGCGGACGCGGCGCACTTCTACGAGCGACTGGGATTCAAGGGTATCGACGGCGCGCCGAAGCACTGCGTGGGTCTGAGTTTCGACGAATGGAGTTAGGTGAGGGAAAACAGCGTATGTGTGTCCGCATATACAACGCGATACATAGACGGTGAATTCGCATCACGGAAGGATTCTACTCAATAGGCTCGAGTTATCCATAGCATGTAACGTGCGTTTCAATCGGAGGCGATCATAAGCCACAATCGCTGCACGTCTGCCATAAAGAGGGGTAGCTGTAGTCAGGATTACCAGTAGATTGGACCTTTAGAAAGACGAGCGAGTTCTTGTTGAGATTTATTATGATATGAGCGCTTCGGGGCATAAGATGAAAGTCTAATAGCACTCCATAGATGACCTAGATAAATCGAGGCGCGATAGCATTTATGCTCATAGATGGGAAGAAGAAAAAGAACCCGCTGTTTAAATTAAGGAAACCCGAGAACAGTGTATGCAAATGCTTGAGTTTGTATGGCGAGGGTTAACCATTGTTGAAAGCCAGCGATGCGAAGCCGATTTTACAATGATCGAGATATTTAAAACAAAAACGCCGTGGGGAGGTGTTACATGCACTTCGTCTTGTAAATACGGACGCCTTGCGGCACTCAAAAACCGGCCATCTCTTCTGGAGAATGATCTACTCCGGCCAGGGGTGAGAGAAAGAAAGAAAAGAGACGTACTAGACTGGACTAGACTGCCCCCACTCACAACGATAATGCGTCATCAACCAACCTATCTTACCAATTAGTTCCAGCATGAGAGGTTCGCAGATGCCGTTGCCACAGACATGACAAGCCATCAAGTCTAGAGCTGCGAGAGTTTGCAAGATAAGTACGGCCACACGAAATCGTGCCAGCACGTATGCAACCATCATTTGCAAATTGCGAGCGAAGACAATGAGAGGTCCGAAGTTATCTTTAGAGAACCAGCCTTTATCAAACGTGCATTGTGGTATGTCTCAATTGGAAAGAGTTTGATAAAGTATGATGACACTTTTGTCTAAACATAATCCAGTTCAAGGTTAGCGGTCTCCACCTCCGGATGGTGCCCCCTCTTCTTCGGGCGCCTGGCCACCTGTAAGCACTGCGTAATGAGGGTTAATAACGTTAGCCATGCCTCTGCAATGACTGGAAGAAGAACACAGAGCCAAGAAAAGAGGCATGATGAAAGCCGAGCGCTGGCCATAAATAAAGAAGATAAGGAAGGAAGAGAAGCGAAAACCCCGTAAAGTTGATCAGTCACGAAGAAAAATGAATTGCAATGAAGTTGACAGAAGTAATATAATGATGCGCGAACTTCTCGGCAGCGCACGGGGAAACTTGGACCAAAACGTAGCGTTTTTCCAGAGCGAAATAGGACTTACGAAGAAGACCGAGTGCAGCAATAATATATAGCCAGTATTTCTGTATGAACGACTTTTCTGGGACGGCTGCGATGGGCTCGCCTTTTGGCGAGAGAGGTGGAGGTACTCTCAGCTCGGGTCTTGGTGAGAGAAAAAAAAAATTTTTGAATGAAAAGAGCTCAAATGAAGCCATCTCATAATTACTCACAGTGGTGGATGTGTGGCGTGCCGGACGCGAACAGTTGTGTTAGAGGGGGAAGGAACACAGGTTGATTGAAATTGAAGGCGCGGAGCTGCTTGTTGGTAGGGCATGCACCGGAGGAAGGCACGTCCGCAAGGTAATAATCAGCGTGGAAAGGTCTTCCATCGCTGTCAAGATGAAGAGTGAGGAAGTCGGCCGAGGCAAGAGGGATATGACACTGTGAAGAAGGAGTATAAGGCATACGAAATTTGAAATCACAGACAGTCACGCACCGCCTTGACGGAGGAGATGTCGAGTTGCTCGCTGGTCAGACTGGCGAGTGGGCCGTTCTGGAAAGCGAGCTGATAGAGAACATTTCTGTTATCCTTTGCGTCCTGGTAGAATTGAGCGAGGTCGCTCTGAACATGGGGTACGGGGATTAGTTGACGCGTGGACGCGTCGATCGTCGCGCGGAGGACGAAGGGCTGCTCTGGGGCATCTGGGTCTGGGACGTAGACTCTGTGGAGAAGACGGAGTTCGGCATCGTTGGCGACGACGAGGAGCGGGCCAGCGAGGACAGCGAGGACGAGTGGAAGTAGTCGGAGATGCATGAAAGAAATACAGTAGGAAGGAGATGGGCGGGTAGCCGGTCTAGCCCTGTTAGAAGCCGGCCTGAGGCGTTCTCGACTCTGTTACAGTGTTACGACCAAGTACATATACATATACACCCTGAGATGCTCCCCATATTCGCCCTCACCCTCTTCTATCTTCAACCACACTCCTCCACCTCCCGCCGACATGCCTGTCCCCGTCCCCGTCCCCTCCATACTCCCGCCCGACATGCGCGGCGACGCCCAAGACACCGGCGACCCTTTTGCCGGCCCGTCCACAACCGCTCTCGCCCTTCTTGCGCCTTCAATTCCTACAGACGCGTCTATGAACCTGCTGAACTCCCTCTTGGTCTTCTACCAGCACGAGCGCGGCTGGGTTCAGCGTACGCGTGCTTCTCTCGAGCTTGCGTACGTCCAGGGACCTATCCTTGCCGTCCCCGCGATTGGCGCCCCAACAGACTCTCAGTCCGACTCAGACGGCTCAGCGCCTTCCGCTACCTCTTCTGAGGATTCTTCCGATGAGCCTACACCTCCAACCTCAGAGAGCGAGAGCGAAGGTCAAGGTGGTCGTGGAACCTACCGCGACGAGAGCATGTTGGACGCCGAAGTGAAGCAGGAAGAGCAGGACGACGCTTTGGTCATGCGCCCCAAAATGTCCGGGACCTCTCACTTTGCGTGCCACGGCCGCCGCGCGTGCACACGCCTCCCGTTGGTCCAAGCGCAAACAGTCTTTCAAGCTGCACCTTGGCACCCTCTCCGCTCATAGTCCGACTCGGCCGCGTATGCATGCTGACGGACCAGAGCCCAGTGCGCAGCTTCTGGGACTTTTCGGAGATCTCCTCGACGCTCGCATGGAAAGCTGTCTGCGCATCACGCGCCTTGTACGCGATTCCAATCGTTCAATGCTGCATACGTGGTAAAGCAGTATATCTAATATACATTATGTTCCGATTCATTGTGAGTAGAAAAAAAATCTCCAATTCTTAAAAAAACAATTATTGAACATTCATTGTTTCCGTTGAAGATGTACACTGTTCTTGCAATTTTGTGATTTTATATTGTCAGCGTACGCTGAACGATCACCCCTCTCCTCGTCCCCTCCTCAGTCCTTCCACGTAGCAGGACCTATCTCACAAATGGAACCGGTGCGCTTCCTGCCCCAAAAGTATTCCCCCATCGAACCCATCGGTCTAGGCGTAATCACCATCACTGATTCATGCTTCCGCGTCTTCCGCGACCG
Source organism: Phellopilus nigrolimitatus (assembly GCA_021029095.1). Lineage (NCBI taxonomy): Eukaryota > Fungi > Basidiomycota > Agaricomycetes > Hymenochaetales > Hymenochaetaceae > Phellopilus > Phellopilus nigrolimitatus. Next base: position 261,866 of record JAJOHG010000003.1, on the reverse strand, counting down.
CCGCGCAAAGCATCGAGAGATGGTGTTTTTGGAGAATTTCTGTACGAGTCTCGTTCTTTGGATGCGAACAGATGATCAAACGACCGGATGGCCACTTTTCTCAAGCTATCTCGATTCCCTAGCCACCATTCTCCCAACCTTGTTCCCACAAATACACCGGAAGCTACTTGTGCACGCTCCCACCTTCCCCGCACCTACCCATCTTTATCCTGCGTCAGATATGTGTTTTAATCTGTTGCTTATACCCTTCATGCTACTTCCCAATTCCGATCTTCCGAGGTCCTCGCATACACCTCCATCACGCTTCGACATTCCTACATATCTACCTCTTTCTCTTTTTTGGGCTCTAGGGGTTTTCTTTACTGATCTGCAAGTCTGTATAACATTATAGGTCTCTTCCTCTCACTATGCTAATAACCTACCGGGACCGATTGAACTAAATGGTTGATATAGTTGGTTCGAGTTTTAAACACCTTGGACTTTTTGCCCTTGGAAATGTCAGGTAACTTCCAAGCTTCTACTTGCCCTTGTTGTAACTTAACACCCTTCGAAATTCCAACGTGTTCGGCTTCTTGCTCATCCAACGTCGTCATCGAAGGGCTGCGTGTAATTGTAAGACTTGTGATATGAAACCGTAAGCCCGCTCTTCCCAAGACCGGGCACAAGATAAGCCTAACATGACTTCGTTCGACGTCATGGTTCATGAAGCAACATGGGCTGCACGGCCTTGCGTCTGCGCTATCGGCTCTTCTATCAACTCGGATTCAGTAAATCAGTACTAGGTCACTGGTCTCGAGTCGTCCATCGTCATTGAAGACTGAATTGAGGTGTGAAATCTCCGACGAGTGCGCCCGTGTACGGCAATAACCATAGTCTCCAGACACTCGGCCTGAGAGGATGATGCAAAGACAGGCGATAGACTGAGAGCAAACACTAGGCAACAGTTGTTAAAAGGTATAGTGTACAGCAGCAGCCCGTAAAAGGGGAATATATAATCTTCCATGTCCAACATCAAGAAACAAGAATGTAGAAGGAGGGAAACGCTTGGTATCGGCAAGTATCAATTCAAAGAAAAGGCACTCCCGTAATTAGAACCTGAGAATCTCGCTTTCGAAGACCGCTTCCCCAATAGATGAGAGAGAAAAAAAATAGATAAATGGACACAATAGATATTCTGCTAAAACGCTCCTTGAGTAAATCGAAGATCAAAGCAATCCCGCCGCGCGCAAGTCCTGCTGCAGCCGCCGCTCGTTTTCAATCGCTTCCGCGATCAGACGCTCGCGCTCAGGGTGGTCAGCAGGAATGGAAAGCAAGATCTCTTCCTCTGCATCGTTCACCGCATCGCGCTCCTCATCCAACGATCCGCGCTCTAGGTCAGCCGCGCCGGCCGGTGGTATCCGATTAAAATCCGCGTCATACTCGTACAGGAATCGCTCGTTGGCACCGACGTCATGCGAACCGGACCCAAGTCCAAGCCCGACCTGAAACATGCGCATAGACGGGAGACGCAGCCCCAACGTACGCTCAAAGTGCTGCGCGAAGCTGCTTTGCCGGGCATGCCCCGATGCAGTAGCAGTGGGGAGCGGGATCGGCGGTGGACGGTCTGGGTGCTCTTCGTGAGAAGCGAGGATGGAACGCTCCCAACGCTTGATCCGCCAGAAGCCGAGGAGTGAGTTAAGGAGGACAAACCAGCCTACAATTGCCAAAACGTCATGAGACTGGATAGATTGCAAACTCAAACATTATATAGTACCCACCAATTGTCATGAGTAAAAACGACAGCCATTCCGTGGTCGTTTCGCTCGAAAACATAGAACTGGTCGCCGTTGGATCCGCGTTAGAATCAGACATCATCGTCCCGTTCGTACGATGCATAGCAAACCAGCTATCCGCCTCCGCTGCAGTAGAAAAAGACGGAGTCGGTGAAGGTGACGCCTCCTCTGCACGCCAGCCGCTCCAAGCCTCTCCGTTGCTTCCGCTGCCGCCCCCATTTTCGTCCCTGCCCGTCCTGAGCGCGAAGCCATACTGGACGAGGGTGAGCCCAAGCCCAGCGCGCGCACCGAGCTTTGCCGCGTGTGTCGTGTGCAGGAGATACGTCAGCAGGAAGCCGACGAACTGGAACGAGATGGAAACGAGCATGTTCCAAAGGAAGGAGAAGAGTGTGCCCGTAGCGAGTCCGTCGATGGGTAGTTCCCCTGGAATCATCATCCCTGGCGAGAGCGATGAAGGCGCATGTATCGTTGTCTCCCAGTAAGGTGGAACGGCATCCGCCTGTGCAGATAAATACGAGGGTGGCGCATCTTTCTGAGCATCTTCAGGTTGAACATAAATGCTATCATCTATATCAATATGATAGAGTCAGATACAACATTACAATGTAAAAGAACTCGAGGAAAGACAGACCTTCTCGTATCTGCCTCGGTGCAGTCGGCTTCGCTGACACATTCGCAAACACGCCGTCGTTCTCGCCCCCGCCAACGACCATGCGCCGTCTCTCCTCGTGCCCAACTAGTCTTTCCGCCATACGCGCTGGAAGTACTCGCCGCACCCATTCAAGTCCTTGCCTGCCGCGTACAGGAATGCGAAGGGCGGGGCGAGCAACCGGAGCGGACGGCAAAACGCCGTTCGAGTTTCCCCAGTCGTTGTTCAGGAGCGCGCGGTCGCGTGGGGGTGGCGAGCCGGGGGGCGGGAAGTCGTAGTCCACATTTTCGAAGTCATACGTCCTCTGTCCTGCAGAGCGGGTGTTCGTATTCGGGGCGACGACATCACGGAGCGGGTACGTGGCCTGATGGTCATCGTCGTCGTCCTCTTCGTCCTCGTCATGTCTTCTGGAGGCACCCCCGGGGTTCAAAGGCTGTGACTCTGCAGAACGCGGGTCACCCCCGTCCTCATCGTCGCTCGCTTCGAAGGCGGCCTCCATTTCGTCCTCGTCAGGGCGCGAGCGCGGGTTTGGAAGTGGAGCATACCGAGCCGGCATTGGCTTCAGCAACCAAAAGTTGATTGCAAATTAGTATGTGTCTAAAGCAAAGAGTGTAGAAGAAAAGACAAGGCAGAAAGGTGGTCCCTGTAGGCTGTAGCCGAGTATAGATAGGTAGCAGGGCAAAGTAAGGTGATGGACGAGCTGTCAAGCTTGTCGCAGTTTCCCGTTCAGGTTAAGCGGTGCTGACTCATTGCCTTCATGTAACTTCAGACTCGCACAGCCGCGTATTATTTACTTTCTTCTTTCTTTCTCTACCTATAACTTCTCTTTACATTACAATCGTAGTTACGGGTTGATCCACACCGGCTGCACTTCCCTCTTGAAGGGCTCCAGGTCAAGTTCCAGCGCTGAGCATGGGAACCCGATTTCAAAGTTTTCCAGCACCGTTGGATGCAAGATGCCAAGCACTCCTATCGCATTGTCGTCCGAAGACCTTGTAAATGCCTGCTTTAGTTCATTGGCAACTTTGGAAAGTGTTGATTTGGAATCCGATTCGGAGAAGGCTGTTGCTGTGCGGTAATAGATTGTCGCAGCTCGTCCCGGGAAAAAAGTCGGGTCTACCAGGGAGATTAGCATGTAAAACAGATCGATCATTACCGTGAAATACATACCAGTTTTCTCTTTGAGGTAATACCCGTGTGTAGCCTTTGAGTCGGATGCAGAGATCCTCGGGACCTCGAGTATCTGCATCATCCTATCGAGTATGCCGTGAACAACTTCAAAGCCCGCGGTTCTGTTGCAACACACTGCCGCGGCGTGGCGCACATTTTTAGCCTGCCGCTCAAGTGATGTGTCTTTGAACACGACATCGGATGTCTCGAAGATCCGGATTGGCAGCGGGTGTGAGCGATTCTCCCGCACCGTCTTAAGCAGGCCAGGAAGGAGCGCCGTACGCACAACCTGGAACTCGAGTGTTTTCGGATTTGCGATCTTCACGACATATGAGCCGTCGTCAACACGGTTGAGCCACGCAAAGTTCTCTTCGTGCGAGCACAGGATGAACGGCAGCACCTCGATCCACCCGGCCTGTGCCCATTCCCGCCGTACGACATCGCTAATCTTGCTCACAGGCAGCGCCTGGGCAACCGTATTTGTGCTCGGGAAAGTCTTTGGAAGGTTGTTGAAGCCGTATGCAATTGCTGCATCCTCCATGATGTCACACTCGTGCATGATATCAGGGCGCGTACAAGGCACGTCGACTTCCAAAAGGTCAGAACTTTCCGAAGAAATAGATGCTTTCAATGACATCTGCTCGAGGAGTTTGCGGACGTCTGGAGAATCGAGCGAAGTGCCAGGTGCATGCGTTGATGTAAGACGTGCGGGCAGTGAAATGTGTGGTGGAAATGTCGGGAGTAATTTTGGTTGTTCCGTCTGGGTACACGATCCTCACAGGTTCGATGCTAATTTACCCTCATCACAATCATTTCCTTGTGAAAGAAACCTATTTGGACGTACGTGAATGGCTCGTCGCAGTATTCTGAGAACATGGTGGAAATAACGTTCACAACGATTGCCAGCTTTGTCTGGTCCGTCGCAGTCACATCGATGAACACATTCCTAGTATTAAGCGTAATTTTGCTGTGCTCAGAGTTGATGATAGGTGGCATGGAAAGCACCACATCCTTTGAGTCATAGATAATGGGGTACACTGGCGAGTCTTTGATAATATGCAGATATTTTGACATCTGCTTGTCGGACTTGGGGAGGGGGGGATGAATTTCAACATAGAATTATCAGTGGTAGTATTAACGTACCTCATAAATAGTCATCAGCTCTTCAGCAGCGTATTTCTTGTCCTTGTTGAGCGGAGTAAAATTAATATTGCGGGGAGGGCGCGCTTCGTAGCGGAATGGCGGCGCAAGCGTGTCGAGATCATGGGTGCCAATAGCAACCAGCTGCCTTCGCCTGCATATATTTTGATGCAACTTGTCCTGAAGATCGATAAAGGAATCATAGGAGCGCTTCGTGAATTTGATATTTCGCAAGATGGCACCGGCAAAGTATGGTCTAATTTTACCGGTCTGCACGATGTCAATGATGAAAGACAACGAGAGAAGGAAGAAGCAAAACTTACATCCGGTGAAACAGTGACGGACAACAATTGCGAATCTCCACCCAACGGCAAGACGAGCTTGTACGGTGTCGCGTGGTCCTTCCCGAGATATATTCGCAGCGCACGAGCAATACCCTCTATGCACAGGAGGTCGTACCTGTATTTATTTTGTAAGCGTCGAAAGCAATAGAGTATATACAGAGTATACCGGTTGGCTGGAATCTCTATTTTCAGTTGCTGTAAACCCGTAAGTCAGAATAGTAACTATTCTCCCAGAAATGCACGCACTGGACGTTCTGCAGGGAGGCCTTTCTTGATGGCTTCCTCTACTTCAGTCGTGGTCTAAGCGGTATGTTAAAGGTATGGAAAAGAGTGAAATTGCTTGCGGGCGTACATCTTCGTCTAGCTCGAGACCATAATCGAAGCAGAGCTGGTCGAATTCCTCGGTTGCTGAACAGCTGTAAGCGTCAAGACAGGCATGGATGATCGATAATAAGCGCACTGTATTCACGACCGAGTCTGTCCCAAAGGTCTGACTTATCAACGGCGATGGTCGGCATATTGCTAGTGAGTGTATGCGCCTTTGAATGCCTCAGTCGCGGTGTGCTGTTGTTAGCAGTCGATCGAGTCAGATTCAGAACACGGCAAAATTGGCCACGTGTTAAATAGGTCCACGTAAGCACAATCACTTGTCAATTCGACAACCCGTCGCGGGCGCTGCACGGCGTCCACCTCTCCGTTGCTTGCACAGCTTCGTGCTGCCTGTTCATTCCCTCCAACAAACATCATGGCCGAAAAGGACGCCTCGGCTAGGCTCCGTCGCGCAGTCAAAGGTGAGCTGGTCAAACTTGCCTCATGTCACGCATCACCAGCTCAACTACTTACCTTTACGACAGAGAACAACCTCTTTCTCGTCAAGCGCCTCATTCAGCGCACTGATAAGCGAAATCCAGACCCGAGCACGCGTCGTTATACGTCTCTAGCATGGGCTGCTGTTCTCGGTCACGAGGAGACCTTTGAGTTCTTGTTGTATGCTGGTCACGACGACGAAGAGCTCAGCAAGGTCTGTCCCCTTGTTAATGTCCCCGTTACCGCCGCGACCAACCTCGATCATCCGACTGAAAGCTTTATTTTCCCATAGGATGCAGATAACAACACCATTCTTATCCTTCTCTCCGAACTCAGACCGGGTGTTCACAATCTGTATAATCCCAACCCCGATCTCATGGGTGCTGCACTTCGCATGGCTCGCATCTACTACGAACGTTACCCGTTCATCCTGGAGTGGTCAAACGTCCATGGAAAGACTGCATTGCATGCCGCAGCGTTGAAGGGAAATGAAGAGCTTGCCCGGGTGCGTTTCTTCATCGATCTGTTTCTGTTCGTTACTCATTTCCGTGTGTCGTAGATGCTCTGTGATTTAGGCGCCGATTTTGATCTACCAGACAACCTCGGAAATACTCCTTTGCACTAGTAAGTCCGTTCACTTCCAGATTTTTCGATGCTAATAAACACTGGTATAGTGCCAGTGCTTGGAATCATATTCCGGTATGGTTTGGTACTGATATCCGGTAGCTTGATTCAATATTAACATATCATATCAAGGTTGTACAATTATTGATTGAAAAGGGCTGCCAATTTGCTGCTCGTAATCATGAAGGCTTTACCGCATCAGATTATGCATACTCGTATGTCATGATCGCACTATTCGGGCTTACGTGCATTGTCGCTAATGTGCTCGGAAAGCCATAACACTATGTCCACCTTGCAAGAGACGGCTAGATTACAATTTGAGCAGAAGAAGAACGCTAGGCGCCAGCAACGAAATATGGATTCGAGAGGCAAGCCAAATCTGATAAACACATTCAGTTGGTGGCTTAACATACTTATTTAGATGGTCAGAATGGTTCAACGCGGTTACGTAGTGTTTCGGGTGGGAGCAGGACTACAGCGACTTCTGATAGTGGGGATACAGGTCTCTCTCCTATGCAGCCCCGAGCAGGCTCGTCTTCGTTCTCATCGTCATCATCTCAACCTAGCTTCTCTACGTCGGGTTCTACACCAAGATTCCCGCCGTTGTATTCTTCACCATCTCTAAGTCATTCAGCTTCCTTCACTGCCGCATCGCCCATGCCTTCGAATAAATCTGGCTCGGCGTCGTCTCTTAATTTGCCTCCGATAAATCCAGCTTCCGTTTTGTCGCCGATAGCCTCACGGGTCCGTGAGCGCGACGCGGATGCGATTGCGGAATACAAGAAGCGCAATAGAAGTGGGAGTGCTGGCACTCAGACCTCGGGCACTCAGACCTCGGAGTCGAGGTCAACCACGAACGGAAATGGAATCTCCACTCTACCGACTATCAACGGGAGTAGCTCGTATTTGCCTCTCGCTTCGACGATTGGCCACAAACAGCCTTTGTCCTTGGCCAATCGTCGTCTACGGCCCTCTGTCTCTGCTGCTCAACTCCGAAGCAGCCCGGTACCAGTACCCGTTGTAGTGCCCTCAATGAATTTGCAGACTCCGCGAAATCGCTCGGGAACAACACCTACTACCTCACGGCCGAATCAGCTCTCGCCGCTTGAAGCAAACTTCCCGGCGGTGAGTAGTCCTCTGGCAGGCAGCCAGACGATTGAACGGAGACATTCGGCTCGTCGCGCGGGTACTGTCCCTATTCGACAACATGTGGTCGACGACGGTGATTTCACTGGTCCGCCAAGTGACTATGCGATCTTTCCTGAGCCTCCTACCGATGTCCGCAACGAGGATCCTATACCCCCACCTGCGTATACAAAACCTAACGCGCGGCGCGCTCCGTTCGCGCTGCTCTCAAAGCCTCTGCCGAACATCGATAGCCAGAAGAACCAACGTGAACATCGCCGAGGGATCTCGACGTCGGAGCTACGGAGCTGATCTACGTGACTCCGAACGCTACATGCAGCTGGCAGCTGAAGGAGGTGATTTATTTGTTGCATTCTGTCCGTTCACCCCGCATATATGTACATCCGCACTTGTATCACATTCACTCACGCTGTCGACTTGTCTTGTCTGTTTTTTTATCATCTGCATCAAATACCTGTTTTCCCAGCAATTTCGTTGCCTTTAGATATTTATGTGCCTGTATGTAGAAGAGGCTTCAAGACTGTAACAATTGTTCTTATTCATAACGCACTAACTAAGATGACGTGTTCTGGGCCTGATGCGCATGCCCGACGCGTTTGTGCACCGTGACTAGCTGCAATGGCCCTTAAACGTCCATTCGTTCCCGTTTCTGGCCACCGCGGTCCCCGTCTGGCTTTCCGCCATCTGCTCGTTGACTTATCATGTCGTTCCCATCTGTGCTCAGCGACCCCGATCCAACGACTCAGATGCCCTGGCCGACGAGCACCGCCAATACAGGCGTCAGCGATCCGCGACTCTCGCCAGCAGAAAGGTACAAACCTCCACCACAAGGATTGGAGCAGAATAGCCCGCCACGCAAAGGAGGCGTGAAGAAAGTTGGCGACGCTGCTGACACTGGTACAAGTACGGAGGGCGTTGAGATAGGCCGCACTCGTTTGACTACGCTTCAGCTGTTTACTCTCAGTGTGTCTATGGCGGGCGCACAGGTCGCCTGGACGGTGGAATTAGGGTGCGCCCTTCCTTCAGTGATTCTCTGACCAGCTGTCTGACGTTCGGGATCGTAGCTATGGAACTCCGTTCTTGCTTTCGCTCGGACTCTCGGAGCAACTAACGAGTCTCGTCTGGCTTGCAGGGCCCATAAGCGGGCTCGTGGCGCAGCCTCTCATTGGCACGTAGCACAGCTTTGCAGGTGTATCTACAATGTCCAACTGACAACTAGTACTGGTTAACGTGTAGGTGCCATCTCCGACTCCTCCAAGTCGCGCTATCGCCGCCGGTACTGGGTTATCACGTCCACAGCAGTCCTATGCCTTTCGACGCTCATCCTGGCTTACTGTAAGGAAATTGCCACGCTCTTTGTGGACGTAATCGGCGGCGGAGAGGGCTCCTGGGATCCTAAAAGACAAGGCCAGGTTTGTCGAACGCACTATCCCGGGTGCTGATGTGAAACTTAGCTAATGCATTCATGATCTAGGTAGCCAACGCTGCTATTGGATTTGCTGTAGTCGCCTTCTATTTTCTTGACTTTTCTTTGAATGCACTGCAAGCTTCTTTGCGGAATCTCTTACTCGATGTTACTCCTCCGTCTCAGCTAAACTCTGGGAATGCGTGGCACGGGAGAATGACTCATGCTGGAAATATTGTTGGATACGGATTCGGTGAGTCCGCTCCGCTTTTACTTGGGCAGCTACATGGATTAATGTCATTGTTTTGAGGATTCTTGCCGCTTGCTCGATTGCCAGTTTTGCGCCTCCTGGGTGGAAGTCAATTTAGGAAGTTCTGTGTCGTAGCAATGATTATTTTGGTCGCGACTGTCGCCACAACCTGCATTGCTCAAGATGAAAAGGTTAGACAGGAAGACATTGGAGGCAAAAAGCAAAAGTATGACCTCTTTGTCCCTTTTTTTGCGTACAACTTAACTTAAGATTGTTACTAGCAAATTTATCGACGTTTTAAAGAACATTTTGAATGCCGTAATCAATTTGCCAAAACCCATCCGACGAGTTTGCTACGTGCAATTCTTCGCATTCATGGGCTGGTTTCCATTCTTGTTCTACGCGTAGGTTTTATTCTCAGCTCATTTTGTATGATTTGTGGGTTCAAACGTTTGTCGTATAAACAGGACAACATATGTCGGACAGGTGTTAGCAAAGCAAACAGGAAAAGAGCCAGACAGTGAGAACGCAACGCGAATGGGTGATCTAGCCTTACTGTGGTTTAGCATCGGTGAGTGGAGGATTTCTTTCATCGTTTCATCAAATCGGGAATTCGCCTTGACTTGGGTTTTACAGTTGCCGTCATCGCTGGAACATTGCTTCCTAACTTGGCACGACGCGATCAGAGACTCCTTGCCCACGATGGTGACGAAGAAGAGAACGCTGAGCTAACGCGACTTCGCGATACTGTGCGTGAGTGGCGCGCCGAAGCCGCGGCGAATGGCAAACCTCTCAAGCTGCCGCGCATGCCGTTCATGCTTCGCAATATCTGGACGGCCGCCATGCTTCTGTTCACGGTCCTTACGCTTTCAACGGTTTTTATCACAAAGCTCGTCCAAGCGATCGTCGTGGTCAGCCTTATCGGTATAAGCTGGGCGGTGGCGTGCTGGGTCCCTTTCGCTATCATCATGGAGGTAAGCTTGCTATCGACAATATTCTTTAACCAGTTGCTCATTTGAAGATCCTTACAATATAGTTTCTAAAGGAAATGGACGAGGCTGCGCATACTCCTGTGGTACATGCTTCCGCCATTGGCGCCTCTAGCCGCAACCACTTCCGCAATGCATCTTCTCCTACTCAGCACCGCTGGCGGAGGAACGACGAACGCCAGCCGCTAGTCCGTCGTCGTTCCCTTGGTCCGGTCGGTGAGGACGACGAGCTTGCCCCCACGCCACCTGTAGCAGGTGGGACAGTACTCGGTATCCATAACCTGGCCATTGTGATGCCCCAGTTCATCGTGAGTCTTCTAAAATAAAATTGTTGGATGTCGTTTCTTCACGATATTTACGGGGAATTGGCAGGTTGCGATTGTCGCAAGTGCGATCTTCAAGATCGTCGATTCTACTGAGGATCCGACGAACCATAACACCTACCTTGGTAAAAGCGGCGTAGGTTGGGTTCTACGCTTTGGAGGCCTCTGCACCTTCGTACGTTATCCTCGTGCTACACTCGACGGTTCGCTGCTAATGTGTTGCTGCTATTTCAGATAGGGGCATTTGTAGCGAGGATGGTACCCCCAACGAAAACCGAGAAAGACATGCGACGGCGTCTTGGGGAGATGAAGCTTCTTGGAGAGCAAAACATGCTGTGATAGTTTTGACTATTTGAACCATGGACTCAAGTCTACCATAAGGCGTCAGCGCTACACGTGTATTAAACGTATTATTTCTCGTACAATGAACCTGGTTAGTTAGATTACACTATATTATGAAGCGCGGAGTATTTAAAAAATCAGGAAGCAGAATCAGACGTTGAACCTACGAGACACAACGCAAAATCCCAGTCGTCTGCGTCTGTCGTCGCGATGAACCGTACGGGAATGTCGGTTATGGCTAAAGGAGTTACTGTTGAGAAAAGGCTTGTCACAAACGAGAGTACTGTAAAGAATCGTCTTAAGGCTAGATGTGTACGCCATGCAAAACATAATTCGACGTACCGGACTCTGATAAAATCGCCTTGTAAAATAAGCGAACAGAGTAGGTGTGACACCAAACATGTTGGGTTTGGACCTGCGTTTTAAGTTCAGTCAAAGCAGACAGAGCATCCCCTTATATCGCATATAAGAATCCCCGAGTGTTCATTCCTTACATGAAACTCGCACACCTTTAGCAGCGAGAATGGCGCAGAATGCAGAAACCTCTGTAAACGTAGACACCTCCCAATATATACGGGACTCGGCGGTCTCGAGGTCGCCTGAGATCCACAATCAGTGGTCAATCGACATATCAATTACAGAGAAACCCACATTTCTCAATTGAGGAAGTCTTGCACTGTCGAACCTCAGTGTCGCTATCCTCAGTGACAATATACTGTCCCGTATGCGCTATTACCTGGATTTCCAATTGTGCCCCCTTGGGCAGCGATTTGGCCCCGACGAACAAGGTTGGGACTGATGCATACTATGGCTTTCGTCAATCAAAACTGGGATTCATCATGAAATTTGAATTTCACCGTGCTATCAACTTCGCCGATTTTCTGCAATAGCGCCACGTCCGCCACGTCGGTAAGCCAGCAAAGCAGGCACTGTGTGGCGAGCCGCCAGGTCCTTCCGTAAGTTTCCCGCAGCACAGCCAAGATTTTGTGGACGTGCTGAAAAGCGAGTGCCGCTTCAAGTATAACATTTGCGGGTTCCGGCAGCGTGAGCGTGCTGGGCTGCATGCCGATTTGGCCTGAAATGAAAATACGATCGCCGACCTGTATGATCAGATCAAAATTTATCCTTTTTTCTTCTTTCTTTATTCACGACGGCGGCACTGAAAATCAAAACGTACAACAACGGCTTGGGAATATGGTCCTATATTTGCGGGGGCCCAGTAGCTAAGACTCTGAACGTGCAGGGCGCGCCGCTCATCGGGGGCCTCCTCCGCGAACGCAACACAGTCAAGTCGAATGCGCGCGTCGGGTGGAAGATCGACGGCGACACAAGCGCGTGCAGGCGGACTCGTGCCAAAGAACGATTTGTATGCTTGGTTGACTTCAGGAAACGCCGACATATCCGAGACGAAGATATTGACGAATGTCAGGTTGGACAGTGACAGAGAAAATTGTGCGAGATGATCTGATCTTCCAGGTTTCAGAGAATGGACTCTTGCCGGAGATATAAGTAACATACCTCGTAGTAGCTCGAAGCACAGAACTACTTCTTCGGCAATGGTTCGGTAAGATTTTGCTGTCTCTTTCAACTGCACATTAGACACGACAATCCATTTTCCCGATTTTAATGATGACGTCGGAATATAACAGTGGGCGACTGTGTTCGCCGGAGCAATTGATAATATAGGTTTCTTTGTTGATAGTACGTTCGCTTTATTTGTCAAAACAGTCTCCAAGTTTCTAAAATCCTTCGAAAGAAGGGGCGGGACCGAAATTGGCACATAGGACGAAGTTTCTTTCGCTTCAAGGAATGCGTCTTTTATCCTTAAATATGCGACAGTCGCAAAATCGTTGTCAGAGTGGATTACCGTCTCGACGTCCTTTCTGATATCGGTATTTAAGCTCTGCATTATAACAGTGCAAAAGGAATTGGCGCGTACAGAACAATGCGTCGTTTGAACATTGGACAGTCCAAGGTCAATGTCTCATATTCCCCGCCTTCTCCACATATGTGCGCACCGTACAGTTCGTTCTGATAACAGTAAGGTCGGGACGGCATGAAGGGGAAAGGCGAACGGCATACCAAGCCCTTCAAAGTTGGCTGCATTTCTGCCAGGGTCCTTCCCAGATGTTTGGGCATTAGACCTATCCCTGCCACCTTAATTAATATAGCTTCGACACCGTTGTGAATCATTTCTGATAGTAATTGCTCTTGATCACGCTGCCATAAGTAACACAAAGGAGTCAATGACAAACGATGACAGCTACGAAGTGAAAAAAGTAAATTTGATATGCTTGAGGTGGAAACGATTTACTGCTTACACATGCTCGACTCGCACTCTCTGGTAGTTAGAGAGTATCGCACCAACTGCAACACCTTGGATATCAGGATGCTGGGTCTGCGGGAGCATACAGTCACATTTATCCCTGTGATGTGGAAAAGCGACATCTCTGAAGCGAAAGCCTTACCCTAACTTCTGACAGCAGTCCATGAAGATCCTCCGTTTCGTCTCCCTTTACACCGTTCGCGCCTGCAGCAGCGTCTCGTGAGCCATATTCAGAGCCTTGTTCAACGGCAGATCCGGATATTAGTTTTCTGTAGAGTGGGACGTCAAGAGCTTGAGCGACGAGCTCAACGGCATCTTGACCGACAGTCTGATAGAGATAAGAGTCAAGCTCCTCTGACACCGTGAGATGAAGCCATGGAGCAAGATGCCGAAGAGCTCACCTTTACCCTGTTCTGGACCCAAGGACGCAGCTGCTACCAGATCATGACCGTTTCGCGAGCAGTGCAGCAAGTTGAAGCAACTGTCCTTTCCTCCACTCAAGAGAGCAACATACTTCATACCGTAATTAAACAAGAATCATACACAGGAGCTCCTGTCTGAACTCAAGCTAGTCACCGTTGGTACGAATGAGCAAGAATGATTCGTTTATGTGTAAATTGATAAAGGCGCACGCGTCTATCATGTAAGCACCAAACGACTGCTTCGACTTACAACTGCGCCGTTACTTACTATTCAGAAATCATGCCGAAAATCGTGTCTCGGTCTGCTGTTTCTACTTCAACTGAAGGTATGTCTTTAATCTGCGATAAAAGCTGTCCAAGGCAGCTGCTCACAGGTTGTCGTTACAGCTCAACCAACAAAGTCATCTACGGCTTCATTGCGCGTTTACTGTGAGGTTCTATCCCCCCTCACTAGCCAGTTCTTTATTGTCGTTTATGTTTACAGATTGCATTTGTGGTGAATTCATTGTGAGGGACATCTTCTCAGCAATAGCTCTTGTAAACTTAACTGACAGCCTTCGATTGCCCTCAGCTTGTTATCGACAAGCTCCTCACAACGCTACCACGGAGAAAAAGTGACAAATCTATCGTCGTACGATCACAAGACAGCGGCACAACCAAGGCGCGAGTGTTCAAACTGAATGCTAGCTCGTCGGAGCCTATACTTCTCGAAAGGTTAGTGCGCTATAAAAATACACACTCTGTTAAACACTCGCTGAATGCCGATGCAGGGAAGGTGGATATGAGCGACAATACCGCTTCAGCTGTCCAAGGTGCACATTACCAATTGGCTACCAAATGACGCCGCCTCCAGCGAAATCGGGCCCATTCCTGTATATACTGTCTGGTGCTCTCACACAAGTACAGGGTCAAGTTCCGGCCGATGCCTTCGAATTGGACGTGAAAACAGAGGAATCAAATATGGTCGTGACAGGAAAATAGGGTGTCTCTGGGTTTTATTTTAATGTACGACTTAATGCTTTTGCATCTTGTACATGTATGATTGACATATACCTCGTTACTGTTCTATTAATCTGCTGCTTGCCGTTTGCCGCTTGCCGATCGCTTATTAGATGATCTACACATTCGACTTCCCCTTCTGGTATCTCACCTGCCATAATGATGGTTTCTCGGGATTCTCGATAGGTTGCTCCTTGGGGAGTGCAGGGTGTGGCGCCGGTATAGATGTGTCACTGGATGAATTCCGTGGAACCTTGGCTCAAGAGTAGTGAACTCGAGTACTGGCAAAGCTCATTGAACTTCCAAGCTGGTGTGTAGCGTTATGTGGAGAGGTTTTAATGGTAAAAAGAGGATACTCCGTTTGGTTCGCCACCGAACGCTGACCGCCAATGATGCCCTCTGCAGTATTCCATTGCCACATCACGGCAGTGTTGGTATTGGTCACTGCGGCCTACGGCCATATATCTTAATCTAGCCTCATGCTACCTCTTGACACGCTCGCCGTCGCCGACGCTCTGCAACTGACCGCCAACTGTCGCTATCCGTGGTCAATCTATGGCGGGCCCTCCAAAAGGTTTGACTGCAGTATTCCTCACGTTTCATATTGCTGGCGGCATAGTCGGACTCCCCATCGTCTTTTTGAGCATCGTGGCATCTCGCCAAATAAGTCGGCATCCTACACTGCTCAACTTCTGTGCCACATGGTTCTTCTCTTCGTTGATATACACACTTCTGTACGTTAAGTTATGTTAATTTCCGTTATAAAAGGAGCTGATAATTGCATTTCTATAGCTTGTTTGCGGGAAAACAAGACGACGAGCATCCGCCGTTTAGTTTATGCTTGGCTCAAGCATCTATGGTCAACGGGGCCTTTCCTATGTTCGTCGGCATCGCTTCTGTCCAATTAGAACAAAAAAGTAAACTTCAACTATTTCAGGACGTCTGTTGCTGGTGTAGCGCTTGTGGCCCACGTGAGTCCTACTTTGAGTTGCACGTTAACTTCACAAGCTGAAGTAATTTAAAGATATGGCATGGTCTTGGACCATCAAGACCGTGGTCACAGTTTGGATTAGCAAGTCGAAACATCCAGACCGCGCGCCTTACGGCGGTGAGTAGAGAGAAACATGAGGTATTTTACCGTACCAATTGTTTTGCTCTCTCCTGCACAGCTTTTGCTTGCACCCTACCTCGTATTCTTGGCATTCACTGTGGCCGGCGCGATCGTGAGCATCAAACTTACGCCATTCGCGATTGATCTGACAATTGATATCCAGGTCGGCCATACAAATCCTGATCGGCTGAAGTCGACGGATGCGCTATTTTACTGTACGCTTAATTCAAGCGCTTTTAAGTGAGAACCCTTCTTCCTTCCGATAATAATTGTAGCTGATTAGATTTAGTGTATTCGTCCCGACGTTTGCCGTCGTAGCGATGGTTTTCATCCTGTTATTTGAAGGTAGATTGCGTTGTCGCCTTTGGGGCTGTCTTGTTCTGACGGCTTTCCAATAGTTCTGATTTGCGTCAAGATATACCAAAATGCATATATCAGAGCTGGCATTGATCGGTCTGGTTTCAAATTTTTTATGCTTCGGCTAGCAGGATTCTCAATATACGCCGTCATCGCGCTGATGTGAGTTCAGCGACATTAAAATACTTTCATCCACTGATACCTTTATCAGTGTCGCCGCGCTCTTTCTCTCTGACAATCGAGAGTCTACTCCCTACATCTTGCAGGCATCTCGTTAGTTATTTTCATATAATGTAGGCGGGTTACTCAGAGCTTCTTCATAGTACCTCTTGCGGTTCTCATTTTCATTGGAACGCAGAAGGTTTTTACTCAGATTTTCTCTGGGAAGTGAATTGATTTCGCTGACTATGATTTAGGAGGTTCTAGCGACTTGGAGTCGTTGGCTCCGACTATCTACTAGGAATGGGGACAAATTTTTCGATGTAAGTTTGTCAATTATGCTGGATCTCAATACGCACTGATGCGTGGTCCGTAGGGCGGACTTCACCAGAGGTCTAGATCCACGACTGCATTAATGGACGCTCGTCCTCCTACACCGTCACTAGCTACACCTGATTTTGTACAACTCAACGAATTCCCCCTTGACAAAACTGGCGGTGATTTCGGGGGTGCCGAGTGAGACTTCATTTTACTCAGTGCCATAAAGGCGCGTCATCGAAGCTGACGTTTATTTGTGCCAGAATCTTCAAGTCAGTTGTCCCACACAATATTGACCTACCGAGAAGGCCAGGAAGGCCCGTAAAGACTGGACTCTCGGGAATGGAGACATTTTTTAATGACCCTGCACGACCCAATCAGATTCACACAGAGCCGCAGCGCAAGAACTATACTGTACCGCAGCAACTGCCACAGCAAGTGTACGAACCTCCGCGACCACAGGAGTCCGTTCGACCCTACGATGTGCAGATCCCCGTGGAACCTCGTCCGCACAACAACTTCGCGAATGAGCCTATTCCTCATAATTCCAATCGGAACAATTTTGGTCACAATTTCACGGGTTTGGAAAAGGATTCTGTCAGGGTCATCGCGACTCAGAAGGAGACAATATCACGTCTACTGGAGGAAGCTGGGTATATGAATAAAGCACTTGACAGATTGAAGAACATCGAACAAAGTAAGCATTGCCCGTCTTTCTAAATAATATATTATCCATTAAAACCGCTTTTAGTATTGCATAAAACTCAAAATGCTGTCGTCGGCGAGCGACGGACGGTTACTCAACTCAAAGGCTATGTTAGTCAGATGGAGAGCGACCTGCAAAATCAGAGTAATGCAATAAACAACCTCTTGGTCGCTAATAAAGAGCTGGAGGATAAACACAGATACCAGGTGGGCGACTTTTTCAATGCCAATCAGTATACCCACTCAGTTCTCAACTTCAGGAAGAAGAACTTCATCGTCTGGCCAAGGAGACCATTAGCCTTTCTGACGCTTTGCAACATAGCGTCAAGAACGAGATGCAATGGAAAGATAAATATAGCAACTTGAAGAAAGAGCACAGCGCCGTTGTCGCAGAGGTGACGGCTCTTAAGAACGAGCGGGACGTGCTCTTGGATATCTGGTCGACCTTGGATTCCCCTGTCGATTGGGAAATGCAGAAGGGTCGCGGCCCATCCCGCGGATCACCTCCATTCCCATTCCCCGAACTAGCGGAGAAATTCCGACAAAGGGCGAGCACACCTGTTCCCCGGCCCTTTTCTAAATCGGCTCTGCGGCAAACAAGGAGACAGACGGATGCCGTGCATCCGGCAAAATCCGGCCCAGCAGGTAGCAGCCCTCCCGTTCCCAAGAACCGAACGGGCCCTGGTGTCCCGATGGACAGTCTCGACCGACTGCGGCCAAGGATGCTGGAACTCAGCGGGAAAATGGAACTCAGCGAGAAAGTAGGTGGTTTGGAGGAGTTGGTCCGTGAGCAGACGGCAATGATTGAGCAATTGGAAGCTGTTGTGGACGAGGAACGGCGAGAGCGGATCAGACTACATGTCGAAGGCAGTATGGGCAGCTGGTCAATACCTGATTCGATATCATCTTCCATGATCGCGGAGCGTGATGTGGCCTCACATGCTTCTGCGAGCGAGGCAAAGGTGACATGATTCATATTGAAGATACTCATCCTTCATTCCGCGCGGGCTACATACTTGCACGTAGTAATGCATTTTTTTCGACAGAGCACATTTGCGTATTATCCTTATGATCCATATATTTCTTTTACTACCTGTACTTTTTACTTGTATGACCAGCTTGAAGTGCACTTTCGTCCTGAAGGAAGCAAAATCGGGTCTTACGTCAGGATCGGCGGGGCCCACTTCTGGCACATCGCCCTCTCATGCCCGAACGACTAGGCTTCTGTTTCCCGCTACCGCATCCTCGAGAATGCGCACAGACGAAATATCCCTTTACAAAAGGGTTACCGGTCTAATTAAGACAGTTTGGCTGCGATACAAGTCGTTGCCGATTCTTGGAAAGGTTCGTTGAAGTGCGGTTGACACTACAAACAACCTGATCCTTCTCTGACGCTCGCCGAAAGCTTGTTATCTGGGGCATCGTATCTTTCGACACAGCTCTTCTGGTCATAATTGCGGTTGTGGGGCCGAGCAAAATAACGCAGAAACTCTATGACTTCGGCCAGGATCTCGCCAATTACCGCTTTGGTTGGATGATTTTAGGAGCAATCATGAGTGCGTGTCTGCAATTGATTGTACCAACCTGTATTTAAATCATTTTCACATACTTTCGTCCCCTTATAGTTATCATCTCGTTTCCTCCTTTGATATTCTATTCGACTACTGTATCCCTGTGCGGCTTCACATACGGCTTGAAGGGCTTTTTTCTGGCTGGACCAGCGGCGTTACTTGGCTCGGCGATTGTATTCGTCCTCCTACGGTTTGCTTTCAGAAAAAGGCTAAGAACCTGGACGTCCAATAATGAAAAATGGCAGGCTCTGGAAGCCGTTATTGTAAGCAAGTATATATTACCAAAACACGAGTATCTTACGCTTCGTGGAGCAGAAGGCGAAGGGCCTTCCGCTCATCATTCTCATCCGCATGTCCCCCTTTCCCCCATGGGTCTACTCGAATGCCTGCTTCGCTGTGAGCACTCCAACTGTGTCGGACTCGCGTGTCTGATAACTAAATGGTTCTCCTTCATCAAGTCGATTGAAGCGGTCTCTCTGTGGCAATTCCTCGTAGCGACTCTTTTCGTGATGCCAAAATTGTTCTTGGTGGTTTTTGTTGGCTCAAGAATAGCTAAACTCTCCGATGGTGAACAACGGGGTCAGATGGATATCAGTAAGCTATTCATTGTCGAGTCACTCTTGTGTTCGTTATTTATGTGTCGCTGCGAAGTTGCAAAGGTGTTGAATATCGTCTCTGTTGTCGTCAGCATCGCACTGGGAATTTTGGCTGGCGCGTATGTCTTTCCTTCTTTTCTTGGCGCTGGATTTAATGCATCTTTGAACGAAAGCGTCACGTACCGCTTGCTGCAGAAACAAATTAAGGAGCTTCGCGAAAGTGCAGATCTGAACGGCGAACTCGCTGTAGATGCGCTTGAAGAAACAGAGGAGGGTGCTCCACTTTTACAGAATACTTCTTCTGAGTCAATGGACATAGAGAACCTGTAAGATATGCCTTGCTGTCAGAGAAATTGAGGTCGAAGGCGGAGACGCTCAGTGTACATAATCTACAGCAATCCGTGAGGTGTATTTGTAACTACAAGGGATACTATATAGTTCTATAGATAATATATGTGCGGTAAAAAGCAAAGAGATAATGGGTGAGAGGGGTATGACAATTCACTCGGTATGGCCATGCTGAGGAGCCCCAGCACTCAGTAATAGTGTAAGAAAAGTAAAGCTAGACTCGCCCCGATGAGGAACACGAGAATGTAAAGCCTGCTGTCTTTTGCTCTTCGCTTTGCCTCTTTCAGTTGCAAATTCCCTTTCTCCACGCTGGCAGTCGTAGTAATCGCGTCCTCGTATAACTGGTCTGTAAGTTCCGTCTGCTGTGTCAAATGTGCCACCAGCTCCATCTGGAGCGCACTGATGTCCATGAGACGCGACTCGGCCTGCTCCACAGAAGCGAGGGTGTCTCGCACCGAGCGAAGTATATTCGCATTCTCTGACTCGAACTGCTGAATTTGCGAGGTTGACAGCTCCATGTCATCGTAGTCGTCGTCGTCAAAATCGTCAACCAGCGATTGTGGAGGTAGTTGTGACGCGTCTGGCCTGGAGGATGAGGAAGGCATAGAGGGAGATGGAAGGCCGACAGTGGATGCGAAGCTCGACGCGGCATCCCCAAACCAGCTTCTGGAGATGTTCGGACTAGGCATCGTCGCAGGTCCGTGTCCATGTGCTGGAATGAGATCTTCCATTCCCATACTCACGGCTTCGCGTGCTGCGCCAGAGCCTAGTGTTCGTGTCCGCTCTGTCTGCCGTTTTATGCGCTCCTCCTGCATCTCCTTTTGCGCTTGGCCGGCCTCGGCTAATCGTCGGTTGAGGTAGTAGGTTATACTCGAATGATGAGCGGCTAGATTCGCAGCCGCTACGCTTGAAGGATCCTGTTTTAGTCGGGTAGGAAGCAGACGCATGAGCAAATTGGTGTCTGTAGACGCGAGCTCTGCATGCTCTGAGATATCGACAATTCAGAAGGAACGCTAACAGTGCGGACTAAAATAAAAGCCATACTTTTGTCTAAAACTTCCATCTCCTTCACTCTGTCAGCACATTTGGACAGAATAATTCGCGCTTGAAGGTCGATTTGGTCTCTCTCTTCGTTTGTAAGGTGTCTAATAGCCGACCAAGATTGCTCAGAGCCATCGAGATCAAGCGCACGCGTGGGCTGACGAAGAAACGCTGACGAGCTTGAATCAACGTTCAAATAAGCCTTGCGTATACTCGAGAGCATCCGGGAAAGGCTGTTTATGTGGTTTAACTAAAAGTAGAATGTTGGCAAGTATTGGCAATCCCGACACAGAATACAGCTTACAATATTGTAGGCCTCCCGCAGATATTCCTTGTTCAGTAGGGCTTGCGCGTCGTGCTCTGTCTCATCGTGCCCCCTTCTCGCCGCTTTCGAGGTCTTCCGCCGCTTCGCATCCGGTAATGTAGACTTGGAGACATGTTCTCGGAATTGTGACGTGAGATCGGAATATGCCATAGTCAAAGTATCAGAGACGAAGTCTGAGAGGTCAAGGCGCGTCGAGAGAGAAAAAGGCGAAATTGAGCTTGGGCCTTTGCTGTCAGTCGCAAGCACGTCGCGACCGCAGGCAATGCCCGTGGCAAATAACATTCCAAAGGAATATTCCTTTTTTGGACGACTATACTGTAACTGCGCACCTGGTTTACTTTCTTTCATTTACGGCCACGACAGGTTTCTTATACTCAAGGGTCTGGTCATCGTACCTTTAGACGCCATTGACGCCTGAAGTGGTCGAGAGTGATTATCTATGTTTGAGGCGGGCTGTGGACCTTCTACTGCTACTCGCCATAGTTAACGATATACATTTATTTCTCATGCATTTGCAACAAGCATTATATCTATTAAGCAGAAGGTGCAACAGTCTCGTTTACTAGTATCGTTCCACGTTTCTTTGGTTGTCGTATATTGCAAGACCTATTTCCCCCTTCTAACTGTCTATTGCTTAGTGACTCCTTGAACCCGTCTGAAATCTGTGCGCGAAGCCACGTGGTTTGACTCAGTGACTCACTGCCTTCCAAAGTGGTAGTCGTCTACAAGCTGTAAACCCCCTGGCAGTGTCCTTAGAGCTTGTTTTTTTTTCCCCTCAGATGCAAGATGGAGGCTGTTCAAGAGGTTATACTCAAAACCCTTGATTCCGAAGGCACAATCAAGGATACGCGTAATTTAGTGCTTCCCGGCGAGCAATCTCCTGCCATCTCCCAAGATGCTCAGCTCATCATTCTCGGAGCACTCAACTCCCTGACGAGTCGAGAGGTCAGCGCTACACGGTCTTAATCGTTTCGAGATATGATTCATATCTTTACAGATGATAACATACACCACCCAAGAGATACACACTCATATTCTCACTTCGGAAGGGGCACAAATAGCTCTCGAGGGCTCGCATGAAGCCCGTGTATGGACCGTCTTGCCGTCGAAAGGGGAAGGAAGTCCGGTGACCATAAAAGAGCTCAAGCAGAAGGTGGGCGACGAAACCGCGAAAGTTGGACAGGGGAACGCTTTCAAGAACGGTTGGATTGCCAAGGAGGGTGACGGATTTTTGAAAAAGGTTTGCATATGGTCTTCTGGTCTGATTGTAAGGAAACTGAAGAAAGCACAGGTATCATCTATCACGGACAGCACACAACTCGATATGCGAGAAGTAGACTCTACAGGAAGCTTGAAATCTGGAGAGAAGGCATTGGCAGCTTTGAGGAAACGCAAGCTTATTGTGCAGAAGTCAGCAAACATTCTCGATCGGATCGAACATTTTCTGACATTCTATTAGGAAGGGGAAGTGGTTCACGGTGCACAAAGGACCCAGCTTCAGCACTTCACTTGCAAAACTGGAGACCGACTTGACGGCGGACATGCTCGTATCGTACGTCGTACCTCTGGCTGTATGGTAATCTCGGGTATACTCAGTCAAGGCGCATATAGAGGTTCATGGAAGAACGCAACCTTCAAAAAATACAACTTCGAAGCAATGGGTGTGCCGCCGAACGGTGGAGCTCTCCATCCGCTCTTGAAGGTCCGAGAAGAATTCAGAAATATTTTCTTGGAGATGGGGTTAGCATCTTCATTAGTGTCAAACGCCGGCACTTTTCTCGTTAACGTATTTATGCAGCTTCGCAGAGATGCCATCGGCATCTTATGTCGAGTCTTCTTTCTGGTGTTTCGACACACTTTTTGTTCCCCAGCAACACCCAGCGCGTGATCTTCAGGACACCTTCTACCTTTCAGGTAAGCAAACTAGAGGATATTTTGTATAAACGTCCGTTTCTGTACGCTTTTGCTGCAGATCCTGCTATATCTCTGGACCCTCCAAAAGAATATTATGAATCTGTGTCGAAAGTGCACGAGCATGGCGGATACGGCTCGTTGGGATACCGCGCACCATGGGATGCAAACGAATCCCGCAAGCTCCTCCTACGCACTCATACGACGGCATCTTCCTCGAGACTTCTGAGAGACATTGCTACACAGCCTGGCGGATTTAAACCTGCTAAACTCTTCAGTATCGATCGTGTTTTCCGTAACGAGGCCACCGATGCGACCCATCTTGCGGAATTTCACCAAGTGGAAGGTGTTGTCGCAGATCGTAACTTGACATTAGCGGATCTCATTGGTGCGCTTTGATAATATAAGATTTTCAGAAGAGTCGACTGGCTAATTCCCGCGATCTAGCCAGGCTTCATGAGGACATTTTTCAACAAAATGGGCATACATGACTTGAGATTTAAGCCTGCGTATAATCCCTATACTGAGGTTGGTGGTGTCTTTCTTGACAATATGGGTGATAGTTAAGCTATTTGTCTTCAAGCCTTCTATGGAGATATTCGCTTTCCATCCAATGCTGAAGAAATGGGTGGAGATCGGAAACAGTGGTATGTTCCGACCGGAAATGCTAGAACCGATGGGTTTCCCGAAAGACGTCCGAGTACACGGTTGGGGCCTCAGTCTAGAGCGTCCCACGATGATTCGGTATGCCGTCTCTACTCTGAGCATGGAGTAGTTTTTACTGACTTGTTATCGAAGATATGGCATCAACAATATTAGAACTCTAGTCGGACACAGAGTGTCCATCGAGGGGGTAGAAAAATCTGCTGCTGTGCGATTCTAAATTATCTCGTAGAAATGTAGAAATGTAAAAATGTAAAGAATATGAGCATATTGTGCGATTCATGTGCTATAATTTCCAGACCGCGAATGAATTGTCATTAAGTTGTCCTAGAATACCGCCTACGTGTCCCTGCGAGTGATCACGACCCTTTGGACCAGCCAAGGCGTTTAGCATACTATTGATAGTGCGTCAGTGCCTTTTGAGTCCAAGAAAAATGTAGAAGCTCACGGCTCAGGCCCACAGACCAGAACGACCGTCTTTCCATGCATGGCTTTCAATACGGATGTGATATCACTTTTAGAAATTCTTCCCATAGCTAACCCATTCTTATGGATGGACCCGTCTAAGTTGTCGACGAACGTACGAATCTCGAGTTGTCGTGGATTTTCTTCAGCCCAGGAAGATAAGCTTTTCAATATGCAATCTGGCGGGAGCTCGCTGGGAGATCGGTATGAATGCAGAAGTGTGAATTTAGTCGACGAGCCGACTTTTGAATTCTGAGCGAATTGAGAATGCAAGAGCTGGTAGAACGGTGCAATACCGGTTCCTCCAGCAATCTGTATATCCTGTTAACTGTAGTGGGCAAGATGAAAATACAATATATTGCACACCATAACTATGTTATCCCAAGTACCATTTTCCCATATCCACGTCTGTTCGGGACCACGAAGTTCTATCTTTTCACCTGGCAATTTTGAATGAAGCCATCTTCCCACCTCGCCATGAGGGTATTTTTTAATCCAAAAAACCATTTCACCCGACGCAGAGATGCCTTCCAGTGGAGTGTAGGGTCTTTCGACCTGAATATCTGAGTCCTTCACATAAACGGACCAGATAGACTGAGGCTTGATCGTTTTTGACGCGACCTCATGTGAAAGAGACAATCGGAGAAGCTTTGTATTTTCGTTCGTCTTTTCAGTTGAGATCAAGGTCGCCGGGATAAAATAATCGTGAGAAAGCGGACGGAGAGACATTTTTCGCGAGGCGCTGGCGTTCAAGAACCAGAGATAGAGAGCGGATGTGCTTAACCCTACGAGCGCGTACCATTTGATTGGGCTGCTTGATGTCCTAGAAGGTTGGTCATCTTTCGATGAAAAGAGTCGAAAAGCTACTTGATGTGGTTGTCGTCGCGGACATCGTAAAGAGTGTCTGAGCAGGAATGAGGACATGAGTGCTCGGAGTAAGCAGGAAGATCGACGCGCAAAGCGCCAGTCGCGTCGCGCGGGTGGCTGACAAGCCTTTCCTCAGCACAACCACATACCACACTTGCTTCATTTACTATTACTCTACTTCTTCTTAATATCTTTATACTATTAAAGACTACCCTATGCTTTCTTTTAACGACTCTTACGAATATCACGACCTGAGGCAGGCCTCGTACCTAGACACTGGTTTTTATGGCACTCCCCAGCTCGATATGGGACCAGCATCCCTACATTCCAGCGACCTCATCGATGACCTTTTTCCCCTGCCTTCTAGAAGTCCGCCTGCTCATGCGCGTATTTCAGAAAGGGTCGATGATGGCACACACTATGCCACAGTCTTGACAGCACCTCGTCCATTGTTGTTACCGAACAGCCGTCAACGTAGCCCTTCTGAATTCCAATCGAGCGGGCTCTTTTCTTACGACTCGCATGGTTGCTCTGCGGACAATAACCGTCGCCCAACAAATGGTCTAGGTCTCCATTTTGGCTACGAAAGGAGGGAACGAGGCACTGCAACGGCGGCTCTTTCTGCGGGTGGCTTAGCGCACTCGTTGTCGACTTCCGATGGGATGCTTTTTAACCTTCTCGACTCGTCTCCTACGTATTTGACTATGTCGGACCCTTTCGATGACCCTGGAGCATTTCTAGTAGTGTCTGAAGGTTTCACCCAGAGCGACATGCTTGCCGATCGAAAACAACGGCATACTCCGACTGCCCCAACCGTTTCGATTCTTCCGCTGTCGACTGCTAAGTATGAAGCAGAGGAATTTTCTTGCGGCATGACTTTCTCGAGCTCAATAACATCATCTTTCTCGGGAGCCGACCGCTTGACGAGCTTACCTGGGCTTGTGGCCGATATCAACATGTTTGACAAGGGGGACAGTGACAGTGGCATGTTTGTTAGACCTCAGGACTTGATTGGAAACTGCGAGCAGCTACAGCGTCCGGGATCACCCCTTATCTCCAAATTTGAGGACACCTCTGACACTCCCGCAACTTCAACACCCACTCACCTGCCTCAGACATCTTGGTTTCTGTTGCCGGAGCATCTGCAACATGGCTCTGGGCTCTTCGTCTCGCAATTTCCCCAGCACGAACACTCCTCAAGGGACTCGATCGTCGATTGCCAAAACATGATCCAAGCCCTTAAGCAGGACGAGACATCGGCTAGCAAATTAATCACTCAATCAAGCTTATTCCCCGCACACGTTCCGCCTCCCATAACGGCGGTTTCTCCAATCACGGCAGAGATTCTCGACACTGTGGAGGGAGGGGACAACAGCGCACCTCCTACAAAAGCTCGAAAGAGACTGGCGGACAAGACAAACGTTCCTAGGCCTCGCGTTTCTGTTCGTACTTCTGGGAATATCTTGGATACGTATGGTGGGGTTATTCCTCGTGACGTTCCTTTGATGGATCCGCATGAAGGGATTTCTGGAGAAGACGTTGCGCAGAAAGCGAAGCATTTCATGATGATGAACCCTGGTGATAAACTTTCGGATGAGCTACTCTTTAGTTTTGCTGGGCGATTGTCTGTGACTGGGGGCCCGATTGCTGGCTATAGGTGCTATATTTCTGGCTGTACAAAGATCACGAAACGAAAAGATCATATGGGTGATCATATTCGTACGCATCTAGGAGAAAAGCCCTTCCAATGCGGAATTTGGTGAGTCTAAGTATGTGCTTTCAGAAGCAAATGGCTAATTATCCGCGCTACGACAGCGGATTGGGCTTTATCCGAAACAACGACTGTCAAAGGCATGAGAACAACCATCGACCAGACAAGAAGTTTGGTTGCGAGTGGTGAGCGATGTAGTTGCATGAACCCAGCTTAGCTTTTCAAAGCTGACCTTTCTTCTTTAACTTCAGCGGAGCGGCGTTCTCGCGCAGGGATCTATTCGTGAGGCACCAGAAAACGGCGTGCTCTTTGAGCACTGATGCGCGTGGTTTCGTGCGTCGCCCACGCAAGTATATGAAGACAAGCAGAAAGGCGACTCCGGACGGCGACGATCCTAACGACCTCGATTATATGAGATGAACAACATATAAAGAAATACTGTCGAGTGAAGCACACATTACAACTATTAGGCTTATACAATTACCTATTACACGTTCTTGTTTGACCTCTTCACATGTTCATAGAGATCATCTTTAGTACATGTACATACATACAAGAGCGGCAACAACTTCAGGGCCGGCCAAGGGTCGGCTTACGCAAATCTGTGCTTCGACGCCAACCTTGAGTTTCATCTCAAGTTTCTTTGCAGCAGCCAAAACATGTCGACTAGAGGCCGTTCGACATCACCCCATCCCCTAAATGACGATGATGTAGACATGGACGCCGATGTTCGTCAGGACAAGCCCCACGCAAAGGTCGTAATTGTCACCAACCTGACCAGGAATGTCGTCGAGACGCATTTGCGAGCTATATTCGGTTTTTATGGCGACATAACGAAAATTGACCTTCCATTGTTTGGAAAATGTACGATAGTTTCAATTGTGCATACTCTATTATTTACTCACAACTCACTATGTAGCTGGCCAAAATCGAGGAAAGGCGGCCCTGGAGTATATAGACGCCTCTGCTGCCCACAAAGCAACGTCGCACATGGATGGAGGTCAACTCGACGGCGCCGTCCTTAAGGTAGAGCTGTCTGACCTTCCAGTGCGCTCACGCTCGCGCTCGCGGCCCCGTCAAGCACGCAACGGCGCTGTCCGCGATCCAAGGTCATTGTCGCGTTCGCGTTCCCGGTCGCGTGGTCCCCTTGGTCGTCGCCGAGCAACGTTTGATCGTGAGCCCCGGTTTGGAGACTCGTACCGTGGACGGGGCTTTGGGCGCCGTGGCCCGCCAGGGCGGGACTTGTACCGACCACGCTCGCGCTCGCGGTCCCGTACGAGGTCGCCGATTCGGAGACCACCAGGCAGACTTGCCCCTAGAAGAAGGTCGCCGAGCTACGAGAGAGGTGGCACGGGTTATCGTGGAAGATCAAGATCGCGAAGCTTCTCTGATTCAAGCCGGTCTCGCAGCCGGTCGTACAGCCCTTCACGTTCACGAACGCGGTCTCGTTCACGTTCATATTCCTCGTACTCAAGATACACGCGGAGTAGGAGCAGGAGCAGGAGTGTGTCACACGGCAGAGCAAGAAGGAGCTACAGCAGAGATGATATCAGGGACAGTAGGTCGAGGTCGCCTAAATCTCTCAAGGATGATTGACCGTGTTGAAGTTGCGTGTTTAGTTTTTTTTTCTTTTCTAATATCTTTGCGATTTGTCTGCTAGTATTCAATTTGTTCGCATGTTAAGAAAAGTACCCTCTTAGTACATAACAAAAGATAGTTTAGCGTCCTAGTCATATTCTCAGTCACTATGTACAGAGTCGTCATCCGCGAGGAAAGGGCTGAAAAAATTGGTAAGCAACTGGACTTAGCAGAGGAATATTGAATCTTTACGAACGTGTACTCGTAGTCGCGCCTTCGGATGGTAGTACTCATCCATTCTTCATCTGCATCTTCGAGAGCATAGCCACGACCTCCTGCATAACTGAGTACTACTGGAAGTAAGACTAGGCCATGTAATGCTCCAGAAATGATCAGAATAAGCCACATGCGGAAATAGTAAATCTAGTGGAACGGAGAAAACACAATCAACCATTCAAGTTTTTGAGGGCATACAAGTAAAAAAAACTCACCTCCAAAAGTTTTGAGCGAGTTAATGCCAATACGGAGATACCAATGAGTTTGGTGAAAGTGATTCCCGACAGCACCTAGTATCGAGTAAGCCAATGATATTTACGAGGCAAGGCGCAATGGCTACTTACCGAAGGCCCTACATCAACCAAAGCCGTCCACATGCGCTCATCTCGTTCCTTCTGGTGAGAATACGAATCCACAGGAAGACCGGTCCCGGCTCCCATAAATGCACGGGCGACATGCGCACAAAATTCCACTGCGATGCCGAGTGAAATGACTAGATTGACGAGGCTGATGGCATTTAGGCTAATACCCCAAAGGCCCATGACGCCCATAACAGTGATTACAGTTAATGCAACGGCACCCGTCACAATTGAACCAGTTCTCCAAGAACCAAGCAGTAGTGCCGTGATTACAAGAACAGCCGCAAGTCCGAGGCCCAGAATTTCTTGTGTGATGGCAACAATGTGTATGTACTGCTCAAAAAATACGTAGTGAATAGAGTATGGGAAGACGGTCGCGCCAGTTCGCTGTGAAATGTCGTCCGCGATCCGGTTGGCTGCGCTAAGTGAGTTGATGAAATCGGTCTGTGTTTTTAACGGGGAGTGGAAAGTCCGGAAATGGGAAGCGCTGACCCTATCCTCACTGTCAAAGGCAATCGCAGTCGAGTAGGCAGCCTGTCCTCCCAGAGCACATTCCTCGTTTGCAGGCGAAATTAGCCATTTTTTCAAGTACCGTGTAAATTCATGCCCTTCCGGCAAACCATTCATAGTTATATTCCAAGCTGGTGTTTGGCCCTCCAAACAAGGTCGGCATAGGCGACTAGAATCGCGCGTACCGCAGAAGATATCTGGTTTGGCTCTCCTGACTCGACAGCAGCCGTTTGCGGGATTCAGCCAATGAAGGAAATCGTCGATCCATGACGCAGTGGGCTGAGAAATGAAAGAGGATTCGGGTCTTCGGCGCTCCGCTTCCAATATGTTTGAAAGAGAAAAGTCATCGCAAGTCGTGAACCTTCCGCACAGATGTTTCTGACCAGTTCTTCCTGTCACGTTTACACCCGTCGACACAAAGTATAGGGGCGGACCAACGTCGAAGTAACGTTCCATGGCATCGAAATAAGGAATCAAGTATGAGTCGGAAGGAAGAGCCAGTCGTTGATCTGTATTGATACCATAAGTGACAGTGAACGAAAAATACAGAAGCAGACTTGCCGAGGCCCACTTGGATGTGTTGGATAGAAATAACTGAACCGACGAAGATACCGCCAAAGAACAGGAGCACGACACCCTTCACTACCGGTCGCAAGAGAAAGGGTGCATATTTTCTCCGAATAAATTTGGCAATACCCCCTATACTCGCACCACTTGGCGAGCCATCCAATAGAGCAATCCGAGGAGGTAGCCTGATGCACGGGAAGCAGTCGGCTCTGTTTGCCTGGAGTTATGCAAGTAAGATCCATGAAGTCGCCAAAAAATATTTGGCTTACCTCAACCCTGTAAAGATCCACAGTCAACGCGCTGACGAACACAGTAACTTGCAGGATAGCATTCAGAAAAACGCTTCCCGCCGCATACAGGGCAAAGTTGCGAACGGCGGGCATAGGAACCAATGCACCGAGTGCAAACGCAGTTACTTCTGTGACTGAACTAAGCAAAATAGAAGGGCCCATTTTCGCCAGTGCCCTGGCTACACGCTCTTCAGGAGTAAAATGAATAGGCACAGAAATTGCGTCGACCGAATCGTCGTGAGATGAGGAAAAGGGGGAAGGTCTGATTTGAGTAGACGATAGAATCGCAGCTGCGCCAACGCCAGCGTTCTGTGGATTTGCCGGTGCATTAGGACCATGAAGTAAATTCTGCCTGTCTAGTTCGTGTACCAAAATGAACACATTGTCAACACCGACAGCCAGGACCAGGAAAGGAATAACCTCAGCAATGATGAGAGTGACTTTGACACCTGCAGCAGAAAAAAGGCCTACAGAAGACGAAACGGATAAAATCACCAATGCAATGCCAAACAATCCGAGAGAGAACTTTGAATTTATAAAAAGGCCTCTTGGAATTCGGGGAACCAGATGAGGCGCATCGTCGGAGTCAATAGGTACGGATGAAGTCGAAAGCTTATTGCCGAAGTAGCGCGGTAGGTTCACTGCCCATCGAACCAATGAAGTCATAACACTTTCCTCGTTTGACACCGTAGAATTACTTCCGAGAGACAGTGCAACATAGAAGAACATAACAAGATACGACAACACCACTATCTTAACGTCGGTGTTCGTACTCTTGTTGATTTCTTCTTCCAGAGACACGCCAGTGGAAAAGTGGATATTTAATCCTGCCGCTTGGGGAGCGATTTCGCTAACATGCTGCAAATATTCTCGTAGGACCCGTTCCCATTCGACGGCCATTCCTTGTTTTACCGGGTCCAAGGAATCATCGACGACAATCGTCACAACCAAAGCACGAGCCTCAAGCCAATCCTGGGGTTTAGCATTATCTGGACCATTTGGAAGACCACCTAGAACGTACTGAGGGGCCAGAGGCTGTTTGAAATCAGGAAGGCAATCTGCAGGAGCAGCCGCGCATTGAACTATCTGGTCTTTCCAGTAGTCCTCGTCCAATTCACCATCAAACCACGCTGTGACTGATTGAACAACGCACGGCGTTCCCGGTCCAGATGGTTGGAAACAGATGTCTGACAACCCGATACCGCTGGGAGAGCGTAAAGAGCGGATGTGGGATTCGACGGTGAACCACCAATTGAGGTGCTCATATGTCAAGACTGGTGGAGGATTCCTATCAAGCGTCAGGGCTCCATACGAGTTATTCACGTGCACTGCGTCGTTTGCCGAGCTCAAAGACGCCGATGTGACGAAGATCTGCTGAGGTCTATAGAAGGGACCGAATTGCTGATCGAAGAGCTCCTTCTGTAGTTTACTCTCAGAATTCGGAGCTACCCACAGGCGGACAGGATCAGTCTCGACTTCGAACTTCTTCCAACCTATGTTGAGAAGCCCAATGGCAGTGAACACGATAGCGAAAGTAAACCAAGGGTAATGTCGCGCAAAAAATCCCTATGCGATAGAAAGACCTTCGGAGGAACGTATTGAGACGGTATTGGCGAGGCTGCAATGTTTCTATGGGATCCAAAAGGGATGCGCCACGGCCTAAATTCCTCGAATCGCCCGATTGAAGACCAGTCGAGTTCTCACCAGCATGAGGTAAAGACGAAGCTCCTAATAAACTGCGTGTATGGGAGCGCGGAGAAAGAGGATTGTCTGACGGGTCTTCGCCAGGCAAGGCTACGCGTTCGAATTTTTTGTTCCTTCGCTTCCGGACGGCAAGCGTCAAAAGGTACGTCAGAAAACATCCGACGACAACAATCGCATATACGTTCGTAAGAACAAAAGTCATGCAGGACATTTTGCCAACATGGCAGTTCGGGCCTAAGCCTGGTGGCGTCACTGGAGGCAAAGCTTGGCAGACATCAGAACAGTCGACACAGGTGCAACGACTTTTTAAATCATTATCAGAGCAGTTCCGCGGGGGTGGATCGTACGCGTTGAAATCTGGTGGACTCGTGTATGACATATCAATTTGGAACGGACTGCCAGGTTCCTTCTTGTCTCCTAGAAACTTCAAGAACGCCGCCGCATCCTTGGCTCCGCCTCCAATGAAGGTCATGGCGTAATCATTCGCAGCAGAGAGTTTTACCTCTTTGCAGCTATCGAAAAATCCTTCAGCATACGCAGTGCCCACATAAAAGTCTAACGACTTCACTGCAACTTTATGGTCATAAGAAAGCTGTGTCGAAGTGACATTGAGGAAGGAGCCTTGGTTGGGCGAGCACGTGAACGAGCAAAAGAAGGAGCGGAAGTTATTGCGGCATGCGGGACATGATGCAAGTAGAACTTCAACGAGTTCGAAGTTATCACGAAGTGCTTCAACCTGGTCCTGTGTGCAGCAAGTTGGTCCCTCGGTAAACTGCTCGCCACAAACGTCTACGAGTAATGTTCGAGCTTCTTCATTTTCCGGCTAAAGTAAACTTAATAACACAGCTCTTCAGTATTGACGATAATGCGACGAACCTCAACCGCTGGCCCATCATACGGGCACGGCAGACTCTGTCCAAACCGCGACGTGGAGCCGCAATGCCCTCGTATCGCACAGTGGTCCATTCTGCTCACCCTCAACTGCTACGTAGAGCGACTAGAGGCCGGCAACCGTGTTTCCGAGACAACCGTTCAGCAAAGACCAGCTTGGAAAACGCAGTGTCGTATGGTAAAGACAAAGTGACGCGACAGGTGAACGGCTCGGTAGGAATATATGTATTACGTCATGGTGCGCGCGTCTTGACACGCGAGCTTGCCTTTTCCCTTTTGCCAACTCCCGAGTCGGTCTCGCTGTATGCGTCCGTCCGACATACTCCTCTTCTTCAAAAATACGGAGAATGGCCACCGAAAATGCTACTGCATCAAGGAATGCGAAAAAACCGAGAAAAAGATTCGTTGGACGAAATGCTGCAACGCCGTCGAAAAATGGCTCTTCGGGATTTGTCAACCAAATTCCTGTCGACATCCTTGAGGATGTCGATCTGAATGCAGCGATCTCTCAACTACCGTCCAACTACTCCTTTGAAATACACAAAACAGTACATCACGTCCGGAGAAACGACGCGAAAATGGTTGCTCTGCAAATGCCAGAAGGTTTACAAATGTTCGCGTGTACAATCGCGGATATAATCGAGCAGTAGGTTCCCTTCGTATGCTCTTAGAAAATATTGTAAGATTTTTTAGGTTCACATTTGCGCTGACAGTCATTATGGGCGATGTTACCTATGGTGCGTGCTGTATAGACGACTATACTGCGGTTGCCCTCGGGTGCGATATGCTCATCCACTACGGTCATAGTTGTCTTGGTGAGAGTTGACTTTGTTAAAGTAGCGTTCTATTGACTTAGATTCCCAAGTTCCGATCGAGGCAACGACTATCAGAACCTTATATGTCTTTGTTGAAATCGCTATCGACTCTCGTCATCTCGTCGAGACAGTGCGCTTGAACTTTCCCGACGACAGGGAAATATTTACGGACCAGCTACTCTCTTCCGAAAGTACCCGAAGTCGAATACCAGCAGGGATGGCGATAGGAGTCGGTCGGAATTTGCGTATAGAAGGTTCCTCCAAAGACGAATCATTGGTTTCTCGAGAGCAGGAGTCGTTACAAAGCGCTCGGCACCCAACTCGCCTGGCCCTTGTATCAACAATTCAATTTGCTGCTGCGCTTCAGAAGCTCAAAGAAGACTTATCTGTCGACATATCGGCTATTGAGACAGATACAGCCTTTTCTCGCTCCGCCAATCTTGCAAGGTTCTGGATAGGCAGTTATGAGACGACAATACCCAGATCGAAACCTCTTTCACCTGGAGAGCTCCTTGGTTGCACAGCTCCTGTGTTAGACGATGTCGATGCCATGATGTTAGTGAACTCATGCTATTGTACGATGACTATCTTATCTTTTCCCTTTAGCTACCTGGGTGACGGGCGCTTTCATCTTGAATCGATTATGATTGCGAATCCTTCCGTTCCTGCTTTCCGCTATGACCCTTATTCGAAAAAGCTCACTCGGGAACGGTATGATCATGATGAAATGAAAAGTGTGCGGAGCGAGGCCGTCCGTAAAGCACGGTTGACTATGGATGCATTGTCAATCAGCCACACTAGTGATTCTGAAGCGGCATCTGTTCCTTCTTCGACACACCAGCTATGGGGAGTAATCCTTGGCACTCTAGGCCGACAAGGTAGTTTCAAGCAGCTGCAGGTAGTATTTTCGGTTTATCTGCCTCACTGCTGTTCTGAACATTTCGTTCGCCAGGCAATTACTAGACAGTTGCACCAGGCGCGCACGCCAATACCATATGTTCCCATACTTCTTTCGGAATTGTCACCAGCCAAACTTGCCTTGTTCAATCCACATATCTCGACTTTCGTGCAAACGTCGTGTCCACGTCTGTCGATAGATTGGGGATACGCTTTTGACAAGCCTCTGCTGAGCCCATATGAAGCAGCGGTTGCGGTCGGAAAATTGCCTGGGTGGAAGGCGAAAAGCGCTACATCTGACGATGGAGCTGGGAAGGACGACAAAAGGCTTGACACGTATCCAATGAATTTTTACGCTGCAGGAAGTCCGTGGGCAGTCTCAAGAAGTAGGGGGTCGTTTGATTGATTATATTGGCAAAATGATGGTATATATGCTTGAATAACAACACCGTAATATATGTAACATGACAATGTAGCATTTGTAACTGTCGAAATTGCTCGAAAAATGTCATTGTCAGACTTTTGGGATGACTGTGGGAAGAGACCACCAACCAGTTTAGTGCTGACTAAACCTGACTTCGCAGGCTGATAGACTGACCGTGACGTCGCTCAAGACCTGGCAGAGGATCTCTGCCTCGAGGTGGTCGCTCTCAGTGCTTTGACGGCTCTACCAATAGCATCCCCGTCACCTGCGCAACAACACTCACGCTAGGGCAAGGAATGATTTAATGTCATCGTATTCCTGCCTCAGGCTCTATCATCACGACCTTACGACCATCCATGGCATCTGAATCTCCTATATTTCCCGTCAACTCAAAGGAGCCTGGCGCTCTTTCTGACACCTTGCGCAAACTGGAGCAATTGAGAAAAGCCTCGCCTTTTGCAGATGACGCCACTTCAAAATCCGAGGTGAAAGAGGAGGCTGAGCAGGCATTAGAAAGTCATGAGGTTGTCGAATTGCAAGCCTTCATCGAGCGCACGGAATGGATAGAGGAGAAAATACAGGTGGACTCCAGTGCAATTTTCAGCACCATATACGACTCTGACTATCCGTCAACAGTTTCTCGAAAGTTTGCCTGCCATTGAAGTCTTAGCAGGCATGGAGGAACTCTCGAAACCCCATGACCAGATCTCTGGATTGGCGACACGTGCTCAACTCAATGACTGGCTCATCGAGCACGATAGGATTGAGAAGGAGACAGAGATTTTTGACTCGGGTGACCTAAGGAAGCTTAAGAAACTCACCAAGGGTATATTGTTTACTGTTTTCAAAGGCGAAACATTTACTAACACGCACAAAGCTGCTACACAAAGAAATTTATCCCCGGAAGACACGGATCTCATTGAACTTACTTTAACTACACTTCTTGCCCTAGACAAGCTTCTCCATCTTCTTCGTAACCGCTCCGAGCAATTAGATCTACTTGGTCTGCGCTTGACCTGGGAGGAACACCGTGCTAAGGCATACTCCTCGCAGGCTGAGATTGTTGCGGAACTACGCGATTTCCTCGATTCTCGTGCAAGATGGAGTCCTCAAATATACAGTAGCGAAGGCATGAGCTCGTCTGCGAGCGTCGTACCTTCGCCTTCTGGGTCTACATCCGTTGAAACCCATGATAGCTTTTCTCGCAGCGCTCGC
Source organism: Phellopilus nigrolimitatus (assembly GCA_021029095.1). Lineage (NCBI taxonomy): Eukaryota > Fungi > Basidiomycota > Agaricomycetes > Hymenochaetales > Hymenochaetaceae > Phellopilus > Phellopilus nigrolimitatus. Next base: position 225,484 of record JAJOHG010000003.1, on the reverse strand, counting down.
TTCAAACTCGCTGAAGAATTATCGAAAGACGCTGCCCAATTTTCAAGCAGAATCACGTCCTTGCGACACGGTCCTGTCAGTGCCGCGGGGAAATCGTTAGACAAGCTGATCGACGACAGTCGTGATCCTTTGCCTGACCCTATGTTGGATGAACAAGACAGAATCGAAGAAAAGTGCGATAAAAACCTGGCATCCGTTGGCAAATTCGTCATGGCTGTCGTAATGCAGTGGAAAAAGTAATTCTTTTCACCAATTTTCTCTATTTCCCCACTCTCCCTTTTGTATGATCAATATCAGAGCTGACGCTTTTTAGGGCTGATGAAATATACGTCGAAACACGAAAGGATTATTCTGCTGCTCGAATCCTTCTTGACGATATCAATCGAATCGCCAAACAACATCCTCTGCGCCGAAATGAAACTGTCTTGAGTACCCGCATCGATGTATTAACGAAAAGACTCTCCACCCGCACGAATCCGTCCTCGTCAGTCACGACTTTCCCTCTTCCAATACATTCCCTTTTTCCAGAGCAGGTTTTATTCAATGCCACCCTTGTACAAATTCTATCCGCCGAACTTCTTGGAGCCCACGACATGGTTAAAGAAGCCGATAATTCTCTAAAGTCGTTTCGTACAGGTTGTCAGGTTGTTGAAACTGCGGAGGCCTTGCGTGAAGAATTATCGGAATATCAGCGAAAGCTTGCGTCAGCAACACATCGTTTCCAATATGGTTTCGAAGCGGATGATGGCGATGGATCGCCCCCAGACCTAACACATCTTTCGTGTGTCGAACCCCTACGATCAGCTGTATATCTTGCGATGTTACCATCTCTTGTGGAGGAGACTTTGCAGAGCGAGCAGCCAACTATCCAGCTAATCAAGCGAGCTCGAATTGCAGCTTTACATTTAGATAGACCAGGCATTGACGATGCATTCAAGCGGTCTTTCCTTGAGGAAATCGACGGTTTGGAAGCACATCTCAATGCCGTTATGAAGGTCAGAAATGACGTTTCCGCAGATGTCTCTAGGTTGCGAGACGTGCGACGCATATGGTCCGCCATGGATGGTATCACAAAGAGTTTGGATACAGTTTGTGCTGAAATCAGTGATGCCCTAATAAGGCACAGATGGAAACAGCAGATAGGCGGGGAAATGGCGCCACCTACACCTGAAAGCCCAAGGCCTGTCTTGCCAGCTGATCTCGCTACTCCGGATAGTGTAAAGACATCATTACATGCTCTCCGAGAGCAACTTATGCAGGATGTTATCTCGCCCCTTGGTTTCCTTAGCAGTTCGCTTCCCATGACTCTTTACAATTTTGTGGATTCCAGACGACATTCGATAGAAAGCCTCATCTCTGATGCGCAGAGTATGAAGGATTTGTGGCAGGACGTACGGAAGCAAACATCGGCCATGGAATCTGTTCGCGAAGAGGCGCACGCACTCGAGAATCGCATAGAGGATGCCAAGGTCCAGTATGACGAGCACTTCCAGACTATGCTCTCCAGCACAGACTCGGCCTGTGAATCAATAATATCCACTGCTGATGAAGACATTACTGCGAAGGAGGCCTCGCTCGCAAAGGGCGTAGACTCGGTACAGGCCGATGTCAGCGTACTCGTGGAGTCATTGCCTTCGCGTGTCCCCTTCATTTCGCGTCGGTCCTCAAAAGCTAGAATGAAGGCAGACGATACAGTCTCTACGTCTCTCCTTTCCGAAAACATTTCGTCCAGCAAGGCTTATATACCCCTCACTGCACGTCTACCATTTGATCCTGCGATAATCGACAAAGTTGTGCGGAGCGACTCCAATGCGTACGCAATACGACTGTCTGGCGGAGTCAAATCATTGTTGCACAAGAGATCGTTCACTGGGTTTTACGGGATAGCGAGGAGTATGAGCAGACAATTGATGAAGACTCGCGAAGATATACACACTGTCAACAATCAGCTGGAGGAAAAAGCTAGGGCCTTTGAAGAACTTTCTGACGCAGTTCCAGATGGCATGGTCGACCATCAGTTTCTGCTTTCTTCCATCAGAGAGTCTCTCGAGACCGTGATGGAAATTGATGGTTCTCGTATAGGACGCCTCATCTCTATTGCTCGCGAAGACATTGCCCAAATGCGCGCCATTCCCGGTGTTCAAGACGATGTCACCAATCTCAATGTGCTTAGCATGAGGACTTCTGCTTTAGATGAAGTCGATTTGCAGTCGCATCGTCTTTTCGCTAAGGTTGATGCTCTCAAGGCAGAAATTTCTAAGGCAGAGAATACTGAAGTCGCCAGACTAGCAGAGAAAGCTCGGAAGGAGAGAGAAGAGAATGAAGAGGCTGAGAAACGGAAGGTGCTCGAAGATTCTACTCGACGTCAAGAAGAGCAGAATGATGCCATGAGGGCGATGAAAGAAAGGCTGGAGCAAGAAATGGCTCGACAACGGACAGACGATGCAGCAACAAGCAAGGCACGCGAATCAAAAGTGCTTTTCGAAGGTGTGCCGAAAATCTCTATACGGCTCGGATTGGTATAACCTAGTTCTGTAGATGTTTTCGGTCCTCATACGCCATCAGACCAGGGAATTGTTGATAAAGAAACAACGGAACTGCTGATTCGCATACGGTCATTACGAAAACGGCTCAAGTCCATCGGTCTAAATAATGTAGCACGTCCATCGGTAGCGTCACTCCGTCACTCATCGAATGCTTCCTTACCCACTATGCATACGGCGGATGCTATGTCAAACGACTTTGCATGTGTGGATGTAGAAGTGGCTGCTCTTCCAGCTTTGGTCCAGAATTCCGTGGTAGATACCGAGTTGCGATCCCTGAGATTAGAGGCAGAGGCTTCCCGTGGGCTCGTTCGCCGCGTTCAGCAGCTTGCGCAGCTGTCTTCGTCAATTTTTCTTTGCGACACAGCATTCAGCGAATTTTTGGACCACATCGATAACTATCATCCGGCTCCCCTGCTGAAGGAGGACGATACACTTGCACCATCTGATTTGCGGGTCTCGTCGGAGGAACAGTTGTCTGAACGGATGTCACACACAAAGGGCATTGTTGGGGACATGAGCGAGCACTATAGTCCTGTTGCAGATGACCCGAGAGCCGTGGCAGAACATAATCGGCTCAAGCAGACATGGGACGAGCTTATGGAGATGGCTCTAGAGAAGATAAGTGGTCGTGTCTCACGACCGGAAAGTGTCATTGCTTCTAGTTCTGGGAGAAATAGCAGCGCGTCGATGAGTAGCGTGAAGCCTCCAGACGTAAAGCGAAACAAGTACACAAGGCTGTCCTTGAGCAATCGTAGCGGCTTTTTGGCTCCATCGACGCAGCGAAGAGCGGTGTCCTCTTCCTCTACTGAATCTTCGAAACAGCCACTGGAAGCTCCTTCTAGGTCCAATATTTCCTTTTCAAGATCTCATAACCAACGATCTGTCTCGCAGCGGTCAGTCTCAGGTCCTCTGAATCCCCCGTCCACCACTTCTTCGTCATTATATAGTTCAACTTTCGCTTCTCGGCAACGGACAGCAAGCATGTCGTCAACTATGTCATCGGTCGTATCAGGCAGCATACCTCCTGTTCCTACTGTTCCTGTTGGCTTTATGAGAAGGAGGATGTCATCGGCGCTTTCTGAAGCTTCACGAGTAGGAACTCCTACAATGTCGACAAACACTCGTGGGTCGTGGTCCAGAGCGCCGAGGCAGTCCTTCAGTTCCTTCTCGAGAGCAGTAACGCCTGAGAAAGTTGCGCAAAGAAAGCCGAAGAAATATGTGGCCAACCCGAAGAATAAGTTGGATGTGGCGGTTGGAGACGTTGTCAATAATCTACCAGTGAGCATAGACGTTGAGGCCGCTGAAGCTCCGAAAGACAGAAGCACAAGCGGGAAGTACTTTATAGGTTATGGCGACGAAGCTAAGCTTTGCTTCTGTCGGATTTTACGGTCCCAGACTGTCATGGTTCGAGTTGGGGGTGGATGGGCAGAACTTTCGAAGTAAGCTCGTTAAATGAAACTCAACAAGTATATGACTCATTCTTGTCGACAAGGTTTATAAAGGGCCATTTTGCGGATCTATTCACACTGATGCCAGAAACGCCCCCCAGGCCTGGATCGAAAGAACGTTGGATCAGTGCTTCAACGTTGCGGAATGCAGCGGGGGATGACAGTGCTTCAACAAAATCCCCGGGCTCACCTGAATCTCTGGGACCATCTCTTCCTTCCTTCGCAATTTCCACACCAGACGGCTCTAAAACACAGTCGCTACAATCGTCGCCTTTGACTCCACTTAAATTCATGCGTCGTGCAGACGTAGACCCATCGGAATTTTCACTATCTTCTATGGCATTGTCGGCTGGTTCATCGGCTGGTCTACCCACACCTTCCTTTAGCTCTTCCATGCGACCAGGGAGGTCAGCACCCAATACCCCATCGAAACAAGCGGCTTGGAAACCATGATAGGACACCCCTTTTTTTCATGCATTGCCGTCGCATCGCGTCTAAATTTTTCTATCCCACCGGACACGTCTCGCTCGGCCAGAACATACATATTGCTGTATCTTTGCTGTTTAGAGAGTTATGCATCATCACACATTTTTATAGGTAGCACCTGTAGGGTAGGCTTTTATATAATCTGCATCTCATTAACGACTATTCGTTCTTTTCTGATTTCACGCTCTCAACAATGTCGCTTCACTCTGTCACCTAACTCAATGAATTTGTAGACGCAACATTTGCATTGATAAATCATTGGTCATACACCTAACTGCCATACGAAAAAGCCTTATGTAGCTTGTGTTTACGATTAGAGTCTGAAAGCAAAATGATGTCAGCAGAACACGTTTTAAATACGAGTGGTAGGACGTACCCATAGGCATATTCTACTTCATCGACACCTCCGCCCTGGCCGAACGGACCGGAGTGTTCCCTCGGGATCGGGCCCATTTCAGGCTCGTCTTCATCGCCTTCCTCCAAATCTACCGCACTGTTGTCATCCAGTCCGAAGGGCAAAACAGGGCGCAAACTCGATCCAGAACTAGAGCGTCTGTGTCCACCTACTGGTGACTTTGGTAAGGCAGCCATAGTCTTAGGGCTCATATGCTAAAGGATTATCAATGAATTTCTACAAGCATCACAGAACATACTAGGATCCACTCACTTCCCAATTGTTACGGTTTTCGTCTATGGATTCACGGTCAGAGTCAACGATACCAGGGTCAAACTTAGCGTCATCGCCAAGTTCTCCTATTGAGGCTATGCTCTCGCTATCAGAGATACCATCCGCAATCTCAGGACCAATGTGCGGCAGCCTATGCCAGGCAGACGTGCCACCGAAAAGAGCGCCCTCCGAAGCAGAATAGTCATCAGACATTCCGAGGTCCGAGAGGTACTCTTCATACTCTTCTTCGAAAGCAATGTCCTCCGTGGTGTAAGGAAGGAATATTGAGGGATCCGGTGCTTGTGCTCTAACTGGAGGAAATACGTCTGCTTCGACCATGTTGGGTGTCCCCACGGGCCTTGCGATGGCGGAAAGCTCTGGGCCAGCGTGCAATTCGCCTAAGGGCATCGACATGCTTGATGATCTGCGATGATTATCTCGCGCAGTTGCGTGGGCGCCAGCAGCTCCATAGCGCTTGTTGTTGTCTGCATTGAACGATTAAAAACTTAAATGATCATTAAGACGTGTGCACTGACAAAACTTGACAAGCTTGCGCAAAGCCTGTTCTTGTGCCTGGTACAGCAAAACGATCCCATGGATCCGTCAGTCACGCGACTTGTCTTGGAAAAACTAAAATCGTACTAGAGCGTCCTGAGCATCATCGACTTCCGATCCTGTCAGCCATTCGTCTCTAAGGTCAGGACGGCAGTTCAAATATATAGTCGTGATAACTTTCATATTTGCTATAAAGGCAAGAATCAGCTAATGTGGGATCTTTTTTAATGTAAAATATATACATTGACGCCACTTGCGTCCGCAATACGGTACTTGACTTTTGATCAGCTTCAAGACGTATAACTGCAGCATTGGATGCGAGACTTTAGTAATGCGTTTCAAAATTGCCTGTGAAAAAGCAATTTAGACTGCAGCTTTCTCACAGAAAGTGAAGTACCTACCGAGCTCTTATACTGCACAAGAAGCCAGATTCGGTGAGATCTGTGCTTAGAGAGTTTCTGCATTATTTTCACGAAATTGATACTTGAAAAAAAGTTTCTCCAGGAGAAATCTGTAATAAGCTCAATCTCCTCTTCTCTGGTTCCTTTTAACAGTCTAGACGAGGACTGGCGTGGACCAAGCATGTAATCTTCCTGCCTTTGTGCCTGAGGATTTCTCGAATATCTAAGGCAGTATCGAAAAAAACTGAGGATTTACCGTTAGACTCCATTAAATCAATAGCGATAGTGACACCCACTTATTCTCCTGCGAATCTGCTTTTGAGACGACTGTATTCGATACTTCCTGTAGCGTGAACATCTTCAGGATGAGAAGGAGGCAATTGGATTCCAATAGCAATTGCCCAAGGTAGTGAAACTTCATTGCATCTAAAATGTGAAGTATCAGTATCTGCGAAGTCAACAAGCTTTCTAGACATACGGGATGCTTTGAACCACTTCAACGTTAACAGGAGGATCGCCGAAACCGCTTTCGACATTATTTCTCGATGTCTCATCAAATCAATCTCGTCGAGAGTTGGCGGAGGCGGAGGAGGTTGCTGTTGTTCTGCTGCTCAAGGACGTCAGTATTTTCCGATTGAATAAGGTGGTGAAACTCACGCGTGCCGACACCAGGGGGAATGCACCGGAGGAAGAGGAGGGAGGAGGGGGCTGATTAAGATTGTTGACGGAAACAGTGGCCAGTAGCATCTTGAGAAGTACTAGAACCCATCCAGAAAGATTTGGAAGAACCGCGCTCTGCACCCATCAGTATGACTTGCTTAAGAGCCTCGTGTGTCACTCACATAAATTTGCTCGATGCGCTTCAAGCGCATAAGATCTTCCTTTTTCTCTCTCAGCTCCTTCAATTTCTTGACTTCTGCACGGTTGCCATTTCTATTAACTTGCTTGATGGCGTCCTCAACTTCGGACATTTTGGCGTTCAGAAGAGCAACGTCTGGCAATTCCTCTGGTATATCTTCAGGATCATCCAGAGACCTTTTCTCCGCAGCAGAAAAACCAGAGCCTGCTGTGGACGTAGCTTCATTCCCGCCTCCACTTGTGAGACTTAGAATAGAATCAAATGTTTCAAATTTGCCTTCAGCACCTGCCAGCCGCTGCAGACCACTTTCTACAATCATGCATTCTTCACGTGTCCTCCACATCTGTAGTAGAGAGACGCTAATATGCATGTGCTTGCTATAAAGGCGGTCGGCCTCACCGATAGCGAAGGCACCAGACGATTTCCTTTCCCACCTCTTACTTGGCTTCGAGAGAAAGGGAACAAAAAGGGTCTGCTTTGGTCAGTTTGATACTGCTGCTTTTTCGGCTTCGGGGACGGCGGAGGAGTGGGCGCGGGCGTGAGTGGCTGTTGAGTAGGATTCGGGTTGTAGGTAGGGTTCCCTGACGGGTATCCTGGTTGACTGGGATTCGTATTTGAAGGATGGCCCGCTGATTGTTGGAAATCGGAGTCGTCTCCATGGTGGTAGTGATGTCTGACGGGTATAGGAGAAAAATGCTTCAGCAAGTTTTAGAGGCGAGATAGGTAAGGCAGGGTTTCTATCCGCTGTTTGGCGAGATGCCGAATATTCGGATAGACGAGATGAAGTACTGGGTTGAGCGGGAGAAGTGAAGGTAGGATATTTAACAGATGTTTCCTGCCGGAAGGTTTGTATATCGAAGGGTGATGATTTGATCGGTACCGCTGAATGCAAGCAATGCGGTTAGTCCATATGAAATTATGTAGATAGGATCTGAACTCACGCTCTTCCCTCTCTTCTGGAAGATTGGTCAATTCACGGGCAAGTTTTTTAACCCGTGCGAGGTCTCTTGACCCCCCGCAGCAAGCTAGTATCGTCTTCCACAGAAGGAGTAAAAGCTGCGAAAAGAAGCTATAGAAAAGCATAAATAGTTGTCCAGTAAGAAGCCAACCTTCTTCACAGGATATCCTTTAAAGCTCTTGTCCCGTAGTCCTGCGACAATGCTGAAGAGGTAGACGGGAAGCGGCGGCTCCAGACTCACTAACTCACGCTCTGAGAACACAAATTTATAGAGTAGATATGGCGACAGACTCACTCAGTTCTTCGGCAAAATCGTCGCTGTCTTTGAGGACCTCGATGAGGAAATAAAGTATTCCAAAATACACGGACAACTCCGTGTTCACCTCTTCTATGCAATCTTGTTTCTCCGCTGGAGAGATGCTAAATCGGAATGCATCTGCATCGCTCAACGAGCTGATGAAAACAGTTAAGAGATAAGAAGACATAAATCAATACATAAGTTCAACTCGCCTGAGTAGATCGTGCTTCGAGTTCGCCAGCTTTATGGCCTCCATGACAATGCTGATCCCATTCGCAGCGTACACGGTCTTGCAATTCTCAATGACCCAATGTAACTGGTGTTCGGGCGAACTGGTTTCCGCAAATACTCCTAAAGGAGGTTCGCTCGATTTCCGGCCTGCTGAGCAGATAATGGAAAACGAACCTTGCAGGATATAAAATAATCTCCTAGGCATTGGTAAACCTGATTACTGCGTCCTTGTGCTCAAGACTTTCAAGCAGTAAATCAACATGGGACTTCCGCTGCTCATTAGAGCTCTTTATCCATTCTTATAGACTGCGTCAGTACTAAGACCAATATCTGCAACGTGCATAGCTATGATTACCTACCAGGGAATGAGCCCTCCCATGCTTTCAGATTCTCTCCGAACTGAGGGGCCTCGATATACGAGAAGAACTCCTCGATTTCGTTCATCACAGTGTCCTCATCTTCATAGCGAAAGTCGTACAGTTGTTCCTACGCATTGTACTCGGCTCCCCTGGTCGTACAACAAAGAGCAAGGACATACCTTGGGTTTAGGGACAGAATTGACCATAGACTTGAGCTGACCCAGTGTTATAGAGTCCAACGCTCCCGGGGGTGCCGAGTTATTGTCATTGTTGAACGACTGGCTGTTTGACGAACCGAAAGACGAGAGAACCATGGTTGTCGCTCACGCGCAAGTGCTTCCTGGCTATTGGGTCGCGATCGCGTTCCGTCACTGACGCCGTTCGCGGCACCGCCACTAACTCCTCGTCTCCTGTACTCAACTTCTGCTCAATCTAGACATCCAGAAAAACACAAAATTTTCATTTCTGCCTTCGTTCTTCAAATCTACGTCTATCCTGTAACTGCAAGGCGGAAGACCTTATCAAATTGACTCTCCGACTGCTCTCTGCGCCACGCTCAGGAAGAACCCCTTGTTCTATCTCCGTCAAGTCGATGAAGGCAGCGATGTCCGCCAGCGAATTCCCTACTTTATCCAGATCGCTCGCGGTTTTGCTGCATGGTAAGAAGGATTAAATGCGTTCGGTATCTCGCAGAGCAGGGCGACGGAGGAGAGAGGCAACTCACTCCGCTGTTTTTCTAAGCGCATTCAATATTTCGGTTTCCATCTTGTTGGTTCTGGTCCTTTCTGCAGCAAGGCCGGCAATAATATTCTGCTCCGATGCCTTCAGATGCACACTGTGTGGTTTTTTTCAATCAGATATACTTTTAGACGACTGCAGAAAGTGAAACTCCTACCTGAATTCTTCAGAGCGCGTTTCCAAGGCAGACGCTCTAATGCGCTCCTTGATTGCGATGCTTCGGACATCCTTGACGTCCCCAGCGACTCTGTCAGCCTGCCATTGCAGGGACTCGAGCTGAACTCCGAGTTTCTTCAGCTCTCGTGATACGTCCGATGTCTGTTCGCGTTGTGCAGTCGCAGTAACGCTGAGGAGTTTGTTCAGCATTGCGTCTGAACGTGTCATATGCCTTCGCAGCGCAAAGTATGGAAGGATGGTGAAAGGGGCGAGGAGTGCTGAGACTACTAGCAGACCGACTAGCGGGCTCGCAGGCCTTTGTGATGTTGCATCGGAATTGCTGCTGTGTAGGGTTTCATTCGAGAAGTGACGATGACTCGGGGCTTCGGCCGCATTGTTACTGTTAAAGGCTGCAGAGTCGTGCTCTAACACTGGAGCCATAATAGATGTATTATCCCCCCCTGTGTTAGCAATGACGTCTGAAATAAAGTGGTTATACCGCGACGTTCAGTAGGAAGCCGGAAGCACGACGAGAGTGTGGTCTCGTCCAGCTCTTGATGCTTCAGCCATGTGCGCGCCTCATGATGATATTGTAATATCGAAAATTTAAGATTAAAAAAAAATCGAATACAGAAATCGAATATGCGATGCATACAAGGTTTTAGAACAACAACAGCAAAAAACAGACATGAACAGAAGGACACACGGATAGTAATTGTACATGCAGGATACCAAGATTAATAGAACAATGGAAATAAAGAACGTACAGTGCGTTGTGTCTAGTATCGAGTCGCAGAGATGTGGAAGATTGATCGCTACATGTTGAGGAAGAGGCTTTAGTGCGAACAGAAAAAAAGGCACTGTAGATTATCAACGGCCCCATCTGAGCCATTTCCGCTTCGACAATGTTCTCGCAGTATTTGTGGCTGGAGCAGCAGTGGCCGGGGAAGCACCGGGAACTCTGGAAAAGGAATTACGCGCGTTAGCGTTCTCGTTTCGTTAAGTATTGTCATCACGAAGATAAAGGACTCACTCGTCAATATGTATCGGGTATTTCTTCTTCAGACCAGCAGTCGCTTGTGCGATTTGAGGTCCGTACGTAAGACGAAGGTTGTTGGGCAAAGGGAGCTTGCGCCGCCAAATCGCCATGCTATTTTGGGATTTAGAAAGAAGAAAGACAAAAACGAGCACCTGTGTGGACGGCTCATAAAAGGCGAGTGACTCTTGGAGCGTCCTGTCCATGGATGGTTGGATCTCATCGAAGGTCAGCCAATCGAAGGCGGGTTCAGTTGGTGACGTGGGTGGTCTATAGTCGGCATTCACAAATAATGCGCCACGTTCTCGAGACTGAAGAAACTTGCTGAACTGAATCAGGATTCCCCCGGGCTTTCAGTAAAGGTATATCAGAAATACGTGCGAGACGAACCCCAAATGTAGCCAATTGGTATTGCACTTGCTGGATCCACTCTAGGAGCATAGATACACGACCGTCCTTTTGAGGGTCGAAAAGCCAGTGAATCCTGTTCCTCGCCAGACGGTCTTTCGAGTAGAACGCGCGCTGCGCAAATCTTAGAGCATCGCCCTGTGATTCTTGGAATCGGTAGTCCTTGTTGTAGTCGTCGCTGCGAAAGTGTCTTGTCGCTGGAACACGTCCTTCGGCTGCCAGAGCGAATGCCTTGGAAGGCATAGGGTGCGCTGGATCGTCCCAACCATTGGTAGCCTCGGTAAACCAGGCACTATCGTTCCCTATACCGACGTCCTTTCCGTAACTGTCTTCCTCCTCCTCCTCCTCGTCGTCGTCGTCGTCGTCATCGTAATACTCTCCTTCCTCTTCCTCTTCTATGACTTGCACATTTTGCGGTTGATGCGCAAACCTCTGTTTCCTATTATTTCGGTTCTTTGTGTTATCCTCGGGAGTGGGTTGTACGTCTTTCTGGTTGCGGCCACCTTTAAAAGCACGGCCAAATAATCCAGAGATTAAACGGGACTGCTGCTTTGGGGATAAGACTGTCTTTGCAAAGAGAGAGCTGGGTGAGGTGACAGTCACCTTGGGCGTCTTTCCGTCGGGAAGAGCACCGATCTGCTCAGCCTGTGCTTCAGAGTCCGCGCCCCAGTTACCCCAGCTCTGCGAGTGCGTTATGCTCGGTGCGTGCGCTTGTGCGTCGTTGTTCGCTCGATTGTCGCCCCAACCGGTATTTGTACCTGTCCCCCATCCACCTCCCGCGCCGAACCCTCCTGGCGTTACCGTCGGAATTTCAGCCTCGCCCCAGCCTCCTGTAGCCGCAGCTGCATTTGCGCCTTTGCCTCTCTTCCTCCGCGAGTTGTCTCCTGCACCCCAGCCGGCCTCCTTTGTTGTGACATTGTGTCCTTCAGCCGCACCCCAGCCGGCCCCGCCTCCGCCTTCAGCTGCCCCCCATCCGCCAGTCCCACCTCCGCTTTCAGCTGTTCCCCATCCGCCCCCCGCCCCCCGCCTCCGGCTGCACCTCGTCCATCTCCGCTACCTCCTCCAGCCGCGCCCCATCCATCTCCTCCCCATCCACCTCCACCCCATCCGTCGCCTCCGCCTCCGCCTGCTCCCCAGGTATCATCTGCGCTCGATGGGGTTCTTTTGTGTTTCGAGGAGTGCCGACCGCGCTCAGCCTTGGGATGGGCTTGCTGATGTTGCTGCTGGTGCTGGTGTTGCTGCATGTGATGCTGTGATTGCAGCTGAGATGGTGACTGCTGCGGTTGCTGAAGGTGCTGGAAGAGCTGCTGCTGCATCTGCGCCTTTTGGGCGTGTAAGGCGCCCAGATCGCCCAGCGCGGCTGTGATGCCATGACCGTTGTCAAAGCCATGTCGATCCTGTGACTGCCGATGATGCATGAGCACGGGCTTTGCGGGCGAAGACGGCGCGGCAGGCGGGGCGCCCCAGCCGCGGCTATTCACGTTCGAGTTTGCATACATCGGGGTTTGCTTAGGAGGGGGTGTAGGTGCGGCACCGCCCCAGTTACCATCACCCTCGTCGTTCGCATGTATATTGGACGCTGAGTCGCCAGGTGCAAGTCCCCAAGTGTCGTTTCCGTCGCCTTGGCCCCATCCGTTCCCCGCGCCCTGGCTCCAGCCGCCTCCCTCATGGCCGTCACCGTGATCATCAACAAACAGATTCGACCCTTTAGAGATAGATAGATTGATGCAAGTCAGCGTTAGTTTAACCAGGCTTGATTGGGCGGGTGATGGTACGCAAAAGACAGCACTCACCGATGCCGATGAGGCCGCCGTCCGGGTCGTCCTCGTGCACGCTCTCGACGCGCGCGCGCTGCTTGCCATTCTTCTTGCCCATGACTGACCCTTGAAGGCGCGCAAGGAGCGAGGGCCGGGCAGGCCGGGATGCAGCCTTAAGCCTGACAGTCGCCTTCGGATTCGCCTGTGCTGCGACTGGGGCTGCTGTGCGGGTGCGGAGACGTTGGCTTCGCGGCGCGGCTCGATGGGTTCTGGCATCATCGAAGCTTTCGGCGTCTATGTGTGTGGACTGCGGAGGCGCCTTGCGCGATGAGGCTAAGCGCGCGGTCGCTGAGCTTGTGAGCATACATGAGACGACGGGCCCGCACTTCCGTCAGAGTGAGAGGTCGACGTAGGTGTACAACAGACAACAGATTATCGATTTCGCTTCCATACGATACATCATTTACACAAGCACGCGAGTTTTACTTACACTTTGCTGACGATTTCCCAATTCAAGCATTTTCCAGCCATAAATGGCACAACCGCTTGTTGTCCCAACGCGAATTGCATACCAACGATTTTGCTGTCTGTCTTTCTAACCACCACCTCATCACTTCCCGTCGGTGGTAATCCGTAGAACGTTCTCCCATTAGTACTGACAAATGCTTCCAGCCTGCCCAAAGCTCCAAACGATTCCAAGAGATGTGCAGCCAATGGAAGCAGAATGGGCGAAGTGAAGACACCAGCTGCGCAACCGTCTGAGGGCGTGGACGTGCTTTTGGCGTTCGTGAGATGCGGTGCGGAGTCAGAGCCCAAGAAGAAGCGTGGGTGCCCTGTATGACCATATTTTAAATACCAGAGCACACGAGCAGATAAGATTTAGAACGAACCCTCTCGGATGACCTCACGCAAGGCTTCTCGGTCGTCAGGATATTTTGCGACAGGTTTGCAAAAGTGGAAAGCCTGACCCGCCCAGTCATCGACTATAAGAGCGAGATGATGTGCGGTGATTGAGCAGCCAACGGTCGGACCAAGAGCTTTAACGGCTTCAACAGCGGCACGAGTGGTGGCATGTTCCAGAACAATCTTAAGCTTAGGAAAATCCTCGTGTAAAGACCTGAGATGTGGTAAAAACTTCGGTTCTGCGTTTAGCACGCATGTGTTCTGACGGGAAGGCGCCCTCATTAGATGAGCTTTAATCGCGCAAGCACACCTCAAGCTTGGTACTAACCGTAGACGCGTCGGAGGGGATTTCGCCGTGGAGATTCAGCACCATCCCGACATCTTGCATTGCTTGGAAAACAGGGTAGTACGCCTCATATGACTCGATTCCGCCATCTGAGTTTGTTGTAACACCCCGTGGGTACGATTTGACGCCTTTTACGTTGCAAAAATTTATGCATTTAGTAAAGTGACGGGTACCAGTGATGGAAGGAGCTCGCCGACTATGCCTGCGCTTGCCGCTTTTCTTATTTCATCGGAGGTCAAATCCGGGGAGAGATATAGGGTCATGATATATTTCGTATGTGGATCTATGCGTTCGAGTGCTGCCTTGTAATTGAGAGCCATCTCAGTAGTTGTGATGGGGGGCTTGAGATTCGGCTATTCGATCTCAATAAGAATTTTTTTTTAACACGGAGAATAAACAGAGACCATGACATATGCGAGATTGAAGCCGCCTGTGCGAACCAGGGGGGTAACGAGAGTGCACATCTCATCCTGCCTGAGGTGGACATGAAAATCAGCTGGCGATTTAACTCGTATTTCCGTCGTCATCGTAGCCTATCGGTTGCCTGGGGGGCTTAATCAAGAGAGTGGTTATAGAGACGATCAAAGGCATGAGACACAGAAACGATCACGTGCTCGAAGCGTTGAACTTGATTGCTTTCAACGCGACTCGGCGAGGCTGCTTTCAGTTACTTACTCCGACACCGACGCGCGCTCACCCCATCCTCCGCTCACCCCGTAATACAACGCAATAGTGCAGCGCGATCAACATGGTTAGCGCAGGCTCCATAACGGTCGCGGGTATGCTGTCCTTTTAGCTTCTTTATATACATCTCTTACATATGGTGTACCACAGTCCGCGTGCGCCCTCCCAACGCCTGGGAGGCCGCCCGACTACCAGAACCGTTCCTTGATACAGGAATGAGAGGCGAAGGGGCTCTATCGACTCCAGGGCGAACTACCCCCTCCACTTCGTGCATCAGGGAGGTCGTCAAGGTCATCGACGACCGCGTCCTAGTTTTTGACCCGGAGGAGAAGGACAGAGCACGAGCTTTCACTGAACGCGGCTTCGTTCCTCCAGGAACAAAGAGATACAAAGACAAACGCTTCATGTTTGATCGTGTATTCGACTCTGACGCTAGGCAAGTCGATGTCTACGAAGCCACTTCTAGGCCTCTCCTCGACGGTTTGTTCGACGGTTTCAACGCGACAATATTTGCATATGGGGTTAGTCGTACGCTACATACACTCATGGATATCCCATGCTTATGTTCATCAGGCAACTGGGTGTGGCAAAACACATACTATCAGCGGCACTGACACTGATCCTGGTATTATCTACCTTACCATGGCCGACCTCTTTCGGAGAATAGAGGACAAGAGAAGCGAATGCAACATTGATATCTACGTCACGTTCCTTGAAATTTATAACGAAGAAATCCATGACCTCTTGGCCGAACCTGGCACTCCAGCTTCTCGGGGTGGACTCCAGATTCGTGAGGATAAGTCAGTGAAAGTCTTCGGGCTCGTCGAGCTTCACCCGACCAGCGCAGACCAAATCAAAGAAATCGTCATCCTCGGAAATAGTCGTCGAACACAGTCGCCCACCCATGCAAACGAAGCGTCCTCTCGCTCACACGCTGTTCTTCAGGTGCATGTTGCACAATCGCCGCGAACAGCATCGACCACCGAACAGCGTACCATGGCCACGCTCTCCATCATCGACCTTGCCGGGAGTGAGCGTGCGGCCGCGACTACGAATATGGGTCAGCGTATGGTTGAAGGTGCGAACATAAATAAATCCCTTCTTGCTCTTGGAAACTGTATCAACGCGCTTTGCGAGTCCGCGGGTTCGGTTCGCCATGTTCCGTATCGCAACAGCAAGCTCACACGCCTACTCAAATTTTCGCTCGGAGGGAACTGCAAGACAGTCATGATAGTCTGTGTTGCCGGCGCATCCAATCACTTCGACGACACGCACAATACCCTCCTTTATGCCGATCGTGCATCTAAGATCAAGACAAAGGTTGTCACGCGGAACGTGGTCAATGTCGACCGTCATGTCGGTCAATACGTCGAAGCCATCAATAGGTTGAATGCTGAGGTGGCCGAGCTCAAGGCCAGGCTCGCTGGGAAGGCTGGCAATGAAGCAGAAGTCACTCGTCGGAAAAAAGAGGAGGCGAAGGCGGAAGTCGAGAGAGCAAGAGGCGATATGCAACGGAAGGTCGACCAGACACAGTCATCCATCGCCGCGGGAGCCTTGTGTGAGGGGAAACTCTCCGTCGCACGTACCAGACTTCACGCATACAATCTCCGTCTGACACAGTTGAGGGCCCAGATTGCTGTCGGTACAACCTCTCCAGATCTTCTTGCCGAGCAAACCATGCTCCAGTCCCTTGTCTCCTCCGAAGAAGCTCTGCTCCACCCTAACTCAGAACTTCAGTCCCAGCTCCTGAAATCCAAGAACGCCGACAGCATGTTCGACGCCATGCTCCGCGCGGTGATGGAGCGGCGGTCAGATCGTCTTGATGACATCAGCATCGAGAATGTCAGACTCGATGCACAGTCACGGAAGTCCCAGATGGAGCGCCTGAAAGCAGAGACTCGGTGCGATACGCTGCAGGAGGCGCTGAGCTCCCAGTCGACATTTATCGCGAATCTCGTCGGCATGCTGATGAGGTGTACTGTCATGCTGGAAGATGGGAGTAAATCTTTGCAAGAGGCTTCACAAGACGACTCAGAGGTGCTTGCAAGGAAAGCCCTAATCATATCGGCTTCGTTACGTCGTCTTGCAGACTCTAACAATGGAACGTTCAACGCTCTTATAGGACAGTCGGTCAATCCATCGCTTTGTGAAGAGCCATCGCTTCTGTCTTTTAGCGGTTACGTCTCTGCAACGACATCTTTCTTCCCGACCAATTCACAAGCACTCCCGTCACAAAACAAAGCACGACCTTCTCGCCGTGCTTCCTCGCATAACATGAGCATCACGTCCTCACTAGGTCATCGTCCACATCGCTCGCCCAGGAAGTCGTTACGGTCTAGCCTCGCAACGAGTGCGACGTACGCCAGACGAAACGTCTCTGACAAGCCTGCCGAGAAGAAAAAGGGCGTACAATGGAAGGACGAAGTGGGTCGGGGCAGCCTGGACGATGGCGACCGCTCTTCAATGGCCGCCTACTCACGAGCCAACTCGCCGAGGATCTCCGAAGGCGAGTGGGAGGATGAGAAAACTGACGAAAGCGCTAGCTACAGCTCTTCGTCCTTAAACTCTCGCGACTTTCCCTCAACAAAGATGGGCCCACGACGACCAAGTCGTCTCGATCCGTCGTTCCTGAAATCACGGGGAGGCCCATCGACGCTAGGCAGTCTGACAGAGGACGACGAAATAAAGGCGGGCTTGACAGTGCGCCGCGGCAGCCCGTTTATGGACCGCGTGAATCAGATGCCGCCGCCGGCGGATAGCACAAGTACCGCAGACGGCTCCAATGGACTGCACATCGCGAAGGGGCGGCTGCGCGACGACAGCCCCGTGCGGCGCGGGTCAAGCACCCTGAAGGCGCCCGGCTCGGCGATCAAGCACGGACGACGACGGTCGAACATTGGGCCGTTGCGCAGCGAGAAGACGCGAAGACGCTCGAGTTTGCTACCGCCCCCGCCACCCCTTCCCGATGGGGAGAATGCTTCTGTGAAAACGGGTCCTCGCCGGGTGCCGATTGTACATACACCTTTGAAGCGTCCCAAACGCGCATCTTTACTTGGTGGGAGGATGCCACCCTTATCTTCTAGGCACTCTCTTTTGCCGCGATCGACGTTAAATCCATCTCCGGATCCTAATGGCAGTGGAGATATGAGCTTCAGGGGAGCGAAACCGACCTGGCGTTGAGCGTACTCCCTCCAGCCATTATATGGACCTTTTCAGAGTGTAACCGACATTGTTAGATAGTCAACACTTATCATGACTGCGAGCCGCGCTCCCTCTTATGTGATCTTTTATTCCCCTTTTCCTCTTGTGCATGTAGTAAGAATGTTCTATTAATGTCACACCATACCCGTACATGTCTTGAGGTACAAATGCATGTTGAATGTTTCCCTTGTTTACTGCGTTGCGCAAGCGTCAGACGGAGATCGAGATGAGATTATTTCGTCAAGAACGAATGACGCGTGATATACAGAGGCACGTAGATTATATTATTCTCTTTACCTCGAAGAAAGACTATCATTTCGTTAGCGTTAATTTGGCTTGAGAAAATAATATTTTATTACCTTGAGATAATAGATCTGCCAGCCAACAACAGAAAACAGGACGCCGGCCTGCAGGATTGACCACCACTTAACGCGAGAATTTGTTGATTCTGCGGTGTCACGGTGCGTTCGTTCCCGAACAACGATGTACTCCTGCTCGTCCTTGACGGACTGCAGACCGATTGCCAGTGAACGAATTTCACGCTCAATAGGAGCGATTGTTTCTATAAAGCGTTTATGAGAAAGGCCGTGCAACTTTGAGAGCATTAACAGCCTCCACCGTCTTCTCCGACGTATACAATCCCGTGAACATTGAAGCTGATCTCGAAGTCAGTTTCAGGTTCCTTCAAAGAATCAACTCCTACACACTTGACCATCTTGTCCGCGAGCGTGCTCATCTGGTTGGAGAAACAATATTCATATCGCCCATCCTTCTCAGCAGTCATCGACACGCTCCCCGTAGATTGTTTGATATGTTTCCCAAGTGCAAGGTTTTCCGGATCTGCCAGCTAAATATCCGGAACACCTGAGCTCAAAAAACGCGATTTTAGCAGACATTGATATTTACTGCCACGCACCCAGAAATCAATATCGAGATGCCCACCCCCACCAACTTGATACGTGACTGTCATCTTATGCACCGGGGAAACAGTGTAAGAGTGGGACGCAAAGAAACAAAGGTGGGCCAACATCACACCTGGTCGTTCTTATGCAAGTCCTCGAAGAAACACTCCTTTTTGGACGCAGGCACTTCGATCATGTTGGCTGCGACGAGCTGCCATGAAAGCAAAAATGCGAAGAGTATGCCGAGAGCACAACGACTAGAGGCTATTCGTGACATTTTCTCGTTCGAAGCGTTCTAGGAGGGTGTTCTGACCACGAAAGTGACGCGTGGTACGGCTTTGGCACATTAGTCGCCCGAAAAGGAAGATCGGTGGCCACACCGAGAGAAACTGACGAGCGTCGCCCTTTTGCCCAGCTCTTGCACGTCTTTTTCTTCATCCACCAGCATCCCTCGCCCTCCTTAATCTTCTTACGGACACCCCAGACTAACGATGGCCTCCGTTCTCGATCCTGCCAACGTAAGTCGCGTCTTCCTTTTCCCAGCAGCAGCGCGCTTCTTCAGAAGGGCACATTTTGTGTCCGCATTCTCCATCGACACGCTGATCGCGACAAATCCTTCACCTTCATGCCTGCTAATTGTACATCTGGTAGCCCGAGGGGGAGCCCGATGTCAACTTCGAGCCCGTGATCCGTCTCACCGAGCAGGTCGAGACAAAGACTATGGAGGAGGACGAGGACACGCTCTTCAAACTGTACGTTCTGTTCCATCATCTCCACCTTCATTTCCTCACAATTTATCGCTCTTTTCTGTCGATTGTTCAGCCGCGCGAAGCTTTTCCGGTTTGATACTGGCGAAGGCGCGTGGAAGGAGCGCGGTACAGGCGACGTCCGACTTCTCAAGCACAAAGAGACCAAGAAGGTCAGGCTCGTCATGAGACGGGACAAGACTCTCAAGGTCTGCGCGAACCACATGAGTGAGTATATATGTGTGTGTAGCGCGTATTGTCATACCTTGAATAATGTCGTATCCTTTTAGTCACGTCTGAAATGCGCCTGCAGCCAAACATTGGCTCGGACAGGTCGTGGGTTTGGAAAGTGCACGCGGATTATGCTGATGGTGCCCCCACGTCAGAGACATTGGCCATCCGTTTCGCAAATGCTGAGAGTATGTGCAACTAAATTTCTAAGCAAACCGATGTTCATTTTGTCTAGATGCCGGCAGCTTCAAGGAGTCCTTCGAGGATGCTCAGCGAAGCAACACCAGCGCTAATCGCATCGCAACCTACTGGCGAGTCTCCTGTGCCCGCCGCGGAAGTTGAGCCTACCGCTCCTGCTTCTGCTGCCGAGGCGGAGCCGGAGAAGCCCACTGAGGAGCCAAAGGCCGAGGAGAAGGAGGAGACGACGGAAAATCCTGAAGAGCCTAAGGCTGAGCATAAGGAAAATGGCGAAAATGAAGTGGAAGCTTAGGCGGTTGGTTGTTGTACGGGCTCTGTTCCCTTGTTCATACAGGTGTGCATGTGGGAGTATCATCAGACATAGCATACATAGTACTCTAGAAACCAAACTGTACTTCTGTTTACCATGCTGTCATTTTATGTGGAGGACTTATCATACTTGTATCAAACCAACTGACTCCATACATTGGCATACCGGGAAGAGCTTTGAGAATTACATGGACTACATTACAAACGAGCGAAGGGTACACTAGAGCAATAATGTCATACAGGATAAATACATCTATGATGATTGGTTACGAACAGAGCCCTCTTCCTCAGCCCAAGCAGTCCAGAATGCAGCTCCGTCTCCACGAGTCCAATAAAGTGCCCCTTGCTCCCCACGAACTACTGACTCCTTGATTAAAACATGCTTAATATTCTGAACAGAAAACAGAATTCAGTGATCATGACGCTTTAAAAAAAATGTAATACCTCACCGATCCTCTGATAATGAGCACACATCCAAAACCTGTCAAACTAGATGGCAGACGGAATAAGGGAAAATACTCACGGCACTTCATACATAGCGTCCAACAAGAGGCTCTCCTACGTGTAAGGTCACCATCAGTGAGTATAAGTTTGTGCACAGGCAAGCCACTCACCATTATGCCTCTCAGTCCCCTAGCTCCCCCGCCTCGTTCAGCAGCCTGACGACATATTTCCCGCAGTGCAGGAGTTGTGAAGCGAACTTCAACGCCGGAGTAACCGAAGAGAGAGGTATATTGCGAGACAAGCGAGCCCCGTATTTCAGTCAGTATACGTAGAAGGTCCGAAGGTGTTAGTGGTGCTAAAGTTGTAATCGTTGGTAGCCGAGAGGTGAATTCTGGTATGAAGCTAATGAAGGCGAAAAAGTCGTCAAGATGAAGAACTCCGACCAAATCGCGTGAGGACTCGTGACTGACCCGTATTTTACAAGATCTGTTCAAATGTTCAGATGTTAAGTACTCTTTTAGTCCCAGAAAATATAACATACCTGTTGGCTCCACCATATCTAATATGTTGTCAGATGCCTTATGGTTAGGCGTGAAGAAAGGAACTGAAGCGTCAGTTGCGCTTTTCGATGGAGACGCGAGGTTTGCGGTAAACCCTATTGACTGAGATCTACAGTTAAAAAGACGGCAAAAACTAAACGAACAGTGAATACTTACACCCTTCGATATCCTGTTTTTGAGAATTTGTTCGAGTCCGACGAAAGCTCCACTCAATATAAACAAAACGTTCGTCGTATCTATCGAGTACGTGTCACTTCTTGCTAAAGATAAAGAATTATGAGTATTCGTAAGAGGAAAGGGGAAGAAAGCAATATATCTTACGCTCAGGAGCTGGAGGACGCGGACCACTTCTTGAGCGGCTGTCACCACCCATCGGACCCAAATCACTCCCAGGAACGGGACCGGAAGGTTTTGCATGTATCGTCACCTTCGTGCCTTCCATCATTCGCAACATAGCCTGCTGCACGCCCTCGCCGCCGACGTCCCGCTGTCCTTCCATTCCGCCGGCCTTCCGGGCTATCTTGTCAACTTCATCGATGTACACAATACCGCTGCTAGCACGGCGCTCGTCCCATCCCGATGCAATCAGCTAGAAATATTTCAGATCACTACATGCTGTTCAAAGTAGTTCCGATTTCATACTAGTCTCTGGATGCACATTTCAACGTCGTCTCCTACATCTGAAAAGACGCACAGTTAGGTCAATAAGTATGTTAGATAAGTGTGCGCATTGGCATACATCCAGCCTGCAATCACAAGTCGGAGGTTAGGTGACGTCAAGCTGGGAACAAGAGGGACTCACTTGAGTGAATGAAGTCGCATCGCTGACTGAGAAGGGCACATCGAGCACCCTGGCCAGTGTTTTAGCGAGCAGTGTCTTCCCTATTTTCTAATCAGATTGTTACTAGACTCGCGCATCGCAGCAATCTGCACCTGAACCGGTCGGCCCTCTGTGAATCAACATCAGATGTCTGGACTGCCGCTCTTACGACCGCGTTCTTACATAACCAGGACATTGCTTTTCTCAAATAATGGAGGGTGCTCTCGTAATTGCAGAGGCGTGGCATGTATGGGTGGCATCCGATATGGGTGAGGGTGTATCTGCGCAGGTGAAATCACTGCGATTTCGAAGTTACAATCAAAGATAATAAATTAGATTGGAAGTATTTTGTACACACTGTCTTCAAAGCTTTGTTCACTCCAACCGCTGGCAGCTTCCGAAGCTTGTGGCTGAGATAGGTTTGACTGTACTCGATTATAGTGATTGAACACCCTTTAGAATGCTCAATGAACGCATGCCCGGATCATGAGTAGGCGAGGACATACGCCACAGAAAGGACCTTCTTAGCATTCTCTTGACCTACTACATATTCGTCTAGGTACCGCGCAAGCTGAGAATATATATTAGAAGTACTGCTCAACTGAGTTTTCATTGATGAAAGCTTGAGCTCACCTGCCGTGGTGTCGCGAGGCCAGCCGGCCTTGGAAATGCTGCAGTGGAATCTACAGCATCTCGCATGTCATAGTCATGGCGAGCTTGCGTCCGTAAGTGCCGATAGGTTGACCGCAGCGGGACCTGTTTCAGTCCCAGTCTCACGACCATCGAAAGATCGAAGAGCTCCGATCAACGAACGACAATTGAAAACCAGTGGCAACTAAAGATGAAGCTAGCGAGCCGCAAACAAGTGGCCCGTATCTTAAGACTTGGTGCATGTACGTGCGTGGGGCACGACCCGGCACGGGACTTGCGCGGGACTAAATAGGAAAGACTTTATTTCTTGCACTGAACAACGAACTACGACTATCATGGGACGGCATCGTTCTGACTCTCGTTCTCCATCTCCAAGAGCTTCAAAACACAGTCGACACGAAGACGACAGGAAGAGAAGGAGGAGCAGAAGTAAAGACAAAGATGATGACGAAGGGAGACACCGAAGACCTAGGGACCAAGACCGTAGTCGTAGCCTGTCAAGGGAAAGGGGTGGTGAACGGAAGGAGAAGAAGTGAGTTCATGTCGTAACCGCTTTCGCCTTCATGTACTGAGTTTTAGACGAAAGCGTGACAAGTCAGCCGAGCGGAAGGCCCGCAAGGCTGAAAAGAAACGGCTGAAAGAAGAGGAAGAAACTCGTCAGATCGCGGAGCTGAGCATTTACAGTGCTACGGACAATCCTTTTCATGATGTAAATCTTGGGCAGCAATTTCGCTGGCACAAGAAGGTTGAGAAGGATCGAAAACAAGGCTTGTCGCTCGTAGAATCGGAAAGACGTGATGCCGTGCGAAGGCAGGAGGCGAAGGAGGAATTGGAACGGCTGAACAGACGCAGAGCTGAGAGAGAAGTCGAACAGCAATTGAGAGAAGAGGAGGAGATTCGAATGCAAAGGCTTGCAGAGTCGGCGCAGATGGCAGATTGGCTTGCGAAAGATGGTGATTTCCAGCTCGAACAAGAAAGGCGCAGAGCCGGCATTCGGTTGAAGGAAAAACGAGCTAAGGCCGTTGATTTCCTTGTGTTGAACCTGAAATATGTCAACCCAACAGACGACGTAGACGATGGACTAGGAATAGACGAGGCGGGTTTGGAGATCGACTTGGACGAACCGTATGCAATTCTTGAGGTACGCATACTTTATTTTGGCAATGATCTATGCTTACGGGTTTTTTGTGCAGAATCTATCACTCGAGCAGACCGAAGAGCTCCACGAAGACATTGAACGATATCTTTCTCTTGAGCAATCCGATATTAACATCGATTTTTGGACCGTGAGTAAGGCAGATAATGGCGGAAATTTCTGCCTATGGACTGATAATCATGTTAGAATATGATGGTGGTCTGCAAAGATTGGCTCGAAAAACTTCGCGCGGATCGTGACAGAGGGTCTAGTGCTACTGCAGTGGTTGAAAATGACGTATCTGCTATTTTAAATGGCAAAACCCCGGAACAGCTGTCTCAACTTCAGCGGTCAATTCAAGCTAAGTTGGGGAGTGGCGAACCTATCGATGTCGATTATTGGGAGGGGTTGCTAAAAAGTCTTCTAGTCTGGAAATCGAAGGTACGCTTTTCCATTGGCTTCATGTTGATAGTGATGTTTCTCAAGACTTTATGCAGGCAAAATTGAAGGGCATCCACGAAGTTGTCGTTCGCAATAGACTGGAGCAACTTCGCAAACGTCAACGTGACGAAGCACTCTTGGCGCAAGAGGAGCTTCTTGCGGGCGTTGTTAAAGGTGCCTCAAAGACCTGGGGTGGAGACATGCGTGCAGAAGCTGTTCCAGAGCCTGAAGAGACCCTGCAGGATGCGGCCGAGGACGCTGAACCTTATGAGCGCTCAATGAGTCCTGCGTTGCTGGACATTAGAAAGTTGCCATATGATGATCGACAAATCAAGGTTGTATCGGAAGAAGAGGACCTCAGGACGTTGGTTAGCATGCATCTCAACAGCGTTCTTCACATAATCCATACTTATAAAAAAATTCCGTAGCTTGAATTGCGCCGCAGCGTCGCAGCATCTCGCTTCGTTCCCAAACAGATCAACTCGGAGAATGAAACTCAGGATGTCGCAGCCCCCAGTGGTGCAGATCTTGACTCAGAGGCTCTGTACAGGGCTGAAGCCGAAAAGGAGCTGGATGAAGAAGAGGAATTATTCAACCTCGAGGAAACTATCGCTAATCCGACAACATACAACTGGGAGGACAAGTACCGCCCCCGAAAACCGAGGTACTTCAATCGTGTACATACTGGCTACGAATGGAATAAGTACAACCAGACACATTATGAGTAAGTTGCAAGTGTTGCTGCAAGCTCATCGCTGACATTCGTGTGTAGCACTGATAATCCGCCGCCAAAGGTCGTCCAAGGATACAAGGTATGTAGAACCTTTACAAAAAGCATGGTCATTGCTGATCTGTATTCAGTTCAACATCTTCTATCCAGATCTCATCGACAAGTCCAAGGCTCCGACATACAAGATTGTCAAAGAGCCTGGTAACGATGAGACTGTTCTTCTCTATTTCACTGCTGGTCCTCCGTATGAGGACATTGCGTTTCGAATTGTAAATCGTGACTGGGAATATTCACATAAGCGGTACGTACTAGAATATCAATGAACTCAACTTGTAGCTAATGATACCTTGGCGATAGCGGTTTCCGAAGCAGCTTTGACCGCGGCTGTCTCTCTTTATGGTTTAACTTCCGCAGAAACGTGAGCACTTTTGCACGGATGTTGAATTAGCATATTGATCTTTGGTTCTTTTAGTTCTACCGCAAGTGAGGCCAAGTGTTCTGAGATTGACTTTACTTCCTTTTCTTTTGTCTACGCTTAGCTTGATCGTTGTACATGTACTTGCGTTACCAAGTCTATCATGGACTGCCTGTTATTTGAAAGCATTGCAATTACTATGATTTTGAACCTTTTCCCTTGTCGACAGCAGTGGCGTTAGGAGTCGCTGAGTGAGGATAATGCGATGACGCGTCACGTAACCCTGGACTGGTTGACTGGACGCGTCTCCTTCAATGCTCTTCACTCCGACCATCATCAATCCACGTTATTCCTATCCATTCGTCACGATTTCTGTTTCTCACTTTCTGTATCGAATAGAAAATGTCTACTAATCTTCCTGTGGCTATGGATGTTGACGAAGCTCAGATTGATGAGGGCCTGTATTCGCGTCAATTGTGAGTGTTTTGTATAGCGTGTGCTCAAAGCTAGTGCTCATGTACATTTCTATAGATATGTCCTTGGTCATGAAGGTCAGAAAATGAGCATTGCGGAGAGCAACATCAGGCTGATTATTTTGATACAGCTATGAAGAAGATGGCTTCGTCTAATGTACTCGTCGTTGGGGTTCAGGGCTTGGGTGCCGAAGTTGGTGAGTACATGCGAATTACATTTGCAACTCGTCACTCAGACGTCCACTTTTCCTTGCCAGCAAAGGATGTTGTACTGGCGGGTGTTAAATCTGTAACGATCTATGACCCCGAACCCGTCACGATTCAGGACCTGAGCTCGCAGGTTTGTCAATTACTGTCACAACTGTGCATATACTTACAGTAACTCCCAGTTTTTCCTGCGAGACGGTGATATCGGGAAGTCTCGTGCAGATGCTACTACTCCTCGACTGGCTGAACTGAATGCCTACGTGCCCGTTCGAAACCTCGGAGGCTCAGCTGGACAGGAGATTTCGGTAGACCTAGTCAAGGGTTTCCAGGTTAGTTTTACAATTAGCCTCAATGGCCTGCTTTCTTATAGTGAAATAGGCAGTAGTGCTATGCGGAGTTTCTTTGAGCAAACAACTAGAAATCAATGATTGGACTCACGAGAACGGCGTATATTTCATCGCGACGGAAACACGTGGACTATTTGGGTGTGTTAAGAAATTCTATTTTGTGTATTCCAGATATTTATTTTGGCGTGCTTCAGATCAGTTTTTAATGATTTCGGTCCTAAGTTCACATGCGTGGACCCGACTGGCGAACAGCCGCTCAGTGGTATGATTGCATCGATCGACAAGGTTCGAAATATCATTTGTTATCGTTTCCAATCCTCACATTCATAATCGCCACAGGACAATGATGCCATCGTGACATGCCTTGAAGAAACCCGACACGGCCTCGAAGACGGGGACTTTGTCACGTTTTCTGAAGTGAAGGGCATGGATGGACTTAACGGATGTGAGCCGCGAAAGATCACTGTCAAGGGCCCTTACACGTTCAGCATTGGCGATACCTCGGATTTGGGAGAGTATGTCTCTGGAGGTATCTTCACTCAAGTGAAAATGCCAAGAATCATTAATTTTGTGAGTAGGTGCGGTCACGCATCTTCAACAGAGATGCTTATTTGTTCCTTTCTTTCCTACAGAAATCCCTTCGTGAATCACTGCAGTCACCTGAGTATTTCTTAACCGACTTCGCCAAGTTCGACCGTCCCGTGACGTTGCATGCTGGTTTCCAAGCACTACCGGAATTCCGCTCACAGCACAATCGCTTCCCTCGTGCTCGCAATGTGGAGGACGCAACTGGACTCATCGCGCTTGCAAAAAAATTTGGCCCTGAGCTAGATGAAAAGGTGCTGAGTGAGCTCGCCTATCAAGCAACTGGCGATCTCGCACCGATGAATGCGGTCATCGGCGCGTTCGTAGCACAAGAAGTGCTGAAGAGTGTTTCTGCGAAATTTCACCCTATGCTGCAGAACATGTACTTCGACTCGCTCGAGTCTTTGCCATCCGAGTTGCCAACTGCACAAGAATGCCAGCCGACAGGAAGCAGATATGATCGACAAGTCGCTGTCTTTGGCAAAGTATTCCAGGAGAAAGTGGCAAACCATAGGCAGTTTCTCGTTGGCTCTGGTGCCATTGGCTGTGAGATGTTGAAGAATTGGAGTATGATGGGTCTTGCATCGGGTTCGAAGGGGGTCATCCATGTGTCTGATTTGGACACGATCGAAAAGAGCAACTTGAACAGACAGTTCCTATTTCGTGCGAAGGATTTAGGCAAATTCAAGTCCGAGATTGCAGCAGCAGCAGTAGCGGAGATGAACCCTGACTTGAAGGGTCATATCCTATGCAAACAGGAACCCGTTGGCGAGGCGACAGAGAGTGCGTTAAGCTGAGAAAGTCAATGCTGCACAAATACTAACAACCTATTTATTACCAGATGTCTACACCCAGGACTTCTTTGCGGAAATCGATGGTGTGACAAACGCGCTCGACAACGTCAAAGCTCGTATGTGTATTTGCTCTTTTTCCGAACTTTACTGATCACTGTTTGAAGGTCAATACATGGATCGCCGCTGTGTTTTCTATGAGAAGCCCCTTCTCGAGTCTGGAACGCTAGGGACGAAGGGGAACACTCAAGTCGTAATTCCGCATCTGACTGAGTCATACTCATCATCACAGGACCCGCCGGAGAAGCAGACTCCAGTGTGCACAGTGAAGAATTTCCCCAATGCCATTCAGCATACTATTGAGGTTGGTGTTGATTTTCTACGAACATCTCTCTTCTGACGTTATCCTTCAAATAGTGGAGCCGATCGTTCTTCGACAGCTTATTTGTTACTCCCCCCAAGGCCGTGAACTCCTATCTTACCGAGCCAAACTACGTGGCGGACCTGAGGCATACCGGACAGCAGCGAGAGCAGATCTCCCAGATTGTCTCTTACTTAGTCAAGAACAAGCCACTGACCTTCGAAGAATGCATTGTGTGGGCGAGGTTGCAATTTGAGGAGAAGTACAACAATGACATCCGCCAGCTGTTGTTCAGCCTGCCTAAAGACGCAGTGACGTCTTCCGGCCAGCTGTTCTGGAGCGGTCCGAAGAGGGCCCCTGAGCCGTTGACTTTTGACCCCGAAGAGGTGTGCCTCGAACTTCTTTTTCTCTGGGTTGTGCGTTAAACTTAAGAGTAGCCCACTCATTTGCAATTTGTTATTGCCGCCGCGAACCTGCATGCATACAATTACGGACTTCGGGGCGAGACAGACCCTGCCGTCTTTAAAAAGGTGGCGGGTTCCGTTATAACACCTAAATTCGTCCCAAAAAGCGGGGTCAAAGTCCAGATCAACGACAATGACCCCGCTCCAGAAGCTGGTGGTGCTGGTATTTGTTTACCTTTTTTTCGACGAGTCGATAAGACTGACCTGATTCTATGCTCCAAGGCGACGATGAAAACAATCTCGTGAAGCACTTACCTGCAGCTTCAACATTCGCTGGCTATCGCCTGACTCCTGTTGAGTTCGAGAAGGATGACGACACGAACCACCACATCGATTTCATCACAGCTGCATCGAATCTTCGAGCGATGAACTACAGTATCTCTATTGCATCCCGGTATCAGACGAAGCAGATCGCGGGAAAAATTATCCCTGCGATAGCAACTACGACCTCTTTGGTGACGGGCCTCGTATGCTTGGAGTTGTATAAGGTCATCGATGGCAAGAACAAATTGGAAGACTACAAGAATGGGTTCGTTAACCTGGCGCTACCGTTCTTCGGGTTTTCTGAGCCTATCACGGCTAAGAAAAGCAAATACAACGAGACGGAGTGGACGTTGTGGGACCGCATTGAGTTCAAGAAGGAGCCGACGTTGCAGGAGTTCGTTGATATGTTCAAGAAGGAGCACAATCTTGACGTTAGCATGGTGAGCCAGGACACGAGCCTGCTCTGGAGTTCTTTCCTTCCGAAGACAAAGGTGAGTCAAGGACCCTGTAAACGCGTAATATATGACGTTTAATTGTGTATTCTTTCTTAGACGGACGGCCGGATGCAAAAGAAGATTAGTGAGGTGGTTGAGATGATTAGCAAGAAGCCATTGCCTGAGTGGAAGAAACAGCTGATTCTGGAGGTGATCGTGATGGACGAGGAGTTCGAGGACGTGGAGGTGCCATTCATCGTGGTGCATGTCGACCCGAGGGCGTAAGATACAGTTTATGAAGTGATAACCGCACATGTAAAACAAATCATTTTTATGTATAGCAGGTGTTTTCTCATGAACGTGTAGTAAGAACAGGGGTCGTAAGTCAGCCGAGAGCCGTGCGAATACTACATCTAAATAGGAAACCAGGACAGATCCGGCCGGGAAGACAACGTGCATGAAATTTCTTCAGCTTTCACCTAGCCCCAACCTTGACCCCGCTGCCGTCGTCGTTGTCGTTCGTGCTCGTGCCCGGCGTCGACTTCGACTAAAGCGCTCTACCTACCCTCGTCACCTTCCTCTAGACATCCTCGGAGTCGTCTCCTTAACTCTAAGGTCCTCTCAAAAGGCACGCCTTCGTTGCGCGTTTGCCATTCAGCTTTGTCTCTATCGATCTCATCCTTTCACGACTATCTTCACGACCTTTCTTTCTCTCTTTCTTTCGTCTCTTTTGTGGTCGGCTCGACCACTTTTGGACTTAGATACCTGGGTCACCCCGTCTCCCCGCGAGTCTCTACGACCGCCACCGACTTGTAGCCTGACGTCTGGCTGCGCACTCCCTCCTCTAATTCGAGCAGATGCCAGTCCCTGCCCCCACCTACACCCGGCTTTCAGCTCACCCAGTCATCAAGCCGACTCATAACGCTCAGGGACTCTTCGGCTTTCACGCCGCCGACTCAGTTAGCGGCGACGCCCGCAAATACGTAATCGAGCACGCCCGTCAGCCCACTGGTTCTTCCAACAAGCCATTTTACGCCTTTGAGGACGACGTTCAGCTCGCAGCATTCCTTTCAAGGACCCGAGAGGCACAGGAGAGCTTGAGCTTACATAGCGGGCTGATTGCTGCGGACAACGCAGCGGTCGGTAAGCAGAGTCACGCGGAAGCGTGCCACTCGCCTGCGCGCGGGTCCGAATTTCTGCCTTCCTCGAATATGGGGTTACAGCGCTACGGCGGACACCGTAGCTTATCCGAACTGGCTTGGTCGTACTGTGGTGCCGATGATGATGCGTATCCAGTTTCTTTCGCCTCAAAGTCCAGCTTAGGCGGCTTCGGCCAAGCCGACGCTCATCGCATGTATTACGGAAAGGATAACTTCACTTCCGTCTGCGAAGACCAGTATATGGCTATCGAACGTGGCGAACAGCTCTCTGATGCTGTCATGCTACAGGACTCCACCACTCCTTTCGCAGAATACGTCGACCGGATTGTGGCAAATGATGCGACGCATGCCAGCGGCGATTATATTGTGGATTCCCAGAATGTCCTTCCGCAAGTCGATACACCTCGCCACCAAGAGCAGGCAGTAACTGCAGAGCCTCTCACTGACCCTACTTACATAAAGGCCTACCGTACGATGGCCGAGCCGCTTTCCAACTGGATGGCAGATTATGTTTGGAAAGTCTGTACGGCAGGCTTGAGTCTCCCTCAGCGTTTTATTGGATCAGGGTTCGTAGCTCTCAATTTGCTGTTTAGGATACGTTATTGATCCTATCACTAGGATAACAAGGTTTTACTCTGAGGATCCTCCTTCGAGCCTCGCTATGTCGGTCCATTCTTTGCTGTGTTCTACTCTTCTCCAGCCATCGGGGATAGTCCTTGCTCTCTGGTATATTGCTCGTCTACCAGTCTTTCTTGATGAACAGGGCGTCGGCATGAATTTGTCAGCATCGGAGCGTGACTTTAGAAAAGAATTGTTTGGAGAAGGCCAATACTATTCATCATCAGCGGAAAGGAGTATTTTCGAATCGCGCACTCCTTTCAGAATCGTTTTGCTTGGATGTATGCTAGCCAACAAGTGGCTAGATGACCATACGTTCTCGAACAAGACTTGGTAAGTTAACTTGATTCTCGTCTTTCTCACGTTTGCTCATCTAGTTTACTCAGGCAAGCTATCTCTGAAGTCCCTATTCAGGATATCAATCGCCTCGAACTTTCTGCGCTCGCCGTCCTCAGTCACGATCTTTCCATCAAAGCGAAGGCATGGGAACAATGGCTCGCCCATCTTCATCACTATCAATTATCTCTGTGCCCTTACCCTGCGCCGATTCGGCGTCCCTCAGCAACTGACGCGAACATCCTCATCCGAAGGGTGATCGAGGACCTCGTTCGTTTGCAGAGTCTCCCTGGATCGAAGTCGTCTACTAGGGTAGCGCCTCAGCCGGTCTTCAGTCCTTTGTTGGTTTGCGACAGCGAGAAAAAGGTCGAAGTAAAGCAGACTGATAATTTTGATCCCTTCGAGATTGATCTTGACGAAGATGGACCGCTGAGAGAAGAGTACGTACCCAAACGTCGGACATCGCAGAGCGGGTCGCGGGGTACTACGCATGGGCGAAGTGTGTCATCCGAGTCGAGGGATCTTTTACAAGCGTCACCGCCTTTACCTCCTCCTTCAGAATGGAGCCCTCAAGCCGACCCTCCTCTAGAGCGTGACCATGGACGGCGCGACAAGTACTTCACCGTTCCATCTGCCACGGGCAATGGTTCACATACCCGTTCGTTTTCAGCTGAGTACACGCAGTACCCAGCCTGGGGCATCCAGTCTAGTTCGACTTCGAGCACGACGCTTTTCCAGCCACATACAGTAGAGTCAGGAGTTGCTCGACCCCCTCGTGTCTTCCCGTCGTTGACACTTGGTTTCCCTCTTTCCACCGCCTGTCCGCCCATAAGTCACACGAGGTCTACCTTAGCCACTGCTGCTCCTCCCTCCTCTCAGACCACAGCCCACCTGCGATCGTACTCTCATTCCCATACAAATATCGATGGGTATTGCATCCCGTCAGCTTCCTGTGCACAGTATGTGGGACATCCGTCTGCCTTCTCTCATGCTCGGGGAGATCCCGCGCATTTCCGACCTCTGTGGCTTCGGACGTGAGTACAGGCGCGCAACGATATCGGCTCGCCCCTCTGGGACCTTGTTTCCGAGATTATTCACCCTCCACCGCTTGTACATTGCTTTCGTACGCCACTCAGCTCTCATCGTGTTTCTGTTCCTTTCTTTCTTCTTTTCTCAGCCACGGACTCCTCCAGTTTGTTCCGGCTGCCGCGCTGCTTCAGCGGCGCGTAGTCTCATTCGCTGCCTATTAGGAGACCATAGTTTTTCCAGCCGCTTGCATTGTTTCACGCATATTTAATCGTGTCAAGGGTTTGGTCGTCATCACTGTCATCATTGCAATCTCATGCCTCGTCCAGTTCTTCATCTCTTCCTGCGATCGAAGATTTCTGCATTCTGCATCCATCTCACATTTATTTTTTTCATCAGTACGCACTCGCGCTCCAATGCAGAGCTGCGCTTTGCAGACAGCAGACGGATGTCAATCGTGTCTGCATTTCATCATTTCCCTTCTCGACTTCTGTGGCTACGTGTACTTCGGAGATTCACAATTTTCTATCTCATGTTCACACCACACTCTAATCCGTTTCTCGCTCTCCCTTGTTTTTCCTGTGCTATGATGGCTTTCTGATTTCTTTTCACCCCATTTACTAAACGTTGAAAAAAATCAGAAAAGATGAATTCACGCATATTGTCCCTTTCCCGCCTTCCACCTCTATCTTTCTCTCTCCCCTTCACCTCTATCTTTCTATCTCCCCTCTCCCTCTATCCCTCTCCCTCTGCCCCTCTCTCCACCCCCTTTCTTCACAGCCTTCTGTCGCGGCCATTTCTCGCGAGTAGCTCTTACATCTGATATCTCTTACATTTGGTCGACTCCGCCATCCGGCCTTCTTTTTTCGTCGTTGACTTGGAGCTCGCTGCCTCCTTCCCCTCTCGCGTATTTCGTAGGTAAGTAGTTATGCGTGGTTGTAAGGCTAGTGCGAAATCATCGTCTGTCTTGCAATCAAATATAGGTTTGGTCTCAGTCACTTACTTGAGTTATAGTATTGATCCGGCGTAAGCAGCAAGCAATGATTTACACGTAATATATTCCCACAATCATTGTTTCTGCGCGTCGCGACGCGTTCCGTTTTTTGAGTTAGCCAGTCCACTTGCTCTCCTACGTATCAATTTTTCAACTCAGAAACAAATAAAGAAATACCGATCATGGATGCCGACGTGAAATGCAACAATCTGTCGTGCAGGAAAACGCTGATGGACAAGGCTGTCGTGGTGAGTTCCACACCTATCCCACCCACTTCTGTACGCTACCTCAGGTTGATCATCGTTTTATTGTATCGCAGACGACCTGTGAGCATCCGAAGCTAATACAATCGTACATTAGTTCTAATACTGTTTTTTAAGGCTCCCATATCTTCTGCGGTATTCTTGGAACCTATAAGAACAGAGGACATCTGACATCTGACACGTACTGTAGTGGAATGTGCAAATGAGCTATTCACCGCAGCTCAGCTCTGCCCAGGTCAGCGAAGCAAACGCACTATCTTTTTCACAATCGTTTTGAGAATATGGGTTAATCAGCATATACTTGCAGCCTGCGAGACCCACTTGTCTGAGCCGTGAGTGTGTTGAATATATGCTATGTCACAGATCATCCACGGAACTCCAGGGACGACGTTGTCGTGAGTATCCTCGTATTCTTTTGAAAATGATTTTTTAACCCTGTGGTTAGGTTTCCTCGCTGCATCCTTCGAATGATTACAAAACGGTGAGTTTGCTGTCAGCCCGGCTTCTCAACAACTCAACTGCCCAACAGTCCGTTTTGTCTGGCCTCGGTCCCTCCCTTATATTAGAAATCTGCGGAAGAGCGATGTCGTTTTGGCAGTATCAGACGCACCAGGAAAAGTGCGGCTTTTATCAATTCGTCTTCGAGGATGTTAAACAGTGTCTTTATAGCTCTTTTCAACAAGCTGTTCTCAAAAATCTGAATGAACGCAATGCTCAACTGCAAAAGCAGCTCGATAATGTTATTCGAGAGGGTTTGTAATATCATTGAGTGTATCCGGTCGGCTTTCCTTACAATGGTCCCAGCGAACGGCGAAATTAATCTCATGGCCAACAAAGTAGCTGGTAAGCTTGAAAGGCAGTTGTTTGTCTTTGCCCACGTTCTTTCCTGATGTCCTATCCTTTGAGGCCTGGAAAAAGAGCTGGAACTGGAGCGACGTAAGCTTCGTGAAATGCAGGACTCTGCTAGGGAGAGAGACAAGGAATACCAGAAACTAAAAGTACGTTCATTGGCAGAATATTGATCACGTGCCAGAGTCGATGTTGCTACAGAATCATTATGAAAAAATCAAGAGGAAAACGTTGCTGGCTCCCCATTCCTTGACAAATGACGGATTCGCCGTACCGCTGCCCTCTAATAACGAAAATCAGATGATGACTGATAAACATATCAACAAACAAAGGGGAAACGCGTTTGCGAACCCTGGCGGAGTCAACATTGGCGCCGTAGTGGGCGGTATGGAGGCTAATGGCGTACGAGCTTATTGATATTATGCTCGTGTGTTATATATATGATTGATGCGCATATTGCACAGATTCAGAGAACGCCTATACGTGGCGGACATCACATACCCGATTGGCAGCCGATGAGTCGACATGATGCACCGACTGGCATGAATCCTCTACTAGGGGCTAGCGGTTCCGAACGATCGGCGAGTGCTGATGAAGTAGAAAATATCTTGGGATCGTCCCGACAGATAAACCGCCAGTATATGCGGCCATCGAACAACGTTGCACAGTACGCCGGGAGAATGGTCGCTCAACCTGGTAAGCCCTCTTAGATCTTATGGGGAAACAATGGATATCATTCAATGTAACATTGTAGGGCCAGCTTTACAGTCAAATGCACGGAGAGCGAAGGCGTTTAGACCAGCAGTTATGCGATGAATTATCGGCCCAGGCCTTCTGTTTTGGACTTGAACATGTTATGTATGCACCTGCTCCGGACGGCACCAACCTCAGACCTCTATCGTACAATTCGCGCTCCCTTGAGAACATAATTAGATGCCATATGTGAATGCTAAGCCTCTATAATACAATTCATGATCAGCATGCGGTAAATATAATTCAAGAACAATAGTCAGCGCAAGCCGAAGGCGAGTCAGATACGATAGCGATGCACTAATGAAAGAAAGAAAAGAACAAGCTATAAAAACAGTGTCAATTCCGACGAAGGCTATTATTCTTTTCATCATCCAAATAACGACCAATGGCCAATATATCCTGGCCGCCCGCCCTCCGAAGATATCCAGATAGTACGCTTTTATCCGCATGCGGGAGCAAGTCAACTAGCGAAGCCATCTTCTTGTTAAATTCGGGCGACGACTCTGACATTGCGGCAGGCCCGTTTCCATTGCCGGTAGTACTGCGTGCCATCAAAGGTGCGAGCGACGGGCTGCGCTTGATGGCAATCTGCCTCGTCGCTTCAGACTCGCTTTCCACGTGCAGTGGACCGACGCTCGGCGTGGGCGTCCGGGACGTGATGACACTCTGCGCGCGCTGGACACGGCCAGGCGGTGCGCGCGGCCCGCCGGGGAGCGAGGGCGACGCGCTGATCTGGACGGCGCGCGGTGGGGGCATCGGCAGCGTCTGCTGGCGCTTGCTGAGCAGCTTGCTCGACGGCGCGCCCGCCCCAGCCGCGCGATCCTTCCTGTTGATGCTCGTCTTGCGCCCGAGCGACGAGAAGAAGCCGCCGCCGCCGGACTTGGAGCCGCCAAGCGTCGACGGGATGCTCCGCATCGACGAGGCCGAGCTGCCGCCGAAAGACCGCGTCGGGAGCACGGGAGTTCCCTGCGCGAGAGTTGGGTACGGTAGAGGTGGAGGCCCCTTCGGCAGCGTTTGGTCTTCGGACGGCTTAACCAAGAGATCCGTCGCGACGTATGCGTCGACGCGTTTGGGGAAGGTCATTTCTGACCCGACGGACCCACGTGATATATGCCGGGGCTGGAAGGTGAACGATCGTTCGGACGGACTCTGCGCTACCGCAGGCGACGAAGCTACTACGGGCGACAACGCTACTGTGGGCGACATAGATTTCCGCTTGGCTGTGGTCCGCGGTTTCGTGACTGCGAGACGACGCACCCTTAGTATCCTGTATTCATACATAAAAAGAAACACGAAAAGCTCACGTTCATTCTTCATACTCACGACCCAGTCCCCGAGTCCAGGGTCGTGTTTCGCCAGCTCGTTAATCTTCTGCGCGTAGCCCAGGCTGCGCTCCAGGGACCCTTTCCTCGCCATCACATCGCCAAAGGCCATCGCGTCTGGCCAGGGCGACCTAATCTTCGCGACAAATACAACCTTCGGGCGCGGCGACGTACGCTCCGGGGAGACACGCTCCTGCGACAAGCTGCTGTGCTGCGATATTTTAGAGACGGAGAGCCCGGAGGGCGGACGGGGGAGTGTAGAGAAGCGCTTGAGTGCGAAGTCGAGCATCTTATGCGGAGAACGTGAGCGTTTGCTGCCCGATTCATGCGACTCTGCCGAGCGCGGGGCAGGCGCGTGTGCGAACGGGTCTGGGAGGGGCTTCGAGGCGGTATCGCCATAGTCGGAATAGTCGGAGCTTGCGCTGCGAGAAAGCGGCTCGCCCTTGAACGTAGACCGGCTCTCTTCGCGGCGTAGCTCGACATTTGACCGCTGCTCTTTCATAGTGTGCTCCTGACGTGCAATGTCCTGTAATGGCTCGGATCGACTCTTTTCGTGCCTCAGCTCGAGACCTGACCATTTTTCCTTAGTCGCGCTCTCTTGCTTAGTCGCGCTGCGTAATGGCTCGACCACAATTGGCGACAGCGGGGGGTCCGCGTCGCGCTTCAGCTCATCTGCCTCGTCGATGGCGTGGGTCACGTCCTTGATAAGGTCGTCCATAGTGTTTTTGCGTTTAAGCGCTTGCTGGTGCTGCTCGTGCTTCGTAGCTTGCCGCGGGGGCGTGGCGTCCGTAATTATGACCGACGTAACCGGAAACGCGCCCTCGCGCACGTGGCCGCTCTTCACTGAGTCCTCCGACTGAGAGTTGACGAGGGTGGACGACGTGCTGTTCAACGTTCAGTCAGGTTAGCGAGACAAGCCAACATTCATGTAAAGCGAACAACGCTCACGTTGATGGCGTGATGGCAGGCGCAGGCGATTGCTCCGTCGGCTGAATGGAGGTATCGGACTGTCTCTTTGCGAACACGGAGCTGCCTAAAGTGGGGGTGTGTAGACGCGGAGGACGCGGCGGTGGCGCTGTCTCCCTTGACGGAGGGTGGATTCGTGACGGAGGGAGAACTTGTCGTAGGCGGCCGAGGCAGAGGCCCCGCCGTGGCATGAATTCCGGGTTGGTAATACAAATAGGCATTCGAGACGGCTTGGGGAGATGTTACATGTTGCGGAGACGTGGGAGGGGGGCTGTTCAGAGGGGCGTATGTCGGTTGTGTTGATGGAGACTGCCACATCTGATTTGGATTTACGCCGACGGCGACGGGACCGGTATTTTCGTCCCGCGCGCCGCGCGATGCATGACCATTGAGAAGCTGTTGAGAGTGCCGTTTCGCCTCTTTCGAGGTAGCCGATGATGATGTGTGCGGCTCGGCCGATGAGTGAAAGTCGTCAGACGAATGGAGAGAAGTTTGCACGAGTGACGGGGTCTGGAATATCGGCGATGTCTGGGAAGCCTGCATGGCATCCATGCGAGACTTCGTCTCGTCGACGCGCACGTCCATCTTCATCTGCCCATGAGGTCGGAGACGTCGCGACGCTCATTCCGACAATTCCGATATCGCGACTAGATTTCCTGAGGCGATTTGGGTGTCCTGGCCTGGTGTATTTGCTGCCAGCGACGGCCTCTGAGTGCGAGCGCTGATGCCTGCCCAGAGCCGATGCCGAATCCGCTGCCGAATCCCCAGACTCGGTGCTCGCATGCCGCGAAAATTGCTGCTGCGCCGCGAGGCGGTCGACGGGAACCGCCGGCGCAGAGAGCGGCGGCGTCAAGTCTGTGTATGTGCTCGGAGATGCGTCCGCGGGCGCAACAAGCGCAAAGGAGCCGGCGACGCCGCGCCGAGACAGGAGTGTGCTTGCGACGGACGGACTCTCAGAGAACGCTAAGGACGAGGATGCGCCGCCGTCGTCGGAAAAGTACGAGGAGGATGAGGAGGACGAGGTCGAGCTGGTGGACGGCTGCCGGGCGGCGTGAGGGGCACTCACGGCCTGTGACCGCTCGTTGCCGTCGCTTAGGCTCAGGTGAAGAGCGTCGAGCGCAGCCGGGTCCATTTCGACGATGGCCACTCGCCGCTTGTCGGATCCTCCAATGGAGCGGGTACTCGTCCTGCGATGCGTCAAAGCCGGGCTACGCACGTCGCTGTTGATGCCTGAGCCAGAGCTGGAGTCGACGCCATGCGCAGAGCGAGGAGCAGACGCTGTTGCGGGGGCAGGTGATGCATGTGGACCCAGATGCGCCGGCGACACGCTGATGCGGTCGCTGCTTCGGGTGGCAATCTTATCGCCATGCGCGCTCGCGGGAGACGCGCTGGGAGGCGTGCTTGTGCCCGCGTTCGCGTCGCGTCGGGGTCGGCGTCGGGGGCCGTGTATGCGCGGCCAGCGTCTGCAGACTGGTAGTAGGAGAGGATCACGTCGGTCTCCCTCCGGATGGGAATTGGACGCAGATCTAGGCAACATCAGCATCAATGCATGACGGGTTCGATGGACGGAGTAAAGGGGACGCGTACGGGATGCGGAGGGCGGTGCACAGGCGGCGCCTTCGCTGGTCAAGAGGGCGTGCTCGACGAGGCGGACGACGCTCATGGTGTGGCGAGAGGTGAGGACGAAAAAAGGAACTGGAAAAGGGATGGGATATATGCAGGCCGAGAGAGGGAGAAAAGCGCCACGGGCCTCGAGCTAGAGCCACCCCGGGAAGCAAGCGCCGCAGGCTGCTGCGCGCGATGAGCGGCTGTGAACCGACTTGCTCGCCGACGACGTCACCCTGACATCGCACCCCGCGATTACCGGCCCCCGCGTCCCTGTCGATCTATTTCCGAAACCAAAATCTAAAAAGATCAAAATCAAATCAAATCCTTTGTACGGTACATGCGTGCGCTTGTCTACTTGCTTATAAATTTATCGTCTACCTTGTAGATTCTATACACGGCCCATACACCCATCGTCTAATACTCTGACGGCGACACGTCCGGCCCAGAGATCACCGCCTTGATCACTCCCTTGCCAGTCCGCGCTCTTCCCCAGCTTCGTCGTCTGGAACGCCGTCTCCGCATCCTCGAACGCGAACCTGTCCACACATTCGCCCATTAGCAAACTGTTTATCACCGAGCTTTCTTGACCGAGACTTACCGGTGTGTCACCAGAGGCTTCAGGTCAATCTTCCCCGAAGAAACAAGCGCTATTGACAGCGCATAGTCGCCCGGCTAATTTAGATAACGTTGAGCGAGAGCTAGAAGCCTACCAAGGACAAGCAGCACTTACCCCGTAGCGGAAAGAGCCCCTCACGTTCAGCTCTCGGACGAGAACAAGCGTGATAGGAATAGTCACTTCGGAAGCACCCATACCGAGCTGAAATAAATATTGAATAAATAGGAATACGGCAAGAACGCATACAACAACTCACTTGCAGGAAGGAGCCGCCGATCTTCGCGATGAACAGGCCCATCTGGATGCACACCTCCGCGCCGCTCGCGTCGACGACAAGGTCGAGGCCCTTCGGGCCGCGGTCCTCGACGCCCAGCTTCTCCTTCAGCAGCGCCGCCGCGCGCTTCGAGTACTGGATCTTCGTCTCGCCCTGCTCGAACGGCGGCGGGAGGTACGCCTCCGTCGCCGCGTACTTGAGCGCAAAGTCCACGCGCGCCTGCACGATATCCACCGCGATGATGCGCCGCGCGCCGAGCGCCTTGGCGACCGCCATGCACAGCAGCCCGACGGGCCCGCATCCGAAGATCGCGACGGCCTGGTTCGGACGCAGCTGCGCGAGAGTCGAGACCGCGTGCACTGCGACGGAGAGGGGCTCCATCTTCACGGATGAGATATTAGCTCCAAGGTAGTCGGCAAGGATCAGGGGGACAATGGAACTTACCATTGCACCGTCTTCGAGCGTAAGGTTTTCCGGGAGCTTGTAGCAGAGATCACCAGGAAGCTTGTAGTAGCGACCGAGGGTTCCGTCGAAGGGCGGGGTTGCGGCAAAGATGACGTCGGGGCAAAGCTGGCCAGAACGGAGTGAGCTTGGTAACAAAGACCTATGGGAGTTTTTTTTGTGAACAGACCTCATACTTTCCGCCCTTGCAGGCCTCGCAGACACGGCAAGTCTCGCCGGGCTCCAGTGCGACGCGGTCGCCAACTTTGACATGCTTCACATTTTCGCCGACTATAGGACAGTGTTCAGGATATAATCCTCATATTCGTAGAGAAAATCAACGCATACCTTTCGACACGATACCCGCGGACTCGTGGCCGAGTACCTGGAACCCATGAGCAAGGGATGTTTCAAGATAAAGATAAAAATGCGCACCATAGGCTTTTCGACGATAAAGTCGTTTATGCGACCGGCCACGAGGTAGTGGACCTACGAGTAAAGTTTACGAGACTGGGCACCGCTACGCACGGTGAGGCTCACATCGGATCCGCAGATGCCTGCATAAGAATAGGAGAAAAGAAAGAAAGAAAAAAAGGAAAGTAAGCAAGTGGCTAATAGGCAAATAGTGAACTGCATGCTGACCTGTTTTCTTAACTTCGACGAGGACCTCATCGGCGGTGACTGATTTCGCGATCGCATACAATCAGGCTCGCGCACGCAACAGCGAAGGGGCGGGACGTACGTTCTGGGACAGGCCTCTCCTCGAAGACGACGTCGTTTATTCCCCTGAGGACGAAAGACTTGTTGTTGCTCATAGCGCGAGTGTGGGTGAAGGGGATAGAAAAAAGGATGTGAGCTGGTTGTATGCGAGATAGAGGATCGGGTAAGGTTAAATAGCAGTGAGCGCTCAGCAGGTCCCATGAACGCGGGTGGCCGGGCCGTCGCAGCCGACGCGGAAATCCTTTAGAAATATTTACCGCAATAGCAAGACCCGGCCGAACGCTCCTCTGTTATCGCAAGTGACGAGGCGAGAGCACGTAAGAGCGTGTTAGCATATCCCATAAGGCGAGCCACAGACAGATTCTCAGATTATTTTCCAAGCGTTTATGATTTTGGTTATAATTGGCGCGCCCCAGGATATCTTTTTTATAGATTGTCGATCCCCCGACTGGGGTATTTACGTAAATGTATGTTTTGGCTTATGTACGCGTAGTCCGACTGCCGCGGCCCGCGCGCCGATCTGGAGGCGACGTCCGGGGCTCCGAGGTCAAGTTGTTGGAGCGGGCTGACGCTTGGCTGGCAAGCTCAGGTACGTCTGGCCTAGACCACCACCAGCCCACCCATGGCCCATCTCCTCATAAGAGGCGTACGCTTTCTCAGAGCTCCCTACGGATGTCTAGGTTCGTCACCAACAATAGCTTTCCCTCCTCCTCCTCTTCCTCCGACTCCTTCTCCCCCTCCTGCTCCGATTTCCTCTCGTTACTCCTTTCCATTCTTCCGCGCAAGATGTTAGACACAATCGAAGACAAGCAGATCCCCTGTCTCATCAACCGCCGCATTGACAAGGGCCGCTACCTCCTCACTAACAGGCTCGGCGCGGGAGGCTACAGCATCGTCTACCGCGCAACCGACCTCCGCTCCCCTGGTCAACACAGCGTCGCAGTCAAGTGCCTTCTCCACGACACGAGCGCCCGAAGGCTCAAGGTCGATCGCGAAGTTGCCCTCCACACCCGCGCCTCTCCCCTCTCCGGCGTTGCTAGTATGCTCCGCACCGTCGATGAAGGCGGCCTGTTCTTCATCGTCCTCGAGTACTGCCCTGACGGCGACTTGTTCTCGGCCATCTCGGAAACTAAGATCTACCTCGGTCACGACCACCTCATCAAGTCCGTCTTTCTCCAGCTCCTCGACACCGTGCATGCTCTGCACCTCATGGGCGTCTACCACCGCGACCTCAAGCCAGAAAACATTCTCTGCGCTGGATCTGGGATGAAGCTCCTCATCGCCGACTTTGGGCTGGCGACAGAGTCGGAGCACTCGGAGACCGTTCTGCTGCGGTAGCTACTTCTACATGACTCCCGAGTGTCTCGCTGGGTCCTACACCTCTCGCATCAAGGCCTACTCCAGCCGCGCCGCCGACATCTGGGCCCTCGGCGTCATCCTCGTCAACCTCATCTGCTCGCGCACGCCCTGGAAGATCGCCATGCTCACCGACCCAAGCTTCCGCCGCTACACGGCCAACCGTGGCTGGCTCCGGCACATTCTCCCGCTCTCCGCGCCCGCGTTCAAGTTCGTCGACCGGATCTTCGCGAACCACGGCAACAACGTCTCGCTCGCCGACCTCCGCGAGCAATTCCTCAAGATCGACTCGTTCTGCATGTCCTCCGAGGAGCTCGCTTGCGCAAGCAAGAGCGCGCGCCTCATCGCGTCCGAATGGATGCCCGACA
Organism: Phellopilus nigrolimitatus; assembly: GCA_021029095.1. Classification (NCBI taxonomy): domain Eukaryota; kingdom Fungi; phylum Basidiomycota; class Agaricomycetes; order Hymenochaetales; family Hymenochaetaceae; genus Phellopilus; species Phellopilus nigrolimitatus. The sequence continues at coordinate 182,269 of JAJOHG010000003.1, read as the reverse complement.
CGCCCATAGACGATATCGTACCGGAGGACCTCCAGAGCATGATGAGCATTGACGACGTCACCGAGGCCCAGCTCTTTGAGGACAAGGTCGTCAGCAACAGCGACAGCGTGTCTGACTTGACAATCGGCGCGGAGACGCGCCTGCCCAGCCTCACCTCCCTCATGTCTGTTGATGCAGATGTCCCTGGCTTTGCAAAGCAGCTGCACGACGAGCTGCTCAGCGCCAGCTCCAGCTCTCTGACCCACAGCAGCTCCGCGGCCGAGTCCGACTTCCCCATCACTCCGGAGACGAAACCCGCACAGCCTGTGGAAGTTGTGCCGGATCTGCCTGCGGACCAGGGTCTCGGGGAGAAGTGGGTGTTATCGCCGCCCAAGATGCACTCGTCTGATCACAAGGCCCTCGGTGGCATTGAGGCAAATAATGCTCTGGACACTTTGGTTCTCTGATTCTGGCTAGAAACGGACTTACGGATCCTGGGGAATTGGTTTTCAACAGAGTTCGACTAGAAGGACAGAAGGATAGACGGAATCGGATCGTGGAAACACGTGCATGTACTGGATCGACAATCATGTAAACAGCTATCATGTACTCGAAATATAGTCGTGATATTACACTTGACTTCATTGCATTTGAACACAACTGTCAACTCTGAATAATGGCCTGTACGTCGCCCGTGCTAGTAGAAAGCTTCCACACTTTCGCAGAAGAGTCCCTGACGAAAGGGCGTTCAGGCTGCCGCCGACGATAGACCGTCCGATTGTCCCTTCTATTCCCAGCGTCAGACTGGTCTGATTCTGCATCCGACGAATCGGTGTCCATGTCCGAGTTGCCATTGCCACTATCTTGCGAGGACGGGGAGTAGTAGAAAAATGGCGCGACCCAGATACTGAGAGCAGTGACGCGTCACCGGCGGGGTTGAAGGCGACCGAGCCGATGGAATCTATGAATGCCGCAGATAGCATCCGCACCTTCAGATACCATGTCGCGGTGAATATTCGAGGAATGCTTACCGTCATGTGCTTGGAACTTCATCGCAGGGTCCGCTGCGTCGGACTGCAGGTCGAACAGGGAGATGTAACCATCCTGATTTCAAATCCACAAATTCAGATCTCTCGAAAAGCAAGGGCGGCAGGGAAAAACGGTAAGGCGCACCTCGTCGCCCGCAGCGAGCCAGCGCCCGGCCGGGTCGACATCGAAGAGGAGTTTCTGGTTCGTGCGGTGGCTTTTGCGCGCGAAGCGCCGCACGACTTCGAACGGCTCGCGCACGTCCCAACAGAGGATCTCGTCTGAGCGGCGCTGGCTTGCGTACAGCAGGTGGGGACGGGCCGGGTCGAACTTCACCTGCGAATTTCACGGGCGCTTAGTCCGAGTCGTGGTGTAATAGATCGCTATGACGCACCTGGGTGACGGCAGATGTCATACCGTCGAGGTAAGCGATGGGGTCCTCGCCTGTGGCCTCGGAGAAGAGGGTAATTGCAGACGACAGGCTAGATGCCGCGAACAGCCCGGAGTAGTCCGGGCAAAATGCGATGGACGAGACGATGCCTATCAAAGTTCAATATGGGCGGGACTTGGGAGAAGAAGATTCTTCGTATCAAACCGAAGGAAGGGGATACCTTTCATCCCGTCTCTGCTTTTCTTGGATGGGGTCGTCGCGAGCTTCGTGCCTTCTCCGGGTCGCTGGAAGTCGAACACCTCGATCGCGTCTTCATATCCGCAGTATACACTGGCGAATAATCCGTCAATTCGTAGATTGGTAGTATAGTGGGATGGCAATATACATACTGGGTGGCAGCACTGTTGAACACTATGCTGTGCGGCGCAACCTGCCTTTCGCGATGATCTACGATCTTGTAGGATGCTCGGACCTGCACACCAGACAGTTCGGTATGAGAGAAAAGGTCGAAAATGGGCCGACGTCAATAAATTTGTGCACGTACCCTACCGTCCGCTGCATCTAGGAGCTTCACCGGACACTCTCTTACGGAGGCTAGGAAGCAGTATAGACCGGGACTGCTGGTGCTTGCGCCAGGATACCATGCAAAATCTAAGATGGGTGCGGGCTGCTGAAATATCGGGGCTGCTTCTACAAATCAGAACGCATAGATATGTAAGCGCCAGTAAAGTGTTATGAGAACAATTCTTACTGAGTTCTGAGGCACCATCTTCAGCGAGTTCGAGGGACCTAACGACAGATACGTAAGAACCAGAAGATACGAAAGCACGGTTCATTCTTACGGCTTCAGCATCTGCAGTGTTCTATCTTCACATTGCGCGAGAGCACTGCCGCCATCGGGGCACCTGGATACATAGCGGGGGTTACCTATGCCATCCTTCGCAAAACAGTCATCTACTCACCACTTTGCGCAACGGAAGAAATTGTGCAGGTACTCTTCACCCTCATGGGCTCTTCCCGACGCGACAACCTTTGGCGTGCTCAACAAATCTAATTGAGGAAGACTCCAGACTGGTACATTATCTTCGGATATCATCGTGTGCTTGAGAACACTAGAGAACACAAGAGGAACGAGCAACCAGAATCACGACGGGCAGATATCTGTGAGTAGGACATCACATTTGCTGTACACGAATAACAACAGGAGAATTCTACATAATGACCAGTGACCGCCACAACCCCACCACGGCACGTCAAAACCAAAATTGCCAGAAAATCTATAGGAGTGGTCGTCAGCAATGGGAAGAATGGCATGGATGCAAATTTAGAAAATAGGAGATAGCTCAGCTACCGTTGTAGAAAAAACTCACATCGCCCGAATCCGTAGACCCGAGCGATCATACAGTGTGAATATAAAAGTGTCATCAACGCTATGGACAAAGAAACACGTTCAACACACCTTCAGACCGTCCAGATCACCGCAGCTCGTAAACAAGAGCACGATAGAGCGAGCGAGATGAATTTTATAGACCGCCTGTTTGGGTGTGCTTGTCTTTTAGACCGAGTTTGGAAGGAGACTCAATCGAGACGCGTGGGTTAACGTCAAAGCCTAAACGGAACCAACGTCGAGCACGCTCGAGTTCGCCGCCGTGTTCCCCCTCGGCGCTTTCCACAAGCCATGGACCCGCCGTCGTTGCGCGAACTAGAACTCGAGACTCTCCTCAGAGAACGCAATTCTCAAGTTGCTGCGCTTACCGTAAGTGGCGCGTTCAACTCCGTCCAATGCACGTTGCTCATCTTGCTATTTAGGACGAGGTCAATCAGCTGCGTAAATACCTCTCCAACCAACCAGCACCGTCTCGTTCAGATCCCGTCTCTCTTCCACCGGCGCTTCTGGCGCTGCTGCAACCATATGTCAGCAGCAATCCGTCCTCAACCAACCATGGCTTGACGTCGACCACGATGACTGCTGCTCTCATGCAGCGGTCGCATGTTCTTCAAGAAGAGAACGAGGAGTTGTATGAGCTTCTGCGGCTCAGCGAGACAGGCAAGCTCAAAGAAGAAGTACGCTGCCTGAAACGTGTGGTTTCGCGGTTGGATCGGGCGCTTAAAGGTACGAGCCACACATCGTGAACTTTGGAGTTGTAAGTTCGTAGTCTAAGCTTTTTCCTATTTTCAGACTCGCATGGGACCATCTCTTCACTCACGTACGTCTCCACTCAACATACAAAGCAAAGAGTCGTGCTGACGCTGTGCTTATAGTGACGAGTTGGACAAATCTTACTCGACATTTTTATCCCATCAAAAGTCGAATGACGCGTACTCTCGTGACTCTCTGTCCCCGCCTCGCAACTCTGGTCGTTCTGCCCCAACAGACTCGTCCGGAAGTAACAACAATGGCGATTTGAAGCCGATCCCGACGGGTCCCCGTGCTTACAAGAAGCCTCGGCTTTCAGAGACTCAGGCCTCGCCTGCGCGCTCGAACGCCACCCTCCCCGCATCTAATACCACACAAGGATCCTCTAATCGCCCATCGCGACGTGAACGCTCCCCTCGCAGTGGTGACGGACGCGGTTTTCCGTCGAAAGAAGCGCGGATGGATTTGGATGTGGACGTCAAAAAGGGTCGCCAAGGTTCCCGCGACAGATCCCGAGACAGGCAGAGGGAAAGAGAGAGAGACAGGGACCGACAGCGAGAACGCGACCGTGCGCGCGAACATCGCGACCATGGACGAGACGCTGAGCGACACAAGGAAAAGGACAAGGACAAGGACAAGGAGCGGGACCGTGATCGCTCGCGGCGCAATGGAGCACAGGGGGGAAGGGGCTCTGGGGGCGGGAGTGGCCGAAAAGGTGCTCGTGGAAATACGGCTCAAGACATAGGTGATCGAACACTTAGACAACGTATGGGACTTTGAAGAGGAGAAATGGACGTCCAAAAAACGCGCTTATTTGGATATCTTGTCTTTTGTCGCATCTCATAATGTCTAATTGTGATATTAGTGTGTACTGGTATGTTTATTCTGCTCATTTGCACGTCACTGTATCGCTATAACATCTCTCACATCTCGCTCGGACGTTAACTCCCCTAGATTGTCTGTCCATCTCTTTTTATTTATTTGTCCTCTTGCTTTCGACTACACTCGCGCATCACACATCATCGCTTTTCTACACTGCCATATGTCCTGCTACAGATTACCTCACATTCCCTACTGTTTTATGAACTTCCTCAATGGTCCGGGCCTACATCACTATGCGTATTCGTTTCCGCCACAGTTAAGCGTCCGAGCGCGTACTCATCAAAAAGAGATCGCGTTTAGGCTCCGAACGACTGCTGACTGTGACTATGTCGGATGCACGCCCAATTACGTTGCTCTTTCACTTGTCTGCGGATCTAATCACAAGGCCAGAGAGTGCGATCTGTTTAGTCCTTGCAATTTTCGGAATCGCGATCCACGTCCCCTCTTGTCCGTTGCCATCTATTGAAGGGGCAAATTGGACATGTCATTGAGCCGAAAAGCAACAATAATTCATATCAATGAAAGAAGAATATCGAGGATGCAGAGAGATGGCCCCACAAACAAACAGTGCGCTGTATAGCAACACGAAGATCATGTTATGTATTGGGTTAGCACGGGTTTCGATACTTCGAATTAGTGGATATGACATTCGCGGATTGCACTAAAAATAAGGAAGGGAGTAAGACAAGATTACGGCAGGCTCTGGTATATGAGTCGCGTACAACGTCCATTGCATGTTCGAAAAGTAAACGAGCGAGCGTTCTGGAGTGAGGAAATGTGTTTTACAACAGGAGGGAAGAGGACAATGCGTGTGTAATGAACGAAATGTAAAGATGAGTTCCACATGGTGACGAAAAGAATGCAGAGGATGATATGAAGAAAAGGGGAAAGAAAAAATCAAGAGTCTTACTGTACACACAAGACGGATTTTGAAGGAGGAAGAGCGAGAGGAAGCGGTGGTCGATATTGTATACTACAGATTGAGTGCTCGAACGAAAATGGCACATTGGAACCAACAAAACGGACATCGATTCCCCTCGGCGACCCGAACCGTAGATGTCGGGGAACGTGCCCTCCTAGAATTCAAGCGTGTGTGTGTGTGTGTTCGGCTGAAAAGGGGTGCAGTCAGGGAGAGGAAGGGAGGAGATAGGGAGTGATTATGGTGTGACGAATCATGGTCGCCTAGCACTAAGATTGTTGGTATACGTCTTAAACACTGACGAAAAGTAGAAGCGCGATTGGTCTGCCTAAAAACACCGGGATGCTGGGCTAATCCAGATGCGAGGCATCCGAGGTACGAGACAGTAAAGGAGGCGGGGCCGTGCGCGATCAGTGCACTACCTGCTGCTGCACCCCTAGTCGAAGAAGTCTGCCCGGAAACGAAGGATTACTTCTCCGCTTGGTGGCCTTCATGTCCGGTAGTGAGTGCGACGTGCGCATTGACAGACAGCCCGTCAAGGGACCGGTAAGACCCACTACGCGACGTCCGCTTCCCGTCGTGTTTAGTCATATGCAAAAACGACGAGGCCTCGGACTCCTTCGACGCCCTTTCCCTGCGTCTCGGAACCGAACTCGGGGATAAGGGGGAACTCGGCGACCGCAGACTGTCATCTAACCCAAGTCCGAGCTCCGGTATACGTATGGGAGGTACCCTCTTCTCTAACACAGTCTTTTGTATTGCCTCTGCGTTTCAAAGAGGGGAGAGGGGGGACCGGCGGAGGCGCTTCCGAAGGAGCTGCTCTGCCGCTAGGCGAACGAGTGCGCGTTCTTGACAAAGAACGAGATGGGTGTAAGAAGGGGGACTGAGTCTGAACAATGGAGTCAGATCGGCGATGCCGCCTTCTGAATGAAGGGAGAAGTAGGGGATGACGAGCGAGCGGGCTCGTAAGGGCCTTCTACGCCTGCAGTCCGAGGGCGCTGATGCATAGCGAGTACGAAGGTATTCTCCCGCAAGTCATTATCGGAGTGACGACGCCCACCGGGATTCCCTACTATGATAGCGTCTTTGAGTGAATAAAAGAGGGATTCCGATTCTGCACTAGGCTTTGTCTTTAGGTTGAAGGGGAGATGCTCTCGAGAAGACTGGGTCAAGCTCGGTCGTCTGGAGTAGACAGGCGGCGTAGGCAACGGCAGAGGGTTGAGCTGCGGCGAAGGACAAGGAGGAGGGACGGGCGAGTAAGAACGACTGAAAGTTATGTCCAGGGGGGACGGCATGTCAGTACAGGAGAGTGATCAAGAGCAGCGCATTCATAGAAGAAAGGGCTTTATATCAGCCGATATTTATAAGTAAACGACGAGCACGTTTACGACTTGCAGTGCTTCTGTGCTTGATTTAGGTTGCTGAGAGCATCGTGCGAGGAACGAGGTCATCCGGCTGATAACGGCGGTTCGGCAATCCTGCGATCTGCTCCTCTTCTGTTCCTTGATAATTTAGATCCCGCAAAAGACAACAAAGCAACGGAGCAAATCTTGATTCTTCCGTATGGACCGCGTCATCGTCTGATTTTTGTGAATGAGATTAATTACTTTGAACGTCGACCGAGAAGAAGCCTAGTTCGTCGCGCATGCGCTTCGTCGGCTCTGCGCTCTGACGCAAAAGCTGGATTTGCAGCTGCGCTAGCATAGTATATTCGACGTTGCTGACACGCTGACGAGCTGAAGAAGATATCGATCGTGGAGACTTGCTATCGGAAGACACGAGCTAGGTCCGTTCTCGGCCTCTGGCGACCTTGAGCGCCGCTTGAGCCACCGCTAACGCTACCGGCGCGATTGTTGACTGGAACTCTTGCCGGTCTTCCGGACATCTGACTCGTGGAGACCGTGAGCCGCCGGACATAGCGCGCGAACCCACGTCCAGATCATACCGCCCTTTGTCGTTAGGGATTAAAAGAGATGTTAGAGGGAGATAAGAGCAGAAACGAAGAAGCGACGCGTACGATCTGCAGCTGTCTTGCGTTTGGCATTACTTTCCTCTCCTCCAAGTCCCCCCTCACTCCTGGATACGTGCTTCCAAGCTCGACTGAAACAGGCTTTGAGTTTATGACGAATCTGATATCTAGGACCATAGTTACCGAGCGTCCGATTCAATTCTTCATGTACTGAAACACTTTTGTTAGATCGGTAGTTTCGCATATCTCCGCAAAATCGTGCTTCCCAGTTCGCAGGAGATGCCCGATGTTTGGCGCTCAGATATTATGGGCGGTAACGGCGGATGCGTATTTAGTGCGTTCTCATCATTCAGAAGTCCAATCCCGCTCGAGTTTTCACAGTTCAATATCGTTGCCAGCCTGGAAAGTCTCATATGTCAGCCGAGATTCGGAATACCTGCCGTAGTTATCCCATCTTGTCTTCACAATTCTGATTTTTTGTGCAGTAGGACTAATCCGAAATACGGCTGGTCTCAGCCCTCCAGCAATGGACGTCGACGCAGCCACTCTTGGCGGACATATATACGTATGTGTGGTATTGCTCATAGCTTTCCTTCCACCTCCAGCATCCGCAGCGCGGGTTTCTTTTCTTTTCTTTTCTTTCTTACTTACTTACCGCTTTCCGCTGGCTGGCCATGCTATCGTCTTTCTGGTTCTTGGTCTCTCTGCTAGCAGTTGCGCAGGCCGTTCCGTCCTGCCCCGGAGGAGGATGCCTGCCTCACGCCAGTGCTAGCCAGGATCGCCTGCAGAAGCGACAGGCGCTCGATCGTCCTCACCGAAACTCGTATGGTAGTCTTTTCGGAAACCCAGACCGAAACGCTCACAGAGACCTTTACGACAACGGAAGGCACTCAGTCTCTGTCCGCGGCATCGTCCTCTGCGACTCTGCAACCGAAGATAGATTTATTAGGCGACGTTTCTGTGATTTCTGACGCACAGAGTGTACTTTTTCTCCCGTTCGACACGACTTCTTCTGTTCTACCTGTCGGCACAGCTACCAGCTCCGGTGAAGGTTCGGATTATCCGTCTAGCTCTGTTGCATCGGAGACTGTCGTCAGTTCAACAACGACGAATCCTACAGTCCCTTCCGAGACGCCTTCACAGACCGACTCTAGCTCTGCTGATACCTCTGACTCTTCGTCGGTGGCAGGCTCCTGCTGTCGCGTTACAGACTCCGGTTATAAAGGGTCCGCTTATCTCTGCGTATTACCCTGACTGGGCGGCCTCTGTTCTTCCTCCTGAGAAAATCGACATGACGCGTATTGACTGGATCGATTTCGCATTTGTTGTGCCGGACTGCAAAATTCAATCTGGTCTGGGATGACTCCATCGTACTTCTCCTGGTATTCTTAGCCGAATTGTCTCTGCTGCGCATGCAAAAGGAACTAAGGTCAAGCTCAGCATTGGAGGTTGGGATGGTAGCAAGTGAGCAATGCTTTTACTCTTTCGAGTCGTGCGGAGAACTGACGGTATCGTTAGATTTTTCTCAGAGGCTTGTGCTTCCGCTACCTCTCGACAGACGTTTGTAGGCAACATTGTCGCGCTCTACAAGCAGTTTAATCTCGACGGGATCGATTTTGACTGGGAGTATCCCGGACAGCAAGGCGAAGGAAGCAACAACGTCAGCCCGCAAGACAGCGGTGACTTCCTTGCGATGCTCAAACTTCTTCGGATTTCACTTCCGCAGGCGGCTCGTATCACGGCTGCCGTGCAGGACGTACCTTTCGCGGATACGACCGGAAACCCTTTGAAAGATGTCTCTGCATTTGCGGCGGTTCTGGACTGGGTGAACATCATGAACTACGATGTCTTCAGCTGTGCGTTCTTCGCAATCGCGTTATTATCCGTTCGGAAGCTCATTTTTTTGCCGTGCAGCATCGTACTACCCCCGGACCGAACTGCGCCGCTCTCTAACGGCTGCCACGACTCCTCGCAGCCAAATTTCAACGCCGCTGCCGCCATCAATTCCTGGACAGCCGCGAAGTTCCCCGCCGGTACGGCTCATGCTTGGCGTTCCCGCGTACGGCTATGTGAACCCCTCGCACGCGACGACGCTCGTACACAAACGCTCCCTCCCTCCCTCCGCACTCTTCGCACGGCAAAACCAGGACCAGAGTGTGGCCCAGAGTGTGGCCGGAGTCGTCACCGTGAAGAGTGAGGACGGCACGACGAACAGTGGTCAGGTGCAGTTCAACGAACTTGTCGCGCAGGGTGCGTTGCTCTCCGCTCTCGTTGCTGGATCGCCGACGTTTGTCGGGTACGGCGGATTCACGCGCTTCTGGGACAGTTGCTCGAGCACGCCTTTCCTAACATCACCGTACGTCAACCAGGTCATAACGTACGACGACCCGCAGTCGCTGTATGCGAAGGGGGCATTTGCGAAACAGGCGAAGATCCTAGGCACTGTGATGTGGGATCTCTCGGGCGATACGGCGCAGTGGGATTTAACGAATGCTCTTCGGCGGGGTTTGGGGAAACCGGCGTAGAGTTTTTGTGCAGTGGAACTATGGATAACGTCTTCTCTTCTTCGTACCTGTATGTACAACAAGCTGGTACTTGATTTATTGCTCAATTCTACGGGCCATTTCCTTTACGCTCATAACGCTTAAATCATAAGGTTTACTCGATTTTTAGTAATGAAAACTTCTGAATCTAAGCGATGTACCTGATGATGATCATGCGAATCTATGTGTATACATGTAAGGCAAATCATTTCTGAAAGGCGTTGTTAAATTTGACAAGCCGTGTACGCAAACATATGATCAAAATTATTACTATATGACTGTACGAAAAGTCCAAACAACAAGTATCGTAAGCTGCCGACATGTGCAAGAACCAAACAGAGCTGCTACAACAATTAAATACACACGGATACGGATACGGGATGGAAGATACAAGCGCTGAAAGATGACGACCGGACTTGCATTACGCGAGAAAGGGGAGCCAGAAAGAAGATCGTATCATGACGAGAAAGTGACAAGACTCAAAATATTTGCATCGGGCTCCCGGGTGCATCGTAGGGAGTGTCTACCTTCTCGGAGATTGACTGCTGAGCAAGAGGGCTCGATAATACAGGCACTCGTCCCTTCCGGTGTCTGCGACCAAGTAGCGTCGCATTATCAATGTCAAGCTCAAACGTCTTGCCGGGATCATCGTGCTCGCGCCGACGTGGGGCGTCGCGCATACCAGCTCGTCCCTCGTCCAGTAAGACGTCGCGGGGTTTTTCCCGTCGCCTCGACGCCGCGTCAGCTTGTCTGGAGGCAGCTTGCTCTTGTCTACGTCTAGCCTCTTGCACCACCTGGTCATCCTCCTCACCCTCTTCTTCCTCGTCTTCGTTAAGTCCCTGCAGGAAGCCGCGCGTCCCTGCCCCACCTGGACCATTGTATGCGCGCCGACGGGCGCCTTCTTCTTCCATGCGATGCACCGCATATGTGATGTCGAATGCCTCTTTGAGGGTATGTAGACCCGGAGAGCGCGCCTCGCGTCCTCCGCGTAGGGATTGTAGAAGAGGAGAATCCATGGACCGATTCACAAATGGGGCGGTTAACGGTGTCGGGGGTGGAGGAGGCGCAGGAGCTTCGTTACACCATGGATGTGCAAGGAATTCATCGATGGTATAACGTTGTGCTGGATCAACGCAAAGAAGATGCGTGATCAAGTCTTTGGCTGTACGATTGTCAGTATTTGAAGCTTCTTTGCACTGCTTTGAAGCTAGTCACATACCAGTAGCACTGATATCATCCCACCACGGGCTCAAGAATGTATAGTAGCCTCTTGCAACTTTCTCAGTCAACACGTTGATACTTTCGTCATAGAATGGCGGGAATCCGCAGAGCAAAGTGTACAACACGCAGCCCAATGCCCACATGTCCACGCTCTTCGAATATCGCTCGTCCTTCACGATTTCCGGTGCAGTGTAACCGACAGTACCGCAAGGCGTCATGGTTTGCTCGTTCCAGACGACCTTACTAAGGCCGAAGTCGGCGATCTTTACCCGACCGATTCCGCCTCCGCCACGTCCGGGTACGAATTCTCCCTCGTCTTCTTTCTCTTCGTCGTATGGGCGCTGAATAGGATGCTTAGATGGTATAACCGGTATGCGCTCGAATAGCAAGTTCTCAGGTTTGATATCGCTGTGAAAAGCAATGTCTCAGAATAATACATCAAATTTGAAAACAGCCGAGGCACGGACCGATGTACGACTCCTCGCTCTTCGTGCAGATAGCGTATTGCATTCGCCACTTGAAGGATGACATGCCTCGCAAGATTTTCGCTAAAATACGTGAGCTTGACTATCTGATGGAAGAGTTCGCCACCCTCCAACACTGAGCTCCAGTTAGCATCTTCAAGTAGGAAGAAGCAAAACACTGCGCACGTTCAAGGATAAGGAAGTAGTGCTCTTCCGATTCAAAGAATTGAAGAAGTTTGACCACTGAAGGATGATTGATCCCACGCATAATCTGTACCTCTGGATTGGAGACAAAGGTTACATTCGTGATTTTAGTGGAAGAAAAAGGATCGCACCCTTGAGTATATTTGCGCGCTGAAAAGCCGGAAAATCGATGCATCAGCGACGACAAGGAGACGAGAAGGTGGGGTAAAAAAACAGGTTGAAAAAGGTCGGTATAAATATGGAAAATAAGAATGAATTTATAGCACCTCTGTAACACGGGGACGCTTTTTAAACTGGGGGTTCAGATGTTTGTTCCCATCCTGAGTTTTAGAGAAGCAGACCACCGAGGTTACAAGGCGGAAGAAAAAAAGAAAAAAAAAGTCGGACATAGAAGTCAGCGAGAGCGGAGAAATTGAGATGGGATTTGGTGAGAAAATGCTCTAACCTGCGAAGAATTAAGTTCATATTTGCGAACGACCTTGACTGTGAATAGTCGCATTTGAAACACGCGATTGATTGAGAGCAATGACACTTACCTGCCACCTTCTGGCCGGTCGTTAAGTCAACAGCCTTGTAAACATTTGAGAAGGCGCCACTGAACGGTGATGAGATAACACGACGGAGGAAGTACGGGTACACAGACTTACTCTCCCATCTTCTCGATGAGCTTATATTTCTCGAGACCCTTGTAGGTTGGCATCTTGTTCTTCGCCTCCTTCTCCTCCTGAACGATCAGCTCGGCCTCTCGCCTATAATTCGGCGAAGGTGTCGGTTCTTTAGCCACGGCACGTTGCTGAATGGCATGCTGATCATTGTTTGCAGCCCGTTGCTCGAGATCTCTAGTCCGTTGCTGCTGCTGCTGCTGCTGTTGCTGGGCTTGAGTCTGAGCCTGAGGCTGAGCATCTAGGTTCCTGGGAGGCGACTTTTCGCGGTGCTGTCTGCCATGGCGAATGAGGTCTATGCGGTCGACAGGGAATCAGAGGCGGCGATGACGGAGTGGAACACTCGACATACTTTTAAATGCGTCTAAGACGACGCCGGTGGTGGGCATGGTGGTCGATGGCGGCAAGTGGGAGCAGAGGCTGGCAGAGGAGGGAGGACAGCGCCGACGGTGGCGTACTTATGCTTATGGCGTCGGTTTGCCATATCCGTTTATAGGTTCCAGACGTCATAGATCCGGAAACCAGGCCCACGTCACTGTTCTCCGGCTAGCTTCGGCTCTCTCCGGCCGTCTACGGTTGCACATCACACAGTATATAATATAATAAATTAGGAAGTCCATACGATAAATTAGCCGCCCTTAAATTACATTCTCTCGCTCCTCAGCCGGTGTCCGTACAAGTAACTACTCGCTGCGCTGGCGAGAGCCCCACCAGGCTCATCGAGCTGGACTTGGCTCGCACAATCGTGCCCGGCCGCGTAGTTGCCGGCGTGGACGGCAGCACCAATTCTGTGAACCCTGTCCGCTCTGGGCGTTCATTCTCCTGCCCACTCCCGCTCGGCGCGCTTTCTTTGCCCTGCTCCACGTTCGTGCCCCACGTCAGCATGAACACGCCCTGCAAAGGTTGCCCCGCACCCGTACAAGAATGTAAGCATTTGATGTAGCGATGCCTTCGGAAGTCGCCGTAGAGTACTGCGGAGCCTACAATCGCAGACAGATTGAACAGAACGAATTGCGTAGGGATGACGATCTTGCTGTCAAACTTCATCAATGCTCGATTTAGATATCTTATCTGGCCGACTCCCGTTCCCACCAATGTCTTCATGTATTTGTCAGGATAGTCATGTTTAAATATAGTTTGCAAACTCAATTTAACTCACAACTAATACAGGATACGTGATCCATTCCTTGAAAACTGCAGCCCACTCTTTCGTCAGCAGCGAACTAAATGCTTTCGTCGACAGCACCGTAAAGCCACCGAACAGAGCACACGCTCCTACGTCGATATATACATGCTCTTGCCCTACCTTCCGCGAGCTCAAACACACCAGAAGTGTGATACCAGCTGCGTACACAGCCGCCAACACGATGAAAGCGTGGCGGGTGATGGCACGTATCAAACCACCCGGGTCCAGACGTGTGTCGGACGGATTCGCAGAAAGTACTACGGTAATTGCTCCCAGAATTGCAATGCCGATGCCAAAGAGGTCCCGCTGCAATAATTTCGTAAGTGCAATTGGGGACAAATAGAGACGGTAAACCCCGACCTTTCTGAAAGTTTCTTTCAACATGAGCGGGGAAAGAAAGCAATTGGCTACAAGGGCGAACTAAGCGGGTTAGGGGGTTAGATTAATGCTGATCTGAGAGACGCAATTACTCACAGTGCCGAGAGGCGCAACGATCGACGCCGGCGCGAAGGCGTACGATACGAAATTACCCATCTCCCCCACGTTCATGAGTAGAAAGCCGAACCACCTGAAAGGCAATAAATTTAGTGACTAGAAAGAGTTCATGAAGTCAAATACATACCAGAGCTTCGATTTCAAATAGTCGCTCTCATAACCTCCGACAGGACTTTCGGTAGTGACTCCGGGCTCAGCGAATTTGATCGTAGGTCTTGATCGTTCTTCAGCTGGTGTAGGGCTACCGCTTCTTTCCTCGCCGACGCGAATTTCTACGGGAGCAGCTGTCGACTCCAAGTCTGTGTGGTCGGCCTTCGCTTTACCCTTCGAGCCGGCAGAAAATATGCGCATTAGGAGACCAAAGCCATTGCGCGTCTTCGCTTGCCGCGAGCCTTGTCCGGCTTCTGTCGATACACCACGGCTTCCATAAGCACCGCGGATTGAACCTCTCGGAGACGCCACGCCCCTCGACACTATAAGCAGTGGCTCCGTCTCGAGAAGGAGAGAATGTGCTCTGTCGCGGAAGGTGCTCGGGTGGCGCGTCGGTGTGTGGGATCCAGGGAATGGAATGGACTCGTGATCACTTTCAACGTCGCTGTTCGGGCCGTGGCGCTGTGAAGACCCGACGCGCGTGCGTTCTTCATCGTCGTCGTCGTCGTCGTCTTCGTCATCGTCTGCAGTTCCATTCCCTGTGACTATCAGATTTTCCGTAACACCGTCGCCACCTGCATCGCTGAATATTCGCTCTCCAAGCGGCTTTCGTCCGCTAGTTTTTGTGTACTGAGCGTGACCTGTTCCATCAGTACTGCCGTTTCCCGACCGAGCGTTCCGCTCACGCTCGAGCCGTAGGTGTGCGAGCTTCTGGCAGTTGAGCGCAAGCGATATGAGTACATTTCCCGAAATTGCGACGATGATGCCAATGAAAGACGCGGTGCTGTCTGCCTCTTCTTCGTCACCTTCTCCCAGACGCGTCAGGCCAGGCAGTGAACTGTCGAAATACATTCCTGGTCGTCTATAGAATAGACGAAACAGGAGCTAAGACGTTTATAAGCGTGGAATAGTAGAGCTGCTGCCCAACATAAATGCCGAAACAGAAGGCCTTTAGTGGTTGAAAGAATTTCTGGGTAAGTGGAAACTGGTATTAGGAACGAGGACGTTGACTAATCTTCACGTGCGCGCTTCTTTACGCGTTACGACCCGACAACGACAGCTTGCAGCCGTCTGCTACGTGCAAGTCGTGCTCAGACTGTTGTCTTCTTGAAACAACTTGGCCACCTGATTTATTTATCTGGCATTTTGTCTCGAATGTAAGCTATCTCATAGGCACTTTATGTAGACTTGGATTTACAAACATTGTTCTGCTACACGCTTTGTCTAGTGTTTATTCACTCATCTCAGAGACGCGCTTTCAGGCGTGCCGTCTGCCGCTTCCCTCCACTTATTCTGAGCCAAGAAATTAGTCTTGCCCCCCTCCCAACATACTCACGTCGCTTAAATTTTCTCGTTACTTAAATTACTTCAAGATGCGGACACAGCACACGCAGTATCCGCTTCCTGCATTCCCCGTCTACTCCGCTGCTTTCGTGGGGAACGACAAACTCATTCTGGGTGGTGGCGGGGGCTCGTCACGCAGCGGTATTAAGAATAAGCTGGTGTGCATCCTATCAATTTGAAAATGCAAATTTCTGTGCTGACAATGTTTCGTGTAATGTGGACAGAGGTTGTACGAGATCCCGAGCGTAGACAAGTTCGAGTTGATCTCGGAATTGGAATTGGACAAGGACGAGGATACGCCCATGAGCATGGTGGCAGACGTGGGCGTGCGTGCTTGTCTTGCAATATGTTGCGTGTTATGCTCATGTCAGCTCCAGGGATCACGTATCGTTTGTGGAATTAACAGCTCTACAGAGCAGCTTGACAAAGGCATCAACCAGAACTGCAGAGTTTACAAAATCGAGAAAGACACGTGAGCAAGTTCATTCGCTCTAAGCCAGCGTAATTTTTACGGTTTTCGAACCAACAGGTTTAATCTGACTGATGTTGCAAGCACTTTGCGAGTCACGCGAGCCAACATGGAAGAGTGTCAGGTACGTTCATCTCACTTAACCGACTACTTATTTCTTACTGACCTTTCCGATAGAAAGTTACTGCCATCTCTCCCGGGCGCACACTCGTCGCTGCTGCAGGAACTCGAGACGTAAATACTTGTTTTTAAAGATGCCTTGTCTGACTCCTGCATTCTCTGACGGGTTCTCCCCTTAGCTTACGATTCTGTCTTACCCCACGCTCGTGCCGGCAGCAACGCCCTTGCGTGCAGAACATGATATCTACGACGTCTCCTTTTCGCCTACTACAGTCAGGCTTGCTTCAGCGCTGCATCCCATTACAGTTAATGACTCAGGTTATACCACAGGTTGTTGTTGCTACGACAGACGAACTTCTTATTTACGTCGTGCCCACCGCGATTGCACATAAGAGTTCCCCAGCTGTCCAGCAAACCAGAAGCAAGAAGCAGAAGCAAAAGGCGAAAGCAGAGCATCTTGAAGACCTAAAGCTCATAAAATCTGTTGAGCCGCCTGCACTTCCAGGTTCAAATGGCGGCACTAGCTCATTCCGTGCTGTGCGGTCCGTGTGTTTCTTCACCTCCAGTTCATCCAATACTTATGTGCCGCTCTTTGCAGCTTTCATCCATCAAACAGCAGCATAGCGTATTCTGTGCTGAACACAACGTTTCCGCGGACGCGAGGATCAAAAATGGCTCCAAAACAAGGGTATGTGTGCCGCTGGGATGCAGACACTTGGGAGGTATCGAAGGTGCGGAAGGTTGGTGAGAAGGGTATCACTTGTTTTGATGTCAGGTGAGAGCAACTTCTTTTCTGCCCAGTTTCGAACTCATTATCATCTCTCAAAGTCCAAACGGGAAATACGTAGCTTATGGTTCAGCGGACCATAGCGTCGGGATTTTAGATGCGAATACCTTGGCAGTGAGACCGTCCTTCAATTCTATTGTGATCCTTCCGAACTGATCTAAGAATTGTTGTTTTAGCCTCTACTTTCGGTGCTCAAAGCACACGATTTCCCTGCGACAGTACTGCGATTTAATCCTGCATCAAATCTGCTTGTGTCAGGTAGCGCAGACAACACCATACGTGCCGTTGCCGTTCCTGAATCTCTGACTGGAACTAGTACGTCGCTATATGGTGCTAGTTTTGATAAAATATTGATGCGCACATTTCGCAGCCTGGACTACAGGTTCCGTTGTGTTGGTCACTCTACTTATTTTGTTGCTGTCCATTTTAATTTCGTATGCATTTATTTCCGCATAAATCGGTTTTCTTTCTTTCATGCACGTTCTAGAACTATAGGATAATAAAGCTACATAATTGACAAGATAGTACATACACAAGAGCGGATGATAAAGGACAGAAGAAAATGAAAAGCCAGTTCAGTCAAATGCTTAGTCGTAGTCATCCTCTTCTACCAATTTCCGCTTTATCCCATTGACATTCGGGTTCGGCATATCTGGGACTTCGACGCTCTCCATCGCGTCATCCGCGTCGCTGTCGTCGTCTCCTCCTGCGCCGAACAGTCCGTCTTCGTCGTCTTGGCCAATATCGCTACCCTCGTCTCCGGGAACAGCAGCGCTGACAACGGGGCCCGGCGACGCCATATCTGCATCCGACGGCGTCGAAAACGGGCGCAGGCTCGGCACAGGGGCAGAAGCTACGTCTTGCATCATTGCATCTGCCTGCGCGACGTCCTCTTCATCGGACTCCTCCTCGACCTCCTCGACCTCCTCGTCGTACTGCTTCACGCGAGGGGGTGGCTTGTTCGGGACGAGGTCGAAGTTGACTTGTGTAAGCACGTGTGGCGACGCGGGCGTGCGTACTCCGAAAACCTCGGGTACGGAGGGAAGTGGGATCGCGTTTGTTTGGGCGGCGAGCGAAAGTATGTACTGAATGGGCATGAACGCAGCATGTTGAATGTCATTAGTCGTCCCAATCGTGCCTGTTGAATACGCACCTCCTTCGGCACGCGCCCACCAAATTCCCACCCAACACGGGCCTGAATTGCCAGCACGACGTCCTCCATCTCGATTTTGCCCGCCCGGCCGGCATGCTCGGCGTAGACGAGCGCGTCCGAGAGCACCTGCGAGGTGTAGCGATGGGAGAATTCCAGCAGCTGGTGGAGGACGCCGGGCTGTGCATCTTGTATTGTAGGGGTAGATGCAAGAAGCAATGCGATTGACCGCGCTGTCGGCGGAAGGGTGTCTGTCGGCACTGAGCGCGACATGGTGTGGAGAAGACTGACTCTTGTCAACACAACTTCAAGCCACTTCAAGCGTGACGTTACATAATCTTAGGTGAGTTTTGAAAAAATCGATTGCCATCTTTTTCTCCCTGCCGTTGCACATGTATATTTCTCCGACTTTCAAAGACGGCTAGGCATCGCACAGCTAAGCCCATGCTAAAGATGTACAGGCGGTCTCCTAGACCGATACACTCTCATAATGGATTGTTGTTCTGGACGCAACTAAAGCGCACACACCCCATGGATTCTAAATGAGTGCATAATAAGCAGCATCCTCAAAGTAATGCTCGTAGGTCTTACAGCAGCAAAGTACAATCTGTCGTGATAACAGTTTGGCGTTGTCGGATCGAGAGAAACAAATGAAGGAAAACAAGAGTCTTTACAATGGCAAGACAAGGCTCTCACCAGAGCTTTTTCGAGCAACAGCCGTTCGTGCATAGTCCCTATAGCTCTCCTTTTACATTCGCATAGCTTCGAGGGTCTCCATGGATGTGACACTGTTACCACGGATCACCTACACGAGATCGACAAAGACGCGATGAGCACCTTTCATTTGATGAAACAAATCGGAAGAAAGCACGTACAACATTGCCGATGAGGTGCTTTTCTGCTGGTGTTGTTTCTTCTACGGCTTCATCGAGCACAAGATTAAGGAAAATATCGAAGCCGCGCAATATACCGCTGACTTTGCGGCCGCCCTGTAAGTGGACGAATATCTTTTTGTCCATGAACTGAAAAAAGCACAATAAGGGCGGTGCGCAAAGGCAAAAGACAAAAAACAAAGAGTGGTTGCACCTTCTTGAGCTCGGGCTGCGATGCCTTCGACATGGCTTGAGATTGTGGACGCAGCGAGTCAAGTTTGGCTCAAGCGCGACACACACTGCGCTGCAAACGGAAGTCGGTGGCGATCAACCCAAACGGTCCAGACGCCGACTGACGGTCGGTTCGAATACAAACCTCTCTTAGACTCCTCATGCGACAACGCTACAACTGACCCTTTCTTGTCTTAAACACGCCTGCTACTAATCTTCTTGGTTGTGAGTTGTTGCGCTTTGTCGTTGCGTGCTTTTATTTAAATACGCGCCACGACTCAGAACATCCGCATCTCGCCTCATTCCAAGTCTCAAAACTCCTCATTGTAATTCTCGAATCTAACGTTATCGGAAAATGTCTTCAATTGCAACCAAGCCGATTGATGGACCCATAAGCGCTCGTCGCGCAGACGATTCTTCGAGGAGCTGGGGCAGGGATAGGGAGCCAGGTACTGCCTTTCGCGGCATGTCGCGTGGTCGGGGTCGAGGGGGAGGAAGAGGTAGAACAGGCCGAGGAGGCGGCGGTGGCGGAGGACGTAGCGGAATGACGGGGAAAGGACCTGCAGAAAAGGTGGACTCTCAAAAACCTACAGCTCAAGCTAGGCCTGCCTTGCCAGATAATCACAACTTGTCTGAAGGCATGGCACACTCTACGACGTCGGAGAAGGTCTCTGCTGGCCGAGGACTGGCAAAAACCTTGCCTAGACCTATCTTGTCTGTCCAGCCCGTGACATCGCAAGCTGCAGACCCTACTTCTCCTCTCACCCCATCTAAATCCAACTCACGACGCCGAAAGAATACGCACAAACGCACTGCGTCTGGTGTCCTACCTAAAGTCATGCCCTCCCCTATCTCCGATAGGTCTCCGATCACTCCTTCAGTTCCTCAAACGCTAATGCCCTCGAAAGAACTGCCGCCTCACCTGGCGAGCGGGGCAGACTCTACCGCACCTGTCCATGATATCCGTCAAGATATTTACAGTTTGGTTGAGCATGTGCGGTCTATCGCCATGGAGAGCCATCGACCCAGCTCTCCCAGTACTCACATTGATTGGGCCGGTGACGATGAGGATGGCCTACCTGACCTGGACGATTGGGGTGTGAGCTCGAAGTTAATGAGCGAGGCAGGCGAGGCGGCAGCGAAACCCGAGTCTGATTCTGCGCCTGGACCTGTGCTTGCAGTATCCCAATGTCCCGTCCGGGCGCCTATCCCTGAATCGATTGACGGAGTACTCAATCAGCCGAAGCCGACACCTTTGGATGTATCTCGGAGGTCGGGCGATAGCCCTGCCGAGTCTACTGTTCTACTGTCCGCGCCCGCTAGAAGAGATCGCGAGCGGAAGCGAGAGCGGGGTAGAGGGAAGGATAAGGAGAGAAAGGCTGCTTCTGCAGCATCGCAGGCAGACGCTCAACTGTCTGAATCGAAACCAATCATCACCCTGCAAAGAAAAAGCCTCCTTGAGCGTCTCAGCTCTCCTACCCGTCCGGAGCCTCTGGCTTTGCCTTCTCAACCTGATTTATCTCCTGTCGAGCCGAAGTCCGCGTCGACGCTTCCTCGCCACCCTTCTTTACCACCTAAACCTACCAGCGCTTCTTCTCGAGACCGCATCTGCCTCTTAAACCTGCAGCGCTGTCGAAAGCGAGTCAATCGGATAACTCGCCACCGAAAGAGGACCACGCTTTCGCACAAGAGCCAGTCGTTTCGGATGGATTAGGGACATACCTAGCAAAGGGGAAACTCACAGAACACAACGGCCCAGCGGAAGATACATCTAGTATCTCCTCGAATAGAACAAGCGAGACAAAGGTTGACCTGCTAGACGCCAACGACTCTTTTGATTGGTCTGAGGAACCCGTGTCATTTGACAGCGTTGTTCCCAATGCAGCGGACAGGCCTCACGTTGACATCGAGCCACCGACGCCTCTTGAAGATGGCGTTGCTTATTCTTCATCGACTTTCCCAGTCAGCACTTCCAAGTCAATTTTGCGCCAGCGCTCTCAACGGCCGCTCTCCACGGAAATCATCCCGCACCAGCGGCGCGAGCGTTCCCCACACAGGACGCATAATCCACGCAATCACTCCGCACCGCACGTTGGGCCAGGTCATGCCGCGGCGCGTACTCGTGCTCCGCATTCGACTCGGCCGGTCATTCGTGTGGACGCGCTGGCTATGTTAACAAGGAGCCTTCGGGAGTCCCCTACGCCTCCCCGGCACGAGTCGCCCGCCCCGTCTTCCATCACAACTGAAGAGTGACACGGGCTATCTCTGGCTATTTCTTTACACACAGGCTGTATACACCTTACCTATCAATCTCATGTTCCATTTGACGGTCGTCTTCGATTTTTTTCATCTTCCCTTGTATTTCTAAACTGCGTCTGCGCTGAACATACCCTCCACTTCCTCTGGCCCAGGCGATTCTGCATCTAGTACCTCTGTTTACCGAGCTTATATCTTATGTATAGGGGTCCTTTATACTTCCATGATGGTTGTATAGAGGATTTTGTATGTACCACCAGTCCATGGTTAGATTCGCATGTACAGGTCTATTTTTGATAGATTTACCGCGTACACTCCTCATTCAAAGACTATTTCTGCAAAGATTTGGTCTGAGCACCTTTAAATAGCATCCGAAATTATCAACTTCCTGCGCTTATGTCTATTTCTTATTCAGAACTGAAGTACGATAGCTCTAGTCCGACCGCTGTAATAGGTTTGGATCGGTTTACGAGGTTCGAAATAACTCCAAAGCTAACAAGCGCATTGCGTATACGACCTTCCCACATGAGGGCAATATCCTGCACAAGTTCGGAATGTATAATTTAGTCAAGAATAATCATGTTTTGTAACTATTTCGACTTACAGAAGATGTCGATAATCTAGCTTTGACGACGCCTCGAATCTCGTCATTAGATCGAAACGTTGGCATATCCGTGCCTTCCGATAAACTAATCGTTGCGGGTGGCGGCTCAGTCAGTGTCTGCGCACTGTCCGAAGGAGTAAATTTCTTCCTTCTCAGCCACCATTCGCCACCCATAGTCCATTCACTTTCATAGCTGTTGATATTAAAAGTGAACCGTGAGCATAAAGCGAGGTCCCGGGAGACCTTGGCGGCATAGGCTGCAGATAGATGCCCTGTTATAGGAGTGAACGTCGCGGTGATTGTCGTGGGGGGTTGTGTAAACGGGGTCTTCGAACTCGACGCGGTTTGCGCTAAAAAAGAATCTGGAACTGTCGTGAACCGCAAGCCCGCAGATACTGAAAACATTGAGATTAAGCACACCGAAAGAGCGAGACTAAAATAAAAAACACTGACTTCCAGCGCTTTTCTCCGTGCTCAGATACAGCTCTGCTCCAGCTGATAATCTCCCTTTGAGTCCGCCTTCCATGGCTTCTTCCTCGTCGACTCTCTTCAGGTTGGAAGATTCTTCCTTGTCTAGTCCACTGCTAGCAGAGTCGTCCGCGTATTCGACGTCTTTAATCTTTCCGAAGTTACGCAGGACGCGGAGTCCGAGCATGCTTCCTCCTCTTTCCGACTGCAAGGTATACTCTGTTCCCCAGCGTCCTGTGTCATGCTGCAAACTCATTAACATCGCATCTGAGGAATAAAGCGACGACGGAGCGCTTGCGCCCGGTGTTGGCGAATTAGGCGGCATTAGAATGCATGCAAGAGAGCCTTGAGTCGTTGCAGACCAGCGGGTTGTATAAAATGCGTCTAGCTGGCCGGTGGGAATGTACAACAAGCCAGAGAGCAAGTAGTCTACATGATTTGAATAAGAACAATCATCATAGAGGAGTGCCCGTAATTCATGATAGAGCTCACCTCTTGTATCCACACGCTCTCCCGCAAGCCATTCTTCCGGTTTCCCTTCTGGCAATTTGGGTACGTCGAACACCTTGAAGCGCTCGACGACATCCTTAAAGCGCACGTCGCCCGAGTTTCTGAGGTCAAGGTCGCAGGAAGAAAATATATATCCAACGGAGCCATTAAGCGCAGGAAGGGCATTCATGGAGTACGTTGTCCGGAAAAGCGCATTCGGTGCTTTTGAGATGGAGAACTGCAGTCCCTTCGGGACGGCGAAGTCGAGAAGAGCTTTCGAGGATGCAACATAAATTAGACAACGACGCAGGGAACGAGAGTACGCGACCTACCATCTGATGAGCGCGTCAAATTGCTGAACAGGTTATCTTCGTTCCACCCCGTTGCTTGATAGTATTTGCGAAGAACATAAGTCGTGAAAGGGTGCACGCCCATGGCGTTTGACCAGTGACGCCGTGTCTAGGATAAAGACATCGTGGGAACAGAGCAAGAAGTCGATCACGAAGCTTACGCGCGCTCACTTCGCGCCAACGAGCACGATGTCTGCCCTAGATTCAAGTTCAGATGATTTTGTTTCGAGCTTTTTGCTCAAGCCAGGATCATCGCTCAATCCAACTTTTCTGCTCGTTCTCGATGGCGCGTTCGCCGCGTTGCTCTGCATCTTCATATCTCTGCTGTTCTTGTTATCGGGAAGCTTGCACATTGTTGCTCTCATTGGTATTGAGTTATGCTTATGGGCAAGCGTGAAGTGGTGCGCAGAGAAGCAATCCATCGGCGCACAACTGACTGACGCCAGCGGATGCAGGTTTGTGAATGAACTGAAGTCGCCACAGTCCCAAACCGGAGGACAAGCGCACACAGAAGCGAACCCGGAGAATGAGGCAAAGAAAATTCAATGAAATACGCTTACACCGGGTACGTACAACAGTCTTGGTACGCAGTCATAATTACTCAAAACGTTAAATATAGATGTCATCGTTTGGCTTTGTCGCTGCTTTCGTACCATTGTTTGGTTAGCTTCGCACTTTCTTGAGCCAGGGCGAAGACTGGCGAAGAAAACTCAGTGCTGAAGTAACGGTCAATCATGGGTACTCACGTTCTCTTTCAGTACCATCAAGACCTTCCCTAAAGTCCTCGCCCGCTTGCCCGTGCCCTGCTCCGCCAGCACTTGCGCCCAATGCTCCGAAATGTTGTGCCTGGTCCATGATGTCTACGAGACGTTGCTTGAAGGTCTGCGCTGCTATTGGTATTATATATGGTGGAAGTTAGAGGAAAACTGTTTACCTCAGCTAATACATCTGATAGGTCTTTGGCCTGGTAGTCATCCACTCTGTACATGTTATGATTTAATGATCTAGAAGGTATTGAGTAGGAATGAAAGAGAACTCACAGACCCATGATCATTCGACCGAAGCCATACCAAAGGACCTCCGCTTCCTACGAGGCCAGATAATTTGACGCTTCTCGGCTCAGCATTGAGCGCATTACGAACGCGCTGGTTGAAAGGATTCGGTACAGTGCAGTCCGCGTAATCTCTACAGACATGTATATAATGACACGGAATCAGTCCATCGTCCGGGGTCGATCGTCGATCGTGATGCAACATACGAATAAAGAAGCATGGGTGCAAGCCAGAAAGGTAATTGCAGCTTGCTGAGCGCTTTTATCTGCAGCGCTATACTTGTTAGAATGAGAATAGTATAAACTAGAGAAAGTCACCGACGTCGCGCTCCGCTCCGCCATCAAGGTAGCCAAGCTCAGGAATATCGGCTTTGAAGGTGCATTGGATTTTCTGACACAGACATCAGTCGAGTTTTCAAGTATCTATTTATAAGAAGATCTACTTGGTTCTCTGCGAGGATCGCGTCAATCGAATAGTAATCGTTGTCCATTGGTTGTAAGACGAAAGCAACGCTGGACGCTAGACGCGTCAAGTCAACGTGACAAGCTGTGTGACGTACGCGCGTATTCTCGGCTACCCGACGGCAGACACTTGGGACGTCAGAATTCCTAAGCACTCGAACCCAACTTTCACCAGTCCCGTCTTCGTTAGCACTCGTGACTATGCCCATCTTCCCTTCACAGCTCCGTATCGCAGCCAAGTGCCTCATGATGCAACGGAGGCACCCTCTTACACACATACGGCACCGGGACCGTGACCACCACTGGCAACGAGACTTTTCTCAGACTTCCCGGCGCCAGGCTGCAGAGGATCCAAATTCCATCCTTGCACAGCTGCAGGCGTCACCATTAATACAGAAGATTGCGGACAAGCCTGAAGCCTTGAAGGCATTGAACAACTTCGCAAATGTTATGAAGGAGGCTGGTGAGTTACTCCAATCCAGCTGGCTACGATGAACGTTTCCTGAATATTGAATGTATTCTGTTTGCACCCTTTTGTCTAGTATAGATGTGACTCTATCGCCAGAACGCCCCCCCTCAATGATGCAAATGTTCAAGCTTGCGTCCAATACGAAATTTAGGGAAGCCGCAAAACAAGTTGTCGAGGAGCTTAAGAAGGCAGGAGTGGATATCAACGCAGAGGTTTGTCAATCCAACCAACTAAGAATGAGCCGACACTGAGCAATGATTTAGAATGCACTCGAGCTTTTTGGTCTCAAAAAGCCACCAAGCCGCTGATCAGAAAATCGATTTCCTGTATCATAGCACGAATCTCTAATGTCCATTGCAAGATCCCTAAGACTGATCACATTTCTTATATCTTTCGAAGCTGTGTAAACTCAGACATACGGAGGTTTTCTTAATGCAAATTACACAGACAACTTGGGGTCAGTAACTCGCTGTTCATTTTTCAGGAAAAATCGCTACCAGTCCAGCTTTGTTTCTGACTTCGCCTTTGCGCCAACGACTATTCTTCCACCCTTGTATCCAAACCCATCGAGCCATGGCTGCGTAGTGCTCCTTCGCTCCTCGAATGCTTCAATCACTTGCAATTTCTGCAGCGTCGAAGTAACATCGTCCAGCCCGTTCAACAAGCAATGTCGACGAAATGCATCTATACTGAAAGACACGAATGGCTTTCCTCTCGGCCTGCGGATCTCATTTTTGACCAAATCGACCTCTAGGTCTGCGCCAGACTCTGCATCTTCTCCCAACGAGTGGCAGACATCCTTTGGCAGCGTGATTGCAAGCATCGCATTCTGCGCCATGTTGCTGTGGAAAATTTCCGCGAAGCTGGGCGCAATAATGCAGCGAATTCCGAAGTCACGCAAACTCCAAGGTGCACTCTCGCGACTGCTTCCACAACCAAAGTTGTCGCCAGTGCATACAATGATTTTTGCTTTGTTGAATGGTGCGCGGTTGAGAATGAAGTCCGTGTCCTCCCCTGTGCTGGGGTCCTTGCGTAGCGAATAGAACAAGGCGCCCGCTAGTCCAGTACGTGTCATCCTCTTCAAAAACTGCCCTGGGATAATCATGTCCGTGTCGACATTTTCGATATCGATGCGCGCGGCAATACCTTCTACGACTGAAAACTTCTCGTGCCAAGATGCCTTTGGCGCAAGAGGCAGAGAGCCCGAAGAATTCTGAGTCGTTACATGGATGGTTTTTGCTGTTGGCTGGGGTTCTGGAGGCGCATGGACCGGATCTGTTCAGAACGTCGATGCGCTCAACTCTTTCATGACATGAATGCCCTGTGTGATTTTCACGCCAAGGAATCTGCGCACGTCTGTTAGGTAGCCAGTTATCGCAGCCGCAGCTGCCATTGCGGGACTGACCAAGTGCGTGCGCCCACCCGAACCCTGGCGGCCCTCGAAATTGCGATTGCTTGTACTTGCACAGCGCTCCTGTGGCTTGAGTTGATCCAGATTCATGCCAATGCACATGGAGCATCCCGCCTCCCGCCAGTCAAATCCTGCTCGCTTGAACACGATATCTAGTCCCTCCGCTTCCGCTTGCTCCTTGATAATCCCAGACCCAGGCACTATCATAGCGTAAACGTGTGGTGCTACCTTCGCAGTCGGGCCCGCCGCCAGTACAATTTGACTGGCGGCTGCACGATAGCTTACTGGATGTGTGCGAGTCCCCGCAAACGCAAGTGATCCCAGGAAGCGTGAGATTTTGTTCAGGGCCGATGACATGTACGATCCCTAATGAAAGATGAGCGACCAGTCGTACGAACGAAGGATATATACTCTCACCTTGGCGGCGGTCTTTCATTCCAAAGTAGGTTAACCCGAGCTCCCTCACATTCTTTTCGAGCGCGAGACTTTGCGCTTTTGAGTCAGAGTCGACTATGGAATCCTCGGTCCTACTGAACTCTTCTCGAGAAGCCGTTCTACAAGATGCTCGTTGGGAAATACGTGGTCCTTGGCATTGCTTTGCTTACGGTATGTTATGATCAACGGTAGCGAGCGTACAGTCTCGCCGACGCACAGTTCGACCGGCTTTGTGCCTATGCAGACAAAAATGAGTCAAAATGGGCGTGGTTGAATGCACATACGGATCTGAAATATTTACAATCCTTCGAACGCCGGCGGACTACTTACCTCGTGTATCAAGTGTCTGGAAATCCAAGAACAAGCTTAGTTTTCGACTCAAGAAAATTAGATGTATCGAAGGTATTGACCTGTCGACGTAGAGGAGTGTCAGACTGCGTATATCAGATATATGTGCACATATTCATGCATGCCCTCCACATACACGACATGGTCATCCCAGAGTTTATCACAGAGTCTTTGCACCGGAGACAAGTGCAGGAATCGCAAGTTTCAAGAGTTTCTGGGATTGCTGTTATTCGCTGTTGTTTAGTTCTCTCATCTAGCGTGGGTATCATTCGAGCCACGCGTGGGAGCTAGAGATACGGATATGAATCCGAACAATGTCCTATCGATAAACTTGCTGAGCAATCGTACTCATAGGGATATTTTTATATAGACAATACTACAAGGAAATTCAACTAAATACTGCGCGTCGAACTGCTGTCCATAAGCATGACCATACTGTACTTCAACCACTTGGCTTGAAGGCCAACGGACCGATACTCTTAAGCTTGATTCATCGTTGAGGACTTATATGAAGCTTTTACATGAACAAACATACTTCGAAACGGGGAGTTCCCTCCTTCCGCTGAAAGAAGTTCTGGGTTCGTAAGAACTTCCACAAACCGGATTGTGGCTTGGCACCGATTGAGTGAAAGAGGAAAGAAGATCCAAGTTGGGATCTGCATTACAGATTTGGCTAAAAATAAACGATGTAGTAGTGACTGCTTCCTCCGACCATGTCATCTGCAGCTGGCCCTTCGTCGTCTACTGACACAAGTCGACAGGCTACAGAACATTTATTGCAATCTGATGCATACTATTCTATTGAGTTTCCAGGATACGTTGAAGAAAACTCTGTTCCAAACGCTGTGCAGCGTCTCGGAGGGCAGGCGGCTATTGAACGTGCATTCAAGCGGAATGCGACCAAGGTTGAGTCATTCCTCGAGCTCAGTTGGCGCCCGGAGCAACCATTTGCACATCCCATCCCAGGGAGCGTCGTGCAATCAAACAACATACTGCTCAAAGTTACAAAACGCAGACGGAAACGGAAAGAGGTCGAGGGAATGGGAGGAACAGAGGGCGATTTTCTCGCTGAGGCTGTCGGCGTGATAACGAAAACGGCGCGCTTTCGCGGTATGTTTTATTTTATTTGTACCCGTCACCGTCTCTGAGCTGTATGCAGGCATGGCAGATTTTCAATACAGTCCAGACGCGTCTGACCCGGCCGTGCTATTACGTGCAGCAATGGACCGGATGGATGGTAGGCTGCCGTTCACCTATCACATAGATTCAATATTGATCTGAGAAACACCCGTAAGTCGATTATATTAGAAAGTATGCGATCCCTCCAGAGAAAGAAGACTATGCTTTGCCTGTTGGACTTTCTGAGCAACCTCAGGCCGAAGGGAACGCAGCTGAATCAGTATCCAACGCACCAGTGCGAAGCAATCTTCGACTCATACCCCCGCCACTTTTCTCTCGCCAAACCATCCCTCAGATATATAAGTACGTGTCTAGCGTTTTTGCTACACGGGTGTTTTCTGACAAGTCCAAAGTTACAAAGCAAACAACATGTCTGTCGTCACAACATTCATTGACAGCGAGACAGGTGTCGAGAAAAAAAGACTCATCAACAAAGCGAGATGGAAGGGATATGGTCCGGCTTCCATTACTTTCTCCGAAAAGACGGTGAGACAAAGAATTTTGGCTATTACCTTCAATAACTCACAATTACATGGATGAAGACGCCCGACAAGCCTCCTGGTGTCGCGCAAGAGGCTCAGGAAGACGCAGATGTGCGTATTCTGACTTTATTGAGACAGGTATTTGGTGTAAATTCTGCGACAAAACGAGTTCTGCGATTCTTAGTTGAGTCTGATATCCAGAAATTCGAAGAACGGCCAATTTGGACGAGAAATGCTCTCAATAATCAATTCAGTCCTGCGGATGCACGTGAGATTCAGAAGTAGGTGGACATATATATATATTGTCTGTTTGCACTCATGTCTGACTGAATCTTTTTTCTAAGCTCCAAGTGTCTCATCCCACTCGTATGCTACGTGTTTGTAGATGGTCCCTGGCGCGACACTCTTCTCAGGTTTGGGTATGACCCAAGAGAGGACTCATCTGCACGCTTGTTCGTATCTCAGTCTTTATCATGTAAGAAAAGAGCTGATGTTGCATTGAAATTTAAAGCTACCAGCGTATTTATTTCCGCAACATCAATCACCCTTTCGTCCGTCCGTCCGTTGTAGCACGGCGGCAGGAGCAACGGGATATAGAAAAGCAAACGTCAACTTCCACATCCGCCTATTTCGATCCCCAGAACACGGAACAGGAACAGCCTGGCAATGAGCCTCCCTCGCACATTTTCGATGGCATTCACCTGACGAAAGAAACGGCTGCATATCAACTATGCGATATTGTCGACCCGATGATCAAAGAGATGGTTGAGGATGAAGCAGGCGTGCGAGACGAATGCAATGTACGTTGATTGCTCCCCATCTTAATTGCTGTCGCCGGCTGGCGCTGAACGACATGCTCAAAAGGAACGCGATGGTTGGTATACGACCCACGCACTGGAGAGCATCAAAGCTGTCCTCCGACACAAATTTTTCTCACTGCTTGAGGGACACATCCCTAGCGACGAAGAGTGCAGGGCGCTTCTGAATGCCGAACCAGGATCGCGACCTGTGGGGCCACGTGATGCGCATAGATGGCATGCTGGTAAGCATAACATGGCGAAAGGCGCGGTGCCACCCGAGGATGCGGCGGTACGCTTGCTCTGTCTTTGCTTTGGTTCCTGGGACACTCATGGTTTTCGTACAACTTGCGCAGGCGGTTCGACTTCGTGCAGCACTCGATAGCACCGCAAAGGGAGCCACTGGACGGGGAAGATAGCATTTGTTAGTATTACTCGCGCAGTCAGACGTCCGGCTAAGAATGCATCTCGAGTTTTTATGAGCTTTTTATTGATTGTGAAAGCATAATTGAGCAGGCGAAGCGACATAGCATAATGAAGTGAAGGTACAACATATTGGTTTAGATGCAAGCAACTCGTTGGCCCACTTTTTGTGTACATCAAAAACTCAGATCTCCCAAACCAGAGTTATGTGAGATGGATCATGACTCGGCTGCTGCCTTTTGCTCGATACGTGCCTTGGTCTGTAGTATATTTATTAGCATCTATATATGAAGAGGCTGTATAAAGACTCACCGATCCCGCGGCCGCGAAGCGAGCGTTGCGGCGGAACTGACGAACAAAATATCACGAGTTAAAACTCTTTCTTCACGATGAACTTTAATCGCGCTCATACCTTTGAGTCGACCTGATAAATAAGAC
Source organism: Phellopilus nigrolimitatus (assembly GCA_021029095.1). Taxonomy (NCBI): domain Eukaryota; kingdom Fungi; phylum Basidiomycota; class Agaricomycetes; order Hymenochaetales; family Hymenochaetaceae; genus Phellopilus; species Phellopilus nigrolimitatus. The sequence goes on along the minus strand of JAJOHG010000003.1, from coordinate 151,406 downwards.
ATTCAACAATCAATCCGCGTATGTGCAGCGATAGAAATGGGACTTACGCCCTTCAGTGAACGCGTACGGAGGGCTCCAGGCCTTTTAATGCCATTGCGGTGAGCTTTTCTGGTCTGATTGTGGGCTGTGTGACTGTCGGGTTTAGACGTGGCGTCGTCAGCCCTCGCATTTTACATACGCAACTTGAGCTCACTTCTTAGACTTGGCCATTGTTGCCGACTAGCTAGAGGTTCAGTCTCTCTAACGTTACTTGCGGTCGACCTGCGCACGGACGGTGCCGAAAGTACGGCTGTTTCCGAAAACTATGCAGTATGTAGATTCACGTGATGCGCTTACTAACGAAAGTCGCGTCCTGTCGGTTTTCCTGCATATCCGAAACCCATGTATCTGACAGAAACATGCTGTCTGATACGTTGCTCATCCTTCGCAGTGGAGATACCTGAAGGTCAGACACTCGCAATCGGACAGCTCGGATTGGACGCATGCCGAGCACGTCGGCCGAGAAAGACAGAGTGCTTGACTCAATTATGGCAAATCCGAAAAGCCGATCCACCACCTCCGACTATTACTGTTACAGCCGTTATACTTAAGTCCACCGTCCTGCTCACCTTCTTCCCAACTCGACTCTCTCTACCCCTCTACCTCTTTAGTTCTTCATTGCATTCTCAGCACTATGCCGGCTCCCGTTCATGGCCCAAGAACGTTGTACGATAAAGTTTGGGACGACCACGTCGTGTGCGTCCAATCTCGTCTCCGCTCGGAACATTTGGAACTCACACTTGAGCCGCAGACATGTTCAGGAAGACGGCCTTACACTTCTCTACATAGATAGGCAAGCCAGTATATACAGCCTGGAGAGGCGCAGACACTGATTTGGTCTCTAGACATTTGGTGCACGAGGTAACCAGCCCGCAGGCATTTGAAGGACTGTAAGTGTCATCTGGCCAATCGGAGATAAACATTTAATCATCTAACCTCCATTAGTCGCAATGCAGGCCGCCCTGTCCGTCGAACTGACTGCACTCTTGCGACGGTAGATCACAACATTCCGTACGCGATATTATGAGTCCTGTACCATCGAAAACTAACGAATATTTATGTAGCACTGCCCCTCGGAAAGCATTCACAAAAACCGAAGACTACACTGTCGAACCCGACTCGAAGGCGCAATGCCTCGCGTTGGAGGATAATGTGAAAGAGTTTGGCTTGACGTATTTTGGAATGAAGGACCGTCGTCAAGGTGAGCATATACGCACCTCGTTTATCACATACACCTCTCATTTTATTTCAGGCATCGTCCACGTTATTGGCCCCGAGCAGGGTTTCACTCTTCCTGGAATCACCTGCGTCTGCGGAGACTCGCACACGTCTAGTGAGCACCCGCACTATCTTACTACACTTAGCTTCCTCTAACGAAATACAGCTCATGGTGCGTTTGGCTCCCTCGCTTTCGGAATCGGAACATCCGAGGTCGAGCACGTCCTCGCGACGCAGACTCTCCCGCAAAAGAAGCAAAAGAACATGCGCATCACCGTTGACGGCGACCTACACGAAGGCGTCAACTCCAAAGATGTCATCTTGCATATCATCGGCGTGATTGGTACGGCAGGTGGGACAGGCTGTGTGATTGAATATGCCGGATCCGTCTTCCGCGGATTCAGCATGGAAGCACGCATGAGCGTGTGCAACATGAGCATCGAGGCCGGCGCGCGGGCTGGCATGGTTGCACCAGATGAGGTCACCATTGAATATCTAAAGAACCGCCCACTCGCGCCCAAAGGCGAGGCGTGGGATCGTGCAGAGGCGTACTGGCGCACACTGAAGACGGACGAGGGCGCGGTGTTCGACAAGGAGGTGCGGATTGACGCGGCAGACATCGTGCCAACCGTCACGTGGGGAACATCGCCGCAGGACGTTGCACCCATCACGGGCTCGGTGCCAGACCCAGCGGAGATTGGAGACCCTGAGAAGCGCAAGTCGGTCGAGCGCTCCTTACAGTACATGGGCCTTACGCCGAACACGCCGATGTCTGAAATCAGGGTCGACAAGGTGTTCATCGGATCGTGCACAAATTCGCGAATCGAGGACCTGCGTTCGGCTGCGAAAATTGTACTGGCGGCGGGCCCGACTGCGAAGGTAGCATCGCACGTCTATGCTATGATAGTTCCTGGGTCTGGGATTATCAAGGAGCAAGCGGAGGCGGAGGGACTAGATATTGTGTTCAAGCGAGCAGGATTTGACTGGCGGGAGGCGGGATGCTCCATGTGCCTCGGCATGAACCCGGACCAGCTGAAACCTCAGGAACGCTGTGCAAGTACAAGCAATCGCAATTTCGAGGGCCGCCAGGGTTCGGGTGGGCGCACGCACTTGGTCAGTCCCGCAATGGCAGCCGCGGCTGCGATGACTGGGTACCTGACGGACGTGCGCAAGTTCCTTGGTGCAGAAATCGGCCAAAGCGCGCCTGTCATCAAGGAGCTGAATGCGTCAACATTTTGGACGGACCCAGTTCTCGCAGCACCGGAGCCTCAAACGATCGCAAAGACACCCGATGCAGCAATTCAAGAATCATCGAACCTTCCTCCAACAACAACGCCTTCTGCCACTGAAAAATTCACCGTTCTGAAGGGCATTGCTGCCCCGATCCACATCGAGAATGTCGATACGGACATGATTATTCCAAAGCAATTCTTGAAGACGCTGAAGCGCACCGGCCTCGCGAATGCGTTGTTTTATACATTGCGCAAGGACCCAAACACGGGCAGCGAAACAGATTTCGTTCTGAATCGCGCGCCGTTTGACAAGTCGAAAATAATTGTATGCACTGGCGCAAACTTTGGGTGCGGAAGCAGTCGCGAGCATGCGCCATGGAGTCTGAACGACTTCGGAATTCGCTGCATCATCGCGCCGAGCTTTGCGGACATTTTCCGAAACAACACACTGCAGAACGGCATGCTTGCCATCGCGCTGCCTAAGGATGTCTGCCGCTCGCTGGCAGTTGATGCAGAATCGGGCGCGGATTTGGAGGTCGACTTAGAAAAGAATGAGATTCGTAGACCCAATGGACAGCCGCCCGTACCGTTCAGTATCGATGCGTTCCGACGCCACTGTTTGTTGAACGGACTAGACGACATCGGATTGACGCTGCAGAAGTCAGATGCGATTGTGTCTTTTGAGCAGCGCAGAAGCGCGGTGTGGCCATGGCTAGATGGCTTTGGATACAAGGGCAAGAAGATTCCCGTCTCTCCCAAGACGGCAAACTCGGGAAAGAAAATGGATTGGTGATTGTTGTAACAAAGCTTTTTGTTTTAGCGAATAGGCGTGTATTTTGTATTTTCCCCCTCGTGCTCTCAAGTCTTGAGACTCCGTATGTTTACGATCGTCAAGAATCAAATATCAGAATTTTATTGGGTGTCGCTATTTGTTTGGTGATCACGCTTTCTTCGACGCGTCTAATTGACGCGTTGTGCTAGCCGCTCGATACTTCTAACTCTCATATCGTGACTTCGACATGCCGTTCCGTGCACGCAACACTTTTTATTTGCGAGTATCGGCAACCGATGTTCTTCCCTTATACGTAAGTACATAAGATGGGTGTCCCATCAAATATGGATCTAAAATGTGCTTTATGAAGCTTTACCTCGATGAGAGGCATCTGGACTGGATGTCGGAAAGAACATTGAAGTCTGTGGTTTCCGACCTCAGACCGTTGTATGTGCTGTAATGCTCCAACCTCACCAAGCAAATTTAATTTAAATCCACCAGAATTGGACCGAAACTCGAAGCAGAGAAGTACGCGCATTACGGACCCGGAGGACCGACAAACGCGAAGAAAGGGACAGTCGAAGTCCACCGGGGAGGTTTGTCTGTAGAACTTCGTGTTCAAGAATTTGCCTGAATTAAAACTTTGGTATATTTGCTACAGAAAACTACCAGTTTGCGTATTTCCTCCGTAAAGCGGACACCCATACTGTCGTTCTCAAGGTAGCGCCTCGCCCCTGTGTACATGTGGTTCTCCGCATCATTGACGCGCCAAAATTACGCTGTACAGACGAGAGATTATGTCATGCTAAACAATCCTGCTCAGCCCACAATTCCGTCGAATGTGCCGCATGGGAAGCGTAAATACAGAGAAAGTCCCACTGAAGTCCAGGAGGACCGGCCTTCCGCGAAAGGTGCCAAACGCCCACGGCAGAAAAGGACGCTTTTAAAACAACAGCAATCGTCCGGAAAGAAGGGGAAAGAAAAAGCTACTGAAAGCAACGCAGACTCGGAAGAAGAGTTAGATGAGTCTCCTCTGTCCGACCTGGAGGGTGACTTTGGCAGCGACGAGCAGCCTAGTCGGGGCCCGCTGAGGAGATCGTCACGCAAGAAAACTCAGACAGTAAGCTATCAGGTCGATTCTGATGAGGACAGCAACGATAATCCCGGGGATACTGGGCGCGAGGAAGATGTGGACATGCAGGATGAAGAAGATAGCAATTCTCCAAGGATCAAGCAAGAGGAAACACCGGACCCCGTTGCAATCCTGCGCGATGCAGCAGCAACTCGCTCCGATTCTCTTTCAGGAAAAAAACCGGACATCGGCATTGACGATGACGAGGATGAGGAAAAAATGAAACCCAGTCTGCAACTCGCCTTCCGTGAGTTGAGCATGCACGACCGATGCCTGTGCGTTGTCGTTGAGCCGTGGCCTGCACCTCATCCTACCATCGAGGTCCGCACGAGTAGTGCTACTCGAGCAGCGTCGGCCACTCCTTCCGCTCGAGAACCTAGCAGGCTTCCGAGTAGATTTCCGAGCATCGCTCCTTCTCAATTTGCGTCTAGAGCAAACGAAAAAGAGCGCGGCGAAACGCCACTGCCTCTCTTCTTGCCGGACTTCGACGAGCGAGATCGCAGCGTAACACCCGCGCCTGTGCGCTTCTCGAGCGTCTTCTCGTCACTGAACACTATGGACGACGCGCAAGATACAATTGAAGACGATGATGGGTTCGGTATGCTTGCATTCAGTCAGGTGCTCAATAACGTGTCTGGAGACCGTGCGAGTGGGGCCGCTGAGGATGACGAGATTGACGGAAATGTCTTGTACGGAGATGCAGACGAGACGCGCAATATTATTCAGTGATGTTCCTTGTGCGCGCATATATACATGTACCTTGCGCACTCAGATACGAAGCTGGCCGCTCCAGATCAGTGGTCGGGAAACGACACGGACGGAGTTGCTGGGATGAACGCAAGTATTTTGTGCGGAGATGCTGATGAGATTGCGACTTCTTTCCAAGTATGACCGACGTGCTGTTGTATATTGTTAAATACTATAACCCATGTGCTCCCTAAATCCTTCCAATTTCCCTTAAAATCTCCATTTTTCGAGGTTCGCTTACTGCCCGAAAACCCTCAGTTGCCATCTCGAACGTCCCATGGCCACCCGAAAGCGCACGCAGCCTGTTATTGAAGTCTAGCATCTGGCTCAATGGCGCGACTGCATGTATCGCTCTTTTTATACTCGTGCCCATGTTGCCAGATCCCGACTCAGATAAAGCTGAGGGTGACATCCACTTCGGGGGGAGGTAGACACCATTCTCCGTAGAACGGGACGCCCTCATCTCCGTCGCTAGACCCACCAGTCTGGCCACTGAGGTCCGAGACCTCCCCGCCGTGCTCCGTCAAATCCTTGATGACCCGCCCAATATGCTCTTCACCGACGACGACCTTAAGACGTACGTATGGCTCCATGAGTGAACCTAGTCCCGCACGCTGAAGTGCGCGGCGCAAGATGACGCTTGCCGCACCCGCAAGCACAGCAGGAGACGCGTCAATAGGAGTGATAGAGAAGCTGCGCACATGGATCCGTGTGCGGGAGAGGGGAAGCGCGCTGTGCGGAGAGGAGAGGAGCGTGCTCGCGAAGCCCTGCGCGATATGTGCATACGGGTTCTGCGCATCCTGGGAACTGATGCTACCTTCGGTATTCGGCGCCCGGAGTGGCGGTCCCTTCTTAGTGAGAATGACGTTCTCGTCCCATAACGCGTCGCCTGCCTCTCCCTCTCGGAGTGCGCGTATGTCGAACGTCATGTGCACACCAACGCTCCGGCCATGCAGCTCTGTGTTCCAACGATCATCGACTCGCATCTCATCGACGTCTGGGAATGCCTCGCGGTACGTGACGCGTCGACGGCCAGCCTCGAAGGCGACACCCCACTCATCCCGCAAGCGGCCCTCGATGATCTCGAGGTGTAGCGCTCCGAGACCGTGCACGAGCAGCTGGCCGTCTACAACTTCGATGCGCGCAGACGGGTCTGTGCGCGCAAGAGCCAGAAGCGCGTCCTGAACCGGTTGCAGGTCCGAATTTGACTGTGGGATGATAGACGCAGACATGACAGCTGGCGGGGGTGTGATGTCGCGGAGCGGATCGGATGGAGCCTGGTTCTGCTGCTGGGTTTTCGCAGCACGGCTTGTGTGGGGCGAAGTGGAAGAGATTAGCGTGTCGCCAGTGCGTGTGTGCTTGAGTCCAAGGATGACACCGATAGAGCCAAAAGTGAGATTGTCGACTTCCTCGGGTCGAGAGGCGTGCAAAAGAAGCAATTTTGAGACTTTTTCCTTCTGGTTACGCGTTACATTCAGAAGAGTACTCTGCCTGGTGAGGGTGCCTGTAATCGAAATATAAGTATGATTAATTGATTGATTTTGAAATAAATTTATAGAAATCCTTACCTGAGTAGATCCTGACGAAAGTCATCCATCCTCTCCTTTTATCCCAAGATACTTTCCATGCTAGCATTTGCACGTCTCCAGAGCCTTCATGGGTGACAGCTCCTGGAATATCCAACGGACTAGCTAAGAGAAGTCCTGCATAGTCCAAGACAAGGTCCGTTCCAATATGCCTCATAGCAGATCCACATAGGACTGGCAGAACCTCATTCCGCAATGTTGCAGCGCGAAGTGCAGGTAATATATTCTGTGCTCTGACGGAGAGGTATGCTGACGGGTCGGCGGGGAGCCCGACCAGCGTCTCGAGAAGGTCATCTGAGAACGTTGAGAGATTCTCAAGAAGTGCCATGCGGGCAGGGATAAGTTCCTTCAAAAGCGGATGGTCTGGAGGGAAGAGCTTGCTCTGCTCGAGTTCCTCTAACTGCACGGGAAGCGGCGTTTGCGTAAATGCAGCTTCTCCGTCTCCGGTTCGCGGGTCTTGCTCATCCCATTTCCAGAGCTCCCAGCGAACAAGGTCAACAATTCCTTGAATTCCCGGCTCTGCGGATGTGTAGGCCTGTGGATCGAAAGACGCGACAGGAAGCATGATTGCCATAGGTTTAGCATGAAGACGGTAATTTAGAAGTGAGCGCATCGATGCAAGGAAGGATGCACCAGTGCGATCCATCTTGTTCAGAAAGAGAATGCGTGAAGGCACACCATACCTGACCGAAGGAACCGTTCGTGAAGCGTTGAGTAATAATAAAAAAGTAGACTAGAGATGGACTTCACCTACCTGTCAAGCTGGCGCCAAACTCCCTGCGTCTGGCTCTCCACGCCCTCAACAGCATCTATGAGAACAACCGCGCCATCGACGACGCGGCTCGCGCTTTCAACTTCCATGCCGAAGTCCGCATGTCCGGGGGTGTCGACGAGGTTGAATGACCATTTCTCCCACGAGACGGGGATACTCGCGGACTGGATTGTGATACCGCGCTCCCGTTCAGCAGGAAGGAAGTCTGTTGTCGTAGATCCCGTGTCGACAGTCCCCGGAGAGGAGAGGTAGCCGGAACGCGAGAGAATAGACTCTGTGAGGGTTGTCTTGCCAGAGTCTGGTGCTGAGTTAGCCCCGTACCTGTCGAAGAAAATAACATGATGTCCCACCAATGTGTGCTACTACAGCAATGTTGCGTATCTTTTCAGCTTCATTTTTTGTATTACTTTTTGCGGGCGTTGACGCGAGTCTCCTGGTTTGGCTACACGCCGATGCTCGGTAGACAATTGCGCGAAAGAAACTCTGAGAGGACAATAGCGTGCGCCTGCACGCGCTAGGCTGCCATAGCATGGCAGAACAATGGCGCTCAAAGTAACTAGCAAGTCGTGAAAAGCATACAATGGATGAACAGAAGCATGAAGTGACAGTGTTCAATTGATATTATTTGCAGTGTCCCACCATGCCGCCCTTTACATATTACTACCCGGCGCTCTTAACCTCCAGGAGATGAATTCTGACGACGGACACAGCGACTCGGACTTCAACGCTGACTTCGATGAGCGTCTCGAACGACGCGAAGCTCGCCTCAAAGAAAACGGCCCGCTCGACATGCGTCCCATTGGCCCGTCTCAGCCTCATGGCACGATTCCGAACACACCTTGCGCGGTCTCTGTAATTTCTTTTCTTCTTGGCGGGGTGTTCTTCTTCTCTGTTTTGCTCTTCTTTTCAAAGCTGGGTGGCCTGGCACAAACTGTGCAAGAAGGATGGTGGTGGGCAACATCCCAGCTCGGCTTCTTTCTCGCAGCGTGGAGTGCATTCCACTGGGCCGAGTTCGCCGTTACCGCGGGGTGGAACAGGGAAAAGTGTAGTATTGATTGTCAGTTCTTCGTTCACCGCGTGTTGCTCAATAGTCGTGCTCAAGTTTCCTATTCTAATCCAAAGCATTCCTCCTCGACAACGGGATGCTCTACCATATTGCGCATGGAACGGCACTAACGGAGTATTTTTTGGGCCTGTACTTCCGACCTGCATGGAAAGCTTTCCCATTCGTCTCGATAGTTGGTGCGTGCAACACTCCAGCACAGACCCGCAATAATCTCATGATATTCACCGACACGACTTCTATAGGCATTATCGTGACTTTGATCGGCCAGGCACTCCGTTCATGCGCGATGATTCACGCGTCAACAAACTTCTCGCACATAGTCGCGGTTAAAAAGGCTGAGCGCCACGAACTCGTGACGGACGGAGTGTATGGGTACGTTTGTCTTTTCACAAACACAGATGGCAAACGCTAATGCGTGACCCACGCGTGCAGGTGGTTCCGCCATCCATCGTATACAGGCTTTTATTACTGGGCACTCGGCACGCAGCTCGTGTTGCAGAATCCCGTATCCTTCATCATGTACAGCGCACTGCTCTGGCGGTTCTTCTCAATTCGGATTCGATGTGAGTTTTCTGGCGCTTCGGCCGTTTGGGTATCACTGAATTTGATAAACAGCGGAGGAGGCGGCGCTCATTCGATTCTTTGGCGAGGATTATGTGCAGTATAAGAAAAAGGTGGGGACGAAGATTCCCTTTGTCCCATAATTGTTTCTAGTTGGGTCTTGTCGAATAATCTTGCATATCACTCGGAGAACAGAGTATAGTCAACATAGCATACGCCTAAAGAATGCATGAAAGAAGCAATGTGAAATAAAAATGACATGCATTAATCCGTCTCAATAGTCCCCCGCTCCGACACGTAGATGCCGTCAAGGAACTTTCGGATATCCTTGTTGCGCACACGACAGATCCCCTGGATAGAGGCAGCTGTGGGAAGAGTCAGAAAAACACAAGAGAACAGACCTGATGAACCACGCATACCAGATTGAGAGACATTCTGGATGTCAGTACCCTCGAGGATGAGCTCATCCTTCTGATTTTTTGATTCGGCAATCGTAACACCCTCGAGCATTTGGATGTGACGGACAGCCTGGCGCAATCAAGGAGAGATTAACTAGACGCTCACGCATAAAACGAATGCACTCGCACCTTTTCGCCCAAGAAGTTACGGATCTCAAGAGACGAACCACCCTCTTGGATAATACAGTTAATCGGAAAATGGGCGTAGACAGTGCGCATCTTGTACTGGAAGCCCTTGGTCACACCGATGACCAGGTTGTTGATGAGAGAACGGATGGTGCGGAGGCAAGCGTTGTGCTTCCTGGCGCCTTGCCAGACAGCGAGAGTGACTTTGCCAGACTTGCTCTGGATGAGCTGTATATCCATCTGAACATGCCTAACATTCTTCTTCAGGGTGCCGCGGGGCCCGGTAACGGTGATTAGGCGAGACTTGACCTCGACGGTGACACCCTCGGGGACGTCGAGCTCTTCGGTCTGAATGACGTCTCTCATCTGTGAAGCGGACGGTCAATCCATTGCGAGCGAACACAGAAAGACCAGGTTTTCGAGCATGTGTCGACAGCAGCAACACTCTCGGAACGTCCAAGCATGCTGGAGAATGGCAATACTCACTGTTAGTCTTGCGGCGGCTGCTTGAGGATGGCGGAGGCGGCGACAGTGAGCTCAACTTTGTCTATGTTACACCGACCGGCTGCTCGTAACAGGTCGTCCTTTCGATTCGCGTGGTGGCAAGCTTAATTTTTGCGCGTGAGAGCTACGTGCCGAGATGCCGGCGGAGCCTGAAAAGGGAATGTTGAGACCTGTCACGGCCTTCACAGCTCCACGTCTTGTCCTTGAACCACCACCATCTCATCCCACCCCATCCGTCGTCCCCTCCGTTCCGTGTGATCGTCTATCTCAGTGACTGTAAAACGAGATCGAACGATTTGTTGTTGCGCGAGTCAGATTCAGTCCGCCTTGCTCTCTGTCCGTTTCTTCCGACCTTGGGTAGTTTTCGTAGGCAGTCGTCTGCCATTTTGAGTCCTCTGTGTTCTGCCACCCTTGATACTCCGTTGAGTGCCCGTCAGCCACTAGCATGTCGGTCTATCAGCATCCTGCCCCGCAAGGGTACGCGCACACTTATCCTCAGCCGCCACACACCTACCTACAGCATGTGTCGCCACCTATGCCATCGTATGGCTATCCGCAGCCGTCATTTCCCATTCAGTTTTCAGACCCGAGCAGCTTTCGGAGAGACTACGCTGCCCGTTTGTCCGAGCTCACTCTTAATTCTCGCCCCATTATACAGAACCTTTCCATGATGGCCCAGAACTACACGCGCTATGCTGATATCGTCGCCGAATGCTTGCAAGCTCACATCCGCAGGGTGAGTGTCTTTTCTATACCCCCTTTATATCCTCCTCTCCATTCGTTTTTTCTCGTAAAACAACATGCTATTATTTTCATATCCTCGAGCAAATGCGGTTGAGAGTATGACAAGCTGCTTCTGGGTCCTTGATGCTGGTGCGCAACTACGTATGATACGTATGCGATGTAACTAGTAGATAGGGTTTTTCCGTTGTAGTTTAAGAAAAGATGAGCACCCAAAGGTCTTTGTTTAGACCACTTGCGGTGCATCAGACACCAGGACGTGTGCTTAAACATGCGTTCTGTCTGACTTGTTCTTTTGCTGCTGCAAAGTGCGGTCCTTCAGTTTGATTTCACTGCTTGCCCTCTGACCTGGTCTTCGTCGTGGAAATGGGAAAGTTTGCTGACTAATTCGTACGCGCTTGTTTCGGATTTCCCCTTTGTCTAGGTCCCTGCTTGGATGAAGTTGCCAGCTTTCTATGTACTCGACGCGATCTCAAAGAATGTCTATGATCCTTACGCTTTGAAGTTTTCTGCTTTTGTCGTTCCGCTTTTCCTTGAAACGTATGGACAGGCCGACCCTTCCACTCGTAGCAAGATGGAAGAGATGCTCGTCACGTGGCGCACGGGTGCCCCTTCAGGAAGAGAACTATTTGGCGTGGCGCCTCAGGTTTCGCTCGAACGTCAAGTATGGGGAGCTGATTCTTCCTCTACTATTGAAAATGTAGGTAACGTCACGGCTTCTTTTATTTTATTTTATCGTTTACCGTTATTAATGTACTATGTCATTCAGCCGTCTCGCCGTCAAGGCCACACCGCGCCGTTAACAAAGTCGCAAGTCCTAGCTGAACTGGATGTTACCTTGGCTCTGAAAGAACAGGCTACCAATATCAATCCTTACGATGCTGCGTCAAAGAATCATGTCAATGTATTACACCAGGTTCGTGGGCTGTGCTTCATGTACTCGAGGACTAGACTTATATGTCTACATTTAATTCAGCTCCGTCGGATGGTGGAACTTGGCGTTTCTCAGGAAGAACTTCAGCAAATTCTTGTGCAACTCCGCGCAATGGGCCGTGAGACTGCCTCAGCTCCTCCGCCTCCTCCGCCTCCGCCCCAGCCTTTAGTTCCGTCTCCATCTATATACAATGGAACGTCTCCTGTCCTTCCAACTGCCCACTATGGTCAGCCTTCAGCTCTTCAAGCGCCCTTGAATGTATATCCAGGTGGCAGCCTAGTAAATTCGCAAGCTAGTTCCTCAGCAACACTCGTGCCCAACTCAGTGTCAAATATCTCGAATCTTTTTCAATCTCTCGTAAAGGCAGGGCTTGTGAGTGCTGGTAATACGCCCTTGGGCGCCGGTTTGAGTGCGGAGACCCCACCACCTGCTCCTGAGACGCCTGACATGATGAAGGCGAAAGTGGAAAGGAAGTTAGAGGACGAGCAAGTTGAAGCGCAAAGAAAATATGCTCGAAGTGTCCTGGGAATTAAAATTCGGTTAACGACAGCGGATATCGCGAGGTGATCAATGATTTATATACATCTAATCGAGAATCTCTCTAACTTGTTTACTCACTTCGTCAGGCAACGTCCTCAGAACATAGCTTCTCTCTATGAGCGGCTACCGATACAATGCAAACAATGTGCATTGCGTTTCCCTGGTGGACCGGTAGGGAGGAAGAAAATGCAGGACCATCTCGATATGCACTTCCGTCAGAACAAGCGTGCTAAAGAAACTATTGGTCGTGGTCATAGCAGGAGCTGGTTTATCAGCGTTGATGTAAGCCTACCACTCTTATATTTTGATACCAAAAGCTCAACTAATGATTTTTGGGTAACAAGGACTGGATATCCGAACCGCTCTACGATGTGAAGGGTAAAGGGCGGGAGACGTCGAACGGAAACAAAGCTGGGGACACTGCCATGAAGGAGGCCGCAGAGCGCGAGGCTGCGCTTCGTGCATCTGTTGTTATGGTCCCGCCTGGCGACGAGGCGAAGAGCATCAATTGTCCTGTATGTAAGGAAAGCTTGAAGAGCGAATTTCGAGAGGATGACGAAGAGTGGGTGTGGCACAACGCCGTGCGAGTCAAGGATAAGGTATGTCGGCTGTGCGTTATGAATGATTGGGACACTTACAGAGCTTTGTAGATATTCCATGCAACGTGTCATGCTGAGATGGTCGCTTCTGCTAAGCTCCGCGCTGATGGCGCTGCATTGTCAAGTCGGTCTGGAACGCCTGAGCACGCAGTACCCGGAACTCCAAGCAAGAAAGCACTGAAGATGAAGGCAAAGTCTCCCTCTCCTGTGCAAGTGCTTGCAGCAGCAGCCTCCGCCGCAATGGTCACTGGAACGAAAAGAAAAGCTGAGGACGAAGTACCCGAAGGAGAAAGCGTGCGGAGAGGGGATGGCGTGGAGGGGACTCCGCCATTGAAGAAGGTCGCAATGCCTGCAGCGTAGACGTTTTCCTCTGTCGGCTTCGCCTTTGAAGGTGTACATCACCCCATTCTAATATTTGTTTTTAATCTTAAAGGATAGTCTCGGGAGGTATACACTAGGCATACACACTAGGCATGACATCACTAGCATTTGTATTCCATAACCTGCAATAGCATCGTATTTTTTTTCCCCCTAGATTACTTTTTAGATGGTCTGAAAGAATTTAGAAAAAAATCGTCTATCAGCTCTTGTGCAGCCTCAACCGTTCCTCGTATGCGCGCCAGCCTTCTTTGCGATAACGTTCGGCCAGAGCCTGTGCCGTTATGATGTCTACTGCATCGCTTTTCCCATAGATACCGCGTCCAACGATAATGACATCGCACCCTGCTTCAAGCACGACCTCGCGGGGTGTCTTGTACTGCTGGCCAAGCGCATCGCCCTTGGCCTCCAGCCCGACACCGGGCGTGAGGACCACGAAGTCCTCCTCGCCGTCCACGGTCTCCCCCGGGTACAGCCCGACGCCCTCCATGCGCCGTTGCGCAATGAAGCCGAAGACAAAGTCGCGGCGAGCGCGTGCGATGCGCACGGCATCATCCGTGTATGCGCCACGTGCAAGCGCGCCTTGGGTGCTCATCTCGGCGAGGAGAAGGAGCCCACGGTTTAGCGGGAGACCGACGACGGCGAGCCCTGAGACGACAGACGGACCGGGTACGGGGTGGGCGTTGGTGATATGTGACCAGGCGGCGATGCGATGTACACCGCTGGAGTATTGCAATGATACCGTGTTCCCTGATTGAAAAACGGGTAAGCTTTTTCAAAATGAGCGATGGAGATGGCTGTATGCACATACCGATGTCAGCAAACTTTCGATCCTCAAATATTAAGAATTCATGCTTCACGCTAAGCTCTTTCAGCTGCTTGATGAGATCTTCGTCGAAGTCCTCGAGGATGTCTATATGGGTCTGAGATGGCAAGACGTCGGGTGCATATGGCGGACAAGTTAGAACATTAGTCTAACACCGCAAGAGCAAGGAGCGAGGAGCAAGTGCCTTGATGAGCGATGCGAATGGACCGACGATGTCCACGACAGCAAGAAAGCTAGCCTTCTTCGAGACGTCGACGCTGACGCATAGATTCGACTTTTTGCGCTCCATAGTCTCGAGGAGAGCTTTGGCAGCGGGGTTTGCGTGACGCGCTGCACGCTCACCGTAGGTGAGCCCGACCACTGGAGGCATCACAGACCTCAGGAAAGAGCAGCAAAGATGTTGAGCAGTCTCGTAGATAATGCAGCGACGGGAGTGGAAAGGCAAGAGGACGAACGATAATGATCGACGCGCTGTACGTAAACAAAAAATTAAAGTTGCGCATTCACCCAGATCGCGTCGCGGCCGTCTATAGCGTCCTTCTCTACGCCGCCATGTCTTCTACGCAAGACCGCGTCACAAACAGCGATGAAGTAGATTCGGAGGAGCCTCAAGCTAAGCGGCTCAAGCTTGACGTTCCCGACGCTCAGAACGTTCTGCCAGAGCAAATTTCTTCTGAGCAATCGATGGACGTCGAACAAACTCCGGAAGCTGCGACGGAGACGGCGCTGGACCAGGCTGCAGAACCTGCTAAAATCACATCATTTGAGACTTTGCTCCCCCCAAGCCGAGTGCTCCTCGGCACTCCGCCTGCGTCGCATGCGCAAGAGACGTCTGCTGGTCACACCCTCGAGTTCGACGTCGGCATCTCCGAGTACATCTCAAAAGACCTGCCTTCAATTCATGCCATCATAAAACAGCGGTGAGTACAAGATCAAACGACTATATACACCTGTAACTGCTTAGGATGCGCCGCAGATTCACTGACTTTCTTGTTCATGAAGTCAACTTGGACGGGGAGGTCATCCATGTCACGTCGCTCGAAATGCCTCAGTCTGAGGTGACGAAGCAGGCCGAAGTTATTCCGGAGGAGGCGAATACTACTTTGGAAGCTGTTAATCCAGATCTGACTCTTGTTCCGAAAACAGAGGAACCTTCAGTTTCCTCCACCGTTGGAACATCTGAGACGGAAGAAAAGACGGAAGAAAAGGTGGAGGATGCACGAAAGGAAGACGAT
The DNA here is from genome assembly GCA_021029095.1 of Phellopilus nigrolimitatus. Lineage (NCBI taxonomy): Eukaryota > Fungi > Basidiomycota > Agaricomycetes > Hymenochaetales > Hymenochaetaceae > Phellopilus > Phellopilus nigrolimitatus. The sequence continues at coordinate 135,940 of JAJOHG010000003.1, read as the reverse complement.
TCGGAGACGTGGCCAGAGCGCTTTGATACGGCTCTTAGCCAGTACCTATCCGAGCCTCGCATTGCTCAGCTGAAGCAAATGTACCTTGAGGGCCCGGAGCCGCCCTTCGTCAGCGACAGCGGATGGGGTAGCCGTCAGGCTAAACCTGAATCTGCTGAAGCTGGTCCCTCTCAGGCAAATGTCCCTGAAGAGAAAATCGAAGCAGAGTCTTTATCAAAAAATGACAGAGGGAAACGAGGAAAAAGGGGAAGGGACCGCGGTGGAAGGGGACGCGGAGGAGCACGTAGAGGTGATAGAAACAAGCCTGTGGATCCGCGGAAGGTCATTTCTGACGTATGTGCTTGTCGGTTCATTCACGCTACTATTCTGATATCAGTGCCTCATTCGCAGCCCATGGAATCAAAAACTGCTAGGACAGGCCTCCATAAAATTATTCGCGAGCTTTTTGGCGGGAAGCTAGAGAGCGAGACAGACACAAAAGCTAATGCAGACGATGACGGAACGGTTGTCATCAAATGGGGGAAGCGCGGTCAAGGCCGCGATGCAGGACGTGGTGGACGTGGTGAGTACTAACTTATATGCGTACGAGGACACGATTATATGTGTAAATTCAGGTAACAAAGACGACAAACCACGCGGCACATATCCTCCCTTCATTCACTTCACCCTCCAGAAAACAAATCGCGATACGCAGGATGCGCTTGGGCATCTCTCTCGGATTTTGCATTGCAGCAACAAAGACATCACGGTTGCGGGCACAAAGGACAAGCGCGGTGTGACCGTCCAGCGCGTCGCGCTGCGGCGCGGCAATAAGACGGTTGAAGATGTATGGAAGATGGCGAATGGCCAGAATGGGCGCAAAACGCTTGAAGAAGCGCTCACGCAACGTGGCGAGCGCGGCGTGCGCATCTCAGACTTGAAGTACAGGAAAGCCGGGTTGGACCTCGGTATGCTGAAAGGGAACGTTTTCGTTATTACTCTCCGGTGAGTCCACATGCTCAATCAACCGGGCTGTTCTGATTTCTGTGACAGAAATGTGCAAGTCGAGCCTTTGGACACGATTGACAGGGCAATGGAATTTTTAAAACACAAGGGCTTCATCAACTACTATGGTATAATTGTATTTCCTCATCTTCCTGTGCCGTGGAGTATCAATGACAATTTTGCAGGCATGCAACGTTTCGGAACGGCTTCCATTCCAACACATTCCATTGGTCTTGCATTCCTCCAGTCAGATTGGCAAAAAGCCGCGTCCCTCATTCTCCAGCACAGACCCGGTGAGCATCCGGATGTTGTTGCGGCGCGGGATGCTTGGTTAGTCGAGAAGGATCTGGACAAGGCTCTGCAACTTCTACCCCGCCGGGTAGTCGCAGAACGGTGTATTTTGGAAAGCTACAAGAAAATGAAAGGTGATACGAGGAATGCGATGGGTGCACTGTCCACTGTAAGGAGATTCCAACATTCACGAAAGAAGGACTGAAAAGACCCCCATTTCGAAGATTCCTCGGACTCTTCGATTGATGTACGTGCATGCATATCAATCATATGTCTGGAACGCAATCGTGTCGGAGCGCGTTAGGGTACATGGAGCAGACAAGCCTGTGGCCGGGGACCTCGTTTATGAAAAGGAAGGCGAAGGCGGAAGAGTAATTGAAGATGGCAAAGATGAGGACGAAGAAATGCCTGATGCAGAAGAGGAAGGTAAAAAACCATTCGTCCTTGTCCGATGTCTCTTCTGATTAATTCAGATAACCCAGGTCAGTCATCTAAGAGGATGAAGCGAACGTGGGTGGCGCCGCGTGTAAAAATTCTGAACGAAGAAGACGTCGACAAGTACACTATCTTCGACGTTCTCATACCTCTGCCTGGAAAGGATGTCGCATATCCTGGTGGCGCATTAGGCGAGCGGTACCGGAAGTTCTTGAAGCTGGACGGACTGGACCCGGACAACCTCAGCAGCAAGCATAAGTAAGATAGTGCTCTATTTCTGGACGCTAACTCTGCGTCCTGACTTTTATTTCCCTTTCCCTTGCAGGGATTATAACCTGAGCGGGTCGTACAGGAAGATCATCCATCAACCCAAGGAGCTCTCGTGGTCCGTATTGCGGTACACTGATCCCGATGTGTCGCTCGCGCAGACGGACGAGGACAAGCTTCTCGGTTTCGAACCTCCCGTCGTCGATGAAAATGGCAAGTTTGTTGCTCTGCAGGTGGAGCTGCAGCTTGGTACGGCGGCGTACGCGACGATGGCGCTGCGGGAGGTCACCAAGACGGAGACCAGCTCACATTACCAGACGAGCCTCACGCAGTCGTCGTCAGATCAAGCGTTCCGGGGCACTGTCGGGAAAATCACGGACGAGATGGAGATGTAACGCTTCCTCTTTCCGAAACACTACGATTACTCCGGAGCCGAAAGCTTGTTTATTCCTAGTTATATTGTAGCTATGAAGCGTTTAAACGAGATGGAATCAATGGTATTCATGGGCGTTCACTCGCGAGCAGATGAATGCTGTGTGAAACCTGAGCGCGAAACACAGATTTGGAGGAGAGCGTGGGGAGAGTGCTGAGAATGTCATCGCCGCCATTGGGCTTGACGTCCCCGGCCTGCGAATGAACACGTATGCACTGCTCCTAATCCCACACAACCATCCGCTGTCCGAGCTATTTAATCCTAAGTCTCATTTCCGTCCAAGAGCTGGCTCTTGTTGCTACAAATCGTTGACCGCTCATTCTCACTGATACACCATGGCGAAGGTTGAGACTATCGTGTTTCTCTCGCTAGTTCTCGATCTCTTTGGTGCGTGCAAAGCACGCCTCAGTCGCGACGTCCCGGACTGAACAAGCCGAACAGCATTCACTATCCCATTGCCTCTATTTCCGCGCATAATCGAATGGTACACTAAGGTGAGTACAGATGCAGCACAGTTGGTGTTCTGCTTTTTTTGGAAGCTTAACTCTGGCTGCAGCGCGAGTCGTCGGACCCGAGCGGCTTTCTTTCACGCACCCTTACTCTGGTCTCCGGTATACGAGGGCTCTTCTACAGTCCAGCGCAGAACTCTAAGAAATGGGACATCGTATTGCTAGGTGCGTTGTACCTCAATTGCTTTCGCTTGTTGACTTCACGGCCTTACACGACCCGCTATAGGTGGCCTTATGGGTTCGGTCTTCTCGTAAATACTCTTGTGGTTCACGATACCTGCTCGAGCGTCTCACGTATTTCTGATCCGACTAGCACTCTACAGTTCCTTGTGTCACCGCATATAGGCTCGCTCTCCGATAAATATGGACGGAAAAGGGTCTTGCTCTTGACTATGGTAGGGAATATCCTGAGCGCGCTAGTGTACGTCATCTACTTTATTTTCCAATATTCCGTAGTGCTTGCTCATGAAATATGGAAATAGCTGGATCATGTCGTCTTCATTCGCGTCGTACACGCTTTCCAGAGCCATCGGCGGGCTGAGTGAAGGAAACGTCCAACTTGCGGTGTAAGTCAGAACTCTTCGATCTTTCCCAAATGCTGCTGATCATTTTTCTTCAGTGCCATAATATCTGATATCACAACACCGGCTAACCGCGGCAAAGCTCTGGCTCACGTTGGAATCGCTTTCGCAATTTGCTTCATCATCGGGCCTCCCATCGGAGCTTATTTCGCTTCTCGCCCAGTCCCTTCCGCTCTGACTGCAGGAGGCTTCGAACTAAACATTTACGCCGTACCGGCCATCCTGACACTCGTTCTGCTTAGCGTCGAGACATTGTTCTTGGCCCTCGCTCTCCCGGAGACGCGTGGTACCGTCGTGAAGCCCGCGTCCGATACAGCCGCGGACGGAAAAGCGAACGGGGAGACGAACGGACGTACCAATGGATCTGCACAGAACGAACATGCGAAGTTGACTCGGGAAGAGGACGTGCAAAGGCGCGTTAGTATTCTCGAGACTCTAAAGCAAAATCATTTCCTCTTCCTCGGGTTGTTCTCTGGCGTGGAGTTCACACTGACTTTCCTCACATTTGATCGTACGTCCTACCCTCCCCATTTACGACCAAAAACACATTATCTGATCCTCCCCTCCAGTGTTTGATTGGAATAACAAGCAAAATGGCTATCTCATTGGCTCCATCGGTATTATTAGTGCTCTCTTACAAGGAGGTTACGTCCGTCGGTCAATGTCCAAGCTCGGCGAAGGTGTCATGGCCCAACGTGGCGTGACCAGCTGCGCACTCGGTCTCGTCTTCCTCGCCCTCCTCCCGCAGTTCGTCTCGACCCATGTGACAATAGCCGTGAGGCTCCTTCAGGCCGCAGCAGTATGCCTTGCGTTCACTTCCGCGACAGTCGTGAACGCGCTGACCGCGTACGCGTCGCTGCAATGTGACGAGCCCGTCGATGCGGACACAGGCAAGCCACGTGCGGCGCACCCGCAGCTTGCGAAGGGCAAGGCACTCGGCAAGTTCAGGTCCTCTGGCCAGCTTGGCCGCGCTATCGGGCCTCTGCTAGGTATGTCTAGAATATTTGTAGTTCCATTCATTGTGCCTGATTTCAAACCGATTGGCAGCATGTGCGTCGTACTGGACGGTGGGTCCTTCATTAACGTATAGTATCGCCGCCGTAGCGATGTTCGTACTCTCTTTGAGGATGAAACCCATTGCTACAAAGGCGAAAACTATTTGAAAAAATTTTACGGACAGAACATATTTATTGAGTTTATGTACGTATCATGTTCTGACTTCCAAATCATACTATGTACAAAATCAAACTCCGGATGGCTTGCAAAACGGTTTCATAATGATGAACAATTGTTATTGAATTCTATTCTTGTCTCATGAGTGTTGCAAGAGTACTACATGAAACTTTATAATGAACAATATCGAAGTAAAACTGATATGCCCTCAACAGACGTCAGAAATAATGCAGCCAGAATGTCTTTGCTATAAGTAAGACTGGAATTATGCGCGAGAGGTAAGCTGGGGGACAGGGCTCCCGGGAAAGGAAGAGTACAGTAGAAGAAAAGGAAAAAGAATGGATGGTTGCTTGATCCAGAAACGTTAGTGTCTAGATCTCCCAGCCCCAAGCTTTTGTACATGTCGCGAGACATCACTCACAGCCACAACCACATATGAAAGCTAAGATAATAAAAGATGAAATAAATCTTCACCGTGGCTCCCACAGATCCCAAGTACTCTCCATAGGACGCGTACGACGAGCCGCTGCACTAGCGTCACTCGCCGGGGACGCGTATGGAGGTGGCGCGAGCGGAGGTACGCCTCCCGAAGAGGCGCCAGGGGTGGGAGGCCTTGAAAAAACCTGCGCGGAACCCTCACCAGGCTGCAAGCTCGACGACGCGCCATAAACATTAGCTTCTTCGAGATCGCTAACATAGCCGCCCTTGTCTGGAGGATATTGGGTTCTGCCAGGTAGCGAAGCTACGGACGCCGAACGCGCAGGACTTGGGCGGCGAGAGCCAAGCTCAGGGATAGCAATGGCGCTCGGGGTGAAAATGGCGGGAAGGAAAAAGAGGTATCCACGGTTCTGCCGGTCACGTCGGGAGGTGCGCCCACGCGAACGCTCACGACCGTTTGTAAGGGTGGTGATCATGCGATTGCTATAACGTGAAAGTGTACCGACGATACCAGTGCGGCGTTCGTAAGAAGCTTCAGAAGAACTAGGAGATGGCGGTCTGACGCCGAATGAAATGGGAAGCATGGGTACAGCTTCTCCATCAATGGTAGGGGAAGGCGGACACGAAGATGCAGTAGAGGGCGGATATGAATTGGTCGATACTCCTCGTGAAGTAAGGGTGAAGAGACCTAAATCCATGTGCCATCGACCGTTGCGTTGATATGTACGGGGCAATAGAACATAGTCGCCCAATCTACCAGCACCTTCCGATCTCTTGCTCTTCTTCTTCCAAAACAAGTTGATCAAGCCTGCGACAAGTAGGAACAAGCCGATCCACATGAGGCCCTTGCCCCATTTGCCTAAAAATCCGATGAAAGCAGCATCATCTGCGTGCCAGCTGCTGCCGTAGAAGTGCGAGAAGAACGAGTGCGGAGCCTCCCCCGGTTTGGCGTTTTTGCCATACAGCGCCTTCGGCAGAATACGCACTTCTCCACCAGGCATCTCCAACGTCGGAACGTGTGAAGACGTCCAGATTCCATACTGCGCAGACAAAAACATGGGGCCAGTCGAGAACATAACCGTTGGATAGTTAAGCACCCAAGAATGATCGAATGTGACTAAGTTGTGAATTGTCTGGGCCATGAATGGGTGTCCTTTCTCAGAGAACATGAGATCATTAGAGACGCCGACGGGTATCGTTTTTGGAAGGATGACAGGATGCACCAAGAGTCGGTCCAATCTGCGACGGCAACCAACGTCCAGGTCAAGGTATACACCGCCAAAATGGTAAAGCACGAAGTAGCGTATAGCGTCGGCGCGCTGGATCGGGTACGTGTATGCATCGAAAGTGCCCAGGAACCAATTATACTCTTTAGCAATGAACTCGCGTGAATCGGCATCAGTCCATAGCCTGTATTCGCTGTTAAAAAAAGGGCATGGTCAGCATGCTAACTCACGCGCCGTGAGAAAACGGTTGGGGAAAGAAGCAGCGAAACTGGAACATAACGCCAGACGCGTCTAATTGCAAGTTGCGATGCGCAAACCCCGACAGACACATCAAACGACCGCAGAACGTCGTAAGGAGGACGACAGACTCACTAATCGGGCATCATATCTCTGCACTCCTGCGAGACACTCTTCCAACGGTCAGGCAGAGTTTCTGACTTCCATGTCTGGTGTATGATACGAGGAATACGCTCGAACTCCCCGAGGGCTGTCGCGTTCCAGGTCGCGTCACCATCAACGGGACCAACCTCTACTTCTGTGAGATAGGCAGCGGTGTCTATGGAAAGATAGATGGATATGGAGGAGAGGACAACGACAGTGCCGAGGAGAAAGAGGGCGAGGATGGCAAGAATAATTTGGAGGGGGCGACGACGACTAGCCATGATGGAGGGAAGGAGGGAGAGGGTATGAGACGGACGAGACTCCCCAAAGAGACAGGGAGCGTCGCAAGGAAGAAGTGGGAAGGCCCAAATGATTTGCTTACCCAAAGCGCAGTTGCAAACCAGACGGCAGAAATAAATAACACTTCCCACCCATCACCGTACCTAATCTATTTCCTTTTCTGGATAAAGCGTGACACCATACGGCCCCCGGTCACTCCGACACGCCCCCTTTCAGCTCCTTTTTGTCCAAGCTTTTGCCTATGTGCAATGGGGCAATGAACAGACTAGTTATCAAATGCTGCTGAACTTGTAATCATAGCTCCGCAAATTTGTAGTGCTGTCTAAAGTCGTCAGATGGGCACATCACCAGCCGAAGCAACTCGTGCCTGTCGGTCGCATTGGCATCTGGAACACTAGTTCAACTTGCGGAGCGAGCTGTGCTAGCGAGTTCTGAATTGCATCGTCCTCGTACACCTTCCCCACTAATCTCAGTGTCTCCAGTGATGACAGCCAATCGGCCCGTGACCAATGTTGACCGCTCCTGCCCCGCGCGTGGTATTTTTGAGTAAAAAAATCAGACATGCGCGACGATCCATCGACCACGGCCCTCATCTCATCAGAGGAGGCCGAGCGAGGTAATCGTCGTCTGTTGCACAGGTAGATAAGAATCTCGCTCGCTTCCCATTCTGCTCCGGCTTTATGCGAAGAGGCGGTTGCGTATATGGATGCAGCCGTGCCAGGGTTATTTGATGACGTGAACAAAGACGGAGAAATTCGCCGTAGGAGGTCGGTTAAGAGTATCCCGAAATGCTCTAGGACTTGATTGTGAAGGTCGTCCAATAAATGCTGTGGTGGAGGATCCATGGATGCCGAGAAATCATCGTCGACCTCCATCCCATCCTCATCCATCCCAGTCTGAATGGGTTTCAGGTTCGCCTCTTCATTCAACGCTTCTCGAACGCGTTTGTGACGAAATATTTCCCTATAATCGGTGAATAGGCTCAGGTTGGGATAGACATCTCCGAAAATTGATCTCGCCAGAGATTTGCTAGACCATCGAATGAAATCCTTTGGATTTAATGTGTGTAGACCTATACGAACACGTCAACGTTGTCCTGACATGAAACTATGTCGTAGACACGCATACCTTGAGACTCAGCTGAATTGCAAAAGTTGTTATCCTGACTTATAGCGAGAACATTTTGTGCTTTCTCTTCTCGCAGGTATAGGCAGTAATCGACGATGAGATCGTCGTTTGACGTTCCCTAGATAGATCGTCTAGTTCTGCGACTTTTCAAAATCAAAAGAGCCAAGGCTCACTGGGTCCCTCCTTTTCCACGATCCCGATTGTTGTAGCGTCTCTTGGAAAGCCTGTCCCTTGACATGTTTGTGCTCTTTCAGCTTTGAGAGGATCCATGTAGACGCCCGCCTCGCTGCCCACCACAGGTCGCGACTTTCGTCATTTTTCTGACTGGTCCACTCCTTTGAGATGTGCCTGACGAAGATTTGACACAAGTGACAAAAGGCTCACTAGTCCAGCTCTTGCACAACAACTCCGGGGATGACGATAAAAATAGGCTCTCCTGCTCTTCGTACGTCTTCTGCAAATTGTTGAATAACCTCGATGTATCTAAGTAGCACATTTGTGTCCAAAACTATGCTGATAGGTTGGTACGAGCTGTTAGAACTATTTGGCGCCTACTCACAAAATGTATAATCAGTATTATCTCCCATAGTTTTAACAGATCCTCCACGTACCTGATAGTCTACATCCATACTATTCGCGACTTCATCGATCAACCTCAACGCAGGATCGGACCATCCTAAGGACGTGTACTGAGCCGCAGTTAATGCGGACGAGCTTGTCCGCCGTCTCTGGAGTACACGAGTTATGGATTTTTGACGAACTTGAGGAAGCACTTCGGGAGGGATTTTGCGGAGCCCATCGTGATTGACTGAGCATATCTCTATATTTATTAGAAGTAAAGGTCAGACCAAGGTGGGATGCAAATGAATCGTGAGTTCAGCACGCGTCAGGATTTGACCGATCGTATCGTGACGGGTTGTTTGTTTCGGAAGGCCTTGACAAATAATCACTGCTAAAACCGTTTTCGGACGTGCCTGTGACTTCGTGCCTTACGCACGAATTAATACGCGAGTTTATTAAATGCAGGAAAAGCTAGGTCAAATCATGAAGTCAACTAGACTATAATTCTTCATGTCTGGAACAGGGAATGTCACGATGAATTTCTCCTTGGGATACATGTAAGGTAAACAGCGCATGTGTTGTGTTCGGCGCAATTTCATTTTATTGCGTGTTAAAAAGTCTAACAACCGAAGACAACGGAAACAAAGTCGTCCACGTTGACGACAAAATTCATTCCACTCCTGGATACTTATAGCGTCTGATAGCTCTTTCCCTTGCCTTCTTATGATCGATGAGAAGTCTGGGATATCCGTGCTTTGATGCGCTCTCAGCAGATGGCTCATGGATATCTGAATAAGTACGACCAGTATATCTTTCATTCACGTGCTTAAACTGTAAAGTATCATACCTTTGCCTTTGAGTTTGGCAAGTTCTGGAACGTAGTGTCTGATATAGTTGCCGGCTGGATCAGCCTGATTATTATAACTGGAGTTAGTCACGCCAAAACTAATGAATGATGCCGAAACGTCACCTTTTCGCTCTGGGAGAATGGATTAAAAATACGAAAGTATGGCTGAGGATCGGTACCTGTGCTGGCGCTCCATTGCCAGCCGCCGTTGTTCGATGCTAGGTCGCCGTCGATCAAATTCTCCATGAAGTACTGAAGATCGAATTTGTTATAAAAACATGCTAAACTCTCTAACTGTACATAACTCACTTGTTCTCCTAGCCTCCAATCGAGCATCAAGTCTTTGGTAAGGTACATGGCGACAATCATCCGACAACGGTTATGCATCCAGCCTAAGAAGCAAACATTGTATCGGCGAGTCACTTTATGTTCCGTTCTTGCAGATTTTACTCACCAAACTCCTTCAGCTGCCTCATCGCCTGACGAAAGTCTTCAATAAATGGTTTTGCCGACGGATGATCCATAAAGACAGCTCACAGCATCAACAATGGGCACACCTGTTTTGCCATCTTTCCACGCTTGAAGATGCTCCTCGTTGACTTCCCACTTTACGTCTGCGAATTTCTCGAGGTAGGGCCTTCCCATGGACACGCGCGGAAAAGCGACCATGACGTGATTGTAGAAATCTCTCCATGCTTCATGAAAAATAAAACATGATCTAGTCCGTACAAGAACACAAGATGCTCACCAAGTTCCTGAACCCACGTCCCGACCCCGTTATCCTTACTGCCCTCCACCTTATTACATTCAAGAAAACTCATAGTATGACGAACACAGGCTCGTGCAGAAACTACTCCAGACGCTAGATAAGGACTATATGCATTCAAAAAAGGCGGCTCCGGAGTTACACATTGTTTTAAGGCAAACAAGCAAGCCCACCTCAGGCGTGATGTCGTATCCATATCGACATGATTCCGTCCGTCAGAATACCTCTTGACGCGACTGTCCTTTTCGGACGTCTCGGCCCCTCCCGTGAGAGGCGAAACTTCGCCGAGTTGCTCAGCACGAGCCTTTGTATGCAGAAACCTGTCAAGCATCTTCGTTCACGATATGAATAGTTTGTTTCGAGAGGGGAGTCTGTCAGTTATGTATAGTACCTGCATTGCCGTTTCTGCTCCGGCAGGCCAAAACTTTGTCATGTTTTCCTTGTCAGAACATTTGAAACCCTCGACGAACTCGGGAATCGCGGTCTGAAAGAGTTCTCTAAAGCGTTCGGAAGATCGGATTGACCTGCTATTTGCTTTTGGTGTCGGAGCTTCTGAGATCCAATCCAAGTTATTATTGAGCACAGCAAGCCAATTCCTTTGCCATGGTGAATAAACCTATACAATCTTTAGTGAGATAGCTAATGACGAAGTTGCATCGCTCACGGCGTATGCTTTCCCATTCTTAGTTGTCAAAACTCCAGGATTTACTAGCAGTTTATCTTGAATAAAGTCGCATCTCACGCCCTTATTTTTTCCTTCCTCGCAAGTCTTGATATCTCGGCGCAATTCATCCACCTTAGACCGTTTTAGTACAAAAGTGCAATTTATAATGAGACGACTCGCCTCATAAGAAATGTTTGCGAACAGACGGCTTGCTCCCCATTCCTGTAGCAGTGATACAACCTTTGCAGGCACGGAGCGCCGTGGTTTGTGTGTGACAACATATAAAGGAATATTCAGCTCGTCTAGAGATTGCTGTAAGGCGTAGCGACTTCCGCATTTGGTTTGTGCTCTATTAGTAGAAAGCGATACGATACGTACCTTGAGGACTTTCAAGTTGCGGAGCATAAAATCAATTCGCCTACAGCTTCTGTCATGTGCCTCGTAATCCTGTGGGCTTATGACAAAAAGAACGACAAGTGGTATCCCATCCCTTTCAGCTTGCTGCGACGCGAGGCTGATTGCCCGATTGTCAACAACTATCAACAACCATGAGCGATTCGGAAAAGCAAGGGTGTGGAGGAAGCTTTACGCACTGCGTAGATCTTCCATCCTCATCCAATACACAACAGCGTCACCTTTCTCCGGAGTTTTCAATCCGTTTTCAACGACATTGAGAAGTACTTTAAGAGGCGGATTTTTGTCGACGGCAGATGCGTTCCCGGGTGTGGCTATCTTGTTATAGAGCGTCTTTGTGTCGAGACGCGCTCTCTTGTCAACATAGTCACCGTCTTCATGCTCTGCAGAACGATCGCGTTTCGCCATGAGAGTAGAAAATCTACGAGCACAAAACAAAGACAATAAAGTCTGAGAGCGCAAGCAGGACTGGGAAACAGTAGCACAAACGCTAGGTTGAAGTGGCATTGAAAAACGGCTTATGTACAGTTCGATATGATGCGAGACGTCATTGGACGTTGCGATCGACAGCAGACTAATACAACGTGCGACGTGAGAAAAAACCTGCTAGTCGTCAAAATCCGAATCGTCTCCGTCATCTTTCCGCCCTCGTAAATTACGAGATGACGACCCAAACATAGTTTGCAAGGGTGCAGACGAGATTCCCGGTTTGTCAACAACACCTGCAAGGACATGTCCATAAGATACATTCGTAGTTCTGAAGAGAAAGCCCGCTGTTTACCAGACATCTGCAGCCTCAGTTCTAAAGCCACCGTCTCAAAACCATCGGAATTTCCGATTTCTTCAAATCCGATCAGTCTAAAAAATTTCAGCTCGGCAAAGCAGGCATTCAAATTTGCCTACGCACCGGTCCTTCGAAACCCCATCAATGAAGCAGATTACGCAAGGAAGAACCTTGATGCCCAACTTCTCGACGAGCCACGGTACGCTTTCAACGAAAACGCGAAGAAACCGAGTCGCGAAGTATTTGGATGCGAGCACCTAGGAACGACACGTAAGGGAGAAATGTTAACAGGGGAAGGGTATCTCTCACTTCCAGATGCTTGTTCATTATCTCGCAACGCTTGAAGTCGCGGTGATAAAAGTGGATAATACATCGCTTTTCGTTTCTTTGATCATCATATGCTTGCTTCGAAGACAGTATTTGCAAGAGCACTTACGCAGTAATCCGTATAGCTTCTTTCTCGTCAGTAATTTCAGCCAGTCTCCCATGATCTTGTTCTCGCATATCCTTGACTTGATTCATTCTAGGGATAACGCGTCAAAATACGTGAGGCAGAGCCATATAAATGTAAATGCTTACTCTCGCTGTAGCTCTTCCAGGCGTTGTTCCCTGAGTGCACCCAAATCAAGTTCATCGTCTAGTTCTTTCTCCAGTTGGGCGAATAATTCGTCGTCGCTGGCGTCGGAATCGTCTTCTGGCACAGATCTTATCTGAGAAGAGTAAGACGAAGATGTTGCCTCCATAGCTGAGACAACTGTTCGATTGAGCAATATTGCGACTTGAAGTGCAGACAATACTGAGATATCCAACAATAGCACCAGGCAGATGGACGAGGTGGTGATTGCAAAGAGAGCAAGCTCATTGGTTTTGCGTGTTATTTGTTCTAAAGGCTCCTGCCAAACAAACACCGATGACGCAGATTCTCATCCTCTGGGTCTTGTGAATAATTCCTTCAGGACTTGTTCAATTATGAAGCTTATTGGGAGACATATAGAGAGAGATAGATCTGTGAGCAATTCAACGGTCTGATGATTCTATATCTCAAATAGAGGTCCGATTAGGGTTATGTTACACTCCAGCCTGAGGAAGATGAGGATATGTGGCATCTCTACAATCTCATCCAAGAAGTCAGCATTTCCTCGTAGCACCGCCATGTGTCCCTCTTATACAAATCTATAGGGCGATGAAATCCGTGCTCCTGCAATAAGGTATGTTTTATTCACTGAAAAGGCTTATCACGACTCAAGTAATCGACGTAAAGACGCGTACAGACGGAGTCCGCGACTGGTTCGACGAGCTCGCATCGTGTGAGGACAACGCTTACTTTGAATGTGCAAAAGATGCACTTCTCTCCCGCCGTTTCCTCATCAATTGCTCCCAATACCAACGCTGCCGCCGATGGATCAAACGGCCCTTCGCAAGGCGCATCTCTATCCATTTCGGGTCAAGTCACTGCCGAAAACCAGTTCGTGAAGATGGGCGCTTATCACACTTTAGACCTCGAAGTAAATAGAGACGTGCGAATTGTGAAGGCCGAGTGGGACAGCATTGCTTTCTCAAGAGTCAAGGAGTCATGCGATGAGGGAAGAGGAGCCGAAGTAGGCGCAATAGTCTGCGGAGAGGGTACGCGATCAAATGAATTTCGAACTCCTTGACTTACTTCTTTTACAGGGACTGCAGCGGTCTGTCTACTCTCCGAACACATGACGGTAATTCGACAGCGTGTTGAAGTGCCTGTGCCGCGGAAACGTACAGGTTCTACAACGCTGCATGATAAAGGGCTCACACGATTTTACGAGACACTCTACCAGTCTTTCATTAGGCACATGCCATTCGCCTCGTTACGGGCTATCATCATCGCAAGTCCCGGGTTTGTCAAGGATGCTATATACGATTATATTTTTGCACAAGCAACCAAGGAAAACAACAAGGCGCTGCTGCAGTCAAAAAATAAGTTTCTGAGAGTGCATGTCAGTAGCCCACACGTGCATAGTCTAATGGAGGTCATGAAAAGTCCTGAAGTAAGTCGATAAAAAGGGATTTTGGAAAATTTTATGAGTCAATAATACTTAATCTTTTAGATTGCCAGTCAACTTAAAGAAACAAAGTTTGCGCGAGAGGGTATAATGCTCGATAGGTTCGGCTTTGAAACCCATTATTTGCAATTGCAATTCCTAATTCACAATCGATGTGTCCTTACAGATTTCACAAAATGCTCGGTGTCGATGAGATGCGGGCATGGTACGGTCCTGATCATGTGGCCCTCGCAGCAGATCGAGGGGCGATTGGTGCGCTACTTATCTCCGACGAGCTATTCCGGCGAGTCTTTTCTCTTCTTCTCTATCTAGCTTCCTTAGCAAGCCATTATTATTCATTCACGCCCTCCCACAACAGTGCAAGCGACCCCGTGTTGCGGAAAAAGTACGTCAAGCTCGTGGAATCAGTGCGGCAGAAAGGCGCGGAGGTTCTGATTTTTTCGAGTATGCACGAGTCTGGTCAACGTGCGTACCACGATTTAATCTCTTCCTACCACCCTCACACTTTCCATCACCAACTGACTTTTGTTTGTCTTTGTCCTTCGGCTTCCTGACGACGAACCCAAAAACCGCAGAACTGAACCAACTAACCGGAATTGCCGCTATCTTGACGTTTCCCCTTGACGTCGAAGTCGTAGAAGCGGAGGAGCGGACCGCAAAAGAAGAGGAGGAGGAAAAAAACGCAGAGCAAAAAGGAGAGGAAAGAGACAAGAAAAGATGAAACCCCGGCGGCTTCGTCGTTCTGAAGTCACGATCAGTCCTTTATTCTCGAGCATTTTGTGAAGTCCTTACTGTGTATGTTTCAGTAGCTCGTGTATACAAGGAAGCGTCTTGAATCGAATTTTGGGTGAAGCAGCTTCCATCATAGATCCTCGGTTTCTGGTCTTCTGTGATATTCCTCATTCACGAGGCTGTCGCGCACAACTGGGTCGTTTTGCCCGTGAATACAAAGACTAGTGAGGGGAGTCACAACCCATGCCGAATTCACGTTGGCTGTCAGACTGCCATGAATGTTAATATCCTCGAGCACGTGAGGATTGGAATCCGGGTCTTACGGCGCAGAAAGACGGGAGATATCAATAATCGTCCCATGATCATCGACAGCCGGTTAGGAATAGGTCGATAGAAGGGCAGAATAAGTCTTCGGGCTCCCTTACGTCCAGGACGTATCTTACAGAACCCATTTAGAAAGCAGCTTTATTCACACTGAACCAAAGAGAACAAGCGGGGACAAATTATAACACCAGTGTCTGTCTTTGACTTATACTTTCATAAGCGTAGGTCCATGCGATGGATAATCGCTCTCTGCCAGGGAGTATATAAACAACTGTAACGACCACAGAACGCCATAAAATAGCCTAAAGAAGGACAAGAAAAAAATATGATGACACGCAAAAAGTATAATAAAACAACAATCAATTGAAGGACGACGAAGACAGCGAGATCAACGCCGTCACATCGTCGGTGCTTGTGATTGCGCCTTCCCGTTCGCCGCAGGCGGAGGGCCTGTACCGGGGGCATATGAATTATGGGACGATCCTGGCCGAGAAAGCGACTGCTGAGGCTGAGGAGGATGGGGAGGATGAGGAGGGTGCGTCGGTTGGGGAGCGGGGGGACCGTAATGGGCAGCACTCGGCGGGGGGTATATAACATGAGGAGCTCCAGGATGCCCATAAGGCACTCCGTGCCGGACGGTTTCCACTTCGTGTCGCAGCATATCTATATCCCGCGACATGTCCTGTTGAGTCTGCTTCATCTGCTGGATAAAGTCGATAGCTAACGACAGGTTATTAGTATCAGAAATATAACAAAATGTGGATAAAACCGGGCAGACCTTTACTCAATATCTCCCATTTGCTGGCCTTCATGCCACGATCAGCTGGTAGTTGGTCTCGCAGTTCGTCGAATAAGTCCCGCATTTCCTTCCTCCGCTTTCTCTCAGCGAGTTTGTGTGAGACTCGCAGTTCCGGTGAGCGAGAGTAAGGCGTAGCACCCGATTCCTTCGAAGAAGGTAATAGGCCCTGCGAAGGTGACGCAGATGAAGTGGGAGACTCCTCGGGTCTAGCACTGCTCGGGGACACCTCTGGACTTTGGGGCATGACTTCGCTTGTTCGTGTAACGGCAGCGGCAGAACGAGAAGGTGGACGCGAGCGGGAGCGCATTGCACGTTCTGGACGACTCGTAGAGCTCGAGGGCATAGTGTTAGGAACAGACATGCGCCGGTCGACTGGCATATTGCTGGAGGGAACAACAGAGTGAGGCGGGATTGGGGCTTCAAATTGCCTCGCGAGGTTGGGATCTACAGGCGCGGTTTGCACGCCTGAAGGTGAAGACGGATCGCCAGAACCTGTATTTGAAGGCCACGTGAATGCAGACATACTGTTGGGCTGTCTGCCATGCACATCGCCGGCGAAGGCCGGGGAGTTGAAACCAGCGCTACTGCCCATAGATGTGCCGGAGAACATCGATGACGACGAATCTCGCCTGTCGTCTGCCCACCACGCTGGCGTGCCGCTGATACGCGAGTCCATGGAATCTCGACGATCGTATAGACTCATTTGTGCCATTCTTTGCGTGTCAAAAGCAGAGTTTCTTCGTTTCGGCGCAGGCTCCTCCGGATCGACAGCCATGTTACTATGGACGCCTGGTCCAGCAAGTTTAGGGTCTGCTTCTTCGCCTACTGCAGGCAATTGAGCCCTATCGGACGACATCTTTCGCTTTGCACCACTCTGAGAAGGAGAGACAGGACTGCCACGTGGGTGACCTAGCCCGACCTGCAAACCTCCAGGAACAGAATGCCGACGCATATTGTAATCGAAATTTGGAGGTTGTCTTTGAGCATCAGACGCGGCAGTGTCGACGCGTATCGTCTGTATTTCCCCAGAGTCAGTATCCATATCGTCCTCGGTCCGATTAGCTGCGACATGGAAAGTTAGAATTAGCCATAGATATATGAAGTGAATGTCTTAAAAAATAAAGTTGAAACTCACTATGTTGGCCGTTCTGTACTTGTGACTTCTTGCCTAGATAATCGTGAGTTTTGTGCGAAGACCGGGATGTATCACTGTCAGAACGCACCGCCTTTCCCACGCTCTTCCGGACTATTGTGCAATAGCGACCGCCTCGATGGCTTCGACGAACTTGTAGGTTGTGCCGAGGCGTCTCCGAAGATATAGGGCGAGCTCGAACGAGTCACGAGCGATGTATTCCTGGACTGCACCTCTGTGGATCTCGAGGATGAGTGAGTCTGTACTGTGAGGAAGTCCTGGCGGAACGAATTTGGACCAGCTGGCGAGTTCGAGCTGGAGGATGCGACGGGTGTGCTCTGCGATGGCGGGTTCGGGCTGGCAGCGTGGAGGAATGGGTCGGTGATGGAGCCCCGACGCTGATTCTGGAGGTATTCGAGCGGGGCTAGGGGCGGGGCGGGGGAATGGCGGTTGGACGAGTCCTGCGGTCGATCTCTCGACGTTTCTTTCTCGCCAGAAGCGGTGACGTCCATAGGAGTCTGGTCCATGACTTCGGCGCCGGCTACGAGCGAGGAATCCTTGACCCGGTGAGCTGAGCTGCAGACTGTCGGCGATTTGCTTGTCGCCGTCGCCGTCGACAACGAGGGCGAGCTGTCGATGAGTGCTGGTTAGACGATGCAGACGGATGTCGGCTGTCGCGACCTTGAGCTAAAGCTAGCAGACCACTTCGAGTTCACGTGGAAAGTCTGCCTTGGGCGTGTGAAGCACTTTTGTAATGTATCCTCTTACAGATTGCTCCGTAGATACAAGAAATAATTAAAATAAAAACAATCAAGCACATCTAGTAAATACAGCATCTACTCCTCATGAATGGGGGGATGCAGAGTAAACGAGAACCATGCAGTTCGTCAAGTCGTCAAGCTGAAGCCGCCGCGAACCGCGCCTTCATGATCTACAGTGCGACGATCTCTCTACCCCGCACTCGATAGCGTGTTGTCCACGCGATCACCATGCAGTCCATTATCCCGCAAAACCTTCCGTTGCTCGTCGTCCAAGTCAAAATACCTCTGATAATACATGCGCTGGCTGTTTCGCGTCATGCGCCCGCCTCTTACTGCCGACCGCGCCTCGGTCTCCTTCAAGGCTGCCGTTTCCTGCAGCGCGTCAACGCGATCGATCACGCGCACCCACGGTTCGTAATCCAGCATCAGTGCGTTCACCGATTCCGTCCAAACAGGAACAATCCTATTCAAAACGCCGGACACACGCGTGTAATACGACGTACGAGCACGAAGAAGCTCGGACGCACTCGGCATTCGTCCCCCCTCGGTCCGAGTGAACGTAATATTCCCGAGTCCGGAGCTAGGAGCTTCCCCTCCTATCGCTGCCCTTGCGCAGTGAGCCACCTCTTCCGCGATCGCGTTGTCATAATTATAGAGAGCAATGCCGCCTTGAAGGTGTGTAGTCGCGGATTCGTGTACCAAGCGTCGATATCCAAGCTCATCGTCGGACGATGGTCCTTCCGCTCTATAAATCTACAGCATGCGTTTCACATGAGGTCTTGCCGATCCTGATACTAACCTTCGAGTGATGAACTTACCTCAAGAAGAGTCCATGAGCTGCGGCTGAGATCGCTATCAATCATGGACAGCGCGTCGGAAAATCGCCACAATCGATCAATATCGCGGCAGTCTTCTTGGGCTGACTCTGTCTGTTCCTTCGGCATTGTTGGAACTTCAGGTAGTGACCAGGTCCAGTCGCATAATTCGTCCAGTGTGACAATATCAGAAGCGGATATTATCTCGTCATCTTCCGCCGAGACATCTTTTAGTCCAGAGTCACCTTGGCATAGGAACTGCAGTGAGTTGATTGCTCGTCGAAGATCTGGAGCAGGGGGAAGTCGTCCAGCCGAACAGCATGTTAGGTCATCGAAGGTATCGGCCACGTCATACAAAGGCTGGCTTTCATATATTACCTTCATATGAGCAAGCTGTGGCTGCGTAGCCTTCTGTAAGAGCCAAACATTGTAGGTAGGGAACTGCAACATCAGAAGAGCAAGCATTAAAATTTAGTACTGTCTGCAATGGTAATTCATTGCAAGGAACGAGTGTCGGATCTACGTATGGATGTTACTCATGAGGATGTCGCAGATGCAGAGAATGAAGAAAGCATACCGTTACAAGTCATGATGACCGGTCTCCTAGATTCTCTGATCAAAGTCACGACTGTAGGCCAGAAGTTGGTATCCTCGCTGAACAAGATGTCAACTTCCTCTAGAAGAATTATGGATTGTCGAGTAACTGCCTGGTAAGGTTCAGTGTTGTCAACTGGGGTAGGCGCACGGTCATTGGAGGCGTAAAACCCAAAGCCAGATCGAATGTCTGGAGTCATCGAACGATACGCTTTTCGCTCGTCTAGATCAATAGGACTCTCTTCAATTTTCCCGTGTTTGTGAGGCGCATCATGCCGACCATTTTTCTCTTTGGCGGAGGTAGGAAACGATGCAAATGATTGCTGCTTTGTTTTTCGCATGCCCTCCATACACTCGTGATCATCCGAAGTTATTTGCCCAGTATCACGTCCGAAAATATCCTTCTCCGGACGATTAGGTGCTAAGCGCGATGCTTTTCCGACTATGTGATTTTTGCTCACGTCGCCAACTAGACTGAGCAGGCTCGCACCGTTTCTCCTTCCAATGCCAGGATAGACTTCGAAGACCTCCCACCCGAGTTCTTCAGCGCAAGCGTAAATAGCTGCCGTTTTCCCAGAACCCGTCGGCCCGGCAAGCAGGATGCTATTAGTTAGACGATCAGAGAAATCGTGGAACGGAATAGGGGAAAGAGAAGGATGAGATTGAATTTCCGAGTTGGAAGAATCAGGAGGACGCTTGCGAGTCAGACGGGTTAATTTGGGCTTCCATGGACTACCACTTTCGTTAGCAGACAGGTCGCCTTCTACCTCGTTCACGAAGGTGTTCGGTCGGACGTCATCCTCGCCGTCCTCCTCGCCATCTTCCTCGTCATCGTCGGCTATCCAATCGTCCAGGCTTTCCTCATCCGAGTCGACCCTTCTCCTCTTCTGCAAAGGTTTGTCGACCGCACGAATAATATTTGGTCCTTTTGATGCCCCTAGGCACCTTCCCGAGAGATTTCTCGAGGGTTTGAGCGTCATTTGCAGGGCCGTTGGTTACGATTGCTGATGTCCCAGCAACATGATTGCTTGTTTTAATCTCCAGTGCAAGTAGCCAGTCTCTAAGGTACTGTGCAGAAACTTCATTTCCAAGTACTTCAGCAGCGTATCGCGGCCGCCACCTTTCGTTCCACGTTGAACCTGAGATATCATAATCAGCCGACAAAAACCGCGATATAGCTGGACATGTGGCGTTTGTCTGCAAGATATTTTCACGTCTCGCATGTCCGTCTGACTGTGCACCGACAGGCTCTACAAGATGGTGAGAGATCCGCCGGTTGAATGAAACTCGATGCTTGGGATGGCTAGAGAGTAACGGAGCCAAGTGCAGGCCGTTTATAGCCGGCTCAGAAACTGCGCGAACGAAACTGAGCGGGGCGCTCTGGAAAACTTGCTGCGTTCCACGAACATGCTGTGTGTCTATCTGGGGCCAGTCTGCATGATCTCCTTCCCCAAGTTTCTTTTGAACGTTTGCTTGCGTTGAGCTGGATGGCCTTGATTTCTTGGGAGCAAAAAATCCAGCACTAGTTGGATTATGCTGAGTATGTGGCTTAATGGGAGATGAGTCCAAGACAATTGGCTCATCCCGGCTACCACCATTAGCCTTGCGCATAGTAAGCATAGTCTGACCATCGTCATCAGGAATCTCGATCACATGTGTCAACTTCTCTGGCTCCTTATGAGGCAGCAGTGTTTGTGATGAAGGGTCAGCACCGTCCGTAACAATCTTTGCATACGAGTCCGAACGGGTGCTAGACGTGCGCTTGATCTTCCGAGACCTAGAAGTCAACGCAATTTTGTTTGCTGATTTCTTCTGTGGTTCGGCATTATGACCAGTTGCCTCGGGCGGGACGACGTTGATGTCTTGCACGGTTTTCTTACCAAAAATGGGGAACAGTTTTGATGAGGAAGAACTTCCTGAAGGAACTTGTCCTTCCTCTTTTCCTTCATAATAATTATCAGATCAAGACGCAGTGTTAAAATCTGTTGACCGAGTCGAATAATTCAGTGGAGTACACACCTTTCCCCTTGACCGAAGAATTAGCTTTACGTTTCCTCGGTCGTGACTCCAGCGGCATCTCAAAAGAAGTGATTCTCTCTTCGCTGCATGAAGAGGCACAGCTCCCTCCAGATGATCGTGGCTTAGAACCAATGTGAGTGGCAAGTGCTGCAACTTGCGTCGATACGTTCTCTCGCTCGAGTGCGACCTGGGCAGGTTGGTCAGGTGGCGAGATGCTCCCCTTATCCTCGAGATCCGAGCCATCCTTGAAACTGGATCCACCCTTGTTTGTCTGCCACATATGGAGGATAGACAGCTGGTTCGGAGGGGTCGTCATGGTCTGCGGCAATGACATGCCAGTGAGCGGGGACGGCTGACTGATCAATATTGACAAGAAAGCAAAAGTAGTGCTTACAGCTTTACCCTGTTTCCTCATCACGGCAGCATCGATAGAAAGAGGGAGAAGAAAAAGTAAGACGTTGGTGGAAGTGCACAGAGATGATGTGGCGAATAGCTCCAAACCCGCGTTGCGAAACGCGTCGCGTCACGGCACCTGACTCGGACGAGCCACCAATTGACAGTTCGTATAAGCAGCTCCTCAAATAGGTTGAGCATGTCAACAAATCGACTTGATACTTTGAGAAAGCTCGCTCTAGAATACCAAGGTAAGCAAACGATTTAAATACCATTCAATAGAAAAAAATCTGATCTGAAGTAAAACAGAGCTCAATGGCAGCTACATTGAGACGTTACACCAACCCTCTCCGATCGAGTTCTTGCGACAAATACGTATCGCAAGACCAACGCTTATCAAAGGTTGGGCTAATTTCTCAATGATATAAGACCTCTAACATGCATATTCCGTCGCAGGATTCTGTCCTCCTGCCCTCAGGAAATGGGACGACGAATACTTAATTGAACGCATGGGAGAAAACCCTATCTCCGTGGCAGTCACTCCGACAGGGTAAGATTTTGCACCACGAGTACGGTATACAGATTTTGAGCTAAAATGTGCGCCTAACGTATTTGCACTTGCTCAACCGATCCACAGACATGCGGATGCTATTACCATCAGCGAAGACGGACGAAAATACTTCGTGGAGCCACAAATTGAAGTCATTACGATGAAAGATCTGCTCAATCGACTTGCACCTAGTCCTCATTCGCTTTTATTGTCTTTATTTTAATTATGGGTGACTTATTCGCGTTGAATCACTAGGAGACGATTCCGCGGAAGTCTACTACCTGCAATCTCAGAATGGCAATCTTTATGCATCTCAAGGAAACGATAGCCTAAGCGAATTTCAAACGCTCCTTGAAGATGTACCTAAAGAGGTACCATGGGCATCGGAAGCACTAGGTGCGTCCTCGTGAAACTCATTAGGTTTTTTCGGCGCCCTTGCTAAAAGTCATACGAGTCAGGACTCTCCCCGGATGCTGTCAATCTCTGGGTAGGGAATGATCGCAGCATAACAAGTGTGCATAGTGGTGCGTACAACTTCGACCAGGCGGGAGGGGATTTAAAAACAAGCCTAGAATAGATCCCTACGAAAACATATACACAGTCGTCAGGGGCACAAAGCACTTCACATTATTCCCTCCGACGGAAGGGTGGTGCTTACAAGGTGATATATATTTCAAAGGAACTCCACAAATGCAGCATACTAAGTCATAGGGATCGTATAGAACGCATGTATCCACACGCAAAGTACATTCGGAAAAGAGCCGCAACGTCTCTCGTTCTGACACCTTCAGCCTCATCAACACCTTCCGTTCGATGGTCGTCCGTTCAAAATCCCATGGAC
This sequence comes from Phellopilus nigrolimitatus, assembly GCA_021029095.1. Lineage (NCBI taxonomy): Eukaryota > Fungi > Basidiomycota > Agaricomycetes > Hymenochaetales > Hymenochaetaceae > Phellopilus > Phellopilus nigrolimitatus. The sequence continues at coordinate 112,762 of JAJOHG010000003.1, read as the reverse complement.
CCTACCGAACTTCCTCTCGAGGCAAAGCCGATAGATATCACTCTTCGCGCAGGAGAAACGCTATACCTTCCGGCAGGTTGGTGGCATTATGTTCGCCAAACCGGCGTCACCATTGCATTGAATTGGTGGTACGACATGGAAGCCAGAGGTATGGGCTGGGTCTGGCTTAACTTCCTGAGGGGAGAGAGTGATGGAGTGCCCGACGGAAACGGCGACGAAGGAAGCCTTTCTTGCTGAAGAAGCTACTGTGTCGCATATACCTATTTAAAGTATCCCTTCGGATTTGAGAGCTCCAATGATTTGGTATGCGGATCTCCGATCTCTGTCAACACCTGTCCAATCACCCTTTTGTCTCGCAGAAGGGTCTTCTTCATCCTCATACGTATATAGATCATCATCTTCGGATATACAAGGTTTCTCAGAGGCCGGCTCCTCGTCTTCTGATTCATTGCAGTTCCATTGCACCTCGTCCCATTGTGCGTCGTCAACAGTAACGACAACTGGCAATTCGTTCTGAATATCGGGCAGAATGGAAATAAGTAGATTGGACAGGAGGTCCGACGCGCCGCTCTGTGACGAGGAATGCAGCTTTGGAAGGGGCAGGTATTCAGCCTAGCAGAAAGTGAAATCAAATTAAAGGGTTCGGGAAAATGTGCAAATACTGCGTACCTCGAGTAGCATGCCCTTGACTGCGCCGCCAGCCAGGATCACATTGCCGACGCGCACACGCCAATCTGTGCCAATACTGAATATACTGCCATCAATAACTAACTGGTTGCCCGTCGCCATAGTTTGGCTTCGCGAGTTAGCGCTCGGTTGACGAGTCGGGGCCCAGCGCGCGCCAAGCTGAGCAATAAGTTGTTCCATCGAGCCCGGTGGACTAACGGTGACAATTGTAGTTCTGAGATGGGGGTGTTCGCCCTGCAACGAACGGGAGATATTGTTTCCCTTGGCAGAGGCCAAGTCGGCTGAGGCAGGATTTGCAGGAGCTTGCCCTATCGACAGGTCGGAGACGGCGGGCGCTGCGGGGTCTTCGAGAACGAAGAAAGTATAGTTGTTCATGGTAAGTGCACACATGGAGCGGTCTAACTGGAGGCCGTGTTCCCGTCCGGAGACTGTGCGGAAGGAGCGGACACTAACGAGCCACTTGGCACGTTCAACGCCTGCATGGTTTCGGACAATGTTCTGCTTGACGAGATCAAGGCCCGTCGTCGGCGCGCTGGGCCAGCGTGCTAGACTAGAAATCCCGTATGACGATAATTAAGAAAACTTAAAATGCAATATATTTTGGAAGTAAAGCTCGCCTTGTGTAACCCATAGACAAACGCGTCCTAATCTAATGCCCACGAAGGAGTAAAAACATCGATTCGGTTGTGACATAGTGTGACATGTATGTGACATAAATGTGACTTGTCGCGTCTGATCCGAAAATGGGTCGTGGCTCGGACTTCATTCTTCAACTCGAACTTCTTGTCCTTCAACTGATGGCGAAACGAAAGATTCAAGACGTCTCCCATGTCGACTCTTCGCCAAAAAAACGCGTCACTCGTGCTACTGCGTCTGCCGCCCAGCCCTCTGTCACTGCTAACGATGCCTCCCCTCCACGCAAGAAGCGTCGCGGTCCCCAGCCCAACGTTGAAAACGAATCCATCGTCGTGACCCCTAAACCCAAGCGAGTATACGGACGTCACAACACCAAGCCCGCCGATCTCTCGTTTCGCAAAGAGAACATCCTTTCTAACAACGAGAAAGAGGAAGATTCCGAAGCTGACGAGCTCAACCTTGGCCCTGGTAGCACCCAGGACGAGGATGTGCCAAAGAAAATCAGAAGACGCGTCATTTTTGACTCCGTTGAAATCGTAACACCACGAAGGCCAACTGGAAGACCAGCGCCGGAGACAAGTGTACCGACGAGTCCTACACCCCTGCGTTCAAATAAGAGATCGAATTTGAAGAAGGCCACCGAAAAACCTACTCCAGTCCCTGCTCTTAGCCATACCATTGATGAATCCGTCGCTCCAAATCCCATACTTACAGCGAAACCTACGACTGTTGTGCCCAAACAATTTCCTAAATCTCTTCCTGTTCATCTGCATCAATGCTTGGATGCACAGAAGCGAGCCATTCTCGACGCCTTCAATGACCCTCCTTTGCTTGACACCCCGAACGCGGATGACGACGATGAGGATGAGCCTCCTGTGAACACCACTGCTTTGCAGCAGCTGACTGATCTGTTAGAGGGATCCATCGTACGCAATGAAGGAAACAGCTGTATTGTGATTGGACCGGCGGGAAGTGGAAAGACCAAGGTGCGTTTGACTTTACCGTTTTTTTTTTCTCAATGTATCCCTTTAACGTGACTTCAGGTTTTCGAACATGCTCTATCTTCCAAATTCGAAGATTACAGGCCCATCATAATCCGTCTGAACGGACACGTTCAGCACAGCGACCGTCTTGCAATGCGAGAAATTGCACGTCAAGTTGTACAACAGACTGGAAGCAAGACATTCGAGTCCATTGACTCAGAGGAGGATGACAATCCTTTCATCGACGATGTCGATGATGTTACTATTGGGTCACTCCCTCCTCCTTCCCATCTTCCGTCTCTCATTGCTGCACTCCCCACACTTCATCGACCCGTCGTCGTCCTTCTTGACGCATTCGAGCAATTTACGCTTCAGGTACCTCAGGCTCTTCTGTACTGTCTTCTGGATACAGTCCAATCCTGCCGTGCGGGAACATACACTCAGCGTGGACTTGCTGTTGTTGGTCTAACTACTCGAATTGATGTCGTTAATTTTCTTGAAAAACGCGTCAAGAGCCGATTCTCTCATAGGATGCTGCGTACTGCAGGCATGAGAAGGGTCGACGAATGGATGGCGCTCGTTAAAAGCTGTCTTTGCGTGAACTTGAAAAATGTTTCGCCTGACATAAAATCCTCCGTGGACGAATGGCGCTCAATTTGGGAACATAGTGTGAACTTGTTCGCTGAGGATCGCTCCTCGAGGGATTCCCTAAAAGGAATGTTCTGCATCAGCAGAGATGTCCGTGTTCTGCTCAGGGCTGTGGTAAGTCATTCCTAAATCTTCTTGTGTGTCGGTCCTAAGAATGTGATAGACCAACGTAGTTGCCCGCCTATGTCCTTCTTCCCCGTACCCAACGGCAGCGGCTCTACAGGTTGGTATCAACTCACAACGCATCAAGCCACAGTCGATCCTTTTGTCGAGTGAGTGAACTGCTTCAAATAAGGACCATCAAGCGTCGTGTTCATGCTTTGTTTATTCGCAGAGCTTAATTATCCCTCGATGTCGTTGTTGATCGCTACCCAACACGCCCGCACTGCCGGGCACGATTCCTTCACCTTTGAAATGCTCCACCAACTTTTTATAACCCAGGTTCGGACTTCGTCCGCTGCTCCCGTTATGCTTGGGGGAGGTGGCATCGGGATGGTTAGTGTCAGTAGACCGGTCTTGATGGGCGTAAGTGAACTCCATGATGTTGACTCGGCAATCGATGTAACAACATTATTCAGGCCTTCGAGGACTTGGTCCGCATGAAAGTTTTCCTTCAAGCTGCAGCACCCTCTGCAAACATGGCAAAAGAGTTTGTCAAGTATCGTTGCATCGTCGAGCGGGAGGACGTTAAGAGCGCCGTCGAGCACTTCGGTCAGACCAACCTGAAGAAGTGGTTCAGTAAGGCGCAATGATGCACTGCAAGGTGAGGTGGACACTACGACTTTCATGAATTCTGAATATCAAAGTAACTACTGCACTGATTCTAACTAGAAAAATCATTGCATAAAGTGTATTATTTTCTGTCTTTGTGCTGTCTTTGCTATTGCCTTGCATGTAATTTTTTATGATGTATGTAACGTCCAGATGGTCAGGAATTTTGCAGTGCAGGATCAGCGTGACGTAATTTACAGATCTACAAAGCCGCCGTGAATTGAGCCTTCGTAACTTAGCCTCGTCCGAGTCAAGATAGCGGCATGCTGGCCATGTCCTCGCTGCCATCTCGATTCTCTGAGACACGTTCCAGTATCTGCCGCCAAGTCATCCACAGATCGATGCACTACCCCGGTGCCGGCGGTCGTACCATCATGCAGTCGCGGACCAACGCATTCACGAGCGTCTCCTCAGCACTCCATTTCTACCAGAACAAACAGCTAGAGCTTTACGCCGCGAAGGAGACGAAGAGGCTGACGTTGCGACAGCTGGTGCGCACACACTGAAATCGATTTGGTCGTCCAGCTGCATGCTGAAAATATTTCACCTGTTTTCTTCATTGAGCTAGATGTTCTTCGGGCGATCCATGAACGAGGAGCGACTTATAATGGTGCGTGTTAGATCTCGTAGTTAATACCTGAACTTATGTGGGCTGCGTTACAAAGGCTGCAAACTATGTCAGGTCTGAGCTTCCGGTCCGCATAGCCCACCGGTTACGGGACCTACAGACATTACCATTCATAGTGGTAACGCAGGAGGAAGTAGCCCGAGTTTACGAGGTCTGCGGCATATACATATTGTATCTGATATTCGGTGAGAACTGAACTCGCGAATCTCTAGTTGTATTGGGTGGCCTTTAACAGGTGAGTCATCTCCTGGCGATTATGTAGCTACCTGCAAAGTGAAGTCCGATTATCTGGAGTTGAGCTTGGTTTTTAAGATTTCGTGCGTTTCCTCAGATTACGAACATGGCAGAGAATTTCAAGTTCTGCAAGCTCGTGAAGTCGCTCTTGGACGAACAGTAAGTTAATCTATGGTTTCCTGCTCCCTTGATGTGCGTTTAGTTATTTATGATCGCTAGTGCTGCGATCATTCCATCCTTAATTCTAGGGCTCTCACTATCTTCCCCACACCTCCCAGCAGAGCAGCTCGATGAGTTTATAAGGCGTATGCTCGTTTCTCGCATATCGCGACGGGTCCTCGCAGAGCATCATATTGCACTCACCGAGGAATTTCTTCGCGTAAAAAGGGACAGCGATACAGTAAAGGGGCACACTCGAAGCTCGCCTCATGTTGGAATCATTGATACCGAACTGAAGCCGAAAGACATTATTGAAAATTGCGCGGAGCTGCTGAGGTTGAGCCCGCGTGGTGTTGTTTACGCAGACCCGGAAAAAGTTGCGGATGCAGAGGTTGAATTCCCCCTAATCGTCGTGGATGGACATCTTGACACGAAGTTTGCATACATTCGAGACCAATTGGAGTGAGTATAGGGGTTGATAATTAGCGGAAAGAGCTTTCTAACGACCCTTCAGATACATTATCTTTGAATTTCTCAAAAATGTGAGCTCTTATTTTGTGTGATTGAGGTAAACTAATTTTGGGTAGGCCATTCATGCGACGACTTATCGCCACCGTGCATCGCCATCCTTGCCTGAAATTCGAGCAACGATTGCCACAGGGCAAGACGAAATCCAGATACGGGTATCTGATCAAGGTACGGCTCCCTCAACCCCTCAAATTTCTTTCCAGTGCTGATAAGGGAGTCAACGCAGGAGGTGGTTTGGTTCTTCCGCAAATATCTTCTCCGTCCGATTTATTGTCCTTTTCTCATGCGAGAAATACAACGCGTTTGGATACGTCACGTATAGGTGCGCTCAAAACGGTCAGCGCTAGGCCTCAAGGTATGCGAGCGACCGTCGATGAGCAAGTTTCGGCGTGGAAAGAAGAGGAGAGCAGCGCTATCACACCGGAGTCAAAAGCTGGTGTCGGAGCGCACATGAGGCTGGGTATCGGTTTACCTATGAGTAATATATTTGCAACGTGAGTCTCACTGGTCCCTTTTCGTTTTGTATGGTGACGAAATGTGGCTAACTCTTGTAGCTATTTCGGAGGTTCTCTGGAGCTTGTATCCCTGGATGGCTGGGGTGCGCTGTTTCAATAAGATCACAATGGCCTGTTTTTGATGTGCTTCGGACTAATCAGGCACCGATGTATACTTGCGACTGCCCAAACTTGTGAATTTGACGAATCTTGCTTCAGATTAAAAAATACTAACTCACATCCGCGCAGGGCACGAAGCTTGAAAAAATCGAATTCTAATGGCATGACTATCGCTGGGATAACCCGAATGCCACGCTGGCTGCGCATGGCGCGAAGCGACGACCTCTCCGTCGCGTTCGAATCATGAAGCGGAGCAGACTCTAGCAACGTGCCCATCGGGTGCCTACCCGTTAGCCCGCTGACATTCACTGCTTAGCTAGAGCCACTTGGCAGGTTCAGGAATGCTGTTAGTGGCATTGCAAAGTCGGCTGTGGAACAACGCTAAGCGCCTATATTCGTAGTTATTACTCTAAGGGGTGGATGGTAATGATAGATGTATGGGATGGTGATGTTTGCAGCCTCGGGTTGTCGTGCTGTATATAGGGAGGTTCTGGAGAAGAACGTGATCGACAGTGAGCTCGAGAAGACAAGAATCATAGAATCATAGCATATATTCTACTGCTTGCTCAGGAAGAGAAAACCCTTCATGGGGATTCAGATTCAGCTGCATCTTCAAAGTTAGCAAAAATGACGAGGCGGCATGAGGGATATGCAAAGGAGACCTGAAAGCGGTGTTTATCCAAGTCAGGGTTCGTCGAACATCGACAAGCAAGCCGAAAGCGCTGTTGGCCCTCGCCATCCCCCTTTGGCCACTTATTTGTTCTCCTGTCCTCAGCCAACCTTATACGTGCATCGTGCTACGTCTTTCAAAGTCCTGCTCAGATATCCGCACTGGGCCACAATCAACATGGACGACTTTCCTATCGCCAGTCCGGTCGAGGCACCGCCTGCATATGAGTTCTCCCAACATGAGCTTGACCAGAAGCTGGCCGCGACTACGCAGCGGCCCCGTACTTCGGCAGACCAGGAGCGACGGCAGCAGGATCCATCAGGGGAAGGGTGCTGGGAGGTTTGGGACGAGGCCACGCACCGTGCCAATGCCATACGCGTATCTGAATCGTCAGCCAACTCCGATGAACGACATGCATCCGCATCGTCGACGTCCTCTGTGCGGCCGCTAAACATCAGAAAAAAGGCGAGGCGTAAACAGGTGACGAGCGAGGCTGCGAAGGAGCAGCCAAGTTGGTTCAAAGATGCGCAGCTCGGCGCCGCTGCCGACAGCTCATCGGTTTCTGGCCAGGCAATGGCCCCGCATTCTATGCCCAGTGAGCAGCAGCGCGGTGTGCCCGTAGTTGTCCATCATGCTGTCCCCGAGGAACCAGAGGACGATCGCTCTATACCCCCGCCGCCCTTCGCGCCCATCGACAACTCGATAGATGGACCCGCTTATGAACGATATGCTCGCGACCTCCAGCAACGGCGAACATCGAATCCGACGGTCGTGTTGCGCTATAATGGCGAGGACCTCGCTGCCTCTCCTCCGCCTTCCCCTCCGCAATCTCCAGTGATTCCGTACGCGACGCCAGGCCTCAACCTGCGGCACCGTGCGGCGTCACCGCGTATCGGCACGAACTCCGGCGCGTATCATCATGCGGAGTACCTCGCGCCTCAGCAGACACAGTCGAGGACCCCTTCCCCGCATCCAATGTCACCGCCCTCGACGAGGCAGCCGAGGTACGTGCCGCCAGTCCCGCGGATGGAATTCGACCCGTCTGTGGCTTATGAAGCCACGAAGTCGGTGTATGGGCAGCTGCCAACGGAGACGCTACACAGGAATCAAGGCGCGGTTGCACTATACAAGTAAGTAGTATTTGCTTAGTCAAATTGTCTTTGTCTGATTGTCGTCTCTTAGTTCTGCGGTGGTCCCCCATCTTACCGCGCAGACGAGTCGACAAACTGCTACTACCAATGTAAAGAGATACACGTGCGTTTTCTCTCTTACAGCATCTACCTTCTTTACTCAGACTGACCATCATCGTGTAGATCTTCAATTACATCTCTTCCTGAGTACGATCAACCGGGGCAGGAGCAGGCTCAACAAAACAAAACTCCTGCGCAGCAATTATATGCGTCTCAGAACCTTTCTGCTAGCCGCGCGTCCTTTTATCCACAGTCCCCTTTGAACCCGGTTCCGCAGTACCATCAGGTCGCTCAATACCCGCAATAACCCGTGCAGCAGAGCTACCCAGCCCGCTCTGCGTCCTCTCTCTCTCATGGCGATCAGTCTCGCTGGTCAACAGTGGAATCACAATATCAACAGCAATACTATCAACGCTGATTGGCGTATTAGATCCGCGTGTTCCCGCCTTTCTTCCTTCTTTCCATGGTGTGATATGATGTGTTTCGTCCAACTACTTTACTGATCTTCACGCTCCTTTTAAGAATTTACTTTCACCTTTCCTCTCAAGTGTGTTGTGATTTTACACTGTATCTGTTTGCCTTGGTGTACGCACAAGAAATGTGTGCTAACCGAAAACTTGTATTACTACTTCTCTTGTTGCGCTGATCCATTTCGCACCATTTTCTTTCTAAAATTTCTTACCTTACTTCCACATAGCTGACGTCGCTCTATTTCCTTGCGATCATTTTCTTCCCTTACATTCGTATATGCCTACTGTGCTAGTTTGTCTCTTGAGTGGAAAATAAAAACCGGATTTTGTTCCTCTGCATTGTGTATGTTATATATGGAGCAACGTGCCAATGTGATTCTAAGAACGCTGTCGCGTTCCATACTCCCAGAGGCTGGCAGGTAAATATCGACGTGGACGGTTTTGTACCGGCGCCATGTTCGTCATTTGGATTTCCCAAAATCAGAACATAGGTTTATGAGATTTATGTGCCATTTCTCCAATTGACCATGTTGCCTATTGTGAACTATTTGTCAGCTACTCGGACCGGCCCGTTCTATGGAGGCTCGCCAACTTTTACGACCTCCAGAATACATATTTCCCCATCCACACGTATATCATGTTTGATTTCTAGACAACTTCTGCAGTCGCCATTAGCAAGACCTGTCGTGAGATGGCTGCCATCCACAGATTGTTGCTCTTCGTGCTGCTCCATTGTACCATCAGCCATTTCAACGAATTTACTGTCCATGCAGCTACGCCACCCTCCGAGCTCTTCTCGGGCCTCGTCGCGCAGAAAGTCTCCAAAACCGCGTCGAACCTCTCCACCCCGGCGGTATATCCCCAGTATACGGATGCTTCGGGACAGTGGCTCTACTTTCCGGCAGACACATGGACGTCGAGCTTCTTTCCCGCGACGCTCTACGCGCTGAACACACGCGCAAGTCTGTGCCCCGATGACGGCCTCAATTCGACCGATTGGCTCGGTGAGGCGCGCCGCTGGAGCGCCCCAGAGACCTCACTGGAGTCGAAGAATACCGTAGGCCACGACGTCGGCTTCCTCAGTTTTCCGTTCCAAGAGGAATTATCGCTGTGAGCTCAAACTTGTACATCACGCTCTCAAGAAACGGGCAGCTCAGTTCGCTACAAATGTGCTTAGCGACTCGACAAACCAAACCGCGATAAATGCAGTGAATGCTTTTGCCAATGACTTAGCCGCACGTTTTAATCCGACAGTCGGCTGCACGCGAAGCTGGGACACTGCAGACCCTACCGACTTTACAGTACGTGATTTCCCGTTCCCATGTGGCGCCATACTCTCTTAACTGTCGGAAGATAGGTCATCATAGACAATATGATGAATCTGAATTTGCTTTTTATTTCGGCCAACTTGACCGGAAACGATACCCTGCGACAAATCGCAATATCTCACGCAAACAAGACCATGCAAAATCATGTTCGGTCGGATGGTAACTCTTTTAGCCACAACTGTTATGTCCGCACAACACAGATGTAGCTGACAATTCGCCATTTAGGTTCGTCCTTTCATGTTGTGGAATACAATGAAACGACAGGCGCTGTTATACGGCAGAGAACCGCGCAAGGCTATGCGGATAATAGGTTTGCTCAAAAATAAACCTGCAAAGTCTCTTTTCCATCTCACAATGTATAGTACGTGGTCCCGAGGCCAGAGCTGGGGTATTTACGCGTTTGCCCAGAGTAAGTACTTAGTTCTGAAAGAAGAAAGAAGAAAAAAAACTCAAGTTCATTTACTGGGTCAAACGTGGGCAGTGTACCAGAATACTGGAGATCAGCGATATCTAGACACTTCTAGACGCATGGCCACGTATTTTACAGACAATCTACCGAGCTCAGGCATCGTCCCATGGCAAGTGGCTTATGTAGTAATAGCCGCTCAAATGTCCAATCTGACATCACATACAGGGATTTCAACGCGCCCGACGACGGCTCGCGTCCAGCAGACACCTCGGCGGCAATGATAACGACATCAGGGATGCTCTTATTGGCCGACCTCGAGCAGGCCCTATCTCCTGCAAATACATCTGGAGCTGAACTCTGGAAAGACACTGCCATTCAGGTGCTCTCCAGTGTTTGACTTCGGGCGCATTCGTCCTTTTTTGACATCACGACTCAATTATAGATACTGGCGAATACGACCGGCTCGTTCTGGAAACCAGACTGGCAGAGTCTTTTGTCGAACGGCACGGTGGACAACCCGGGAAATCCTCCAAATAATGATACGGGTATCGTCTATGGTGTGTTTTTTTTATAATTTTTATGATTTCCGGTCTGACAGTTTGTATAGGCGATTATTATTTTGTGAAAGTCGGCAATGACTTGCTGACGATGGGCCTAGCTAACTGCTCATCCGGTTCTTCTGCTTCTGCAAATGCCACTACGAGCAGTCCAGGCTCTAGTAAGACCTCGTCTTCAGCATCTGCATTTATGGACCTTGGAGTATTTATGAAATTTCGGACGCTTTTCTTCATCGTAACAGCGCTTTACCTGTTCTAATCATAATCAGTCTTCAAGGATAATTCGTAACTTACATATCTTGTATGTATATGCACTCGGACCTCCTTGTAGAAAAGTTTGAATAGATACAAGAGAAAACATTCAATCGCTATCGCTGCTGCTGCTGTCACTGCTACTCTCCTGATCATCGTCAGTACCGCTCTCGTCGTCGCTCTCATCATCATGTACCGGCGACCTCTTCACCGAACCGCCTTTCATCATAGCCATCTGCCCGGCCAGCGAGTCTTCTTCAGGCTCCGAAATATCATCATCAACACCTTGCTCTTCCGCACTAAGCTGGGAGACATCGTCGACTTTGAGCTAAAAACACCCAAAGGTGAGAATTGATGCCATGAGAGAGCTCTAATTTAATACGTACAATCATGTCCCGCTCGATCTCCTCCCCCACGAAGGTGTCGCTGACGACGTGTATTTTCCACGTGTAGATGCCAACTCCCTGCGGGGCCTGGAATTGCACCTTAAAAGCGCGGAAATTGCGTTCTTTGGAAGGGTCAGACAACGGCACGTCCGTAATCCGCATTGGAGGCATGACGATTCGGTTGAGTTTCCCGTCAGCTATCAATACCCACCAGGCGGGCTTTCGTGTCTAAAGAAAAAGAAACGTTGATTTAATTGTTAACTATGATTCACGGTCTTGAGAGTTGACTGACAGCCGGCCAGTAGGGACTGTGTGCTCGATTGAACACGTGAAGACCATTAGTCAATTCTTCGCTATCACGCTTCGAAGTTAGGAAAGCGATGTCCTTCTCCTCGTTCGCCTTGATAGTCCGCTTTATAGCGTCGGCGTCTTCATTCTCCTGGCCCTGCTTGGACGTGCCACCAACAGGGGGTGAGACCCGAACCTTCACAAAGAGCTGCACAATAGATAAAGGGGTGACGATGCGTTCTCCAATGACTTTACGAAAGCAAGTCGTCAGCTTTATCAAGTCCATCAGATGAATTCGCTCCTTACCTTTGAACGAAGCCTCAACGAGCTCAAGCCTACCCCAACTATCAATGGCTTTTGTAGCTTCTTCGGCTCGCGCATCATTAGACTCTTGAAGGTGATTTATAAATCCTTCTAAACTACTTTCATCAAGCTGCTCGACAACGGCCTTAACATCGCTTTCGCTAATGTGCGGGAGCTGGGTCAATGCCAAAATTTCGTGAGACGGGGATGAAGGAGAAATAGCCTGCGTTAGGTATGCATGAAGGCGCATGGCATTTAATGTTGGTGTAAGCCAATTATGAGCCATCGCAATGTTTAAGAGCGATGTGAGCAACGAAGGTGAACGAAGAAGAAGCTCATCTTGCGCTGTAAAGACAAGTCGATCACGGTTATTCTAGATTTAAACATGCTGTAATAGACTGATAGACGCACCTTTTTGCAGACCCAGGTCGGTGATAGGTACCCGAAGAAGATGAGCGTACAAGAGAGTCTGGGCGGGTGATCCCGAATATTTGTCACCCAAGAAAGTGCGGACCGTTTCCTCGAGTTCACCGAGCGGAGTCAAAATTTTGGGAAATTCTTCCTCGTATACTCTTCCAAGGCAGCCGAGGAGGTCCAGAGTCGCGCTGTCCTCCTTAATAGTTTTGAAGAAAATCTCCGCTGACTTCGCGAGCACACCGTCCTTGGTCTTGATCCTATTCCCAAACCACCATCTCCCAACGATAACTGGCAGCAATCCACCCAGGACCGCGCAGTACGCGATTAAGAACCAAATTTTGTTTTTGCCCTCTACGACCCACTTCGGGATCGCAATGCCCATGCTTACTTCCTGTCGCCCATCCGGGTGGCCGAAAAGTTCTAGATTCTTGCGGATTGTCTCGTCAGTCAAACTCTTGTATGCCTTGGTAAGTTCAACGAAGTAGGCTTCTACAGCTTCGACCGTCTGGTTCGCAGCGAGTTTGACCTTGTCTGGATGGAATTTGCGCGAAAGCTTCTTGTAGTGTGACTTGATCTCCTTCTCGGCGGTGCCCGCGCGGATGCCTAGAATTTCGAACGGGTCGTAGACTTTGTTTTCGTTGTGAGTGGTTGTCACTTTATAAGCAAGGAAGCCGAAGACGGTCCAGCCTGCCACCAAGAACATAGTCCTAAAGATCATTGGTTTTATAGTCAGCAGGGGACGCATTATGCCACGTACTTCGCGCCGAGCTTGGGGTTGAGCAGGGACCGTTTATTCCGTTGTGCTATGCGCTCGCGCTGCTTGAGACACAGCGAGCACTTGCAGCCATTAAATTCATTTTTCTCTGAGTGAAAACCAGTTAAGCCAGCTGGAATGCTATAGAGACGGTGCCACGTACTAGACGTCGAAAATAATAGAGTAAAAGTAAGGGGCACGAGTATAAGAGAAAGGAAGGTGAGCATGAAGTAGGCAGCCATGCTGCCGCCCTCATCGTACTGGTAGTTGGCCATGCCGAGCTCAGCGTCACCGTCGAGGTTTTTGTTAAGTTGGTGCAAGGCTGAGCTGACGGTGACAGCTCGACGCACGCACCGTGTCAATGTGGACACGTGTCCGAAGTCCGGACAACATAGATAAGATTAGATGCGCAAATCTTGCTCTTTCTTTACATCCAAATAGTCATCATGAACAGGCGCGTATAATTCATCTAATGTTCGATTTGGCTTGGCTCTGACGGCCTGTTACAGAGGTCCGATTGTACTGGTATTTATTCCAGTTGTTATAAAAGGTATAGACACTGACCTGTGCGGACGCATTCTTAGACGATTGAGGAGGCAGAGGTGAGCCGACGTGTAAGAGGCCTCGTCCAAATACTGAACTCTGAATCATATGCAACACAGTATATCCTCGATCAATTTGTATGGATTTTCTACTTTCGTTACCTATTCTTCACTTCTGAAGAGATTCTCAGCCACCTCCTTCTACCGACGAAGACGAAATCACGACCAATCTACGGATACGATTTCAAGATCTTTTGAAGTCCTTGCGTACAAATGCAGAGGGCGTTTCATCCCGATAAATAACAAATGCAGAGGTGCAATTAGAGCAACTTCCTTGATACTATAGATCGATGAAATTTATGGATTGTATCACTGAAAAAGACAGCGATTCTTAAAGAACTACCAACTTCCATGGTATTGTCAACACGTCGTCGAACGTATGCGCCTCTTCCTCTTCATTTATTCTCTCTTCCTCGTCATTCCCAATGTCTTCCTCAGAACCGAACGCACCAAACGCAATCTCACCTGCACCAGGCCGTCGTAGAGGAACGATCACAACGCTCGACGACGCATGCAAGACCTCTTTGATGCGTCCCAGATGCACGAGTGTCTCCGGAGTGAATGTCATAGGGTTGATTGCGAGAGCCTGTATACGACAACTATTTTTAGCAAGTGTATCTAAGCAACGTAGCTAGACCAACCTTCCAGCCCACTAGCACGCCCACCTCCAGCAATGAAGAGTTCGTGACAGGGTTAAGAGCATCCCATTTCTGCTCGATGGTCGTCCAATCTACACTTGCAGGCTCTTCGCGCTCATTCAACTTTGCTATTTGTACAGTGTCGTTGGGCTCGCCATAATCCAGCACCGTCTTGTCGATCCCATTACCCCCTTCAGTTAGACTCTCACCGTCGTCGTATCCGTACAAATCGCGCTGTTTTTTCTTCTTTTTCTTATCCCACTTGCCGTTCTCGACCTCTACAGACGTGACAAACATGTTCGATGGGAGGAGGCCCTTGGCCTGCTTTTCCGAAGGTGTGATGAGACGTGCATTTGGCGTGGCCGGAGTTGAAGGTACGGCGAAAGAGAGAGTTGACGTTGTCGATATCGGCTGCACACCATTCTCGTCTGGAAATACGATCCTTTGAGCAGTGATGCCCAACATGGCCTTTTTAAAGCCTTTCTTCTTGTTTTTATTCTTTAGCGTGATTGCCATGCTCTCCGCTCGATCATTATTATTTGTAGACAAGAATGATTCAGTAGCGGGCGGCAAGAACGCAGTATGAGTCGTTCTTGAGTCTCCAGTAGTTGCTTTGGCGCCGAGAGGGATAGCGTTTGGTGATTCATTGGACAGAATCTGCGAAGTCGAACGCTCTGTCTGAGCCTTGTTTCTTTCATACAGTCGTTTGACTCGTCTTCGAGCGTTCCGGCTATGTGTAGTTGACTTGCCTTCTCCGGGAGGAACGGTGGGTAAGTGGTTATTGCTGCTTTTACTAGGAGCAGTTAGCAACGAATTAGTGATCAACATCGTGTTACAACATACTCGATGAAAGAGTTGAGTTGTTGAAACTTCTTGGAAGATCGTACTTCAACAGAGGATTCGGATGAAGTTGACTCTGAATCCGAGTCCGTGCTAGACTCAGAATCGGATTCGGAGGAGTCTGAAGAGTCTGAAGATGATTCAATCGAAGAACTGCTTTCTCCGTCTTTTTCTTCGACGCTTGAGGAGCCTGAGGTTGAAAAGGGTGATAACGGGCTCGAACGTTTCCTATAGACGATTTCATCTGAAGTTCTCCTCTTTTTTCGCGAAGGTTCTAAGCATTATTGAGACAAAGGTTTCGAGGATGAACCGGCACGCTCACCGCGTAGAGCCGATGCCTTTCTCTTCTTCTGTTTTGTGAAGTCTTTTTTCTTCGAGATACTAAGAGCTGCGTTAAACCCAAGCGACTGTTAGGATGGAAAAGACGTACCAGACTAAATCATTTTCCTTAATGACTTGTGCACTGGAGTCATCCAGCAGGTCGAAGTCGTCAATAGACAAGCTGAGACCATCAGCATAAAGCGGAGCGTCGTCTTCGTCGCGCAAATCTCGTAAACGGTTGCATATCTGCTTCTTGACACCGAAGATGTCGAGGCCAGAGACATTGTCCTCAAGGTCAAACCAAGCTTTGAGCGAATTCAGAGGAGGCTTGGTTGCCAGTCGAAAGCGCATCTAAAAAGTCGAAACGCGTGCTCGTCGCGAGCAGAAGTTAGTCGCGTTATTCGCGTAAATGATTTCGAGAAAGCCGATACTTGCCATAACAGGCAGGAATACATAAGAGAGCCGGTAACAACTCGGCCAGCTACTTTCTAGTAATACTGCAGGCCTCCCGGGTAACTGCACGTTGCTAAGTATCTCTTCTTTATATTCTACAGATTTTGCCAATGGCACACCTCAACCAGCCAAATCAACAGTATCCTTCCGGTTCGCGCACACCTGTACCCCAGATGCCCCAACAGCAGTCCGCGAGTTCGACCAACTCCACCTCCAACGCGGCCAAATCTGCGGACTATGTCTATTTCGATCGTACAACCGCAGGTTTTTCTGAGGAGGCTGTTCCGAAGGCGAAAGGTGCCCAGCTCAAGCTAGAGCACTTCTACAAAATCGCTGTCGACTCTGCGATCGAGCGCAATCAGAGGTAATGCTCATTCAAGCGCGTTTTCACTTAACGCGTACTGATCAGGCTGAAGACGCGTCGAGCTCGAGCGCCGACTACAGGCGGACAACACGATGACCGAGGACCGAAAACATCGTCAGCTACAGCAGCTTGGAAAGAAAGAGTCGACGTTTCTTAGACTGCGGAGAACGAGACTAGGGCTTGATGACTTCCGTACGGTCAAGGTCATCGGTAAGGGCGCCTTCGGAGAGGTACGTGTTTCTTGCTCGTCGCTATGTTACTACGTTGTTTATAGTACACAAAGGTGCGCCTTGTCCAGAAAACCGACACGGGGAAGATATATGCCATGAAAACGCTCAAGAAGGAAGAAATGTTGAAGAAGGACCAAGTGAGATGTCACGGTTTTTTTCATAACTAATTTTCACTGACAATCATTTCTAAGCTTGCTCATGTCCGTGCGGAGCGTGATGTCCTTGCCGAGTCTAACTCGCCATGGGTAGTGCAGCTCTTCTACTCCTTCCAGGATTCAGCGTATCTGTACCTCATTATGGAGTTCCTGCCTGGAGGTGACTTGATGACTATGCTCATCAAGTATGATACCTTTTCCGAGGATGTTACGCGTTTCTATATCGCGGAGTGTGTGCTCGCGATCGAAGCTGTTCACAAGCTCGGATTCATTCACCGGTGCGTTTTGCATTATAGGATATTTTCCCAAAGGAAGTGGCTAACACCATTTCTTTTACCTTAATCTTTAGTGACATCAAACCAGACAACATTTTGATTGATAAAGATGGACACATCAAATTATCCGACTTTGGTCTTTCGACTGGCTTCCACAGAGAGCACGATTCTAGCTATTACCAGCGGTTACTGGACCAAGCTAATGGCGTGCCTTCGCCCACCGCTGCTGCACAGGCGGCTCGCAATAGTGTCATGGTCAACGCCATTCATTTGACGATGACCAGCAAAGATCAAATCGCGACTTGGAAAGCAAACCGGCGGAAGCTTGTGAGCGTCATGAACTTTCCAATTTTAAGAAGAGCTTATTAATTGCTTCTGGCTGAAGGCGTATTCGACGGTCGGAACTCCGGACTACATCGCCCCAGAAATTTTCCTGCTTCAGGGTTACGGCAATGAATGTGACTGGTGGTCGTTAGGAGCGATCATGTTCGAGTGTCTTGTCGGCTACCCACCTTTCTGCTCGGAAACTCCTCATGAAACGTACAAAAAAATCGTAAACTGGAGATACCATCTCGCCTTCCCTGACGACGTGCACCTGAGTCGTGAAGCCGAGGATTTAATACGACGGTAAGGGCTCCCTTCGATCAATGCCATACACTATCGCTAATCAATGGACTCCACAGCTTGATCACATCACCAGACCAACGCCTCGCCGTCGAGCAGATCAAACAGCATCCTTTCTTCTACGGGGTCGACTGGGCGGCGATCCGGCAGATTGACGCGCCGTTCGTGCCGCACCTACGTTCCATCACGGACACGTCGTACTTTCCGACCGACGAACTACAGCAGGGGCCGGAAGAGCCTGCCGGCGTAGATGCGAATGGCGCGAGCAAAGACCTCGCGTTCCTCGGCTATACGTTCAAACGTTTCACGATCTCGTCGCATGCTTTCTAAACCCGGTTGTGCAAGCATTATTTCCCTCCTTAATAGCATCGTCTCACAGCTTGGATCGTGTTTGGATTTGTCTGCTTCTCCCACTGTCGCTCTACTGTAGTATAAATTGTCACCTCGATTATAAATTGCGCACGTCCCTGGATCAGTTTTGTACCTACCGCACATCATCGCATACACACTGGATATGCCCGTAGACCGGGCGACTTATCATATGTAGTGCAATCAAGATACCCTTCATATTACTTCATTTTCAGTACGCAGAATCAGAAATCCTCGATGTGAGTCGATATAATAATAAGCAGCAAAGTACAGTATACATATAGAACTGAACAACAGACGAAAGACACAATAGAGCATTGAGAAACAATTATTCAAAGCTGTTAAATTTGGTACGTCACGATCATAGTGCTGTAGGTCGTAAGAGGGGTCTCATCTACAGAGACGCGTCAGTCAGTAAGAGGTCCTTTGCATAAAGTACACGACTTACGATTTCTACGAAAACCGGTAGAAGAGTGGGTATCTCCTTCAATTCTGGCGGCTTCAAGCCCAACGCAGCCTTATCCTTCTTTTTCCGCGGAACTGCATGGACTGGCGGCGGTCGGCGACGAGTCTGCGGAGTCCTCGTCTGGCTGTCCTTGCGAAGAACGAGTTGAAAGTGGGCTTGGGGGAAGAGGTTTGTTTGACGGAGATAAAGGAAGGTAGGAAGGAAGAGGAGGGACAGGTGGAGCTTCCAGGCTGTTTCTAGAGAAAATAGATCTAAGGGCGCCCATAGAGCGTGAACGAGAACGAAGTCTAGGTTGATCTTCTCCCCGTGTATTGTCTCGCCCACGTTGCTCTGCACGTTGGGACTGAATGCCCTTGCGAAACGTGTCGTTTGGTATCATGCCGCGACCGAGGAGTATGTACAACTGCAGATGCTTTCGCCAACGGTTTCGGAGGCAGCACGGGAGGTTCGTCTTGAACGCCCCTCTCATTCGGTTCTTCACTCTCGCTTTCTGACGCAGTCTCATAGTCAGATGACTCATTTTCCTCCTCTTCGCTTACCTCTGCGCTGCTTTCGTCGTCCTCACTCTCCGCAGCTGCCATCTCGTCGGCATCACCCTGTAGAAGCTCACCGAAGCTGAGATCATGCACAACACCGTTGACGAGCATCTGCGCCGCTTCGTCTTCTGCATCTGCCTCGGATTGACCCTGCGTCCTGCCAAAACGACGCCGCAGTTTATCTTCGTGTGCAAGCTTGAGCTTGTAATGGTATAACGCAACTTCGTCCACCTCTTTCATCAAGGTAACGCGCTCCGGGCCGGTGTGCGGAAGGAGGAACTCGAGGCTAACTTTCTCGCCGAAACCTTCGCTGAAGACCGTCAGGAAGAGCTGAACCCATTTCATCAAACTATCAAATAGTCCTTCGCCCTTTGAATGGACTTTGTGCACGAAGCCGTAGAATGCTTGTTCGTGTCTCTCAACAAGGTCTATGAATGTCTGTACAACACGTTGAGGATTGTCTTGACCGACTGTCGATCATGTCAGCGGCAGATTCGAGTTCCTGTATTTTACGAGCTTACCTTCCTCTGCAGACTCTACGGTACGTATTAGATCGTTGATAAAATTCTGTAGATCGCCTAACGAGTCCGCTATGCTTGCAGCCTTATAAACTTGAGCCAAAGGTGAGTAGAATATTGTAATGATGTCTTTCAATAGCTCCGCGGTCGTTCCCTTCAAGACATATAAGTAGGTCTATAGTGGCAAATATGATAGGCAACCTCACTTCGAAGATTAATTCAATTATCTGCTCCTTGTCGCGCAACTGCGAATAAAGCTTTGCCAAGATGTTCAGATCCTCGTAGAGCCACGCATCTTCATCCTGAGGGCCGTCATCATCATCCGAATCCGCGAGCTCGGAACGGTAACGTGTATACTCCGCATGTGCACGATGGGCTCGCATTACTCGGTGCAATTGCGGTCGCGTCAGTGTTGGTTGCTCTCCAGAGCGAAGCACAACCTGTCAAGAGGTTAAGGACCCTCCAATGCTGTACCACAAGAGTTAAACATTTCTAAATATCAACAAGGCGTAGAATTACCTGCGTCAGCCTTGTATATGCCCTGTATTTCTTTCGGAGCATAGACAAATTGGCGAATCTTTTCGCAGATGACGTCATCCTCGACTTTATCCTTAACAGCCGCAATGTCGTCCTCCAAGGCTTTGACATCCTCTTGCAAAGAACTTGTGAACATCCTAAATTTAATTCAGTTAGTAATATACTTTGCAAAAAGAAGTCGACCTGACCTCTGCAGAAGACTTCGGCCACCAAAGGCTGAGCCAAGAAGAGGTCAAGGGATCCCCGAATCATCGCCACAGGATTACTGATCCGAAGAATACCCTTGAGCATAAAGTATGGCATAAGTCCGTGCAACCGCTTTAGAGCAGCAATGCTTTCAGATGCGTCATCGGCAGCAACAAAATGCTGGAAGATAGTAGATGCAAGACTTTGAAAATGTCATGTCCTGTTTCACCCTGCGAAAAGTGTACAAACGCACGTTATGCGCCCCCATTCGAGGACTGCCTTGTATTCTCTGGGGAGGTCACAGACATTATCGGTCGTTCGAACGACAGCAAATATCCGGGACAGGCCGTCTAATACGCGTGAGCAATCATTGACAGATGAACCATAGTCGACAAACCTCCGACCATAATATCGCCTTTTACACTCTTGATTGCGGCTCTTAATCCTTCCACGCGTGCTGAAATCTCACGAGCGAAATGTATCCTACCTTCATCCCTTTGTCGATCCGCCTCCTCCCTTCTAAGCGAGTCATCCTGTTCGTCTCTGCTCAATTTCGTGGGATTTGAAATCAAGAAATGGAGAAGGACCGGAGAAGAAGCGAGAACAGGAGAGTCTAAGAGGGAATGGAGGTATGCGCGGAGCGTCAGGCGATTCTTCTCGCGAGCCAGACGGATATTCTGAATTGCCTGCTGAGTAGTGTAGGAGATCACCGATTCAGAACTATCGTTTGATTGACTGGAAAAAGCATTCGGCATTCGTGAGGCAGTAGGATTAGTGGAAACTGAAGGCGGAGCAGACGCATTGACTGTAGACCGGTCTTTGGTCGGAGGGGGTCGAACGGGTTCATCCGGATATCTCTTATGGAGCTACGAGTAATTTATGAATATTGGCAATAGGTGACTAGCTCAAGCACAAACCTCTTCGGCCAACGACTTGAAGTCACCATATCGACGAGAGACAAACACGTCTGGAAAGTTTGTCCTCGTAGTCCTAATGATGAATTCCTAGTGCGCCACATATGTCTTAAAATCTCGCGCATATATGCAGAGAAACCGACCTCGTGCACTTTGCTCCTAACTCGGCCTTTGTCAACAACAGCGCGAATGCAGACAATGTTGACCTCGAAGACCTCCTTGTTCTTCGCTTGACGAGCTTTCCGCTTCTTGGCTATTGCCTCGAGTCGGTTCAAGTCTGCTTGTGTCAACCGCACAACCTCCTCCGGTTCGACGAGTTTTGTCGCTGTACCGAGCATAAACCCGAGATTCTTCTCCAGTTTTGCAAGTAGCTTCTGACGCGTAGCCTGGTCTGCATCCTCGATATTGTCATCCATAACATTCGTAGGCGAAAGGTTGCGAGAAAGGACACTGGCGATGAAGGGCTGCAGCTTCTCGGGGAAGAAGTTCTTCGGTGCTGAGGCAAGGAAAGGGAAAGTCATGACAAACTGCCGGAATGTGTATTTGAGAAAGGGAAGGTCAAGAGGTGGTGCACCGTGCGGAGGCGGGGTGAAGGGAGGGCCCAAATACGACAAAGTGGACACATTGGGACCGGAAGATGTAGTCGAAATGCCTTCGAGCTCCCGACCGAATTGCAAGGAAATGAGTGTCTTCTTAAGGTAGTGAGCACGAAGAGGTGTCAGGCGTGTCGCTTCTCGATTGACTTCCTCTTCGTGTACCTGCTCCTCCGATGGTGAGGCGACTATCTGAGTAGCATCGCCATTGAGGGCTTCCGCACTGAGTCGCGCGGCGGCGACGTTGATGGGTGCAGGAGGAAGATTACGCGTTGGCCTTTGAGGACGGCACGACGGCGAGGATGTGCTCGGCGAGGCTGGCTCTTCGCCACCAGACATAGAAACAATGAATATGACTTGGAGAAAGCCGCAGCGTAGCTTTAGAAGAGCGTCCGCACCGCCCAAGTCCGCGCACACTTCGCGAATGCGATGACATCGCCACTTCCGCGCACGTGAATTGATAACATAATACGACAAGAGAGGACTCGGAGCCGCGGAACAAAAACGATGAGAGATTTCAAGTTACAAGACAAGAAGAACACCAAAATGCAAATCTAGACATTCAAGGCGTATATATCGATTGTCCTCGAAATGTCCGCCCATTAGCATCCAGCAGTGTTTTCAGCTTTCCTGCAATCTCCCGTATAGTTTCCTTGCAATCCTCCAAACCCCGCCAGCAGCCCGACACACACCAGCACTCCGAACATGCTTTCGACGCCTCGTTCACCGTTTCAAGTTCTAGATCTCCACGCTTGTGCAAAGCCACGAGTACGTCGACCAGACGGTGGAAGCCCGTTCTCCAGCTTGCCAGACCACCTTCCGCGTTCATACTACTGTCCATGACGAGATATGACGGCGCCATGCTTAAATACATGCGCAGGAGTCGTTGGTCTATGGCGCCGCTATTTTTTGTCATAGCGGCCAAGGCATTCACGACAACTTTCCCGAAATTTGTTGCCTCGGTCATGGATGAGGCCGACTGCAAAAAACTCATGAGAAACACATCGATAGAGAGTGGATACAACCCACCTCCATCTCCGGCAACCAGGTATGGTGAATTATACGGTACTGTTTCTGCAGCAGCGGGCGGGATTGAAAGATGGGATTGAGCTCAAAAGAATCTCGGGAAATGGGATGGTTGGCATCGGCCATTTATATAATATTGAATCTGGATATGACTTACCAGAAAGGCAGAGACTGAAAAGAAGTTGTAGCCTGAGTTGGGCTGGGTCATGATGATACCAGATTAATGAGCAGAATTGAATAGAGGGACGTGGCGGCGAATGAGTGCTGGGAACGGGGCGATAAAATACACACGCTGATATCGGCGGAGAGGCATCGATCTGTGGATGGCAGTCGGCTGCCCAGTAATAGATGACAGCGGGCGCGCAACAGCTTCGTTCACATCGTGTTCAAGAGACGACGGGAAGCGAATGGGCTATGGCACGTCCTGTAAGGAGCTAATGTAAGGATCGGTGTAAATACCGTAAGTATTGCCTCTTTTGGCTTCAGATTTTGCCGCCGCCGCACGTCTTCCGCTTCTCCAGCCCGATTTCGTGTCAGTTTCACCGGGCGTCGGCACTGGTCATGGCCAACCTTTTGAAAGCCTTCTCAGAGCTTGCAAAAGTACTCACCCCAGCCCAGCCATTCACGAGTTACGAGTACGATGGCTTGGAGTACAGATGGAAGAACCTCGTCTTCAGACCCGCGCGTACGTCCCATACTTTGTTCTAGTTTGTATTATGGCATGCTAACTAGTCTTCAACACAAGTATTCAAGCTCGAGGCTTTATTCGTGCTAGGCCTTGCGGTTTACTTCTTTTCCTTTTTTGTCGGCAAGGCACTCAATAAGAGACGCGCGGATGCATGGTCTGTATCTAACCCAGACATCCAAATAACCGCGACTGACCTATAATTTTCGACAGTTGCTGAATAGGCTACAAGCACACCTACCACTCCTTTCCCAGCAATTCTCGAAGCCGGAAAGCTCCTCAGGCGTCGTCTCAGACGGATACGCCGACTTCTTCGTCTTCTCGACCGGTCGCCGGAACGTCGCGTCTCTGCACTCCGTGTTCTCGCTTTTGCCGCGCCATGACCTCGCGCAGATGGCCTATCGCTTTGTCTGGGGCATGATAGAACTTGTCTATAGGACCGAAGATGCTCTGGAGCTCGATTTTAAACTGTTTCCGTCAGCTACCCCGGGTTTTGTCTGGGGTGTCGTATCGAAGGACTGTCTACAGAAGGTCAAGGAGGGCAGATGGGACCTTGTGAGTCCCTTTCATTTCCGGGCCAAAAGTGCCGGACTCAACGGTATCATCATCCCTCAAGACCCTCACCCGTACGACTGAAAGCCCTCTTCTCGGCGGCGGATACTGTGTCATGTCAGGTGCATTAGCCCTGCAACTATTTATGTTTTACTTCAGCTAACAGTCAGCTAGAATACGCGGATGTGACTGAGACTTTGCTCAAGGCATCCGGTCCCTTCAACATAGCGAAGGCCTTAAATGATCCCGTTGTTAAGCCCTTCGTCAAGTCTCTTTCCGTAAGCA
This sequence comes from Phellopilus nigrolimitatus, assembly GCA_021029095.1. Taxonomy (NCBI): domain Eukaryota; kingdom Fungi; phylum Basidiomycota; class Agaricomycetes; order Hymenochaetales; family Hymenochaetaceae; genus Phellopilus; species Phellopilus nigrolimitatus. The sequence goes on along the minus strand of JAJOHG010000003.1, from coordinate 88,681 downwards.
TACTGTTTTCCCACTGCTCTGATAGCAATTCATATACTCGCTACCTCAGATCACGGATCAACCCCGTGAGCGCCCAGGCATCCCCATTCCCGTCGACCAGCGCGAGCGTCATGTTATTTTGTCTTTGCGCGTTCCGCCCGTCTCGCAGGCTGGCGCGACTGCGTCCCTCGTCAAGGCCATTTTCATCCTAATCGACACACTCGAGTCAAACAAATTCAGTCTGCGCCCGGAGACGAAGGCGAAGCTAAAGAAGACGCGGGAAGAGCTCGACTGAGCAGATTAAGAAGGAGGCGGAGGCGGAGCGCAGGGAGGAGGCAGAGCTCGACAAGATCGCGGCGAAGAAGAAGGCGGAGGAGGAGCGCATGTCCAAGCTAAGCGCTGCAGAGCAGAAGAAGGAGCTGGAACGTGACCGCAAGCGGCAACTCCGCAAGGCCCAAGGAAAAGTCGTGAAGAAGTAGGGAGAGTCGCTCTGTTCTTGTTCAGTGCTATAGCTGCGAAAAAAAAAATCTCATGTTGGCCTCATGCTGGAAAATGTCGGAAATAATTTATTGCGAGTTGTTATGTAACGTGCATGGAATATTACTGCTAATGCCTACTATTACAAGTGCGTGGATACGAAAGCATATCAAAGCATTGGATTACATTCCCTCCACGGTCCAAAATCATTAAGATGCGAGAGTTGGTTGAGTGAAGTGTCTGATTAGCTTCGGTTCCTATTGGATATTATTAGTCGTGTCAATCGGTTCGTCCTCCTCTCCAACGGTACTGAGTCGATGATGACGGCCGTTCGCCAAAACAGGCCTATTTCCAGCCGTTGTTTCATCGGACGCTCTACCGTTTTGGTCTTCTTTCGATTCTCCCTGCACGGCCGGCACAGTCCCTCCAGTTGCTTCTGCGGGTTTGGAGGCCCCGGCTGTACCGCCGACACCGAGTATCCTCCCCCACTTCGTGAATAAAGCGAGTAACCAGCTACTCAGCGCCTGCAGCTGGCCCTCCTCATCACTCAAGCCTCTTGCGTGTCCGCCGTCCTCTCCCTCGTCCTCGCTGTCGCCTTCGCCCTCCAGGTGCGCGTCTTCTGGAAGCTCGCTTTCCTCTTCGACCTCACTTTCCGTACGTCCGAGGAAGTCCACGAGGCGCTCGCGCCCATCAAGTGTTCGCTGCACACGGTTGAAGCGCCCATGACTCTCCGCTGAGTACCGCCGCCCCCGTGCGCCAAACACCCGGTCTCGGATCGCAAAGACGCGATGCCTTGGGCCTTGAGCCATCCGCCAGAGATTGTGCACGTCAAGGAAGTTCGCCTCGTACAGCAACGCCTTGGTGTCGACGAAGGCTGAATCTGCCGCGGAGACGGCCTCCTCGATGTCCGAAGCAATCTGGCATTTAGCTACTAATTCTTCTAGAAGGCCCACGTTATCTTCTTGGTATGTTCGGAGCGTTTCGTTGGATGACGAAGTAGTCGGGACCAGTGCCTGAATGAAAACAAGTTAAAACTGCCTTAATTTGACGATAAACAAGAAAAACATACCTGAAGAGCCATAGTAATCGCCTCAATGTGAAACTTCCGCCGTTCCATAATTAAACATTGAGCACATAAGTCAACGTCTACTAGCATACGTGCCGGTGACAGGACATCTTCCGGAGGCACGAAGACATGATCATCGAAACTGTACGACCTGACGCACGCGTCAATGTACAGAAAGGTATGTCGGACATAAATGGGCCTACCTCTTCCGCCTAAGCAAGAATGGCCGTTTTTGCTTCGCACTGTTCGTGCTCAGTCCACTCGAGCTCTCATGTCTCGTCGAGGTGGGGGCAAGTCCAAAGCTGGGAAAGCCCGCAATACGCTCTCCTCCCCAGTCCATATCCAATTCCTCCGCCAGTGTTTTCGCACTAGCAGGGTCGGACCAGCTAAAAACGCGGCGCTGTTTGGTCTGGCCAGGCCATTTACGGTTGAACCGAGCAAGTTTCTGGGAAAAGACATCCTCGTCGAACCCAAGTGCAGAGGTATGGGCAGAAGAGAAAGCGCCAAGAGCAGACATCGAGGCAGAGGGAGCTAAAGGATTTTGATGCTTAAGACATGATTTATGACAGTGAACCGAAATGCCGCACAAATAGGAGAAACTTGCCCACTACTTAGCCCTGACAGAGGCTCGTCAAAGTCCCTGCGAACAGACATTCAAGAAAAAAATGTGCGAATATTGGTAAAGTATGGGACTCACCTCGATACGACAACAGACGGTATTGCTCCATTATTTATGGACGCATTACCTCGCAGAAGTTCCGAACTCTTCTCCTTCCTAGACAAATCAACACTCGACTTCTTCGCCTTACTTTTTGCAAAGTCCCTGCTGAGACAAAGCGGACAAAAAAAGAAAGCAGAATTAGTTAAAACGCAGAACGTCATTCGTTCTCTTACCCTGCCCAATTTTCTATCTTTTTCGACATTTTGCCCGACCAGGGTAAGGCGCTCAGAAATTCACCCTCCTCGTCCGAGTCACTCCTTTCTCGCTCTCTTTCCTTCTCCTTCTCCTCCTCTGCATCACTCCAGACGGCCTCTCTCCTCTTCCTCTCCAGCTGATCAAGTCTTCCTGACCACAGATACCGTACAGTCGACGCGGTGTCTTTTCCACGGAGGTGGCTAACCTTTCCGACAAATGTCGGCAGATCTAACGTACCTTCCAGCATGCCCTCCGCGTCACGCTCCTTTGAGGACATTGATAGCGATAGAGACCTTCCATGCGGGACACCCTTCGATGACGACATCGCAGAAGTCGTCGCGGACGTGATGTCGTCTAATTTATTGAGCACGACGCGATGCAACTTGTATGCGTCGGAGGAACGGTATTTTTCATAAGCCATGTCGATGCGCTTGATGAGCGTGAGGTTGAGGTACGCGTGGTAGCATATCGTAGGACCAGTGGAGGGCGCTGCAGCTGGGGTCTGGATGAGGCGTTGGTTCACGAAAGAAGCGAGGGAGCGGGTAAAACGGCGAGAGTAAATGAAGGGATCTTTCGGTATTGCTTGGTAGCCGATTACGCTGAGCTTGTTGCGCATGGAGAGAACCAGGCTAATCAGAGCTGATACAGTCGAAGGATCCGCAACTCTTTCCATAGGCTACAAGACAATGAGATCATGTTTTCCAGAGATTCGAAACCAATAAGTATTCACCTCAACCTTCATGTACGGCTCTCCAACCTCAGTGACCCATTTCTGAATACCATCTACGGTAACGTCACAAAGGAGACCATTCTGCTCCTCAAGATTATTGGGAAACATGTCGAATAGAGAAAGTCCACACTGGATCAGCTTGACAAGTTCCAAAACGGTCTGTCTAAAGCGTTCTTGGGGTCGAATCGCGTCGCCGAACTGATACATACTGATAAAACGATCCTTCGTCGTGTCACTGAGGGAATATGCACTTAGAATGTTACCCAGGTTATTGCTAAGCAGACACATCTGACCTGGTTTCTTGGAGTGTGAGGGCGCTTCGTCCGCTACACCCCATTCGCAATAAATTGATATTCACATAGAGTTGCTCGCGATGTTTGATAAAGTCTCCATCTGGGATAAGCACGACGGTATAGTCGGATCGAAAATTGGCAAGAGAAGTGACCATGATGACGCCTTTGCTTGTCTACGTGATACTCAAGTGATTTAGTAAAGTAACGTGTCTGTGAGCTTGAGCAATGCGCACCTCACGAGGTCGAGCACCATCTTTGCGCAGGTCGTGTATGACCTTCTCCCATTCTTGGTGAGCCTCAGTGCTCGAAAGCGTAGAAGCAGGTGCAAGTGCGGTGACGGTGATCTATCGAGCCCATTAGTTGACGTGAGCGTTTCTCGAATATCGTGTCATTCAAATGATCGGTTTACCTTGTCATTCAAGTCCCCGGTATATACGGCGAGCAAGGTAGTTGTCCTCGTCCGCTCCACAATCCTACAGTACCGCAACTTAGAGGCGTGAATAGAGAAGCGATGCAAAACGTACACACCATTTCTCCACTGCATATATTTGATATCCTGACAGCTGTACATCCTCTTCAGCGACCTCGTACCGATAGTCAGTGTTAAACCAGCGTCGTTCGTCCTTCGATTGCGAGTCAGGGGATACCAATTCGGATTGCGACCTCCCTAGTTTCACATTGCTTGACTTCCCTTTGACTGGCCGTACAGGGGCGTATGGCGTGGCACGTTCCGTCGAGCTTGTAGGGACAAGCAGCCGTCTTGGGACACCAGGGATCTGGGGCTTGAGAGGCTGCAGGCGGGACACGACGGGCGATATTCCAGAGAAAGAGGAGCTCGAGCGCGTCGGAGACAGAGGTGGTGACGAGGACGGAGATGTCACTGTCCTTGAGTGGCGAGATCTCGTCGCCATGATGGACAGCCGTGAGCTCAGCGTCGCTCGGCGACGACGGCGGGACGCTGCCAGTGGTCAGTCGGCTTGCACTCGGCGCTTGTTCGGCGCTTTACAGCACTTACGTCAATGCTAGCGTGTGGCTATGGAGGTGACGTTTACATAGAAGTTACATAAAACTATTTGTTCGCTGATGGTGACTCGCAAAATGTACATGTCTGTTGCGTTGCCAATGCAAACCCAAACGGAGTTGCTCGCCTTCCGAAATGGGATTTGAGGAATACTGCTGAGTTCTAAGAACGTAAAAGAAATATAAATGTAAACGACGCCTCCGAGAATTTTAAACTGCCTTGCATATGCTTTTTTATCAGAAACGCACGACCGCAACCGTATGAACGCGCGAAAAAGACGCAAAAAGGGCTGATGATGAAGAGCCTGACTTATGTCATTCACGTGTGACGCCGATCTGTAGCCCTCTGCATTCACTGGCCTTAATGAAGCCGATCGTCGTTTCTGTTGTCGTCGTCCAGGTTCCATATCTATCACTGGACCGACGATGACCCGCAAGGAAAGCGACGGGGCCAACGACAAGCGCGACGTCGACAATGGCGACACCAAGGAGACGGTGGTGTCGAGCGCCGGACGTGAGGGCGGGAAAGCGGCAAGTGCCGAAAGGAGCGTCGATGATGAACTGGCGAGGTCGGGAATCGACTCGGAGATTCAGTGCTGGTTACACGATGCTGAGCGCCGCGATCGCCAACATGTATACCCCCAGCCTCTTTCCCAGTCCTCCCGAACGTCTTCCCGCAGGCTCTTGACTCACATAGCCCCCAGCTCGCTCCCTTCAACTCCCATGCCCGACATCGACACACCGGGCTCTCAGTGCGACCCCGTCAGCACGTACGCGCCTCTCCTTTACTGTCCCGCCTGCTCACCCCCCGGGCTCCTCATTGCCCCGACGACCCTCCATTGCGGTCATACAGTTTGCGCGAAACATGTCCGAAGTGTTTCCCCAGACCTCGCGTCCTCCTCTTCTAGGTCCTCTGCGGTCTCTTTACCCCTGGCGTCTATACTATCGTCTTCCCGCATTCGTTCCGCTCGTCCTCTGCCCCAGGACGCCTCTTCATCTGTCCCTATCGTTCCCACATGTCCGCTTCCCACCTGTCAACCAAATGCGCGCCAGCATGTACCAGCCCCTAGTATCCACCCAGAGTCTACGGTCACATACTATCCCCCGCTAGTGCATCCAGGCGTCGTAGAACCAGTCCGCGTTACAGTCCCTGAGCCTCGGATAGATGTGTCGATTGGACGCGTGTTGGACGTGCTGGAGAAAGCGGAGGCGTGTTTAGAAGATAGTGAAGACTTGCTTCGGAGAGAAGGAAGTGACAACGGAACGGATGAAGAGGATGAGAAGGTCAATGAATCGGCGCATGTATCTCAAGAGGAGAGATCGGTCGCGCGACAGATGTCAACGTCCGAACCTGCGTCCGAACGTCGGCGAAGCAGTAGATCGATGTCCCCTCGTAAGCGACTACGGAGGGAAGAACAATCAGACGGACTGCATCACCAGCAGCGCTTGCGGTCGATACTCACAACTCAAGAGGAGCTCGAAGAACGGTTCCATAAGGAACTGACGGAAAGTTTAACCTGCGAAATTTGCTTTCTGCTGTTATTTCAACCTGTGACGACGCCCTGCCAACATGTACGCTTTTTTTCATGCGCCTTTTTTATAACATGTTTTTTTTTTTACGAAAAACTCGAATTTACTTCAGACATTTTGCGCAAAATGTCTTCAACGTTCGCTCGATCACGGTTCAAAATGTCCTCTCTGTAGACAAACCATGCCCCCATTTTCCTATTTTCAAGATCATTCATATAACAAGGTTATTCTGGCGATTTGTAAGTTAGATACTCGTCGTTTAATTGTTTTCCCTCTGACGAATTTGATTAATGTCATAAGTATTGAAGGCTTTCCCAGAAATATATAGAGAGAGGGGACAAGCGATAGAGGAAGAAGAGCGGGATAGTCGCCTTGATACGCCAATATTTGTTTTTCAATTGTCCTTCCCAGGAATGCCAACTCTTCTTCATTTTTACGAACCCCGGTGAGTGCATACGTCTACTTCTTCTTGTTCCCACCACGAGCTTTCTCAAATATGGGGAAAGTCCTTCCTTCAAGATCAAAAGACTTCCTGAATTCCCAGAGCTCCGCGAATAGGCTTTCGATCTTATGTCCTGACCTGGACACGTTTTTTCTTCGTTAGTTATCGATTAATGTTGCGACGGTGCCTCGAGTCCCCCACACCTTGTTTTGGTATAACTATGCCTCCACGAACCGTCGGATCGGTTGGAAATGGTTATGGGACAATGCTCGAGATCAGGAGTGTCCAGATGCTGCCCGACGGGCGAAGTATGGTCGAGACTTGGGGAACCCATCGATTCCGAATACTGGAGACAGGCACATTGGATGGATATATGGTTGGACGAGTTGAAAGGTACTTCCTTTTTGTGTTTAAAAGAAGAAGAAATCAGCTGAAAATGATCTGAGGGTCGACGATATACCTGTAGAGCTCGAGGACGAGGCAGAGCGTGAAATTGCCTCTATGCTTGCTGCCCAGCTCAACAATCAGACTGAAGCTTCGTCTTCGTCAAATACATATCCTTCGCCACCAGCAGCTCTCCCATTGCAACCCACTACTGAAGAGCTGATCGCGATCTGCCACGCTTTCATAGAGCAACTGCGAAACGGGACGGCGCCGTGGGTAGTGCAGCGGTTGAACAATACGTTCGGTCCTATGCCGACAGATACGAGCATTTTCAGCTTCTGGATGGCACAGGTGTGTAACACTCATCTCGTGCACTCATACTCAACTCTCATTGGGCGGATGGGTTTGGCGGAATTTCCCAGGTGCTGCCAATAGACGACCATGAGAAGGCGAAGCTACTGGTTATCAAATCTGCGCGGGGCCGGCTCCGCCTGGTTGTGCATTGGATCGAGCAACTGAACAGCAATTGGTGAGCACTGTTGGTCTTGACGACAGAGTGTATGGTTTACAAAGTTGCTAAGTGTACTATTCTCCCTAGGTGGTTTTCGAGCGGCTGTAGTATATCATAACATTTTCGTAGGATGGATACTGTTTTCTGTTATACTGCTACTATCATCTGTATTATGACCTGCATTACCCGTTATCGTCGACTGCGTATATAAGTTCTCAACATTGTGGGATGATGCCGAACGCGTTATGCCCGAAGACAGGCATTAGCCGGGCCGGTGAGCTTACTCCGACCATTGTGTCACCGAGACGACACGCTCACTCAGCGAACTCCAGTTCAGCTCTCTCTCTCCTTCTCACACTTCCCGCGCTCTCCCCTTTCCTCGCACTCTCTCCAGCCCCATTATAAGACGTACGCACTCATAATTCAAGCCCAATGTCTGCGAAAACTGGTAGCATACCTGCCATGGAGGCCTCTCACCAGGAACTCAAGGATGACACAATCATCATCGGTCCGTCATCGCGCCTCCTGAGGAGTCCGACAGTGTTAGCCCACTGACAGCCGACTACGATGTTCTCTAACAGTTCTTGGTGCATCTGGAGACCTCGCAAAGAAGAAGGTGTGTATCCCAGTTCCCTCTTCGTGCAGCGGCTGCAGAGTTGCGACACGCATACACATCCATGTAGATAGCAAGCTGACCGCGTTTCCTCACCCCCCACGGCGTTATCGCGCAATCGCAGACGTTCCCCGCCCTCTTTGGACTCTACCGGATGGGTTACCTCCCGAATGATGTGCATATAGTCGGCTATGCCCGCACCAAGATGGACGAGACCGAGTTCCACAAGCGCGCGACGTCCTACATCAAGAACTCCGATGATGACCCAGAGGTCTCTGCTAAAATCGAAGAATTTAAGAAATTTTCGACGTACATCTCGGGCTCATACGAGGAACCCGCTGCGTTCGAGGCCCTTAACAAGCACCTTGAGGAGATTGAGAGCAAATACCAAACTAAGGAACGTAATCGCGTCTTCTACCTCGCGCTACCGCCGAGCGTGTTTATACCCGTTGCGAAGCACCTCCGCGAGAACTGCTATGCGTCTGGCGTAAACAGGATTATTGTCGAGAAGCCGTTCGGAAAGGATTCACAGTCTTGCCGCGAGCTCCTCGGTGCTCTCAAGCAGCATTGGACGGAAGACGAGACGTTCCGCATCGACCATTACCTCGGAAAGGAAATGGTTAAGAATATGCTCGTGCTGCGCTTTGCAAATGTTGCTTTTTCGTCCGGGTGGGACAAGAACTCCATCAGCAATGTGCAGATAACATTCAAGGAGCCATTTGGTACCGAGGGGCGAGGGGGTTATTTCGATGAGTTTGGTGTCATTCGTGATATTCAACAGAACCGTACGCTGGCTTCCATATCTCTATATCTACATCCATTTAATCATTCTTGACAGATCTGCTGCAGGTATTAAGCATCCTCACCATGGAACGTCCAGTATCATTTTCTGCCGAGGATATCCGTGATGAGAAGGTGCGTAATCTACCTTTATCTAATCTAATCTGTCTGGGGTAATAACGTCATCTCGTCACTGCCGAAATTAAAGGTGAAGGTCCTCCGAGCAATCCCGCCCATCGCGCGTGAGGATACATTGTTGGGCCAGTACGTTGCTGCGAAAGGGAAGCCTGGGTACCTCGACGACGATACTGTCCCGCATAATTCTGTTTGCCCGACGTTCGCCGCTACGACGCTTTGGATTAACAACCCGCGGTGGGAGGGCGTGCCTTTTATTCTCAAAGCCGGAAAAGGTACAGATCCAGCCTTCTGAGCATAAATCATGTTAATCTCTTCTTCGGATAGCGCTCAACGAAGCGAAGGTCGAGATCCGCGTCCAGTACAAAGATGTGACGCAAGGTATCTTCAAGGATATCTCGCGCAATGAGCTCGTCATCCGCATCCAGCCCACGGAGTCGATCTACCTCAAGCTCAATACGAAGACGCCTGGACTATCCACGCGTACGGTACCGATCGAGATGGATTTGACGTACAAGCGCCGCTTCACGGACTCGAAGATTCCCGAAGCGTACGAGAGCCTCATCCTCGACTCATTCAAGGGCGATCACTCGAACTTTGTCCGAGATGACGAGTTGGATGTTGCGTGGAAAGTGAGTGGTACGAATGAGATGTGGTGGAATTGAGCGCTCAATTATGGCGTGCGTAGATCTTCACGCCTATCCTCCACTGGATAGATGGGAAGAACGGTCCGTCACCAAGGCCCCTCCAATATCCCTATGGCTCTCGGGGTCCGAAAGAGCTCGACGCGTTTATCCGCAAGTACGGCTACCGGAGAGCAGATGGCCAATAGTAAGCACTTCGTTTGCGTTCTGTAGCTCATCTCAACTGATTCGATCCCGCTTTCAACATTGTTTCTGAACCTGAATCTGCGTCTGCAGCACCTGGCCTGTCACCAACGTCTCACAGCTTTAAAAAGGCCATGTGCGGCTGCTGTTGTACAATGTAGGGGTGTGTGGACGATTGTTGCGACGTTTGGCTGTGTAAGCAAAGTTTCTTGTGCTACTTATGGCGTCCACTGTTATACGATAGCCTCGTCTATGTTTGTCGAGGAGAAGAAGAGAAGTAAAGAAAGAATTTTCATATTTTCATAGAATTAAATTCACATACTTGAGCTTAAATTACAAGCGCGAGAGTGCCTGCTTCTGTGTGGTGATTGCAGTGACTGAAGTAATAAAGAACGGCGCTGCAGGATCAGCGAGTCCGGTAAGGGCTGCTAGGATAAATCTGAAAGGCAGCTTCGCGGACCTTCCGAAATTACCTGCATTAGCAGACGGCATATCGGTCCTGTGTTGAGCGGCGTAAACGCAGTTTGCACAGCATATGTCGCAATGATCCGTGGTCGACGTGTATCATTTGGGTCCCTTGTCAAAATCGTAAATCGAGCTACCTGAAGGATTTCGAACAGAACTTATCTAGAGTCCTTCAGGCTACTACGAGGACTAAGCAATGGATGTTTGCGTTTGCGTTTCAGCTGGGCCGTCCAAGTCGCATCAAAATATTACCATAACCAGCCGAGAGTCCCAGGCTTCGCCTGGGACTCTCTGGGTTCATGGACTCTCTGGGGGTGGACAACTCTGTGGGGTTGCTGCTTATAATATTATAGGCAATTCCTGAAAGAGGAAGTGCTGTTCTCTTTTAAATACACAGGTGGTGCCAAAAAGTGTTGAAGCACCATCCGAAAAGGAAAGCAATTCACATCTGCCATCCTGGGTGCTTTTTCTCCAGCATGTTTGCTTGCTATATGCATGACACAACTTTTCTGGAGCTCAAGCATTTTTGTGGATGTATTTAGCGTGTGTAACTGGATTGCGACAGTGTGCGTGTCTCGCAGGCAGATGTGAATCACCTTCCCTTTTGGGGGAAATGTCACCACTTTTGGTGCCACCTGTAAGATAACAGTTTAAACATTTCAAGGTTAAATAGCAGCTTGGAGATTATTTAATTATTGCATGAATGAGGTTTACTTTGAAGCTGTATATTTTAGTGCTGTAGAAGATTGCCATTTAGGGGTTTATTTGGGCTGTTGTTGCCGCTTTGAGACTGTATTCTCTGATTTGCAGTGTTGCCGCTTTTAGATGTGCATTTATGATCTGCAGAGTTGCCGCTTTTGGAGGGAGGAAGGGAATTTGATGGATTTGATGGATGACTAAAATGCGCATTTTAGTCAGCGCTGACTAAATCTGACTAATTCCGATCAATCCTGACAAAGAATTGATGCGGCTGTGTCTCAAGTGGCCGTTGCCTCTTTATGTTATGATTCCATCCTTCCGGCTTATTGTGAAGTTTCGGAATACTCATGGAACATCGCTTCGTCACGACATCATGCAAGATAATTCGCTGATTTGTAAAGGATTGCTACAGTGGTGGTATATAATCCCGTTCCATTAGCTGACCACTGTGCATCACATCCTCGTGAGCGAGTGCCCCTTGATATGCAACGCAGCGGAGAAAGAAGGCAGCGGATAATGAATTTTTTCACGGACCTTGAAGTTGCCTCAGTCGGCGCGCTCGCTGCTGGCAAACGTGAGGTCACAATTTCAGACCGAATAGAACTAGAGTCGGACATTCCGGACGGCGGGAGACAGGCATGGCTGGTCGTCTTCGGGTGCACTCTCGCTATGTTCTCGTCCTTTGGCATTGTCAACTCTTATGTATGGATTTTTTTTTCGTTTTCTGGGTCTTCCAGTCTGAATTTTGTTCGTCCCTAGGGAACATTTCAGGACTATTATACGACACATCTGTTGCCTGAATCGTCGTCTTCTACTATTTCGATTATAGGTGCATTTGAGCTCTTTCTGCTTTACGGTTTGGGTCCCATAGCAGGAAGAATATTTGATGCATTTGGAACAAGAGTATGCTCGTCTTTCATATCATTTACCGAGAAATGTTTTGCTGATATTTTGTACGTCGCTGAACAAAAAAGATACTACTGCCAGCAGGAACAGTGATACTGGTCCTCTCTATCATGATCATTCCATTCTGCAAGGAGCTTTACCAGTTCTTTCTAGTTCAAGGCTTGATGTTTGGCATCGGAATCTCTTTGATGTTGGTCGCCGTCTTTTCCTTCTTGTGCCCTTCGATAATAATAATAACGTGACGCAGATTCACACCATGCCTTGCCATTCTCGGGCAATGGTTTCGTCGACGGCGCGCTCTAGTTATGGGTATTGTCGGTGCCGGCTCTTCCGCAGGAGGAGTCGTATTTCCGATAATGCTCCAGCAGCTGATAGTACGTGTGGGCTTCGCGTGGGCGGTCAGGATTACAGGATTTACGGCGTTGGGAGGTCTTTCATTGGCTTGCTTGACCGTAAAAACACGGCTTCCTCTGAAACGAAAAATCGCCTTCAAAGGCATAATTGACTTGGATGGGTTCCGAGATCCTCAATACGTTTTAGCCGCATTCGGTTCTTTCTTGTGAGTGTCCGCAAACTTTTGCTGTTCGGTAATAACTGAATCATATTTTCTAGATATTTCTACGCCTTGTTTATCCCTTATTTCTACATACAACTCTACGCCAACTTGCATGGCGTTGATCCTCGAATATCCCAATATCTCTTGGCAATTATCAATGCCCTCGGTATTCCTGCTCGAATTATTCCTGGCCTGCTGGCTGACAGATTTGGAGTGTGAGTTATAAAGCAAACAGGTGAAGGTATATAACTCACTGACACCCACGCAGACTCCAGGTCTTAATCCCGTGTACACTCTTGTCAGCTATTTTCGTCCTTGTTTTATGGCTACCTTTCGCAACTAGCGGGCCAATTATTGCTTTCAGCGCCTTATACGGCCTCTTTTCTGGTAAGAACATAAACATAATAGCTTAACACCAATAGCTTAGCTGATCCTTGTGAAAGGTGGTTTTGTCAGTTTACTCCCTGTATATGTGGCCTCAAGATCGCCAATAGATAAATTTGGTGCAAGGCTTGGTAAGCTTTAGGCCTGAATGGGACCACCGTCTGAATAAATATTTAGCTAACTCCCCTATAGGCTCCATCTATATATTTATAGCCATAGCAACTTTAGTCGGGACTCCCACTGCCGGAGCCTTTGTCCCAAAATTAACTCAACATAACTTCCATAATCTCATCGTCTTCACTGGTATACTGGAGGTAGTCGGAGGTGTTGCCCTAGGGGTTGCTCATCTCATGACGCGACGTGAACGGAAGCTGGCGAGAGTATCTGACGAGAAAGAAGCTGGTCGTAAACTAAATGGCGGAGGTTCAGGCGATCCTGAATCGGTGCCTAGGACAACTTCGGTTTCCCCTGCACCTTCAAAAGTAGATTATCGAGTGGTTTAGCCTGTAATTGTCACGTCGAGCCGTCGCTGGCATATTAGTTTATCCTGGTATAAGTTTTGCTTGGCAAGAAACTTGAAGCAAGTAAGGCCGACGAAGGGCACGTTTCGAAATTCATTCATTTGGCGCACGCGTTTCCTGAGCTCAGCACGAAAATTATCGAAAGTATTTGAGACTATTGTAAATGCTCGCTTGCAACGACGATCATACGGCACAGCCACACTTACCGGAACCACGCGACTCTTCCATTCACTTGTAAACTTACCACAGTGAGCATCAACCCTACTGTACCAAATTTTTCAGGGACAACCAGCGAACGGTGCTTCATCCGTTCGAGAGCAGCACTTTTCTCGAAGCAACGTGCGGTTTGGATTATAAATAGTCGGGCTAGTCGGGGATGTAATTGACATTTTGCTCATGTGTCCAATACCAAAGTGCTTCCCTCATATGTGGCATGTGCGTACCCGTTTAAAATTATTCGCTCGAACTCGTCGTACAGTTCGGCCCCGAGAAACGTTCAATTCCATGCGTTATTGACAGCTAGCTCATCAGCTTGCGTATAAAGTCTGCTCTGCGCAGGACCCAGACAAGCATCCAGTGGTCGCATTCTAAGCTATGCTTTCACTATTTTTGGTACTACTTGCGACTCAGCTTTTGAGGATCTCGTTGGCGCAGTCTTCGGTCGACAGTTTTATCTCGACCGAGTTTCCGATTGCAAAGGCTAACATCCTTGCCAACATCGGCCCCTCGGGTTCTAATACGCAAGGCGCGAAGGCTGGGATCGTCATCGCGTCTCCTAGCACCTCTAACCCAGATTATCTCTACACTTGGACGCGTGACTCTTCCCTTGTTTTCAAAGCCCTGATCGACCAATTTACGCAGGGGTCGGACACGTCCCTCAGGAGCTTGATCGACGACTTCGTCTCTGCCGAGAGCATTCTGCAACAAGTGTCTAACCCATCTGGATCTGTCTCTACGGGCGGTCTTGGCGAACCGAAGTTTAATATAGATGAGACTGCTTTTACCGGAGCATGGGGCCGACCTCAGAGGGGTGAGTAAATTTCTGACGAATCACAGACCAGGTTTGAATTTTATTTTTATTAATGAGATTGAAATTGAATAAATAGATGGGCCAGCTTTGCGCGCGACTGCTCTCATCACATACGCCAATTGGCTAATTTCAGATGGGAACTCGTCTTATGTTTCGAATACACTTTGGCCAGTAATCAAACTTGACCTGGAGTACGTCTCTCAAAATTGGAACCAGACTACGTACGAACAAGTCACTTTTTATTTTATTGTTCAAGTCTGATATCGAGTGACAGTTTCGATTTGTGAGAAGAAGTTTCTTCGTCATCCTTCTTTACATCTGCTGTCCAACACCGGTCTCTTCGTGAAGGCGCCGCATTAGCCACAACTCTAGGTCAAACGAGTGTTGTCTCGGGCTATACCGATCAGGCAGCCAATATTCTGTGCTTCATGCAGGTATGCCAGGTAGATTATCGACTTTTAGCGGAAACTCGTTGATCGTTTCGCACTCAATAGTCTTACTGGAACTCTGGAGGGAGTTACATGACCGCGAACACCGGTGGGGGACGGTCCGGCAAAGATGCCAATACAATCTTGACCTCCGTCCATACCTTCGACGCCTCGGCTGGTTGCGATGCAGTGACATTACAACCTTGTTCAGACAAAGCTCTCGCAAATTTACTGGCTTACGTCAATGCCTTCAGGAGTGTTTATCCAATTAACTCTGGTATAGCGTCTAACGAGGCTGTTGCGACTGGCCGATACCCAGAAGATAGCTACTACAATGGCAATGTGAACCCTGTCAACGTCTCCTTCGGTTACATATTTCTAAACATCCATGCTTTCAGCCCTGGTATCTCACGACACTTGCCGTCGCTGAGCAGCTCTACGATGCAATCACTGTCTGGAACACGCAAGGCTCTCTAAACGTTACATCCCTTTCCCAACCTTTTTTTGCACAGTTCCAATCTAACATAGCCGTCGGCACGTATGCTTCCTTCTCTTCTACTTTTACTTCTCTCGTCTCCGCTGTCAAGGACTTCGCCGACGGCTTTGTTGCTGTCGTTGCTAATTATACGCCAAGCACTGGTGGACTGTCAGAGCAATATTCAAAGAGCGACGGCACTCCATTAAGCGCGGACAACTTGACGTGGAGTTACGCGGCTGCGCTGACATGCTTTCAGTCGCGAGCTGGTTTCATTCCGGCGAGCTGGGGCGCGGTAGGGTTGACGGTCTCTTCGACGTGCTCAACGGGTGGGTCCAGCGGCTCGGGCAACACAGTGGCAGTTACCTTCAACGTACAGGCAACCACTGTTTACGGAGGTTTGTCCTGTCGGTCTCATTTCATGTTTACAACAATGTGGCCAAACTATATTTTCAGAAAATATTTATATCACTGGCTCAGTCGACGCACTGCAAAATTGGTCTCCAGATAACGCCATTGCGTTAAACGCCGATAACTATCCAACCTGGAGCGGTACTGTCTCGACTAGTTTACTGTATTCAGACAAGCTTACCGAACATCTAATTTAGTGACTATCAATCTGCCAGTGAGTACTGCTATCGAATACAAGTACATTCGCAAAAACAACGGCGCTGTCACTTGGGAGTCGGATCCCAACATGCAACTGACGACCCCGGCCGGTGGAACATACGTTGAGAACGATACATGGCGTTGAGTACTGGAGAAACTCGGTAGCCAAAGGAGGAAATAGTGATGTTTGGATGCATTAGCCTGTCGTAGTAATTTGTCTTCGAGTGGAATTTGATTTTTTTTTTTCTTCATATCGGATAGCACTGCAGCACAGTAGCACAAGCCGCCTTTCCATTTTCACCTTACAGATACTGAGTAAGAATCCGTCATAGATCGCTACGGGTATATAATCGTCATTGATCGTTGCAGTAAATAGTCCACTCAGCGCCGCTTTTTTAGGTCAGAGTGAGCGGGCACCGGGGTTTCTGTGGTATCCTCGATATGCGAGTTCACATCGCTAATTTCAAGGACAACAGTCAGGGTGTGCTAAACAGAGCAAAAGGTGACGACGTACTCTTCATCATCACTTCGAGTGTCCTCCGCACCTTTGCCGCTAATCACACGCCACGCCACTCTACAGATCATGCCAAACCATATTATCTGGATGAACTAATTGGGAATTCACGTTAGAATAAATCCTACTAAGAAAGTCAAGGCTCACTTGTAAGAAAATCAACAGAATGACGAAACCCATGAGAGCTTCGTATGTCACGAAGTGGCCATGTTCAGGAGCCCAATCGAGGGTCATCAGTTTTGGGGCATCAGAATACGTTGACTTGATGACATAAATAAACAGGACGTGTCGAGTAATGAACCATGAAACCAGGAACCACGTAAAGGTTGCGTCACAAAGCGTAGGAATAGTCAAGTAGCGGAACATTTTAGCCAGCTAACAGAAGAAGAGAGTTAGCAGAAGGTCAATAAAAAGACAAAATAGAGACGTGCCGGGAGGAATATGTCACAGTAATCCATCAGAACCATAATCAAACAACCGA
The DNA here is from genome assembly GCA_021029095.1 of Phellopilus nigrolimitatus. Lineage (NCBI taxonomy): Eukaryota > Fungi > Basidiomycota > Agaricomycetes > Hymenochaetales > Hymenochaetaceae > Phellopilus > Phellopilus nigrolimitatus. The sequence continues at coordinate 71,910 of JAJOHG010000003.1, read as the reverse complement.
CTCGGTGAAGGTTGTAGATATAAGATAAAACCATGAGAGCAATAGTTATGACATGGTGGAACATCATCTGATAGTGATCCTTGCGTCGTGCCTCAGCATTCAGAATAAGTACCTGATGTATGTAGAATGCCGTCTGTATCAGATAGTAGCACTTCAAAGGTTCGGCAAGGGGAATATGGGGGTAATCTAGCCAAAGTTTTGAAGGAACAAAAGGTGAGGTTGGAAGGTTGCAATGAATATACTAGAGAACTATCAGCACGAGTCAGAATTTTTGTCAACGTAACGGGCGTACCAAGCCAAAACTCCATTGAAGGGTGTAATAGATCATTGACCAGCCTTGTTCAGCAAAGCGAAGCACGCTCCTCCTGGTTGCCCGTTCCTCTCGTCTCCTTTTACGCGCGGCATCGCTTTTTTCAACTGTCGACACGTGCCCGTTGCCATTTGAGACGCCTTCTAAGGACCCGCTCGATACCTCTTTTGCCGACTGGAACGATGTCCTTCGTGTCAGGAACCAATGTGCGAATGGCTCCATGATGAATACCCTAGCGACATCGCGCAGGATTGCCATCACGGCAATGGCTGTTACGACAAAACATCCGTCTAGAAGTCCAGTCGAGTAGTAGTAAGAAGTCGCAAATGAATCCGGCTCAGCCGGTGGGTTCGTAGGGTAGGAGAGACTGAAGAACGGGACAAGAAATGTAGGCAGCCATTCTGGGGAGCGTTCGATATTCATTGCTGGGCGAATGAATATTCAGGATGCCACGAGATGGTTCCCGGAGTGTTGTGCGGCCAGTCGCTGTCAAAAAAAGAGTTGGTTGGGGAGTTTGAAAACAAACAAAAATCATGCCATACACGACACGACCTAATTGACGTCTAGCGCGAAAAACTTCGCGTCTCTTTTCAACATGAAAATGAGGTGAGTCTGGCAATATCCAAACACGAAAAAGAGTAGGAAGACACGCACGTTCGAGGGCAAGGAGGACCGAACAAAAAAAAGCCTACCGCGTTTGCAGAAGACGACGCGACAAAACAGTAATTATATCGTGGGAATCGGATTTGCAGTCTGGACTCGGTAGTGCATGACTTGAAGCTGCCGCTCGTCCCTTCGCCGCTACGGACATGTCTGGCTCAATAGCACCAAACCCATCGCTGTACATCAACAACCTTAATGACAAAATCAACAAGGACGAGCTTCGTTCCCAACTCTTCGCTTTGTTTATGACCTATGGCAGAGTTATAGACGTCGTAGCTCAGAAGGGGAAGAAAATGAAAGGGCAAGCATTTCTCGTCTTTGCTGATCTCGCCGAAGCTACTGCTGCGATGCGAGCTTGCGAAGGAATGGTGTTTTACGACAAACCGTTAGTGCGTAGTCTCCGGCCGATTTTGCTCGGGACTCCTTGACCAACTTTATACCTGTAGCATATTCACTATGCTAAAACCAAGTCGTACGCTGTGCTTCGTAGAGAAGACCCCGAGTTTGTTCCTCCGAATCCCGTCAGCGCCCGTGCAAGCCTGAAAAACGGATCACTTTTGAACGGCGCACCAAGTACTGAAAAGCGGAGCAGGGAGGACGATGAAGAAATGGTAGATGGCACGCGCCAATTGAAGCGTGAGAAGCCGAGTGGAGAGGAGGATGGGGAAGAGATGGAACTAGAAGATGATGATGATTCAGGGGCTCAAGGACCAGGACAAACTGGTATTTATATTCTGACGTGTTGTACATTATGTGCACCAACTCACTGCCTTTTGAAACAGTTGTACCTCCTGTACAACAACAGCCCTCGGCGCGACTGCTATGTATGCGTTTTATCCGTTCTATCCTTCTGTCCTAACCTTAGCTTAGGTACGAATCTACCGATGGAAGTTACAGAAGATGTTTTGGACGTGTTATTCCAACAGTAAGTACATTCATGTTCTCTGCTGCGTGGTTACTAAACATTTAGTAGGTATCAAGGTTTTCTTTCAACTCATGTCGCGCAGTCACCCACTCCAAATGCGGCAGGTCAAAAAGTTAAAATGGCTCAGGTCATTTACGATTCTCCAGAACTAGCTTCCATGGCGAAGGAAGCTTTGGATGGCTTTACGCTCAAGCGTGGGTGGAACATGACTGTCGCGTACATCTGATACCCTCAGCTTACTGGGAAGCTGTCATTGTTTTTACTTTGTTATTTCTGTACTTGTGCGTGACCAAATCCTATTGCTATCTTACGTCATAACGATATCTGAGCTCATAGTATCATCGCCTTGTGTTTAACGCATTCTTCGACATTGCCATACACATACAAAAGACAAACCAATCTGCTATAATCGAGAGGTTGGCGGTCTATCAACGTAGCGAACAAGATTTGGGTTCAGTTGATCGATGCTTGTAACACCGAGAAGTCGCATTCCCGTTTCGATTTCTTCCCGCATAACTGCCTCGCCAAAGCCCTTCAGTTAGCATGACCAATAAGAAGAGGTCAGATACTCACTCTGGACTACTCGTCGCACACCGGCTTCACCCCACGCACCATTCGCGTAGAGGAAGGCCCTGCCCAAACCAACGCCACGTGCACCCAGACATAAAGCCTTGAGGACGTCGGAACCTCGCGTGATCCCACCATCTATATAAACCTCGTTGTTCTTGATGATGTCGGGTCTTTGTTGGTGAAGCTCATAAAGAACCGTCATCGGAGCGGGTGCACTAGTTAGAAAGTAAGTAAATGCAGAGGAAAGGCGAAAGTATGAAATAAACGCACAAATCGAGGCTTCTTCCACCGTGGTTCGAGATAATAATACCGTGCACGCCAAAATTGAACGCTTTCTCCGCGTCCTGTCAGAATTAGCTCAATTTCTTGAAAGTAAGAATTAGGGTTTGTTTTGGAGACCTCGACACATTGGATCCCTTTGATGATGATTGGGAGTTTTGTCAAGCCTTGAATCCAAGGAATATCGTCCCCTGATCAGAGGGGAAAAAATTAGATTACCTGAAAACTGACGAGTAGCTTATCTGTGCTTACAGCAGACGTCTGGATCTTGATATCCAGAAATTGCCTGACATAAAACCTTCAAGCCATGCTGCAGCAATAAACCACAACCAACTCACATGCGCTACGCCGAGACCCGAGCCATTCTGAGACTTGCCATTCGAAGGTCCCTGTGCGATGATTAAAGTAAGCGAAGGAAGCATGTGGAAGTATGTACAAATTGATTAACAGAAAAATCGCCCTTAGCTCGTTGATCAAGCTCCCTTTTCCCAGGAACGGCAGAGTCGACCGTAAGGATAATGGCTTTGAATCCTTCAGTCTCGACACGTTTGATGAGTGCTTCCGATGCTGTGCGGTTGCGATTCATATAAATCTGAATTCATCGAATCGAAAATGCCTTTTTCTACAAGAACAAAGTAAGAGATGTTCTGACTATACCTGAAAAAACACTGGTTGGTCATTATGTGCCCGTGCGGACATAACTTCGTCGATCGAGCAGCTCGCATTGATCGACATCTTTAAAGAATGGCAATGCTTCGAAATTTTGCCAAATGGCCAGAACAATGAAGCCACTCACACCCATGGCAATCTGCTCTGATGCAGCTGCTCTAACAAAATTCATCTCTCCATCCCGGTGTCCTAGGCGAGCGAGGGCAGCAGGTGCAATGAAAATAGGCAAAGAACAATGTTGTCCGATAATGGACGTCGCAGTAGAAATTTGGGAGACTTTGTTGAGACTGGTGAATTTATTAGACAGGAAAAGTCTGAGAATAGCATTCAGGCGCACACACGAGGTCGGAACCAGAATCGCTTGAAGACCGCAGAGTTTTCATAGAATGCTACGATAGACGATGTAGTGTAGAAAAGACATCTGTTGCTTCCTGAAAAGCGTACTGTAGTTGTCATCTCCAGCAGAGCGATAGTACGCCCACGCCGTTGAAGTCAAAACTTGCTCAGCAAATTTCTGTCAATGATTATATTTTCAGTAAGGCTCTTTAAATCACATCTTTCAACTCTGCTGAAGGGAAGATTTAAGACCTACCACAATGTCCTGAAGATTCAATGCCGCTTCGGGGGGAGGTAGACTAGCTCGCGCTCTAGCTATTCGCTTTTCTTCGTCTGACTGCTCCGTCGCTTCTTTCGGGAGGGTCGCAGGATCGACAGGACCAATATGCGCGTCCGGGGGAAGGCTGCTCAACGTCCCTGGTGGATGAATCGGGATGAATGCCTTTCTTCAGTACGCGAAATCAGTCTGCGTTGTCTTGATAATGAGAAGTGAAAGAATGGTTCACGTTGCATCTTTTCCCGCATTTTTTAGCAAGACAGCAGTCCCACCCGGGTGAGTGTCAACAATGCTGGTCGCATCATAAACTTGTCCGTCTATGATCACCCAGCAGCTGCCCCTCGTGTTGTGTTTCTGGACCTCAGAGAACGGAATAGCTTTGGGGGCATCTGGACTCGGCGGTGGAAATTCGTTCGAAGAGTCAAGCCTAGCTGGGTTCAGTCCAAATAAACTGGCCTAGTCACAAGCGTCGTCAGCAGAATACTTAACCGGATTTCCATCTTACCATTCCAAATATAATTACACCGGACGAAATTGCAACGATTGAGAGGACAGTGCGCGTTCGCCTGAGATGAGGGAGCACAAATACATTCTTCTCAGGACTGGCGTTTGCGCCTTTAAATCGCTTGAAGTTTGCGGTCCAGTCTGCGCGAGGGCGCGTGCGAAGGGCACGGAACGGTAACCGAGAAATAAACAGCATGCGAAGCAATTGGACTTAGGACACAGAGAAAGACCGAAATAAAGAAGCCCTGAGTTTGACTCGAGCTCGTTATCAAAGACGAAAGAGGACTTGCTACGGACTAAGAGAAGAAACGGAAAGCGGGCTTCGGCTGTTGACGGCAATAGGTCCAATGAGATGATTACGTAACAAGCCAGTTGACGCGTTACTCCTTCGAATATACGGCTACATATAAATTCTACACCATATAACGGAAACCCTTCTCTGTCTTACCATTTTCCTCTTCCTCCTCGTCCAGCTTCTTATTGAGCCGGTTTAAGTGCGAACGGAACACATAACACATCACGATCGCCAGCCCGTTCGTCGCAATGCAGATGGCATACGAATTGCGGTACGAAGGACCCCATGCCGTCGGCCAAATGTATGAGCCCGCAATATTTCCAAACTGCGAGAAGGCGTTGATGAATGCGATTGCCACTGCACGTTTGGCTGGGGGTCGAGAAATGGAATTGCTAATCCATGCGAAAAAGGTCACGAAACCGCAGTAAGATGAGGCCATTAAAAATCTATCCGGTAGGAGATTAGTCCAACTCTCGCGCCAGAGGTTCATGTTCTACGTACAGTGAGATGTAGCGAGCGGCTATGTTCATTGTCGAGATGGCTATAATAAATCCAACGATGCCAACACACAGAGGCAGGACGATGTGATAGAACCGTTCTCCGGTCGCGTCCGAATGCCTATACAAATCAAATTATTAGGAGGATCTTTAGGTTTGGTATTATCAAGATGCTCTAACCTCGTCACTGCAAACGCGCAGATCGTAGCAAATACCCACGGCGGCGCACACAACAGTAAAGTTACGGTATCGTTAAAGCCCATAGTCTTGCTAAGTGTCGGGAAGAAGGCATTGAAGCTGAGAGAAATAACCATGGACGTCAGAGCGAAGGCTAGCCACCAGACTTTCCAGTCTCTGAAGGCCAAAACAAGACCGTGGGCATGACCAGCAGATTTAGTCGACTCATTGTCACTAATGCCAACATCTTCCTCAAGTCTCTTTTCGGCAAGCCGACGCTCCAGAGGAGAAAGCCACATCGAGGTGGCTGGGAAGTCCGGAAGAACAAAGACCGCGACAGCCGCGAAAAAAACGGTGAGTGCGCCTTCAATGTAAAACAGCCATCTGTCGGGTTCGTGTAAAGAATCAGTAGTACACAAGGGCAGGAGCAGTACGAATTCGTTTACCTCCAGGCAGAATGCCCGAGTTTGCCCTCCATGCCGTTTAGAATACCACTAGCAATCAAGGCGCCAAATCCATTTGACAGAAGACTGCCGCAGTACAGCATGGCAGATCGTAGGCCAAGTTCGTCGCGTCGGTACCATTTTGAAAGCAAGAATAATGCACCAGGGAAGAACGCGGCTTCGACGAAGCCGAGGAAGAAACGAGTCATTAAGGCCCCGACAAAGCTGGAGAACGAAACCCTCAGACCGCAGTTAGTATCGACGATGTTTTGGAGGACGTACTTTACGGTGATGCCTGTGAGGATGGAAATGGTTCCCCAGATGATCATGCAAACCGGAAGGTAGACGGAGGGCTTTCCGATGTGGTTTAAAAACATGTTGCTGTTGGAAATGAGGCCTTCTTGGGCACATGGAAGCAGAAAAGTATCCACTTACGATGGAACCTGCATAATGATGTATCCAACATATCTGTCAAATCCGGTGAGCAGTCATCTCAATCTTTATTTAGAGATATATACGTACAAAATCGAGAGTAACGTGTTGAACTGCTGACCTTCAAGTTTTAGATCTTTCTCGAATCCTCGCAGCCTCGCTGCACTAGTAGGTATAAGCATGGCTATAGATAGAGACAGTTAACGCGTAAAATAAATACGATGCATTGTTTCGGTCGATCTGGATGAGATATTAAAGCGGAGTTAAGCTAAGGACGGCAAATCCACTCACGTAGTTAAGAATATAGATTACAATTAAGATAGACAGTCTGGCATCGAGTTTTCGTAGTAAGTTCCTCTCCATTTTCTTTCGTGCTTCATGACCGCCAAATTCCGCGTCGGGATCGTGGTGGTCGAAATTAGCAGGTGCATTGTCGACGATATCTTGAGGCAGCTCGAGTCCGTCATCTTCCTTAGACATGATAGTAAGAAGGAGAGCAATTTGCGTACCTGCTCGTATCCATTTTGGCTCATATGAAAGCAAAATCCTCACATTTTCGGCGCCGTTTCTCGGACAAACTTCGAAGGCACAAACAAGTACAGCAGTGCATGTATCCACAGTATTGGGGAGAGTATTTTTCAGTTTTTCTGAAACAAATAGACAGTCAGTGTGTTCACGAAAGTCCAGGATAGATAAACTATGATTCAGCCGCCCGCAGGAGACCTTTCCCCAGAGCGGGGATACTAAAAGCACAAAACATACGTGCCTGATTTTCACCGACTATCATGCGCAACGTTCCCGCTGGCTGAGCAAGGAAGAAACGATAAGAACGGGGTGAATGTCAGCTTGAGTCATTATTAGAATAGTTGCAAGCATATTGTCGAAGTATTGTACAAATGGTGGGTAATTTGACATTCCCTCGGTACGGTTTGGCCGCGTAGTCGTGCCGCGTGTAGTGTTGTGGGCAAAGCTCAAACTGGCGAGATTTGCCATTTGCCTGGCAAAACCTGGCAATACTATGTTTTGCCGGTATGGCAAAATTGTAATATGCTCTAAATCGCTTTTTCTGGCGATTCTGACCTCGAAAAGGCATTGCAAGAATAAATTTCAATTCCGGCAAAACTTGGCTTCGGAGGTGGCCGGCCGGAGCCGAAGGTTATAAGTAATCAGGACTTCCATAAAGAGAAGTGATTTCGGTGAAGTTTTGAAAATTCTTGATAATTACGACGTATATTAAATGCAGAAAAATGCACCAGTTGGTGAGGGGTGTAAACGGACACAACTTGCAGGTTAATTTCTCAAACTTCCCTGCCATTCTCTAAAAATATGTAACTTTTGCCAGGTTTTGCCAACCCAAAATTCGGGCTTAGTATTGCCAAACGGCAATTGCCATTTTGCCAGGCGGCAACGGCAAAACCCTCGAGTTCCGCCAACAACACTAGCCGCGTGGTGTACGTACAGGTGGGAACCGCGTAAGCGATTGGCGCTGCCAAAAAAGGAAGATAAAAGACTATTCATCCTTATTTGGCAGTAATGATCGCTTACGTGGTTCGTCAATTTCTACACCCACCTGTATTTTCTCTCAGCGTCGTCAAACACCGATTGTACGTGTATTCTCTACCTGTCTACAGTGCTACATCCGCAATGGCGGACTTGACAATCCTTTCGCCTCAACCTTTAATCTCTTTCTCAACCTCTCTTGATTCCAAGATCTCTGCGAGATACTCAAATTCTGCCAGCCTCTTTTCCTATTCAGCCGACAAGTCAGCCTCCTCGTCCAGTCCTTCGTCTACGAATGGCCAGCCTTTCGACTCTTCGTTGCTTTCTCCTCCTCGTCGTTCAGCCCCAAGAGTGCGCCGCGCTCGCTCGGCCGAGCAACTACACTCGTCCGAAGCCCCTTTTACCGTGTTAGAAGACGACGAATCTCAAACAGACGTGTCTGAGGAAGAGTTGGACTCTACGGACTTTCAGGGACCCTCGTACACCAAATCCTTCCGCCCCTTCACTTATCCCTCAACGCCGAACCTGACAGAGTTTGACGCGCACCCCCAAGGTGAACTGCCTCGCCCGCAGCCCCCACTGTGTGCGTTTGGACCTTCAACTGTCTTCGGTTTTTATCTGACACTTCTATCTTTTTTTTCAGTTCGCCCGAAGACTTTCTGGAGAAATACGCGTCGCTCTGCCCTGACTGGCCCGTCCTACTCGCCATCTTCCTACCTCATCCGCCGTTCAACTTTCATCGCCGCAGGCCTTACGTTTGACAAACCACGCGCCGATCTTTCTGCCCTCGGCGTCGAGCTCCGCATAGGAACCATAACGCTAGTTCCCAGCTCGGCTCTTCCTCTATAATAAAAGTCTGGGTTGTGGAGCTCGGTGTATATTGGTTGTTTTGCTTAGTTATGTCCTGGCGACACAAGCATTCGATCCGCTTTATTTGCACGGCTGTGCTTATTTATGGCCTAATTGCTCCGGCTTCTGCGTTTTCCTCTACGCAGTCTCAGAATGTGCGGTCCACCCTACTGCATGGACTTAGCAGACGGCAGGACTCGCCTTCTCCCTTTCTGGCTGCTCCCCCTCCCGCCACGCTCACTACATCACCCAGCTTCGACTACTGGTGGCCATACCCTCTTGCTTCTGCGACTCCACCGCCTTTGTCTACTGCTTCACCCGATAAGACAGTTGCCGGCGATTCATTGTCGTCTGCCGCAACATCGACAAACTCTGGTGATGAGGCCGCTTCCTCGACAAGGACAGTTTCGGACTTCAACTTGTCCTCCGGCACTGCTACAATACAAAGTAGCACGTCAGGCGGCGATACTACACATGTCACCATCACAGCCCTTCCGCCATTGAAGTCAACTCCGAAGAGCGTTTACCCTCACTCGGCTTACCACAAGCCCTTCAATCTTGTGCTCCTCACGCCGCTTTTCGGTCTTATCGGCTGTACCTTGGGTGCTGCTTGTGGATGGTGGGGCTATGGGCTATGGAAAGACAGGCGGGAGTCGAGCCGTGATGATATGCTAGTCGGTCCACGGTACGTGGGTGTCGAGGAAGATGTCGACTTCGGCGGTAAGAAGGATAACGAGAAATACACGCATGAATATGCTGGCAAAGCCGACAAGGAAGAAGGCGTCACAGAGGGACAACAGCTACTCGAAACATCTCGTACTCTACCTTTTGCTTCTTCCCATCGTCGCGAAGGGGGCGAGGCATTGGAGACCCCTCCGGAAGCTAAGGGAGAACTCGCGTGGCCTCGTGCTGGCTTGTCCACTCTACTGCGCTCTCCGTTGCTTGCTCGTTATGCCTACGGACGGATAGAGGACACGCCAGATCCTAACGAGGGAACTGAAATTCGGGTGTCTCAATTGAATGTGCGTTCAGAGTCTTTGGCTGTCGACCCGCGGAAGAAGGCAGCAGGTCATGATGGCATGCCGGTGGATGATCTCGGGTCACCGTTTGCGCCCACTGTATTCAGCTCCGTTGTGACGTCGGACGAAGATGACGATGAGGACTACGAGGACGCGCGACAGACGGCAGGAAAACGCGGTACTATCCGGCACAAGTCTATCCGTTGCCGTATCGCGGAAAAGTTGCAGGTGCAATTCAGCCCGCGACGCGGGTTCCTACGCCAGAAACTGAAGGAAGGCGGGGATCGGAAAGGAACGCCTGAGCTCGAAGAGGGCGTTCTTCTCCAGGACAATTTACAAGATATTGAGAGTCCCTCGGCATCCTCAGGCTTGAGGACGAAGAAGACTGTGTCTCACGCGCCCGGGCATGGCCGCGCGATTTCGGATTTCACGATCTTAGCAGATAGTCCGCAGAAACCTTCTAGGGCGTACGTGGATTCCGGAAGCACGCCGGGCAATGCAATACGTAACGCGCCCACGTTCAATACACCGTTGAATGACAAGTATACGCCCTTGCCAGTGCGCAAATCCAGGTCTGCGCGCAAGTGTGGGTCGCCGCAGCGCTTGATAGAAAGGGCAGACCCGCTGGATATATCAGATGTAAAGATAGTACCCAGTGAGAGCTTGACGGCACACCGGCACATCTTGCCCGCGAGCCCGCCTCGTCTGAGCACTCCTCGTCTGGATTCGGACCTGTTCTTTAGTCCGGGCATTGGCTCAGCAGTACCACTTTCTCAGACGTCCGAGTCGAAGACATGCGAAAGATTGGTTCATTCGTCTCCTACACGTGGGAGTAGTGGTAGCCAGGCTCGTGAATCTCCCGTGCGTTATGTTATCGCAGGACCTCGCCAGCCCAACAAACTACGATCGAAGCAATCCCCTGGGAGAAACGTAGACTCTCGTGTGCAGGGCCGGAACAAGGCACTCCCTCCGTCGCCGCCGCGTCGCTTTACAGGAGGGTCGACACCTGGTACACCGACAAAGTATGGCTTGCGAAGTAACGTTCATAAGCGAACCCGGTCTGACTCGACGGCGTCCATACCTACATCACCTAAAGAGCGGCATGAAGCGAGGTGCGCGGCGCTGGACAAGGTGGACGCGATTGTGTCGCGGGGATGGGGTGTGCGAGACATGTGCGGAGTGCCTACGTCTTCAAGTCCGAAAATGCTTGCGGCGCGGATAGGCGCGGAATCGAGGTCGAATGACATACATAATGGTACTGCGTCGATACCTGGCATCGAGCAACTGATGGGCTCACCGTAAGAGGCCATGTTTTGGCTTTTGTTTTTCACGTCTTCTATATTTTTTCATCTTCAGCTGGGTTCACGATATCTCGCATCACACATCCATATCAAGACTTTTTTCATACTATAAAATCTCAAAGTACATTACTACAGATACACGTTCTTTTTAATTACCTGAATGAAAGCTCAGAACAGAATTGCTATAGTACGAAGTGAGGCAAACATGGTCACGTGTATTTGGTTTCGATGCACGTGCGTGCTCTGATAACACGTGCCTGCATGCGAACAACCCGTGGATTGTTTTGCTTTCTACTGTCTACGGCAGCGCACTCTGCATAGGCTACATTCTGCAACTGCCTCTCGGCCCAATGCCGATTCCCTCATTCGTCCAAGAGCAGAGAGCGCGTGAAGTGTTAGTTTTTTCTACTATCAGTCGTTGTCCTGTGACTAACAATGCATCGTAAACTAGACAGCAGGCATTGCGCCTACTGTGTGCGCTTCCTCTAGTCAAGCCTGCCGACGTTCACGACGATTCGTGTCCTATATGCCTCGTCCCGTTCAACTCTATATTCGAGGAGCATGAGTCCGCAGAAGAGAAGCAGGAGGGCGCGTCGACGCTGTCAGATTCAAGCGTGCCCGAGGAGATGACGGGCGTCGTAAAGCTCAGCTTGTGTGGGCATATCTTCTGTCGGAAGGAGTACGTGGCCTACCTCTTTTTCGCGGTCGAACTTATATTGAATATATCCTTTGTCGTGCAGCTTGGCTGACTGGATCAAGTCGTTCGTATGTTGCTCCGTGGCTCATTTGCCTATAACGACGCCGTGTCTGACTGTCTCTGCGTTCACAAATCCCTCTGCAGCACGGCAGCTGCCCCGCGTGCCGCCAGACGTTTTTCGCCTTCACGCCCATCGACGAAGCCGAGTACGAGTCCTCCGATGGCGGCGAGTACGTCCCGGGCGAGGACGACGAGGACGACGACGCGTTCACGGACGACGGCGACCTCATCCCCTCGTCCGACATCGATATCAGCGTCGACTGGGAAGATGGTGAGGTGGACATGCCGCGCCTGCGCCTGGGGAGCTCGGGCTTCTGGGTGGCCAGCCGAAACGTCGAGTACGATGACTCCGACATCGACATCGACATCGACGAGCTCGACGCGGAGGACGAAGACGAGGATGAGAACGAGGGCGCGCAAAGCGAGTCGGGCGGACTGTCGTACGGCTCGGACTCGCTCTCATCAGAGGGCGCTTCGGTCAGCACCGAGGACGGCAATGAAGGTGAGATACTCTGCGCTGAAATTAAATTCACCCTTTGTTGACTCTTGATCCAATTTGAAGAGGATCTCGCGGACGTCAACATGGTCCCCGACGGTGTGGATGAGGTCGCCCCTAGGACCGACGGCGCTCACACCGAGGTCAAGTCCCCCAACTCTTCCGCCTCAGCGCAACACACCGATGCCTATATCACACAGTAGAGCTCCTTATCACGAACCATATGACCTTCTGCGTTTTCTTGCATGCTTTCCAGAGTCTTCAACATCCAAGTTGGTTTATACTTCCTCGCAATATTTTATTACGAATTTTCGACTCACCACATGTATCACATATAACAACATTTATATTCATGGTCTATGTACCAAATCGCAGTCTACATGCACTGAATGCCGTTACATTTGTATATACCTATATATGACTGAAAAGCCTACACTCGTACGCCTTCTAAGAGCTCCCGCACAAGAGCGCCCTCCTTACCGACCTTCCATACCCCAGTCCACTTTCCGCTCCAGCGTGTGCCGCGCCCACCACCCTTCACGCCTAGCTTCGTTTTCAAAGCCTCGCCGATTGCCTTAGCGCGCGTATCGTCGGAGCTCAGCACGAGCACCGTCGACGTGCTCTGCCCCGTCTGCGAGGCGGGCGACGAGACGAGCACGAGAGCATACGGCCGAGCAGAGACGCTAGCCGAGTCGGAGGCCGCATTCACAAAAGATGAGGAGACAACCTGCAGGAATCCCAGCGCAGACGCCGGGTCGTCCGTGCGGTGGTAGTGCTTCGCGTAAGCCCCGTCCACCGACGTGCCTTTCTCCATCTCGCGGAGCAGCTCCCCCGCGACGGCCCGCGCTAGCTCGCTCTCGAGCTCCTCGACGCGCTTGGACGCGCGGCGGCGTTCCTCTACGAGCTGAGCGACGCGTTCGGGTACGAGCGGCGGGCCGCAAGAGAGCGTGCCAGCGGCGGCAGCGAGCAGATTGTGCGATGCGGAGAGGTGTGCGTGCAGGCGAGGCCCGCAGAGGAAAAAGAGGCGCACGGTGCTCGTCGCGCCACGCGCGAGCGACTCGGTTTGGGGGAGAAGGAAGAGCTGCAGATTATGCAGCGAGGGGAGGTGCGTTCCACAACATCTGTTAAATGAGAGAAGTTAGTCAGTAGAAACTGGAAAGACTGAATGTATGCGCGATGACCGCTGAATATTCATGAGACTCACGGGTTTTTGTCAACACCATCGATGATGACGGTACGCTTCACGCCGCCTGTGTAGTCTGCAGGGAGGGCCTTGCCAACCGTGCGGCCGCTTTCGAGGGTCGCGACTCCCGGCCTGTTCTCCGCCGCGAGTGGTTCAACTTCGACATGCACAGCGCGGCCTTCGTACGCCAGCGCATGTGCAATAGCTTGAATGCGTGAAACTTCGTCGAAAGAAAGCGCACGCGGAAGCTCAACATACGCGGGAGCAGGATAGGTCGTGAGAGCCCAGGAGAGAGTGGGCAGGTTGAGGTGCGTCTCGAGGAGCGCGGAGAGGAGGTGCTGCGATGTGTGCATGCACATCTAGCAGAATGTTCAGCACTGGATGAACAGAGGGTATCGCGAACATTACGCATGCATACATGGTCGAGCCTTCTCGTGAAGCCAGCATCGCCGAGTGCAGCGGTGACTCGTGCGCCGACCTCCAAGCCATGCACTTCCCCGTTCTTGGTCTTCACGAAATGAATAGCATGTCCCCCACGGCGCTTAGCTTCGACGACCTCATATTCCTCACCATTTGCGGTCCTGATGAATCCGATATCTGAAGGCTGGCCGCCACCTTCTGGAAAGAGGATGGTATCGTGCAAGATGACTTCGAAGAGCTTGTCTGACGCGGCAGCCGACTTTTTCTTCTTGCCGCTTGATGAGGCTTGTTCTGCTGGTTGGTGGACTATGCAGCTGACTACTTTCGACGTGATCTCTCTAAGAAGTGGGTCGCCTAGAATGCACAGAAATCAGGAAGGAGGCATGGCGAGGAGGTGAAATGTATGCAGGACTGACGCTGGCAGGCGAGCAGGCCGACTGGGATCGGGAGGGAGACATCGTCCGGGATGTGAAGATCTGGGGAGACTACCCTGTGGTAGTCTTTGGGCGTTATGGACACTGGAGGGAGGAGGAGGGCGGCGGCGGCCATATTACATGGAAGAAGTGATGAGCCTAAGGGAGAGCGGGTGTATAAGCTGTTTGTCACCTTTCATACATAATCCAGAGTTCCCACGTGAATCTGAGGATCGACGCCATCGGGATCGTCGGGAGCCTATGTCCTAACCGGTTGATCATAATGACGCACTCAGCTGCCACATTAATAAGATAAAATAAAATAAGCCGAATAAAAAGGCTGCTGTTCTCCGTATCCCTTTTCACCCAAACCCCCATCTTCTACAATGTCCCAGCCAAGAGTCCTCTTTATTTTCACTTCCGTCAACAAGACCCTCACCGGCGCCACCACCGTCTGTATCTCGTCTCATGTTTGACAAAAAAAAAAAAATCCTGACAAGTACAAACAGGGATGGTACCTGCCTGAGGCTGCTCACCCGTATTATGTGCTGAAAGACCATACTGTGATCGACTTCGCCGCGCCGGCTGGCCCTAACCCGCCAGTCGACACAGACAGCGTCAAGGTCCTTCGCATCCTAGCCCTTGCGAAGCGTCACGCTGACATATACTCCTAGATGTTTACGGACAATCAAAGCCAAGACTTCCTTCAAGACCCCACCGTGAAAGAAAAGCTCGCAAATGCAAAGGTACTCTCCTCCGTCAAGCCATCTGACTACGATGCGATCTTCTACGTCGGCGGACATGGCCCCGTTCTCGACCTCGCCACGGACACTGACAACATCAGGCTGGCCACCAGCGTCTACAGCCAGAACAAAATCGTCGCCGCGGTCTGCCACGGTCCTGCGTACGTTCCCATGTTCAGAGTATGCAGGCAACGAACTGCTGACTTATAATCGGTGTTCGACAGCGCACTTGTCGGAGTGAAGGACGCTCAAGGAAAGTCCATCCTCGCGGGCAGAGAAGTGACGTCGTTCTCGAATGAGGAAGAAAAGCAAGCCGGCAAGGTGGCGGTAAGCAAGCAAGGATATTGTGTGTGAAGCAATTCGATTGACGCCGTCTTTCTATTATAGGACATTCCCTTCCTTGTCGAGAGCAGAATTGGAGAGCTTGGTGGAAAGTACGTTTCCGCCGAACCATGGGGTGTAAGTGTTGCACTGATAGCGTATTAATTGCACCGATTCTTTGATCCTCACGATTCGTTATATTGACAGGTGAAGGTCGTCGAGTCTGGGAACCTGCTCACCGGCCAGAACCCAGCGTCGGCCGGACCGCTCGGGCAAGCCATCCTGAACAAGCTCCGAGCTCGAGGCGCCTGAGTCTGCCAGAAATAAGAAGTTGAGAGAGAAACTGTAGCAGAGTGTAGTTGTAGAACAGGATTGAATTGTTCTTGTTGAGTGTATGAATGAACTCGAAGAAAAGAAAAATATATGAAAATGTCGGATGACATGATGCTGACCACGACGCACACGCTCACGCTAAACACGCTCACCACCGCAACGCTTTCTGGATCCCAATCCTCATGTTCTCGTCTCCGTCGTCCTCGTGATCTCTTATCTCGCCTTGCACAACATAGAGCTCTCGACCCATGAACTCGCTCTCCTACCTTTCCCGCCAATTCGACGTCCTCGCATCCGCCTCCGTCCCAAACACCCCGCCCTCGACGCCTACAGACGAGCACGGCTCGCTCATCGATGCCGATCCCGGCGCTTTCTTCAGCCCAGGTTACGACACGCGTCCGCCGTTGAAGCGCGTCAAGACCTGGTCGTCAGTGCGTGCGTTCTTCTTTCCGACTCCCGGATCTGCGCAGGCGCAGGCGCAGGGCGCGCATCAGCAACTGCAGCAGCGTCGTCTCGCGCCGCCGTCCGTTCGTGCGCGCAAGCGCGCGGGTTCGACGCCCGTCAGCAGCCGCTTCCAGCTTTCGACGTCAGTATCAACTTCTGCGCTTGCTTGGCCTTCAACTTCCTCGCGGGATACAGCGCCGGCCACGGGCTCTGGAGGGACGGCAAGCTCGCAACCACAGGCGCAAGCAGAGGCGCCTATGTTATCTATTCCCGCGCCACCTATCCAGTCCAAGTCGCTTCCGCCGAAGCTCAGCTGGGTCCGGCGGGTGTTCTTTGTCCGTGTGCTTTACCTGTTTGCGAGCTCGCTATGCGCGCTTTGGGGCAAGGTAACTCGCTCGTTGCGGCACGCTGCGAAGGTGCGTTTAGCGGAAACGGAGGGAGAGTTGGAGACTAGCGGCGATGAGAAGGAAAGCGATGATGATGCGGCGAGTGCGCTGCAGATGCGTATAAAGCTCAGGACAGGGCGGAAGAGGTCGTACGTGCGAGAGCGCGCCTCGGACATTGTAAAAATTGTGCTGCAACCCCAGACGAAGCCCCCGACCCCATCCCCGTTGAGCCAGTCTACCGTCGCCCCGCCGCTGCCCCGCCCGCCTACTGTGAATCTAATCCCTCCAGACCCGTCTGACGCGGACGACCAAGAGCCTGCGTCGCCGAGCACAGGTCCTGCTGCGCCGTTCACCTTGTTAGCGACTCTCTCTCCGCCGACACCACCTCGACCACAGGGCACTCAGACAACTGTCGGACAACCCTCACAGCCTGCCAAAGTGACGCCGCTGCACACGCGAAAGACTCTTGTGCTTGATCTGGACGAGACGCTCATACATTCGACAACGCGGCCCTTGTTCCCGTCAGGCGGGAACAGCGGGATCCTCAACTTCGGGAGCCTCATCGGCTTCGGGCGCAACAGAAAGGCGGGACACATGGTTGAGGTCGTTCTGGGCGGGCGCAGCACGCTGTACCATGTGTATAAGCGGCCGTTTGTCGACTATTTCTTACGCAAGGTGGGCGTGGTCTCGGATTTATTCGAACTATTTTTGTGCTCATTCCACGTCCTACGTCGTCGTCATGTGGCTTACAGGTGTCAGCATGGTATACGCTGGTCATATTCACGGCGTCAATGAAGGAGTATGCAGACCCAGTTATCGATTGGCTAGATGCTGGGCGCGGCATTCTCGCGCTGCGCTTCTTCCGCGAAGTAAGTGCCTGAGCTGTGATGTTCGTTCAGTTCATGAGCGGCTCAGCTCACTTGTGCCTCTCAGCACTGCACGCAGCTGCCGAACGGCGCATATTCGAAGGATTTGTCGGTACTCAAAGAAGACCTCGCGCGCATCTGCCTGATCGACAACTCGCCGGTGAGCTACAGCATCAACCAAGGTGCGATTTCTCTCCGCCGTCTCTGCGATCACGTATACCTGAGCACGCCTCGTTTCTATTCAGCGAACGGGATTCCAATCGAGGGTTGGACGCACGACCCGAACGACGAGGCCCTCCTTGACCTTCTCCCTGTGCTTGACTCGCTACGCTTCACCAGCGACGTGCGGCACGTCCTGGGCCTCCGCGGCTTCTAGAACCAAGTCTCGCTGTCAAATATTCGTGCATTTCCCTGGGCTTTTCTTCCTGTTATTCTGACTGTGCTCCACTTTCATTAGTATTCTGCAAACTCCCAAGGCATATTCTCTTGTGTATTATATTCCTATATCGTATTTCGCACGCGCATCCTCTCCGCTATCACTTATTCGTCGATCTAACTTGCAAAGAAACTGCACGCCAGGACCTTTTCTGCACCGGTAGTAGTGAGCATCATCCCATGTCCATATTATATTTGCTTGTATTTCTAGAGCGTAATGTCACAGTCCAGTTTCCAAGTCCAAAGTTTTTCCTCAAACCTCGCGAAATAGACTTCCGGTTGCACCAATTGGCTTCGCTTCCTGCAGATAATAATACTTAGAAAAAAATCAGACCTTAATCATTCCGTGCCATTACTTAAACTACAATTCGCTGCGGGCCTCGATATGATGATAATAAAACACAACAAAGACATGGGAGAGACGTGAGAGGGAGGGAGAGAGCCAAATGGGTGGATGATAATACCAAGAGGGATATGTGTATAATGACAAAAGATGGGTAGACGTGATGAAAGGAGGGAAAGAAAGACGCAGCGGAGATCTATGAATTCTACATAGCCAGAGCCGCTTGAAGTGCCTTGAGCTCCGCTTCCTCGTCGTCCTCTTCCGCTGTATGTCGTATCGCTGAACAACAAAAGAGATGAGTTTGGCTATACCAGAAGAGAAAGAAGACCTCGAAGGCACTCACGCTCTTCCCTCGTGGCAGATGGTAACGACGTCGTGGGTGCGCGTTCGGCGCCAGCCAAGCGGTCATTGAGCTCGTCCTGCTCCAGATCTGCAAGCTCTTGCTTGAGTTCGTCCTATAGTACATCATAATTAGCGCGATGGAGAGCGCAGCCCCTGTATTAAAGGACTCGCTTCGTCTAGGTCTATGCCCGCATTCATTGGGTTCGAGATTGCGTCTGAAATCTCGTTTGCGATCTCCCGCTGGTCGTTGATGGCGGCCATCGTCGCGTCAACTGTGCTTGGTGTTCTGAGATAAATGGGTGAGCGAGCGAGCGGCTGAGTTATTAAATAAGCGGGCGCAGCACACGCACAGGTTGCCGTGGATCGTCCTGAGCGCATCGGAGCCCTTCTTCATCGCGGCCATCGTTTCCTGGTTGAAATTTGCTGATTCGAGCGTATTGACCTGCATCTCGAGCTGCAATCGCGTGCCCGACAGGCGGTCGAGCTCTGTTTCTGCCGCCTTCTTCCGTCGTAGCGCGGCAGTGGCGGCTGTAGACGCACAGCGCAACCAGAGCATACATACTTGATTAGACGAGCTAGATAAGACGGAGGTGGGTGACGTGCGCACCAGATTTGTTCGAGACGGCGTTGGCCTTGGCCTTCTTGAGCTCCTCGTCGACCTTCTTCTGGAGGTGGTCCTCCTTCTTCTCGAGCATCTGCAGCTGCTGGCGCAGGGTCACAATGGCGTCGCGGGCCGCCTGTTTGGTGTCCCTCCGCCCGACGAAATAGCTCATAAAGCCCGACATCATATCGTGTTTGAAAAAGCAGAGACGCGGTGAGCAGAGGGTGCAGACGAGCTTGCTTGACTGCGCGAGTCCATCGACCGCGCTGACGATAACGCGTGACGATGCTGTGTCACTCCTTCCTTTTCTGGCCACTCCTTTCGTGCCACTGGCCTCGATGGTCATCCTCGCCAACGACAGCGATGAGTCACTTCTGCTTGATTCTGTTCCTTAAGGACTCTATTTTTTGTCTTTGGATTTAAGCAAGTTCCTTGTGGCTACGATTTCTCATCTGGATGCTGTGCTAAATACATGTGTCCGATCTGCACCTGTTGCCTCGAGCAAAGACGATTGACTACTTGAACCGGATTCCAGTAATGGTGAAGAAATGAAAAAAAAAAACTCTAGTCTCCCTTTTTGCAGAGCTATCGTTAATCTTGACATCTCGAACAAACGCGGAGCCAATCACCTCAGAGCAATATCGTCATGTACTCCGTGGTTGAAACTGTCTTTTTTGAGTACACATGGTACCATATGTTTCTATATTAGAGTGGAGTCGCGTTTAGGGTTAACTGATTACGATTTGATCAAAGCGGCGTTGCAATACCAGCCTGTTTTCTGCTCTGATCTTTGCTATGTGTTTCCTGACTTCTTGCGCAAGTTCTATCTTGATTTTCAGAAGGCTTTAAAGATACTCGTCATGCATGAAGCCGGGCTTCGTCAGACGCCTGTCGTACTATAGACGTGAAACCTTCTCTATGTGTGCCTCATCTTTCACTTTCGAAGAGCAGGCAAGTATTGTCGCGATACTTGTGGTCCAGTGACGTCGCTCGTGCTGTGCTAAGTGGTGATCAGTAATAAGGCATCGCCTTCTTGTCTCACCAAGTTCCACCTCGTACATTTTGGAAACAAGCTGTGCTGCGACTGCGTTTCGAGTGTGGGGATCTCACAAGTTCTTTACTTCCTGTTTTCAAAGTGGAGGGTGGAAAGTAGTTTATATGGCCATGCAATAATCAATCGCGCACTGAAGACGAGCGTTGACGAATTGACAATGTGATCGATCACGAAGTCCCCAATGCGTACCATCTCCGTAAGTAGCAGGCCCCACCGACGACAGCTTCGTTCAATCGTTAAAAAAAAGTGGGGTAACCATTTCAGTTATTTTTAGAACAAGTGCGGCGACGTCATTAACCACAGCAGGTATATAAACCTTCTTTCCCTTTTCCCTTCGGAGATTATCAAGCTCCCTCTCCAACTACCAGATCCTTTACTCAACTCCCTACACCGAACTGTAATATTACCATGGGTTTGTTTAGCCATGACTCTGACCAGGCTCAGGCCTACAACCAGGTGCGTATATTCGCCTCAGCTTGCTAAGCACGTCGGAACCGGCGCTGATTGGCACTCTTCAACATTGTTGCTTTTTGGTTCACTTTCTGCTGGCGACGCTGTGACTTCAGTAAGCCGCTTTTGAGTCTGTTCTATAGCGTACATTAACTGACTCGATTGTTTCAATTCCGATAGGTACCAGGAGAAGTCTACTAGTTCTGAACATAAAGCGTCACTGAGCCACGAGGTTCTTGGCGGTGCTGCTGGTATGTTGACGTACAGTTCTTTGTTTCTGAAGGCGAGCTAATGTGGTTTTATGTGATAAGCCTACGCGGCTACTAAGGCTTATGAGAACCACGTCGCGAAGAACGGCAAACCCGCGTCACACGCGCAAGCAAAGGAGCTCCTGTGCGCACGTTTTGCTTTATTGTTAACTTATTCTGGTGTCTGATTATACTCACTCAGTGCTGGCTTTTCTGGCGCTTTCGTTGACCGTGAGGTAGAGACCAAAGGGGTGAGTAGTTATGACTTTACAATAAGTGTTGATCGGTGCTGATGTAGCGCTTCACCTAGCTGAATTTCTTCGACAAGGAGAAGGCGAAGCATCATGCTAAGCAGCAGGTCAACAGCCAGGTCGCGCAAGACTATTGATGGCTGCGTGATGAACTGTTTGCGATTTGGAAAAGGATTACTTGTAACCTGTATAGTAGCTTGATATGAACTCTCGTAATCGATGTATGACTGTGTTGTGGATGTCTGCATTAGTTGAGGGCACTGGTTGTGGCTGACTTGAACAAGAATATTTAAGCCTGCAAGTGATGTAGACGCAGTCATTAACAGCCGACTACGCATGGGGTTTCGTTCTGTCACTCTGCATGGAAATCTCCTCAGCACATATCAAGAGGAAAGTTTATGGGGAGGTCAGAGATTAACAGGTGATCGTATCAGCTATTTATGTAGCAAAGAATCACTGCAAATATATGAAGCAGCCCCACCTCTCCGCCACTAAAGACATACTACTCAAATCATCACACTGTACTATATGGGTCGGTTCAGCAGCGACTCTGACCGGACTCAGGCCTACGACCAGTATCTCCTTGGCGCACGTCGTGATCGACGTTGATCGACACTCTTTTATCTTGTCGCTTCTTTACGTCTCTTAGCATCTTCTGTCGGCCTCACTATGATGGGTCACTAGTGTTTCCTCCAGCTCCTTAAAAGCTCAAAGGACCGCCTTTGCACGTGAGCCTGATTGCGTCTTTGTTACCTGTGCCTCGACTTCCTGCGCAAGATCTATCTTGATTTCCAGAAGTCCTGCAATTTGCTTAAGAGCCGGACTTCATCAAACGCCTGTACCTATGATAAGCACGAAGCCCTTTTATAAACACGACTCATCTTTCTTTGATGATTCGTCTGCATTCTAAGACGACCGTCAATTTCGAAGAACGGCACGCAATTTCTTTCGTGCTACTTGCGGCCAATGACGCCGTGCGCGCTGGTCGGTTGTGCTGTGTTAAGCGGTGCTTGAACCGCGCATCGTTATTTTTGCCTGTTCCACTATTTCCGTTTAGCAGATTATACTTTTTTGAAACACGCAGTGCTGCGCAGTGACTACGCCTTGATTGTGAGAAATTGTACGAGATTTCGAGAGCTAAGTGGAGAAAATAGATCATATGGCTATTCGATCGCAATTTATGACCTGGTCTAGAAGAAGATCGTAACAAAGACGAACATTGACGAATTGACAATGGGATCGATCACGCAGGCTCTCAATGGGTACCAATCTCGGTAGCAGGGGCATCACCAACGATCGATACCGCTTGGTTCGGTCATTCGGATTGAAAGCATTTAGGGGCCATCGTTACAATCCTGGGGTGAACCATATCAGCTATTTTTAGAACAGCGCGATGTCACGGGCCATTCCTGGTATATAAAGCATCCCCCTTCCCTCTCGTGGTTATCAGGCTCCCTCTCCACTACCTACTCACCACACCACACCGTACTATAACATTATCATGGGTTGGTTCGACAAAGATTCTGACCAGGGTCAGGCCTACGACCAGGTGCGTACTCTCAATGTCATTCTCGCTTCGCGAGCGCGCTTGGCGCCTGTCGGGATCGACGCTGATCGACACATTTTAACCTTGTCGCTTCTTGACGTGTCTCACTCGTCTTCTGTCGGCATCACCAGTAAGTTGCGTTATAGTTGGTCCTGTGGATTGACTGACTCGATTACTTCTGATTTTTAAAGGTACAACGCCGCGTCGACTGGCAGTTCTGAACACAAGGCGTCTCTGACTCACGAGATTCTTGGCGGTGCTGCTGGTGTGTTAACAGTTCTATATTTTTATTGAAGTCGGGCTAACGTCCCTTCTGCGATAAGCCTACGAAGCTGCTAAAGCTTACGAGAAACACGTGGCGAAGAACGGCAAGCCCTCGTCGCACGCAGAGGCAAAGGAACTTTTGTGCGCATGCTTT
The DNA here is from genome assembly GCA_021029095.1 of Phellopilus nigrolimitatus. Classification (NCBI taxonomy): domain Eukaryota; kingdom Fungi; phylum Basidiomycota; class Agaricomycetes; order Hymenochaetales; family Hymenochaetaceae; genus Phellopilus; species Phellopilus nigrolimitatus. The sequence continues at coordinate 48,814 of JAJOHG010000003.1, read as the reverse complement.
GTCTCATCGATGGTTTCTGTTGGTGCCTGACTATACTTACCTAGTGCTGGCTTCGCCGGTGCTTTCATCGACCGCGAGGTAGAGACCAAGGGAGTGAGTAGACACGAGTTTACACGAAGCGGCGATCGGTGCTGATAGGGCATTCAATTTAGCTCGACTTCTTCGACAAGGAGAAAGCGAAGCACCACGCCTCCAAGCAGGCGGAGTCTCAGGTTGCGCAGGACTACTGATTGCTACCTGATGGGTTGGTGTAACAATTCGGAAAAAAGGATTAACTTGTACACTAACTTGATATGCGCCCTGAGAATCGATGTATGACTGTTATGGATTCTCTGAACAACGTGTGTGTAAATTGAGTGTTATGATGGAAACGTTGCCTGTCAGTAATTTGACTCGCATATAGTCTATGGCTAAAGTGTGGACCGGATCTTTTAGAAGTACCTAAAGGGAGTCTAAAGTCTTGCGTCCAAGACGACGAATGATTTCGCTCATTAGTAGAGGGCAACGAGGCGTACACGCCATATGGCATCGAATTTGCGCCCGCTGAGTCTAGTAAGCTGTTCTGGTTTGAATGATAAGGGGTGGTCGTGCTGCGGAAGCGTATAGCTTACTCGGGTCTGTCGGAAAGGACTCATCTCGGGATAGAAGACCTCTCCAACAAGCGAAACATACTAATTTTTGTTTCAAATATTAGAGACATAATCTCAAATATATCCTGACACATTTAGAGGTGGAATTATTTGTGGCTGACTTGGATAAGAATAGAACATGCGTGCTACTGATGTAGACATAGCCAGTACGAAGATTTCACGTTCCATTTTGGACTCTAGATCAGCGCGCATGGCCTCCTTCTCGTTCAACTCGGGGATATCAATGGGAAAATCGAGAGAGATGAGCATAAAAAGGAGGCCAAAGATTATCAGGTGACCGTATCAATTATATTTAGAGCAAACGCGTTGTCAAGGACCACTACAGGTATATAAAGCATCCTCCTTTTCTCTCTCGTGGCTATCAAGTTCCTTCTCTATCACTACCAAACACACTTCACAACTCGCTACCTCGCATTTCATCATTACTATGGGTTGGTTCAGCGATGACTCTGATCAGGCTCAGGCTTACGAACAGGTATGTACGCCTACCCTTGCCTGCCGAGCACACTTGACGCACGTCGTGATCGACTCTGGATCAACGCTGATCGACGCTCTCAATCTTGTTGTCTTTTAACGCCTCTAGTAAGCCGCAGCTTAGCATGTGTATAACGCACAATTACTGATCGACTACCTCTGATCTCATAGGTACAACAACACGGCCGACGAACACAAGGCGTCGTTGAGCCATGAGCTCATCAGTGGTGCTGCTGGTGTGTCAACCGATCTCTAACTATGAAGACGAGCTAATGCGGCCTCTGTCATAAGCGTACGAGGCTGCCAAAGCTTATGAGAACCACGTTGCGGAGAACGGCGAGCCCGACTCTCACGCGAAGGCAAAGGAGATCTTGTGTGCAGCTTTGCTTCACTGATTTTTTTATGTGGCTGACTCTATCTATGTAGTGCTGGCTTTGCTGGGGCTTTCATCGACCGCGAGGTGGAAACCAAGGGAGTGAGTGAATGATATGGGATGAAAAGAAGCCTTCATTGGTTCTAATGTAGCGTTTAATCTAGCTCGACTTCATCGACAGGGAGAGAGCAAAGCATCAAGCCCACGAGCAGTTTGAGCAGCAGTATTCGTCGAACTACTGATCGTTGGTTTCTACGGCGATCTAAGAAAGGATCAATTATTGTATGCTAACTTGGGTTGAACTCTGAATATCGATATGTATGACTGTGTTACAATGGGTTTTCTGACAAATATAAATACTGTGGAATAAATCACGATGGCGTATTCAGTACTGGCCAAATGTTCCGAGAGAGTATTGAAGTTGTCAATAATTCGAGTTGCATATGATCATGGAAGGTGGGCAGGGAATGCTCATTGTCAATTTCTGACTCACCTTTATTTACCGCGGTAGACTTAATGACCTGTCATGGACGGAACTATCTATAGCATTCAATTTACAGTTTGAATTGCTTTCCAAATCCTGGCGTGTATATCAAAGGAGTTCATGAGTATTGTGGGTGGACTCCTTGAACTGTGCCTGTTCCCACACGCAAAAAGGGAAGTACGGCCAATGTTGCATGAAATCTAGTCCTGGACGCTTATTGAAGTTTAGGCAAGACGCTGTTCAGTGGGTAGCTTGTGGCTGCTTACCTACAACAGGCCTGAGAGTTTGTGTTGTCAGCACAGCCACTCTGCGTCTCGTTTTGGACTCTAGACTGAGTCTCGTTCGCCCGTTCAGCACGAAAATCTTTCCGGTGCGATGGCCAAATCAAAAACGAAAGAACACAAGACGAAAGTAGAGACGACGGAGGATGCAGTCGAAGCCGATGTCTCAATGGCGGTGACCGACGTCGATGTGGACGGGGAGCGTGTGCGTCTGCCAATCGTTTTCTTCCCGACAATACATTGAACTCATTCTTATCGATTTTCCAGCCGTCGAAAAAGGTGAAGAAAGAGAAGGATGAGATCATCAGTCAGTGTGGAACCCATTGCGCACCCTCTCGCGCAGAGAAAGCTGTTGAAGAAACTGCATAAAACTATCAAGAAAGGTATGTCGTCCTTGCATGTCCATGTGTTGCTAAATTTTGTAATTCTGACATACGTCTTCGCTCAGCCTCAAAGCAGCGACAGGTAAAGCGAGGCGTAAAGGAAGTGGTGAAGGGAATTAGGAAAGGCGAAAAAGGGTGAGTCCATGCTCAGATGTCCATGTTACTCTCGAATACCAATCATTCGTCTTCTATTGCAGATTGCTCGTCCTCGCCGCAGACATCAGCCCTATCGATATCATTTCTCACTTACCTGTGTTCAGCGAGGAGGCACAAATACCGTACGTGTTCGTTCCGTCGAAGGAAGAACTCGGGCAGGCCAGCTCGACGAAAAGGCCGACAAGTTGTGTGATGGTGTGCCCGGACTCGAAGAAACGGAAACGCAAAGATGGCAAGAGGACGAGAAGGAGGACGATTACCGGGAGCTGTACGACGAGTGCTGTAAAGAGGTAGAGAAACTCGATGCAAAAGTAGTATTCTAGGTCTTTCGTATCTCTTCCTGTTTACTGTAGTTCAATGTTATTCATGATTATCTTTTTTTATTCTTATGAGAAAACGCGGTCCACAAACAGATTTACCCACGCTCGTCCACGTCGCGAATGAGACTAGCTCAGCTGTCTACCAGGCTCTACTTTTAGCTCTCATCTCCCCACCCCCCACTTTTCCCCCGTCCTCGAGCAGGCGCTCCTCCCACCCTTTCTTTCTTTCTTTTCTTGCAATTCAACGGCATGGCTACAGGCGCTAAGGCTAAGACGAACGGCTCCGCCCCGAACGGCGCTGCACCGAAGGGTAACCTGAAGGTCGCCAAGGCCGTAACACCTTCTCCAACGGCAAGCGGCACCGTGACCCCCGTCGGCGACAACAAACCTCTGGAAGCACCGCGCACGGGCAGGCCCGACAAGGCTGTGTACGATGCCGAGCAGGAGCAGCTGAAGACGAAGATCGCGGAGCTGCAGGAAAAGATGGTGCGCTCGCCGTTTCTTTTTCTTTTTCTGCGGTCGCCCTCCTCTCCGCCGGACATATTTTCCTGATTTCTGTTTGTGTCCTCCTCGCAGAACGGGATTCAAAACAAGATCAACGCTGGCTCGAATGCTGGCCCGGGCGCGGAAAGGCGTAAGGAGCTGCGCGCGGAAATGGATAAAATTCGTCAGAACCAAGGCAACTTCAAGAACTCCCGCGGACAGATTATAACTCAGCTGAAGTCTTTGAATGATGGGATTGCGAAGAAAGTACGTGTGTTGTACGTGATTCATCTCCGAGAGAACTCGTGGCTTATGTATCCAACTGCAGATCAAGGACTTGCAGGCCGCCAAGTCTAAGACCCAGTTTAAGTCTGTCGCCGATGTCGACGCGCACATCAAGTCAGTGCGCGCCCTAACCGCTTGTTGTGTCCTTCTAACAATGTTTGCACTAGGCAACTCGACAAGCAAGTTGAATCTGGCACCATGAAGGTCGTTGACGAGAAGCGCGCTCTCCAGGAAATCAGTCAGTGCAAGCGGCTCCGCAAGACGGTCGAGAACTTCGAGGCGGAGCAGGAGTCCATCGAGCGCGACCGTGCTGCTGTCGAGGACCTGCGCAAGCAGCTGGACGACCCGGAGGCGAAGGCCGTCTCGGAGCACGCGGACGCGGTCAGGAAGGAGCTCGACGAGCTCAAGAGGGACGGCGACGAGGCGTACGCGAACCGCAACAAGCTCTTCGACGAGCGCAACGAGCTCAAGGCGCAGCTCGACGTGCTCTTCGGCCAGAAGCGCGAGTCCGCGCTCAGGTTCAGGGAGGACAACGACCGCTTCTACGCGAAGCTCAGCGAGGACCGCGCGCGGCGCGCGGAGCGGGCGCGCGCACAGCGTGCGGCGGAGGAGGACGCGAAGAAGGAGGAGACCGCGCGGCGCCTGCGCGAGGAGGCGGAGGCGCCCGCGTACCAGGCGGAGATCGAGGACTGCCAGACGCTCATCGACGTCTTCTCGGGCAAGGCGGGTGGCGCAGCCAAACTCTCGACGGCCGGCGGGCCGCCCGCCGCGCGCGGCGAGGTCGCGGGCTGTGCCGAAGCTCCAGCTCCGCCAGGTCGCCGCGGACGCCGACGGCCTCGTCGCGCGGAAGAAGAAGGGCACGGACGAGGACACGTACTTCGTCGGCGGGGCCGGGAAGGGCAGGAAGGGCAAAAGAGGCGGCGCGAAGCCCCCCGCCGCGCCCTGCGAACGGCGCGCCGGACGGCGAGGTGCCCGTGCCCACGCCCACGCCACCGCGGGCTCGGGCGCGGGCTCCGGTGCGCTGAACGTGCCGCTCCCGACGCTCGCCGCGCTGCTCGCGCTGTCGATCCCGCCGCCCGCGTCCGCGGCGGACGTGCCGCGCGCGGTCGCGGACCTGCAGACGAAGAAGGCGTGGTTCGAGGCGAACCAGGCGCGCGCGACCGCGGAGAACGTCGCGCGCGCGGAGGCGAGCATCGCGAAGCTCCTGGGCGGCAAGGCGGGCGCCGCCGCCACCTGCTGCTGCTGCTGCTGCGCCGGACGGCGAGGTGCCGCCGAATGGCGACGGCGAGCGGCCGCCGGAGCCTACGTCGACCCCCGCGGGCGCGGGCGCGCTCACGAACGGTGTGTCTGCGGACGAGGTCGATGAGGAGCTGGAGGAGGAGGCGCAGAAGGAGGCCGAGGATTAGGACGCACGAACGGACGGACTGGCGGATGGCTACTCCGCACATATCACATATATCATATTCTACCCAGTACAAAAACCTGTTCACGACGCACCATACGTTTCGTGCAGGACTGTCGTATCTACTGCTTTGCACTTGTTTCTGTTCGTCACACAGCACACCACTCACACCGTAATTCATTCTTTGATTGGGGACTCAGATAATCTGCACCACAGCGCGCACATGGGCTATTCACAATCTATATATTTGTTTTCTCTCCTCCGGACAACAATATAAGTATGGTATTATCAAGAGATGCGACAACAGACAGATCCGACTCGTCAGGTGAGGAAAAGCAAGCAATTGCAAGATCATAGACATTAAGGAACGAAAAAAAAGAAACGTCTGGTCTGATAACTGAAGCGATTACATAGCAGAAAAATAGCAGGCAAAAAAAAAAAAAAAGGAAAAGAGGGAGGATATCAGCGCAGAACGAGCATTAGCGGAGGGAGGCGCATGCAGCGCGGACAGTTAACAAATAAGCCCGTCGCTGCAAGGCAGAGAAGAAAAAAGTCCCGATTATGAATCACCCAGTGTAAGAATAAGGCCAGCGCAATTTCTCCAGTCCGTGCAGCGCTGAAAAAGAACACAAACCGACGTCCCCGTCTACCGCCTCGTATAATTTTAGGGCGCGCCCTCGTCCTTGACGACCACGCTGTGCTCGTCCGACGACGAGTGCTCCGACGAGTGCACGCTCGACGCGTCCGTGCTGAGCCCGAGGTCCTGCGGCGTGAACGCGGGCACGTCGAACGCCGCCCCGCCGGGGTACTCGCCGAACATGCCCGCGTCGTGCGCGGCGCCGGCGTCGACGAAGCCCATCGCCATGTACGAGTCCGGCGCGCCCGAGTCGAGCGGGCCGCCCCCGAACGACTCGTGCAGCGCGGCGAGCATGCTCGACGTCGTCGGCGTGTCGTTCATGATCGGGTGCGCCGTGCCGCCGCTGCTGCCCGGGAACTGCTCCTGGCCATGCATCGGCGACGACAGCGTGAAGAACTGCTGCTGGATGACCGGCTCCACGGACGCGGCGACGGAGTTTGTCGAGAGCGCGACGCTGCGCAGGACGTTCAGGGCGATCCAGTCACTGGTAAAGTTCATAAAGATCGTTAGTGAAACTGCAAACAGGAGTAAGTTTCGCCGAGAAAGCACATACTCGAGGAAGAGCTTGAGGATCTGGAAGGCTCCGAAAGCAGGATCGCTGCGGATAGTCTGCAGTTGAACATCCTTGGTTAGCAACTACTAACGCCGTAAATGAATCAATTGAGCAGAGGGGGGCACGCACAAGGTCGCGCATGATCTGACTGGTGACGTAGCCCCAACGGATCAAGATACTCCGGGACGACAGCGTCGACCGTTCCTCCACGCCGCCCAAGTTGTTGTTGTTCCCGCCCCTATTCCCGCCCATCAGGTGCTCGCAGACATTGTCCGCCCACGCCATAACTTCGCCCACAGGCTCCGCGCTCTTTGTCAGGTTATTGAGCAGCGCGACAAAGTCGACCTCGAGCAGCTGCACGAGGTCCTCGTGCCGGCAGTTGCACACGAGTGCAGACTGGTTCCGGACGGACTCGAAGTCGATGTTCTGCCACGAGCGGCGCATGTCCGCGAGTTGCTTCTGGTTTGTCAGCACGGTGGAGAGCGCCTGGGTGACCTGGAATATATCCAGGAAGCGCACTAGAAGACGCGGGAAGAAGAACAATTCCCAAGCCCATTCAGAAAATGTTTCTAGAATGGAAGAAAAGAAGACAAGAACCGCTTGTAACTCACAAACAAGGTGCCCAAAACGTGCTCCAAGCTCGACTTTAGGCTCTACGAAGGTGTTGCCGTAGTTTTCCAATGCCACGAGTAGGACCTTCTCCATCTTATCGGCCAGCTGCCTCAGACTAGTCAAAGCCTGAGGGGGAATGGGGGAAAGCATCTGCAAGCGCAGAATCTCCAGAATTTCCTGAAAGAAACAGAATAAGCACACGCGATTCGTCTAGATAGGACGAAGACGGCCCTACATTATAAACCAGGGCGTCCGCCTTTGCCATCAGACCGGCCACAGCCGGCGCATGCACGACTTCCCTGTGATCGCCGCTCAAGCTCGACCAGAAAGTCCGCAAGTACAGCTCGAACTGGTCGAATCGGAAGCTGCGCACGCTCTCGAGCAGCGTGTTGAGGTGGTCCTCGAACCACCCCCAGACCTCGCGCGCAGCGATCCCGTGCGGGGACGCCGAGTCCGCGCCGAGCGCCTCTTCGATGTCCGGGAAGTGCGGCAGGCTGCGCACGGTGCGCACCTGGGCAGGCGCCCATGAACGCAGCCGCCGTCGTCTGCGGGGGAGAGTGCGTCGACCCCGCGCTGAGCGAGCCCGAGAGCCCTGCATCTGCGCCGGCGAGGTTGTGCCGGCGGATGGTCGCCTGTCCGTGGTAGTTCGGGCGCTGGGCGGCCTGCGCTTGAGAGAGAAGGGTGTTTGTCGTCGGCGTCTTCTCCGTGTCCATGGAGAAGAGCGTCGGGCTCTTCATGCCGTTGTTGATCGTAAGTGAGTTCCGCTTGGAGCCAGAGGTGGAGGGCGCGGCGCCCTCGCTGCCGTCCTCTTCATCGTCTTCTTCGGAGTGGTCGTCGCCCTTGCCGCCGTTCTGCTCGTTGGCCTGCTTGTTCGCGTGGGAGCCCGCGGCATTGTTGGACTTGCGGACGTAGTCCTGTAGCCATTCGATCTCGGTTGCCGTAGTAGGACGAATACCACAATCTGTTCAGAGATCAAAAATGGACAAGGGAGAATATATAGAAATCAGTATCAGGATCAGGGAGAAGGGATGTTGATCAGAGGAGGGACGTGATGATGAACTGACAGTGATACTTGCTGTTCCCCCGAACGCCCAGGCGGCGCGTCTTGATCGTGGGAAAGCAGAGCCGGATCGCCTTGCCCAAGGTCGCGGTGTTGATGTGGGGGATGCCGTACTGGTCGCAGACTCTGCGGTAGGAGAAGTAGAGGCCCTGGCGGGGCACGTTCCCGTCGGGATACGGCGCGTAGTTGGCGTTGAGCCTGCGATCGGCGGCGATCATGCGAGCAAACTAAACAAAAAACACGTGTTGTAGATTAGAAGACCAAAAACGAAAACAATGCGCGAAAAAAAAAAAGACAAGCGACAAGACACGCACCAGGCCTGGACGAAGATCTGCTTTGCCCTGTCTGAGGCGCTCGTGGTGGTGGCCGCGCGGACGTTGGCGGCGAGCTGCTCGAGGGCGTGGTCGGGGCCGAGAGTCATGCGCCCGAACTGGCCAGCGGGGTGGAAGGCGTCGTGGTGGGCGGAGGCCTGGGGGCTGGGGAGGTATATGTTGGCGTAGTCCGGGGGGGACGGGTTGCTGAAGAAGATGGACATGTCCTCGTTTTCGCTCGAGGAGGAGTAGACGCTCTCCGCATCGCGCGGGTAGGGCGAGGCGGCTGCGCGGGCGCGGATGTGCGTCTGGCGGAGGTGGGACTTGAGGGCGTGGTTGGACAGGGCGTGGTTGTTCGGGGGGGAGTCGGCGGGGGAGGTGAGGTCTGTGCTGTAGGCGGTGGAGGAGGAGGAATGGCGGGTGTGGGAGGGCACGATAGAGGCGTTTTGGATGGCGTTCTGGTTCTGGCTCTGGTTCGGGTTCTGGTTCTGATTGTGGGACTGGGACTGGGACTGGGGACTGGGGGGCGTTTGGGTTCTGGACCTGCCTGCCGAGCGCGTAAGCACTGCTATATAAATCGTCCGGGGCGACGGCGGACATGTGCACCGCGGTGTGCGAGTGCGAGTGGGGGTGCACCTGCTGGTGGTGGTGGTGCTGCTGCTGCTGGTGCTGCTGCTGGTGCTGGAGGTGGTTGTGGGAGTGGGGGGAGAGGAACTGGCCGTGGGACGAGTGTGGGCGGGAGAGAGGGTTAGAGTGAGAGGAGGAGGATGATGCGACGGAGGCTGAGCGGGAATGGGGCGGGCCGGCGAGGAGGTCGAGAGGGAGGGCGGCGGGGAGGATGTGGAAGGGGCTGTTGACGGAGGTCATTGGCGGGGAAGAGAAGGCTAAGCAGATAGGGACAAGGAGCGTCGGAATGGAGAGAAAAGAGTAAAGGCTCAATAAGATCGGGAAAGGGAAAAAGAAAAGCGAAGGTGAAAGCGGGCCAGCCGAGTGAGTATGGTAGGAGCTAGAAAGAAAGGAGTGAAGAGTGGAGAGTACGGTCGACGGCAAACAGCTGCTGGACTCTTGCTCTGCTTTACGCTATTATCCTAGTCTGTGATCTCTCTCTCTCTCCTTCTGCTCAAGCCGTGGTCAAGGCAACCGGTCCAATCCATCCCATACCCTTTTATATTTCAAACAACTCCCGAGCGGACTTTAAATATATTACTCGACAAAGTCCCCGGTCACCCTACTCTCCCCCCTGGTACATGTATCGTCTAAACAGTTTCCGCACCTTTTCCTTCTTCGCGTCCCCCAGTCTGCGCCCCAGCTCCAGCCACGACCCGATCGTCAGGTCCCGCATCCCGTACGGCGTCTGTCTCCCACTCAGCGTCTTCGGCAGCTCCTTGCCCGGCACCGGCACCGGCATCCCTCCCGTCTCCGTCTCCGCCGACAGCATCTCCGCCGCGTACGTCACGTACTCCAGCTTGAACTTGGGCTTCTCCCCCTTGCTCGCGTCTCCCACCTTCGGCAGCCAGTACTGTCCCCCACACATCAGCGTCCGTCTCTGCAAATCAAAAGTACACTGTATGCAGCTCACCTGCGCGTACCCCAGCGGCGTCCACAGCCTGTTCGTCCGGCTCGGCGCGTCCCCGCTCGCGTGCTGCGGCTTGCGCTCCCGGCACGCCCACGTCTCCCGGTTCGCCTTCTTCTTGCAGTCCACCTCCGCCCCCGACCCAGGGCGCGGGTGCCGGTGTCCGTGGTCCCGCTTCGGGCTCTTCTTCTTGTCCTTCTTCTTGTCCTTCTTCTTGTCCTTTTTCTTCTTGTTCTGCGTCATCTCCCCTCCGCCTCGTCTCCCGTCACGTTGAACGCGAACACCCGGAACGTCGGCAAGTACGGGTTCGGCACCACAGACGGCGCGACGTTGATCACCACATAGTCGTCCAGATCCGTCTTCCCCTTCTTCGGCAGGCTGCTAAAGTCCTCCATCAGCGTCTCCGCCAGCGAACTGTGGCTCTCCTCCCCGGCATCCCCGTCTCCCTCCTCCTTCCCTTCCTCTCGCCTGCTCTTCGCAGACTCGTCTTCGACTAGTACCGTGTCCTCCGGTTGCAGGAAGAAGAACTACCCACCCTCCGTCAGCAATTGCACGCAAGAAAAGCGTCCGCGAATGGTCCCGCAAAAGCATGGCACTCACGTGGTCCACATTCATATGCTGCCCGATGCCATCCCCCACAAAAGTCAAAAAGTCAGTGCACGTCACGTAAATCTAGAGTTCACCGTCGCCAGGGGCCTTATTTTTATGCCTCCGCCCTCCCCTGTCGCAAAACGCGCGGCCATAGGGGCCGTCATTGCACTGACAGCGCTGACCGACGATCCTCGTGGGATCGGCGACGCGGACCCGCCCATACGAAGCGAACAACGATGTCAAACGAGTAGGCCGAATTCACTCACTCCGAACAAGTGCCCGAGTATCGTGTCCTGGTATCGCAGCGCAACGTCTGCGTACCGCACAAACTGTTCCAGAATGTGAGTCCACGAAATACACATCGGATTTAACGGATCACTTACACATCCCGGAAAATAGTTCCCTGGAGAAGGCGGTACGTGTCCAGACAGCCAGACCTATGCAGCATGGCATCGAAGAGCAAAGTATGTGCACAGCAATTTGATGCCGTCGTTGCGCAACGGCCGAGCGCAAAGTCATCACAAGTGATTACCACCGATTATTGCAAGATTCGCAGCGACAGATAAAAGAAAAAGCGAATAGGCTTCTCGTCAGCCTCGGTCGGTGTGCAACAGCACATAATGAGAGGATCCGGTCTCCACCCACCTGCATCCCGCGCTCGCGATACCGGTCGAGCTGCACCTCGAGCCAGTCGTACTCGAGGTTCCCCGGGTCGTCCGCGTCCATGTACTCGCACCCTCCCACGGCTGCAGCGCACGGAAATAAACAGCCCCAAAACGGTGCGCAGAAGCCGAACGTAATCCATATCAGCCGATAAGCATCCAGCGAAGCACCATCGAATTCGAAGTGCACGGGTTGCGATGATTGGCCGCGCGAAGTGTGTCGCAGGCGTTGTGGGCGATGCGCGGCGAGAAGGCGCGAAGTCGTCAGGGCGACGCGAAGGTGTTCGTAGACAATGATGCGCAATGGTCAGGCAGTGCGCGCGCGGCAATCCACACAACGGCGTAGATGATCATACAAATCATACAAAAATTCAGAAAGTGCAACGAGGTTAGCGGATGAGAAGGCGGATTGAAATCAGAAAAATGGCGCTCAAGAATTGCCCAGCGCCTCTGGCGAAGATGCACCCGGGGTCTCAGCTACTGCATGATCATGATCATGCACATCCACAGCGAATCCGCAGGAACGAATGGAGATAGCAAAGCGCGAAGATATAATAAAAGGGGAAATTCGAAGTATTACTGACCTTTGTTAGAGTCGTAAAAATACATAGTATTCAGGCTGATGACCGCAACCTCGCCCGGAATCACTTCAACGGAATAGTATCCGCCGCGTTGGAACACCTGGAAGCTTTCGAACGGGATGAAAGTCCTCCATATACTGCGTTGAGATATATTTCGGTGTCGAAACAGGAGAATCGCGGTACACCGAATTACAGATCGACCGAATTAGGGAGATTATTGCGTGTGCGGAAACGATTTAAGAAACAGAAAAGAGTTTAGATCAGTACTAGATGGCGGTAAATGGGGTAGAAAGCGGGTATGGTCTGGTCTGTGCGCTTTGCAGAAGAGTGCCCGTGGCAATCAGCAGAGCTGATGAGGAGACGGAAAAAAATCCGATCGAGGTGCAAGAGGTCGTTCCGCAATGAACTGCACCAACATTAGCACTCCTGAAAGTTGGTCGATGCTAAAGCACATGCACTTCCGCCGAGACCCAGACAGAACTAGAGATAAGCCCGCTATCAAATGGGGACTCACTTCGCGAATTCATTCGTGATGCTGTTAGGACCTATTCAAAGTGGCGTTAATTTCAGTAACACGCAAAGTTGGAGATGAATGAGAAGCAATCCAAAACAAAGCACAATCCAAAAAGCCTAAAACAATCGTTGTGAGCCAAGATTCAAATCTCACCAGCTGTCATAATATTCTTGAGAAAGCAAATAAATACGTTCAGCTCGATCTTTTTTTTTGTTTCCCAAGGAAATACTCCTATACTCACATGCGCTGTTGCACGACAATGATCAAACGACTCGTTAATGCCTCGCTGAAGCTCCGAAAAATCAAGAACTTACGCCAAACGTCGTTATTGCCTGAATGAGCAAGATCGCTTTAGTACATACGATTTCGAGATATCGGCCATTGTGCAGCTTTTACTCACCTAGACAAGGGACGACCGGGACGCCACGCGACGTGAACACCTCGTTCATCCGCCGCACCATCGCACGGTTAAGCTCGTATATCTCGCTTGGCGTCCTCGGAAGCTCGCGGTCGTTGTCGTGTCTGAGTATGCAAAAGCATCCGTGATCGGGTTTAATATCTGTGCATTCGATGAATTAATTAATCTTGCAGAAAACGCACCTCGCACTATCTCCAGTCCCTGCACAAACAAAGCAAAGAAGCAATGTTAATGGGATCCTGCGGCCTGAAGGTTTTTCGAAACGCGTACAAATAACAAAATCCACCTCGTCAGCCCAGTGCTTTTCCAAAAAATCCAGCGTAAAATTCGTCAATGTGAGCGGCGAGTCACAATCGCTGTAATGCAGAAGGCGCATTCAATGTCAGACGAGTCCCGAGGCGGATCCGAGAAGTCAAGAGACGCACCCGTATGGCAGCCCATAGTACCCTCCTCGCTCCTTCTCCTTTTTCGGCTTTCTTCGATGACACGCTGTGGATTCCGAGGCGTCGATGCGGTAGTGCGGGTCCGGATGCATGTCCGTGAGGTGTAGAAAGCGCCCTTAAGACTCAAGTCTTTACTCGGGACTAATGGTAGTGCCGGACCGTTGGGAATAGAGAAAAGGTGAACACCATCATTTGAAGAGAAGCAAGCATCGAGATTCTGAGCAGTTATTCTTGTAGGAGTTATAAAAGGCGGACTTACGTGTCTCATTGGTGTCGGCGGGCAGTACTAGCGGGACCTGCATCGGTGAAGCCGCCCCTGCGCCAAAAAGTGCGGAGAACACGAGTAGGAGGAGGCCTGAGGGTAGCATGGTGGTTTGAGATGAAGAGCAGGACGTCGGGTACGATCAGTGAGGCAGCTCCTAAAGTATAGACATATTAGGTGAGAGCGGCGATATCAAGCAAGTGGAGACAGGAGAATAAGCATCCGGCTTGTCTAGATCTACTTCCCGTCCAGCAGGTGGTTTGAGGCACGTTCGTCGTTTTGCCCGCCGCCGATCATCATGACAATAGTTATGTAAGCGCACTACACGTGACTGACTTTTGAACACAAAAATAAATTTATCTCTCGATGTACGTAGTATCACAGCTGCATGCATCAGAAATGTACAGAATGTGCAACAAATAGGCGGGACACATAGTCAATATAATAAGACGACGATATTACACTTGACAGCATCTATATTATATTACGAAGAAAACAGTGCTCGAGGGATACGATGATTGACTGGTTAACATGAAGAAAAAGGTGTTGGGAACTTGAGAGGTGCGCGCTGCCTGTCCTCCGTATATAGTATGAAGTACAAATGTGCGAAAGAGCAGTGGAAGAGTGTGAGGCAATAAGATAATGCGGACCAAGATAACAGTAGAGACGGAGCTCGGTCGACTATATTTCTTTTCTTTACTTGAGGGCGATTCGACTCTGAACGCGTGGCATGGCCTCTGACGGGCGACGGTGCATATTCAGCAAGTCCATTCCATTGTTGTCCGTCAACAAGACCGAGCGAATCGATTGCTCAGCAATGAAGCAAACCTGAAGTCGGATGTGTCAGCCCCGGAGATTGTAGTTTGAAACGCATATATCCCAATTTAGCTCACCCTGCTGTAACCCCCACGTTCCAAAGGCGCCCTTGACTGCGAAATCGTATTATGGATAGCATCATAGGCATACCGTTTCCTGTAACGAGAGGTCAGCCGACGATACAATACAAACGTGACGGGACACCCACAGCTTGCTTTCCAACTCCGGGATCGAACGTGGCATGAGATAGATGTCATCTCCAGAGATGTAACGAGCGAGGGCTTTGTAAGACGCGCCCAAGGCAATGAGCGTCTCGTTGAGAGACGCCTGCTCTTCTTCCCAGTTAGAGTTCTCTCTGTGCGAGGGACAGAGGTCAGTCAGTGCTGCGGCCGGCGGCATAAGTACAGAGCATATGCGGCGTACTCAATGTGATTGTGAGCTCTAGCCTCCGGGGTGTTAGGTGCATAGTAACGGTCCATCATGGCGTTAAGCGAAAAGTTTTGCGAGGACGGGGATGAGTCAAGTGAAGAGAGCAGCTAGAGGAAGACTGTTTGCTTGTGGGCGAGCAGATGGGGTGAGGTGATGTAGACGCTTGGACGGAACCAGCTGCTTTTTATATGTATGCAACTGCAAGCTTAGCAAGAAAACAAAGGACAAAGGGTGGGTCCGTGGGCAGCTGTGGTGGTTGTGGTAGAAAAGCGTCCGCGGCAGATGAAAGTGGCGCAAATTTAAACTAGCCAAGGAACAAGGCGCTTACCGAACATGATTAGTCAATATCGCACGTTGCCGATGTCGAGTCATTCGCCGGCACCACTCGGCAAACGGAATGCCGCCCCTGAGCCGAACGATGCAGAGTGTTGTCGCTCCAAGCCAACGCTCTCCGAAGTCGTGCAACGTGAATTTTGCGCGCCACTTTCGAATTTCTTCTTTCTTTTCACCTTTTTTCATTCGTCATTGATTTGCTCTTGTCCCCGTCAGCCCATATTCTCCACCATGTTCCCTTGGTCGCATCAGGCCTTTTTGTACCTGTCTGCTTCTCTCGATCAAATCGGGTGGGCGAACGTGCTACGTCTCGGCGTCAAGAGATAACACAGATGCAACTGTTGGCGTGGAAGCTGTTCTACACGAGGTTGCTGGGCTCGGCTTCCGCTTTCTCGACTCACCTCGTCCTTAATCTCCGCAAGTGTCGGTTTCCTAAAGCGCTCAGACACCGACGAACGTGGACTGAACTCCTGTCAGGGATCATGTTCTCAATCTATGTAGCCTATGTGCATCTCGCCGAAGATCATAGGACCACTCGGCGACGTGGCGTTCGGGACTGGCTCTTTCTTTTCGTGTCTAGTACGGACTTTGAGCTTCTGCGTCGCTGTTACCACGCACCACGGAGGCCGCTCTTCTCTTTGTCTTAGTGGCGCTTTAAGAACTCCGATTCCTTAAATGCCTTGCTCTGGGGTGGTGATATCATAACTGCTGATGGTGCAGCTGATCCTATCAATTTAGGGGTTGTTTTTGAGAGAGGATACAATCGGTCTTGAGCTCACCGTCGGAAGCAATGTTTTCAACGAGCTGGAGTCTCTTTCATGAATCGGATTTTCGAACACGCGATACGTATGTTTCTTTTACTACAAAGAGCCGACTGGACACGAGAGATGTCGACAGCATCCGTTTTAGTGCGCGGGTTTTACTTTTGTCGAAGTCGAAGAGGCCATACGAATCAGCGGGCATCCATCAAATACCAAACCTATTTTACTTCCATTGATGTACGATGTACGAGGAAGGTATCCGAGGAGACACATGACAAGCGCGATCGCCTAGCGAATGCAGATGCTCAGAAAGAATATCGTATTTCCTTTGATCTTGTTTTACAATTCGTCATTTGTCTTACAGTTTTGTGATGTGGGCGGACAGTCCGTCGGGCATGTTGGAGTAGTTGTAATTCAGTCAGAAGATATTCAATTTGCTTTTATACTTATGGCCGATCGTTTGAGTCACCAGATGATTGTTTCGGTACCTGCGGACAAGTCGCGCTCTCTCGGCATGACAAGCACCATGCAGTTCAACTCTCAGAGGGCTGCGACAGACAGCACTTCAGAAAAGTCCAAGAAGCCGCTTTGGATGCCTCCCGACCCGACGCGGACGCCTACCTACGCGCTGCTAACCGAGCTCAACGCCAAGCATGCACTCTCGCCGCCATTGTCAAGCTACGAAGATTTATGGCACTTTTCCACGACGCGTCTTTCGGACTTCTGGGGCGCGGCGTGGGACGCTGTCGGGATCATCGGCGAGAAAGGAGAACATGTTGTAGATGAAACACGAGTGCCCGCGGAGAACCCGGAGTGGTTCCGTGACGCACGGCTGAACTGGGCGGAGAATATGCTACAACAGAAGTGGATAGAGGATGAGGCGGGGAAGCGTGTCGCGCTCGTTCAGGCCGGTGAGCATGCTAACGTCGATTACTCTGACTTGGCACTTGGTGTTCTTGGGCCGCCGAGACGGCTAAGAACGAAGCGGCCAAGAATATTAAGTCAAGCTACGCTGACGATCTTCTTTCTTGTTCGTATCAGTTGAGCCGCTCGTTGGGGAGCAATTCGATCCATTTGCCTTGCGACGCGTAACCTACGCGGAGTTGTACGCGCTTGTCGCTGACCTTGTATCCGCCTTGCTCGACCTTGGACTCCAGCCTGGTGACCGCGTTGGCTCCTATTGCTCGAATTGTATCGTGAGTCTCCCTTGCGAATGCTTCCGACTGTGTCTCAAACATTTTTAACCATCTTACTGTCTTCAAGGAAAATATCGCTGCTTGTTTGGCCACCGCTGCAATCGGTAGGAGCGTGCTTTGCCGAATGACAGAACTTGGAATTAAACTAGGTTTCTTTGACGATCTTTAGGTTGTATTTGGGTCAGCGCTGCAGCTGATTTTGGGCCGGAAGGCGTTCTTGAGCGGTAAATTTTCTTCATAATGCAAGACAAGCTTGACTTAAGAAGAAATACGTGATAGATTCGAGCAAGTCAAGCCGAAAGTCGTGCTTAGCGTCAACGCAGTCGTGTAAGCTACTTGTGTAAACATGAGCGTTTTATTCATGCTCATGGCTCTCGTTGTCCCGTTGGCAAAAACGGATATTGACTACAAACAGTTACAATGGCAAAATCCACCGACATATCTCCAAATTGTCAGCTCTTCTCGATGGCATGGCTTCTTGTTCATGTAGTCCTCAGAAGGTAATTGTGGTGGAGTCTCTTGACATCTCTTCAGAAGGGTGGAGAGACGATTGGGAGCACTGGGACAAGGTCTTAATTAGAGGCAAAGAGAAGAAACTAGGGAGGGATGAGAAGGGTAATATCCTGTGGAAGAGGTTAGGGTTCAATTGGCCTTTGTGGATTTTGTTTAGTTCCGGAACAACTGGTGAGTTGCTTCGTTTTCTTGCCCTGAGACTGTTAAGTCAATTTGTTTCGGTTGATGATTAGGTAGACCTAAGTAAGTCCATGTCATTTGAGTAACTTGGAGGAGGCTTAATCCTGAATAGGCCAATTGTCCATCGTGCTGGAGGCATGCTCCTACAAGCGCGCAAGGAGTTTGCTATTTGCGGCGATCTTCGTCCCGAAGATGTCTTCTTCTACTATACTACGACGTAAGTACACATTCTGTCTGGCGAATTTCCACGCACATGTTTTCACTTGCGCGACGCTATGTCCATCAAAACATATGGCGCCGTTGGATTCTTGATTGGCTACCACAGTGGGTGGATGATGTGGAATTTTTTAGTCGCGGGTTTGGCGAGCGGCTGCACGCTCGTGCTGTATGATGGAAGCCCGCTCCGCGATCCGTCTTTTTTGTGGACCCTCGTCGATGTCCTCGGCATCTCGATTTTTGGGACCAGTGCAAAGTATATTGACCAACTATCTGTGAGCGTCAAGTTCATTCTGGAGTTCACAATCAAATGATTCAACGATGATAATCTGCAATATTAGAAAGTGTATAAGCCCAGAGAACACCACAAGCTTAATACACTAAAGCAAATATACTCGACTGGTTCCCCGCTGGCTGCGACATCGTATGATTACGTCTACGAACACATACATACTGACGTGCTTTTAGGATCGATTACAGGTGCGTTCTCAAGCGCTCTATTCCTTTCATCTCATCTCGCCTGACCGTCTCGCTACCCGATATCTACGGCCTTCCCTCAATTCATATCCCACCTCATCGTATCCTTTCGGTTCGCTATACACGCCATCTGGGCAAGATAAGGTGGGACGGACATATGTTCGCTCTTCGCGGGGATGAATAGCGCGTTGCCTGTGTACAGAGGCGAAATCCAATGTCGCATGCTCGGAATGGCCATTGAAACGTTCGCTCCGGACGGATCAACGTGCAAGCCAGGCGAGCCCGGCGAGCTCGTCTGCACTCGCCCTTTTCCTTGCCAGCCCGCAGGCTTTTGGCCGTTGCCCGGATTTCCTGACACGAATTACGAGGCCATCGAAGCCGCCAACGTTCGCCACCAGGCTGCATATTTTTCAGAGTACAAGGACGTCTGGTGTAAGCGCATTTTTCAATAGAGAATGAACCCCCATGCCGGAGCTTCACGACAAAAACAACATTTCTCTAACCTTTTGTTCCTCGGATAACGACCTCAAAATTTGAACAGACCTTATGATGCAGAAGGCTGATTTACGTGTCTATTGTATCTACTAGTCCACGGCGACCATGTTCTACTCACACCTTCCCGTAGTGGGAATGGAGGCGGACTAATTATGCTCGGACGGAGCGACGGCGTGCTGTGCGTGCTTTCCTCCCTCTCGCCTAATCTTTGTTTACCTTCGCAATCACTATCTCTAAAACCACGTTGATTGTACCTTGCGTGGCTGCGCAGAAATCCTGGAGGAGTTCGCTTCGGCTCTGCCGAGATCTACGACGTGCTCGACATGTGTTTCAAACCAGGAGCTGCAATTCCCCCAGCGCATGTCATAGTCGACTGTCTTGCTGTAGGACAAGCCATCAGCGGCGGATCAGACGAGCGCGTGGTTCTCTTCATCAAACTGCACGAGGGATATACGTGCTCAGATGAACTGCAAAGGCGCATCAAGTCTGAAGTCCGCACGCGGAGAACTGCGCGTCATGTGCCTGAACGGGTAAGCTGTGTACTTTGAATTGACATTGATCATTCTCCCGCCCGCCTCCTCTTCTCATGGCACCAACATGTCGATTCGACCTTTCACGGAAGGAGAACTGACGCCCCGAGGCTTCTTAAGATCCTGCAGGTGACTGACATCCCGTACACATTAAACGGGAAACGCGTCGAAGTTCCCATAAAGAAGGTACATTTAAGCTAAACTCTACGATTTCGGCTTGCCGAGCGGAAACAACGTGTATCTGACTCCCCACCCATCCCCGTTGTGCGTAGATTATCAACGGAGCGCTGATTACGGTTAATCCCGCCACTCTGAGGAATCCGGAATGCCTTACCGAGTTCGTCACCCTCGGAAGTTTACTGCGAGCTGAAGTTGTATGAATTGTAAGACTGCCAATGTAATATGACTCTTAATACTACATGTATTTGCAACGATCTTAGTGAATGCAAAGCCGCATTCGGATTCGCTATGTTTTTTTTTTCCCGGGGGACCCGAGAGAGGTATATGTATGACTAAGCAACACGAGGCTCTGTTGGCGCGGTGCGCGGCCGTGGTTGTCAGCTTCTCCTGAATTTTCGCCTCATATCGAAGCGTGGTCCAGGCAATTCGTTGCCTCGAGGCCGCAGTTTGCCTCCCAGGGCTGTTGCGTGGCCGACGCTCTGCAAATCAGCTTTCGAGCAAAATTATGCCGGATCTTTGTTCTTCGCACCCGCAGAAAAAAAATGTACAAAAGGCGCCTCATTTTTCCGCTGGCCGCCTTGTGGTCTTGCCTCCCCCTCCCAGGCCGCCATCTTTCGTTTCTTTCTGCTCTCTCCCTTACGCGCGGTTACCAGGCTGACAGCGCTCTCGCTGTCTGCCCACCCCTTGCCCCTTCCTCTGCCTCCCCTTCCCCGTGCGTTACCCCCGGATAAGAAGCCTCAAGTGCACGCGAGTACTCGACATCTCGACACTGCCGCTGGGCCGCATCTCCCCTTGTTCTCTACCACTGGTCTTGCGTTACGATGACTGCCCCAAATCTCAACATTTTCGGTAGTGGCTCGCCGCGTGTGAGGCGACTCTCTACGTCCTCGAGCTTAGCACCCAAGAGGTCTTGCCTGCCATCGCTTTTTAACTGCATTCGGCTGGGGGTGTATAGTGAGTTGATCTTCATCATGATGGCCGTTTCGCTGACCTTGCCGCTTCTCTCCGTGTTATGTGTAAAAGCCGCTATTTTGGCATGGACGGTCATTTGTCTGGCGATCGCGGTGCACTTTCAGGGCATTTTAGTTGCTTCTGACCTAAGTGCGTGTGCAATGCAGTTACGTTTCGCGAGAGGGGTGGGATATCTGACTCTTTCTTCAGCTCATTTCGTCCCGTTCGCTATATTCGTGGCGAGCGTGAGCCTTCTGGTCATTGTCGCTTTGTACGTCTTTATCCCACTTTAAAGCCTGAATTACGTTGATGAATGGTTGCGCTATTACTCAGGCTCGCGTCAACAATTTTCAAGATGAGGAGTCCGATCTCCACGCGAATTGAGCTGGCGTCGCTGGGGCTGCTTGCGGTTCTCTGGCTGGCACTCGCCAGTTTTCTTGCGGCATCTGCGTCCGCCGAAGCGGACGTCGAATGTTTTGACAGTACAGAATCTGATCCGGTGGAATTTCCCGGCTGTGAGTGCATATATTACTCCTTCTCTTTCACAGACTAATTCACTCTCTTCCAGTCACGACGGACGCTTTTCACGCCCAGTATAGAGTGCTAGAGGCTTTCTCGATATTTAATCTTATTTTAGGTGCGCGGATCATTTTGATTGCCAGCTCACACAGGTTGAATGCTAACTATCCTGCACTATTTGCATGCGATCTTAGTTTGGGGATTCCTGCTATTTTTATTGTTCCTGGCGCTTCGTCAGCACCGCAAGGGGCACAAGAAGTTCTGGCTGTACCCTGTCCCCGTTTATCCATGGTTCGACAAAAGGTCAGGACCCTATATGCATGACTCTCGGAAGCGCGGCCTTCCTGCTCCAGTGACTGCGAAGGATAGTCGTCGCAAGGGCAGCACACGGCGACCTGCGGGGAAGACAGCGGATGCGCCGAAGGAGAAGCCTGAGTACAGGAAGTCGGCGTTCTGGGTGTGGGTAGACCATCCTCGGGAGGTGCCCGCAGCACTCACACGGGACCGGCGAAAAGCAGATCGAGAGGCGCCCCGGCGGACACATTCCTCGCGGAAGCATTGATTATTGACGACTGGTTCGATCATGAGTTATTTGGGCATATATATTTGGGCACGATGCCTGATAAAGTATTGGGGACGCTGTGATACGATTATAACGGAAGTATTGATAGAGAAACGAAAGAGTGATATGTACATGTACAGTAGGTAGAGTGTATGCGGGAGTAACGTGTTATCAAACTGTAACAACATGTGTTTTTTTCCTCCCGCATTGAAGTCGGCAGATAATGAAACAATGCTCGTATAAAATGCTGTGTAATCGGCGAAGCTGTTTTCGGGCCGAAAACGCGATAACGCGCTGCACGTGTTGTTCAAGCTTGGCTCGCTTAAGGACAGCGCCAACTTCGACTCCGCGCCCTAGCCTGCCTCTGACGCAGTCTGACGCGCTCTCCTTCAGACGCCTGCGGATTACGCGGAACGTTTCACGAAATCCTCGACCACGTCCTTTTATACGCGATCTGACGACTGCTTCACGAGAACGAAAGAAAGAAAGATTTGTACTTCACGATGACCTACCACTTCAGAACCGTCCGCTACTACACGTTAGGTACGCAATTCGTCCTGTTACCAAGTCCACTCCGAGTAACCATTCATCGTCTGTTCTGCTTCTGCAGGTGCCGTGTTCATCACGTCCATCGTCGTTCTTGGACTCGCTGCGAATTTTGCCAGCCTTTTCTTACCCCACATCCATCGTAAGTGTGTTCAACCCTTCAGTAATGCTCTACTTCTTAATACGATAAAATCGTCTCAGGTCCCTACACTATCTTTGCGGTTATCGTCCCGGCTGCAACCATGATAGTAATAGTATTCCTGTAAGTAACATATCCGGCTCAACACCAGGTATCTCGATCTCACATCCATCCCAGCTTGCAGCGATCTATGCCTGGCATTGAGTTAACGGTGCTCTTTCTCCTGGATGTTCTTTGGCTCAGTGAGTCCATTAAGCTTTTCGCTTAATTTATCTTATCTGACTTGCCCCAGCAATGGCATCTTGGTCTTCGTGGGTGCACTTGGCTGTCTTTTCACGTAAATATATTGACGCGCCAAGAAATTAGGGATGTCATCGGACATGTTGAATGTTTCTCGCTCGGTGGCCAGACACAGCCGACAAAAACAGGAACGAGTAAGTTGCATATGAGTGCTCTACGCATTTTATTTTCTGAACTTCGTTCCAGTGTCCTTGCAGACGTATTGCTACGAGATGAAAGCTATACAAGCCTTCTCATGGGCTAACTTTGCCATTCGTATGTCTGCCCGTTCCGCGTGATCTGCACACCCCACAATCTAAAATTAACAAAAACGCGCAGTCCTCATTGCTTTCATCATCCTCATCATCCTCGTTAACCGCCTCGCGTCCATGGGAGGGCAAAATGCAGCGTGGAACGCATCCATGTCCGACCTGCCGTGGTTCGGACAATATGGTTCGCCGTACGGCGGTTACGGCGGCGGAGGGTACCCAGGAGGGTACCCAGGAGGAAACCAGCAGGCGATGTTCACGGGCGGAAACGGTCAGATGCCGTACGTTATCCAGCAGGCGCCTGGTCACTCTGTCGTGATCCAGCCCAACCCTGGCGGAGTGCCGACAGTTGCGCAGATTCCTGGACAAGTCACGTCGGTCTGAAAAAACGTGTTGCGTACTCGATGACGCTTTCCTGTACAATTATGGGGTGCGCCTGGAGGTTACGGAAAGGAAGGAATACACGGCTTCTGTGCCGTGCTGTAGAAGAATTTCATTAACATCAAAAACGGACGCTCATCTGTTTACTATTATCTAAGACTGATCCTTCTTTCTTCCTGCCTTTAATTAGGGTATTGATCCACGATTTCAGTTGCACCGCTCACGTATCTTAGGATTACTGACAGTATTGTATACTATTTATTCTTTTTACTTAGGACTTAACCTGAGAACATGCTTTTGACACGTTCAAAATTAGATATATCATCCCTCGGGCCTCGTGTCCCGTGCGTTGTCGATGCAGATAAAGTGTGCATAGAACTCAGTCTACTGTTGCGTCCGTCAAATCTCCCTTTGTTCCTACGCTCGATATACATCGTTAGCTCGACTTCGTGTTCCCCCGGGCCTTTCCACCCCCTTTTTTCAACCCATCGATAGCGTTGCCCTATGCCGCTCTTCCGAGGACACGTTCTCCGTTCGACCATCATTGGTGAATACTTAGTTCTAGAATCTGCCGCCATGCGCGCTATCTCAATATAAGCTATCTTTTTACCTTGCTTTTTATTCGATGAACAGCTGGCCTACTGGTGTTTGCAGCCCATCATGCAATTAAGCGGATGCCAGAGTCTATGCGTGAGCAATGCTCGAAGGAAGTACAACCAGATGTATGAGCGACGTTGACACCATCCTACAGATGTCTTCACCCTCACACAGACGTCCATTGCGATTATCGCGCTGGCCTCGCTAATGCTGCTGTGGGTGAAGTACATTTTGAACCAGTAGAAGAAGCTGATCATGCCGGCCCCAATCTGTAGAGTTGCTGCAAATCACCGTCGGCAAGGACAAGTGCTGACCCAGACACAAGAAGAGTTGTTACTCCTCGTAGCCTTTGGGCTCTTCTGGCTCTGTACGCCTCGGTTCACTCTTCGTAGTTTCGCACACCTAATTTCTCGTTTTTCCCCTCCCTTTTATTCTCCCATTCGTACCCGCCCATACAGCGGCATTCGTGGCATACCGCGCATTCGGTCAACGAAGGCACACTGACGGCGACGGGTTGCATCCTCCGTATCCCGCGATGACGCCCCCGCGCACGGGTGGCATGGAACGTCAAGACGGCCTCAATCCGCAGAGACAGCAAAGACCGCCGCAGAGAGTCGGCACGCAGACAGAGCGGCCAGGCGAGAACCCGGGCTGGCCCTGCTCGGGCGATGCATTCAGATGCGTCGTCGAGGAGTGGACCTATTACTAGACCGCATACCAGAGAGCACAGACGCTAGAAACGCCGATAAAAGCCATCGAGGTGACCTGCGGACTTAGAACGGCCAAAATTTTACTGGTTCATGGAATGTCCGGAAGCAAAACGTATGTATGAAGCAGGTATTTGATTGTAATGTGATATTTGAGTGATATTTGAGCTGTCCCGCGGCAAGATGCATAGCAAATGAGATGAGCTGCTGAAATGAGAATAAATACGAGTGAGTTCGTTGGGTGACTTGAGGTATGGAATCTGTGGAAAGGAGAGCTCGGCTATTACCGCGAGCGGTCCCCGGCTTATGATTACTCCTTTATACTTGTACCCGTTACTGCGCTGTCCTCTCAGTCGTCCATTGATCTCTACCTCTTATCCGCGTCGTCTTCTTGTATCCCGCACTTCATCGCGCCCGCGTTTGCTTTGTCTTGTCTTGAACACTATGATAAGTTTCTCTCTAAGCAATGATGGCTTGGAAATTGGTGGCTGATCGCGTACTTCGGCGTCTCTACAGCACGCCCGGGAAGCGTCGCATCGAGACCGATGTCATGAAGATGTGAGTTGTGTCTTCCCAGAATATATGTGGCGGTCGAGCTAGCGAAACTGACTTTGACGTTCCATAGGCTTATGTCTGACTACGAAGTTACACTCGTAAACGACAACGTGCAGGAGTTCTACGTGCGCTTCCACGGACCGCAGGAGAGTGCGTATACCCTCACACGCCTTTTATGTACGAGCGCATATTGAGAATGTTGCAATAGCACCGTTCGCTGGAGGCGTCTGGAAGATCCATGTCGAGCTCCCTGACCAATATCCTTACAAGTCCCCGTCCATCGGTTTCATGAACAAGATATTCCATCCGAACATTGACGAGCTGTGAGTCTCTCTGTTCTCTTGTATATATCTCATACACAACAGACTGATACTTGTCGCAGAAGTGGCTCCGTGTGTCTTGATGTTATCAATCAGACGTGGTCTCCGATGTTTGGTACGTCTTAGTGCCATGCTGTCCTGACGCGTGCCTTGGTCATGACTGAGTGCTTACATGCTTGACTTAGATATGATAAATATATTTGAAGTCTTCCTCCCACAGCTCCTGAGATACCCGAACCCTAATGACCCCCTGAATGGAGAGGCAGCTGCCCTCCTCATGCGCCACCCTAAAGATTACGATGCGAAGGTCAAAGGTATTTTGGATTTACTCGACGATTTATCAAAAGAACGTTGTTTTATTTACTTTTCGCTTTCAGACTATGTACAACGCTATGCGACGAAGGAAGCCGCAGATGCGGCTGATGGAAAGAGCGCCGAAGAGGAAGACGCGGATGAAGAGATGAGCGACATCGGTAGCTTCAGCGAACTCGGCGATGATTAAGATATCTCGATCGATGATTTGCTCGATTTCTTCGGACACCTTCATTGTGTACACTATACCACCCATTATATCCTCCCTTCCACTGGCTTTCTGTGCATTAGAATTGTTCTATCGTTGTTGATTTTATCACTGTCTCTCACTTCGTTTGCACTGCGTATTTGTTGGTTTGTATTAATATGCTTCTCAACCATGCTGTTTAATGAATTTATCACGTTATGCCTGCTTTTATTGTTCATACCCGGCACCTTCCAACATCAATCACGACGTACTCTTATCCTTCAGTGCTTTGTGGATACATGATAGTCTGATCACCAACTGCTGCTTGGTGGTCGAAGGATGCAGACGGAGACAATATATGCAAATGCAGTAGGTTCCGAACAGCCTCGAAAAAAACACGAGTGGATGGGTATCATGTTGTGAGAGCGGGTAATGTTTGGACCATATCGTCCACTTTCTTTTGAATGTCGGACGCAGTCTGCAAGATAACGTGAATTGCTATTTTCGCCTGAAATTTTTGACAAGCGTATACCTTCATCAAAGTGTCTATTTGAGACTTGACATTATCCATGGTTGTCACCTTAGCCTTGCTCTGCTTCAGGAGGTCGTCCTTCTTGTGCATAAGCTCTTTTCGTTTTTGATCTAATCTGTACCACACAAGTGTCTATAAATATTTCGACTCTGCGTAGAGTTTTTGGGAGCTCGATCATACCTTTGCCTTTCTGCAAGCTCGAAACTGAGACGTTTCAACATTAGCTGGTGCTCGTTTTCTCTGACTTCGTCCGTGCGGGATTCCTCAGGCGCAAGCTCAAAGAACTCTTCAACAGAATGAAGTGAGACGTCTTGATATATCGAGCTTCATGAGCAGGAGTACCGATAATCGTTTCAGTAAAACATATTAATGTGCAAATAACACTGCGTACTCACGCAAACTGCCTGCACTTCTCGATCTCCCGCTCCAAATGCCTCTTTTCGTACTGAAGGTTCTGCAGACCGAGATGCGTATGATCCATCTCCGTACGCGCATCTGCCGTTGCTTGCTTGCGCGTGCGTGTCGCAGCATTGGCAACACGGTTCAGGGCTTTCAGGCGCGCGAAGAGCGCGGCCGCGCGCACCTGTATTATCGCCGGGTCTGAGTTGAGGTTTGCGGAGCCCACGAGTGTACGTAGTTGGTCGATGACGGGGTCAGCATTTGGCGGTAAAGGCAGCTCATCTTGTATATCACTGATGTCAGAGTTGAGAACGATAGTCATTGCAACGACACAATGAATTCAGTGAAGTGTCAAGGATGTCTTACAGAATTGTGTTCAGCAGGGCACCGCTTTCGCTGATTGCATGCACATTTATAACGTAATCACATAACACGCTATATCATAAACGTCACGTCACGTATTGTGGCTTGCACGCTGAGCGCGGTATAAGAGTTGACAGCCTTGACCCAACCATGACCCTCGTTATCATCGCACCATGTCCTCCTCTGAAGCGAACTCATCAAACATTGCTGTCGAAACCAAACTCCCTAAATTGCCGCCTCCACCATTTCAGGACTCGCCGGTGACCAAGAACGAGAGCTCAAAGAACAACCTTCAACCCCAAGATGCACAAAGTCGTTATATGCGACTTGGAGACGAACTCAGGGATTGGTGTGTCGGGCCCATGCCTGTCTCCCAATTCTTAGACGCGTTTCTCCCTGATCAACCTCGGGGAATGCCTTCTCCCGTCAAGGCCTTTAAGGATGTGCCGTCGGCACCGACGGACGGGAAAGAAGTGCACGAACCTTTGGTGAGCTACAGTGGCATCCATAACTTGGTTAGAAGCTCATCGCGCGTACTTCCTACCAGGTCAAAGCATTCAATTACGCCAGCAAAAAAGCTTCTCGATGTCCCGGCGTCAGATTCGTGAACACCTCAAATCTCCCTGAGCACCCGAGCAAGTTTGGATCACCCAAAATATGTGCATACGAGAGCTCTTCACTCGGACTAGTAGAAAGAGACGATACGAAAATTCCTGCACATTTCGGTTACATGCTGCTTTTTGTAGAAGTCAAGGCAAACCACGATTTTTTCCTGGACCCACCTGAAGGTGCGGATCCCAAAGAACACCCGTTCATATTGGATCATATCGGAGACGAAAACACTCTGAAAAAAGCTAAAAGGGCTCTTGGGCAAAATGTTGCTTACGCAATTGACATATGTAAAAGACAACATAGGTCGTTCTGCTTCTCCATTTCGGTGTCAGGGTCTCGCATTCGTTTCCTTCGTTGGGATCGCGCAGGCGTAATAGTTTCGCGATCATTCGACTGTCACACACAGCCGAAATTGCTGTGCCAGTTTCTTTGGCGTTTCGGTCGTGCCACGGACGTGCAGCGAGGCTTCGACACGACGATCTTCCCTACATCAGAAGCTCAAGAAATGCTATTCAAGAGTGTTGTCACTGCACATGTCAAGAAGGAATTGGAACTTGACGGTGACAAATTAGAGGAAGCCGTTTCGCGACACTACCAGGCGGAGCGGGTGCTACGAGTGAAGGTTTATGCTGATGAACATACACACCGCGATTTCCTTATTTCTCGACCTATCATCTTGCCTGAATCAATGGCGAGCCGCGGAACTCGTGGGTATTGGGCGGTGGACGCCAAAACAGGGAAGATCGCTTTTCTTAAAGATGTCTGGCGCACGGCTGTCTTTGGAATGAACAGGGAAGGCTCTATTATTCGGTATCTGAAGGGCAAAAAGGTCAGGAATATTCCAGAGGTCCTTTTCCATGGAGATGTACCAGACAGTGATGTGGGGGATGAGGTGACTGCGGATAATGATGTCGAAATGCAGGATATAGTCGAGGAGGACCCAGACAATGCGGATGACAAAAACGATACTCCAGGAACTCCGAATGAAGATGAGGCTAAGGGCGAGTGGGACGGATGGGAAGGCGATGTTTCGCGTGCGACAGATGGTAAGTGTGTAAATCTGCAGGCCATTTACCTTGCTAACGTGGTAGCAAAGCTCAATGTACTAGAACCCAGGAGTATCTACACGCGACTTGGGCATGTATTCCTGAAGATCGGGAAATGAAAGTCACGCCGCACGTTCACTATCGCCTGGCGCTCAAAGAAGTGGGCTACGGACTGGAAGAGTTCAACGGCACTCACGAACTTCTTCTCTGTACTCAAGACGCATATTTTGGTAAGTGCTCAGCTTCGTCTCATTCTCACTGGATTTTTATTTACTGTCTGGTATAGCTATTCTAGATGCGAAACGCCTCGCTGACACCTTACATCGCGACATTAGCATGAATAACATCATCCTTGTCAGATGCGCGGACGGAAGGAGGCGGGGCATTCTTATAGATTGGGAACTATCTTGCAAGACGTCGAATGATGGTAAAGCGCGTGATCATTGGAGATCAGTAAGTATTATCTTCTGACATCGTGGACAATGGTGGTAACAAACTCATATACCTCTTCTTTCTTAGGGAACGTGGGCATTCATGTCTGTCAAAGCTCTTGGTAGAAGCTTCGACTTCCGGCATTCGATTCAGGACGACCTGGAATCGATTATATATGTTGTTTTTTACGGCGGCCTTCGTTACTTACCTCATAACACGTCCATGCTGTTGAGCGATTTCATGAACAATTTTTTTAATCAGCGCGACAAACTACCGGATGATGGTACCGTGATGGGTGGAGTAGGGAAGGCTGCGAACAAGAACAGCAGGTACTATTCTAGATTTGTTGTGTTTAAAACCGCATCTCTGCAGAAATGGCTCGACGGCGCTTTTGACCTACTTGACTTTGAATCTGAAGAACAGTGGGAAGATATCGATTCCCTCGGAA
Organism: Phellopilus nigrolimitatus; assembly: GCA_021029095.1. NCBI lineage: Eukaryota > Fungi > Basidiomycota > Agaricomycetes > Hymenochaetales > Hymenochaetaceae > Phellopilus > Phellopilus nigrolimitatus. Next base: position 19,024 of record JAJOHG010000003.1, on the reverse strand, counting down.
AGCTCTGGGCGTTGGCTCTGTCAGATGAGAACCTGCCCACTGCTGATAGGGTAGTGCACGAAATCCCCAGAAACATCGTTACAGAGGCCCTTGATGATGCGACGACTATATCCACTCGGGTACCTTCAGCCCAAGTCGCTGAAACGAATCACGTACAATCGAGACGCAAACGAAAGGCGGCGGACTTGCACATCTCGGGAAGAGACGGGCCAAATAGCAAGCGGATGAAGGCGAGTGCTGCAATTGACAAGCAGCCTGGGCGTCGAGCAGAGCAAATTAGACCGAGTGGTCCTTCAAAGGGTGCTACATTTCGAAATACTCGAGCCACAACTAGACTCCGCAAGCGAAGCGAAACTCATGTTGTGGCTGTTCCGAACGTAAGTCGAGCTGTGCTCCCTCCTAGCGAGATTCCGGCTCGGGTTAGGACACACTGCATGCGCACACGTAGTTTAAAACAGTCTCCGAACGATACGCCTGTCCAGTAGGCGGTTACGTGGGACAAGCCGACACGGAGTAAAGCATCAGGAGGGTCGAAGAGGCAGCGCTGAAGGAGATAGCACACTCAAATTATTTACAGATGGAAGTATTACATTGTATAGTGTAATGTAACAAATGGTTGACTCAACTAGTATCCGATACGGGAAAAATAAAACTAATCGCTATCCTCCACAAATATGCTACTTTTGACTCTCCCTTTCAACCTGGGCTCTCCGTACCGCGACTCGTGATCGGCCGTCTTCGAATGCTGGAAGCGTGTCTGAGGCTCCACGCTTGTTTCCGTTCGAACAAAATCACCATTCTCTACCCCCTCGGCCACGTCACGCGAATTTCTGACATTCGCCCACAAACCTGCTTCAGTGTGCTTCGCTGCTTCCAAGTCCGTCATGTTTAAATCCTCCTCCTCTAGAAGCTCGTTCAAGAGCGCACTGTCGTCCGTCATATCTGATATTGGAACGTCTGTGTCTTCAGTAGCAACGAGCGACGATGGTCTGTATGGGTTCGGTTCCGAGTAATCCAGAGAAGGATGCCAAACAAAAGGTGCATTGACCTCACGGTGAACTGGAAGCTTAGGCTGAGGATTGCAGGCATAGGACAGCCATGCCGCGCTCGTGTCATCGATTTCCTCTTCATCCTCGTCAGCTTCGTTGTCATCGCTAGATTGAGCCCCACTAAGCATATCACCGTCAACACTGTCCTGCTGGTCTAACTCTTCTCCACAAGCAGTTTCGGTAGCATTTACTTTCTCCTTGCTACCCCTTTTCAATGATTGACTAACCGTCTCGCAAAGTGACACCAGTCTTGAAGGCAGAGTCTCGAAATGATCTTTCTTGTCTTTAGATGAATCTAGCATCTCCAGAGCCTGATGAACTGTGCCAACCTTAATCTATATTCAGAAGAGTCATGTCAACTAATTCTGACGATAAGGTATAAAATAATATGACTGACCTGATTCTCGCGTAGCCTCCAAACCTTGGTGTGCTCTTTCGACGCTCGTTCCTGATCATGGATTGCAATCGTCCGGTGCATGAGTTCTGTAATGAAACACACCACATGTTCGTGTAAGAGTTTGATGGTCGATGCTGAAATGTATGTGCCGACACCGTCGGGGACATCCAGCAGGGACGCGTGAAGACTAATCGCGTTAAATAGAAGCGACGCGATGAAATCCTTACAAGACGTACCTCATAAGCTTCCCTAGCGCAGTCAAATGAAAAAGACCGAGACCTTCGGTCTCAAATATTGCTGCGTCAGAGCCGAGACTGGAAAGTTCTTCTTTTATTTTATAAGGGAGAGTAAGGCCCCCTATATGAGGATGAGAGACGGCAGGTAAATCTTCGCGCTCGCCAGCGTCGACGGAGCAATTGAAAGTGCCAGCAGTAGGACCGGCCGAGAAAGAGATCTCATACTCCTCCTTTCCGGCGTGTAAATCAATATATTCCTCTTTCTCGTCCTCTTCTTGAATTGTAAACGCCGCCTGTCCCAAATTCAAATCCACGTCTACATCGCCGTCCAGACTGCACCCTCGTTGCTCGGCCTCATCTTCTAACGCTTTCTTCCGCGCGAGCGCACGCTCTATCTTTTTATTTGTCTTGCGCCCAGGTTTGAGCCTTGAAGCAGATGCCGAAGCCTCAGCACCCGAACGCTCTGCACGCTTGCGCCGCATGTATAAGCGCTTTTGGAGACGACGACGAGAACGTGGAGAAAGATTGGATAGATCATCAATACCATCAGGAGAAACACTACGTGGAATGACTTCAGAGATATGTTGATCAAAAGGAGACCGCGGCGCCTGCTCCGGAGCGATGTCTTGCGAGGGTGCAGAAGAAGACTGTAAAGTATTTGAAAGCGGCTGCGAAGGCATGACGGGAGCTTGTGGAGGCGCGGGGATGCTCTGAACAGCCTGGGGACTAGACATCGCCAGAAGAACGGGATCGATCATGGAATTCACACCAGCATACCCGACTTCGAGAGCGACTGGAGCGACATCTGATGGGGAGGCCCTAGGAGTAGAGGACTTGATAGACTCCTCGGAATCACGAAAAATGCCGTCTATCACTCGAAGGTGCGCGGCACACAGCTCCTCCATGTAGTCCTCCTTCCGCCACTGTGCTTCCTGCTTCTCCTGAAACTCTTTCAGCATCTGCCGTCGGTACTTCTCTTCCTCTCTGTCGCGTCTCCCGGTTTTCTGCTCTCTGTTTTGGTCGCGCAGTGCGAGACGTTCGTCTTCCAGCGCGTCTGCGCGCCTTTCCTCCCTGTACTTCGCCACCCACGCCACTTCGTGAGCGGCCATTGCCTCGGCCTGCTTTTCTTCAAATGCTACCCATCCGTCCGACACCTCTATAGCTGGCTCAAAGGCCGATCGTGACAATTTCCGAGCGTCCTTCGAGGAGGCTTCCGCGAGCAAATCGATATATACACAGACGTCCACAACAGTCTTTCCAGGTATTTCTGCAGCGATGAGATCTGGTCGAAGCCGAGAGTGCACAGACAGTGCGTGGAAGAACAGATCCTTGTCTTCAGATGTCCAAAATCCGGTCGGAGAGAAGTAAGATGGTTGGGAGGGGCCGTGTCCGGCGTCGACTCCGTTCAAGTGCTCAGAGAAGTGCGCAAGGTGATTCTGGAAGTGTTTCACATAGTTCGCGTCGATGTCGCTCGCCTCTTCTTCGTCCATCTGTGAGGCATAGATATGTGAGGATGCATGCGATATACAATTCGTCGGAAAGCGAGACAGACGGCACGAAATTTTGGGCTGAAACTCAAATGTAGCTGTCATTACATAATTGCGTGAGTCCACGTTATCCCAAAGCGGAACTCATGTGGTCAGGGAACTTACTCGCTCCTTTTTCGCATTGCTCAAGGGTTAACAAGGACAAGACAAAAGGTCCTTTCGAGAAACAAGTACACAACAGAAACCTTTCTCTTCGTATTTTCTTAAAATTGAATCGGACAAACGTAAAAATAGGTTAGTAGTATATCGTTTCCAGAAATATAGACAATCCACACTAAATTACATGAAGAAAAAGGTGCTAATCAGTGGAGGGCTTTCGGGTACGGAATGATTTATGTTGAGTCAGGGAAAATCTGCAGAAGGCTACGAGTGATTTAAGCGTCGTGCGTGAGCTCAATCTGGCCATTCTCCTTAATCGTAACTACCTTCTTCGTCTTGGCGCGAGGGGGGTAAGACGACGTAAATACTTCCTCAAGCTCCTCTAGAGTTCTGCCGACTGTCTCTACGGCGAAGAAGTACCAAAGAGCACCCTCGATGCAGTCCCAGCCGACGAAGATCTTGAAATAAAATGAGATGAGACGATACTCGTATTTTTAATATATATGATATTATACTTACAAAAACATAGTTGTACTGGATGTTATTCAATGCAATAGGACCCGCAAACATGTTGATGAACCCGAAAAGATTCACAACAACGCCATACATGGCCATGCCTCAAAATGACAAAGGTCAGCATTTCAGCCAAAAGTGTGTATATTTAAACTCTCACCCTTAGCTCTCCCATTTGTCGACAAGCACTCAACTGGATAGATCGCCTGGAGCGGAGTGTAGGCAAAAGAATATACAATATTGAAGAAAAAATAAGCGGCGACGGCGCCTTGCCCGACTTTGAGGTCTTTTGCATCCTCAGGCAGATGAGCCCATTTTGCAGAAAGTCCGCCGTTAATGGCGAGAAAGAAGGCGGACGCGAGTGTACCTGAGACGAGTACCTTGCGCCGAGGCACGCGGTCCGAGAGGACGACACCGCAGAGCGCACCAATACAAGAAACGATTGACGAGCAGAGATTGAGCACGAATTGTGCATAATTAGAGTATCCAACCGCTGAATAAATTTGAGTGTTGAAGTAACCCAGTCCGTTCCCAGAAAACTGCCCAAATATTGCCTGCGGTTTTATTTTTTATTGAACTTAGTTGTATCAAAACGACAACAAGAACGCATACTCACCATGAAAACAACCATCAAGAAGCGCCAACGAGCGCTTTTGGACCTGAAAAGTTCGGAGTAGTCGTACCAACGCTTGTCTGCACCGTCTGTGGTGATGGATTCCTTGAATTCATGCCATTCAAGCTCGACGACAGGATGACGCGGGTCGCCACCGCCGTGGAAGCGGTTGAGGAATGCACGGGCCTCTTCATCACGGCTGTTAGCGAGAAGCCACCGCGGGGACTCGGGAAGAAACCAGACGATAAATATCACGAAAAAGGCTGGAGCACACTGGAAGATCAGGGGAAGGCGCCAGGAAAGATCAGAATTAATCTTCTGGGTGCCAAGAGTGATAGCCGCAGCTGGGATAGAGCCTCCAAACCAGCTTTTGATGAAGACAAGTAGCTATTCGATTTGTATTGGATTTCTTGGATCTATAATGCATATGACTTACCCGCAATTGTACAATCCGGTCATACGACCACGCCATTGAGGAGGGGAGATCTCTACAATGTACGCAGGAGCAGCGCATGTCAGGATGCTAACACCAAAGCCTAGGATAAATCGACCGGCAATCAATTGGCCTTTGTCGTTGGCTGACGCAATTACAGCGGAGCCTAGCAGAGAAGTAAATACGGATCCAGTAATGTTAAAAATGGCTTACCTATGCATATGACTATGGAGCCGATGAACATGCCCCCACGCCGTCCAAATCTATCCGTTATAGGTCCAGCAATCCATGGACTTGCAAGACCGCCAATAGTATCTAGTATCCTCGTTCGCCTTGGTACACATGCAAAAACACAAGTTTCAATCACTTACAGACAGAGAAAATTATACCGGTAGTGGAGCCCACAATCCCGGCATTGAAGCGATTTTGATAGAATGGCATCTGAAGAAATCGCTTTAGTGTCACGCGCCTTAAATATGAATGCAGGCAGATCCTCACAATATTTATTGTCGTCATCAAAGAACCGTCATATCCATTTGCGCAAGAGCAAAGGCTAAGACCATCATGTAGGGAAAGAAAGGAAGAGGTGAAGGGTTATAAGACGACTAACAAGCTAGTCTGCATTTACGGTGTGAAAAACAGTTCCCTTCAGATATCAAAGGAAAAAGAAAGGACTGACGAAACAGCACAGATAAAGGATGAACGAGTCCTTGGACCAAAGGTTAAGCCCATGCTCCTTCGCGGCAGTCAGAGTGACTATAGATAGTGCATGCTTGAGTCGGTAAACAGCTCTGCAATTTCAAATCAGCGCACCGGACTCGACTACGACAACTTTGCAGCTGTCTGCCTTGTGTAACTCCTGGAGAAGAAAATAAACCGGATTAAGAAGCCATGAGAAGTAAACGGGGCGTAACAAACTTCGAGGTGGTCTTTCTCGTCGAGACTGTTTGATTTTGAGTGCAAAGATTTAGAGCGGGACATAGCTGAGGGAGATGGGTAAGGAAGGCTTGCCGTTATCAAGGCGCTTGCATTTATACTTTGAGAGTTTGTTGAACTGAGCAATTCAGTGGAGTATATGCGGCGAATGCGTCAATAACTTCTGGGTCGATGAAGGCCACCATACCGCCGTTGGTCAAATGAGACTTGTATTTTCTGACAAAAGAAGAGAAAGGGGAAGGGCACACCATTCGTCTGCGCATTGAGCTTGATACGCAGATCACGCGCCGGATTGATAACCTGCCGTCAAAGACGGCGATCAAGTTTAGTATGTACCATTGCAATCCACTCGAAAAGCAAAGCCCAGAAGCCGAGACTACTCTCTCGGATGCGAAAAGCTGTACAGTGACGTGCTGGACGAGAGATGTGGCTGTTAGCCTAATACAAGGCGAACAAGCTTAAATCAAGCCACATTTTTGCGTGCCTGATGGATCTCGGCGCTCGGACGGAAGATCTTCGTTTGGACCTCGGAGGCAGACCCCGGACACCCGAGCAGTGAGTGCCCGTCGTTCGCACGACCGTGAGCATAAGCGACGCAACTTGCGTGAGCTTGCTTCAGACTCCGGAATACGAATGCTACGCACTCTGCTGCTCGGAATGTGGCCGGGGGCAGCCTGCTACTGACAGTCCGATGAGAACAAGTGCTATCTCAGGCTCAAGCCTTTACTTCGAGGCCGAACTCGGGAGTCCATGATTTAGAAGAATAAATACCGTGTCCGCGAGTTTATCTCGCTTTCGCACCAACATGTCCTCGTCCATCGCCACACTCTCCAAGCAATGGTCTTTCACCCAAGTCGGTGGAGGACGCGGCACAAAGCAAAACGAATGGCTCGAGTGCAAACACTTCCCGACGTCTGTCCACGTCGAACTTCGTGACAAAGCTTTAATCCCGGATCCGGTCAGTCTTAGACATCGTATCGATCTACATACTCCTCATACTACGGTTGCGATAGTTTATTGGCATGAATGAATGGGATGTTCAATGTGAGCGATCAAAGACCGGCCATCTTAGTATGCACATGTTTAAGTGTCCTGGGCCATCACAGGGATCGGCGAATCTGACTGGAATTTCAAGTCTACCTTCAATGTGGATGACGAGACATTATCCGCATCGAATGTTGACTTGGTTTTCGACGGCCTTGATACACACTGCACTGTGAAACTCGTGAGCATCTTGCTCGTTCGGAACGCATCCACGCGCTAAATAGTACATTCTCATCATTCTCATCCAGAACGGAAAGCAATTAGAGAAGTACGTCGTATTCAGGAGAACATTTCGACGGTCACCAGACTCTTATTGAATTGCGAATAGCACGAACAACCAGTTCATTACTTATCGCGTCCCGGCGAAGGATACCCTCAAGACTGGAACGAACGAACTCGTTTTAAACTTTTCGTCCACATTCATCAAGGCAAGCTTCTTTGTTATAAGTTCGACAGGATAAGATCACGAGATAGCGGGACTGAAGGAGTTGCTGATTGTTTCAGGGCCGAGAACTTGAGAAGCAGAATGGACGCTTCAGCCTCTGGAACGGTGATTCTTCAAGATTACATGTCCGCAAGGCTCAGTACAAGTAACTGCTTTCCTCTTTCTTCCACAAGAATGAAATTGATCGTGACGTACTCGTTCCGCTTGATGACAGCTATGGCTGGGATTGGGGTACGTCTCTCAACAACTCCGCAGCAATGCCCTTACCTGACTATAGCTGCTCACCCTCTATCGCCGTTCAATTTTACCTAATGTAGGCCCGCTACTCATGACCGTCGGTCCCTGGCGGCCCGTCTCGCTGCATGCGTATTCGACACACCTCACGGACTTGCGCGTTGCCATTGACGTGAGAGAGGACCTCAGCCTGCGCGCCGATGTCTCCTTTGATATAAAGGGCACGACAGGCGGGCGGAAGGCGAGCTACGAGCTCCTAGGCTCGGACGGAAATGCAGTGCTCAGTGACAATATCGCATTGAATAGCGGCAAAGGCAAGACTTTCTTCGAAGGAGCACCTGGAATTTTCAAACTATGGTATCCTGTCGGGTACGGCGAGTCCGACATGTATACCATCAAGGTCACTATTTCTGATGAGGTTCGTGGATTGGTTGAACTTGACATCTTGACATCTTTTTTGTTCACGCGATTTCAAATGTTAAATAGCAAGGCAACGTCGTCGACGTATGTGAGAAACGCGTGGGCTTCCGTCGCGTCAAAGTCGTTCAAGACGAACTTGAAGGGCAACCAGGCCATTCATTCGTGTTTGAAGTTAACAACATTCGTATCTTCTGCGGAGGTGCGTCATAATCCATATGCCTTTATCTTTAGCTAGATTCGTTTGATAACAGGATCGAACTGGATTCCGGCCGACAGTTTCCTGACTACGTAAATCACTGCAATTATTTTTCTTCCTTCCTTCATGATCCAACCTTTCTATTTTATTTGCGCAGGATGACTCCAGAGAGATATCGTGACTGGTTGCAGCTCCTCATTGACGGAAATCAGAACATGGTCCGTGTCTGGGGTGGCGGGATTTATGAGCCTGACTGTTTCTACGACATCTGCGATGGTTAGTTTCCTTGTTTGCTGCATTGCGCTGGATCAGTCATCGATTTTTGATCCTTGTTAGAGTTGGGTATTCTAGTATGGCAGGACTTCATGTTTGGCTGCGGGCAGGTAAATACATGTAGATTCTTCCTATTAACATTAGCTAACAATATTTACTTTTTGTATTGCAGTATCCCGCGAACGACTCTTTGCTAGCCTCGGTACAAATCGAGGCAGAACAAAATGTCAAGCGACTCAGACATCACCCATCGATCGTCATATTTGGTGAGTTCGATAAGACTACTACATCGGATTCTTTTTTTGACCCTATCCGTAGCTGGTAACAATGAGGGTGAGCTCGTTCCACTCGACTTTTTCCTAATATTTTTGTTGACTTGCCCCTTTTAATAGACTATCAACTTGCCGAGTCCTTGAATCTCGAGCTCGACTACAATGACGAAGAGTCTGACTTTCTTCAGACCAATTTCCCCGCACGGTACATCTATGAGCGTTTGTTACCTGCAGCGGTCGCAAGCAACTCCGAGGTTCACTATCATCGCTCGTCACCGTACAGTGGTTTCGGGCAGGTCACGACCGACAAGACGAACGGTGACTTACATCAGTGTATGTACACCACTTCGTTTTATTGAACTAAGCAAAACTGATATCGACTTTAGGGAACGTTTGGCATGGATCTCAAGAGCCATGGCACAATTGGGACATCCTCGCTGGACGGTTCGTTTCAGAATTTGGGATGTAGGTTAAATTGTTTCTCTGGTGGCCAACGGCTATATAATCCATATATAGGGAAGGTTATCCGAATATCCGCACTGTCGACTATTGGCTTGGAGGGGATGCGTCAGAGAGGTATCCGCAGTCGAGGTAAGTATCTGAACTTCAATATGCGTATACTTCTTTTAAACACGGCGCTTCAGGACGAATTGTAACCATAACAAGGCGGACGGATTTGAGCGCCGTCTTGAATTATATCTCATGGAGAACTTCAAGCATGCGTTTGACATGGAGAGGTAAAGGCCTCATAACACTTCTCGGATGATCAACGATGTTGACGCATCTTGCACCTTTCGTAGCTACGTTTATTACACTCAGATAATGCAGGCTGAAACCCTCGCATCTGCTTATCGTCTCTGGAGACGCAACTGGAAGGGCAGGGGCAAGGAGTATACCGCCGGCGCTCTCGTGTGGCAGGTAAATTGATGATGAAATACAAGTGGAGGACATATTGACGAAACGCCTAAATTGCCCAGATAAATGACTGCTGGCCGGTGACTTCGTGGGCCATCGTCGACTACTTCCTCCGCCCGAAGCCTGCCTATTTCTCCATTGCGCGCGAGCTGCGACCGTACACCGTCGGCATGACGCGCAAGGACAAGCAAGTCTTTGCGAATGAATACACGGCCGCTAATTTCACAATCGACACAGAGATCGAGATCTGGGGGACGAACAGCCAGCTCGCGGAGAAAAAGGCGATTTTGTCTGTGAAGTGCTTTGATCTAGACTCGGACTGGACGGATACACGGACGCAGGATGTTGTCCTCGCACCGAACTCGAGCACTGAGCTCTGGAAGGGAAACCTGCCGGGCCAGCCGACGCGCACGGAGCTGAGTGACATTCCGAAGACAATCATCGTCTCCGCGAGATTGCTCGACGGAGACACCGTTCTCGCCCGCTATTCAAACTGGTAGGTTTCTCGGGCGACGCCTTCCCGCCGTCTTCAAATTCACAATGATGTCTTAGGCCGGAGCCGTTCAAATACGTGCACTTCCCGTCCGTCGAGGAGGCGGGTCTGCAGATCACGCCGGCGAATGACGGTGAGACACTTGAACTCTCGTGCAAGAAGCCGATAAAAGGCATCGTGCTCGACGTCGACGGCGATGATGTCAAATGGAATGATCAGGCGATCGACCTCGTTCCCGGCGACAACCAAATCATCAAAGGGCTTGGACTCAACGGCAGAACCGTCAAGGCGAGATATCTGGGAGACGGGACTGCCTAAGAACAACGTTGCTCCGCTGTTCGAAGCTCCCCTACTCGTCATTGCAAAGCGGCACGATCTGAAATGATGTAAAGAATTAAGAATATTATGTACATGAAACCATGACATGATAACGGTGTTGCTTGTTTTTGGTAGTTGTTTTTGCACGTCCAGCGATGGAGTACGTAGAAGAGTGAATAGAAGCAGGGCCGACGAGAAGAGAGAAGGAAAAGATCAATACAGAAAAGTTTTCGGGCCCCGTAAAAAAGGAAGGCAGCTCCCGCCTGCGTAGCGCACGACGCAGCGTCACCTATGGTACATTATCATCTAAAAACAAATCAGTGCTTAGTTTTTGTTTCTCATATATGTCTAGGGCAAAGGCTTATAGTCTCTCAACATTTTTTGACCTCTTTTGTGTGAGCGGACGAGAACCACCTTCCTTTTTTAGGGAGCCGAAGACTGACCCACCTGTGGATTAGAAAAGCGTTCGGCCATCTACCGGCATTTCTCTAATTATCTTCATAACTTCGCCTGGGACTCTCTGGGTTCATGGACTCTCTGGGGATGGGCGACTCTGTGGGGTTGCTGCTTAGTAATATTATGGGTAATTTTTGAAAGAGGAAATCCTGTTTTCTTTTAATTACACAGGTGGCGCCAATGAAGCACCATCCGAAAAGGAAAGCAATTCACATCTGCCATCCTGGGCGCTTTTTCTCCTTCGTTCCTTCATATATGCAGCATGTTTGCTTGCTATATGCTCGACACAGCTTTTCTGGGGCTCAAGCATTTTTTGTGGACATATTTAGGGTGTGTAACTGGATTGTGACAGCTAAGTGACAGCCAAATGTGAATCACCTTTCCTTTTGGGGGAAACATCATCATTTTTTGGTGCCACCTGTAAGATAACAATTTAAAAACTTCAAGGTTAAATGGCAGCTTGGAGATCATTTGATTATTGCATGGATGAGGTTTACTTTGAAGCTGTATATTGTAAAGTACATAAGTGCCAGTTTGAAAATTATCTGAGCTGTAGTTGCCGCTTTGAGCCTGTTTTTGCACTGTAGCCGCTTTGAGACTGTATTCTCTGATTTGCAGAGTTGCCGGTTTTGGAGGGAGGAAGGGAATTTGATGGATTTGATGGATGACTAAAATGCACATTTTAGTCAGCGCTGACTAAATATGACTAATTCTGACTAATTCTGACCAATTTCGATCAATCCTGACAAAGAATTGATGCGGCTGTGTCGCAAGTGGCCGTTGCCTCTTTATGTTATGATAACGTAATCAAAGACGCGCTCTGTCATATATGTCACATCACGTTTTCGTGGCTGCACGGCACGTTGACACTCAACCGCTCTGACCCAACCTTGACCTTTCCTATCATCGCACCATGTCCCCCTCTGAAACAAACTCGCCAGACGTGGCTGTAGATCCTCAAACTCCTAAAAGACCACGTCCGCATCCACCGTTTCAGGACTCACCGTTGACGAAAAACGAGAACAGTTCAAAGATCAACCTTCAACCACAAGATGCAGAAAATCGTTATATACGATTTGCAGACGAAATCAGGAACTGGTGTGTCGGGCCTATGCCTGTCTCCGAGTTCTTAGACGCGTTCCTGCCCGATCGGCCTTGGGGCATGCCTTCTTCCAAGAACGCCTTTAAGGATGTGCCGTCTGCAACGACGGTCGAGAAAGAGGTGTATGAACCCTTGGTGAGCTGCCATGTCGTCCATGATATGACCAGAAACTTATTGCATGTACGCCTGATCAGATTGATGCACTCAATTTCGGCAACATGAGAAATTCTCGATGTCCCGGCGTCACGTTTGTGAACACTTCAACTCTCCCTGAGAACCCGGGCAAGCGTGGATCACTGAAACCAGACATATCTGCATACGAAACCTCTTCCCTCAAAGACTTAAGGAGAGACGATGGAAAAATTCCTGCACATTTTGGTTACATGCTGCTTTTTGCAGAAGTCAAGGCAAACTACGATTTTTTCCTGGACCCACCTAAAGGTGCGAATCCCAAAGAACACTCGTTCATATTGGATCATATCAGAGACCAAACCATTCGGGATAGAGCTAAAAGGGCTCTTGGACAAAATGTTGCTTACGCAGTTGACATATGTAAGAGACAACATAGGTCGTTCTGCTTCTCCATCTCGGTGACAGGGTCTCGCATTCGTTTTCTTCGTTGGGATCGCGCAGGCGTAATAGTTTCGCGATCATTCGACTGTTTGAAGGAGCCGGAGCTATTGTCCGAGTTTGTTTGGCGTTTCGGTCGTGCCACGGACGTGCAGCGAGGCTTCGACACGACGGTCTTTCCTACATCAGAAGCTCAAGAAGTGCTGTTCAAGAGTGTTGTCACTGCACATGTCAAGAAGGAACTGGAACTTGACGGTGACAAACTAGAGACAGCTGTTTCGCGACACTACCAGGCGGAGCGGGTGCTACGAGTGAAGGTTTATGCTGATAAACATACTCACCGAGATTTCCTTATTTCTCGACCTATCATCTTGCCTGAATCAATGGCGAGCCGCGGAACTCGTGGGTATTGGGCGGTGGACGCCAAAACAGGGAAGATCGCCTTTCTTAAAGATGTCTGGCGCACGGCTGTCTTTGGAATGAACAGGGAAGGCTCGATTATTCGGTATCTGAAGGGCAAAAAGGTCAGGAATATTCCAGAGGTCCTTTTCCATGGAGATGTACCAGACAGTGATGTGGAGGATGAGGTGACTGCGGATAATGATGTTGAAATGAAGAATATAGTCGAGGAGGACCCAGACAATGCGGATGACAAAAACGATACTCCAGGAACTCCGAATGAAGATGAGGCTAAGGGCGAGTGGGACGGATGGGAAGGCGATGTTTCGCGTGCGACAGGTGGTAAGTGTGCAAATCCGTGGGTCACTTACCGTGCTAATATGGTAACAAAGCTCAACGTACGAGAACCCACGAATACTTAGAAGAGAAATGGGCATGTATTCCTGAAGATCGGGCGATGAAAATCACACCGCACGTTCACTATCGCCTAGCGCTCGAAGAAGTGGGCTACGGACTGGAAGAGCTCAACGGTACTCAGGAGCTTCTTCTCTGTACCCAAGACGCATATGATGGTAGGTGCTCAGCTTCGTCTCATTCTCACTGGATTTTTATTTACTGTCTGGTATAGCTATTCTAGATGCGAAAGACCTCGCTGGCACCTTACATCGCGATATTAGCATGAATAACATCATCCTTGTCAGATGCGCGGACGGAAGGAGACGGGGCATTCTTATAGATTGGGAACTATCTTGCAAGACGTCGAATGATGGTAAAGCGCGTGATCATTGGAGATCAGTAAGTGTAATCTTCTGATATCGTGGGCCAATGGTGATATACCTCTTCTTTCTTAGGGAACGTGGGCGTTCATGTCTGCGGATGCTCTTCGAAGAAGTGAAGACTTCCGACATTCAATTCAGGACGACCTGGAATCGATTATATATGTTGTTTTTTACGGCGGCCTTCGTTACTTGCCTCATAACGCAACCAAACGGCTGAAAACTTTTATGGATAACTTTTTCAACCAGAACGAGAAATTCGAGGATGGTACCGTGATCGGCGGATCAGGAAAAGATGCGAACAAGACCAGCAGGTACTACTCTAGCCGTGTTGTGTTTGAATCCGCATCTCTGCAGAAATGGCTCGACGGCGCTTTCGGCCTACTTTGCGTTAAATCTGAAAAACAGTGGGAAGATACCGAGTCCCTCGGAAAGCTTTGGTCGGTTTTGCCAGAAAAGGACCTGCCCACTGCTGATAGGGTGGAGCACGAAATTCCCAGGAACACCGTTATAGTGCTGCCCAATGATGCGACAGCTATATCCAGTCGAGTAACTTCACTCAAACGAAAGGCGGCGGCGAACGCCCGCGGCCCCGGTAGGGACAAGGAGGACAACAGCAAGAGGATGAAGGCGAGTGCTGCAAATGTCAAGCAGCCTGGACGTCGAGCAGGGTCAAGCAAACAGGGCGGCCCTTCGAAGAATGCTACAGTTCAAACCGCTCGAGTTGCGCTTAGACGTCGCACGCGAAGCGAAACTCAAGTTGCGGCTGTTCCGAACGGAAGTCGAGCTATGCTCCCTCCTAGCGAGATTCCGGCTCGGGTTAGGGCACACTCTATGCGCACGCGTAGCTCAAAAGATTCTCCGAGCGATACGCCTGTCGAGTTGGCGGTTACTTGGGACAAGCCGACACGGAGTAAAGTACCAGGAGGGTCGAAGAGGCAGCGCTGAAGCGGATAGAGGCTGGCACAACACAATGTAACATTGAAAGCAGGTCTCAGATTATTTACGGATGGAAGTATTATATTGTATAATATAATGTAACGAATGGTCGTAGCCAATAGGGACTCAATAAGTATTCGATACGGGAAAAATAAACCTAATCTCTATCCTCCACAAATATGCTACTTTTGACTCCCCACAGCTTCTGATCGGCCATCTTATGCTGGGTGGCTTGCTTCACGCCAGTATCTGATAGGCTTGTCTCCGTTCGAACAAAATCACCATCCTCTACGCACGAAGCGGAGTGACATTCCGAAGACAATCAGCGTCTCCGCGACAGTGCTCGACGCAGACACCGTTCTCGCTCTCGCCTGGTAGGTTTCTCGGACGAAGCCTTCCTGCCGTCTTTAAATTCACAATAATGTTTTAGGCCGGAGCCGTTCAAATACGTGCACTTCCCGTCCGTCGAAGAGGCGGGTCTGCAGATCATGCCAGTGTATGACGGTGAGACACTTGAACTCTCGTGCAAGAAGCCGATAAAAGGCATCGTGCTCGACGTCGACGGCGATGATGTCAAATGGAATGATCAGGCGATCGACCTCGTTCCCGGCGACAACCAAATCATCAAAGGACTTGGACTCAACGGCAGAACCGTCAAGGCGAGATATCTGGGAGACGGGACTGCCTAAGAACAACGTTGCTCCGCTGTTCGAAGCTCCCCTACTCGTCATTGTAAAGCGGCGCGATCTGAAATGATGTAAAGAATTAAGAATATTATGTACATGAAACCATGACATGACATCAAATGATAACGGCGCTGCTTGTTTTTGGTAGTTGTTTTTGCGCGTCCAGCGATGGAGTAAGTAGAAGTGTGAATAGAAGTAGGGTCGACGAGAAGAAAGGAGAAGAAAACGGGTGAAGCTTGTTGCCCCGGATCGCCCGTTCTCGAATGCAGATAACGAACATAGTTCGTGAGGTTTGAAAGTCTACGCGAATGTATTGGTTGAAAAGAGATGATACACATCATATACACATTAAGCATCTATGTGGCCTCCGGAAGCAGTAAGGTAAGATGGAGAACTGAATATGGCCGGCGATCAGCAACAGAAAACTGTCGAACAAGCTTTACCCTACAGAGATAAGCGCAGGGCGTCAAACAGGATGAATAATTACTTCGTTGAACCACGGTGAAAAAAAGAAACGACAGAAGGAACAGCGGTGATAAATAGATTAGAAAAGTGTTCGTTCGAGTCGGCCGGGCCGCGTCTGGAAGGAAACTCGGGGTGGAGTGGAAGAAGGGGTGGGTGCTCGAAGGAAGGGAGTGTATACGTCGACGAAGATCAAGATCAGGGATCAAGAGCATAGAAGAGAAGACGCATATGCATATCCTAAAGTAGCGAGCGTGCATCCGGTACAACAGCGAGTAACATGGCGTCTATAGTGCAGAGCATATTTTCTGAAAGCGTTCCGTGATGGGCGGCGGCGAAAGAAGTAGACAGGTCACATAATGAGGCATCCACGGGTAACAGGCTGTCCTTGATTATGCGGCGCACGCTTCTCAATCTCGAAGAGGACGAGATCGAAAACCTTGCCTGGAACGAAGGAAGTTAGACTCGGTCGAAGGCAGAGGCCGAAACGCATCTACATACCGACGTTCAAGTTGGTCTTCGCACTAGTCTCGACCCATGCCGCGTCGATAGACTTTGCAAAAGCCTCCCCCTCCTCAGGAGAGACTTGCCTAGGAATACGCAATGAGAAATGAACGACATCGTACGCTATGCAGAGCGCGTGAAGACGCTGAGATGTGGCGCTGCCAAAGCAACGAGCGAGAAGCGGCGATAACGCGAGCCTACACACCTTTGTGGCAGATCGGTCTTCGAGCCTACGATGACACATGGAATGGCCTGGTTACCAGTGAAGGTGACGATTTTGTCATGCACGATTTGAACCATATCAAAAGAATTGCGGGAAGCGACGGAGTACACGAGAACAAATCCGTGGATGCCAACTGCATGCTTTTGATTTAAAATAGAGTATTCGTCCTAAGGAAGAGGGAAAGCATGAGAACGTGCCAAATAAGAGCAGACACACGGAGTCGTTACCTGGCCTGCAGTGTCGATGATGTCGCAGTCGTACTCGACGCCCTTATAAGGAATGCTCTTCGTGAACGTGCTCTCGATTGTTGGATAATAAGAGTCGACGAAGTGATCCTCGACATATTTAATGACGAGGGACGACTTCCCTGGAGAGCGCGAAGGTGAGCATACAGCGTTACAGAACGTGACAAGTGGTGACTAACCGACTGAACGAGAGCCGAGGACAGCGATCTTCCTCTTCCTCAGAATGTCGCCTGTCATGGTGAAAGGGATTCAAAAAATAAAGAGGAAAAGGAGGAAGGGAGAAAAGAGGGAGGGGGAAGAGAGGAGGAGAAGGAGGAGGAGGATGAAAACAAGTGGAGGTTAAGTTTTGAGTAAACCGATGGCGATCGTAGGGTGACACAGCACTGCAGCGGCTCCATATCTAGCCCCGGCCCTTCTTCCGATCCTCCAGTGAGTCCACGAGTTCACGAGTTCACGAGTCCACTACATTCTTTATAGCCACTCGTCCCATGACATCCTTTACCTACAAGAGTTACCTTCCTGAAGCCGTACTTTTATTCCAGACTTTCTTCGCTATTTTTATTGTCCGTTTTCTTGCTCAGAGTCCTCCACGTAATAATAATTTCTCCGCTAAAATTCTCATGATCGCTGATCGTTATTCGCCTTGAACGGCAGGGACGTCTTTTTTTTTTCGGGCACGTTCTCAGGATCGGGCGCAATACCGTATGTATTTTTACTGGCATGCAAACAAAATTCTTCACTTCATCCATCATATTCGGCTAGTAATAGTAGTTTCAATAGGCCGGATATGTGGCAATCCGAGGAATGAAAAATTTGAAACATCAAGACGAGAACGCCATGGTCCGACAGCAGAACATTTCATTCGTTCATTGCCCTAGAATCCAAATCTACAAAAGATGAAATGCAATGGTAATGCTAGCCAGTCGTAGCTGTTCCGAATTCGAGCGCTGGGTCGCTTACAAAGAATGTGCTCATTTGTCTCGCGATTTATTATGTATGCACGACCACGTGACGTTGGGCTGGCACGCGTCGGATTCGGAACGCGGTCAGCAAGTTCAAGTTGACCACTCCTCTGATCAACACATCTCTTTTTGTCTCCGTGTTTACGCCCATAACGACTTTCATTCTTACAATTCTGAAGTAACAATGTCGAACGTTTCCACCCCCACCGACTCTCCCGTACACGCTGAGCCGCTTCACAACCCCGACCGCGCCGCCCAGGTTGTCGTCCCTCAGGCCCCGCTCGGCAACGCAACCAACGGCAAGGTTGTTAGTCAAATGCCAGGCATGGGCGCGAAAGCACTTTTGGCGAAGAAGATGGCGAAGGGCAGGTGCGTAGGATTGTTGCTCCAACCGAAATCTGTGACTGAATCGATCTGTCCCTCCGCCCCGCGATACAGTAACCCTAAGTTCATTTCGCCCACCGACAACATGATGACACCGTGCTCGCAGAAGATCAGCGCGGCGAAGAAGAAGCGCTTCGACAAGTGAGTGTCGTCTCATCCATTTTGTTTTTCTTCGACTAACGCTTTGTGTTTCGTCCTAGGGGCCCAAAGCCCACGCAGCAGCTTTTTCAGTCCACGCCAGAAGAGAGCAACGAGCCCGGGTCAGGGTCTGGATCTGAAGAGGAGCAAAGTGCTGTCCCGGAGCAGAAGAAGACGGATGTAATTATGGATGACCCAGAGAACCCGTTCTGAACGTCCCGGTGTCACTCCAGATACCTCCATCTTCTTGCCATCGCTATTGCCCCGACGAGACGTGTTTTGATATCGTGTACCTCATATCGTTGTCGCTTGAATCGCTGCTTTTTGTATCAATCGCTGTCTCTTTCGTTCTCCGTCGTTGCTAGTCAACATGATTGCCAGTTTCTTATGCATGCACGTGATTGAACGCGCGTCCTTCGCAGTCGACGCGCCCATCCGTGAATCCCTAGCTTAATCTCATTTGCTGACATGGACGCAGCTGCATTGGTAGGGTTGGTCGTGCCAGATCCGTTAGTGCAGCTTTATCTTGTTCTCGATGGCTTTCTCTTCCCTGACATCGAATCAGGAAACGGAAAGAGATCATCAATAAGCTGCCTGTGTTGACTGAAGAAGACCTTTCTCGCCTGGACCAGAGAGGTTCTTTGTTATGCTCGCATTTTGCGATTTGGCGTTTTTTCACTGACACTCTAACGTATGTTGCTCCATGTAGAATCATGTTGTCCGATATGTTTCACCCCTTTCCTGG